>OY728156.1:1960995685-1963395685 GCA_963277665.1 Viscum album | reverse complement strand
TCCAACCAAGCCTATAAATAGGAGCACATTTGAAAGATCTCAACAAAAATTGAACAAGTTGATCAATCTAGAGACCACACACTTTTTAGGTGATTTCTAGAGTGATAATACTTTCATGACTTGTGCGTACTGAACTACTAGTTCAGATTGCTACGTGCAACTTAGAATGTTGGTGATTACATTTTAGGGCTTCCTGGGATAGGAAGACAGAGGTGCTGAATACCTTGAAGTTCAAGGGCTTCCTTGCTGAGGAAGATAGAGGTTCCAACTACCTTGAAGTTTAGGTTTTGTGGGTATTGCAATACAGATACTCTGATCTTCGTATCGATGGCTTAACCAGCTTTGGGGAAGACATACTTTCATGAAAGTATAAATCAAGGGACCTTTATCCAAGGTTTTTGGATACCCTTTCCATTGTGTTAAAATATTTATATCTTCCTACATGTTTGTGTTACATGTTTTTCCGCTGCATTTTGTGTTGTATGAAAAGTATAACCTTCTTATATTTCCTTACACTTGTACTATGATTCAATTATATTCTATATGCTTTAAGGTAGAATCTCATATTGTAAACTTCAGTTAAGTTTCATTTTTTCGGATCCATATTTCCCAAACTGTTTTTTCAGAATCACTTTCCTGATTTAATCATGTGTATAGAACTAGAAGTTTGTAACTTCATACTATGTCCCAATCTTTCAATTGTCATTAAAGGTGTTGTAAATTTACTTAGTTTAACTTTTAAAACATAGATCATTCCTTGTTTAAGAAAATTTTTAAATTGTACAATTCACCCCCCTCTGGTATATTGAGCATCTAAATCATTATTTCGATCCTACAATTGGTATCAGAGGAGGTATATGTAATACATATATTAAAATATAAGTTTTTCTTACTCAGTTTTTCATTGTTCTATATATTTTCCTTGCTTATGAATATTCTCTTTGAATTTGAACTTTTGTTATTAACAGGTTTTTTGTGTAGAAAGATTTTCAAAATTCCACGAATCAATGTTGGTTCCATCGACAACCTAAACCCTACAAGACCACCAATTTTTGATGGTAGTGATTATGAGTGTTGGAGATATCAAATGAAGACATTTGTTATCAATATTGGAGTAGAAATTTTTCTAATGCTTACCGGAGGTTATGAAATTCATGATAAGGAAGTTAATACATTCCCAATTCAAGAGAAGCATTATTATCAACTCAACTATAAGGTACACAATACTTTACTATGTTCAATGAGTAGGAACATATATTGACAAATTTCATCTTGTGAAGTAGCTAACTATATATGGGAGAAACTTGAAGTTACTCATTTTGGTATATCTAAAGCGATTGATACTAGAAGAGACATGCATAGAGCTGAGTATAATGGTTTTAACTTTCGTTATGGATAATCCATTTGTAAGGTGAAACAACAATTTATGACTATCGTGAATATCGTACAGTATATGGGAGAGAATGATCTAGATGATCAAGTTCCTGTTGAATTGATCATTGATATTATGCCCAATGAGGGGGAATCAAAGAGAACTGTTGTTGATGAAAATAGGAAGGTTACTCAAATTTCCTTAGATGAACTGTTTGGAACTCTTCTCCAACATGAAACAAGGATGAAGAGATATGATGACAACATCAAAAAGAAGAATGGGAATGGTACTATTGCTTTTACTACAACATTAAATCCCATGAAATCTAAGACTCTAGAGAGAGTTACTAGATCAAAATATAAGAAGGTTTTTACCCAATCTGAATCTAGTGACAATGATGTCTCAAAGAATGAGTTAGAAAATCTTTGTCGAATGATGAACAAGATAGCTGGACATAGAAATTTTCAATCCAAGTATAAGAAGAAAGAAAGTAAGGATAAGAAATATTCAGAAGTCACATGCTATGAATGCGAGAGATCTAGACACATAAGACCTGATTGTCCATTTTTCAAGAAGAAAGAAAGAAAAGAGAGGCATTATGAATAGAATAGAAAGAAGTATTATAAAGATAAAGATAAGAAAGTTTTGAAAGCTAATGATACATGGAGTTCTAGTGGTGGTGACTTTTCATATGAATCTTTTGATTATGAATCCTCAGGAAAAAATAATCTTGGTCTTATAGCCAAATTACCTATTAACAATCATTGCATTATGGAAAACGTACACAATTTTGAATCATTGACCCATGTTTCATTAAATTCTAATGAAAGTAAATATTATAACTCATCGGATGAAGAATCATCTCTTGATGAAGAAAATACATTACCTACCTATGAATAAGTTTCTAGGTTTTCTAAACTTCTTGGGATTTAGAATTCAAAACACAATAAAAAACTTGATAAGGAGAACTCTAAGAATATTATTCCTACTAAAGAAATATCATATCATTCTAAATATCTTGATAAGAAAAATTAAGATTTAATAAGTATTTCAAAAAGTCTTGAAGAAGTAAATTCTGAGATTAATAAACTTTAAAATCATGTAGAAAATGTAATTTCTAGGAAAAGTGTTTTTAAGCCAATCTCTAGTTCCAAATCTAATGATTTTGAAGATAAAAACATGGTCATAAAACTCATGTCCGAAATATTTTAATTAAAGAAGTGTTTGTCAAACTTTACCTTAGGTAAAAAATATTTCGATAAGATAAATTCACAAATACTACCTCTAAGTAAAAAATATGAATTTGGTTATACCCATGCAAAAAGAACTTTTAGTAACAATTATTTTGTTCCTCAAAGTGCCCCATTTTGTACCAAGTGTCAATGTGGTGGTCACTGGGAAAAGAATTGTTCTTTAAACAAAACCCAATCTTTAGGTTTTCGTAAGGCTTATTTTTCTAAGAAGATGTTGGTACCCAAAATTTTTTTATCTGAAAATCATGGATCCAAACAAGTTTGGATTTCAAAGGTCTAATTATTTTCTTATTTTTAGGAAGATAAAGGAAGTATCAACAGCAATACATGGTACAAGGATAGTAGATTTTCTCTTAATATGACTGGTAAAAAACTTTTTTGAAAAGATTATCAAGATGAATGGAGGAAAAATAACTTTTAAAGATAATGCTCAGGGATAAATTATTGGTATAGGTAATATTGATCTTCTTGGTAAAACTTTGATTTGAAACGTTTTGTTTGTTAAGGATCATAAGCACAACCTCATTAGTATAGGTCAATTAGGTGATGAAGGTTACCTTGTGAATTTTAGGAATGATAAATTCTTAGTACACAATTCCAAGGAAGAGTTTACTCTCTCTGCCAATAGGCAAGATAATGATTACACATTAAACATAGAAGACCTTAGGAGCCAAGACTTACCTTGCCTAAGTGTAATGGAAGATCATTCATGGATATGACATAGAATATCAGGTCACTGTAACCTTAGAAACACATGTAAACTCTCTAAGAAGAAACTAGTTAAGGATCTACCAGAGCTTAGATTTGATTATTCTAAAATTTATGATCCTTATCAATATGGAAAGAAACATAAATCTAGTTTTAAATCAATCGGTTATGTCTCAACAACTGATGCATTACAGTTTGTGCACATGGATATTTTTGGTCCAATACAAACTGGAAGCATTGGGGGAAAATATTATTTATTTGTCTTAGTTGATGATTAAACTAGATTTACAATGGTCTATTTTCTAGAAAAGAATTCTGAAGATTTTTTTTATTTCAAATGTTTTAGATCCCAAGTTAAAAATTAGAAAAACCTTCCATTGAAAACTATTCATGGGGATCATGGGGGAGAATTTCAAAATTCTGATTTTGAAACTTTTTGTAGTAGATAAGGTTTTACTCACAACATTTCACCACCTAGAACTCCTCAAAAAATGGTGTAGTTGAAAGATTAAATTGAATTCTTCAAGAGATAACTAGAACCATGTTTATTGAATATTCTATAGCTTGACATTTCTGGGTTGAAGCTACAAGTACTTCTTGTTATATTATAAATCAAGTTTTGATTAGACCTTTTCATAAAAAAAATTATTATTAGTTATGGACTGGTATAAAACCTTGACATTCCTACTTTAAGGTTTTTGGTTGCATGGTATTCATTCTGAATACCAAAGACAATTTATAAAAATTCGCACCAAAATATGTTGAAGGGATCTTCGTAGGCTACTCCACAACTTCTACGGCATATAGTGTTTTCAACAAAAACACTTGTACTATTGAAGAAACAGTTCATGGAAAATTTGATGAATCTGATCCTTTTGTTTTTAAATCATCCCAACCTACATCCTCAGATGTATTTTCAAAAACTGATTATCAACCTTTGTTAGAAGTTCCTTCTGATAAGGAAAATGTTCGAGAAAATATTTCTAAAAAATTTACCCCAGATGACTTTCTACCCTATGTTGATGAATAAGTTTTACAAAACCCAAGTCAGGTGTTTCTAAAGAATCATCCCAGTGATAGTATCATTGGTGATTTCAATAAAACTGTATGGACTAGATGTTCCTTAATAAATGATGTAGAACATCTAGCATTCTGTTTCCAATTAGTACCAAAAATCTCAGATGAAGCTTTAGGTGATGATGATTGGATAAAATCCATGCAAGATGAACTAAATGAATTTGAAAGGAATAAAGTGTGGACCTTGTTTGAAAGACCTAAGGAAACATCTTTTATTGGAATAAAGTGGGTCTTCAGAAATAAGTGTGATGAAAATGGAGTCATTGTTAGAAATAAAGATAGACTAGTTTCTAAAGTCTATAATCAGCAATAGGGAATAGACTATGAAGAAACCTATGCTCCATTAGCTAGACATGAATCTATTCGTATTTTAATTGCCTTTGCAACATTCTTTAATTTTATACTTTTCCAAATGGATGTGAAATTTTCTTTTCTTAACGGTTATGTTCAAGAGGAAGTTTTTGTTGAACAACCACCTGGCTTTGAATACACAAAATATCCTGATCATGTTTTTAGACGTACCAAATATTTGTATGGTAATAAACAAGCCCCACGAGAATAGAATGATAGAATTAAAAGATTTTTTCTTCAAAATAACTATGTCAAGGGAAATGAAGATCCAAACCATTTTATAATGAAATACAACAAAAAAGTTTTGATTGTTCAAATATATGTTGATGACATCATATTTGGTTCAACTCTGCAATCTCTAACTGATTCATTTTCAAGTCTAATGAAATCTGAGTTTTAAATCATTATGATGGGTTAGTTAACATTTTTCCTTGGTTTTCAAATTTCTCAAAAACTAGAAGGAACATATATATCTCAACATATGTATATTAATGATACTCTTAAAAATTATGGATTTGACAACACTATAAGTATTAGTACTCCCATTGGTACCTCAAACACACTTGATATTGATAATACTATGAAACTAGAAGATCAAAAATCTTTTAGAGGTATGATAGGAAGCTTACTATACTTGGCAGCTAGTCATCTAGACATAATGTTTCCTTTGTGCTTATGTGCCAGATATCAATCCAATCCCAGGGAATCACATTTAATGGGAGTGAATAGAATATTTCACTACTTAAAGGGAACCATGGATCTAGGATTATTATATACTTCTAGAAATGATTTTATCTTAAAAATAGTTTCTGATGCTGACATTGGTGGTTGTATAAAAGATTTAAAAAGTACATTTAGAACTTGTCATTTCTTAGGAGATTCATTAGTTTCTTGGTCCTATATAAAACAATAATCAGTAGAACTCTCCACTACTGAAGCTGAATATGTAGCAGCTCGAAGTTGTTGTGATCTAGTGTTGTGGATGCAACATACACTCACAGACTATTGCTTGAGTTTTAGAAAGACACAAATTTTGTGTGATAACACATGTTCCATTTCCCTTAGTAAAAATCCTGCACATCACACTCATGAAAAACATATAGATAATAGGAATCACTTTCTTAGTGATCACAAACTAAAAAGAGATACTATTCATCCATTTATTGGAATGCAAGATCTACATGCTAAAATTTTCACAAAATCTTTACCCTCAGATAGATTTAAATACATTAAAAAGAAGTTAGGAATCATAATCGCGAGGTAATCCTTCTTTATTAACTTCTTGTTGAACAATTCTCCATACAGTAACAGACTCCTTTTCATATGGGGAGTAAATTTTATTGTTAGCATAATCAATATTTTTGTAGTCATTTTTTTTAAAACCATTTGAAATCAAAATTTTTGTAGTCAGTTTTTTTTATGCTTTTGTAATAAAAATTATCATAGTCAGTTTTATTTTTAAAAGCTTTTGTAATCAAAATTTTCGTAGTCAGTTTTTCATATTTTTGTAACAAAAAATTTCATAATGGAAATTTTTAGAACTGGAACTTTCGTAATGATAATTTTTCGTACACAAACTTTTCTTACTGAAAATTTGTCAAAAGTATACTTTTCATACTAGAATTTTTCATACTCATACTTTTCATATTGGAATTTTTCGTACTCATACTTTTCGTATTGAAATTTTTCGTACTCAAACTTTTTGTACTGTAATTTTTTACACTTATACTTTTCTTACTGGAATATTTCGTACTCATACATTTCGTACTAAAATTTTTCATACTCAAACATTTTTTACTGGGATTTTCATACTCATACTTTTTGTACTGGTGTTTTGGTACTCAATGTCTTTTCAACATTAAGTTTTTCGTAGTTAGTTTTTCATAGTCAAATTTTTCTTCAAGAAGAATATCACCTATTACGAATAAACTTCCTGGACAATCTGAAATGTATGATTTCCTTACTTATGTTTTCGTAGTATGATTTTTCTTGAAGGTATATTCCTATGTGTTTTAAAATTTCTAGGATTCATGGTTTCTTAAATCTGATTGTTTTTCTTAAATCCTCAAAAGATTAGATTCAATATTTCCTTGTGGGTATGTTTTCAACCGTTAGATCAGATCAGAGAGTTTTTCAACAGTTAGATTGGTTTTGGAAGCTCAAAGGTCACATCAATAGCCTATATAAATGGGACCCCTGATGGTTGTCCCACATCGATCTTCAAGATCTCGCGTGTTGAAGTTCTGCCTCCCTTCGTAAAGCCCATTCCGAATCGTCCAGAGCTCTTCATTCCAAATGTCTGCTGAAGCTACTTCTCAGGATATGTCAACTATAAAGCCAATAAAAAATGGTTAGTTTAAAGGGGGAGGTTAGTGCATCCGAGTTTCTACAAGTATGATTCTCTTATACCTAAGAATATAATATTGAATGTCTTCGAGGATGTTTTCTTATCAAAGCCAGTTAATCAGGATATGGTTTATACATACTTTCTTGTTGAGTTTTACGAGTCTGTTTCCTTCTTTAAGGAAGATGACCGATAGATGTTTTGACCAAATATTATGGGAAGACTTATATGCTTTCTTACTCCAAGGATTCAAGCTTGGTGGGTCTATCTTATGAAGGTGAGACTATTTTTTGTTCATATAAGCTTCCAGATGAGCAAGGAAGTTTCAAAAAAGTGAAGGAATTGAAATGTATTATACATAAAGATGCGAAGACTGCTAAGATTGCTAATCTCTCTTTGAATAATCGGATTCCACAGCTGTGGGTACAAGGAATTTTCTTAAAGAGAAGGGGTGATAAGGATAATCTCAAGAAGGGTGATATATACATCTTAGTTGTTTTGGTAAATCTAATGAAGTTGAACTTTATGAGGCATGTTTTGATTATAGTTAATAATATTAATGAAGGGTATCTGAAATCTCAGATCATAATGAATCAAGACTTTCTTTCTAAGCATATTATTAGATGTCTTGATTCGTTTAATGTTTCTTGCACTTCCACAAAAAGAAATTGCAATGTAATGAAGGTTAGTGATGATACATTAAAGAGGATGAATATGGGTTATTCTATTGTATCTGGAGAATTCTACTCTTTACCAGAGGAAGAGGCTGAGGTATCTTAGAAAGATCAACAAACTATGGAACCATTTAAAAAGGCAGGGAAGAAGAAAAAGTTAAAAGAAGTGGTGGCCAAATAAAAAACCCAGAAATCTATGGAAACTCAATCTGCACCACCCAAGCCAAAGAAACAAAAAGCCTACCTAGATGAAGTGGATTCTATGTGGAGGGAAGATAAGGAGAAGAGAAAAGAAGGGGACCCTCAATTAGAGTTAGATCTTACTGAGGATAAGGACATAAAAGAGAAATCATCTGATTAGTTGGAAAGACAAGGAAAATAAAAGAAATTGAAGAAGAAGATGTAAGAAGAAGAGATTGTTCAATATATTTTGAAATCAACAGATATGGCTTCGGAGCAGATTCCAGTTCTAGAAACATTCCTTTCTGAACCTTTACCAGAGGCCCCTGGGAAGAACTACTTCAATTAGGAAAAGAATAAAGAGAATGTAGTAGTTGATGGAGTAAAAGAAGAAGTTGTTAAAAGAGAATAAAAAGTAGTAGAGGAAGAGGAAGAAGTAGAAGAAGGAAGTGCTGATCTAGATCACAAAATTAAACAGGTTGAGGATTGTCAAGAAAATGCTGAATCCACATAACTTGTCACTCTGGGAATGGGAGTTGAGAAATAAGGTAACAAAGACGATGATAAGGAAGAGGAAGAGAAAGAGTATGAATTTTTTGAGGAAGAGACCTATGAGAATAATTTTATTGAGGAAGGAGCAGAAAAAAAGAAAATAGATTAAGAAAAGATTGTTTAACTATCAGAGAGTGAGGAATAACATCTAGATGATCAACCCTTCCCTAAACCCGATAATGGTAAGCAATTTCTCATGGATACACCAACAAAAGATTTCATCAGGAAGAATGAAGTTGGTGGTTCTTCTAAAAGAAAGCTAGTATAGGTTGAAGAAGAGCATTCACCTAGTAAGGTATCCGATTCAGAGACATCATCATTGGGTCATGACATTGTTGTTGAGTCTCTGAAGAAATTGGTGGACACCATTCGATATTTCCCACCGTAGACTCAAGGTGCCAAATTCTTCAACATGTTCTAAATCAGAAACTGGAATCCTTATCCATGGTGATGGATAAGTGTGTGAAAATTGAAGATGACCATTGAAATGTTGTCATTTTCTATGATGTTCATAGGATGTATTGCAGCAAAATAACCCTCTGGTTAAAGAAGGTGGATGATGACTTGGTTGAGTATGATAATTTTCCGAATGAGGTAAAAGATTCTTTTGATACCATGGATTAAAAGATAAATAATCATCAAGAGAAGCTAATCCTTGAGAAAAATTCTCGGAATCAACAAGTGACAGAATTGAATGAGAAGGTTAATCGCTTGCAAAAAATTTTAATAGGGACAGAGATCTCCAGATTGATCTTGAAGAAATGATTTTAAAGTAAGATGAGTTAGTGAAGATGCATGAAGAGGCCATGAAGGCTCAGGTAGAGGTGCTGAAAGCTCAACAAGAAAGGATCAGATCTTTGGAGAAGAAAGCTGAGGAGGATCAGAAAGATTTAAATATGCTGCAAACTCTCTTGAAGAAGTTAATTCCAAAGGAGAAGGAAGACTAATGAATTCAATCTGATCTTTTTGTTGCATTATGTTTTCCATGTAAAAAATTATTTCAACTCTAATGAAATCTCTGGATGTTTGAATCTCTTGTATTATATACTAATGTTTCAGGTACTTTATTTTTTCGATTCCCACAATTCGTTTGGAAAAACACAAATGGGGAGAAGGAAAAATATCTACTCTGAAGGGGGAGAAAGAAAAATTTCTAAACTATGAAGAACTGTCCTTATGTAAGGGGAAGTTCTCATTACGATTCCTTCATTCTAATGAATATCCCATTTATGAAATTCAGAATAAAATCCTTAGAGTTCCAAAGCCTAAGGGGGAGTATGTTTTATTCACCATCATCTATGAATAAAGGGAGAAAAGTTTTAATTTCAAATTCAAAAAAAAAAATTCCCAAAATCATTTATATTATATTTTGTACGGATGTTTGTGCTTTCCAAAAAGGGGTAGATTGTTAAGTCAATAAGGTTTTCCTTATGAATTTTTCTATTCCTTCTTTTTTTAAAAATCACAAACACCCTATAAATATAAAAATCTATATTTTACATATATAAGGAAAATTTCATTCTCAAATGAATTTACCCCTACCATGTTTTCAATGTTCATATCAATATTTTTCTTAAGTATAAAAATCAGAATCATATAAAAAACCAAGGATTCATATAATATATAGATATGAAGAATTCTGTATTAGGATTCGAATTCTGGATATGAACTGTAATGAAGTTCCACTCCGAATTCTGGATATGAAATGTAATGATGTTCCACTCTGAATTATGGATATGAAATGTAATGAAGTTCTACTCTGAATTCTTGATATGAACTATAATGAAGTTTTAGTCCAAATTCTGGATATGAACTGTAATGAAGTTCCACTCCAAATTCGGGATATGAACTATAATGAAGTTCCACTCTGAATTCTGGATATGAACTTTAATGAAGTTCCACTCCAAATTCCGGATATGAATTGTAATGAATTTCCTCTCTGAATTCTGGATATGAACTACCATGAAGTTCCATTCCGAATTATGGATATGAACTCGCATGTAGTTCGACTCCGAATTCTTGTTACGAACTTATCTATGTTATGACTCCATGTTCTCTGAATTCAGACTCCAAACTCTTTTGAGTTCTGACTCTGAATTCCCATGATCTCTGACTCCAAAATTTGTAAGTTCTGATTCCGAATTCTGATGAAACCAGATTCCAGATTTCTACAGAATTCAAGTTCCGAATTCCTACAAAACAGAATCCAAATATCCTTTTCTTACAGATTCCAAATTCCATTTTGGTTATACTCTGAAATTTTATTTTCATACATTATGAACATCAATTTTTCTTATGATTACACTCATTTCATTATAAAACGATGTCGTGCCTTCAGTTACATGTGTTTTCCTATAAAAGGATTTCATTAATTCTGTTTCTAACTAACCGTTTGTTGAGTGACACATGTGAAGGTCCCTCCAAAATAAAAGGAAAATGTGATCATTGGAGGAGGGAGTCGGCCGTTCCAACCGAGCCTATAAACAGGAGTTCATTTGAAATATCTCGACAACAATTGAACAGAGTTGATCAATCTAGAGACCACACACTATTAAGGTGATTTATAGATAGATAATATTTTCATGCCTTGCAGGTACTGAACTACTCGTTCAGATTGCTTCATGAGACTCTTTATGTTGGTGATTACATTTTAGGGATTCTGGGGATAGGAAGACATAGGTGCCAACTACCTTGAAGTTCGAGGGCTTCCTTGCTGAAGAAGACAAAGTTTCCAACTACCTTGATGTTGAGGTCTTGCGAGGATATCAAGACAGAGACTCCGATCTTCGTATTGAGGTTTTACCTAGGTGTGGGTGAGATAGACGTTCTTGAAAGTATATATCAAGGGTCCTTTATCCATGGTTGTTGGATACCCTTCTCTTTTGGTTAAAAGATTTATATCTTGATACATGTTTTTGTTACATATTTTTCCACTTGATTTTTTGTTTTAAGGAAAGTATAACCTTATTATATTTCCTTACACATGTACTCTGATTCAGTTAGATTCTATATGCTTTAAGGTAGAATCTCATATTGTAATCATTGGTTATGTTTCATTTTTCTGGATCCATATTTCTGGAACTGGTTTTTCGTAATCACTTTCCAGATTTAATCAAGTGTATAGAACTAGAAGATTGTAACTTTATACTTTTTCCCAATCATTCAATTGGTGTTAGAGGTGTTGTGAATTTACTTAGTTTAACTTTTTTAAACATAGATTTTTCCTTGTTTAAGGAAATTTTTAAAGTGTACAATTCACCCCCCCTCTTGTATATTGAGGATCTACATCATTATTTCGATCCTACACCGTCATTTGGAGGAAATAATGAATCAGGTGTAACTATGGGGGTAGAGATAGGTGGTATTCCACCTTTCCAACTATAATTAGAATATGAAAAGGGACAATATATCTCATAGATAACATTCCACCCCAACTAAATCACTACAATCCCCATAGATGTGAGACATTGTGTAACACATGGTCTCCATCTTCAAAATGCAAAGGCCTCTGCTTCCTATCAGCATAGGATTTATAATGGAACTATAAATTCTTCATATGCTACTAAATTACCTTATCATTCTCAATATTTTCCTACACCAACTCTAGTCCCATGAGTATTGACTCTCTTTGGTCTATCGATAAAATTCACAACCTGAATGGATTCTCATACATGCCCTTGAATAGTTCCATACTGATAGTGGAGTGGTAGATGTTGTTGTATGTGAACTTCACTAAATGTAATATATCCTCCCAACTATGGAAAAAGTCTAGTATTCAAGCATGGTGCACGTCCTCATGAACTTGGATTGTCCTCTCCATATGACCATCCGTTTGAGGATGAAACGTTGTGCTCAAGAGCATCCAAGTCCCACACACCTCCTTAAATCCCTTCCTCAACCAGAATGTAAAGAAAGAATCCTGATATGAGACTATTATCAATGGGATTCTATGGAATCAAACTATCTCTAACACGTAGAGGTTTCCGGATCCCTCTATTGATCCCTACTCAAATTTTGGAAGGAAGTGGTGCAACTTCGTGAGTCGATCAACGATCACCAAAATGGTATTGTGTCCCCTAGACATGTGTGGAAAACCCATAAAGAAATCTACCAATATCCTAAACCATTTCCACTCTATAACCTCATGTGGATGGGTTAATACCACTTGAACATTGTTCTTTATATTCAATTGATTAAAGGTGAGGCACTGAGAAATGAACTCCACCACTGCCTTTTTCATACCTAACAACCAAAACTGATGTTGGAGCTCCTGATACATCTTTTCCACTCACGTATGTAATGCCAAAGGGTATGAAAAAAACTCACTTGGTACTTACTCCCAAAAAATCACTTACACTACTTTTCACCCTATGATGAGAATGATGTGTCCCCCACCTTTTGAATATGCATAAGGGGAATGCCCTATGGACATGTGATCATGTATAGTCTCACTATCGATGTCTCCAAACTGGGCCTCCCAAACTCATTGAAAGAGTAATTGTTTGAAATAAAATGACTAAAGGTAGGCTTCTCCATATCCCTACATAAAGGATATCTATAACGCGGCCAATGACTCTAACACCTCACTCAACAACTACAAGATGCATCTCATACTAAGAGTAACTTCCACCATTTTCCCCTTCCTAAGAGTATAGAAAATCATAAATTAATAGTCCTGGAGGAACTATATACACCATCTCTATCTCAAAATCAGATCCTTTGATGAGAATATACACTTGATACTCTTGTGGTTAGAGTATATGGTAAATTTCTCACCCATCAGGTAGTGTCGCCACATCTTCAATGCGAATATTACAGCTAAAATCTCAAATCATGAGCCATATAGTTCTTCTCATGCTTCCAGGACTGTATAAATCCATTTTTAATTACATCTTTCCCCTACATTAGGAAACATCAATGCCATTTCCATGATGCATCATAGAACACTACACAATCAACACCCTCCTCTTATAATCCCAAGATGGGGGCTCTCGTCGATCTCTACCCCAGCTCATCAAAACATCGATGTCACTTCTCTATCCACACGAAAGTATTATCCATTAATGTCAAGGACATAAATGTTTACTATACTATGGAAAATTAGACTAAAAACCATTGATAGTTCCCATCCCTAGCCAGGAAACAACGTCACTCTGTAACATTACTTGGTGGCTTCTAATCAAGAAACACTTCAATCATTTCTAAATCTACTTATACTGCTGCCTTTGAAATGATGTGTCGTTGAATGTAGTACTAATGAATCAATAATTGATACTTTGAGAGCTTACCATAATATTGGTTCTCTCAAAGTATGTTGGTTCTTCCCATAATGTTGTATCGCGTGCTCCTCCTCAGATGCTGAGTAAACCTGGATTTCATCATTGAAGACTATGATGATAAATTCTAAGTAAAAAAATATGATCTAGTTCATAAATTCCATGAACACTGTTGGGGTGTTTTTCACAACAAACAGAATCAATATTTACTCATAGTGGTTTTACCGACTTCTAGAGGGTGTGTATGGGATTTACTCATCTCATACATGAAGATGGTGATAGCCAAATCTGAGGACTATCTTTAAGAACCATCTCACTCCCTTCAGTTGATCGAATAGGTCTTCAATCCTTGGAAGTGCATACTTCTTCTTCACAGTTACCTATTTTAGTCAACATATGTCCTCAAAAAATCTCAAACACCAATCTTCCGTCAGGAAAAATATTAGGGCTGCCCTAGGTGAAAAATTGGGTCTCAAGAATCCCTTCCTTGGAAATTCCTCCAACTATACGCTAAACTCATGATTCTCTACGATATCTATATGTTATGCAGGTGTAGATATCTGTGTCATCCTGGGGTACAAATTAATGCATTGTTCGAACTCTTTGCAATAAAGTAAGCATGTAACATCTTTTAGAAAGACACCCTCAAACTCATCCACCACTATAGGAAACTGATGACTCGTTTCATCCACTGCACTGAGGGACATAATAACCAACTGGTGTGTGATCAGTTTCATCAACCAATGTGCTATTCCATCCTACACCTCTCGGGTTTCCATTTCTCTAAAAAAGGAATACATGTTCCCATCACTGTGGACGAACCACTCTCTGTTCCTAAAACAATCAATCTAGTAATGAACAGTGAAAAACTAGTCCATACCGATGTTTCCATCATGAAATCCCACCAAGAAATAGTCACCCCCAAGAAAAACTGAAATAAGAGGCACCAATGTGTGATTGTCTAATCTCCTACAAAAGGAGTCTCTAAGAATAGGGATCCAATTAACGGTTCCACTATATTCTTCATGGATTGAACAAGGGTAGTGGTGAGAAAAGTGTTATTAGAACCTATGTCTATCAAAACTGTATATATGGTAGAGAGGACACAGATTATACAACTAATCAACCTCAGAGTCTCAGGTTTCTGAGCCTCCATAACATGAAGTTGGACTTGTCCATGTCCACCTGCTCCCTCAGCCTATGGTGTACCACATGGGTGTGGTGTTTGTAGTACTTAAATCATTCACCCATCTGCTGCATCCCTTATAGATCTTCATCCATGTCTTTCACCTCTCGGGCTTCCTAGTTCCTACATATTCCTCTACCTTAGTGGTCCCTCATCCATCAAAAGATCATTTTAACGACGGGTCAAACACCCTCTATCCAGATTTCCCTTAACACCATATGAGTAAAACAACCAATCCTTTGGCTGACTTTCTCTACCCTGTGAGCCTCACACTACTAAACCCATGCCCTTGGGCCATCCCTTAAACATGTTGAACTTATTGGATACCTGGGTTAGCTATTGGCTATGTATTATAGATGATTCATTTACATGATTCCCTGTGGGGGCTCCCCCTACTCATGTCCTCTCTACGAGAAACCTCTCTACTAGTGGGGAATGCCTCCATACTTCAGCATATGTCAGAATGAAAAGGGATATCATGGATTTACTGATCTCAATGAATATCCCCTACTCAAAGGTTTGATCCCTGAATAATTGGTCTTACAACATATTCTTGGAGTATCATGAAAGATACATAAACCACAACTATTACTCCACTACTTTTTGACTACCTCTGGTGTAGATGTAGTAGCTTCTGTATACACATGGGTCATATAATCAATAGAAATAACTCCTCGTAGAAGAGATTATAAAAGTTTATCCATAAGAGGGTCTTTTCCACTTGAGTATGGCTCACTAAGCTCCACCATCTCCCCGCCAATCCCTGATGAAGACTAATGGCTTGGACTATCATCTGGTTGAGAGGTGTCCTCTCTAGGTAGAAGAAGAGCGCATTCGCCTCCATCCAATTATTAGCTGCATAGGGGTCTGGCCCACACCTAAATCTATGAGGTAACTTCTTTTGGATATCATGAAATAGATTCAACCTGCATGCATCATCTACTTGTAATGATGGTATTAACTACACCTCTCCAGGAGGTGGAATCATTTGTACACCACCGAGTGGTTCTATCTCAGGTATTGGTACTTGTAACGACACCTCGTCACAAGACGGATCATCCTCTTGATCACATATGAGAATATTATCTGGCTATCTGCGTGGAGGCATCATGAAATAGAACAAGACATACAAAAATCATTATAGTATACCTGATGAGATGACTCTAACTAAATAATTACATGAGAATACACTCAGTCATATATGATTCATGTATCATTTCCTCTATCTAAATGTAATATTTTAATGTACCGAGTTGCAATGCAGAGTTTAGAGCCTGGGTGTATGGATAAATTGGACATTACACCAAAACAGGAGTCCATGGTAAAAACGATGAACTCAAAACATGTAACAATGTTTCCAAAAACCAATCTCATAGACTCTTGGATCTATATGTAGAACTGACCATCTCTTATACCATTATGTATTGACCCGTCTCATAGGGTCTCATTACATGACTACCCCAATCCCAACAATGATTGTTCATTATTTGGTGACTAGGAATGAGTGGGAATATTCCACCAATTTGAGTAATTTTCCTAAGATCCTATACAAAAATACACATCTCCAACCCAAAATAATGAAAAGTGAAAACTATAACTAAATAGGCATGCATACCATAAATATACCAACATCATTGTACAATAGTAGAAAAAAATGTAATGTAAACTAGGATTGAATACAATCGCACCAAAATTAATGTCTAGAAAAGAGAATGCACAATAAGCTGAAACTCGTCCGCATAAAATCATACTTGAATCGTATGTATAGAAATAAATGTCTGGAGTCATTGAAGAACACCTTGTCTGTTGGACCCCTGTCTACAATCCACTGGGTGCTAGTCCACCATGAAATCTATCAAAGTGTCGATCATCTACACAAGACAAGGCACATGTCAGCATAGCCCATTTAAGGGTGAGTAAAAAAAATTCAATAGGGACCCACAAATATCTAAGGAAATTACAACTAATAAATAAATGATGTATATCAAAATGTAAACAATTGACGTACAAAAAAAAAAGGAAACTCACAATGTACTGTCAATATGCTCAGCTCACACAGGTATAAGTCTAAGAATGAAGAGAAGGATTTTTGATGGTAGTCCACTGATCTCCTGATATCTATGAAACTAAAAGTGTCAATGGTGAATGGATCGTCGATGGGGCATAAATATTTGATTGTGCAAGGAGATTCAATGGAGAACAAAGTGTTGATGGTTCTTGGAGTGGCGATGGAACCTGGGATGTCGTTGTTATATGATGTGTCGATGGTGAATGGAGCATCGATGGTGCACAAAGTGTCGGTGGAACACAGATCATCAATGGAACCTGGAGAGTTGATGGAATATAGAGAATCAATAGGTCATACAACCACCAAGTAACATAGACATCGAGATAACATGGTCACAGAGTGTCGTTGGATTCTACCCATTGTGTACTTTTATTGGGAGCACCTAATCCTCAAGCCATTAAATCATAAACCAAATTCCAAAAAAAACTCACATAGTGTATCCCCAAAATACTACCATCTCACAAGGGTGAGGATCTACAATCAACTCATCAACCTAACATATAGAATGAAATATGTGTCTAATTTAGTAAAAAGGGTCTGGTCCAGTATGATTCTAACTCAAACTGGCATGAACAGCACGACCCAACCCAGTCGGTCAGGGCCTAACCTAACCATCCTTGGATAATGGGACACTAGTTCATGTTTTCTAGACCTTAGGGAAGCTGGATTGGCCCAGTTCTCTAGTCCGCCTCACGTCATGTGAGCCTTTTTTTCTCCACCGAAAGCATCTATCCCTGGCTGCATCTCTCTGATCCACACAGTTCCTTGATTGTGTGGCCAACTATATTCCCCAGTCAACACAACTAGCCAAAACGTCACTGACCCAACAGGTTCCACTACAGTTTCTCCCTCCCCTGCATCCCTGATGGGTCGCATTCTTGTTTCTGCCGCCACGACAACCGCCATGCTTCTCTTCACCCACATGTGGTAGTCATGTCCTACCAACGATCACCATAGTGTGTCACCGCTGGTGCCGACTACACGAAACCTTGGTTCCACAAGTCCCTTTCACTGCTCGTGTGATCCTTTTTTCTAATTGGATCTATATCTTCAGTCCTCGGGTCATGACATTCACATCATTGGGGTTGATCTGACTTCTCATTACTCTAGGAGTCCTATTGTGCACGGAACCACCTAGAAATGTCGATCCAGGAACTGTAGGGTTATAATGTTAAAGAATTTTTAGAATCGAGGGATTAATACACCTATAAAAGGATTATCATTTTTTGATAGACGTTCTTGGACAACTATCTAAATCCATGGACTTTGGGTTAGAAAGAAAATTGATCTAATCCTGCAAACCTAAAACATATTCCCTCATACAACATACAATAAACCTATGGAATAATATATTTGTGTATTATTCAGCGTTCATCATAGAAATAAAGAATGATAAAAAGAAGAAACCACAAATATACCAACATACTACCTTGAGGTTGTATCAGTCGTTGATGAAGAATGAGGTTTGATGTTGTCGTTGATCCTTGATCCTTCAGTGTTCGTTGTTGTTCATCAGAAAGGATTTAATCTCTTTAACTTAATGTAATTCCTAGGGTTATGATAATAAACCTGGATTCATGTAGAAATTATTTAATTAAAAAAAATTCATTTTTGAAAAAAAAATATTTTTCTAAAAGAAAAATTAATGAAGGTCACATCTAATTTCTAACATTCACAGTCGACCCGCACCAATCGATGTTATGCCCAGCCTAAGGTAAAGCTGTTTTTCTGAACATAACATTGCCCTCAGATTTCTGATCTGGTGACCCATTTAGATGTTACTTCCATTTAATTAAGTGACCTCCTACAATATTTATTAAAATACATAACGTTTTTCATAGTATCATTTTGGGAACATCAGGCCTCGAAATCTCACGCCATCTTTGTGCCTGGTGTTAGAATGTTCCCAATTAATTTATAGAAATATAATTGGTGAATCTTTGAGTCATTACATACATGTTTATAAATCATTACTATATCATAAATATATATTTCAAGATTTCATATCGTATAAGGTAAAATTTTATCCCATTTATTCAAAATTATTTTTATTTGTTATAGAAGCAGATGAAAAAGGATATTGAATATCGTTGTTTTGTAATATGGAATAATACAAATGAATATAGGTATTTAATGTTTTTTTTGGAATCATCTTCATTAAAATATTATAGAAATTTATTATAAAAAAATAAATATTAATAGTGGAAACAATATTCCAGGTTGTAATTTTATTCAAAGAACAAAAGATTCCATATTATAATTTAATTTCATATTCAATATTAGGAAAAATTGAATTTCATAAGGGATTCTAAATATAATCTAATTATTATAGAATTCATAAATCCATCATCTTGTATTCTGTTTCCTAATGGTATTTTTATTAAAATGAAAATAAAAGCCAACATTTTTGAAAATGATGAATGATATGATTATTCAAGTAATATAGTAGTAACTAAATTTTGATTAATATGAATCAAAAAATTATAAAAAGGTAGCTTTAAAAAAAATTACAGAATATCATATTTAAAGGTATATTAAACATGAAATCATAGAAAACTTATTTCAGTTTATCAAAATATAATAGATTTTTTTCATCACCAAATAAAACCAAATTCATCCAATTTTATGTTTCCAAATTTCAGAATATTTCCTCTCAACCTTAAGACATTAGTTCTTATTATGTTAAATTTCTGTATATAATTTTTTTCAAAAGTCATAAAAAGATTTTTCACCATGTTTCTTGATTCACTCACTCCAATAATGTATTTAATCATTTTTAATAGAAGATTTATATTTATCTGAAAAATAGAAATACGTAAATGTATTGAACATTGAAAAAGACAACTAATTTGAAAAAAAAATCATCATATTCCTATTAGGATTAAAATATTGTGAAAGGCTAACTATAATATAATTATGATTAAATATAGATAAAAAAGGTATTCAATGTAATGAAGGTATTGTTGAGGTTCATCTATTTCTACTACAATAGCCAATTTTACATTGACATGAACCCCTTAGTGATTCAGCAGTACTACAAAATTTAGAAGAACAAAAATGATATTAATATTAAAAAATAACAAAAATATTAATGATAAAAATTTCTTTATTTATAAAAATTAACAAAAATTAAAATTAAAATGGATGCATAAAATGTTATGGAATCATGGAACAATAATTGAATGAGTAACAAAATTTCCATTTCAATCTTTATAAATAACCACAATCTTTTTTTGACACCACTAAACATCAACTAGAATCCCAAATCCAAAATTCACTCAATTACACACATCATGTGACATTTGGGTCAAATAAATTCCATGATCCAATTCCAATTATATGAATATTTCCTCTTTGAATTAGTATGTTAAAAAAAGTGAGATTAAATAATAATATAGAAATGTATACTTCAGAAGCTTCACTTGGACATTTTTTATAATTTAGTGAGTTGTTTCTACTGTGCCATAAAACATTTCTACTATGAAATATAGAATATATCACTTTTTTATGTCCACCATTTCTCCTATCATAGAATCAGTCTCAACAACGACTCTTTCCCCTTTTTAAAAAATAATACACAATGAAATGATTTATCCATGTTAGAATAGATAAAATAAATAAAACCCGCATTATGATTTATAAATATTGCATTATTTATTATGATCCAAAACCATAAACAGAAGAGGCATAAAATAATACCACCATGAAAAAACATCCTCAGGAGTCATCAAGGACCCAAAAACAGTAGGGATCTAAACAAAAAAACAAATAAATAACAGATAGCTCTGGTAAATACATATCTGTTCACCATATTACATATTATTTATAAACTAAAATAAAAAAATTATATAAAATTAATATTTCACATATGATATTGATTAGAATAATTATATTTTCATATTAAATATTTCAGTCTCCCCATATATTTATCATATAAACAATTATTATAACATTTATTTAATTTAAATAATTCAATTCTTGTTAATTTTTAAAATAAAATACAATAATCCCAACTTATTTCATCAAAATATTTATATATAATGATAAATATTTAAGAAAACATTGAATAAATGATGTAATATACATAAAAAATAGGTTGTTTTAGACATATATAAAACCATTATTGAGCATATCACTTATTATAAAATGAAAGTATAATGGTTCCTAGATTATTTTTGAAATTTATTTCTAAATTGTTTATCTTTGGGATTCAAGATACAATAATTTTTTAAATGAAATTTAGGTCACTTATTTTTCATAAAAAAGTTATTAAAATATAAAGTAAAATAATATAAATTTTAATTAAGTTTATAGTAAATAAAAATATTGACACATATAAACAGGATGTATAATATTAATATTTAGAATACATAAATACTATAAAATTTTATATTATTAAAACTAGGGTATTTTGAATTATTTTAGTAACATTTGAGTCTTGTGATAATGTATAAATAGTTAGTATATTTTGTTTCATTATAGAAATTATATAGGAGAAAACTAAGACATAATAAGTTTAACTCATTCACAAATATATGAACATGTAATGTTATAATAAATTAATTATAAAGTGGTGAATTTTAAATCATTTTAAGATTAAAAAAATTGTATTTCAATGATATCAATGTAATTTTTAGTTGAAAATTTTCACAATAGTAACATAAACACCTATGTCTGTGTGATAATCCTTGATATCTATTGTGTAGATTTTGGTTGGCTAATAAATAATCTTTCATAAAAAATATTCAATTTTCAAGATTGAATAATTGAAAAATATAGTTATTTTTATCATGTATTTTGAGTATACTAAATTTAAAAACTAAAAGGACTATAGAAGGGGTTAAATAAGAAGAATTTGTTTTGATTAAATAAAAAAAAATTCAATTTGATAAAAAAAATTACTGATTGATCTATAACTATTTTATTGGAGAAATAGAATAAAAATAACACAAATAGATATGAAATGTATTGTTTCATGACAATGGAATGTAATTTTTATACAATGCAAATGGAAATGAGATAATGTTTTTAAAACACCAAAGAATATGTTTTCATTTTACAAGAAATTAAATTAAATGGAAGGTAAATATCATAAAAATTTTCTTCCCCTATTAGCCATAAATGTAATGTTTCCACAACCATGATGCATATTATAGAATTGAAGCATATTGAATCATGGAATTTATAAAAAAACCAAAAAACGAAATCATTTTAAATTATACCACTACAATAAAAGAAAATTGTAACAATTATATAATTTTATTTCATGATTAAAATAAAAAATCTAAATTTCAAATATAATTTCAACATGAATGATTTGATATAAAGTACAAAAATAGAATGATATTTAATTATGATAATATATAACATACAATGAAATATGAAAATAAGAAAATATTTTCTGTATATATGGCTAAAACAAAAGTGAATATCCTATGTTTTTATATTTGTTCCAAAAATACTCCCATGAAACATGACTATAAAATTATGAGTATATTATGAAAAAAATATCCCAACCACAGAGTTAACACATTTACAAAAAATTGTGTACACATTTCTTGGAATGCTTATACTAAATACAATATCATAACTATTTGAATTTGTAGAATTTTTTTTAAATACAGATGATGATAAAGATCTATTATAACATATTTTAAATAATGAATGGACAAATAATGCAGAAAACTAAAAAAAATGACTTTAAAAAAAAATTTAAGAATTTATAATGAAGAAAGGGAAGAATGAAAAAACATATTATCATAATAAAAATAAACATTACTAATATGAGAATACTGGGAAAGATACTAATGATGTCTGGTTAAAAATTAAAATATTTAAATTGAGAATATGTAACAAATATACACATGATTTTAATGATATAAACTTATTATTCATTTAAAAAATGCTATTTAATGAAAAAACATGGAAAATGGTGATATTGTAAGGGATACCAAAAATAACTATATTAAATTTAATATTGTTAATCATAATATTAATAAAAAATATAATTTTGATTATAATTTTTTATATTTAATATTAAACATACAAATATATAATACTAATCATTTATATTATTAGATATGAACTTAATCATATTTAATGTAAATACATTGAATTATTTTAATATAACCAAAATAAAAATTAATGAGGTAATGAAAAAATAAAAATTATTTATGCCTAATTGATCAATAAAAAATAATATCATAATAATTATCATGGATTAAAACATATTCCATGAGAACATTTTGATGATGTATTAATTCCGCATTGTTTTAACCCTTTAAAATTGTTCTACTGACACATAGTTAAAGACCTCTATAAATTTTAAAAAAATTATAAATGATGAAGAATTTATTATATGGTTTAAAACGTAAATGCCATAAGAATTTAAATTGAATTTGAAATCAAACATCAATATTAAAGAAGAGGATAAAATATTAGAATGTGTCCCATGGAATTGGAATTAGGATTCCAATTGTTAATCAAAATTCCGGTAATAAATTCTTACACAAGGAATTAATTAATTAAATTATTAAATGTAAGAAATGGAGTGGAAAATGTTGGAATTTACTACATGTGTTGCAACTATAGAAGATGTATTTCATTGGAAATTTGGGTAAATTTGGAATTTGTATCAAATCCATGAAACTGAAAAGTGTAAATTAAAATTAGAATAAAAGATTATGTTTATATTTTAATAATATGGTTTAGATAATTTACACAATGAACTATTAATTCCCATGATATTGAAAAATGAAATGTTTATAATACATTAATTGCACAATACTGATTATATTTTTAATCAAAAAAAATATAAAAGGAACAATTTTGGGAGCTAATAATGTAATTACATACATTGAACCTATACAAAGATGAAACTTTATTAAGTGATCTTTTAAAGATCCAGTATATAAAAAATAATTGGATATTACATTTTGGGAAAATCAACTTTGTTAACCTATAGGGTAAAATAAATTAAAAATATTATTAAGTGAGAAAATATTAGGATATTGTTTTAACAAGGTCAATGAAACTATATATTTAAAAAAGTTCTGAGGATAAATCATTCTAATATATGACTTTTCCTAATCTATTAACTATCCACAGAATCCTTGTTTGGTGAATGAATATATGTTTGGTTAGTGAAAAGTAAAATAAAATACCAATTTTTTGGGTTTCAATAGATCTATAAGAGAATTGTACAAAAAATAAAGGTAATATTTAATAAAATATTATGACTGAATATATAGATACTAGAATATGAAAGAACTAAAAATTCAATAAAAATAATTCAGTACAGATTTAGAAAATTTTGGTATTGGTATTTTGAGAATAGAATGAGATACTGGTTAATTTTAAAAATATGGGAACAAAACTACTAAACACCAAACTTGAGAGGGTGATATTAATTCAACCCATTTGTGATGAAGACAAATAATCCTAAAGTATGATTTATCAACAAGAAAATAGATAATCTATAAGTAGTGTGTGATGTGAATTGAGGAAGATTGAGGATGAAGGAAGACTAATTAGGTATTCTAGTATGACCATGTTGGGTTGGCATGACCAAGAGAAACATGTATAAGTATGAAGATTGATGATGACTCTCGATCAATATTTAATGATTGATGACGTAAAATTATGATTTATGTTGTTGTTTTCTGTAACACCCTTGGAAATGTGAGTCATGAATGGATAAATCTTACTACCCATGTAAACAAGGTGCACCTTTTTTTCGAGTTTCTACAGGATTAGTACACCACAGTTAAGCATGCTTGGCCTGGAGTAGTAATCAGGATGACTGACCCTGTGGGAAGTTTACCAGGGTGTCTGTGAGTGAGGACAAAACACACTAGAAGAACATGTGTTGCCTTTGGGGATAGTCATTAGTCTGATAAGAGACCCCAGTTAGTTATATCTTATGGTGAGTTGGGAAGGCAACCAAGGTATTGCAGGAGACTCATGGGGTCAGATGACCATTTTTTCACGACCCGCCTCCCCGTCCATTTTCCTTGACATCTGACCCCATGAGTCTCCCGTAAGACCATGGTTACCTTCCCTACACACCATAGGATATTACTCACCAGGGTCACTTATCAGAGTAAATACAGTCCCCACAGACCATCACATGTTCTTCCAGTTTGTTTTTCCCTCACTCACACACATCCTGGGTAATATCCCAGAAGGTCACCCCTCCTGATTACTACCCCAGGTCAATCATGCTTAACTGTGGTGTTCTCATCCAGTAGGCTCCCGAAAATAAAGGTTCTCCTTGTTGATATGGGTAGTTACATTTAGACATTTAATTATCACTTTTCTATGGGAGTTACATTATCCACACCTTTAATGCACAATTCCCTCGTTATGGACCCCAAGCCTCAAACCCAGGCAGTGCGTAAGCACTTCTGGCTAGGTATTGGCTCTGATACCATTTGTCACGACCCACCTCCCCGGGCCATAAACCTTCTAATATGACCCCATGTGTATAATTTAATAGTCTATGGGGTGATGGGAAGGCAACCAATGTACTACATGAGACCCATGGGGTCATATGAGAAGGATCGTGGGCTAGGGAGGCGGGTCCTGACATTTTCATAGAATACATATGAGGCATATTTTTTAGGTCCAGGCATGATTGAATGGGTGTGATATTCCAAACAAACATCAACTACACCTTGGTTTATTCAACATGAAAATGGTGAAATTTTAAAATATATGAGATGGAAACTACTTTCATGCGTTCTACAGGAGGTAGTATGATTATATAAATAATATTAAGATAGTAGGGTCTTCCATGATTTTCGTCACACATGATATCAAGGAAAA
Organism: Viscum album; assembly: GCA_963277665.1. Classification (NCBI taxonomy): domain Eukaryota; kingdom Viridiplantae; phylum Streptophyta; class Magnoliopsida; order Santalales; family Viscaceae; genus Viscum; species Viscum album. Next base: position 1,963,369,818 of record OY728156.1, on the reverse strand, counting down.
TTAAGATCCACAAAACATGTTTGAGTAAATTACTATATTACTGAATCAATGTATTACTTGAAGTAAATTTTCTAGTATTCCATTGGTTTAGTTTCAATCCATGTACAGAACAACTTCAAAAATGTTCATCCCTGAAGACTCAAGGCATTATTTATTTATTATAGATTTCAATAACAGCATGTCTCAAAGACCTCACCATGAAACTTCATGGAACACACCTCCCCACATCCATAAAACTCATCATCACACATCCATACTCCCACATCCATAACCATACCCACTTTTGGCCAGCCCTATCGTAATTAATTCCTGAAAATAAAATATTTTCTAAAATTGAGGACATGATCGAATAATCTAGGATCTCATTGTTCTAAGAAATCATCCCACCAAACATGTGAGATCAACATTACATATTTATAGGTTTCATAAACAAAAAATAATTTTGTATGTATATGTGTAAGGGTAGTTATCGATCTACATAATGGTCAGGAAAAAATTATTAAGTTGTGTAAATGTAACATGTGACTTTAACTTGTATTGTAAATGTAATGTGGGAATTATATTGGCTATATAAATATGGATTTAAAAATTCATTTCCAACTTGAATGTAATTAGGAAAATGAGGAGCTACATAAATGTACCATAGTTTCACGAACCCATCCCCTTAAAGTATACACCTTTTGGGATGGAAGTGACAAAAGGGAGATAATCATTGCTTGAGTCTTTCCTCAAGTAGCCCTCGAGTTGGCGACTAACACTGGGGGTCTAATAACTATACCCATGGTTGGCATTATCCTCAAAGAGAACATTATAATGGAAGATAGAGAAGATAAATAAACTAATCAACGCCTAACCAGATATATATAGTTAATCTATAGTGCAAAATAAAATAACAAAAAAATATTATAACAACTGAATGAGAAACTACAAGTACCAATAAGTAAAAAAAAGTGACCAAAAATCCTAAAAAACTACTAAAAAACCACAAGCTAGTAGTATCTAACCCAATATCCAAACTAATTCATTTTACCACAGAAAAAGTTTTTATATATATGGTGGTAATAACATCATACTCACCAGTATCCTCTCTGAGGCCTCTCCTGTAAAGATAAAATAATCATCCTAAATCATAGTGGACAACATTAAAACTAACTCGTCACATAAACATGTATACTATGTTCCTAGAAACATCATGGATATCTCAAAACAAGTATCACATACAAGAGAGAATATAATATAATAATGAAACATCAAGGGTACCGTACTCCCACTTCCCCAATTTTTTGTTTCTCTACAACAGCATTTCACATCCCAATGTGTTAGGACCCTTCCCAATTGGTCTCATGTCACAAATACCCTAATCCTTCTTCCAAAATTCCCTTGGTTGTGAACTATTACAATATATTCATTTCAGTCCCATAGGGGTTCATATCCAAATATATGTGTACATAAACACACACACACACACATCTCGAAGAATATACAATTCCAAAATCTGAAACAATGGATTAACCAAGAAACGTTAATACTACATCTCACTATCAGACTACAAAAACAAAAACTAGAAAGAAAAAATGGCCAAATAAAATCCCACCAGAAAGAGTAGGAAATAAATTCCTACCTAAAATTATAGAATGGAATGTTATCATGGTAATATATAGAACACACCTCAATTAGTCATTCTCACTAAGATATTCTTGTTCATGGAACCTCTAGGTCTCCCTGAAAATTTCATTTATCACTATAATACAATATACATGAGGTAATGTACTATAAAGTGGTGAGTATACCAATAACCACCAAGACACCCTAAAATCACTAATTATGTTACTACAAAAAATAATAGTCAACACATCACAAGAATATTTCTACAACACATATAAAAAGAATATCTATATAATACCAAAAAATAAACACCATATCAAGGTAAAGTACCAAATATAATTCTTTCCTAGTAATTCTAATTGAAATTTCATCATGGCACTCTTCGGCGAGAATAGGATCCAGGGGGTCAGATAGCACCAATGACATTTTTTGGAGATGTACTTCTCACCGGTTCATTCCATGAGTTGTGTATAATTGATGTATGAAGAGAATGATACATATATTTAGATCAATCCTAATGAAATAAGGTATACCAATAACTCAATCTAGGATAACCCGATATGTAGAGGATCGGAGCCCGCATTGTGTTGGTCATGAAAAAACCAAGAAAACCACCTTGGGAAAGTTAATGATATAGGTTCACACTGTAGGACACATACAAGGATTTTAACATCTCTTTCAATGAATTCTAACCGAAGGGATCAACATATTCTGTATAAGACACAATTCCATTCTAAAAATTAGGGAATTGATCGAGGGAACACTCCCTAAGAATATTTTTTTATGATGAAGAGGAAAAGGGATCTAATACTTCTATGAAGGAGTACACGACATGTACAGGTATCCATGTAACTTCCATTAGGCACTAGGTCCTAACCATGTGTCACGACCCATTCCCATGACTGTACCTTGGTTAGAGTACATAACATGTGTGATCCAAGGTACTCCTGGTCATGTCTGTGTATAGATGAATATCTTCATATACAAACATTCATGCCCATTCTCATGCTCGTGTACTTTCCCATGTATACACTGAGCCTCCATGCAAGGGTCACATGAAATATGATAGTGGTCACATGCTATATGATATTATCTTCTCCAAAAAAACCCTAGCGCTGCACCAGGGGTCCAGTTGGGTATGTAACCCCGAAATATATATTGTGTAACATGGGACTTCATACATCATGTAGAATATTTTCACATCATCTGGATTATTTCCATCCCCATAAAATGCACATGTGAACCTCATATTTGTGCTTTGACAGGCATTTCCACCACTGGTGGATGGATTACAGATTCTAATTTGATGTAAATCACTACCTGAATCTATACCTAAATCATTCATAAAAAACCCAGATATGAAAATATCTAATTCAGTCTCGACCCAACACACTTGAAGTCGTCTCTAAATCTATCAGCATTTCCACACATAGATCTATGACATAAATCTATTTTTCAATGAAATGGTAGATCAATGATTGACTATCCTATATTATTTCAAACCACTGGTCAAAATAAATAATGGAGATGAACACATGAAAAAAGGTGGGAGTAACATAATAAACATGAAAAAGTGGAATAATCCATGACCGTGTTTGGTTAGACTTGATCTTTTGTGATGAGAACAAAAAATGCAGTACCGTAACAAAATAAATAAGTCTCCAAATAGTCCCCATAGATAATATCATACCAAAAATATGACTGATCCCTTATTCAATCCATTACTCGATTGATTCAGGTTCACCATACAAATAATAATTTGGTAAATAATCCAAATGAAACATAATCATATCTCAATTTGGATTAATCAATAAGGATGAATTGAATTTTTCCATTTTCATTCGAGATATCATCAAGATGATCCATGATCCTACATCACTCACCAATCGATGCTCCTCTAATGAACTCCAATGGCTCCTACCAATTTCAATGGTTATGCGTCTAAGCATTAATATTATCCATAACAGAATTTCTATAAAGATAATATAGTTTAGGTTTATTAATTAAAACATAAATTTATTCAATAAATTTATTTAAACATCTTCCCATTATAGTGTTCAACTATAATGACAATCTTCTTGATGTTTATATCTAACCTAGGGTCAAACCCACACTCTAAAGTCAACGACAAACATAGAAATGTGATCTAAGAATCTATTTATAATCAATTCAATATTTTCAGCAAAACGATCGACATTTTCATTTAATATATTTAATATAATTTGAAAATTATGTCATGGAACACTGTGCCTCAGAATCTCACGTTGATGTTGTTTCGTGCACAAAAAATAATCCATAAAATATTATAAAACAGTAATTGAAAAACATGGAGTCATTATATTCTCCTACCATTAGAGATTTACATCCTAGAAAGCCAAAAATTTCTACACAAAGAGATGTTGGTACTGAGAACACCCCTGAGTCAACCACCCTTAGGTTCTCTCATGTTGATTATTTTGTTTACATTACACACAAACTAGTGGAATTGATCACCCATGATGGATCCTCTCCTACTAATCCTCAATCTATACGAGGTAATCAATAATGATAGCTCCCTCTCCAATGTCTATCACATCCCTGTGGAAAAAAGATGATTGATCATCAACATACCTCCTCAGCTAAGATACATAGAAGATGTCATGCAGCTGATGTAACTATAATTGTAGATCTAAGCAGTATTCAACCTCGCCAACCCTAAGAAGTATCTGGAATGGGCCAATGAATTATTGAGATAATTGTTTCTCAAATGACAAATCCAAACTATCCAAATCATTGTAAAACCCATATGAACAGATGGTATCCCACCTCAAACTCCAAAGGCCTTCATTATCTGTCCACATATGACTTCTAACATATATTTATAGTTCAAATCGACTCCTTTATGACATGAATGTTCTTTATAGTAACATTCACCATATCTAGGCCCATAAGTGTTGACTCTCCTAGGTCCTTCCAGCACAGGGGTGACTTAAATGGTCATCTGAACAAGACATAGACTGGTTCCTTACTGAGGGTAGAATGTTAGGTGTTAATGTATTCTAACTCTACTGATAATTAGTGATCCTACCAACTAAATCGAAAGTCTAACATGCAATCCCACAATATTTCCCCCAAGACCTGAATGATCTACTTAGTCTAGCTATCAGTCTAGGGTTGAGAAGCTATGCTCAAATGAAGCTATGACAAAAAAATCATTCAATAACTTCCATAACAGAGATATTAATAGATAATCATGGAAAAATGACCATCAAGTTAAATACACGGATTATGACTAAATTCTTTACATAGTATAATCCCAATATCTTTATTGAAATCTTCTTATAAATGTCTAGAATGTATTACAAATTGGTGAGTTGTTCTATGATCTCCAAGATAGTTCCAGGTCACCTAGACGTATGTGGTTACCAAATCATGAAATCCATGGATACCTGACCCCAGATTCCGTTGGTACCCTCAAGGGGTTGAGTTAAACCATTTAAAACCTTCTGTTCAGCCTTCACTTGTTGACAAGTAAGGCTTCAAGAGTCAAACATAGAAACTCCATTGAACATCCATTACCACAAAAACTATTGTCAATGGTTCGAGTACATCATTACCACAACTGGATGTAAGACCAAAATATCTGTATAAAACACTCTATTATCCTTCTCCAGTAACTTCACTGGTACCATCATGAATCCTTTAAAAAACTACATGCTCCCAACCATCAATAAATTCATCAAGAGAATGTCTAGTGGATATCTTAATATGTAGGAACTCACATTGATATCCCCAAGATGTGACTCCCTGAATAATAATAAAATTGGATGGTTAAGAACCATTTAATGGAGTTATTATACTCTATAAAAATAAATAAATCATATTTTAAATTAATACAACTACTCCAACACCTCACTCAGCAGCTATGAATGAGATCTCCAACTCAGACCATCTGCTACCATGTTACCATTCTTAGGAGTACAGAAATTGGTGAAGTCTTAATACTAGTGGAACTATAGCCATCCCATCTATCTCTAGTTAATAATATCATGAGATAATATATACCCTAGATTCTTGTGTTCAAAATAGATGATTAATTTCTCACCCAAAGGGTACTATTTTCACATCTAAATTACATTGAATATTGTGATTAACTCAAGATCATGGGCCATGTATTTCTTCTCATGTGGTATCAACTGAAATAAAACCAAGAAAATCACATCATAAATATGAATGACAGTAAACAGAAGCCTATTCATTGATGCATTGCAGAACACTACATACATGAAACCCTCATCTGGAAATATCACGATGGCAGTGCTCATAAATATTTGTCTCAACTCCGGGATATCCCACTAGAACAATTTTTTCCACAATATTAACATCCCTTTTGAGTAAAATATGAAAAGGGAGATGATATACATTGGAAATAAAGTATGAATATATGATTTTATCCATAAAATGCAATGAATTTACCTACCTCTATCACTATCATGTGTGTCTCCCATGCGAACATTGCCTCGACCTTTGTTCAATCCACCACCACACGATCTGCTATAATAACATATCCCATAAAGTGGGCCTCCTAAATCTAATATCATAAATTTGGGTGCTTCCTATAAACATGGTTCTCTTGAATTATTTCCATAACCATCCTTATGTGTCTTGCATGCTCCTCTTCGAATGCCGAGTACACTAGCATATCAATGATGAAGACTACCACGAAATTATCTATTAAAGGCTAGAAGATCTAGTTCAAAGGTCCTATGAAAAATTTTGGGGTGTTTTTAAACTAAAGAAATATCTAATTACTAATATTCTCTATAGATTCATATTAATTCCATCTTCATAGATCCTTCCCCTATAAATAAAATCGGTGATAGTCTAATACGAGGTAAAACTTTGATAACCATCACGCCCCTATAAATTGATCAAATCGGTTATCAATCCTTAGTATTGGATTCATTTTCTTTATGATAACCTAGTTTTGGAGATGGTATTACCCACATAAACTCAAGATCTCATCAGCATTATTGGGGAGAAATACTATGTCCACCTTGGGTGATAAATTAATTCTAACAAATTCCTTCATTTCCAAGTCCTCTAACTCCACCCACAACACACACTGTTTTATTCGGATCCATCCGAAATGATGGTGCATATATCATAGTGATAATAGGGTGTATATAATTGAAAAATTTTATATCCTATTTGAGAGGTATTCCTGGTACATCCTCATAAAGGAAGTCCTCACACTCAACAACCACTACATGGAACTGAAAAATCATAGCATCAACTACCCTAATGGACATGTTATCTAATTGATGAGGGATCTATCACACACTTCTATGTGTGAGTTCAAACAGATCTTCCTAGGTTTTTTTTACCCCCAGTGGAAAAAAATCTTCTATCACTATGGATACACTACATCATCCACCTTAAATTGTATATATGGGCCTAAATTGTAGATAACTAGTCCATAACTAAGATGGAATTGTAAGGACTCATCAATGTTTAAAAGTGATCCCTAATGAAACTCTAGCCTCAAGATTTAATAAACTCTATCAAAAAAAGTGTGTGATCAATGATTCATCTCTACATAAAGTCTCTAAGCATAACGGTGAAGCCAAAGGATCAACCAGAATATCTATGTCTCAAAAAGTTAAGTTGTAATAATGGAATGAGTTAATCCTATATTTATCATCACCACAACTATAGAAGATAATAAATTGATAATAACATGTATAATGTATTTATCCTATAGGGTCATAATCCTAAACCACCTACATCTTCTATCACTCTTGTCCCCCCAATCCAGGAGCATGGTGTGGACCACCTGAGGGTGGTGGTGGTAAAAAATCAAAATGTATACCACCTCCAGCTGTCCTTCTTACTCTTCTCCCACATCGACATCCCTATGGAACAATCATCTAATATAAATACCTTTACCTCGGTTGGTTTCCCACTGCCTCTCTATCCACTGTATAAATGGTTTTAAGATTTCATGTATGATGTCCTTGACCATCATAAGAGTCGAATCACCTATCATTTGGAAGACTGGACTCATATTTTGATCCTTTAAGAATTGAACCTATATCATGGGATCACCCCCTAAAATGTTTTGCACATCCAGGTCCTTGTGTTAATGTCAACTCCCCACATCCGTCAACAACTATCTGCATTTACTCATCAATTAAACTCTCAAATATCAAGGCACTATCTAGAACCCAAGAATAGGTAGGAATTCATAGAGGTGTAATAGTAGCTCAGATGCCTCTATGTAGTCCTTGCACGAAGATCCAAACCTGATGTATCTGATGACATACCATATCCATCGAGTACCCAGAATGGTTGGTGAACCAAGATGAATACTCTATCATTGTCACACATCCTTTATAAAGTAGTATAATCCCTTTTATTTACACATCCATCAAAATATATTGATATAACTCCTCTATAAAATGGTTCTTGAACTCTGACCATGATAGAGTCACCACAATGTGGGACTAGGTCACCAAACCCCACCACCATCATGTAGATCTAAGGATATGCATCATTTCCATGATGAACATATGATTTTTTAGATTCCTAAAATGATGATAAAACCATAACACCACCTCAATACATTCCTCATCCTCTTGTGTGTCATTCTTATCCTTGGAAACTAAGGGATATCTATCGGTAAAACTCATGATTTTTGCTCAGCCTACACACATAGTCATGGGGTACTTCTGGTACAATATTTTGATCGACATGTGGTGGAATAACTGGTGCACCACATAGAGGTGTCACCTTCTGAACATGTCCTTATATTAATTCCTTAGAACTAAGAGGATCAACTTCATGAACCTAATGCTAAATCCTTTCTGGAATATGTTGTAGAGGCATCTTGAAATAAAGATTATGTACCTCTGTCAAGGGGTATATATAGAGATCTTATTCAAAAAGGACATGGAATCCAAAATACATTTATTTATGATGAATTTTCCAATGTTTTCACTGCAATAAATATCTATATGGACCAAATTTAAAGGTAGGTGATCAGTGTTTTGTGTATGGATACATAGGTCACTTGACCAATAATGGATTCCATAACATCAAATACAAAATTGAAACACTTCACATTGTTTCCCAAAATCAATCTCACAAAATCTAGTACTATGGTAAAACTAAAGTCAATGTTACTACCATATCAGGACACATCCCAAAAGGGACCTTGTTGTGACTACCCCAATAATACCTCCATTTTTCTAGGGGATGGTGACTAGAACAAAGTACCATATCCCTCATATGTATGGCCTTAGTTGTAGAGACCCGAAGCTTGACGTACATTGACATTACATTACATTTGCGGAATACTTAGTACATAACAAAAACACACACACAAGGATCGTAATAGTTTAGTGTCTTTGGAAACTCGGAATATAATCTTCTAATCCTGGTGAAAGATCTTCAATATCTCCCATAAATATCTTCCCTTTTTTTTACCTAAAACCTTTCTTTATATCCTGGGGAAAAGAAAACATAAAAGGGTGAGCTCAAATGCTCAGTAAGGGTATACAAAAGAAAAATCAATCACATCATATTCATAAGAACATAACTTTTGGAAATCTTAACCTGAAAAAGAGAGCATAATCTCATAACATGGGATAAATCATAATAGTGAAATGAAATCCCAATAATCATAACTTAAAACATGAAACTTTGTGGCATACACACATAATCATAGAGAATCATTTCTTGTTAGTCAAGACTCATTGCCAAGACTATCTTAGTGGACAAAGTCCCTTTCTGAATCGAGTAACCCTCGTTTCAGTCCTGTTTCACTGAACCGGTATAACCTACCATTTCAGCCATGTCTATCTCATGAGATATAAAATCTTTACCCAATGCATTGGAGGGAGATATAGGTCCCACCCATCTTATAATTATACCATTCTTATGTGTTCCACAAAATCATAAATCATACATCATTGCATAACCCATGTAATACAAATGGGAATCTTAAACATCATGACATCATAAAACAATTCATATAAGATAAAGGAATTCATAAAAATTATTCCATCACAACATGATCAAATCAATGTAATAAAAGGGATAAAAACAGATCCCTTTATTATCTTAGATGGAAAATAATTTTGATAAAACACTTGAACTCCATTCTTGAGGAAAATATCCATTCTTCTTAAAAAACACTTTTCTTTTCTTAAAATGTCATAAAATTCTAAACTACAAGAAGTTGATTAAAAATAAACATGAAAACTTGTAAAGGAAGATTCTTGGAAATAATGTTTTAAAAATCCATTCATTCCGTATAAGTTAAAAAAAAATTCTTCGTACTTTTGTCAGAAAATTCAAAAAGTACCTCGTACGAAAAATGACAAAAGATTCCTTTCATTTCTTTTACTAAAAACTCACCGAAGGGTAAAAATGGATTTAAACAATTGTAGTTGGATGGAAATAATATTACATATTTATGAAACATGGATGTGGATGATAAAATACACCCCAGTAAATACTTACGAATAAACAATCTCGGATAAAAATGAGATTGTGATATTTCCCTTACCTTAGGTCCGACTTGCTTTGTAAGTGTCCGAACCTCCTGTATAATGATTTAAATCATGTTATTGACTTATTCTAGAATCATATTCATTGTTATTTTATCATATATGGTCCACTTATGACTTTATATTACCCTTTCTTTTGTAAATTCATGTTAAAGTAGCATTTTGGGTAAAATCGTCTCATTTGTCGTTCGTGTTTTTAACTTGTAATTATTCATATGATTACTTAGATCATGATTAATTAATTCCAGAATATAAAACATGATTTATATATATATATATTCAGGATATACATATTTATAATAAATCAGTAAATGGAAAGAAATACACCGATCATGGAGACGGTAGTCCATACGTACGCATGAACGCTGTTTTCGTTTCCTTATTGAATTGAATGGAATTAAGTAGATGACATACATATAAATATAAATAATTCCATTATCATTATTAGGTAATATATTTCATCAGTACTTATTATATATACTTTATAATCATTCATGAATGGTTAATCATTGAGAATGAATCTCATCGCGTCGTGGAGACGGTAGTCCGTACGTACGCACGAGCGATGATATCGTTCCCATGGTCGTGGAATTGTGTTGAAGTGTATGTATACTATTTCAGTATAAATATCACTTTACAATAATCATATATAGTTACTCATTACACCTTTATACCCATCCAATTAAGGTGGTGGCGGAAAATAGATTACACCACGGCGTGGAGACGGTATTCCGTACGTACGCACGCGCGGTGATTTCCTTTTTCCGTAGGATGGATACAAGGTTAATTAGAGTTGTTTCATATTTATAATAACATATCAGTATATAAGAAATACTGATGTTATTACTTTATCATGAAACAAAAAAATAAGTAGAAGTTGAAGAAGAAAGAAATTGAAAAGATCGGTAATGGATATTACCTCTTCTTTGAAACGCCTCTTTGACTCCTTCACTTAGGGAACTAAGATTGGTCTTTGAAGAAGAACAGAACCTCTAGGATTATTCTGGGGAAGTGGAGAAGGGATTTTGGCAGGGTTTGGCCGAGCTTGAGTGCTCAAATTGGTGTGAGGAGGAGGGGGAGGAGGTGCCCTTTTATAAGGGAGGATAGGGTCACATTAGGAATATCTCAAAATATTATTTTATATTAAAGTCAAAATCGGTTTATAATGGTTCCAAAGGGTTTTATTTAGAAGCTAAAGTGGGGATGGGTCGAAATACTATCAACCAATAGGATTTAGACAAGTTTAGGGTATTATTTTAACCTTATCAATTAGATTTTAACTCTAAGTTAAATAATTTAACTTTTACCGTGTATTTTTGTTTTCTTTCACTATATGGTTAATACACTTACTATAAAATGACAAAAGAACCCCAAATTGTTTATTATTAATATATATATCCTTATCTAAGTCATTTTTCTGAACCTTAGATTTTTAGGAATAAAATAACAATTAATAATATAAAATTTGATTTAAAAACAATTTTGTGTCAATTTTGACACTATTTGATATATGATTTTTTTGAAAGTCATAACAGAATTATATGTTAGAACCAAGTTGATTAAATAAACACTAATATATAATAGTAACCTATAACGTTAGTTTAATTCATAAAAAGTCTCAAATTACATTTATTTGAGCATTTATAACATCAATTATGTTAACATTTCCTTAAAAGGGTAATTACTGCATCATCGTTGTGTCATAAATAAATTAATTTATTTAAAGTCTAAAAATTATAAATAAAATATCATTATGTAGGAAATCTTTTTATCTTTCTAATGAATATTTATAGTCCAATTTATCTTATGTATAACCCCATATTAAAAATGTTTTAGTTATTAAACTTTGATTTTAACTATTGTAACTATTCATTAAATAAAATAATATTAAATGTCATAATCTAATCCAAGTGGACCTAAATGGTCATATTATATTCATAAGGTTGTTTTTGGTCGAATTAAACTTATCCAATAGAATTAGGACATGTGTTAGGGTAATAGTAATATCATATTTACCCTTAGTTACCCTATTTACTATTAACTGTGGTAAAAAAAGTAAAAAGTTACTAATCACCAAAAATAATTTTCATCTCATTGAACCACATTTTATACCTTGATATTAACCGTGTCTGTCGGATTTTTGAAATTCCATTCACAGAAGCGGTAAAATTATGTTTTATGCAAAATTCTGTTTTTAACCTACCAATTAGTGGTTTAACTATTCATCAAAAATTGAAAGTTTTCAGAAAAATACCAAAATTTCACCCTCGGATAATTTCGATATTACGAATCCAAAAATGAATTCCATTTTTAAAAATAAAAATTTCAAAATTTCAAAAAGTGGTTATTACTATTCATAATGGCTAGTTTTAATAATATCTTAATAGAATATCGTTGTTTAGCGAAACTCGGTGTTGCGTACAACACACGCTATCGTGGAAGGTCGCGATTGCGTATAATTCAAGCCAGGTCAGAGACATGTATTGTGAAATCTCCTTTTGGTGAAGCGTATAACACAAGACATTAATAAAATATTTTTCATAAAATCTCAGGCTGTTACATTCTACCCCCCTTAAAATAAATTTCGCCCTCGAAATTCATCGGGGTTATAAATGGTTTACTATTCGAAAGTTTCTTTAATAGAAACCCACATCGTAAAAAAGGAATACCAAAACCAATATTTAAAAACAAAAGTATGAAACGTAACGGTTACCCAAATAAACTAATCACTGGGTTTCCACATAGGTGAAAATATGGATATGGAAGAGAAATCTAACTATCATGTTCGGATGGAGAGTGGTAGAAAACATGGCTATGGAAAATCCAGTAATCACAAAGCCATAAATTAGTGGCGATCTAAGGTACCATCTGATTCATCAGATATAAGATCACTTGGATAACATTTTTGGTTTTCAAGATCATTTCCCTAAAGTTAAAGAATCTGAATTAGAATAAATACTTACTTTATTTTGGTACAATCACACTGTTGTTCATGCCTTTAAAAATTTCCACTTCCTCTCTTAAATAAATGAAGTTGAATTTGTTATTTGTGAAGTGTTAGCAGATCATGTGATAGAATGAAGGGTCATTCCATCTGTCTCAAACAAAAGGTTAGAAAAATTATATACATAAGTCGATCTATAGAGAGATTAATCATATATGGTTCCTAAAATGGACTTTATACTTCATATATCATACTTCTTAATATAATAAAACTAGTTTCTAATAAACAGGGACTTCCTGTAGGCCAGTGGTAGGCGATAAAGGCCAGTCGCACTTCGGTTGTGGGTTCGATTCCCACAGCCTTGTCCGACGCGATGGGTTGTCGCCCGTTCTGCAGGTTGTCCTTTTTATAAAACTATATTACTATAACATCCCATCGAAAAAAACTTCTATCCTCAAACAATAGTAACTTATGTCCAACATAATCCATTCCAATCTTTAGGCTTATCCATAATACTGCAGTCCACTCTCATAACATAGTGAAAACGATTACCAGAGATTTAACACCATCGTCGATCCCAATATATCATAAGATATGTTTTGTTGGTCACATTCCAAACATTCAAAGTCCTTAATCATGTATTCTCTTGAATACCCATTGAACCATAGTGAAAACTTGAATGCAGTTAAAAGTTAACACTTTTCACATACCAAAATCCTCAAAATTCTATATACTCAAACCATGATATCACTTAGTCCTTATATCAATCATGAGCTCATGAATACTGTAAAACATATCGTTTTCTCGTTTTCTCTTCATTATGCACATATCATCTTATTTCCAAAAATATATCAATCACTTTGAATACCACATTAGACCAAAACATAAATATTCCAATACTTTATGATACAACATTATTTTGGAATCCCATTACATAAACACTTAATCATTCCACCACATCGTTGTCATATTCAACATCGCCAATAGTGATCGCATGTGACTTCCCTTTGTCCTTTGCCTTCAGTGGTTGCTCATGTTGATCATCACTAACCCTTGTATTAGGACATTTATTAGCATAATGCCCCATTTCCTTGCACTTGAAGCATTGAAGTGTTGGTGGTGCGTTCTCTGTAGTGTTTGCTTTATTCACATCATTAGAAACCCTTTTTCCATTACTTCGACACTCAGCTGCTCTATGACCTTCTATTCCACACTTAAAACATTTTCTAGTCCCTTTAAGACAATCTCCACCATGCTTCTTTCCACACTTTGTGCATAAGGAAACATTCATCTTGTTTTCACCATTATTTTGAGATTTCTCCTTGAACTCCATCTTTCTTTTCTTGTCAAAACAATGAGATGGATATGTAACACCAACTTCCATTTCTACCTTGATAGCACAACACACAATTTCTTCATAGCTACTGAAGTCTCTTATAGCTAATGCCCTTCGAAGACATGGTTTTAAGCCACTGAAAAATCGATCAACTTTACTTTCAGGTTGGATGATAATACCAGATGCATACCTTGCAGGTCTTGTAAAATTCGCTTCGTATATACCAACAGATTCATCATCCTTTTGCTTTAGTTCAAGAAACTCTTTCTCCATCTTTGTTCGAAGAATACGGGGGAAGTACTTACTGAAAAATAAGTTCTTGAACTCGTCCCATTCCATGGACTCAATTTCACCCCTTTGCCTTGTATTCTTGATAAGATTCCACCATTGATCAGCTTCACCTTCCAAACGATATACTGCTAAGATGACTTTATCATGTTCTGAACATTGAAGAACTGAAAATATCTTTTCAGTGGTACTGATCCATTGTTCAGCAACAAGTGGATCAGAAGACCCACTGAAAGAAGGTGGACGTTGCCTCATGAAGGACTCAATAGAATATTGTTCCCTTCTCTGCTCATTTGGATGTCCAGAATGATTCATAGCTTGTGTAAGTATAGCAATAAGATTTTGCACTCCATCTCCCATAACATTTGTTTGTTCAGGAGGACAATCATTGCATTTTCCATTTCATTGATCAACACGGTTCCTTCGGGTTCCAGCCATCGTCTAAAACCCAAAAAGAATAGTGTGAGAGGCAAAAATAATGCTAGGGAAAACAACATAATAAAGGGGGAGTACCTTCAATATCTAACATCTTAGGTTTAATTCTATGATCGTTACCGTAGTTCTAGTACTATAACCTATACATATACTTAACCTTAGGGACATCCCTAGACATACCGTAGAAATATCTCTAGGGATCTCAATAACGTTTTCACATCCTAGTTTCCAAAGGTTGACTAAACCTCCCTCTGATACCAACTGTAGAGACCCGAAGCTTGACGTACATTGACATTACATTACATTTTTGGAATACATAGTACATAACAAAAACACACACACAAGGATCGTAATAGTTTAGTGTCTTTGGAAACTCGGAATATAATCTTCTAATCCTGGTGAAAGATCTTCAATATCTCCCATAAAGATCTTCCCTTTTTTTTATACCTAAAACCTTTCTTTATATCCTGGGGAAAAGATAACATAAAAGGGTGAGCACAAATGCTCAGTAAGGGTATACAAAAGAAAAATCAATCACATCATATTCATAAGAACATAACTTTTGGAAATTTTAACCTGGAAAAGAGAGCATAATCTCATAACATGGGTTAAATCATAGTAGTGAAATGAAATCCCAATAATCATAACTTAAAACATGAAACATTGTGGCATACACACATAATCATAGAGAATCATTTCTTGTTAGTAAAGGCTCATTTCCAAGACTATCTTAGTGGACAAAGTCCCTTTCTGAATCGAGTAACCCTTGTTTCAGTCCTATTTCACTGAACCGGTATAACCTACCATTTCAGCCATGTCTATCTCATGAGATATAAAATCTTTACCCAATGCATTGGAGGGAGATATAGGTCCCACCCATCTTATAATGATACCATTCTTATGTGTGCCACAAAATCATAAACCATACATCATTGCATAACCCATGTAATACAAATGGGAATCTTAAACATCATGACATCATAAAACAATTCATATAAGATAAAGGAATTCATAAAAATTTTTCCATCACAACATGATCAAATCAATGTAATAAAAGGGATAAAAACAGAACCCTTTATTATCTTAGATGGAAAATAATTTTGATAAAACACTTGAACTCCATTCTTGAGGAAAATATCCTTTCTTCTTAAAAACACTTTTCTTTTCTTAAAATGTCATAAAATTCTAAAATAAAAGAAGTTGATTAAAAATAAACTTGAAAAATTGTAAAGGAATCTTCTTGGAAATAATATTTTAAAAATCCATTCATTCCGTATAAGTTACAAAACATTCTTCGTACTTTTGTCAGAAAAGTCAAAAAGTACCTCGTACGAAAAATGACAAAAGATTCCTTTCATTTCTTTTACTAAAAACTCACCGAAGGGTAAAAATGGATTTAAAAAATTGTAGTTGGATGGAAATAATATTACATATTTATGAAACATGGATGTAGATGATAAAATACACCCCAGTAAATACTTACGAATAAACAATCCCGGATAAAAATGAGATTGTGATATTTCCCTTACCTTAGGTCCGACTTGCTTTGTAAGTGTCCGAACCTCCTGTATAATGATTTAAATAATGTTATTGACTTATTCCAGAATCATATTCATTGTTATTATATCATATATGGTCCACTTATGACTTTATATTACCCGTTCTTTTGTAAATTCATGTTAAAGTAGCATTTTGGGTAAAATCGTCTTATTTGTCGTTCG
This sequence comes from Viscum album, assembly GCA_963277665.1. Lineage (NCBI taxonomy): Eukaryota > Viridiplantae > Streptophyta > Magnoliopsida > Santalales > Viscaceae > Viscum > Viscum album. The sequence continues at coordinate 1,963,352,937 of OY728156.1, read as the reverse complement.
TGTTTTTAACTTGTAATTATTCATATGATTACTTAGATCATGATTACTTAATTCCAGAATATAAAACATGATTTATATATATATATTCAGGATATACTTATATATAATAAATCAGTAAATGGAAAGAAATACACCGTTCATGGAGACGGTAGTCCGTACGTACGCATGAACGCTGTTTTCGTTTCCTTATTGAATTGAATGGAATTAAGTAGATGACATACATATAAATATAAATAATTCCAGTATCATTATTAGGTCATATATTTCATTAGTACTTATTATATTTACTTTATAATCATTCATGAATGGTTAATCATTGAGAATGAATCTCATCGCGTCGTGGAGACGGTAGTCCGTACGTACGCACGAGCGATGATATCGTTCCCATGGTCGTGGAATTGTGTTGAAGTGTATATATACTATTTCAGTATCAATATCACTTTACAATAATCATATATAGTTACTCATTACACCTTTATACCCATCCAATTATGGTGGTGTCGGAAAATAGATTACACCACGGCGTGGAGACGGTATTCCATACGTACGCACGCGCGGTGATTTCCTTTTTCCGTAGGATGGATAGAAGGTTAATTAGAGTTTTTTCATATTTATAATAACATATCAGTATATAAGAAATACTGATGTTATTACTTTATCATGAAACAACAAAAGTAGAAGAAGTTGAAGAAGAAAGAAATTGAAAAGATCGGTAATGGATATTACCTCTTCTTTGAAACGCCTCTTTGACTCCTTCACATAGGGAACTAAGATTGGTCTTTGAAGAATACCAGAACCTCTAGGATTATTCTAGGGAAGTGGAGAAGGGATTTTGGCAGGGTTTGTCCGAGCTTGAGTGTTCAAATTGGTGTGAGGAGGAGGGGGAGGAGGTGCCCTTTTATAAGGGAGGAGAGGGGCACCTTAGGAATATCTCAAAATATTATTTTATATTAAAGTAAAAATCGGTTTATAATGGTTCCAAAGGGTCTCATTTAGAAGCTAAAGTGGGGATGGGTCGAAATCCTAACAGCAAATAGGATTTAGACAAGTTTAGGGTATTATTTTAACCTTATCAATTAGATTTTAACTCTAAGTTAAATAATTTAACTTTTACCGTGTATTTTTGTTTTCTTTCACTATATGGTTAATACACATAATATAACATGACAAACGAACCCCAAATTGTTTATTATTAATATATATATCCTTATCTAGGTCATTTGGCCTAACCTTAGATTTTTAGGAATAAAATAAAAATTAATAATATAAAATTTGATTTAAAAACTATTTTGTGTCAATTTTGACACTATTTGATATATGATTTTTTTGAAAGTCATAACAGAATTATATGTTCGATCCAAGTTGATTAAATCAACAATAATATATCATAGTAACCTATAAAATTAGTGGAATTCATAAAAAGTCTCAAATTACATTTATTTGAGCATTTATAACATCAATTATGTTAACATTTCCTTAAAAGGGTAATTACTGCATCATCGTTGTGTCATAAATAAATTAATTTATTTAAAGTCTAAAAATTATAAATAAAATATCATTATGTAGGAAATCTTTTTAGATTTCTAATGAATATTTATAGTCCAATTTATCTTATGTATAACCACACACTAAAAATATTTTAGTTATTAAACATTGATTTTAACTATTTTAACTATTCATTAAATAAAATAATATTAAATGTCATAATCTAATCCAAGTGGACCTAAATGGTCATATTATATTCATAAGGTTGTTTTTGGACGAATTACACTTATCCAATAGAATTAGGAAATGTGTTAGGGTAATAGTAATATCATATTTACCCTTAGTTACCCTATTTACTATTAACCGTGGTAAAAAAAGTAAAAAGTTACTATTCACCAAAAATTATTTTCATCTCATTGAACCACATTTTAGTCCTTGATATTAACCGTGTCTGTCGTATTTTCGAAATTACATTCACAGAAGCGGAAAAATTAAGTTTTATGCAAAATTCAGTTTTTAACCTACCACTTAGTGGTTTCACTATTCATCAAAAATTGAAAGTTTTCAGAAAAATACCAAAATTTCACCCTAGGCTAATTTTGATATTACGAATCCAAAAATGAATTCCATTTTGAAAAATAAAATTTACAAAATTTGAAAAAGTGGTTATTACTATTCATAACGGCTAGTTTTAATAATATCTTAATAGCATATCGTTGTTTAGCGAAACTCGGTGTTGCGTACAACACACGCTATCGTGGAAGGTCGCGATTGCGTATAATTTATGCCAGGTAAGAGATGTGTATTGTGAAAGCTCCTTTTGGTGTAGCGTATAACACAAGACATTAATAAAATATTTTTCATAAAATCTCAGGCTGTTACATTAGTCTAATGTACATATACTCACACACAGATCTCCAAAACCATACAATGATAATATTTTAAATAACTGATAATCCATGAATGCAAACATCTATATTTCATCAATAGAGTATGACAATAAGATCCCGAAATAAAATTTCCAAATACAATCCTACCACAATATTACCGAAAACATGTCCAACATGAAATTATTGAAGGGTGATGCTATCATGATAACCATCAAAATACACCTTGGTAAGTCTAGAATCAAATACTCCACATAGTCGCTCTATGACTCCCTCAAAAGGTTGATCATCTTCATAAAGCATTACACATGTGGGAAAATACCTTACAAGGTTGAGTAAAAAAATACCCAATAATAATCCTAAAAATAACTATGATTTTAACAATATGAATAACAGTCAAGTGATCATAGGTGTATGTATGCAACACATATAACTAGAATATTTTGATATAATATAAAATGAGACATCATATCAAGGTAAATTCACAATGGTAATTCCTTTACAGGAATCTGGATTGAAGGATCCACATATCAATCATCTTGGATAACATGCTCCATGAGTCAAATAGCTCTAATGGTTTCTATCAACAATTTACTACTCATCATGTTTCACCATATAATTTATATACTAGATTTATTCAAATAATAATACAGATATGAGTATCACACCAAAGGTAATGGGGTATACTGACAAATCGATCTAGAATAAACCACTATGTAGAAGATTAGTGCCCACATTGTGTTGGTTACAATGATACCAAGAACTCCACATAGAGAATGATGATAACATAGGATCTCACTTTGGACCTCATGGAAGGATTCAAAAAATAGTATCCAAGAAGTCCCACTGACGGGATCACCATCATATTGGTGGGATGTGATTCTATAATGACCCTCAAGGGTAGGATAAAGGGAATGATCTTCAATGAAACATTTCCATCCTAAAGAGGGTAAGGCATATATTATTTCTCTTAAAGAGTACACAGTGTGTAATGGTAGTACACTAAAAATCCCATGAGAACGGATGTATACCTGTGTATCATGGCTTGTTCCCGTGTCCATGTCTCTGTCTGAGTATATAGGATGCCTGATCCCATATACTCTTGGACCTGACAATGTATTGCTATCCATGTTAGTGTACGTTTATCCATGCTCATGACCATGTACTATTCTATGTATATGTCGAGCCACTATGAAAGGGTCACATGTCATATGACATTTATTGTTTCCGAATAATCCCTAGTGTTATACTAGGGGTCCCACGTGACATTTAATCCTAAAATACATGGTGGTTAACATTGGATTTCATATATCTTGTGGAATCATAATGCTTCATTCAAATCTATTACCACCAATATCAAACTCAATTGTGAACCTCATTCTTTTGGTTTGACTGTCTTTTCCACCACTAATGGCTAGATTCTCGCTTCCATTTATCCATAAATCACTACACGATGCTATCCCTCCATAATTTTTCAAAAACCCACACATGAACACCTATATATCAATCATGATCCGAATCTAGTTCAAACACATATCAACCCATCACCAAAGACAAAACCATATCTACAAAATAGGTATCGTACAACAAGAAATGCAGGTGAAACAATTGGCTATCTAGTATTTCATCAAACCACTTTTCAAAATGAATATCGATGATGAATGCAATAAAAATGGTTAAAGAAATGTATGAAAAATAGAAAAGAGGAACAAACATAATATATGTTCAGTTTTCCTCGAACTATTACCATTTTAATTACAAATGAAGAACCTTAAAAAAATAAACAATTATCTCAATAATCCCGGTAGATAATTCCATACATGAAATACGACCGATCCATTAATTAATTTTCTAGTCAATTTATTGAAATTCAATTTATAAATAATAAATGGATAAATAATCTAAATAAAAAATTATCCTAACTTGATTTGGATTAATCAATAGCAAGAAAAGTTTAGTTCTATTGTCAATGGTGAGATCCTGGAGTTTCGTCACACCCTGATCGATGATCCATGATCCGATCATTGGATGCCAATGAAATTTCACCCAACACTCTCTAATGGATCCTGTCAATGTGAATGGTTATGCAACTAACATTATAAATTTTCCATATCATGGTTTTTATTAAAAAAAGATAGGTTAGGGAAATTAATTATATAATTTAATTTATTTAAACATCTACACATGACCATGTTCTGCCTGAATGTCTGACGTGATCCATGTTTATATCTCACCTAGGTTAAACACCACACTATGAACACAATAGAGGCTTCAAAGTTCTTATCTATTTATATATTTATAAGTTACTCTATTTTTTTACGAAAAATACACACATGTGAATTAAATATATTTAATTTATTTAAAAAATTAATTCAGGTAAATATGGGCCTAAAAATAACATGTTTTCATTGTGCCTAACTCAATTAATAATATATACTATATATTAAAATAATACATGGGAAAATAAAATTCTTTACATTAAGACACATGGAAAAGGAATCAAAAAATGATCCTCAGGCATCACATCATCACATCACCCCATCTGTATCACCATATATAGTAACTAAGTAGTTTCTGCGAGGAAAATCAACCCATATGATGTGTATTATACATCATTTACTATATCTCCAGCCATTACAGTTGATACATAGAGTATGTAGCTATATCCATCACAGCCTATACATGTCATAGCTATAATAATCCCTTGGATACTACATCAGGACATAAATGTGTGTGAAATAACCACAAGACATCACATCCCTCTACACACATATGTGTGAAAACTAACTATCATGTATACATGTACATGTAACTACCAATAGAAAATAGTGGGGCTAGATGGGTTGTTTTACATCCACCCCCACCAGCATTTCATGGAGAAAAACTCTAAGTGTCCACTGGATGATAGTTTCTGTTACTGATACGGGTGGGGAAAAATATTATATATAATAATATAAAAGAAATAATATTTATCAAAACCAAACCATGACCCTAAACTAGTCTTATAATCTTCTACAACTACCATTTCTTAGACTCCAGGATGCCAATTCATTGAACAAAAATTCTATAAGCACATACGAATTTAAATTGATACATTAATTTATATTTTATTTTTATAATTATTTTATATTAATTAAATAATTAGACATTATATTAACCATTATCATTATTACATATCAAATTTCATTAATAACCATTGTGAATTCCATGCCAACATGCATAATCAAAAGCGAGTCTACTATTTCTCAAGATTAACATATTTTTAGAGTTTTAATACCATCATTACCAAACCTGGGGGTTGAAAATTATTATTAACTATTATTATAATTCTATAATATAGGTACTAATGGAAAACCATCCTATGCTACCACCAAGAAGAAACATGAATGCAAAATCATCCAGCTTCCACAAGTTGTGTGGAAATGAATGCAGATAAAACAAGAAACCAATATGTTGACCATTAGATAGATTTAATAAAGAAGGCATCTGTCTTTATCACATAAATTTTTAATACAATGATCAACCCATTCCATCTTATTTTATGTCATCCTTAACTCCCACATGCATATACTAATTCATCTCATTATCACAATCTTCAACTGCTGCAATATCATTCAAGCCTCCTCACTAACGCCACATCATCTTGACTAGTCTAAGACGTCCTAGAATCTTATGACATCTAGGAACCCCCACAAAATATGAAATCAAAAAAAGTAGGAAACAAAAAACCCATTGAAAATTGGGATATCTAGGCCAGAGATTAGGCCAAATAACCTTCACACACAAACGAGATATCTGGACACCAAAATCATATCACTCAACCTTCTTAGGAAGTTGGGAAACACATAACCTAGTAGTAATTTTTACCACACAACTAATTCATATTCCATCTTGAATTAAATGATTCATTATTCATAGGTTCCAATGTTAGGAAACATATAGAGTTATGCAATAACAATATATTAAATTAATTAAAATATTAATTTAAACATGCTTCCCAATATACCTTACAGTTTCAAAAAACCTATGGAATTCCAAATTATTTACATTTATTTTATTTTTTTATCAAAAAAAATAATCAAGATTAACATTATTTATCAAATTACTTAAATACACGGGATTAAATCTTCCATTAAAAATTCAATCAACATAAATTTGATAATTATCAAATTACAATCAGCACTAGATTTATTGAAGACTCCTATTTATTATCCATTAAATTAATTAGCAATTAATTATATCTTTACTGTCCATATATCACTCCATTAACAACAACTTGATAATTCAAATAAAAAAAACATGAAATCATTCATAGTGTAGATATAAAAATATCTTGAAAAAGAGAGGCAAGCACTTATCACAATGTAAATCCCCAACATCGTCATGAGATTACTATCAATTTTTAAAATTTTTAGGATATTTTCATTTTCATACCATGGGATAAACCATTCCAAATTTAAAAATTATTGTAAAAATAATAGGTTCAACAAGTCCACTTTATAGAATAATAATCATCACACGACCCACTACAAAAAAATTGGAGCAGTGAAAGATGGAGTCAACACTGGAGAAATCAAACCACTAGAATAATGTTTGTGAAACTCCAGAGGAAGGGTTCCAAAATGTATGGTATCAATAGAAATAATCGAATATGTAATGAAGCACATGGAATTCATTTTAGTGTCAATTGATACAGGATTATTTGATTTTCTATATAATACAATATTTAATTCAAACTAAAGTGGATCTCATTAAAATCATTGTGAAAGGATGGATTTATATCCTTGACCACCACTGAAAAGTAAAGATTTAATTATCACTAATGAAAACCCTTGATTCATTCTAATGAAAGGGCTACATAAATTTTTTCACGAAACTGGAGAAATCATTACGTCAGTGATTTGACATAGCTGGAAGAACCACTTATCCAAAATCCCTATGTAGATATATTCCCTATATAGGTTACTTCCACATATAATTGAAATCCCCATGTATCTGAATACCCCATGTAGTTAAATTCACCAAGTAACTGAATTTCCTACATTGGTGAATTCCCCACATAGCTGATCGAACCACATAGATGATTTATATAGATGATCTGCATATCTATTTCCCTATCATATCCAATTCATTCACATTGCTGATCCAACCACGTAGCCGATTCACATAGTTGATCCATCCATGTAGTTGACTCACCTATATGATCCACCCACAAAATCAATTCATGTTTCATATCACTCGCATAATCTATCCATCCACATAGTCAATGGTTCCAAGTATTTGATTAGACAAGTCATGGGTTAAGATTTTACCCAAGCCATAATCCTTACCCTCTGACTCGAAACACTTACTACTTCCATATTTCAGTATCCATACACCACAAGACCTACTCTAGGACTCTTCCAAGCATCATGAGATATAGAAACATGAAAATGATAGGACAAGTTTGATATATTCCCTTACACATGACATTCATACCATTTCCTAAAGGTATCCTAGGATTTAAAAAACCAATGTAATTGTAGTGAGGGAATTGTGAAGGTTGTGTATAGGTAACATTCACTATGTTCAGGCACATTGTGATGTTTATGAGGCTATGCATAAGAGTACATTTTTATTTGAACTACATCCATAAATTCAGTTCATTAAACCATGATAAGGTAATAAGTAAAATTATTAATCTATGTAAACAAGTTTTAATCAATTATTGTAAATGGATATTAAATGTGTGGCCTATCTAGGCAGGTTCATGTGGTTGATCACACTCTGTTGTTCTATATTTTTTTCATATAGTTGATCACAGATGTGTTCCGGTGGGATCTCTAGATCAAGATATATAGTTGATCTGTTGGGATGGTTGATCTTCATGTAGATGAACTGAGATCTATAATTTTTTTATAATGATGAAATTAAGTATAATGATGTTAGGTATTACATTTTCAAATGAAAAATAAAAATCATGATTCATTGTTTTGATATTGATTAGGTTTTCAAGAATGGGGGAATCTGTGATAACAATTATATACTAATGGTAAATGCATGTTATTATCAAGCAAAGGTAAAAATAAAGATATCACTATACCATTGTGATTTTCTAGGGATGTTTTGGTAACCATTTTGGAAATCAGGTCCACCTGGGCAAATAGTGAGATGAGATATATCGTAGGTTATTCTATGGTACTTTATAGATTCATGAAGAAATAGTTTTTTTTAAATTCATTTATATGATTAATGAGTTTTGGAGATAATAGAGACATTTTTATTCACATATCACATTAGAATAAGATTTTGAGTCTTCAATGAATTAAAAATTTGTTTAAATGGAATATTCATCTATCCAAATAGAGATTTCATGACTCCAGAACAATAAGAAAATCTATAATATTTATATAATATGAGAATTAAAATTATATTTTTGAATAAATTATAATAATAATCATCATATTACTATTAATTTTTGTTTTTATAGGTATCAAATAATATGTAATTTTGATATAAGAGAGTGACATGTTTTAACTTTCATTTGTTTTAATAATAATTAAATTATATTCATGGAAAAAAGTTCATGAAATGAATCTCTTCCAACCCTAAGGTAATATGGGTATTCATCCAATGTAATTTTTTCAGGTGTTATGGTAATTTTATAATATTATTTTTACCCTTAATTAAGTTATTTACCATTAACTATGGTAACAAAAAAAATTACCGAAGATACAAATCATAATTCCCAAAAATCAAAGTAGCTCATTAAAATTAGTTGTACATACTGATTTCAAATATGGAATCCATTTTTCAGAATTAATAAAGAAGAAGTTGCAGTAATTAATCTAAAAATGTTCTTGTGGTCGAGAAAATTGGGATTTGGATTAAAAAATTGAAAAAATTGAAATATTTTCTCATATGAATTCAATGTAAAAAAAATAGAAATTACTTACATTATCTTAAAAAATATATATATAATCTATTTTAACTTTAATACAATTAAATATTATAATTTAACCATAAAATTTATATTGATTAAAAAATTTGTTTTGAATTAAAATGTAGCATATTTTTACTATTCATAGAAATATAAAAGTTACCATAAAAATATTAAATATTTATACAAAGTAAATTTTTATTTCCCTATAATAAAGAAAAATTTTATCTTTTCATTTATAACTTATAAAAGTGTCAAAAACTATATTTAAAATAGGTGATCCATCAAAAGATGGTAAAACAACATTTTTTTTGAAAAATACTTCTTTTATCCAAAAGTTTGATTATGTTATCATATCATGTGTAAGATGATTTATGATGTTATATAAAATTCGAAATGTGGTAAATAAAATTCATAAAGTCTAGTTAATATAATATTTTTTTAATATATCTTTATTTAGAGAAACTCGGTATTGTGTACCACACAAGCTAATGAGGAAGGTCGGTCTTGTGAGAAACGCAAGCCATGTTAGTGTTTCATTTAGTGCATTATTATATTGATGTTGCGTATAATATAATACAAACATAGTTCATTTATACATTGAATGAAATATATACTCATTGTTGTGTGAAATGAATTCTATCAAAAGAACATGAAATTCTATGGAACCCAATCCAATAATAGTAATGCACATACTGAAAGATAATATGGTGTTGCGTATAGAAAAAGCTAACCATGGTGTGGCGTATAACACAAGACCTTAAAAAAACTAAAAATAATCCATCTCATAAATTCTCACAGTGTTACATTACACCACCCTTAAAATGAATTTCAACCTCAAAATAATTAGGGGTCATAAATGGTTTTCTACATGAAATTTTCTTTCATGGAAACCAAAATAGTAAAAATGGATTATAAGAAATCAATTTATAAATGAACGATAGAATGTAACAGTTACCCAAAGTATCTCATCATTGGGGATCCACAAAGGATAACATAGGTGAGAATTGAAAATGTGGATTTGGAAGAGAAATCTAACTATAATGTTCTGATGGGTAGTGATAGAGATTAAGGGATAGAGATAGTTAAATACTCGAAATCCATAAATCTATGATGATTTAAGGGAACATATGCTTCATCAGAAAATAAGGTAATATGAAAACATTTTTGGTTTCAATATCTTTTTTCTATAGTTGAATAATTTTCCACATTAATAAATACATACTTTATTTTGGTAAAATCACAACATTGGTTGTTCATTGATAAATTTCCACTTCAACTCTTACAGAAATGAAGTTGAATTTTTTTATTCATGAAGTGATAGAAGATCATGATATAGAATGATAGCTCAATCCATCTATCTCAAAAAAAGTTAGAACATGTTATCAAATAAAAATAAGTCCACCTATAGTGAGATTATACTTTAATCAATCAATCATAAAATGTAAAAGAACATATACAATCCATAAATGTATATCATTACAATCCTTACAAAAATAGAAAATAAAAACATTAGAAGTAGGTAAAATAAATTTCCTAAATATTTTCCTCCCATATCTTATATGGCAGTTCATGGTTGTCACATTCCAAAAATTTTAATGTCTTCATCATGTATTATCTTAAGACATGTTAATATCATAAATTAACATATATCTTTATTGAAAAAATTTATGTTTACTTATTCCAAAACTTATTGGATATATTCCTTAAGTTATGAAAATTTGTAAACTTCATCTATGACAACATAACCCACATGTAATCAAATCCATAACAAGTTCCAAGGTAATTAATATAGTCCAACATATCATTATACAAATATCATTACTTAATCATCATTATCATATTAAGGGTTATCCTTCCATTATGGATTTTATACTTATTTTTAACTATTCAATATATTCTTGATAATCCTTAGCGAAAATCATAAACTAATAATTCATAGACAATTTACTATTAATAAATGGTGGATTCAAATATATAAATAATTCAGTCCTTCCGCTTTAATTATAGGCATTGAATACGTACATCCATGTATTAAAAGAATATTCTTATGTTTGGGAATTGGGTTTGGTAATGCCCATGTTTTCCACTGATGATACATTGAACTCCATAATAATTCTCCAATCTATGAACCTTTTTCCCACAAAGATAACATCTTACCCTCAATTCGAGTTATTCCCAAAGGTTCTTCTTACATTCTTCATGATTTATAGAATTAAAATCTTCATTAATCTATGTTCCTCAGCATGTGAACATGCATGAAATTCCATCATCCTCTTATTCGATGACTTATGAATATCACTAAAGTTCACCTTGTTAATCATATACCACAATGAATGATTCATAATAAGCACAATATCATTCACTCTAGTCATTAAACCATTTTTTTTCTCATAGTCAAAAACTTGGTCATCATATTCAATGATTAACCAATTCCTTCTAGTAACATCCATTAACTAAATCATAGAATGAATAGTGTGATAGGAAAAAATCGTTCTATGAAAAAAACATAATCCAGGGGAGTTCTTTCAATCTATGACATCTTAGGTTTAATGCTATATTATTTATGATGATTACCATATTTCTCTGAATGTATCCTATAGTTATACTTAAACAATGATACATTATTATACATACCTTAGTAATATCTCTAGGGATCTCACTAATGTTTTCACATCCTGGTTTCAAAAGGTTTACTAAACCATCAATCTAATACCATCTATAGTGACCCAAGCCCAATGTACAATGAAATTTATATTCATTTGAGTAATAAATAATACATGAAACAAAAAAATTCCCAAATACTGTATTAGTTTAATGCCGTTAGAATATTGTAACATGAACTTCTAACATTGTCAATGATCTTGGACATCTCCCATAAAGATATTCCCTTTTTCGTAACTAAAACCATTCATTATATATTAGGGAAAAGAAAATAGAAAAAGTGAGATCTAAAATGATCATTAATGATAAACATGGAGAAAATATAAAAAACCATATACATTTGAACGTAAAAACACGACCATAATGTTTAAACATCAAAATCGTGATACATTAAATAAATCATTAACATATGTAAGGAATGCATAATAAATGAACATTAATCATAAGAAAACAACATGGGAATAAAACATGGAATTGTTTAAAACCATTATCTAGATAATACAATTTCCATAATATCCAAGGCATTGTTTTCAATAGCATAATTGTGGACCTTGTTCATTACTGAACCCGGTTTACTTGCCATTCCATCCATGTATTACTGAACTGGATTTATCTAATTTTCTATTAATGAATATCTCATGAGATAAAAATATTTACCAAATGCATTGGATGGAGATATTGGTCCTACCCATCTCATAATGAAACCATTATTATCAGTTCCACAAAAACATAAATCATTCACAATAGAATAACCCGTGTAATGAAATGGGATTCTTAAACTTCATTCCATCATAGCATAATCCATATATGATAATAGAACATAATAAAAATAATTCCATCATAAATGTAATAATATAAAATTAATAATAGATACATAACACTATGTCATATTATATGGAAAATAATTTTATAAGACACTTGAAATTAATTATCGAGGAAAATTTCATCTCTTCAAAAAAAAAAATGTTTTCTTTTCTCAAAAATGTAATGCAATTTAAAAAGAAAAGAATTTAATTGAAAATACACTTATAAACGTGTAGAGGAAGCATCATGGAAATAAGGTGTTATGAAGATTTAAGAACTCATTCATGCCATATATGTTAAAAAATCAATCTTCACATACTTTTTACGGAAAATTCAAAATGTACCTTGTTTGATAAACAAAAGAAAGACCCCTTCCATACCATGTTGTAAAAGTGAAAATTGGTAAAAATGACATTAAAAATACATGTAATAATAGTATACATTTTATGAAAATATTTTTAGAGAACATTTAAATGGATGATATATATAACCCTAGTAAATACTTACGTATACGCAATCTCAGATTAAAATGAGATTGGAAAATAATCCCTTACCATAGGTCCAATTTGTTCATTATATTTACAAAATTGTTATATAATGGGTTTAAACGTAATATTAATTTGTAATAAAACCACAATAATATTTATGATAACATATATTATTCACTTATTAATTTATATTACCCATTAATTTGTCAATTCCTTGTTAAATCAATGTTTTGTGTAAAAACGTTTTAATTATCATACGTGTTTTGAATTGTTATTCTTGATATTATTACTTATATCATTATTTAATTACACCAGAATGTAAAGGATGATTAATATATAACATATATTCATTATATATATATATATTTAATATATAGATAAATGAAATAGAATACACAGTTCATTGAGACGGTTGTCTGTATGTACGTATGAACACTATTTTATTTTCCTTATTATATTTAGTGGTAGTAAGTAGATGAAATATAAATATATAGATAAATATCATATAATTGATATGTCATATAATTAATTATTAATTATTATATATATTTATAATCATTCTTGAATGGATAACACGGGGAATGAATCTCCTCGCTTCATGTAGATGATATGTTATTCATAGGTATAGGCGATGATATAATTCCCATAACTATTGAATGGTATTTAATTTGATGGTTTATAATATCTCAGAGTTAGTATACGTTTATAATAATCATATATAGTTATTATTTCCACCATTATACGCATCCTTTTATGGTTGTGGTGAAAAACAGATTACACCACTGCATGGAGATGGTAAGCCATACGTATCCATCCATCCAACGATGGGATTTTATTTTATTAAAGGAAAAAGACATTCGTAGCCCGAAACAGATCAAGGATGTCTAAAAAATGTAGATTTAAGGCATCAGCACGAACCAAACTAACACATTTGAGTGGAAGAGATCCAAAACTACTAAAAATAAGATAAGGGTTTTCAGGGGAGGCCCATGCCACCAGGAAGTTCACAACTTTTTAGCCTTCCCTCCACGAATGATTCAGACAAGTGTCACCTTGAATAAAATTCTTGCAGTTGCGAATTAGCATATGTATGCACGCGTGGTAATTCCATTTTTCGTACGATGGATAGAAAGTGAAATATTATTGTTTCATATTTATAATAACATATTAGTATATTAGTGATACCTATGTTAATAATTTATAATTAAACAATTAATGAAGAATAAGTAGAATATAAAATAAATTTCAAATAATCGGTAGAAAATAATACCTCTTTTTTTATGTGCCTCCTTTAAATTTCCTCATAGGGCACTAAGGTTGGCCACTTAAGAAGACCATAACCACTATAATGTATGAATGGAAGGTCATAGATGAAATGGTCATGGTTTCAATGACCTTGAAGGCTTGGACTAGAGTGAGGATGAGAGAGAGGATGTTCCCTTTTATAATGGTAGGGAGGGGCACATTAAGAAACTCTCAAAAAAATAATTTATAATAAAGTAAAAACTTACCCAAAAAGCTCAAAAGTTTCCTAAATTTGAAAAATAAGTTATATAGGGTTCTAATCACATAATCCAATAAATTTTTAACAACCTTTTTTTTCTTAATTTAGATTTTTCATTTTAATTGACACATATTTTATCAATTAGATTGTTAATTTTGTTAATAACATTCTAAATATTTAATTGTAATGAATATTTACTTCTATGTTGTTAAGTGATTATAAATATATAATTCATGATGTTTTTACCTTATAATTATCACATTGTAATTTTTAAATTTATGTACGCTTTTTAAATAATTTAATAATTTTTTTATAAAATATGAATTGTGTCAATTTATACACTATTAATTTATTTGTCTTTAAATAAAATACTGAAATAGATAAATTCAAAAAACTATAATATTCAATGAACTCATAACATGTCATAAGAACATATAAAATACGTCAATCACATTAATTAATTCAAATGATATTTATTTTAATATTTTTAAAACCAATTTCTAGATATTTCTATTAAAAAAATCATTTTTACATTAATATTGTTTCATCATTAATGATAATTAATTAGATTCTAAAAATTATATATACTATTAAATAATATATTAAATTTAATTACATTTCTATTGACTACTTTCATTCAATATTTTATAAATTTGATCACTAAATTCAAATTATTACACTTATAACATATAAGAGAGTGACATATTGACACTTTCCTTTATTTTTTAGTTAATTACTTCATTTTCATGGACAAAAGTCCATTATATGAATCTATTCTGACCCTTAGGTGATATGGTTTGACTTTTATCCAACAAAAATACTTTTTTAGGTGATAATGTAATTTTATATTATAATTTTTACCTTTAATTACCCAATTTAACATTAAATATGGAAATGAAAAAAATTACCAGATTTACTATTCAAAATGCCCAAAAATAAAATAATCCCATTAACATAATTTGAACCTACTGATTCCAAATATAGAATCAAATTTTCCAATCTCAAAACATGTATGTTGCGGTAACTAATTTAAAATTAATCTCGTTGTTGAAAAAATGGGGTTTTGATTATAACATTGCAAAATGTTGAAATGTTTTTACATATTAATTCAATGTAATATTAATGTAAAAGAATTTAATTTTCATTACCAATAAAAATATTTTATATTTATACATTAAAACCATTGAATATTTTAATTTAACTATCAAAATTTTCTTAATGAATTTTTTTTATTTCAATTAAAATTTACCGTATTTTAAGGATGGATCATAATATTAATGTTATCAAAAAAATATAAAAAAATTTTAAAAACTAAATATTTATGTCCTGCTTCATAATAAGAAGTTTATTTTGTCAAATATAACTTATAAAAGTTTGAAAAACTGGATTTAAAATGAATGCACAATCAAAAGGTGGTAAACCCCATTTTTGGAATAATAATTCGTTTGCCTGAGAAATAGATTTACTTCTCAAATCACATGTATGATGAATTATAAGGTTGTATAAAATTAAAAAACTGTTAAATGATATTCGTAATGGCTATTTAATAAAATATTTTAATAATATATTGTTGTTTAGTAAAAATCGGTATTGCATACCACACAAGCTATCGAGGAAGGTTGCTTTTTCTTATAACACAAGTGATGTTAGTGTTGCATATAGTGCCTGAATCTCATGGTGTGGTATTTAACATAATCCAAATATTGTTCATTTATTTATTGAAAATAATCTACACTTAGTGTTTTGTGAAATGAATTCAATCAAATGATATTGAAATTGTGTGCAACAGAAGCCATGAATAGTGTTGTGTATACTGCATGTGAATATTGTGTTGGGTATAGAACTAGCTAATCATTGGGTAGCTTATAACAAAAGACAACTAATAAATTAAAAATAATCCATATAAAAAATCCTCAGGGTGTTAGACTATCATTTCTTGAGAGAATATATATTTTTATTTATAATCTAGAACATATTCTGTACTATCTTATGTATTTGGGATTCGTGAGATTCCTTAAATATGATTTAGGAATTTAATTTTCATGAAAATAATTTTTTTCATAAGTACCACATTGAACATTGATCCTATTTAATAGTTCAGATAACAATGAATGGACTAATAGGTTTATGACACATTACAATATGAATTATCTCTTACAAATCCTCGCACAAAATTATAATTTCATGATTAAGTCATGTATAATTTTTGGTGAAATGATATTTGAGGTGCTTTTTGACAAGGAATCATTGCATGCTAAGGGTTCTGTGAGAGGTGTGTGTAAAAATCATGGGTTATATAATAGAGGATAATTGTAATGGGTAAATTACATTCACTATATTCTATTTTATTTATCATCCAATCCTCCTAATAATGAGTATAAAAAATTAAAAATATGTAAGGGGATGATTTTATAAAATTTATTTTTATGTTCTAAATTGTTCATGACCATATTCCAAGAAAAGAGCATGATAACAATTCATTATTCTTGTGACAACTCATTTATCTTAAATAAGAGAAAAAAATACAGGCTGAAAATATAGATATATAAAAAGGGGAAAAGAGAGGATATTAGGATGACACATTCATTAGATCATTTCATGGATCATTAATAGTGAAAAATAAAGAGTTATTTTTGATGTTAGTGTCATATATTGTGTTAGTTGGATTATGTGTGGGATTCTTCTATTCATTAATTTATAAATCATGAATGGTATTGAAATAGGTAAACCTTTTTATTTCTATCGATGTATTTTTGAAAACACTCCCACCAACCCTAAATCCACTAAAACCCCTTTTCTAAGACCTCATGATATATTTTATGTTTTCATAATTCATGGGTTTGAGAGAGGATAATTTTCACAATAATATGGTAAACAATCACTTCCAAAATATTATTGTAACTCCATAGAAATATATTCTATTGAAAGAAGAGTGAAGATGTATTACATACGAGGTTGTTCATGGAACGGTTTTTGAAAGTATTATGGAAGTTGGATTTTATTTAATTAGTAGAATTTTATAACATTGAAATTAAAAAATGTGTTAATCATTATGTCATTTTTTATTGAAATATTAGAAATGTATTCTTCACCTTTTTCTTGATTTTTTATAATTTAATGAGAATATCTTCTCATTTGATTAATTGCATCTTCATTAAATTTAAATTTTGATGAAAATCACTTTTCAATTGGGAAAATCCAAAAATAACTTAATATATTGAATTTTATGATATAATTAACTAAATTTCCAATAGTTTATGTCAGGTGGAGTGATAAGAGAACAAAAGTTGGAATTTTTTGTTTGTTATTATTTTAAATTACACTCATTATTTGATAAATCACAATTAAATTTATGATTGTTTTCAATTTATGAGATTTGGAACTTGTTGTTAAATGCATTAAAATGATTATTTTTATTGATATATTTATCATTGCAATTAAATCGGGATGTTAGAAATAAATTGAAATTGATTTTTAAACAATGAAATTATAGTATATTGATTCTATAACTAAAATTTTTATAAGGATTAAAATTTGTTTGATCATTAATTGATTTATTAACATTTGAATAAAATCAGTAAATTTAAATTGAAATTGAAATATTAATTGAGTGATTTTTTGAGAATTGAAAAATTATATTGGAGAGTGAACATTTGTTGACGAGAATATAATGATTTATTTTATATATTTAATGAATATCAATTTATTTTATTAAAGGGTCCTCTTTTGAATTAAATTTTATTTATAAATTTTTATTTTAATTAGAAATCATTTCAGGCACAATGACAAGAATTTGTGTTGAGAAGATTACTCATACGTCAGAATATGCATGGATCAACCAAGACATCTCTTGCAGTGGTCAATCTATAGACCAAAAAATATAAAAGGTATAGATTATCCGTATTAAAAATATAAGCAACTTAAAGTGAACCGGTGATAGAAAATGATTATATTGGTAATGTTAAGAGGTGACTGGACATCAAAGAGTGTATATGATAGAGGGTTTTGGTAGAGGCATGCATTGACCACATTAAAAAAATAGATAATACAAACTTTAAAATACATCTACCACAAACAAAATTTGACAAAGGGATGGATCCACCACACAAAAAAGAAAGGTGATCGTGCATCATATGTGGAATTGACCATATAAAAATGGGGAAAATATGACAAAGTCATGCAACTAATTCACCCAAAAAAATAATCAACCATGCCTCTATCATGATCGATCAAGGCGATTGATCATACCATCTTATTTCATTAATGGGGATCTAAAACAAAAGCTCATGAATAGGGTAAAACTGAACTAATCATGGATGCAGATCATTTTTATGTTAAAGATCACTAAACCCCTAATCCAACTACACGATATAATAATTCAGCTGACCAAGCATGATTAATATCCATGACCAGATCTGGAAAAATGTTGAATCCCATGGAACATGAAAAGACCGACTGATGTGAATCACCTAATGCTCACTATCCATGGGTTCGCAAGAAACATCTAGTTCCACTCCTACTAAACTAGAAGAGATTGAAACCCCCAATTTCATAGTAATACCTCTAACTAGAATAAGATAATTCTTTATAACCCCTAAATCTGAAAAAATATAGATGATGAAGATCCAATATTCCATATGAATCTAAAGTGATCATGTTTGACAATAAATCCTGATCTCACCGGTGAACCATACCTGAAACAGAATTACATGTGTGTCATAACCAGTAGAAACAAACATCACATATTAGAGATTTAGTACTCCTATCCACTAAAGAATCCAAGTGGTATTATAGAGGATATGACAATAAATAGGTCCACGATATCCCAGGATTGATAAAATATCACCATCACGAAAGAAGATGCAACACCACCACTCTCCATGGGATGATGAAGCATGATATCACCATTAAGAAGTAACACCACCCTGTGATGTAAAAAAATCACAAGCTATGAGTAGTTATTTTAAATTTAGAAAAAAAATTAAATAGATTAATTTCTATATTAATATTTCTGTTATACAGGATTGAATATGGTAAGAGAAAAATTTATTCCCAACAAACTAATTACACGTTAGGATGTACATTGAAGAATTGTTGAATGTGGAAAATAAAGAGAATCATTCATATTCTGGTGACCATCCATTTAAATTAATCTCATTAAAAATCTATGTTGAAAGAAGAACTATTTACTATTTAAATTTGGAGTGTTGGAAGATGAATAATGATTGCGTAATATTACATGCACGATGGTTAAATGTACCGAAAAACATCATGTATCAATTTTCACCATGTATCCAAGTCCATGTACATGATTGGAGATTTAGCCGATTATGGAGAATGACCAAAATCTCATCTGCTATCCAAATTCCAAAATATGTGAATGATCAACCTATTCATAACCAAAATTAGACAATCTCATGGATATTATAAATTGGATAAAATGATTTCCCTATATGTATTATCATTGATAAATTCTACATTTGTCTCATTACATTGGTTTGGTCAAATAAAATATGATGAAGACCCATAGTGATCACCATCAACATAGTGGTAATCTGTAGCAACAATCATGATTGATGTGTAGGGAAAAATTATAAGGGGGTCATTAATATCGTCCTAAGCGTTCAAATATTCTAACATGGACTTCACCTAGTGGTGGTGTTGAGTGCCTCAAGGCGCACCACATGGATGTCACCACCATTTAATATTTTTTGTGACTATTTTTTGTATCAATTTTTAGAATAGGAAGATATATTATCCTTTGGTTCTAGGAACAAAAAGGATTGATGAGATGCTCACTCATTCTAATAGGTTGTTTCATGACTGGTTGATGTTTTTGTATCCTAAATTTTTCTTTATTTATTTTATTTAAAAAAACTAGTATTGGAAATCTAGGTGAATAGTTGTCGAGCTGAGTGTAAATTTTACACCCTTGTGATGAAAACATTGATTCAATAAAAATGATTCTTAGTTTAATTACATAGAATTTTTAGATGCGTAAATTTTAGGAGATTTGTTGTTGGCTCTGAATTTAAATATTCATTTCCATTTTTTACTAGTTCCCTCATATGCCACATCAGAACTTATTCATTGATTATGATAGTTAATAGTGATATGAAACAAGAGTGATTGGTGGTATCAAATATCTAGGCCATGAAATGATAAAGAATACAATGAATATTTTTGATTTGAAAATGATATTTCATGGAAAGGATAATCACAGAGATTTCCTTTGATTAGGTAATAATAGGGAACTAAAATTAAATAAATATTCATAGTGAAGTGAGGAGGAAAATCCAAGGCCACAATGCAATTTTTTAAAAACAAAATTTTAAACCAATTAATTTCGTCCACATTTTGTAAATTTTAATCCCATTAAACTAGTTGTTATGACATCAAATACACCATTTTCTCTAAAGAAATCCCACATTACTACATTTTTATTAGGATTAATAGTAATTTTATTCTAACAACCCTTTTATAATATAACATTTCTAAAGTAGTAATAGACAAAAAAGGGGTAATGAATGAAACATTAAATAACACTGTAGATAATTTCATTGATATTCTTGAAATAACAAATTCTTCTAGGATCTAGGCCACATTAGGGGTAAAGGGATAAAGGTGGTCACAATAAAATGAAATATACTGGTATTGATGTCAGTTGAATTTGGATGGTGTGAGGTTTGTATCTTTGGAATCCAAAAGAATATATCCTTTTAAAAAGGAGGTAGAAAACTGAATGCAGGGATGATGGAGCTGGTGAACAATAATTGTTCAGGGCATGCACAAGTACATTACTTTAGAGGGTCACTATATTATGTGAAATTAATGGATGAATAAATGCAAAAGTTATGTGTATTAATTTCTAAAAATAAAATATTATATGTTTAACAAGTTTCATAAGATGAAAACCATGGTTAATAATGAGTCAGGATAAAATATAATTTTATTGTGGTCTAAAAATGGTGGAGATTATGATAGTACTAATATTTTGTAAAACTATTATAATGATGGAACTTGGCTGGAGAAAACTATACTATGTACAACAAAATATGATTTTTTCACTAAATGGATGAATATGATTCCAAAATAAAACTTTTATGGATTATGAGTTTACAATCTTTGTTACCTAGGACATTCTGGGTAGAGGTAGTGAACATGGAAACACATATCATAAATAAGAGTCTATATATAACCATGTGAGTATTTCTTACTGAGTAGATATAGTCAATAATGGTGTTGTAAACCTCTATTTTTTGAGTATTTGGCTATTTGAAATACGAACATATATACTTTAATTCAACGGGAAAGCTTAATGCTCACCAAACCCACTGTCTTTATTACCTCCCATCTGGGATAATAATAACAAGATATTACATTGAATACAATTCATAATATTTTATGGAAGTGTATACTTAAAAGACAATCAGGAAACTCATTTTGATAGTGGGGGAAAATTATTAGTTCTCAGAGAGAAAGTGGATCTTGAACATGTTCCAGAGAATGTGACACCAAAACCTGTGGAGACTACTCCTAAAGTGGAGTTAAAGATATCAACATGGGTATGGAGGGTTGTTCATAGGAATTCACCATCTTTAAAATTTCTTTTATTGACTAACGGTGGAGAACAAAAATGTCTTGAAAATGAAATACAATTGAAGGAGTTGACCAAGTGGGAGATAGATATGAAGGAGGATATTTCATCATTACATGATAATAACACTATAGAGATGAGAAATATTCATAAAGGAATGAAAGAATTGATGAATAAATGGCAATTTTAATTCAATAACGAACATTATGGTACGAAGAGGCACAAGGAAATATCATTGCTGAAAGGTTTTAAATAGAATGAAAGTGAGGAATTACAGAAATCATTTCACATATAGCGAATCTCACCTATATCTGGGTGGTTCATAGTATTAACTATGAAAAATCATGTTAAATTATGTGATACCCTTTATTATTGGTAAAAATAACAGATAATGGGGGTTCTTTTATCACATCTAGCTAAAGGAAATAATAACAGTGCTCATCTATCTGTGTTTATTTTAGCCCTAATAAAGGTTACTTTTTTCAGTTATTTTTTAGTGTTGATAAATGGTATCTTTATAAATTCTATTTTAGTGATGATAACAAGTATATTTGATTAAAATTTATATATCATTAAATATGTTTATTGTAATATAAATATAATATATTTTATTAAATATGATTTGTATAAGACTAAATATTCATTTACACTTAATATATATGATATTTAATAAAACTGGTTTATAAATTTATTTTTATTTAATATTTATTAATAATTGTCTTATTATTAAGTAATA
Source organism: Viscum album (assembly GCA_963277665.1). Lineage (NCBI taxonomy): Eukaryota > Viridiplantae > Streptophyta > Magnoliopsida > Santalales > Viscaceae > Viscum > Viscum album. The sequence goes on along the minus strand of OY728156.1, from coordinate 1,963,329,853 downwards.
ATCATTCAGTGATAATTTTATTACATAAAAATCAGTAAATTAATGAACGATCTAATAGAAGTTGAAAACATGACTTGAACATTATAATAACACAACTTTTGATCCAGGTGTCCATTTTGAATCTACCACATATAAAATCAATTATTTTAAACAAAGATATGATATGGAAAATTTTTAAGAGCCTATTAAACACAGATTTTTGGATAAAAAGGTCTTTAATGTGTTTAAAACTGATTTTTTATCAGGATTCCTTTTTTTTACATTTGATTGAATTTCAGCCTTTTTTGAGGGGGGGTTTTTTCCTTTTTTAATGGTGAATTTTTTTTTCTGACATCTAATAGCCAATGGATATTATAGTGTTTAAATTTTTCCATTTTTCTTCTCATAGTGTTATTTATAATTCAATATATACATATTTACATACATTTAAATATAATAAATCAATTATAAAAATAAATATTTATAAATATTTACATAAAAGTGCATTCATAAATATATATACTAGATGAAAATAAATATTTATTATTCATTGTATTTAATATAGATAATTTTCCATTTTAGTCACCTTATAAAAATGCATCCATATATATAGCTATAAATGTAATGATTATATATAAATATGTCTCTGTCAATAAAATAATACATATTTATTTGTATATTATGATATATGTAAAGAAACACATATATGAAGATATTTTTGTGTGTATGTGTGAAATATAAATTTTAATGTGCGTGTGAATGTATTTTCATGTATGTGTGCGTGTTTAAATATTATGTAAATACATTATAGGCATGAGAAAGGTTGAAGGGCATGAAAAAAATTGATAATGATTTTAGAAATCACTAACAAATGGGGTGCTCTCAAGCAAAGATATAGGATTGGTGCAAGGGGGACACTTAGTGATGATAAATGTGTGGACAAAGAAATGATAAAAAGGGGGATGTGTCAAAATGAATTTAGAACATTTTATAAATTTTATCATCACTAAACAAAAGTGATGATAAATGCCAGCTTTACGAGCACTAAAAAGAACAGATAAATGTTTCAATTATGAGTTATAAAAAAAGAACCAATAAATGTGGTTTTTATTAGTTTTTTTTGTATAAATAATGATCACATGATTTTAAGGGATTTAAGCCTATTAGTATTTTTAGTACTATTAAAACCCATTTATAGTTCTTTTAAAACCCCAATCTATATTATTGATTTTTGAATTTGAGGATTTATATCTTGAGTACCATGCTATAAATACTTATTTTTTATGGAGATATTTTGAAGTGAGCATATTTAGAGGAACCATAAGGATATGTCGAGTTACAAATGGAAGAACTTGTGTGAAAACTAGAAAATATTTTATATGAGTTAAATCTTGAAACCATGTAGTTGAACCATATGTTTGATGTGTTCAAGAGAAAAAATCGATGGAAAATCAGAAATAAATAAATTATGCTATTTTATGACATTTTTCAATGGAAATATTATATTTATCATATATGTTTATGACATGATCATTTCCATATCATGTATGCAGAGGATTGTTAACTTAAAAGTGTAGTTGCCGAGGAGTTTGCGATGAAATACCTTAGAGAAGATGATAAGATTTTGGTGATGAATATCAGTAGATACTTCCTAGATGGAACCTTAATGTTACCAAAGTATGGATACATTGGAAATGATTTGTGATTTTATAGAATGCTCTATGTAAATCCATTTTATATTCCCCTAACATGTCATTTCAAATTGTCATAGGTGTAAGCCCCATAGATGATAGAAGATGCTCATTACATGGAAAGGTTTCCATATGCATTTGTTTTTTGATGCATGATGTATGTCATGGAATATAATAAACCTAATATTTCTCGTGAAATTTTAGTTATGATTAGGTACATGGATATTCCTGAAAAAAAACTTGTGATTCAATGATTTGGAAACTGATATGCCTGAAGGGAATCATGTATGTATCTCTTTGGTCTGGTAAAAAATAGTCAATGAAAATGTATATAGATTCAGACATTTGAGGTGATTTTAACAGTATGAGGATTATCATATGTTATGTATTTACTTATTGAAGAACCATAATGACACCAATATCTCAGTTCCCGAAGTTTGTGAATTTATCATAAATAGAGAAAGAATAAATTACTATAACTGAATCTCAGAATGATATTATTTTGTAAAATAAATTCATGGAGAAGGTGGGATAAAATAGAGAGTAGAATTCATTTCACATTTATGGTTATTATTTTAATCATCTTATAGGAAACCTAATGTTTCATCCCTATATTAACCACATACTGTTTAATTCCCAATTTATCATAGGTTTAGTACAAGAATGGTTTCTAATATTATCTAAGATTCATGGAACTACCAATCTAGTAGACATGTTGATGAGGTTGACGATGATAGAGAAGTTGAGATACTACTGTGAATTTTTTGTTTTAATTGGTGAATGGAAGATTAAAGGTAGATTGTGGGATAATAACACAAGAACATGGAAGGAAAATAGTTTTTATTTCATGAATCGTTATGTTGAAATTGAAAATTTGAGTAGAAATATTTGACCAGTGAGAGAAGAGGATGATGAAACCATATTAATTAAGTTTTAGTAGTCAGTATCATCAAAGAATGATTTTATATTAGAACAATCCCTTTATGGGAGAGTGTTATAATTATGTATCTTGATCCATGGATAGATTATGGAAAATTATTGGTGGCCCATATTGCACACACGGTATCAACTCCGACTACACATTTTATTGGTGGTGAATCGGTGTAGTAGAGATGATCATTGACTGAGAAAACTGTATATAGTAATGCATACCTAATTGACATGGAACATTATAATATTGGACTAGGGTGATAATTTTACTTTAACTCCAAATATGTATTTCCATTAGTTGTTGTAGAATAATTGAAAAATATGTGGTTTGCGGTACTAATGCACAATCATCATTATGATTTTCTTTCAATATAGGGTTTTATTTTAATATTACACCATGTAATATCTTTGGTCTATTTTAGTGGAGTGATTTTTCCTATATATGGATTATGAGATTATTCTCGAACCATGTATATATCTATGACTCGTGCTCTTGTTCTTCTTCGTTATGTATTTTTCTACATTTTACACTCATTTATGAGATCATTCATTGTTGTTTCTATTGATATTCTATAAAAACATTATTATAATTATCTTGTTATAAGGAACCTAGGGTACTTGCAAAGTTTTATACATTAATAATGGGGGTTTAAGAGACTAGAATTCTCTTTTTAATGCTTTATACTTAACACGAGTCGAATAACTTCAATATGTCACAATTGTTTATGGTATTCTTCATCCATATGCAACGCTACTTTCACTCTTCTCCCATAAAAAAATTCATAAATTTAATTTCATGGGAATCAAAATGAGGTGTTGATATGTAGTTGGGTTAGGGGCATTGCACTAATGTTGTGGCATGTAACTAAGAAGGCGATATATGAGATAATGTATAAATGGTTCCAGACATCAATATATTATCTTTTGGATTAACAATGTTAAAATAAATATGTATATATTTAATATATGTACATTGTTTTCAATATATAAACATGAAAATTAATATAGACTTAAAAACCAAACAATTGCCCAATGGTAGTGAAAGGTTGAGTGATATTGTCATATGATATTACAATGGGAACATGTGAGATGTTAATCCATCGGCACAATTGTTTCGTACTAGCAATGATGGTGAAAATTTAATAAATTAAAAACCAATCAAGGATATATAGTAATACAAAAACTCTCTCTCTCTCTTAGGTGTTGAAAAGATCATGTGAGCTGTAAGCGGATCCATCATCCATCGTTTCCTTACTATTATGTTGGATGATCCATCATCCTTTGAATCCCCCGTCATTATCCCCACCTCCACTTCCTCCCTTATTATCCCTACCACCCGACCTCCCCACATCCAACTCCCTTTATTAAAATGCTATAATGTCATATAAAAATGATCTTATTATGTTACTCTCTTCTTCAAAACTTCATACCCAATTAGATTGAATGGGCATGAATGTCTATTGAGTTACACCTTCACCTTGGATGATTAAACGAGATGATGGGGAAATTTGAAAACATAAGCGTTGAAATTGATTTTTATTTGTTTAAATGGATTTAGTTTTATTGTAGGAATAAGAATTATATATTGGGGCCCCCTAGGAACTCTAAATCACTGATAAAATCGTAAGAGGAGGATTTATACAATATGTTCAATGAATTACCTAGACGGTCGGAACCATGTCCAACACGAAGTTCTTGTCAAGGAATTCCCCTTGTGCATTACCGATCCGTATAAATCAAAACATTACCATTATACATCCTAGTAGACTTGAGGATGTAGCTTCTAATCACATATTGAAAAGTTATCTTGTATCCAAGACCTCACAATTCCAGCATAATGATATCCTTTTAAACATGCTTATTTCTTGGATAATGATATTGAAAAATTGGTTCAAAATATTTTTGAAAAGGGTTTCATTAGAAATTTCACATGAACATACTGTAGACTAAAAATTTTAACGATGAATACATATATTGGGTGGTGAATATTCGTTGATTACTAGGTGTTATATAGTTTGGTAGCAGTGCATATATTCCTAATTTCAGTAATAGATGAATTGATGGATGAGTTGTATAGAGTATAATACTTTATAAAGGGAGGGTATGAAATCTAGTTTCCACCAGGTAAAGAATAATGATGAAGATAGTGGGATAAATACCTTCAAAACCCATAAGGGGAAATATAATTACATTAATCTTTGCTATGTATTGATGAATGCACCGATGAATTTACATTCTACTATGAATATACCATTTTCGGATTTTCTGTGACTGTTTTAGTGTTATTCTATGATATACTGGTGTGAATTAAGGGATGTAATGAACAACTAGATATGGTTAAAGATGTTTTAAAAATAAAGATAGATATTTTAATAGTTTAAAATAATAGTATCTATTCTTTCAGATGGTGGTTTTTAGAGTATAAAGGTAATATAATTTTAGTCAAATGGGTTATAATGGATCCCAACAAATAAGAGGTTATTAAATTCTATCATAAGATGACAAATGTGAATAATGATAGGGTTTCTGTGGGAAAATGGATACTATCAAATATTTATCAATGATTATGGAAAGAATAAATGATGCCACACAACTTTAACTAATTATGATAAGTTTAAATAGATACATAAAACACAAGAAACATTTAGAACACTTAAAAAAACATGACTGCTGCCCCACTTTTATGCATGCAAATTTTTCCCAATTGCTTTTATCTTGTTTTTGAAGCATCATTTTAAGGAGTTAGAACATTTTTATCACGGGAAATGTGGACTTATGCTTATTTTATTAAGGAATAATAAGAAACAAACTTTGAAAAATCAATATATTAAAAGGATCAAATGGAATTAGTGATATAAATCCATCAGTGTAAACAATATTTTCTGGGAAGGTGGTTTGAGGTATAAACAATGGAATGTATCCTAATATGAATTTCCTAATTCAAAGGGTTGTTTCAATTGAAAATCAGTACTCATAGTCTATGTTATTAGGATATAATTTCATATTGATTTAAAAGCTACTGAAATTGAATGGTATCAATGATAATTTATCAAGTGTGATGTGGGGAGATGATTATATGTACATTGAAATTTAAAAACATGTCTAGGAGGAACTTTTTGTGTTGAAATATTATTTAATGCAATACATTAGTATGAAGGTAGTAATAGATATGTTACAATTCAGTTGTGGAAAAAAGCAAGAATATTATTTCTGAAATGGATTTCTTTCTATAAGTACTAATTTTTATTTACAATAGAATCAAATTTATTTATAATTTTTTTGAAATATTTCCATTCATCTCATGATGGAGGGATCCTTTGGTAATTTAAATCCTATAATTCCCTAGCATATGGGGCTTACTAGACTTGAATTATCTGTTTGTTGATTCAAACATAACACCATTTCAACAATCTCCAAATGTATAAATTTCCTCAAGTTATCATCGTTCATCAAAAACATTACCATCATTTAATTTCTTCCAGAAACTATTTCATATATATAAAATCATTGGAAAAAAATTGGATGTGGTAAATTGTTGGGTTGAAGTGGGTGCACCAAATTTGTGGATCACAACTGCAAATACAATATATGAGCTATCAAATAAATTTTTCATGGAATCGATATATTAAAATATAGATTAACTTACTTAAAAAATTATCTATAATTATTTAGGATACAAACACAATTTATAAAATATAAACATGAAATTGAAAAACAGATTGAAAATGAACATTATATCGAATTAAAGTGAAAGTTTGAGTGAAATTTTCAAATGATGCCATGAAATTCACCTATGATATTCAAATCCACAATCCCAGTTTTTTTAACTATAAAATATGGTAGGGAATTTATATTTTGTGGTATTTATTATGAAATAACCATGAATCCACTAATATAGGTACTGGGTTCAAAAAAATATTTAGGATGTTTGGTAGAAAAATAAGAAAGGGGAAAGATGGATCACAGATTATTGTGATATAACCACAAATAAATAACCCATTGATATAACATACTCAGGACCCCTATGGACCAATGTGAATGGTGAGAAAATCACCCAAATATATTTCTTACAAAAGGATGAAGGGGGGAAGATTACAAGTGATAAATGTATTAAAAGTCCAGAAAAACAATATGAGTATTATATCTAGCTAGTCTGAATGGCAGTAATGAAATACCAAAAAAGAACCTGCAATCCAACATCCAAGATGGACTCACACTATGAATACAAATAGAAGGATACAACACAGTGCATCTAGTAAGAAATTAAAAAATAATAATGAATAATGAACTTCTAATAGCACCAGGTTCTAATAATAGAACCAATAAGTAGCTCAAATAGTGATCATGATGTCTTTATCTTCCATTGAAAGAGGATCTACCTGATGAAGAAAATTATTTTCACCAATCTCTGCTGAATACCTAAACCAATTTGGTGATGATGAAGACAATATGTTTTAGCAGATTACTTAATCCTTGGAGGGGATCTCCTAGAAGATCCTCTTGTTCTATCTCAACTAGATATTGAAATTCCATGGCCTCCCCACTATTGAACCGGTGAAGAAGCACACTGAATGATAGAGGAGGAGAGGGATGAGATATAATGATAGAGGAAGAAGATACAATGATTAATATTATGACCTAACTTCTCTATATGGTATGTATCCTTTTTTACGTCCATTATTTTCTTCATTTTAGTCATTATGGGAGTTCCTAGTGTGGCCACAGGGGAAATATGGGTGTTCATGGATTGTACGAAGCTTAAACCCTGTGTTTTTTAGAAGAAAGGTGGGTTGCATGATTAGAAGAAACCGTACAGCCCAGTACACAATGTTAGAGTATATTGTCTAGGGTTTTTGATTACACAGAATAGGGCACAAAATTATCCTTAATTATGTGTACTAGGACACATAAACCATGTATATATTTCAGACTTTTTATAGAAGGAAAACACACAATCAACGCACAATTTGTTGGACTATGCTCCCTGCCTGGGTGAGAGAGGTCTTAGGGCTAGTATAGGCACATAGTTAGCACATAATTTGGAAAATTTTGTATCCATATATGAAATCCAATTTTTTAAGTTGAAATGACCACTTTTACTCTAATTCAATTTATGAGGTAACTATCCTCATTATTAATTATTTCTTCCAGCAGATATCCCCTCTCCCTCTTGCTGATTATCCCTTCTAATCCTAAAATTTTCTTTATGATAAATCCATCATATGAAATAAAAATAAAGATCCATTCATCTTATTAAATAATGATTAGAGAATTATTCAGACCTTAGAATCCTTTTTGTTTTCTATGCCATCTGGGATGCTCTTTTTTGTGGTCTCTTATTCCCAATTCTCAGTGAGTTCGTCTATTCTTCCATTTTTATCATATATGAACTGAATCATATGATGATACTAGATTATAGTTCTTATTAGGTAATATGGTAGGTGGTCTATTCCTTTTACCTCAAATTTTAGTTATTTTTACCATATATTAACTGTTTCAAATGCCAAGCATTCTAGGTGATGATTCATAAATTGTTAAACAGTTGAGTTAAATGATGAATTCATGTTTAAGACATGTCGTTGAACCCTTATACATGTTTGGATTTTGTTGAAACCTCCTTAAACAACCCATGATGGGGGTTATTTCTTTTTATCATGATTATTCAACACTTGGGGTCCATTGAGATCAATTTACAAAGTTTGGAATTGAATATTGTTATTTAGAGAATTGATTAAGGTGGTAAAAAACTGAAAGCACGTTGTCATTTGTATATGAATGGTAAGAAAAGTGTATTCCCTTATATTGTATATTATTATAAAGGGATTAATAAAAATATTGATTTAATGGTTTTTTAGGTTCAACTAATTTGGTATAATGATAATAGAGGGTTCACGGTATGGAACCAATGACCCATTATGATGCCTCAGATATTTCTACTCGTTAGATCCTGTTTAATTATCCTAATTGGATATCATGGATATTTATAAAAATTCTACATAATTAACATGACTTTATTGGATGACTGGGAAATTTATACTCCTTGTATTTGATGAACTAATATAATGCCTTATACATTTCAACTCTTTGTATCTGACACACTAAGATGGCTTAGAAATTTATAATTGTTAGATCCAAAACAATATGATCCCATGGAAATTTATACTCCTTGTATCTTGTTTACCTTATGTACATAGATCACATGTATTCCATGTACATTTATACCCCTTAGATCATTTCCCATTTTGGTATGTTATATGATTACTCAGTGTATTCCATTGATGATGCTTATCATGCATTACAATTATTCTTTATGATATGGTTACATGATTATAGTAAAAATTAAAAGATTGTAATGTATCACTTATATTAAAATCTCTTTTACTCATGTTATATCTACACACTGCATCAACCTATATTAAAAGACTGAAATTTTTATAGAAACAATTAGTGGTGGCCGATTGAGTATCATATCACACACTGTTTGTGATGGAATTTATTAGCCAGATATAATTAATTGATTTATGTTGGGACATGGGAAAAGTAACACATAGATATTCTTTACTAATTGTTTCATTGAATTTGGGGAGCATATGTTAAGGATATGGATCATGATGAAATATATATATAATTTTTTTTGGTCTTTTTTACTTTTGATACATGTATTGTACTATATTTCTATTTACATATATTTCATTAATTTTTTATAGAATTCCATAGTAATAATTTTTCTATGAAACAATTGGATGATATTATTTGGTTATGTATACTATGGATCATTATTATTTACAAGTTAATTAAAATCATCTTCATCCTCTATTGGTTGTTATGATTATCGCCATTTTGTTACACAATGATCATGAGGGTATAGTCTCCCCACAATTACACAATGGGCCCTTGCTACTAATCGGTAGGATCCAGCATATGTGGAGGAATTCCTGAGGCCATGTGGTCAACTTGGATTAGTTACTATTTAGCGAACAGGGTCTGAGACGTCATAAAGTGTTTTCATATGTTTCTTTTCATTCCATTACTATTTTGGGATTGTATAATGGAGAAATAAAGCTTGTCTGGATTTTGTTAAGAGCCTATTACTGGGAGTATTTAACCCATGTATATAAAAATAAATATTACCTTGGTTGGTACATGTTTCTTTTGATTGAACTTATTATAGTTTCATTTATTTCACTTTTGGGTGATGCACATGATATTTTATGTTCCTTATGGTAATATATTTTAACCCTTGTATGAGTATGGTATGGATTTGTTGCATCATGAATAATTATAGGAATATCATGATTTATATTTCATTCATTATAACTCACTCTGTTTATACAATCCCTTGCATTTATTGCATCATTTTTTGGTGCCTTTATTGCTATGTCCACATAATTGTCTTATCCTTTCTTGTACGAACATGGTGAATGAGTAGTTATGATTAAATGTATGCCACACATCAATTATTAAGCTGTATGGGAATATATAAGTTGGAAATTATAATCCATATAGTTCGACCATTTTAATATAATTTCTATACAAAGGATTAGAAAATTAAATAGAAACTAACTTCTAAAATGAATGATAACCACTAAATGGGGATTCCTTTTTCAATTTAAAGGTTTTTTCCTCTATAAATTGAAATTTAAATACTGTATACCAAGAATTTGTAATTATAAAATAGCTTATGGACATAAAGAAATATTAATAGTTGGATGTAGGCAGTGTCTTTTATAGCTATTTGATCTTTACGTTACACAAAATTGGATTTCGGTGTTGGTATAGGGGTGTGAATAATGTAAAGGAGGTTTTTACCTATACTATTCATATATATGTGATAATGTTTTTACAAAGTATTTTATAATGTTTATTTTTGGAATTTGTAGTACATTCCACCATAATAACCTCGATTCATGTTCCATGGGGGCGGTGATGACTATGATCTAGAGGTTTTGTGCCCTAGGACACCAGTAGAACATCTAGTAGTGCCTCTTGAGGCACCTCCAATGATACTGAACATGGGTGATGATGCCCATTTTCAAAAGGGTAACTTGGGATTTATGTAGACTATTCATGAATCCCCGTGACATTCCCTAGATATGGAAGAGTTGATGCATGAGTTGCAGTAGCACCATCCCCACTATGTTTTTAGGGAATGGATGACTATAAGATGCATGGTAATGGATAAAAGAAATGCTAGCAATTTTTTTGTATCCTGATAAACCTTTTTATGAGAGACTGAAGATCACTATGTTTATTATATGAGATTTTAAACAAACACGGTGGGATGTTATTACTCAAAAATAACCTAATTAGGATATGTATTAGAGGGATGTAGAAATGGCCTTCTATGGCTATTTTTTTCTCATGATGTTGAGGTCCAATTGGGCTAGAGAGTCTATACACTTGTAGTAGGGTACATTATCAATCATGGAATATTATTATCATTTTATGATGATATGGTGTTTTAATCATATTCTATTTGGTGATAAATTATTGAATGAATTTTGATTCAAGGATGGTAACAAATATGACATCTGATTGTTGTTGAGTGTATTTTTTCTTACTACCATATAATAAATAGAATATTAGGGTCTTATTTTTGAATGTATCTTGAGGGATGATGGGGGTGTAGAGAAATATGGATCAGCTTCCCAACCTAGTGGCTCAGTGTTACGTGGAAGGAAGTGACACTTTGAGGTCTCTCATGATGGGAATAACAACCATATCATGAGTGGAAGTAGTTACTATTTCTATCATTACTGTGAGAGGGAGGGACACATGAGGTGATAATGTGATAGAAACCCAATTGACTATCGAGACTGTGGTTGGATGGGACATCTAAAGTAGTTTTTTAGGACCTTTCCTTCGGAATATAGGGAGAGAGGGTCTTTACCAAGTCCACATTCAGGAACGATGTCAGCAGCTTCTCATCAGGTAGGGAGATAGTGTTTGGCCGTCCGATCAAGCCAATGTGGTTGTCACGATCATATAAACCATACAAAAAATTTAAATTTCAATTTGAGAATACCTTATTCAGGTATCTCAGCTATATATTAGGTTTGTAAGTCATTCCAAATTTATGTAGTGAAACCGATACCTAAGGAGAGGATTTCCAAACCTTCAATAGTGATAAATATTTTTCTGATAGACTATGTGTTCGTATCTACAATGTTTTATATAGAATATTATCGTTATTTCATAATTGTTCATATTGTTTAGATACTAGGTCTCTATGTTTTCTTTTACAGTGGTGTGATGACACTCGATACTCCACTGGTGATTCAATCGGAGAGTGTACATTAGTTCATGGGGTGACCATTGAGGCAAGTGGGTGTCTCTTCATATGATAACTCATTGTGCTCAAGATGATAGGGATAGAAATAATTCTCAAGATGTACAAGTTGGTTCACGTTCATGATTATGTTGAACAATATTATTAATGGCAAGACTTTAAAACTCATGATATTTAGTTTCTTGTTTAGAAGGGTGAATGGGATGTCCAGGGAAGCTAATCTGGACCCGGGCATTTTGGGATGGGTAAGATGATATCTAGGATTTATATCTTATATCAACATGATCAAGGAAAGTGTTTGGATGATATCCCTCTAGTGGTTTATAATATCAGGTATATCTTCCAATATGACTTTTTAGGGATTCCTCCTGAGATATAGGTAGAGTTTTCAATGAATACTCATCTAGTAATTTCATCAATATCTATTCCTCTTAATAGGATGGATACTACTGAGTTGATGGATATTAAGAGGAATCTAGAGGACTTTGAAAAAGGGGTTTATATGAACCAACAAATCCCTTTGTGGTTTTCAAATCCCCTACAATATGAAGGTGGATGAAACCCTTCATTTAAGTGACATCTATAAAAAACTGAATCGTCTGATTATTAAGAACAAATATACTTTTTCTCATAAAAATGATCTAATTTATCAAATATAATGTGAAAGGGTTATCTCTAAGACTGGTGTTAGATCAGGATCCCATTAGGTGAATGTAAGACCATAAGATATACCATGTACAACATATTTTAGTAGATATGGATTGTATGAGTAATAGACCATGATGTTCGGTCTAAGGAATGTGTCAACAATATTCTAGGCCTAGATAAAATGGGGTTTCCATCCATATTTGGATTAATTTGGAATTGTATTGATGGATGACATATTAGTTTATTGTCACACCTAATTCAACTATTTCAAACATCTTGAGATCATATTGAATACACTAAGAGAGCATGAGTTATATGTTAATTTCACAAAGTTATATTTCTAGTTGGATATGATTCACTTTCTTGGTCATGATATCCCAGAGACATGATAATATGTTGACCTAGAGAAGATGAGTTATGTAGTTTCCTAAAACAACACCAAGAACATATTTGATATATATATTTTCTTGTAGAAATCAGGTTACTACAGGTGCTCCGTAAAAGACTACTCATACCTATAAACAACTAATACATGTATGCCTATGATAGTAGTGAATTTCTTATGTTCATAATCATATGAGATATCATTTAAATATTTGAATGGGAGATGGGATTCATTGCCGATATTGATTCTATAAGAGCCAAGAAGATGCTATATGGTCTATGGTGATGCACCAGGGATCTTGTAAGGAGTAGTTCTAATATTGGAGGAGCAAGTCATGGTGTACAAGTATCATCATTTGAGGACACATGATAGGAACTCCCCAATTCACCATATTGAGTTAGCCACTATGGTTCATGTGTTTCACTATTGGTGATAATATTTACTGGGAGAGAATTTTGTGTGCATATAGAAAAATTAATCCTCAAGTATACCTTTACATAGTGTGCCCTAAATCTCAATCAATTAGGATTTTTTGGATACCTATAGTCTTTTAACATTGAGAAATCTTATATAATATGAATCGGAAATAATGTGGTCAATGAACATTGAAGGAAGAATCATACATAGAAATTTTAGGGGCCTGTAATGAGTGGAAACTTATGGACTTTTTTCTGAGATGCTCATATTAGTTTTGGACCACCATGGATATTATGTACTCACTTCATTATTAGTGACCCCATCACTTCAGAAGTGTGAATATGTGGTATCTATCATATTATGAGGGTTTTTTCACACATGAGAGTGTTTTAGGATATGACCCACATCCTAATTGGATCATTGATGAGAATGAGATATTTCACATTTACATATGCATATGGGTTCTTACAAACATCTAACATTAATTTATGTGAAAGTTTCATGCCCTGATATGGGATGTAAATTATAGTATTTAAATTATGTATCTTGAATTACAACTTTAATAACAGTGGTTGGGGAAAATGCGGGAGATATTTGGGTTTGTTACTTAGTGTTCCACATGTCAGTATGTGAAGGAAGATCACTAGTTACTAGTGAGGATTTTATAACCATTAACTATTCTAATATGGAAATGGGGTGATATCTTTCTTAATGTTTGATAGATTTTCCAAGATCATCTCCATGTAGTGACTCTATATGGTTTATAATATATAGGTCAACAAATTTACCAAATTATTTCCAATCTAGGAGTCTTTTTTAGTATATTATATTGGGAGCCACTAAATATATGAGAACATACACATCCACAGGGTTCCAAATTATATCATATTAGACAGTGATGATCAATTCAAATCACTATTCTATAAGAAGTTACAGAAGGAATTCAGTTGAATGGAACTCTTGTGTACAACCTATCACCCACATATTAATAGTCAATTCGAGCATCCAAAATAGGTTCTGGTGTAAATTCATCGAGCAAACATCCATGGTTTTTCGGGTTCTTGGGAGAGTCAACTTCCTCTCACCAAGCATAGATATAATAACAGATTCCAAAAAACCATAAAGATTGATTCTTATGAGGACCTATATAGTATCCCTTGATGTTCACCCTAGTGCTGGTTAGAGGTAGTAGAGGTATCCCAACTATATCGTCATTTTTTTCAAGAGACATCGGGTGTGGGTTTATCTTTTTAGGAAGTGGATTTCTATAACTCAATCTAGGAATAAGTCTTATGCCAATCTTCACTATATAAAACTATAGTTTGGGGCGACGACTCGGGTTTTCTATGAATTTTCCCCATGATTGGTGTATATATTGATTTAGAATTCAGGGAAATAATTTTATCGTTATGTTATGGACTACCAGATTATGTAGTGATTTGGCTCAAAATATTGTCGATTATAGTTACCTTACATTTACCTATCCTTTCATGATGTCTTCACCAAATATCATATTCACTGATATCATTCCAATACATTACATATTCATTTTCCTAATGAGGTTGAGTTAATTCTAAATATATACATTGAGGAGAATCCTACCCATACTGTATATCGACACATAAATGTTCTCAGAGACCTGAAGGTTCCTCTAGTGTGGGTGATATGGTAGCACAACCATGTACAAAATGAAACCTGGGAGTAAGAGGCTGATGTACATGCCTAATGGCTATAGTTATTCTAAGATTATTCTTAATCACCATAAGATGGGAAATTCAATAAAAAATTTCCTTAAGGTGGGAAAATTGTAATAAATCATATTTTCTATGAGGTACATAACCTTTTTTATTTAATTTATTTTCTTCTCTTTTATTCTTATTGGAGTCCATAGTTGGGTCACAGAAAAAACAGGTGTATCCATGTCTTGAGCATATCCTAGAGCTCGAGTTTTATTGAGAAGACCACTAGGCTACACAGTTTGTAAAAAACATGTATCCAAGTCACGATATATTTTGTAAATGGTGTGGGGTTTTTTAGTTCACTTCTATGGGAACAAGGTTTAATATAACCATGTGACCTAGTATGCACAGCCTTGCATGTTCCAAAGGATTTTTAGTAGAGTGAAAATGCATGATCGACACATGGTCTATTTAATCGGGTTCCATGACGATGTTAGGGGTCTTAAGGATGGGATAGTTTCACCTTCTATGTAAGGTCTTTTCATCCATGTGAGCCATTTTTTATATTTTAAATTACCATTTTCACCTAATTCATTTAAATAAATAACCCTCCTCTTTCTATCTTATTTCCTCTAGCGGCTAGCCCCCCTTCTTGAGGAACCTCCCATCAATGACTAACCTGGGATTTAAGATAATTACTTTTATTGATTTTTGAATAAAGAGCTATTAATATATTTAAATAGAAATAAATGAGTTCTTCAATCATTAACCCCATTTTAATGTTTTCATTTCAATTAGTTACTTTGTTTTAGTGTAGGATTTTATGCCCTATTTTCAAAGCATTCATTTGTTCTACAATTTTCATCTGATCTAGACTAAATCAAATGCTAATACTGGATGATTTTTCTTATACATTATTATGTTCTTTGTTATATACACTTCACCTCAATTCTGGTAGTTTATATCATATTTCGATTAATTTACACAACAAATTTTCTGGGTGATGCTTCCTAAATTGATAAACCATTGCGTTAAATAATGAATTCATGTTAAAGAGATGTCACAAAACCCTTATATATGGTAGGAGGTTTTTGAACCCAACCTAAAACACCCATGTTGGGGGTTATTACTTTTTTGAAGATTATATAACCCTTTATGGTTTTGGGATAATTCTGTACATAGTTTGGAATTGTATATGGTAATTATGAGAATCATAGTGGGTGTAAGAACCATAATGAACATTTTCATTTTTATGTGAAAGGTATAAAAATTGTTATCACTTTGATTTTATATGATTATGAATGGATTAATGAATTTAATTATGTAATGTTTTATTAAGGGTTATGGAATTGTGTATAATCATAATGAAGATTTCATGGAATTTCATTGACAGCACATTAGGATGCCCTCGACATTTCTACTCTAAAGATCCTATTTATATATCTTCCATGAATTACATGGGCATTTATAATACTTCTATTAGATTAGTTTATTTACCTAAATTTTAGGATACATTTTACATTTCTAAACCTTGGATCCAAGGACCTTATTGGCTGCATGGCCATTTCTACTGCTTGGATCCGACACACGAAGCCCCCTTGGAAATTTTTTCTTCTTAGATCTGACCCAGTAAGATGCCTTTAATATTTAACATCCATGGAACATGTTTAATTGAAATACATAGCTCACATGGATATCTTTTACATATAAACTCATTGGATCCTAGATCATGTTGTTTTGATATATGATTACTCAAAAAAGAACATTGATGATTCTTATCATGATTTATAGTTATCCCTTATAATGTCCTTACTTGATCATAGTGAGACTTAATATACTACAAAATATCACATTCATTATTAACACATGTGATTTGGTTATATTTTTACAATACGTCATCTTACATTCATATAATTAAATTGTTATAAAAACCATTGGTTTTTTTCCTAATAAGTGTTTTCACTATGATATCCCACCTTTTAATTACATATCCTTTTAGAGAATTTTACTAATAGAAGATATTTTAATGATAGTGACTTTGAATATAGGTATATTAAAAATGAATAATTAAAACATTATTATAGTCCACATGAAAGGATTCTTCAAGGGTCATCATATGTAAATTTATTGAATCTCATTTAATGGGGACATAAATAAATTGAATGGGTGATCTCAAGGCCTAGTAAAGAAAAACAAGTGAGGTCATTTACATGTGATATTGATAAGAAACTTATAAATATACATATAACATGAAAAATAGAACATGAGGAATATAAAAACTAAAATAACATGAATAATAACTATTAAATGTGGAAAAAATATTTTATTGGGTCATTTGAATGAATTTTACCAAGGTTTATCACTCGGGAGTTGTAAAAATTACCAATGTTATTCCCCAAGGTATCGTAAAACATATCATATGTAGAGATTAAATTCATTACCCAATGAATTTGAGCACAATTAGAGTGCACCATTCATATGTATTAATTTATTTTAACTACATATGACATAATAGAACATATCATAAATATCCTATTAAGAATAAAATAAATGGGTTTCATTTCAAAATCATTATGTTTTAGACTGTTTTTAATACCAATATCCATTTGTCATTTTAATCTCATGAAACAAGAATGAGAGTTTCATTTATGTTAATCCCAGAATTAAAATAGTTAATTTTAACATCTAAGTGAAAAAACTATTTAATATAGAGGTTTGGGTATTCATAAAATAAAATTAAAGGATTAATTGTTTAAAAAACAGAAATTTTGAGATGAAAATATGGAAACATAACGAGTATGAAAAATGGTGTTAAAACCCATTAAAAAGAGAATGGAAAAGGGTCTACCATTAATAATTTACTCTCAATACATAAAATGGATTTAATAATATGGATAAAATAACATGATATGGAAATTGTATAGGAACACCACATAAAATAGAACATTAAATGAAAATATAATTTTGAGATTTCCCTTACCACGAAGTGTGACTTGTAAAACATGAAGATTGGGAAATTGGGGGATTGAATACACCTTGGGTGGAATGCATGGGAGGTAACATTATCATAGAATCTAGGATAGAGAATTGGTTATGAAATATAATTGTGTAATGGGTGGTTATTTATAGCAAATATGGCTGTGGTTTGTATTAATTATTTTGGACACCGTAGTAGTGGTATTTGAAAAACCATGGGCATTCCAATGGTATATTATCATTTAATTGGACATAGGGGACACCACATTTTATATTTTAATTCAAAAGAGTCAAAAATCATTTTATTGTATATATTAAATCATTATGATGTCATTAGACCCACCAAAAACTCAAAAGTATATTATTTCAATTCATAAGAAAACACAATATTTTATAAAATTATCATAAATTCACCATAAACTAATATCGACATTATAAATTCAAAAATGAAATTTATTTTATCAAAATTATTCTAAAATATGATGAATTTTAATTTTATCTCTAAAAAACATATATATTAAAAATAAAATTGGATAAGAAATTCATCGTAAACAGCTAGTAAAATTTTCGACACAGGGAAAAAAATTATTCCAAAATTTTTAATTAAAACGAAGTGTTTTTATAAAATTATTTCATTATATAAACATTATTAATATATCCATGATTTAATATAATAATTTATATATCTATGAAAATTACAATTTTTACACATACAAATTAATTTATCATATTTCATCTCAATTTTTAACCAATACTATTCTTAAAACGTAAATGATGAAATGAAAAATTTATTTAAAAAATGGGATTAAATTTTATGTAACCATGGCCTTGAAACATAACCCCTTAAAAGTCCAGAATATGACCAAAAAGTAAGGTGTGATATTGTGATAGACTCTTTTGGTGGCACTAATAACATCAGTTGAGTTATATTATACACTAAATTGAACATCTCTCATATGTGATTTCATTAAAGACTAACACGTTAATGCTTGGCCTGGGCATGGTAAATTGAAAATCCCAATAATGCTACCACCCTCCCAAGATCTGATAAATGGGATTTATATGATTTGATTCTATTGGATGAGAAATTGACTCTTCTTTATGCATTATTTATCCATTCCCATCTCTATTTATAACCAATAATCATAACGTTAATAATATAGTTTCTAATGGCCATATCGACCATCAATGATATTGACTCATGGTAACAATCGAACAATGGTCATGTAATAGTTAAAATATGATGGTCACATTAAAATGTACAAAAATCATTATTAATGAGATATTTTTTTGTGTAATATTACACACATATTCGAGAAACAATTATCAGCAAAAATTTCGGGTTGTTACATTCTCCCCCTTGAAAAATTTATTCCCACCAATTTCAACTTGTTCTATGATTGTCGATGTCATATGGGTACTTATACATCATTGTTTCCTCTGATTCCAATGTCGATAATTTATATTTTTGGTTCCTCCACAACACTTTAACATGGTGGGAAGTTTTGTTGTGTAGAACATTGTCTTTATGGTCCAATATCTATACCATATTCCCTTCATAAGAGAGTTCATGTTCCAATTGATCCACCACATGATTCAATGCATGTTACGAGTAAGGTATTTACTTCCTCAAGATAGTTATGTGGAAAACATCATGAAATTGATATATATTTTGAGGAAGTTCAATTTGATAGGCTACTGCTCATATGTGATCATTGATTTCATAGGGACCAATTTACGAAGGGGTGAGGATTTCTTTCATCCCATACCTCATGACCCTCATCCAATGTTAATGTGGACGGAATAATTTTTCACCAACATTATTATCCTAGTCCCTTTTATGGTTATCAACATAAAGTATATGTCAAATTTGAGTAGCATTCATGTGTTGTTGGATGACAAGAATATTTTATGTCATATCTTACCCAAGATCATGTCTAATATGTTTTATCTATCCAGTTTCATTCCAATAAGTATGAATTATATATATCATCCCACATAGATCTTCATATAGATACATTTGAATACTCGAATGGAATCTTTTACTATGTGATAACTCAACTAATGAGATATGTTGATCCCATACCCCTTTATATTCCATTGATCTTGTTATCAACATGTCCTCGAGTGTCTAAAAAGTCATTTCATGTTGTTCATTAGTTTGAGGGTGATAATCCATATAGAAATTCAATTTCGTTCCCAGAGCATGTTGAAAATTTCTCCAAAATCATGATTAGGACCTCAGATCACAAAAATAAAAGATTGAAACAAGAACTCCATACACTCTTACCACTTCCTTCATGTATATCATGGAAATTATGTCAAGAGGGAAATCATAGTAAATAGAGATAAAATGAGTAGTAATGGTGAGATGGTCCACTATAAACAATAAAACATTACTTCCATTGGATGTTCTCAGTAGGCTAGTGAAAAATTCCATAGTGATATTATCCCACATCCATGTTTGTATGGGTAGGGGATATAATTCTAGTTTAAGAATTTATCACTCCACCTTGACTTGTTAACACACTAGGTATCTTGTAGTGTAGTTCGCAATCTCCCGTTTCAATTTATCCCACCAATAATTATCACGAACTTCCCTATAATGATTAGTGTTTACCGGATGTATAGAGTGTATAGAGTTATGAGATTCATCCATCAACTCCATTATTTTTGTAATATATGGAACACATAGCCTTGTATGAAATTTTATAACATTGTATTGATCAATATTGGAATCAGGATAGATCACATCCATCATAGCCTCAAGCTTCTTCAACAACAAAAGGATCTTCCCATTGATATTTGTTAATATTATATAGTTATTATGGTTGGAAATCATTTAGTTTAGGGTTAAAGATTTCACGTACCTTACAATTTTCAATTCTAGTTTTAATACGTATTTTATCAAATGATCTCCTTGAATCGACATCATTTCTATCATAATAAGGTCATTCCAACTAAATGCATCAGCAACATTGTTTTCTCTTCTAGGATGACAATGAATTTAAAAATCATAGTATTTAAGAAGATACAACCATTTCTTCTATCCCATATTCAACTATTTTTCCAAAAAATATACTTTAAAATTTGGTGGTCTGTGTGTGTTTCACATTTCACCTCAAAAAGATACTTCCTCAATATATTCAAAGCAAAAAACCACATCTATCTCCATAAAATGATAGGATAATTCTACTCATGAGACATTAACTATCATAATGAATAATTAATCCCCTTTTAATTTTATAGGAGGACTCACCCAAGGCATTTCATATTTTAATCATTAACAATAAGCAATCCATGTCTGATAAGGGGTATAGTTAACACGGGTGCGGTAACCAATCACTTCTTCAGTTGTTGGAAACATTCCTCACACTCCATTGTCTAGATAAACATAACCCATTTTCGATTTATCTTTGTTTATGGATTGGAATGTAATGAATATTTAATTACAAACCTCTTAAAATATCAAGTTAAATCGAGGATACTATGAATTTATGTTACTATTGTTTGATGTGAACACTCATCCATAACCATTGTCTTTGTAGTGTCAACTGACATTCCTTCAAGGGTTACAATGTGTTCTTTGAAAGAAACATGCGGTAATGAAAACTCACATTTTTCGAACCTTCCAAATAACCTCTCACTCAATATATATTTCTGTATCACCCTTAGATGATCCTCATGCACCTCATTGATTTTTAATTATATCAATATATCAAAAAAACGAAAAATTTATCATTGTTGTCCATAATGACTATATTAAAAATTCATAAAAATATATGGTTCATTGGTCAATAAAAAGGGAATACCAACATAATAATAATGCACATATCTTGATCAGATGTATTTATTTGGAATATCTTCATTCATTGACCTCAAGTTATGATAACTAGATCTAAGATCAATCTTGTAGAATAATTGATCCCTGTGAAGCTATTCAAATAATTCATCAATTCATGGAAGAGTGTAATTGTTCATCACTGCAATCCTATTATGTTATCTTTTATCAATTCATAGATGCATTGATCCATCCTTCTTCATTATAAAGATAATAGGTGTCACCCAAGGAGACACACATGGTCGGATATACCACTTCTCCAAAAAAAATGGATGGGATTATTTAATTCCTCATGCTCAAGATTTTCTATTATAAAATATGTAATTTAAAATGTCTTGGATCATGGAATAAGTTCCGGGAAAATCTCCAACTCTCATTTTCGGGAGGCTGAGGTAAATCCTCAAGAATTACATCAATGTATTCTTGAATGATGGGAAGATTTTCTATTGGTATACATTCATCCCCTTCATCATATTACCTGATCATCTCCAAAAATAAGGATACGATTGGTGTTTATAGACAAATATTTTGTCAATATATCTATCCTTTAAATATAACTATAGGATTTTCACTCAAGAATACTGAGATTACCTTCCTTATATATTTTATCTTAGAATTATACATTGAGAGCCAATCCATCCCTCATATACTGTCAAATTCCAACAGGAGAATGACTACTAGTTTTGTGATAAGATTGTGCTCACCAAAGTAAATATTAGAGTTTCTATATATTGATAATTATTCGATAATCCCATTAAGATACTTGTTTTTTAATTATACTCCTATCAATTTTATAATTTATTCTATATTAATTTCTCACATAGAGGAAACAAAGTTATGAGTAGAACCATAATAAAAAAATGTAACTTCTATTTAAGATAGGATAAGGAGTGTAACTACCGCTATATAAATTGAAGTATGATCTTCAGCTATCATGATATCAACAGAATAAAAATTCTCCCTTTTTCTATTATAAGGTGGATGGTGATTCAGACACACTATCCTTGGATTTTTGCAGTGATTAGAAAAGTGGAGAAGTAATCCACATTTGATGTAATGGATATCAGGTAGGTCCTGCACCATGTTCCCCTTTTTATTAGTGTGGAGTAGTTAAGGCTTCACCACACTACAATAGCTATGAGTAATATGATTTTCCCTTCCACACTTGTAACATTTCCCACTCCTGAGAGGGATTTTCCTAGAATGCTTCTTTTAAAATTTTTGTCATTTTAAAAGTTTTTATTTTTTTCGTCTTATTCCTTGGAAAAATCTCCACCCATAGTATGGATCTATGTATATATTCTTCTTATACTATTTTTGAGTCCACTACTTCTCATCAAATTCTAGTTTGACCTTCATATCACTCTATGAAATTTATTCATAGCTATTATTGTCTCAATCGGAGAAATTGTTCTATATATGAGGTCTTAGTCCACCAAAGAATGTATTAGTATTCCTGTATGGATCTATGAAAAATATAAAGGTATAATTTGTAGATCATGTGAAGATGATATTATATATTCTAACAGATTCATTTTCCTTCTACATTAGTCTGACGAATTCTATATCCTTTTTCATTCTCATCAAATGAGATAAATAAATATTAACTGAGATTCCACTAAACGGTTCCCACTCAATATCTATAATATCCCCTCTTGGCCTCTTATTTTTAATTATTTCTCACTAATGATCAAATTCTTCATCTATATTGTACACATAAAGAGTGACCTTTTCTTGTTTCAAATAATTATGAAACGAAAACATCTTTTCTTTTGAGATTATCCACTGTTCATAAATCAATGGTTCGATTGATCCACCAAAAGAAGGTGGTAATTAAAACATATAGGATTCAACAGATATTTTTTCACATAATGGTGAAACCATTCACTAATCATGATTCATTTTATTTCCCATAACAAGAGTTAGTTGATTCATTATTCATTAACAACAATTACATTTTCTATATATCTTTCATAATAGTTGAAAAACTTCTTTTTATTAACAAAAAATGTCCCCAGGGTTTGTCAAAATAAGAGTGTATCAAGGACCATTATCATCCACTACTTCCCAGTTGTTTCTAGCTCAATTTTTGGTTTTCATGTTTTCCCTCTTAATACATCTATGCCAGATCGATATCTACTAGTTCAAATCTTGATAAGGATTTATTTTTTCAAAAACCTCCAATTAATATTTCATCCAAATGCCAGTTGGTTTTCCTATATTGAAACTTGTCTATATGGTTATTCATAAGGTTATAAAATCCTAATTTCCAAAAATTTAAGACCATCCTTTGATAACAACTACGACATCCCTCCTGTTTATTACATTATGATTCATAGAATTTTACAAATGCAGTATCATATAATGTTTAATATAATAGAAAATAGGAAAATAAAACACAAAAAAATTAAAAATTCTTCTATTCCAATTGAATGGATTATTCATATTTTATCCTATGTCCATTTATTAAATCTCATATCCTTTAGACATAAATTAATGGAAAGGGATAGCAAATATCCTAGTAAGGGAAAATAAGTTAAACCGTTAACATGTGATATTGACAAGAACATGAAGAATATCAATATAGCATGAAGAAGAGAACCTGCGAAGTATCACAAATAAAATATCCTGAATCAAAAATTTGAAATGTGTTTAACACTTTTAATTGAGTCATTCATAAGCATATCTTAGAGGTTTATCATGGAGATGTCATAAAAAATATCAGGTTATTCACCAAGGTACCATAAAACCTATAATCTATATGGATAAGATTCCTAAAACAATGCATTTGAGAACAATCACGGAACACCCTTAACATGTATTAATAAATTTTATCAATATATATCATTATAGAACACCTCACAAATAACCCATGATGAATAAAATATCCGTGTTTCATTTCAAAATCATTGTGTTTTATTATGTTATTAAAAACAAGACCCTTTTGATATTTTAATCCCTTGAAAAAGGAAGTTTGGTTTCATGTATGATTATACTATAATTAAACTGGATCATTTTTATAGATATTTGAATACCCCTAGAGACGATTTAAATTTGGGTTTTCACAAATGAAAATAAATAATTTCTTGACAAAAAGAGAGATGTTTTGAGACGAGAATTCGGCAGAAAAACAGTTAAGAAACATGGTTTTAGAAAACATTTAAAAGCTATTGGAAATAATATACCATTAATCAACGACTCTAAATGTTTTATAGTTATATAATATGTTGAACATAATAACATTATATGGAAATTTGGAAGATATTCCATATAAAGTGTAACATGAAAAGAAAAGCAATGTTTGAGATTTCCCTGACCATGAAGGGTGATTCCTAAATCTCAATGATCGGGACCATGGGGGATTCATGACAACTTGAGAGGTCCCCTTGGAAGGTTATAATATTATATAATAGATTAAAAATATTTTTAAATGAAATTTAATTGAGGAATGGGTGTTTATTTTTAGAAAAAGTGAGGGATTATTTTATTAATTTTTGAGGTCACCTCAGTATTAGTGTTTTGAAAAATCATAGTCTTTCCCATGGTATTTTCCCATGTTACTAGACGCAGAGGAAACCTCATGTTATATTTTATTACACAATAGTTAAATAGGATTTATAATTACATATAATATCATTATGATTTCATTAAACAAAATGAAAACTCAAAACTGTATTTTTACATTTCACTAAAAGAAAAATATTTTATAAAATTATCATTTTTTCACTATAACCTAATATCTAACTTCTAAAATAAAAATTTAAATTTATATTATTACAAAATTACATAAATACTATAAATTATACTTTTAATTCTAAAATAATTAATTATTAAAAATAATAGGGAAGATAAAATACATAGTTAAATTTTGGACACTTGAAAAAAATATTTTATAAGTTATAATGAAAAAAGAGTGTTTTTGTAAAAATATTTAATTATATAAAAATATTAATAAAACCTTATTTTAATATAATAATTTAAATATCAAGGAAAATTACAATTTTTAACCGAAAAATCAATTTATTAAATTCCTTTTCAATGTTTATGCAACAAATACTCGTTAAATGGAATTGATGAAATAAAATTTTTATTTAAGCAGTGGGATTAAATTTTATAGAAATAATTACTTTAAACATAACCCCTTTAAACACCTAAATATGACCTATGGAAAATATTTTCTATGGTGAGAGAATCTTGGGAGGCATAGATAACATCTTTCGAGTGATAATCTCCACTAACGTGAACTTCTATCGTAGGTGATTTCGTTCAAGATTAACATCTTGAAGCTCTTATTGGGATTGGTCATGAGTGAAGTAAAATGACAAAAACTCCCTCCCATGTTATGCTAAATGGGATTTTTATGGCCTGATTATACTGTATGAGTTCATTATCTTATCTATTTTCATTAATTATCCATTTTCATTTCAATTTATAACCAATAATCATAATGTTAAGAGTATAGTTTCCAATGGTCATATTGACCAATGGTCATAATAGTACAACGATCATATAACAGTAGAAATTAGATGGCCCCATTAAAATATACATATTTAATTATTAATGATATGTAGTTATTTTGTGTAATATTAATCACATATTTAGGAATAAATTATCATTAAAATGTTCAATTCGTTGTAATATCACACCCTATTCAAGACGCCATTTTTTTACATAGAAAGACTTCATAGATATAGGTAGGGGTAGGGAGAAGATCCTACATTATTATGCATGATTTGGAGTTTCATATGATAAGGGGGATTATTAATGATCTATGGATCATAGTGATATCTATAGAATGATTATTTTGGTCCATTATTTTCTTTTGATACATGTATTATATTGGATTTCAATTTTTATGTAAGACATGCATTTCGTATAGAATTCCATGATCATAATTTGTTTATGAACATGTTGGATGAAATTATATGGATATGTATATGATGGATTTTTATTTATCATCAATTCATCTATTTTATATTCATAATCTATTTATTTATATGATTATTACTAATGTGTTACACTTCTATTTGAAGGTATAGTCTCCCCACAATTCCACCATGGAACATCCCTACTAGTTGTCTCTCGAGTAAGGGTAGGTGTGCTTGAGGCCGAGTGGCCGACTAGGTTTGGTTACATTTGGTTGAATTGTGTTCAGAATGTCTCAAGAAATGTGGTTAAATAATGATACATTCTAAGTGGATAAATGATATTTAAGAAACAGTTTGGTGGGATGGCCAAGCTATGGTAGGTGAGTCACCCCCAAAATATAAAATGGATTGACTTACAGTGACCACAAATAAGGGTAACATAATATGATTCAAGTAACCCTTATGTGAGCCAGAATATAACCGTACATGAGCTAGGATACCCTTTTTTGAGCCAAGGAAGTACCAATAAATGAGCTAAGATACCTTTACACGAGCCAGGGCAGTACCCTTACACGATCCAGGGAGTTTCCTTATGAAAACTAAGGAGCACCCTTACATGAGCCAGAAGTACCCTTATGCAAGAGGTATTTACCCTTATCATCCATATCATACCCTTATGAAATAGGAAAGATAATGCTTTAACTTCAGGAAACAAACAAGTTAACATTATGAGAGTTACCTTTTTACGAGATCTATCTATGGGGTATGGAAAACCTATGAAATCAAAATTGAAAGAATATTAAATGTAAAAAAAATTACATGGTAATAAATACAAGTAAAAATATAAAAATAATCATAGAGGAAAATAAATTTAATTCATGAAAAACAAATTAGAACTAAACCAATATTTATAATAATTCTATTTGTAATAAAAAAATACACAAATAAAAAATTTCAATAAACTCCAACATTACATTGAAAAAAATATTATCGGATGTTGTTCTCACATCATAGGTCCTTGAATGGGGAATATATTTATAGGTTTTAAACCCTAACTAAACAAGGAAAATTGAATAGAATTATTCAAACTATCAGCTATATTATCTGATGCTTGTATCTTAGTGACACATATCATCCATGTTTCAATTAAAAACCATACAAAATTTAATCTAAAGTCTATGTTCTTTGATATTCCATGGAAAAAAATATTTAAAAAATATATCATATACACTAACTATAATAAGAGAAATATATATTACCATATGATAAAGATAGTTCATTAACTTCTAACATTAGATAAATTAATCCTTTGATTTACTTAGTAAAGACTATGTATTCGACCATAGTTTTGGAAAGATAATAAATTGATTATATATTAAATTTATATGATATAAGAACACCACATGATATGAATATGTAGAAAATGATATATTTTTTTCATATATATTTGTATCAGAGTTAGAATCAATGAAATCAACAGTATATTGGCCTAATATCATTTTTCCATGAAAAATAATCAAATCATATGATATGGACACATACCCGAGTAGCTTTTTTAATCCATACCAATGGATCTTCTTGGTACTTCCCATAATCCTACTTACGTTATAAATACCGAATATTATATCTGGATGGGATAATATCATGACATACTAATGGAAACATTCTTCATTTTAACAAGGGAAATAACTCTTAAAATCAATATGAGAATAAATTCAAGGAGTTTGGATAAGGAAAACATGAATTTACATCCTAATGGTGCACTAACAAGATTCAAATTGTTAAAAAAATAAATATTTGACACCATATCAACATAATATTATTGGGATCATTAATATATCATAACAATTTTGTTTTTAGTTATTTTCATTATAGGGATTTAATTTACATCATCTAAATTGGTCATCTAACAAAACTATTAAATTGGGTTTTCATATTATTTATTAAACAAGTTTCATTGAAAATAACAATAATATCATCAACCTATATGATATAATAATAATAAAATATGATTTGAATATTTAAAATAAAAACATTCAACATATTCACTTATAGAATAGTCATTTTTAAGCGTAAAACAATAAAATTCCATATTCCATTTCCTATATGTTTGAATAATTCCATAAATGTATTTTCCAAAAATGAATACATGATTTCTTTTATATTATTTTAAAAATAGATCAGGTGGCATAATTTTAAAATTTTAATTTTACATACCATGATGAAGGAATCTTAATATCCAATTGATCAACAAAAAAACCATTTGTAACAATGTAGTATAAAAAATAATGGGAGTGTTCTTAACAACAGGTGAAAAATACCATTGTAATCAATTCCTAAATTTTGGTGGAATCCATGTGCAACATGTATAGCTTTATACATAATTTACCATTCATTAGTGTTGTCATATTTCTTCTTAATAATCAAATAACAACTTACAACTTTCTACTTTATAGTTTTGTTTACTATTATCCATGTTTGATTTTTAAGAAGGGAATCCATTCTCATGGAAGTGAGTCACTTCCTAGAGTCATAAGACATAATAACTTGTTGGAAAAAATATGATTCATCATGCATGTTAAAAACCTAAATTAATGTCAATGGAAGAAACTTCATCCAAAATAAACCAAGTCAGATGAATAATGGTTATTCTAGTCCTATCATGATTCAAATGGAAGTCTTTCATGTAACCATGCCTCTCAACCTTAGATTCTAGTTTAAATTCCCAAATTAGTTTTTCATCAATGTGATATAGTTGGGATGAATTATTGGAGAACACCTCAGGTTCTGGATAAATTTTTAAGCTCTAATATAACCTCAATAGTTTTGTGTTTTGATGGATCAATCGAGACAGGATCAGAAGTATTATTATTAGAATATGTGGCCTCATTGAAAACACCATCATGACATAGTATTTATTCTGAAAACCAAGATTATATATCCAAATCCTTTATGCATTGACACCATGATGGTATCCAACAAACATAATCTTTTTCGTCGTAGGATTGATTTTATCAATCCTACTATGAGTATATGTAGTATAATAATAAAAATATGATTTCTTAAAATTGGGGTGAACTATCCCACATCACTTTAAGGGTGTTCATAATAATTTGGTGTCTATGAATACCATTAGAATTAGAAGGATCTATTTTGTCATTAGACAAATATTTTGAAAATTATAAGACCTAATGGTTTTTTGTTTGTTTACAGTTTACCTTTTAATAATATAATTTAAAATTTTGAATGTCTTAATGTGTTCATATATGTGACAGAGTTTGTAAATCCACACATTTCATGAATAGTATTTTTTATGGCCAGATAGTAGTTCCCCCACTCTAGGAAGTAGTTATAGAGAAACCCCACACTAAAGAATTTTCATATTCTAATGTAGAACAAGATTTATTTTTAAACCTCTTAAAACTAACACATATGGATATATCACGAACATTGTATTAATACTGGGGAATACCGCATGAGGTTACATCATTTAAAATTCCTTGATTTATTAGTTCATTATTCCATTGTGAACAATTTTTTCCTAATATGCCATTCAATAACATTATGTTCCCTTTCATGGTGGAATGATTATTTTTTAATTGTTTCATATGAGTCCTAAAATCTGATACTTATAGACCATTAGTGAGGTTTCCTATCATAACAGTGAGTAACCCCTTAGTGATATTAAGTCTTTATGAAAAATACCTGAAAAAATATCAATTTATGGTCTATAATACATAGGTAAATAAAATTAAACTTCATATCACGCACTCACCTAACCTAATATATGGAATTAACATACCTATATTACAATTATAGAGACCAAACACGTCTACCTATGATTTGAAAACACTTTTTATTTATTAGGTAATCCAAAACACTCTCAATATCAATTAGATCAGTAATATACTCACGTTTGGGACATATATGAAAATAAAATCATGAATACAATAAAAATTCCCCTCACATAACATTAGAACATAAATATCAAAATATTTATCAACTAATGACCAATGGTCACAAATATTTTTTTTGTAATTGGAATTTTACTTTTAGGGTTAATTCCTTATAATATCACTACGTTGTTTTTTATGGATCAATTTTATTTTCCTATCCCTAGACCCTAATTAGATACTAGACATTCACTTACCTATCATATTTCTTCTCTTCTTGGGCCTACCGTAGACATTACTCCCCATAGTCTCTTACTTAATAGAATAATGATTCTTCTTTTGAATATATTTAGACAACAAGATTAATTTATCTAATTCTTGGAATAAAGAATCCAAACCATATATAATTGAACCTTTAAATGGTTATAATAATCATCTATAGAGGTCAACAATATGCTATCCAATCCACATCATCCAACATAACTTATATATTAGAAAATTGATTAATTATTTTATAAAAAAAAATTATATTAGTAATAAATATAGTTACAGGATGCATTCAAAAGTTATAAAATTGAATATTATTCTATAGTTGGCATACTATGGTTTCTTCCACATATAATGTTTCAGGTTTTGGACATATTTGAAACGAATAGGATTCCAAAACAACCTCATGAAAGAAATTATCATCAAAAGAAAAAATCATTAAATAATAGTCCTTCAAAAGAACATCATTATGAATATAAACCTCAATAGTAGTTTGTTTTCCATCATTATATATGGTGAAAAATTTCTTCTTAGGACCGCCTTGGGAATCAAGGTGTTAATTATGGTCCAAAAACTAATTCAATTTTTATCATATATATATTAAAATCATTATGACTAAAAAAATTAAGATTAAAATTTCATAAATCACATTATTCTATATTTATTGGATTTGATACCATCTTTTTGGTGATACCTTGTTGAGGTAGTCCATATGCACCAACCAAGATTCAGTTTATATATGTATTGGGTCCAAGAATTTTTTTGGATGTTAAATAAATAAATAAAGGGATAATATGGATATGTGATGAATGTGGGGCATGAAAATTTAACAACACACATTTATAACATATTTTTTTCCACTATAGACCTACCTGGTTGATGTGAACACCACAAGAATATATTTATTACCAACGAAATAAAAAATATCTATTACATGACAGAAATTCTATAAAAGAGCATAACAAATATCTGGGGATTTGATCCATATAGAATAGATGGCTGTGATGGAATCCTACATGAATAATAATAAATATGAATTAGTTGAAAAACAAACTATATACACATGAATTAAAATGTAAAAAAATCATATAGTAATAATGGTCAGAAAATAAGAAAGTTGAATAAGACTGTTATAGTGTTTGGTACAAATTCCAAAATTTGGAAGAAGCTAAAGTCGAGCTGATGATGATAATATATTCATTTATGTGAGGATATCTGATAATGAAGGTTAATTATCTTGTTAATTTTTTATTGTTAATGTTACAAATTAAAATGTCTTGTTATCTAATTTGTTTATGTGATGAAAATATTCTATTGAAACCTATCTCATGATTGTTTTAGTTTTATTTAACTTATAAATGTTTTTTCCAAATTATCTATTTTTTTTCATCCTTACATGAAGTGGTTTTATACTTAAATGTGTCTATGTTAACCTTATATATAATTTAGTTTTCATGGATAACATTTATGTAAGTGGTTCTGTACCCTTATGTATGCTTTGAGTTGTTGGGTTTACTATTATGTAGGAGTTGTTGTACTATTATATTTCCATAGTTCTGTGTGGTTTACTAATATGTGTGTGATGTACTACTCAAACGTAGGATTCAGATAACCCTTACATGAAGTGGCTATCTAGTATGTTACGCTTATGTAACAGGCAGAATGGATCATTCTACCCATATGCATGTGTTGTAGTAGCCTTATGTCAGGATCATGTGACTCATACATTGTGTGTCCCGACACTTACATACTAATATTCTAACCATACCAAATGGTTTATTGACCATTATGAAATGGAAAATAGACCCTTACATAGTTCCAGGTCAATCATTATATGGGGAATCTAATGGAGACCTTTATACAAAGAAATCAACAATATTTTTGTGGCAATATCTTCTTCTAGGATATCTATGAAAAGACACATGCCTAGATGTGGTTGAAGATTGTTTGAGGTATTTTTTTCATTAGGTAATATGTTATATTGGTCCATTCTTATGCTTAAAGAGGAAGAATATAATTCTCATATAGGTGATTCCTGGAGAGATTGAGGGATTGGAAGGAGATAATCCATTGAGAGGAGGGAACATTTGAGGACCTATTGGTGATGAAACAGGTGATTGACTATAAAGAGATTGTGCTAGTGGATATATTGTGATAGTTGAAGTTGTGGGAAGGAGGAAAAGCACTACAAAATTTGGAGGCACTTTAAAAGGTGAGGTCGAATCCTAGTAAGTGGTATTCAACATAGATTCTTTTCCTTGTTGACTATTTTAGCATGGTGTGTTGTATGAGAATCTTTTATTCCTTCATGTGATAGTGTTATTTCATTCCTCCTCTGGATTGGTTGGTTTCAATATTTTTTTATCATTTCGTGTATCCATTTTTGTAATATATTAATTTTTTGGGGATTTTTGGGACTACATGTGTGGCACATATGTTCAATGTTTTCTTCTACAATTTTCACTATATACCTTCCCTTCATCTCTACATCCCCATATCCTACCTTCCCACCATTTTCATTGCTTCCACCTACACACTAAATTAACAACATCCATATCTAATTCTACTAGTGACATTACCCCATCCCTTCATTCTCCTTGCCTTGACCTCTTCCTCTTCGCCTACATAGATTCCCGGCTATTTGCCTCTACCTCCATCTAGCTACCCCTCCCCCCCATTTGTACTTCCTCAATTCCCACCCACCAACTCCACCTTAACATCACCAACCCACCTCAACTTCCTCCCCTCCTCCTCCACTCCCCTCCATTATTCTCCGAACATCACTACATTCACTCCCACCATGTTATCCTTCACACTACCTTTACCCATCAGGATCCACAATTTCCTGCCATCTCACATGGTTTTCTTCAAAGGCCTCATTTTTTTCAATTTTTCTTTTATGGTTCATTTTATTTTATCAATACCGATATTCAAATCCTCTATTGTCATCAAATAATGAGTATATTTTCTTCTTCAAAACTCTTCCTCACATCATCTTTCATTTTTATTTCATTGGAGAAGGTTGATAATTTATTATCCATAACCTTCTACTGCCTCACAATACCTTATATATTTTTTGGAAGGGAAACCCGATGATTTATTGAACCCCCCAGTGTCCCTAGGAAATTTCTAGAAAAAAGATACCTATTAGGTAACCATCAATAATGGTATTATTTTGGTTCATTTATAATAATTATTTTTAATGAATATTTTGCATGATGTATTTGTAATATTTTTTTTAAAATTTTGATCATTTGTATTCATTTGAGAGTTTAATTTTCCATTTTCATTTTTTTCACTATTATTTTTCAATAATAATGTTAGTAGATTCCAGCTCAATGTGATTCATGATAGCTGTATAGAAAACCATGAGTAACCATGCATTAATCTATAGGTTTTAAGAAGTTTCACAGAATGTTATAAAGAGATATTAATTTCTAATATTCTTTCTTTATGAATATTTTTTTCATTCCATTATTACACCCATTAACTTGATATACACCAAACAGGGTATATAGATGTGGTTACCATTATGTTTTATTTTACCTTACATTTACCCTTCTTAAACTTCTCATAATATTTTATAATCTAATACATCCGCCACTTTTTTCTTTTTCTCCAAGATTTCACCTATTATTTTTTTATTTCAGCTATTACTGTAACCAAATGATTTTTAAATAATTTTTGTTCCTAAAAAATTTTATTCATGGCACTAATTCCATAATAATTTATATATTTTCGTTTTAATAAATACATTTTTTTAAATTTTATTTTGAATGACAGTGGCTCCATAATATTATTCCCAAATTTTCATATTAAATATTATGTTGAAACTTTCCAAATGATAATAATATTATATTTAAATAAAAAAAATTTGTTCTAAATTGTGTGTTTGTGTTACTTATATCATTAAAATGTATAGTTATTTTTCATATTTTCCAAATATGTGGTTTATTTATATTATATTCACAAAGCATTTATCTCTAACAAAATTTGAATGGAAGAGCCAACTGTATTCCAAAATTTGAATGTTAGTCCTGTATATTTCTATTCATTTGTTTCCATTAGATGTATTCATTAATGTGTTTTATATATAATTCATTTTTAAATTTTTTAATTTCTATGAAATAAATTGCTCTTTCCTCTAACAAGGATCCTACATCATTCCGCTCAATTACTACTCTATTTTTCAAGATA
The DNA here is from genome assembly GCA_963277665.1 of Viscum album. NCBI lineage: Eukaryota > Viridiplantae > Streptophyta > Magnoliopsida > Santalales > Viscaceae > Viscum > Viscum album. The sequence goes on along the minus strand of OY728156.1, from coordinate 1,963,294,793 downwards.
TTTTATTTTTTATTATCCCACGTGGATTCGATTTTGAATAATCAATTTACTTATTATTGCTGGGGATGTTTGGAATTATATATGGAATAAGAATTAGTATTGGATTAGTTTGTGTGTTCATAATATAAAATATTTTTATTTACTTGACAAATAATTTTTTATAATTTCTTATTGAATATAAATTTTATTATCTAATTGTATATATTATTAAAATCATGAATGAATTTATTTTATATAAAAGATGAAAATAAATTCGGTATACTGTAGGGTCGGATATCCCATATACATGATGTGAATGTCCTGATTTTTAATTGTTTTTTTCTCCAGAGCTAAAAAAAATACCTCCATGGTGTTGGATATTTTCATGATTTTACCATTTGATCAATAATGAAAATACAATGTTTTTATGATTTTTATAGTATATATTAGAGATGAAACATACATATTAAATTAACATGTTTATGAAAACATGTAATTCATATTTCATGTTTTATCCAAGTTAACTACAAATGATCAATTTGGTATTATATATAACCATTTAAATAAATATAACATATGTATATGAAAATTAACCAGTATTCCCAATATAATGGGATAAAAATTTAGATGTCTTCATGAAAATGTTCCAACAAATATCAAACATTTAGATACATTATTCCTTGCATCAAGATGTTATGATTCATAGGGAGCATCATAATTATTTGAGTATAACTTTTTACAGCACTGACTGTTTCTCAGCACATTCATTATGGAGGGTAAGACCTTTTATGGAAATGGGTGACTATTGTATCCATTGGGATGATGAAAAAACCATAGGAATCATGATTACTTTGTTGGCTCCACCATCATCTGAATATTTTTTATTAGGATAATTGACGGTCAAATATTCATTAGTGAGGGTTACACACTTGATACATCATTCCCATCATTATTATCATTTATTCCATGAAATTATCCACCCCCAATTATTATAGTATCAAAAAAAATATTATGAGGTGTGTAACATATTTTATATTATTTTGGATATAGGGGAAGAATTTTTACATACATGTTTTGGATTATCAAGATATTTTTTAATGAAACATCAATGATTGTTATGTAGTATTATGTAATGATAATTGGGATACAATTTAATAATGATTGAGATGAAATATCAACCCATTTTCTAATTTTAAATGTGAGTAATATTGATAATTAGGAATAATTTATATTATCAGAGGGGTTGGTGTTGGTAGGTTTTGATAAGTGATTTTAGTGGGTGGTTATAAATATTCTTAACTCCCATGTCATTGATATATACATATACATTAAATTATAATATATTTCATAATAATATAATTCAAATTACATATTCAAACATTGTTAACGTGAAAAATATTTTTATTTTTTATCCAATAAACTCATATGAAATACATTTATGAATAATTTTGGCAATGAAATTGTTCTTTATCTATTAATAAAATCATTTAATTTTTTATGAAGATAAATTTAATAAATGACATGGATGATGAATATTCACCTCAAAATTTTCATCATAATATAAAATAAATAAATCTTCATTTCCATCATCTCAATATGGGGTCCTCATCGATGATGCATAACCATTCGATGGTGGAATATGAGATTAAAAAAATTCTATTGTTGCTGGTGGAATCCTCCTATGGAATCCTCCTACAAGAGAATTGGAGAAATACAATACTTATGATGTTCCTCCGTAATTGGTATTTTAGGATTTAAAAAGATTTCATGATGGATGGAAACACCATTAGGTGGTGTCATGAGTTAACAACTAGATCCATACAGTGGGAGATCTAGGAGTGATGATTCTAGAATGTCCCAGAATTCATCTTCAGACAATACTACAATACAACCACTAATTCCCTATGACTATATTTTTGCTATTGATTTTTTATATCCTATTTTATTAATGTTATGTACATGTTAATATTTTTTTCCAAGGTAACATCTTGCCTTAGATAAGTCCATTAGTCACATCCTGACCAAGAGGGCCCAAGATCAAGTCCATGTTTTCTACCGCATCAAAATCCACTGATCCATTTTGAGGGTTATATTATATATTTCTAGATTTAACTCTATAAAAAAGATCATTACTCCCTTCACCAATTCATAAAATATATATTTTATTTTTTGTAAAAATAAAATAAATTAATCATTTTAATTATTATTCATTTCATCCTATTTGGGTAAATTAAATATAAATGAAAAAATGTTTTTTACTATTTATCCAGTATGGAATATTCTATTACAATTGATATTTTAAATTTAGGTAATCATTACCGAAGGGTTATAAAAAATATAAATTTTATATCTCATTACTTCAATCAATATGTGGATGATATTCTCCCGGGAATGATTTTTACCCAAAAATCATCATTAATTTCATTGTTTTGTGTTTAGGTTTAATATTCTCAAAATTTTAGATTTCCCATGCTTTACATTGATTATAATAAGCATTCATTTTTTATTTTTCATATATTTTTGAATTTATATGACATTGAGAATGCCTCCACACATTTTTTAAATAGAATATTTGGAGTTTACATACACTACATGTAGTTGTTAATAAATTGTAAATCACATATGTTTTATATTTATACTATTATGTACACCATTTATATATTTTATGTAATTTTGATGTATTTTATAAAATTTCATTTGTAATTATTTCACGTGGTAATTTATTTTCCATAAAAGAGGGTTTGGATATTTATAAGAATATTTATACAAGTTTTCTTATTTATATAAGTTAATTGACCCCTTTCACATGTTTAATTGCAAACAGGTCTTTTCCACAATCCTAAATCCTGGATTATTATTTAGTTTATTTCATTATTTTTGTTTCATGATTTTATGAATATATTCTTTCACGACTGAGAATTCAAGACATGTTAATGAAAAATAAAAAACCTTTTGGAATATTCAGGGATCCTCCTATGTGTGGGCTTCCATCATCCTTCATTTTTGACCTAATACACAAGAATAAAGATACTTAACTTAGTGTACCTTCATATTAAAGTTTTACCGTATATTTTTCCTTCCTAATCATGACATAAATTTTTTGAATTTTATGAAGTGGAACTCATTTTCTGTCTCGTTCAATTTTTATCTGATCTTTTTCATCATAAGTACTTCTTCAATGAAATTTTTTGAATTTTTTTTTCTTCGATAAGCCATGTATAAAATTTAAATTAAATTCAAAATTTTTAAATTTTTACATAAATATGAATTTTTATAACTGTTATTCTAAATAACACAATGTACCATTTCAACATTACATAATTTCAATACAATCGTATCATTTTGGTACTTTCCTTATGACAACAACATTGCGATTACTATCTAAATTTCATTTTTTTAATTATGTAATAGTTTTTCCTCTATTATTAAAATGTATATTCATATTCCATATTTTATGAATATGTAATTCAATGTTGTTATATCTACAAAAAAATATCTCTATAAAATTTTGAATTCTAGTCCCAATTGTAATTTTCTTCATATGGATTTTTTCCTTGTGCATGCAACCCAAAATCATGGAAGGCCCATATTAGTTGAGGAATGAGGCCAAAATGATCATATTTGAAAAAGTAAATGAAAATAATTTCATAAACATGATTCATACAACACTCTAGGGGAGTTTTTAATTTCACTGTTTGAGATAGAAAATGAATTATTTAGGATTATTAAACATCTTGTTTATTTAGGTTTTGGGTAAATAATCATTACATATTTACATGTCTATAAATGATTTTATTCATTAAAAAAATGTATTATGTTAAAATAATATACAATAAATAAAAAAATATTATTCAAGAAACCATCTACTTGTAAAAAATTTGCTTTCATTGTAATCAATATCAATATTTAAAAAATTTGTTTTCTAGTAGCTTCTTAAAATTAAAATACTTTTTACATTAATTATGGGGTAGTCCTTTTGTTATTGGTAATGTAAGTAGTTGTATACTAATATAGGATGAATTATTTAAATATATACTTAAATATTATCCCTATATATAGATATATCATGATTAATGACTTCCAATGGAATTTTATACTTTGAGAATTACTTTTTCTATTATGGATTCTTATAGAATTCATTGGAATTTTTTTCATTATCATTATTTTTTCACATTGAATTAGTTTTTTTATATATCATATATTATATCATGAATCTTATCATGATTTTCCATTTTAATTTTTTTTAAATTCTATATTAATAAAAATAACGTGCAATGAATTTGATGATGTTGTCATTTTGATAATTCTTTTTGAAATTATTTTCCAGGATATTGAATTTTCTATATCAAGACTTGATGATATGTATATATGTGAGGATAAAACTATGATAAAAAATCATGGTATGGCTCATTGTGTATAGGAGGTTCATTTTACTTTGTTCTCAAATTATGTGAAAGTTGTTTAAGTTGAAGAAAAAAATCAAAGACAATAATAAATCAATAATTTCAATTATTATAATAGGAATTCATATATTTTATTATCCTCTCCATTGTTATTAATATTTAATACCTAATGTATTAATTATTTTGTCCCCCCTTTAAGAGTAACAGTGGTTGTGTTTTTTATTAAATATTTTCTATTGAACATTGTTGAATTCATTATTTGTTTTTGAAAATAGAATATTACAATGTAGTCATTTAATTTTTGTAATTGATAGTTGCATTATTATATAAATTTATTCTATCAAAATTTTATATTTTATCGATTTTATTTTGGTACTATCATCATCTATGAACTCTTTTGCATCAATCACATCTCCTCCGACATCAAACCTCATCATCAACCTAATCTCACCATTTTTTCAGCAGGATGTTGAATAAAAAGGTATGGTTATAAAAATTTAATTTATATTTTTTTATTTATTCTAATACATATGGTTTTCTCTGAACTTTAGACATGAATGAGCGATAATGGTAATTGACATTACATGGTATTATCATAGAATTTTTACTCATGTGACTGTTGCATTTATGAAATCAAAATATAAATAGATTTATTATTATAAAACATATGGAATTCAAGGTCTTATAATAAATTATGTTAGAGACTTAGTCCTTTTATAATGGATAGGTGAATAAAAATTATTTTCGATCTGAGAATGCATTTATTTTTTATAAATATGATTCCTCTCTTTTTAACATAGTTTATTTAAATTTAATATATTTTTTTTCTCACATTGAAAGTGTGTTATTTTATGTGTCTTTTATGTGTGTTCCTATTTTTTTCTTGAGAGGGTGTATGGTTAATCCAATGATAATGAATATTTGGTTAGATAAATGAATATGAAATGTATACTTAACTTGTAATAATATGTTTTATACTTTTCATCAATGATAATATTTGAGTTACTGAATTTATTTCGTCCATTGAAATTTACCATATGATTTCAGTGATAAAATCATTATTCAAATAGATGTTGTGATAAGAAAATTCAATCATGGATCTTTAGCATCTAAGGAGAATCTAAAATTTATGACTCCAAAAAGACACAAGAAGAAAATAAGAATTGAAAAATATGAGTATAATATTATATATTCAATATTTTTCCAACATTGTACAATTCCATTTAATAAAAATCCCTTTTACATATAACACAATCGTAATGAAAAAATGTTAATTTTCTTTGTTAAAATTTATTAATTTAAATTTCATTTATGATTTATTTCTCTTATTCTTATTTTAATAACAAAATGTTCTTTTTAATTGTTTCACAACCAATTAGTTCCCTTGTAAATCCATGGGTGGAGATACTAGTATTTATGAATGGATTAGATATATATTATAAAATAATAATAATTTGCATGTCCACAACATTATATAAAATCATGATCATTAATGATATTATTATCTTCTAAACAAATAGTTATATTAAATTAATACGTATATTAATTATATACAATTTTGAATGTTAAGTAATAAAAAAAAATTATTCAATTGTTACCATAATTTTTAACAATATTAAATTATTAAAATTATTTAGTTCCCATTATAAATAATTGTAATGAATGATTTAAATTTTTAGTCATATAACAAGTGGAATAATTATGTTATTACCATGACATTGATCTTAAAAGGGTTATTTATAATCATATCATTTAAGGATAGTTTTTTTAACATTTTAAACCAATATATTTAATAGTATCAGTGATAATTCATTCTAGAGAGAACGTAAATAATATTTGAAGGTTTTTTGTTTGAAAAAAGGTTGAATGCTTATTGAAATGAATGGATCTAGAAGAAATGAATTAACTGAGGAATCATTAGTTTTTTCACTATATATCCAATTTAATCTCACATCAATGTGAACACATCAATTTTTATCCTTTCGATATTTTTCATTTCAATTAAATCGTAAATTGAATAATCTGGTGGATAAAAAGTTTAAAATACCACTAGTTACATTACATGAACCAAAGTCTTCTTTCAAAATTTATTCATTTTTTGACAAATATGGTAAGTCAATTAAGTGATCGAATTTGTGGAGTATAAGAGAATTCATCCAAGATGTAAAATCATCCAACCAAACATGCAACTTTAAAGTGAGATTGTACATTTACTAAAAATGAGATGCTTCAATCCACTCTCTTTTGATGAATGGGAAAGTGAAAGTTGATATGGGGTGGAAAAAAGAGCAGAAATTTGGAAAAAATAGTTTAAAAGACTGTAGACCACTTTTTTATGCATGGATTGTGTTAATAATGTAGAGATAATAAGAATTCAAAAAAAAATTATTTCCATCCTCTCTTTATGGTAATCATAATTCTCTCACAAATGACTTGTACTTCAGCCCCCGATGGTTCCCAATGGGCATATAGATAATTGTGGCTAGTTGAAACAATGAATTTGTGGGAGTGAAAAACCATAACTCCAATACCAACAAACACCTCCTCTAAATATATTCACATCTACATTAATAATCGACACATTTTTAGACAAGGATTCTACATTCTAATCAAATATTATTCATTTGGGTTCTCAAGATGATTCTCATTATTCTGGCATATTTCTTACCAAGAATCAGCTTCCTCTATAATGAATGACCTTAGTCTTGGTAGTTGGTTGAAGACAAAGTTATTTATTCTCACCCATATAACTGATGATACTGTACAATGAGAATCAACCATCTCCATGGAGAGAGATTATAAACAATTTCAAAAAATGATGCAACATAGCCACTATGTACATCTGGTGATCTACAATATAATACCACTCTTTCTAGATAGATTTGGTCCAAGAGTAGGAGATAATTTCATTCAATGGAGACTCTGGAATAGATAAGACAAATATTATCATCAGATGCATTATGGAACATGAATAATTCCATGAAATGGTGGATTCTAGAATAAATGTTTCACCATAAATATCCTCACTTTAGTGGAACACCTAGATGACACAAAATCTTCCAAAACACCTCATCCTCGTGGCTTCATGACTAGAGTTCAATTAAATAACATGATTTAACTAAGTAAATTCCAATTAATTATTTTCTCTTTAAAATCATATCTTTCCCCTATCCTTCGTGAATGATATTCAAAAAATATTTATTCCAACTGTCATGTTTAGCTAGTAATAATGTTTTCTGATACACTTGTTGTTTTCTTCATTACTAAATAGGGAGTGAACAATGGATCTTCCCAACCATGGATAGTTGTTGTAGTTTCCTTCACCCAATAATTATAAATCAGCCAAGGGTCCCTCTATATTTTGACCGTGTCACCATCTAGGATTCAACATAAAAGTCAACCACAATGAATCTCAGGTGAACACTGTTGGTTTCTATATAAAAATATAGGATTGGTGACTAAAACTAATAATATAAAATGTATATGTGGTAAATATTTAGCATAGAGGATCCAATAACATAGAGTATTAGGGAGTTGATAAAACATCAACCCATGATTCAGTAGAAGAGTATCATTGATTCATCACAAATCCAGAAACCCAATTTCACCTGAAGATTTCTTGGGGAAATGTTTTTTAACATTCCAACCAATGAATATTATTTGTTCTTTTATTAAGGACCCTGTAGAGGTTTTCAATGTGGGAGTATATTTTATCAAAAAAGTATCTAGGGAACTTAAATAAGGACATAACATAGGTTATTATCTACATTGTTATATCTTTGATTATAGTTTCTTTCCCTTCTTTGGATATTGGATTAAAATTCCATCCTTGTATGTTTTTACAACTCTTTCTAAGATTCTTAAAAAACCATATTTTTAGAGAATATAAAAAACATGGTAAACAAAAGAAATTTATTAAGTTTTTTAACCACCTGAATTCCCAATGATCTATTGATATTTTACCACAGACACATGAGGAATACTATATTGAATGACAATTCTGATTTAGAAAGGTTAACAGATTGAATGGATTCCCTATAATACAACAAAATCAAGTGAAAAAAGTGTTGTCTTATTTTATGATGGCCCTTGAAAAAAATTGAAGTTATCATATATACCAATCTATGGGAAATGGGTAGAATTTATCTTCACACCTTCACCTATTGAATAATATTATCCTTTGCATACATAAAAATAATATTTGAGAGCACATCACCTACATAAAACGAAAATGGAATGTTGAAAAAGGGCCCCCCATACGAAGAATCATAGTAGTGGATAATATCTGAAAAAGATGCCATTTATTTTCATGCTGAATTATTCTGAAGAGATTCATTTCATTATGAAGTCAGTCCATTTATTGAAGAGTCAGATTCTACTCATAAAAAACTAAAGAATGGGGAACTTTAACCATTAATTGGACATTATCATATCAATCAATCAAGACATAGTACTTCTTTTTGTAATAGATAATGTTTTAATAGATTGAAAAACATTATGTGAGATAGTGATTTTATCATATATAATTTGTTAATAGATGAAAGTACTTTTATTTTTAGAAATAATGATAGAAAAAAAAGAGAAGTCAGTTAACAATAATATTTGGGAAATTTTATTATATAACTTTGAATAATCTAATGAGAAAAAACACCAAGATCAATGTGAGTGTTTTTATATTTCAAAAGAGGGTAACAATATTTTCAGTAGTCACATATTTTTTCCCATACCATATCATAAATATTCGATGATTCCTGAGATATCACACCAAAAAATGTGCAATATTTTTTTAATAAATGATATTTAAAACCCATCTGTCTATGTATATTTGGTGGAGTGATTTTTTTTGAGTACCAAAAATATTTAATACATAGTATAGTCACATATAAGCTTATGGTTCATCATATCCATAACCATAATTTTAATATTTATAGATATATTAGAAGAAATACTGGATTCCACATCTTAACACAACTCCTGATAAAAATTCATGGTAATAACACGAAGCCCTCTCACTATAAACTATTATACATTCTTCATTTTTTGGATAATATATGGATTATAGACACTACATTTCCAATTAATTTTGATATAAGTAGATTGTATTAGAGTCATCTTCCTTGATATGGGTTTCACATACGCTTAAGGGCTATAATATTTCCCTAATTTTAAGCATCACTACTAGTTCAGATTCATGGTATGAAATACAGTGAATGAACATATCAGAGTGTTAATGAGAATACATCATGTTAATATGGATTTCAATAGTTTCCCAATTATAATAAAACTATTAGATCTTGTTATTTATCTAACATTTCTAATTTTCTCAAATTATATATAATTATTCATGTATTAAGATTCCTTACCTTCCAGTATGAATAAACCACTTCATCACAATCCATATCCTTATCCCAAATCATTTTAATATAAAAAGTTATTTTTGTCTCCACTTTATATGTCCACGATAAAAGTCAACAAGGATAGGTCATTGGTCCAAAGTGGAAGGAGCACAGTGAGAAACCTGGAATATGATGAAAATGGTATTCCATTAACTCAATCCAAATAATATATGTAGCCACTCTGCTATGTGGTTATTTTAAGAGTTCTAATGAAATCATGTGTGAAAGGTTGCAAGAGTACCTTTGATGGACATGTTTTAATATATGATTATCCTAAAAAAATTAAATTATTTATGGAAATTGAAAATTGGAAACCCTTAACTCTCATTTTTGAACACTTTTTTTGAAATCGTTATTTATAATGAGAGGACTACGAAATATCTCCCATTTGGTATTGACCAGCTTCTATGAATTCTATTTGTTCCTTTGAAGTGGACATCTATAAAAACCATTGAATTCCTTGACCAATTACTTCGGTTGGTGAATATGGAATACATCTTGTTTTGAGATAAGGATTTAACCCCTATATCGACATCCTCACTCCAAGGAAGATAGATTCCCCCTTGAATGGCTTTATTATGAGATGATGAAATAGTTATGGAAATATGTATTTTAAATATAATATATTTAAATTCATTCATATATTATTTTAATAGAAATCCCATATCATAAAAAATTTAATCACATTGGTACGGGGGCATCTGCACTGACAATGGGTGGCCATGCCCGTGGATGTGCCTGAAAAAAAATTCGATGAAATAGGTTAGGTTCTATCAAAACAACCTTCGTCCCTTAGGTTTCAAGATAGCTACCATATCACACCAATGCCAATATATGGGAGTATCTCTCATTAAATAGTCGACCTTCCATGTATCTTTTGGAACCATTTGTTTCTAAAATAATTAGATTAATATCGTTATCACTTTTGACATTGCATATTCTTTATATTGTTTTTAGTCCCATATAATGGAGGTTTGATAGGATTATCACATTGTATAGAGTAATGAGTAGGGACCTATAAGAATTGTGTAAAAAAATTCATATGTTGGATCATAGAGTATTTTCATTGGGTTTTTGGGCAATTTATTTTTTCCAACCAATGTCATGGGGTAGTTATTAGAATAAGTTTCCCTCACCACTAGGGTTATAATCAAGGATTAAGTAGGATTTCCTGAACCAAATGATACTATTATAGTGGATTTATTCTCAATACCTTCATCATGTGGGAAAACACATTGATCTGTAACAAATACTGGTGGACCCAATAAGATGATTTTACTCGATATTGATTTCTTGTCCACATAGATCCATTGAAAGAGAATCTATATCCCTTGTTTGTTAATTTTTTCAATGAAGGATTCCATAATCTTGAATTCACATATCATAGATCCATAACGAAAATAATGTTTCCTTTCCCATACATCAAGTTCAAACCACATTCCTTCTCAGTGTGTCCCATGCACCCAAAAAAGTATAATATTGTGATTTTCTCATACTAAAATGAGATAAATTTTTTTGATTACTCTAAATATAGGAATAGTACTCTCATAGATACCTACACAACATCCATCATATCCCTAATTTTTATAGATAACCCCAAATGATTAACATCTAATCAATCCCATTCAAAAAATTCTTCTATTTGGCCACCAATTTTACGTACAATATGCTTCGATCATCAAAAAAATCGGATTCTGTTAATTTGAATACAAAAGGGAGATTCATAAAATGACGTATTGTTTATATCCATACCTTTTGGAAAATAATCCATTTCAATAAAGTTGTTATCCAAGGTCCACACTATCTATTTACACACCTCTTCTCATCCATTATATTGAAAAATACAAATCAGATGAGTAAAGATGATATTTATCTTATGGACACACCATCATCTAAATTACATATATTATTTTAATTCATTTTTATATATTTTAGAATGAATCTTTAATTGATTTTAAATATTATAATTATGTGGATTGACCTTCAGTTCATTAGAAAATCATCCTCATGAATTTTCACTAATATACTTGATTTTACATTCTATTTCAATATTATTTTCTGCTAACGGTTTATCAATTCATACTCCATTTCCCCATGTATCAAACCCAATAACAGATGGGAATTGTGAGAAGAGGGGTCATACCTACCCCTTAATCTTCTCAGCGATGAGATAGCCCCACTATTCTTAGGAAAACCTATGAATCACCCTCCCCTAGGAAGCCCATGGATGAACTCTCAAACAAGAGAGAAAATTTATTTCATTTTATCATATTTTAATCATTAATTACAACATAATAAAAAAGCCACATAGATTATTCTTAATTAAATACATATGTAAAATTATGTTTTTTACTACAAGATCTTGTTTCATAACCTCTAGTTAAAAGAACTAAAAATTGATTTCTAAAATAAACACAAATTAGAAGTGATAATAAATGATGTATTTTATAAGGGTTAAAAAAGAATTTATTAATGTATATTCTGATCAGTGCTTATTTTAGAATTGATAAAATTAAGAGATTTATCAACACCTCTTGAGCACTGATAAATGATGATTTTTTTGGTGTTGATAAAATTCATTTCAAATAATTTAATTTAATTATATAAATCTATACATTTTTAAATTTCATTTATATAAAAATAAATAAGTATTTTAATAAATGCTATTAATATATATATATATATATATATATTATTTTATTCACATTTAAAACAATATTTATATTACTCAGGTATATAGAGTAATTAACCAGGTAGAAATAATGAAATCAGTCAATTAGATGAAGGGGATGGTGCCAATTCTCATATCTAAAAGAGATTGGGGAAATACAATGAATAACGACACATCCCATTAGTCATGTAATTCATACCAACCTAATTTATCATTTATGAATATATTTGTGTATATATATATATATGTAAACATAATTGTGTATATACAAATATAAGTAACTGAAAATATGAAACTTTAAATATTTAAATGGATTTAAATTATAGATAGAAGATATTATATTTATAGTAATTTCACTAATTATTAATTTATATTATAAATATATCTTGAGAAGGTATAGAAAATAAATTTTAAAAATATTTTTTATTATAATTGAAAATTCTAAAAAATAATAATTAATTATATTTCTCATATATATTCAATAAAATTCATATATATAATTAACTATATTATATATATATAATTTTTAAATGTATTTAAATATTATAATTAAAATAATTATATTTAATTTTGTAGTTATATGATTATTAATTTATCATAAAAAATATATATACAAAATAGTATTATTTATAACTTTATATTAATAACTTATTTTATAACATTTACCAGTTTATATAAACATTATGTTTTTACTAATAATTAATACATTCACTAATACATATATTAATTAATTTTTTTAAATATTATTAAATTTATCATAATATTAGAAAATGAATAATATGTTTAGAATAATAATTATTTTTTATGGATTTTTAAATTTTTTATAATTTATTCATAATAATTTATTATTTTATTATAATTTTTTATTTTAATTATTTGTAATATTTAATAATTTTTAACATTATTCTATTTTTATTTCTAGTAATATATATTAATTTATAATTTTTTAATGTTTTCAATATGTTTTTAATTTTTAAGATTAATATTTAATTATTTGGATTTTATTTTTTAGTATATTTGAAAATTATATAATATATTTATTTAGATATATTTTTATATTTTTATTTTTTAAATTGTAAATATAATTAAATTTTAATAATATTATTATTTATATTAATAAAATTATTCTGACACCATTCCACGAGGCACTTGAGAGTGCCTTGACTGAGGTAACCATAAGACCTCCAACGAGCCTCTATATATGCTAGAGGGATCTAACTAGTGATGCAGGCCTAATCTATACAGTTGGGAGATTATGGCCTTGAATTAGAGTAATAAAATAACAAAAAAAATTGAAAAAAGTATCACACACAATTAACATAAGATTACACAGAGACATATAAAAAAAGTAGTAATAAATGGTAGGAAAAAGTCATATAGCCAAACATTCACTGATCATGCATTGTGTTGATCCCAAAAAAAACAAAAAAATATGATACAAGAACACTGATCATTCAACCATCTGCAAACTTCACTCACCCTGTCTCTTAATACCCTTCCACAACATCCCCTTGATCTAGTGCACATCATTTTTCAAACAAGAAAGCATATATAAGATATTCAAACGTACCAAGATTCCCATCAGAGGTGTGAGAAATTCATCTAAGTAGAGTCTTTTAAAATTCCCATATTATACACTATAATCATGAATGTAAATGGAATAAAAATAAACACATCACACATGCATTCTCGACATTGTGTGCTAACTAATCCACCATGATTACCTATGTGTCATATTACTGTGTGCTAACGAGTGCACTGCAACACCCTATCATACTTGTTTCTAAGCTGTGATGGAATCCACCATGCCACATTATCTTGTTCCATTGTATCGATTCTCAACTAGTACCTGAATATTCATTGTATGGTGGAATATAAAACTCAACATGTTACCCACCTGAACTATGAGTGATCATACATCCACATCAGGAACCACTACTTGATCACTCAAGGCATGTTCCATTAGTATCAACTCGTGTTTTCTGATGACCTATCCCCACACAGGTGGTCACAATCATCACCCTTGCCTATCCGGCAAGGTCCCTCATCGTTACCCATCAATCCCTAAATGTTCAAGGGACATCATAAAAACACTAGGCCATCCCCCAAGAATTTGTGGAGAGTAAAACAACATTACCCCATCCCATGAAACTCTTGGGATATAATATGTGCAATGACTCATCCCTACAGACTCTAAGGAGGTACCCATTACCTAAAGCCATCCATATAGGCTCTAGGGAGATTACATGCAAACAGACCTATACCCAGAGGCTCTAAGGAGGCAACAAGAACATAAATCCATCCCCCTAGCCTCTATGGAGGTCATGTCAAGGTCACTGGGAATCATCCACGAAAACAAATCTTTATGTGATCCAGTGATTCTTGTAACATGAGACATATCTCCTTGCTGAACACAACTCACCTCACCCATTAGGGCATCTATTGGGTTCTCTAGATCCACCATGGTATCCTATCATTGATACCGACTCATTACACTCACCCCTCAGTGAAACCTCAACTAATCTATTCAACCCATCTTAGATCTCAAGGTCTGGTCCTCCCTATTATGGTTTCTCACCTCCCCTAGTCCGACCAAGGGATCATCTAGAATCGTATTTCCTAAGCCCCTTATAATCCTGACGCCAAGTACTTACTGGGCTCACCCCCACAAATGGGTCTCATATATCGTATTTTAAGTGATATCCAATAGCCTTTAAATTAGATAATACCCCTATCTATCAATCCTTCCCTATTATCAACGGACTCGTCCTACTCATTGTTTTAATCAATCCTAGACCACCCTCAAGATGGAATCACTCAACATGCATGTGACAAATGGTTGTCACACAAATATGTAATAGGGAAAATCCTCTAATCCATCCAATTATACAAAAAAACTCATCCTTTTATACCTTCATCTCATATCATACCCCAAGGCCTTCATATGGCCTCATGAGATCTCAAGCTACATCCCCATCCCTTGGTGTCACAAACTACCAATTGATCTTAACACTGTTAAGTGGAAAAGAGTATATATCCAAGGAATATGAGGTTTAATGTTCTTTTATCTCTTCTACATAAGAATCCCAAATCCCTAGAAATATACCCCGTCACATGTAACATGCATGCTTCTATACAGTCATGCATAAACAGATATATGAATTTTTTTTCAATGGGACACCCTCAATTACATTTCGTTCATGATTAATATATTTACATCCATTATTTTGTGAAATTTAATATATAATAAAAAATATATTTTATTATATCTATTTTTATATATATTATTTTCAATTTATTACATTTTTTATGATATCCTATATCAAATAAAATAAAATTATTTATTTAGAATATATTCAAATACCTAAAATCAATAGATATATTAAAATAAAATAATATTATCTCTCATCATTGGAATGTATCTAGTCATATAATTTCACAATTACTAGAGAATATTAATTTAATAATTCGTTTTACATTACAAATTTATTATTAGATAAAAATAGAATTTTTTTTTCTAAATTTACAACTTTATTTAAAAATTTGAAAATTATAATCATTTGTAATACTTTTTTTTCATTTTTACCTCATTTTATTTACTCAATTTTATATAATATCCAAATAATTATCAAACCACATTAAAAAAAATCTTTAATTTTAAAATATTAAAATGAATTATTAAATTTTAAATTAATATATTTTATTAAGAATATTGGATTTTCAATAACTAATTTGATTGAATTTTAATTTATATATCATTTATAAATGATTTATATAATTAAATCATAATAAAAGAAAAGTAAATATAATTATGAAGGTATTATCTAAGTATTGTTAAATAATATTAATTTTTTATGTACAACATTATATAAAATCATGTACATTAATGATATAATTAATATTTAATTAAATAAATATATTAAATAAATAGTTAACATAAAAATACAATATTATGAAAAATAAGTAATCAAAAAAAATTCGTGAAATGTTAACATTATTATTATCCCTATTAACTAATTAAAAATATTTAATACCAATTATTAATAATCATAATGAATTATTATAATATTTAAGCATATGTTATTTATCATTATTCAAAAATTGATGTATCAATTCTCATAAACATTTTAATTTTATTTTTTTATAATATCTATAATTATTGATATTTTATTTTGAATTGGACAAAAATATATATTTAATGGTATCGAAGATAATTCATGAACAGATTGACTTTAAAAAAATCCTGATTTGTTTTTTAGAAATCACTGATTAAAGTTATCAATGTAGATGATATATGGCTATGTAAATTTCTCTCCATCATGTTGGTGGGGAGATTCACCTCTAGAAGAACTTATAACATGAACTCCTTGGGGAAACATTGTAGTTGATCTGGAGGCTGGAAGATTTAGTTTCTTCCTGGAAAATCGAATCTATGATTTTTTTAGGAAATCTGATAAGATTCTCATTCAAGACAGATGTCCCCAGTCTATAGATAATTGTCTTGTTGTGATCAAGGACATGGTTAACAAGTTAAACATTAATGGGATTTAATTATCTCATTCCCTTTAAAATCTGTGTGAATGTGTCTAATATATGGGATGGAGTGATCATTTTATACATGATATTGGTAATACCATGAGGCTGGCGTATATGGAATGGGATGTTTCAGATCTGATTTATTATGGCCCATATAGTGAAAATCAAGTCTGTGGTGAAAATTACACAAACCACAATGTGGAATTCATTCTTGATGGTCCAAAACTCCATGATATGGATGTATTTTGAATAAAAACCATCCCTCTTGTTTCTACATTGGCCTCATTCATTATCTAAAGGATTACAAAATAAAAAACAAGATCCATATGGGTGGTTGGGGATTTAATATGGCATGTGTATTTGGGTGCAATATTTTGGAGGTATACCCAAATTAGAGGCTAAAAATAGATGGATAAAGAAAATATCACCAAAAATTTAAATCCTTGCTCTCTAGTGTCAAATTATCTTCTAATCCCTATGGGGTTACCATCCATTCTCTATGAACTAGGGAGTTTGTCCTACCCATGTCTGACACACACGATCCTTTTATTTTTGTGGGTTTTTGGTCATTTTCTCCTTAGGATAGTTGACGTGGTATCATGTGATGATGATACAGAAGATATCAGAGATATGAACAATTTTGGGCCAATCATTTACCCACATATATAATTTTCATAATTAATGGGTCTACTATAATAGAGAAACTATCATGAACAACTAGTTGTATAACCATAGTCTGAAAGTACAGGTGTAAATTATGGTTTCCCCTATCCCTGTTTATGGTTCTATATAAGGTGGGAGTTATGGATTCCACTTTTTGGGTAAAGATTCTCCTCTATGATTTCCTACCTCAATGAAGGTTATTCAATGTCTAGATTAATCTCTTCATGGTGCCTTCCTAGTTGAACATTAATGTTTACAACAAGGATGTAAAGGAATAATAAAATCAAAAATATTGAGAACATAAAAAATGAAATATTTTTCAATAATAATAATTCATGGTGGGTTTATGGATTAAGTTTCATTGGGTTATCAAACAATATCCAGGATTTTGGAGGCAAGTCATTCAATTACATGATAAAGGCATAGGTAGGTTCGTAATAGTATCTTCTGGTGTCATGAAATAATTTTTTTGGAACAATCATGGGCTTGGAAAGTCATGATCTGTTTTCATTTTTAGTAAATAGAGATCTATGTATAGCCATTATATAGCCTTTCTATCTGAGACCACGTTTTAATGCAATGAATTGATAGGGATTATGTTTATATATGGGGTTTGTAGATGTTTTTTCTTGGATTGTTATGCCATAAATGTTGACTTTGCATCATGGAGAGAGATTAATTCAATGCATCGTTGGAAAACATCTCCCAAAACAACTTTTCCTTTTGGATTTTTCAATATCATGAATGTGAATGGATCTTCATGGGTTTTTATGGATAAAAATGTTTAATTGAAAATTTGATGTCCCGAGAGATTATTAAATCTATTAGAAATAAGCTTCAATGACCCATTCTTTTTAGTGGGGATTTAAACAAATACCCTATGCCACCATGAGGAGAAAGGAAAGTGAGGGAGTAATTTTAAAACCTTACACAAATTAGGTACTTCTTACATCAATCAAGACTCTAGGATCTGTGCTTCTTGGTGAATTATTTTTCATGGTTCAATGAATGTGACCCAGACTACATATTATCTGAAAAACAGGAAGATCATTTGGTATCAAGATAATGGTAATTGATGTTCCATAGGTATAAGGTCTACCACTTCCATCCTGTTTCATTTGATCATTGTCATATTTTTATCTAGTTATAAGTGGAATCCCAATGTTAAAGTCCACAATACAGATTAAGATTTGAATGCATGTGGCTGAATAATAATAACTTTTGGGAAGTGGAGAAAGCTACAAATTCATCCTTAAAATACCATGTTTGGGATTTTATTTAATTTTTGGTTTTATAGTAGTAGTTCTGGATTTGGAATCACTTCATGAACATCTATCAGAGAATTATCATGTCTGAGAATTCACTCAAGAGATCTTAGGTTGTACCTAGTTCTGATATTTTCCTATAAGAGGTAGTAACTCTAGAAAACAATCTCTATATGGAAATGGGTGAAAATAATGCTATTGGTTTATCAGATCAATGGATTCTTACATGAAACAGGGTGACCATAATATTATCTAATATTATCAATTTTGGTCATCCAAAAGTGAAAATAACTTCATTTCAAAATTTTAGGTAGGGGAAAGAATCTTTACATCTGAGGGGGTTGAGATTCAGGTATTGAACAAGTCCTTTTACAGAGGTCTATTTATTTCTAAGAGTGGACCCCCTAAGGGACCGCCTGAGTAGCGTTGAGCCAAAATTTACCATGGAGATAACTATGGAAATTTAGTTAGAAATTTGTGGGGAGTAAATTTCCTCAGCCCTTGAGAACATTCATTCAACAAAGGATCCTTGTCTAGAGGGATTCCATGACTTATTCCTTAAGAATTTTTGGAATATTATGTGTCCTGAAATTGTAAAATTGATTCATATTTTAGGGGGTGATTCCATAAGTACTAAAAAGGCCTATTAAACTCTCATTGTTTTGATCCAAAAAATATATAGTCTAATGAAAATTTCAATTTTTAATCTTATTGGCTTGTGAAATGTGTTCTAAAATATTTTCTGAATAGTCCTCTCCCAATATTTGAGTATGTTTTGTCACTCCATTATCATTGAGAAATAGAGAATTTTTTAACAAATGATTCATATTATAGGCCAAATTATTTTTTCTAATAAAATATACCAATATTTGAAGACTCATTCCACTTATACAAGGGGAAAATTGTAAATGAAATTAAAGATGAATTTTTTTTTATGATTGTGTGGAATCTGATTTATTTGAATCACTCGTGAGAAAAAAGGCCAATGGAAAAAAAAATTATGAGTGTGATAGTGAGACATGTCATGTCTGTTTCCTTTAGTATCCATGTTAATTTCCACCTCACAAATAACTCTAAACAAACCAAAGGATTACAACAGAGTGAACCACTTTCCCATGACATGTTTCTATTTATTCCTGATGTTTTCTCTTATATATTATCAATGATAGGATTAGATGGAATCATTAATGGGTATAATATTTTTCAAGAATAGAATCACTATTAATCACATATTTTTATCTAATGATTTCATTCCATTTTCAATACAAACATCCAAATAATTTCAGGTGGTTATGAAAATTATTTATTCTTTTAACAAATTATTAAGCCAAGGTGCCATCTTTTCCAAATAAGAGACATATTTTACTTGGGGTGAAAAAGAGGGGATTAGAGATACCATCACTGGTTTTTGTGGAATCGATATTATTGAGAAGAATAATAAGTATATGGGTCTCTAGTTAGTTCTTGGATGTTATAAAATAGAATACTTCTCCTTCGTCATAGATAAAGTTCATAGTAAAATTCTGGGATGATCTAGATGGCCACTCTTTAGGGATAATAAATAGGTTATTATTAAATAATATAATCAGTAAGTTACATATTATGATATTTCAAACATTATGCTTATAGATTTTATTATAAAACATCTCGATTCACCCATTAAAAACTTTTTGGTGGGGTTGTTTTATTGGAAAAATAACATACACTAGATCTCCTATGAGAATATTTTTATACCCAAGCCTTGAATGGAATGGATTTCTTCAAATTGAAATTTTTTAACAACACCCACTTGTCAAATAATGTTTAGAATCTGTTTCTAGAACAACAGAGATTGTTCATGAATGATGTGAAAACCAAATATTCCCCCACAATTTTTTATATAACCAATTATGAGTCCTTATATAGGAGTTTCCTATATGAGGATTTGGGGATCCAAAGATATTTTGAACCATGATATTTTTTAAATAATTTGTAGTAGTTATATTGTTAAAAAATTGATTGATCAATGGATTTCTGTCTTTGGGGAATTAAAAAACACATTTAATCCAATGAACAGATTTGAGTATGTTTCATTGAGGGATATTTTAGTTTACAAAATAAGTGGATGAGAATTTTATAATCTTGAACTTTAGTTTAATGAGAATGTATGAAAGGAAATTTTAGTAGTTCTAGTGGTACCTGGAGTGGGAATAAACAAAATTTACTAGAAATTTGAGAGTATGGGATGGTAATTAGTTTACTCGGTTTTCAGGAATAGCATTACACATGGTGATGCTATAGGGTTTCCCTTGTAGAATGATATTTGGAATTTAAAATCCCCACCAAAGGTAAAAATCTTATATTGTAAAATGTGTAAAGGTATCCTCCTAAAATATTCTCACCTTTCATTTCGACACCTAAATGATAATATATAGTTCCCTCTTTGTGTGATCAATATAGAAAATGTGTTTCATACAATATTCTAATACTCTTGGAAAACCAATCAATGGTCTTCAAGTGATAATAAGGATCATTTTCAATGGAGAAGTCCTGGGGATTTGAATTTAGTTGTAGTGTAATGGATTAGATAACTTCTAGTAAAATCAATGTTGGGGTTTTTCATGCACGTGTAGATTATCTAGTTCTGTAATAATTCCACTGTACTTGAGATAATTTTAATATTTAATATGGTATGTATAACCAGGATGAAAAACTAGACATCTCAATGGAAATATTAAGGGAATTTTGGGTGGTGAGTTCATCTTCCTTCTCCATTTAGCCTCTATTTTTAGGTGGATACCTCTCCCTCAGATCATCCTTAAAATTACATCTAACATGGTGCTACATTGAGATTGTACTATTGGCATTGGGTATGTTATATATGATCATGTTGACAATTTAATCATGTCTTAAAATTCCATGGTTTCTACATGAAGGGATCCCTCTATTACGAATGGTATAGATTTTGGTTATGGTGTGGAGTTCTTCTCCTTTCAAGGGTGGATGAATATGGTGGTCGAATATGATTTTCATGTTATCATCATTTCTCTGGAGGATGGTGAAGGATTTTGGGAGACCTTCAAGCCTATTATTGATATCATCATGTATTTGGGAACATTTTTCTCTACTTATGGGTTATCATTTTATGGCATAGAGGGAAACCATATGGTGCATTTCATGGGTGATTTTAGGAGAAGTCAGTGGTATACATGTTTGTTCACCCCCCGAAGTTCTGTAATTTAGATTCTACTTATATTTAAAATAAAATTGTCATTTCAAAAATAAACACTAAAAATATGATATAATTGTAATATTATAATTATTCAATGTCCCGTATATTATATTTTAAACCATACATGACCCATTCCATGTAGTAATTGTAATCTTATTATCCTCACATGTTTTGTGTTAACTCGTGTAGTGAAAAATATTATTTTACTTTCTTGAATATTATTATTTATCAAGAGGACCATTCATGGTCAATTATTCCACATTACAATTTATAAAATACCATAATCAATATTTATTATCATAGAAAATAAATATTTTATTTTTGTTATAAAATAATTACCTTATGAAAAAATATTTATTAATTTAATGAGAATAGTAAAATGTGGATAAAATTATTGTTCACTCTTGAGAATAATATTTATTCTAATTATTAAATTCATATAGATTATAATTTAGATTAATGGAAATAATAGGTTATGGCCCTTTATGATTATTTCATTGGGAAATTAGGTGGGATTACCAAAATCAATGATTACTGTGTAGGAACATGTAGGAACACCTAATAGAAAGAAGTTAATGTCATAATATCGACCACAAAAAACAATCACTCTCTATGTAATATAATATTCTTGTTATAATATCACATCAAATAGGTTACCCAAGTAACCGACTTTTTTTCTTGATGCATATTACTCTGATCATTTGATATAAACTCATCGTTACCTCATGAATGTGGAATTTATTATGATAGTTTTATTTCAATCAATGGATTGAGATATCCATATCCATAAATAGAGTAGAGATAAATTCATCCTTGATTTATTAATTAAAAACATGTCATTCATGGGGCTCCTAAAGTACCCTACTTCCTGTGAATTTATTTTATCATGACATTAGTCAGTACATCACTGTAAATGAGTAATTTCATCCATTAAAAATAATATTAAAAGTTTAAGGATCAACACAAATGATAACATATTAAAATTTATAATGACATTAAAACAAGTATAATTAATATGAAAGATTTTATAAGCATAATCTCTCATTTTAGAGAAAACCATTTTTGAACATCATGATATAAAGTCTCACATTATTATAATAATTCATACCTGAATGTAAACATTTAATATGTTCCATCACAGAATATAATTCTACGTAAGAATTACATAATGGAATGTCATCAAATAATTTCAAGGTTGTCTTCATAGTGGGGAAAATTTATGGCCTTTCTATTGTGACAGATTCTTTTAACATTATTTCTTTAAATTCAGGTATATGAGTGAACAATATATAATTAGATGTTTTTATTAATATTAAATTATTTTAATATAGATGTAATACAATGTAAATAAATTTGTTTCTAGAACACAAACTGAAACATCAAAAACTTGTGGATAAAAAAATGAGTGGTATAAAATCGCCATGGTAAGAATATCTATCAAGTTATGAATAAAATTTATATAATTCTATATTGGGTGGAATCAATGAATCAAATCCATTGAACCCATCATGTCAATTATCATTAGTTAAAATGGGGTCTGAACTCGAATGCTGGAGAAAATTGATATGGATATGTGGCATAATTTTCTTCTTGTATTGAAGGTAATAATTTGGGAAGAAATAAGGTAATGTTAAATTATAATTTTCCCATTTTAAGGAAATATTTATAATGAAGCATTGATTTACTTTTCATTATTCATTACAGAGTATGTTTATTTTATATATTTTCTATAATAAATTATATTTAATGATCATTGGAATGGTTCAATGAGCCTTTGATACACTTATGAATTTGAAATATCTCTAGGAGGCTGAGAGGAATGTAAAGCCCTACCCATCACTTATCTATTCATAAATGATAAAACATGATACACTAAATTATTTCATGTGCCTTCAAAATGATGAATCTTTTAAAGTGTATAGTATTTAGTAACTTTTTATTAGAACTTATTTTTATTATTCAATTTCATTCAAAAAATTTAATTTATTAAACAAAAATGATTTATGAATATAAATAGTGTGCATTTAAACAAATGTACACCTTCCATATTTAAATAATGATGTAAGCTTTAGTAGAAAAAATTGGTATTTATTATAAATTTAAATTAATGGTTTAATGTGATATGAAACCAAAAACATAATTATGTTCCATTATTTATATATATTGATGAATTGTAATATAAATAAACTTTAATCTCATGTAATATGCTATAGAAGGAGTCTCATGTAAGAAAAAAAATAAAAAAATTGATTTAAACACACATAATAAAAGATAATCATGTGTAAGTATGACATGACATTAGTTTTTTTTGATTTGTAATAATATTACATAAAAATATATACTTATGTTCATATATTTTTTATATAGTTTAGAAACAAGAATATTAATTTTATATACTTGTAGAATGACTACATACACTAGCTTTGAAGTGGATAAAATAATACTGCTGTGATAAAGGAGATGGTTTTCAAGTATCACAATAAGAATATTTTGAGAATGAAAATTCACATAATCATGTATATAAAGAAATGAACTTTGTGTAGGAAAAAATAGATTTTCTAAAAGTAATTATTAATAAGTATGGTTTTCTATAAAAATATATATAAATTTGTAAAATTGATTAAAAAAAAAGATAAATAACCAATACATTAAGGCACAGAACCCACTAGAATTTACACAATCTATTCCACTAAATTTACTACCATACAATGTGTAATAGAATTTTTTCTAATTGTAAATCAAACAACTAAAGATAACATTAATATAATAATTTTATACAGTGAATGTTATCCTGAGTTATATATTGTAGTACTCACCCATCACCTAATTTTGAATGGTACAATATAAAATATCATATGTTATATTATTATTAATAAGAAACTCCCAAAAAGATCACATGAGAGTGGGAATTCATGTTGCTCATGTTTTTACTACCATGTTGCATGTACGACTTGATAATGTGGATGTTACATGGACTAAACATGATATTGGCGAATGTATATGTTAGATTCTAATTACATTTATCATAATCCATAGTGGTGATTAATATCCCAGTTTGTCGAACTCTGTGAATGAAATATAAACCTATATAAATTATTAAATAAAGAACATTTGTAAATGTGTATACTTTATAATGAATATCCACTGCATACCTTTGATATTTTTCAATTGAATTTGATAAGGATCACCAAAGTTGAAAAAAAATTATCCCACCTATATTGTGTATCCATGGGATGGTCTAAATCATCCTAAATTTTGTAGTGATTCAGCATTTTTATACATTATATTAGTAAATATATATGCAAATGAGAATGATAAAAGTGATGATCATGTTAGGGAGTTTTGGAAAAGAATGAGAAATCACCCATAAATAATTACTCTCGAATGACAATAATGTATATATCCCATCGAATACAAACTTCAATTCATACTATATTTACGCATGTGTTTATAATCAATGAATAAATTCCATGTCCAATGCATTCATTTCATGAATTAAAAAATCACTCTAGAATAACATCTCATGTAACATCCTCATAAATTTTTATTAAAATGAGTTGAAAAATTGAAATATTAAAACGTTGAATATTTATATTTTCATTTTTTTATTAAAGTAGAAAGTATGAAATCATATTTCATGAATGTATCTCAATATCACAATAACCTAATATAGCCATGCAACACATATAGGGTATAAAATTAGGGAATATCTCCTTTAATCATAAACATTCAAAAAAGATTAAAAGTCTTGGTGAAATTTCACCTTACATTGTATCATATACAATAACTCATGAATCCATATTCAAAACTCAATTTGTATATCTTCTAATACACTTTTGGAATTATATAATTTACATAACCTTGTATCACATAATATATGATACCTTGAGAACACCCAACCAAAATAATTTTGGATTAACTCTAAAACATGATTTGATTAGATCTCTCTGTGAAACTCATTCCCCATTTAGTCAACAAAAATTTCTCACCATATGGGCTTATATTTAATTGAAATTAAATATTAATCCCTAGATCTACATATTCCAGCAAAGAGACTCCTCTAAAAAACATCAGTGATAGTCAATCTAATCATGGATATGGAGTGATATCAATAAAACACATGTATCACTATCACTATGTCCACAAGTCTGCATCATATGAATATGTTCATTCTAATATATTACCTTTTTCCAAGACAAAATGTTACCATTGGACACTAAGCATGTCAATCCCATATATCCAACTCTTATATTATAGATTATAAGAGTATATACTGATCTGATAAAAGAATATACAACATGAAATATATCCTTATGGATAAGAACCTCTCATGTACCTTATCTAGATAGATATAAAATGTATAAGGGTGTCTACACACTCACAAAATCTATCTCAACCATGAGTTACAATGTCACCACTTGTCATCTGAGATTAAAATCCCATCTTGGTTAAATTCCAATCAATTACATGATCAACAACATACCCAACCACCCTCATATTACTCACGTCAATAGGGAGACTAGTATAACTATGGTATCAAAATTTTAATATTTTCCTGTTAGTCATCTCTCCAAACTAAAGTAGTGGGGAATTATATATGATCTTTGCACGCTTATTAAGCAAAAGGCTTCTGTATGAAACTCTATATGTTATACATTGTGGGTCATCTCGTGCACATAAAGAATAATATTATTTATCTTGTTTATAATGACAGTATTCTGAATCTGTATACAAGAATATTACTCACACTAACCATATCATGTTATTATAAACTATTATACTCAATGATGAGCATTAGTTGGAGATAAAATAAAATTTATAATTTTATATGTCAATTATCCTTTCACTTCATGATATGTATATATATATATATATATATATATCATTTAAAATAATGATAAATGGAGGTCACCTCAAATAGATTACATATTATTATTCCTAATGACTTTACAAAAAATTAACAAACCTAACATAGGAACTGGTTTAACATATCATATCTCTACGAAATCCAAACTAGCCTCATACTTTCTACACATTCTGGGGATTTTTAACACCTCACATATTATTTAATTCATGTCAAATCTCAATGTTACCATTTATTAACATCACACCACAAATATATTTAGTGAGAAACATCTATAAAGTAATAATGTTGGAATAATTGTTATATTTAGGAATCATATTCCCAACACTTCATCTTATTTACCATATTTAAACTTCATAACCGCACAACATAAAATTTAATAATACCATATACTATTGTATACATATTGCTATTTCAATGTTCATCATTATATTATTTTGAACCCTATCACATCATAAATTTTCCTTGAAAAAAAATATTTCTTATATTATTTCATTCTAATACATTCAAGTTTATTAGTATATTTAACACTTTTAATTTCGATTATTGTAATCATTTCTTTATTTAAATTGAATTTATTTATGTAAAAACATAATCACACTAGATTCATATACATTATATTCTTTGAATAATATCATGAAAAGACACAAAATAACATTTTGTGCTCATAAATAACATAAATTTTATTTTAGTAAGAATATTTTACAAAAAAACTACTATTTTCATAACTTATATGAGATTCTATGTGTGTGATGTTTTTAAAATAATACATTGTTAATGTATAATACTGAATGTTGGTAGGAAAACATTCCTTTATTTTATAATATATACATTGATAAACATTTTAACCTAGGAAAAAAAATACTTTAATCCATATCGTATTAAAACAATATGTTATTGAAATTAAATAATCCTAAATAATTAATATACATTTAATCATTTCATACTTGTTCATGACAACTCATCAGTATAGAAAGTGTTTTCATATCACATTTGAGTTATATGTGGAAGGTAAAATTATAATAATTCAAAAAAATTTATCCTAAAAGAATATTCTACATTAAAATCCTTAATGTCGTAATGAAATAATTTATTTCGTAAATATAAACTATAATTTCAACAAATACTTTGTATTATTTTGAACTCTTTTATATTTAAAAATCATAAAAAAATTTACATTTTCCATTACAAACCATTAAAAATCAATGATTTAATTTCAATATAATACAAATCCTACAATTATATTCCATGGGGATTCACAAACTATTTGAGGAATATGTTAGATAATCTAATCATATTGTCATATTAATATTTATTCACAACATGATTATGTTTCAGCGACCTTGACTAGATTCTTAAAGAACTATTGGTGATATTTTTGACTAATTCTTCTTCTCTCAGTTTAATCTTTTACCTCCATGTAATGTTTGTACAATACTTTGGAACCAATAAATCATATACCTAGTGAATTTATATTCCCAACCATGGGAATATAGTGTATATTTTATTTATTTTTTCAATCTTATTTTCAAAACATTTACATATATTACATTAGGATACATTCACTAATTAGAAGATGCCATTATAGAAAACATTAATCACTACATGTCATTTAACATATTCAATCATATTGATTATAATTTATGTACCCAAACCTTTTGAGTGGGGAAAATGATTCCTTTAGTAATTTATCATTAGATGCCTTTGTAACCTTAAATGAATCACTATATGCGTCTATAAGAACATATATTCCCTTTTTTAAAAACTTCAACCCATGGATACTATGGAAGTAACTATTCTAACAAATATGATTCTCCCTATGAAATTTTATTAAATTCGAAGTCTTTGTTAATAAATATTACTAACATAACATTAATAAGAGTATATTACATTATGTTTCTATTTATATATGATTTATCACCAAGTTTACATTGACGATGATAATAATATTCAACAATAATAGATGAATATATCAAATACATATAATGTTTCATTACATTTATATAAGAACCTATATTTAATTGGATCCCACTAAAAATATAAACCCATTAAAATATTCACCATATACATTAGTGGGACAATATCCTTATTTCACCATGACATACACTTGTTTGTTCATGTAAATATTCCATAATAATTAAGGAAATATATCATCCTAATCAAAATATTTACTTCTGATAGATATTTGAGGAAGAACACCTTTTCTGAACCCATCGTATACTTATAGTAAATATATTCATATTCTACGCTAGCCAATATGGAATCTCAATTAGTTTATCCCAATGAAAAATACAATAATAATTCATTCGAGTAAAATCAAGAGATATTCATGTTAATCTCAACAAAAATGTCAAGACAATCCAAACTCACCTATAAAATATTTTACATACATATTTTTATATTAGGGTAGTAATGTTGAGTCTGAAATTACATGGTAAGATGATTTAGGTATTAAAATGTGTCACTTTGGAAGGAATCTAATACTTATTATTTAAAGGGGATTTTAATCTCATAGTATTATCTCATTTAATTCCCTTTTATGTATGCATGTTTCTATTAGTTTCGTTTGGAATCAAGTTCCATAAACCAAGTCAACATGTTTGAAACATATTTATGTGAAAACCTTTACACAAAACGTATGTTTTCATTACTCAACAAAAAATAGAAGAAAAAATATTAATATATATTTAGAATTATCATATTCATAAGGTATAAGAACACTTCATATAAATGTCCAGAATTATATGAAAAAAAATCTCCATATATCTAATCCCGGAGTGAGAAATAGCCAACCTCACATAATTAGACAGTGCATAGGCCTCCATGTTAATAGGTATTCTGACCCCAAGTCCCTCTACCAGATGATACATTACTTACGATAGAATCAAATTTATCATTAGTCTAACACTTAATATGCACAAACTATATTAAACTATAAAATTAAATCTAATAACATCAACTAAAATCCTATGTTAAGGTAGATAAAAAAAATTAATTAGATTCAATTTTAAAAGGAAATGTAAGGCTCTATCTAGATATATTTCTAAATTATAAAATAAATTATACATAATATTAAAATTTCATTACAAATTTAATAAAAATTAATATGTTAGGGAATAATATTTTAATAAATGAATAATTAGAATATTTAAAAATAAAATTAAAATTTATAAACAATTTATAAATCAATGATAACTATAAATATATTATAATTTCATAATTATCATTATCCACATTCAATAATTTTGAATATAAACATTTTCTATACATTTTAATATGAAATATTTTCTATTTATCTTTATAAGTCATTTCCATTTTAAATAAATCAAATTATATGATTTTTAGAAAATTTATAATCCAATTTTTTTATGTAAACTTATATTATACTACAAACATCATACATATAATCATTATATAAACCATGATCATATTAATCATGAAAAAATTATTATGGTGGTTTAAATAATATCAAATTAAGGATCACTTTTATTTTGAACAACTCCAAATAATTAATTTTGATCAACTCATAACATTAATATTATTTTTTTAATTTTTTACCTTATTTCATGATTTATAACCGTTTATAAATTAATTCATATGATTTCTATATAGACCCTTTTTTAGATCTTAATTCATGAAATGTAGTTTGGTTAATAGTTATTTCAAGTATTGTCATTTAATATTTTAGGAAAATTAAATGTTAATTATACAATCATATTTCTAATTATGTACTATTTGAAATTAAACAATTAATTCATAAACCCTTTAGAAATTAAATATTCCTAAAATTCATTTTATTATTATTTATAAAAAATATTAATTAACAAAAACCATATAATAATGTATAAATATTTTTTAAAAACGTTTCACTTTAACTATACACATGGAGGTATTCCAATATGATGGTAAACTCTTTCACCTTCACATAGTAGTTATGGAACCATGGTATAATGATAAAAAACTAGTTATAATTTTATTGTGTGGAGAAATATCATAAACATTAATAAAAAAACCATTTACCCTTGCGTATCCAATAAAATATTTTTCTATGTAAGGTTATCTTACAATAACCTTTACATAAGCTATAATATTACCTTTACAAAACCTTTGGAAAATTATGTTTACCCTTATGTGTACCATGATACATATTTATATGCCAGGGGTTACCTTTACAAGTCCAAAAACATATGAATAATTCCCTTTATACACATAAAAATATCAGTATTGTAATGGTTCAAACTTTGTAACCCTCTTGTGTAAAGGTAAATACACCACCTAAAGCTACGTAACTCTATTACACATAATGGTATATTAAGATAACTTTTATATAGACTTATGTACATTAGGGTAATGTGAGATGAACATTATAAAATCACATTTTGTAAAGGTAATGAATTTTTTACCCTTACGCATATCATCTCTGTAATGGTAATGACCTGGATACCTTTATACTTCCTAGACACATAAGAGTAAACACTTTTAATGAGAAAAATTGCAGAATATGAAAAAGAGATCTGTTTTTAATTTTTACTCTTTATTTCCCAGCATTATTTCATAAATCTAAATCATTTGTTCCCTATGAAACCACCAAGTGGATTTATTAAAGTCTAGTAAAATTTATTAAATGAAAAATAAGCAATTAAATTTGTAGTTTTAGGATCTCCTTGAAAGAAATATGAATCCTACTTAAAAATAGAAATCAATAAATACTAAAAATCTGTGCACCTAACACTAAAGAGTCTCTAAATAATTTTTATAGTTATCCCATGTGTATGATAAATATCACAAAAGTGGAATTGTTTTTCCTAAAAATGTTCTGAATTGGGTAATGTTACTAATGATGAATAAAGAGAGGGGGAAACAAAAGGAAAAACCAAAAAATATTGTGGATCAACTAATTAATCAATATAACATTTAGATATCATCCCCTAGGGGAATCTCGATTCTGAATGTATAATTGAGTTATATTTTCATGATCTGTTTGTCCAAT
Organism: Viscum album; assembly: GCA_963277665.1. Classification (NCBI taxonomy): domain Eukaryota; kingdom Viridiplantae; phylum Streptophyta; class Magnoliopsida; order Santalales; family Viscaceae; genus Viscum; species Viscum album. The sequence goes on along the minus strand of OY728156.1, from coordinate 1,963,262,815 downwards.
AGTTGATCAATTTTGTTTATTACTATTAATAATTAGTCATAAATTATACAGGTGTATCTAGCACTAATATAAAAATAGATACCCCTATAAATAAATACTATCACACATTAAACAAACTCATATTTTTATGAAAAAAAATCATTGGATTAAGTGTAATTTATAAAAATTGAAATAAGAACAATATTAAAACTGAAAAAAACACTATATTCATGAGGCGTAAAATATATAAGAAAATATAAAATTTAGTATTGTAATATTTATTCATTATGTATTCCTTTTTAGGGAGAAGTTGATTATATTTATATCCATTTGAATACTTTTATGTTTTATTATTTCGAATCAATACATGTAAATCAATAAAATTGATCCCACATGATATTGATTACTATTTTTTAATTCTTACAATCAAGATTATATTGAAAAACAATAAATTATAATTTTGATGTAAATTATAGTTAAATTTTATTATGGTTTGGATATCTTCAAATATCTACAAAAATTATGTCATGGGGCGGTGACTAAGAAAAATAATTTTATGTATTTTTACACACGGATACAAATTATTGTATATATAATAATATTTCACTATGAAGACACATAAAAAATTATTTATTTTCTTATTTTTTTTAGTGTCCAAAACAAAATAATGACGATGAACGTAGATATTAATTTAATTTTTTTATGAAATATTACATATTTCATCAAAGAATTATTATCCTCATAGTGGTATTTCTGATGGTAATTACACTTTCATTTAAATTATTTCTTAATATTTGGTTTAGCTATGTATTTCATGTACAAATATGATTTTCAATTGTCTACATATCTAATAAGACATGTAGATTTACCAATAAAATGAGTGAGAAGAGTATAAGATATCAGTCTATTTGCAGAAATCGTAAAGGGGTGATTTCCTATTACATTTTTAATTTTTTTATACTTTAGAGATCATGTTAAGTACATCGACATGATGAAAAGTTTTGTTTTACATTAACATTTTTAATAATGTAACAAATCAACTAAAAGGGATGAACATGATGAATATTGAGTTTAGATTTTCATTTAATCTTTGGAGAATGATTGTTGGTATATATTCTATTTGTTGGAGTTGACTACATGTGAATTTGATACTCATATTGATTAGTATGATCAAATGTACCATCTCGTTTATTTGTTCTTACTAAAATGACAATATCACCATTCATGTTGTTAAAACTGGGAACACGATCATAGATTGACAGACAATGCATAAGGAAATGATCCTCTAATCATTTATGATATAAAGTAATCAAATGAGTATCAATATGATGCTTCTATATCTCAACATGATCAAAATTACAATTTAAAATTTGTGTTTGACAGTTATGAATGTAGTTGATGCATGTTATGGGTTATTAATAAGTTTTTTTTTGTCAAATTTGGTGGACCATTTTCCAATTGTTCAAGGTGTAAACTTCATGGCCAATGAAATTTTTTCATCGAATATTGAAATATAAATTCAAAAAATATGTGGTGATATTTTCTAAGATAAATTTATAATTAATTTAAATTAATCATGAATAAATAATTCTCCTTTTTAAGATATTTCTTTTCTCATTTTTTGATCATATGAAACCCCTTTTCATATTACTAACCTTTCATATAATTATCCAAAAGTATATCACCTCTAGCAATGATCCACGCATGGTCTATTGATCTATGAAAATCTCCGATAAACTGTTAGGTTCGAGCAAGGAGGATCAATCATATTTTATTTTTTGTCTTGATCTCTTTAATATAATTCATTATTGATGGAATTCTTCTCATTCTTGATAATATGAGAGAAATTGAAAATTATATAGAATTAATCAATTCACAAAAATTCTCAATTCTTGATTAACCATTCACTATATACATAACCATAAATTTATAGAGTTATAGTATAGATTGAAAATGTTATTTATTTTAAAAAAAACTTTAAATAATATAATATAATTTATCTGAACTCATGGAATATTTTTATTATTTTTATAATTTTAATGGAATTTGAATACTATATCAAGGATAAATATTATTTTTTCGACATGGAAATTTTTATTTATCACCAGAAACAATCATGATCCTCTCATCCTCCTCAGTATTTTTTGAATAACTGAATAAATATTTACTCATAAATAAATATTTTATTAATAATATGGAAAATAATTATTTATTAAATGTTTAATAAATATGATAAATAAATATAATATATTCCCATAAAATTGACCTATTTCCTTAGAATAAATATTTATTTTCTTATGTGATTACTTAATTATTAAAAAACTTCACCACCATTTAGAAAAATAGTTTTATTCAAATAAATAATTTCAAATAGAATATTCTAGAGATAAATAGAAACATATTTGTGTGGCTATATAATAATCTATATCATTAAAATTACTAGAAACTACCTAAAATCTAGGAATACTATCCATAAATATGTGAATACACCTATGGAAATGAATTGAATGTCACAATTTTTGAAAAAAAAAACATAAAATAAATCATTTTTTTAATAAAATATGTTGGTTTCATTACTATATCAAGAAGACTACACATTTCAATCATCAGCTTATATGCATTATATATCATTCTATAACTATCATAAATAAACCCATCATTAAACCATGACCATGAAATTTAATAAAAAAATATCTATTTCAATCAGGGTGTCTATATAATAATTTCCATTAATATGGAAGGGAAAAATCATTAAACGTCATATATATTAGTATCGCATCATTCATGAAACACCCAATATACCCTACTTCCCAAAAAACATATGGGATCATGGTTTTTCCTTATAAATATATGTGGAGGATTTATCACGTGCATTAATAATAATGTTAAATTATAAGGTCCATTAAACATGATCACAAATAGAAATATCATATGATAAATAAACATGCAGAATCCCTACTAATGGGTATATTCGTATAATATCTCATTTTGGTGACTACCAAGTGAAAACTCCATGAGATAAAATGATCATCCACTTCGGGTTACTCACACTTGATTTCCAACATATTATATTCCCCATCATATAATGATATCTGACTATATAAATAGGTTTAAGAATAAAATCGTGAAATGAAATTTTTTTCATTATAGTATAGATCTACTAAGAACATGTCAAAATAATGGCTACTCTAAAAAATTATTAAATTGATGTCATATTGAATAATGAAAATTATGTTAGAAGATATTTTATTAATATTAAACTATTCAAAAATAAATTTCATCCAAATTAAATATTGTTGTTATAGAATACCAACTCCAGTACATTTATTATAATGACATAACACACTTCAAGTGTTAAACATCAAGATAGATAGTTAAAATTTTTATAGAAACATTGGAAAATGATACACAAATAATTCGTGGAATGTAGGAATAAATTGTGCATAATTTTATTCTCTCATTTCTTTATACAATAAAAAACATTATTCCAAAATTATTAAACATAATAGTAATTGAAAAATCACAGGTGTAGGGGTCAAAACATGGATACAATGTTCATATTGTATCAAACAAATATGGCAATTATCATAATATCATTTGTGACATATAGATATAAAACATACATTAATACAATGTTAGAATTTATCTGTATCATCAAAAGTTTAATTTTAACGTTATATTGTTATTAATGTGTTAGGTGACGATTAAGTGGTCAAAACTAAGAAACCCATTTCACATTTCCATGAAAACATATAATGATGATCCTACAATCCTTTATTATTTTTATAAGTTATAAAAACATTAATATGATGGAATGATTTCTTGATATGATCCAAATTACTATTTGAAAATTCTGGTTTTTATAAAAATGACCACTCATTTTTAAAGTGCTTAATACCAACCATATGATTTCATATTGATGTGAAAACATATGACCAAGATCCTTGAATCATTTTTTATTAATAAAAATTGAATGTAAATCACAATGATGAACAAATTTCCTAGTACAATGGGGAATATAATTTCATATTATTTACACTTATTATTCAATGAACAATAAATTTTATATTGGTCCAAAGTGTGCATAAAATTATCAAATGGCATGAAGACTTCGTTAAACAATACGATACATTTATGAATTGATGCAATCAAACAAACTTCAATTTGATACACTAACTTGGTGACATGATTAAATTCATCCTTCCACCTTGAATTTTTATTTAATTTTCAAATCACCTTTATGGGGTCAAATCCAGAAAATGTGTCTGTATTTCCATGGAAGCATAGAAGAATGATACATGAGATAGTTTTGATATATAGAACTATAACAGGTGTCAATATAATTCTTGGATTTCTTTGTATGAACTAATGTACCATTTTTCCTTTATATATTTACTGAAATAACATATCACCCATGAAGGGGTCCAAACCAAGTAATATTTCCTCGGATAGACATGAAATCATAGAATAATTATACTCATGTAATTTTTTATTTATTGTAATCATTTGAGTATCAATTTGAATATCGGATTTCTTTTTTTGATATGAAGTACAATTTCACCTTTCTATTTTTATTCAAATGTAATATCAACCATCATGGGGTCAAAACCAAGAAGATGAGTTCATATTAGTGAAGAAACTCTATAAAGGATATTTGGGTTATTTTTTATATACAGTAATAAATTGAGAATCAATACAATGAATCAGTTTCTCAGTAAGATTCATTATACAATTACACTATATTATTTTTAGTCAAATTACACGTCTCTATTCAATGAGTCAAAACAAATAATATAAATTTGTATTGGTATAGAAACATAATAATATAATCTTTCAATTATGTTTTATTAGTAGGAATCATCCATTCATCAATACGATATTCGAATCGCTCATTATGATGAAAAATATGTTTTCAAATTGTTAAAATATATTAATTAATCGAAAATAATATGATTTGGGATAAAAATAGAAAATAGGATCAGATTACAACAAAAAAGGGCATTATAATTTGATAGTTTATTGATTTTTTTTAAATTCATTTTTAATATCACATAAATTAATTTTTAAAAACATGTAAATTTCATATTTTTGTGCCATATTGTGTTTCCAAGGAAAAATTTAAAATTTATTATATTGAAAGGTTTTTAATATAATGTTCATCATTTTGGAAACAATTTGGATATTCATTATGAGAAATAAATGATTTTATTTAAGACAAATGAGTTTTTTAGAATAAATTGAATTGGTTTTAAATCATTAAAATTTTAATAGAAAATTTTGAATTTAAATATATTTTTAATTTATGATCCTTAATTAATTGTGTTTTGAAAAAACCTGTCTTATTTGTCGATTATGATAAAATTGTCTTTTAATTTTAACAGCTTGGACCAGAAATTCATTTATTAAGATGAACATGAAAATGTAATTGATTTATGATGAATTTTCTCCAATAATTTTTTTCATAATTTATAGTTTTCAAATTTTGCAGATCTCTTGATTGATTCACATATCAAGTATGGAGAGATGATGGGTGAATATTTGGAAAAAGTTCATAACTGTCATACCATCACCCTCAAGCTAACATAAACCTCCATACATGTGGTTTTAAGAACAATCCACTTTAATGGACCGCACATACTTCATCATCTGATCGCACAATGAATTTTCAACCTACCATGGGATATTACCTTCATCATATGATTCAAGAGACAAATGATAGTGGATGAAGGTTAGCTGCGTTGAAGACCTTATGAATGATTAACAAACCGTGATGGGGGAAAGATACACCATCATGATGCCGCCCGACCTCTACTACTCAAATATGATACTTCCCAAATTGTATTAAATGAAATCAGAGTACAAGAAGATCCTCATACAATGGATTAATAAAAATTGTGATTAAATTTGTGTCACGTAGATTTTGTATTATGATCACTAACTAAGAAATTGATAATCTATTACAAAGGGTTGCTACGAATTATAGTAGATCGAGGCTGAAAAAAGGTCGTCCAGGCTTTCGAAGATTGTCAAGTTAGACCATCACGGATGGGAGGAGATTATATAAGAATGAATCTCAATGATGATGCTAAAAAAACTAATCAAAGATTTATTATTTAAAAAAATGACATGAGTTTATTTTTTCATAACATCCATCTTCGGAGTATCTGGCCAAACTGAACGATGTTGACTAGGTGTGTGGATCTGATAGATTCATGCCTTCAGCATAATTGATTAAATGATATGATTGTGAACATTTTATATATATGATATATACAAGATTTTGAGGTTTTTTATTGGTTTTAATATTATCATTGGACCAAATATATTATAGCGCGGGCCTCTAGGATATCTGACACACTAGCTGCATTGTCAATGGGGGATTCATGAAAGATGTTCAAGGAAAATCCTAGATGTATGGAACCATGTAAAACATGAAGTCATTGTCTCAACATTACAATGGTGCTGTATCAATCTATGAAAATACCAACTTTAGAACCATTTATCCTAGTTGAATTATATAAGTACCTCTAGATCAAATATTACTATATCATACAGTCTTAAAAAACAAACAATTCCACTACCAGGAAACCACATCCTCAGAACCATCCCACTCAGTATCTCATATCCATTTGGTGGGGAAACAAATTTTTTAAGGGATAATTGTTCAGTTATAGAAAAATATTTTGAGAATCTCCAAAAAATATAATTCTAAAAATCAAATATCACAAAAAATTTAGATGATGGTTTTAAAAAGTGGAAAATCTCAATTGATTTGAAATAAAAATCCTCAAAGTAACTATAAAATATACACTATGACTAATAGAGTAAAAAATAAAATTAATACACAAACATGAATTAAATTTAATGTTAATAATAATATATACAATAAAAATCACCCCAATATGCATCCTTACCCTCTATAATAATAATATCATGACATGAAATCACCATTTGATGATAATAACAGAACACAAGGCGTTATTGCAGCACCTCAATAAGTTATTATGCATCCCTAATTAGACTAATCACTACTAACCAACACTAAAGAACCATTTTCATATTTATATATATATTATTTGACATGATCCCAATATATCACATTTTTTTGATGCCACATGTTGGTTATTTTATAAGCATATGATGACCTATAGAGTCTCCAATGCATTGGATTAAAAATTCAACCAACTAAAGGTAAGAATTTTCACTGTTTTAAATGTATAAAAACAAAAATACATTATCATTTTTTTTAAAATCATTATCATTAAATTTTATTAACTTCGAGTTGAACCAAAAAAGTAACCCCTCCATCCCATAAATGTAGGATAACTCATCCAACAAACTTATTTGTAAAGAAAACTGGTTGGGATTGAAACAATCTTTACCCTCTACCAAAATTATGTCATCACCCTTTTACAACATTCATAGAAACAGAATGTATCCCCCTCCAAAATAAATCCAAATAATGGATTACTAATAAAATATATGTATGAACATCTAATCTAAACAAGACGAGACCCATGACATGGCTCCCCTATAATAGTAATTCCCATATAATCATGAGTAAAATAATAAAAAAATTTCTTCATCAATTCACCATCCTTTAAGAAGTCTTCAACACTCTATGAATCTCCATGATATATAATATTTATTGTTTCATCACTAGTGATAGTTTCTAAAGAAAAAAAATCATTCAAGACCTAATATATCTGAATTTAAATTATTCTTATTAAAAACATTTTTCCTCTTAGTCGATGCCCTTCAACTCATGAGTTGTGAACTTCTATGCCATAAATACCATGAATTCCTATTTGAAACGTCATATTTCACATCAATTCACACCTTTAAATCCATCATATAAATCATTCGACCCTTTATGCCTTGCGTATATTCCATTGATCCACTACACTATTTACATATACCATATGTAAAATAACTCTTTAATCCATCATTATCAAGGGCACATGATAAAAAACAATAATGGTGTATGCCTAGCCTAGGTTACACATCTTTCATTATCAGTATAAAACACGCATTTGTAGTGACATAAATATCACCAAAACCAATGAAATCAATTGAATCTCTATTTCCCAAATTCAATATACCGACAACACCTTCTTCATATACAAAAAAAATTATTCACTCTTAGGTGTAATATGATACGACGTTTCCTAATCAACTACCTATTTTTATATATATATGATATATGCTAAAAACACCATCATAAAGTAAATCACCATCAAAATTTATAAGAATTTTTTCGTATCCTTGGAATTAATTTCATTTTTCATCTTTCTTCCTTACATTTATTTAAATCAAGGCATTTTCATTATACATGAACCTCCTTATTGTAAAAGAATCACTTGACCTTTCTTCTTGTCTTCGACCAACCTCTCTGATTAATATGCCCATCTGTCATGGCCAAAATAACAATATTACCTAAATAATCAACAATATTGGACGTTTTCTAAACCATTATAATTAATAATGATGAAATCAAATCATCCAACATGAGAGTGTCTTTCCCTAAAATCAATGTGGTGGAAATATTATCATATGGATATCATAAGGAATCCAAAATAAGAAAATATTTTCATTCTTATTCTATTTCAATAGGTACAACATTTCTATTATCATTGATATTGACTTCCACTGAATAAAGACCTCTTAAAAGAGTAGTGAAATAATCAATATGGTAACCTAAATGTCAATATTATTAAATTCTCAAACATTAAAGTAATTTTTATAATAGACAATATTTTTTTGAGATTTCGATTGGTACCTAATTTAAATCGTTTCCAAGATCTCCTCCAAATCTGTTAGATTCATCATGCCTTGTACTGTTTCATCACCCAAATACATCTAGATTATTCTTATCACCATTGATTTCATATCCTTCCTAGCCCCAATTCTCCTCATCATTGGTTTCCCTCATGTTTTCTTCAACGAATTTGATGCCATCTCAGGAATCAAAATATTTTTTACTCATTGCTTCCATATAGTGAAATTATTTTTCATGTTAAATAGTTTTATGTAGTAATAAATCACATTTAATCATTAAACTATATCCAATCATACATAAAAATTGATAAATCTATTTAAATTTAGTTTTTTGGGAGGAAATTGATTAGTTATGGTTTAATTGTATTGTTGTTAATAAATATTGTGACAATCTCCATAAAAAACGAAGTGCAAAACCAAAAAGTGGGAAATAAATGAGTTGTAGATTTTAACATGGAAAAAATATCCAATGATGAGGATTAAAATGACATGGGAATACTCTAAAATATTCACTATAAAACTAACAGTAAAAAATCTAAGTAATACACATTAAAGATTAAAAATTAGATTGTAGAAAAACATATGTGAAAAACTACTCCTGGATACACCTCCTTTGCCTCTTTGATAGTCATCTCATGATAAGGCATCACCCTTCGAAATCCAAAACAGAACACCCAATGTAATATAGACACCTAAAATAATCCATTATGCAACCCAATTTTCAATACTCACTTGTACCACATACTCAAAAACTGCTACAACTGATATATCATGATAAGGGGTCCAACTCCTATATTCCACCTTTTATCTACAACCCACATTGGTTATTTTATAATTGTGTAAAGACCTCTACAATCTCTCATGAATTGTGATAAAAATTAATAAAAATAAGGATAAATCTTATAACAATTTTTTAACCTATAAGATTCAAAAACCCAGATCCTTATTTCGAATTTATAACCTAATAATTAAATTTGAAAAAACCAGTGATAAACCATAGCACATCCATTATCCCCACTCCAAAAGTTGAACTATTTCTATCTAGAACCTCCTAATTTAAACCCTAAAAATATAATTATCCTCAAAATTGAGTACTTGGGGGACTAAACCCTAATCCCATTGATATTAAACTCCACCCTCCCATCACATGATATGCACAAAACAAACTAAAATGGGTCACAAATATTTCATATATCAATGAATGCAATTATGTCAATATATTTCATTATCTACATAAATATAAGACAAAAATTATGAAGTTGTGTATCTTTAACATGTAACTTGCACTGATTGTATAACTGTAATGTTATAATTACATTGGTTTTTTAATGTTGGATTTAGATAGTAATTACTTATGGAAAGGTAATAAGGAAACCAAGGATCTATATGAAGGTACTAGAGGATTTCTACAACTACATAAATGTAATTTGAGTGTTTTGATGGCCATTAATAGGAAGAATACAATAATTCACACCATGTAAAGGTTTTTATGTGATGTATAAGGGTCCACTGAGATTTTAACTATATATGTATGTAGTTAAATTCCCTATGTGAAGGTAAAATGAAATTGTTGGAGCTGTATAAACTTGGGTTAAGATGCTACAGTCAGTTGGATTTTAATGTATAGTTGATCAATACTTTTTCATGTGTTTTATAACATACAGTTTATATGAAGTTATTAATATGATTGATCATTGATTTATTCATGTGACCAATCTATATTATGTTATTCAGTCGGTCCAATTATATGGTTGATCGTATGGGAGATTAACTATGTCATCAAATTTTTATTTTTCAATTAAATAAAATCATACGACGAAATGTATGATGTTCCCAAATGAAAAATAAATATCAAAATTCCTATCTTGATGCGTGAATTTTTTTTAATAAGGGAACAAATGCACAATGAATATCTTGTTTCGTGAGCAATTATTGATGAATTTGAAGAGTAACTACATGTTTATGAATATTCATTTACTATTATTGTGAAGGGAGATCCATTTCCCAAGTGGCCTACTATATTATAAGAGAATAAAAAATACCCTTCTATGAGAATTTTAATGTTTATAAATAATATTTGCATTGTTTTTTTATGCATTTGTTAGAGTCCTAAGATTGGTGTGCCTAACCAATCACCCTAGAATTTTATTTTGGGTGTCTAACGAGTTGTTGAATAATATTAACAGGGGTATATAACCTCTTGTGTATAATAATCATATAAAGGAGAGAATTTTTATATGAAACCTTTAAACATAGTTTCTTGGGATTTCTATTATTATCCCTGCAGGTGAGTTGATGGCGTGTGATATTATTAAGAGAATAAATAAATTTAACAGTTTCAAGAGGATGAATTTAGAGGAAGAAAAAAGTGTAAAAATAATACACTAATTCACCACACCCCTATCAATTTTCATTCTAACTAGGGAACATCAATGAAATTATAGAAAAATGACACATTCCTTATATGTGTAATGACTCCCAAATTTCAATATATTATTTTTTGAATATTGTAAGTATTATTTTCAAGATCAAGGGTTGAGATAGCATGAAATTCCAAGGATTGGTGTTCCTGGAATAAATGATTGAAATATATTAAATTCATTAAATAGAACACATGCACAGTTTTCCTAAAAATATTGAATAATTTCTAAATGGAGGCCCAAATTAGAAATAGAAGGGTCACTGTTGAGTTTAGAATGTTGGTTCGACCATAAGGATGACATAAACTATTTTGGTTGGGGTTTTTTTTCAGAAAAGTCACCACGTGCCAAAAAATAAATAAAATTATATTATTTATCCATTGATGTATTGAACTAAATTATTTTATAATAATTCTGATCTAATAGAATTTTAGGGTTATCTGCATAACTCTAGAGTTGTTATAGAACCCTTTGAGAAAGCATTAGAGGATCTCATTCTAGAGAACATCAACTAAATCAAATATCATTGATTGGTGTGAAATTGGATGTGGAGATATCACTAATGGAAATAAATCATGCTCATTCTCTATCAGATATTAATATATATCAAGGTAGGAAATTCATTGTTTCAGTTTCTTTTCTAATTTTTTATTCCTATGAAGAATGAGAATCAATCAACTGATGAATTCATTCATGGATCGTGCATTTCATGGGATGAGTTACATTATATTGGTAGTTAGGAAATTTAATTTGTGGTTAGTTGAATATATCATCATTTTTCATCCTAATTATAATAAATCATGGTTGAATAAAACATCATCTATGGTCCACTACTCATGGTTATTATTTTTTATTTTCACCCCTAATTATATGTTCATCATGTGCATTCTTCGTATGGCATATGGTTCAACATTCATTAAAGAATAAACATTTTCACACCCATTTATTGGTGAAAGTATTCAATATTGTATATTTGAAATCATCATGACATGATGGTGGTGTAATGATAAAAGATCTAGTGGTTCAGATGATGCAGATACCTGACTATAGTGTTCATCAATGCACAATGAAGAATGATGAACTACACCATTCTCAGAATAGATTAATGGGTAAATTCCTGATGATAAATGATGAAAAGGATCAGTTTATACTCTTCTTTCGTTTCGTATGAGGGGATAGGCATGAATAGTGGTTGTAAGAGTGTCCAGAAATGTGCAGACAAGATATAAGAGTCTGAAAAATTCCATGATACATGACATGTAACGTTGATCAACATGTTGTGTTGGAAACCCATTTTGGAATCAACTGTTTTATAATGAGGTTATGTATCCCATGGTTTGTGACTTTGTCACATGGAGTGTGACCCTTCACTGATGGTTCGACTTGTACCTTAGAGGGTATACAGACATAGGCTGGAGTACACTGTCATGGGAATGCATTGTACTCCCACATATACATGGATTGTCCTAGTGTACAAGGGAATACCCATGTACTGGTAAATGTTCATAGGTATGGGGTAAGCCTCATTCCATGTACATTTACATAGACCTAAATATATACATTGGTTATTTTCATGGGCCAAACCCTGGGTGTAAGGGAGCTAGTGTGTCCCCCAACTACTTGTTGTACACTCCTTAACGGTTAGCTTGGAACAAATTTACTATGTATCATTGATGATTGTCATTAGGATATATTCCCCATATACATTCACTAAGGGATAGTATGGAATCACCTATTCTCATTGGATAGTGATCCATTTAGTAGGACTTCTTGGCTACAGTTTTTTGAAAACATACATGAGGAATTGAGTGAGATCCTTTATTCACATTAATGATCTAGGTAGAGTACCAGGTATTGCTATGTCTGATAATATGGAGTTGATGGTTCTCTACATTACTGGATAATATAACAAGAGTTTTTGTTACACACAATGGGCTTAGGATAGATCCTCATATATATATATATATTATTTCTCTATTCTTATCGAATACACACCTAATAACGAGACCCGATGAGAACTACTTCTTAAAAGGATTTATTCAGTGTTGTCAAACTCATGGAGTGTGTTCTATTAGATGATTTTATTTTGGTAGATTCATGTTAAAATCCTAGGATAGATTTATAGCTGGGACATTACATTTTGATTGTGCGTCTATGTTGACTATATCTGCATATTTTTATTATATGAATTGTAGACATATGCCTATGTAGATGTTATTGTTATTACATGTGGGATGATTTAAGGTTTTGGGGGTGTATTTCAACGTATTTGTATACTCAAAACTACATAGGTTTTCCCACAATAGTCATTTATTGTGTATAAGATCAATTTATTAATAGAGTCCTTGAGAAAAAAATGAGGTGTTTCATATTGAGACAAGATAGACAGAGGGGTGTTACTACATCATCTTGAAATCATCCCCTAGTTTAATTTTAGGCTGTAAATGTTTTCAGAATCATTTTGGTGGGCTTGTATTGGGCCCTATTTTAAATTCCATTAGTTAATACTGTACTCTGGTTGTAGGATTTAGATTTATGATTTCATGGTGGTTCAGTTGTTTTAATATTTCATAATATTATGAGCTCGGATATTTTTTCATCTTTAAAGGTATATATTCTTGGGAATCCCGTTGTAGTGATTTACCAACACAGTTTCAGTCACCAGCCCCAGGAATTTAAGAGTTTGGATTGGGGATTCAACTACATGGCCCATTGGGATGGGTCGAGATGGAGTGGTATCAGTGAAATCCGTTCTACGTTAGGAACAGAGTCTATAAGATTTGTTTGCGGAAAAATGTTATGTGTTTTGTGCTCTGATTTCAATATTGGGAATCCAAGGTTAGTGAGGAATCATAAATATCCATACACCATGCTTCTAACCACTAATCTTTTGACTTGATAGATGATTACACTTGTTGTTGTGAAAAAATGGTATATAGATCATATAAGAATGTGTTGTGTTTTTCATTTCCATCTTGAGTTATCACTCTAGATATACTAATATTCTATGGTACACATTTCCTATTTTTGGATTCATCCAAGTTCTTTGCAAGCTATGATATATCATAATGATCGCGATGAATATCCCCTCAGTGATGACGCATCGATATTGGGGATGATCCAGAGATGTTACCTCTATGTGGTGTACTAGTTGTACCACTAATTATTGAGAAATAGATGGTACCAGAAATAATAGTAGTTATGATGCATAGGAATATCACACAACATGAGTCTTAGTGATATAGACCCATCAGGTTTGAAGGTTATCTTGACCCACAGGTGGATGACGATTGGCTTGATTCGGTGACATGAAATTTTTTTCTAGTTAAGAATCCAACTGATCATATTATGGCCCTGGAGGCGAGAATTATCCACTGATCATAAGGATGTTGGTTGGGGTTGGTGAACAAGTCCAATCATGTGGTGAATCTAGCATTTTTAGAGTTTGAGTTCCTTTTTAGATAGTAGTTCTCAATAGATATGATAGTTTTTTATCTATCTATGATCTTTTTGAGTTCCAGTATGGAACACCATTATCTTAGTATTCATCGAGGTTTACCAACCTCTATAGGTTCCTGATGTATATGGTTCAAGATCAGTTCTTCGGTGACAGGAACATCATGCTAAGACTATATAGATACAATTGATCTAGAGTTATACCTATATTTATTCCTACCTACTATGTGGTTTTATAGAGATCATTAGTGGTTGAGAGTTTCTTTTCTGAGAATACCTAGACATTGGTGGATGATAATGGGTACACAAGAGTAGAGGATTCATCAACATGGATCCAATTTTAGTCTCTGGGACCTGGACATGTGATACATATCAAGAGGAGGCCATGAGATAGAGAATATATAGTTCTTGGATCACAGGATTGGTCCATTCTATCCATAGAGTTGTTGTGATACTCATGTGACGTCAAGAGACATCATTTAATGGATTGTTATACTAAATTTATTCCAAACAGGGAGACCATAGATGGGTCATCAAGGATGATTTACCCCTTTAGGTTTCATAATGAAAGTGGAATGAGTTATACAAGGTCATATTGATAGTATTACTATGTACTTCTAGGGGAAATTATTCTATAGAGTGATCATAGACCAACTCACCATGATAGGAATCTTCGTAGCTTACTGGGAGAAGAGGTAAGTTGAGATCATGGGACACCTCTATGTGTAGGAGATATTCTAAAGCTATGTAGTTCCACCAATGAACATTTCTATCATTGATTTGTGCTTCACATATAGGTTAGGTAAGGGATCTTATGTGACCTATGGGATTCATATATTCTTGAACACAATGTTCCACCCCCAAACAAATGACCAAACATAGTGGACTATTGAGATCTTGTGGGAAATATAGCTAGCATTATTTTCAGACATTTGTTGTCGTTCTGAGGATCAAATAAAATTGGAGTGTTTTCTTATAAAAAATTTCTATTCCACGACTGTTATTGAACCATTCAAGGATCTATATGGGTGACTATACATGTCACCACTTTGTCGACTGACCTAGGATAGGCATCACTTATGTGATTAGGGTGGTGTGAGATAATACTAATAATGTTTATATCATCTTGGATCAGATGGGGATTGCACAAGTCCATCTGATGTATTATGTTGATCTTCAAGATATTCCTTTGGATTTCATGGAGGGTGATACTGTGTTCTTATGGGTTTCACCTCGACATGGATTATATAGATTTGTAAAGTGAAGCATGATATGAATATGATTTATTTTCACATTCTAGAACTATATTGATATGGTGAGGTGGAATAAAACATAGATCCACAACATCAGTTATACTGGGTACTTGACCTATTCAATGTGTCACAGTTGAGGAGGTACTTGTATGACCAATCACACATTATAGATTGTGGCGAGCTAGACATCGAGGATGGATCGACATTCTCTATGTACTTGGTAAAGATGGATGATCATAAATAGACAATTATATATGGATGATTACTTTATTTATTTAATGTATGGTGGAAACATGGGAATATCGTTGGGAGAAAATGGGGGTGGGAAGCTCAAATTTGTTATTAGAATGTACATATCTTCATATTACCCTATTTTAGATTCTCAGGATATAAATCCCCAAGGTTGGGAGAATTTAATGAATCATAAATTTTTATGTATTATTTTTTTGATAATGTATGTAATATTTTTGATACTAGGTGCTAATCTAGCATTAAATTTTGTGGTGCATTGTACGGGTAAATAATATTTTAGATATACTAAATATATTAAATATCACGGTGATATAAATGTCTTGAAAAAGAGTTATGGCATATAAACTGAGGCCCAGATCATAAATATTGGGGATCTGTTGATCTTAGAATGACAGTTCTACCTTCTTTGTGACAAAACCTTTTTTGGTTTTGGGAATTTTCATATATTTCATCATTAGTGTAAAAAATGTATTTAAACATTGATCAAGAGGCCTAATTTTTTTTATAATAATTGGATTATGATGAAATTATCATGTTACTCGTATATCACAGGAGCTACTGGAGAAAAAATTGAAACAAAATTAGAGGGTATATCTCAATATAAAGTCAACCAAATAGAATATAAGGGATTGGTGAACAATGGAATTTCGATATCTCACAAATTAAAATCACATAGGTTCATTCATCCTCAATGATCAATCCATCTCAAGATAAGATGTTGTTTATTTGGATTCTTTTCTCATTCTTGACTTCTATGATGAATTTTATTCAATATATCATCAAATTTATTCACATATCATGCATGTTATAGTGTGGAGTTGTTTATTTTTGTAATTGGGAGAATTTATTTGGGGTTTTTTATTATCTCTATGTTCTTCGTTATAATAAAAAAAAGTATTATACAAACATTGATTAAGGCATATTCGTCATGATCCTTCCTTGTTAATTTCTCTCATGATTCCTCATTCATCACTAATTTAGGTCATTCATCATGTGGTTCAACATATATTGAAGAATTTATCATTTCACACTCATTTCATATTACAATGATTCGATATTGTTGATTTAGTCTCAAAATGACATGATTCTGTTGTGACTACAGAAGAATAAGGGGATCAAATAGTGTGTATACCATATTTTCATGTCATAATGTACATTATGAAGAATGTTGATTTTGATAATTTTGTTAAGATATTCAGCGGCCATATTTTTTGTTCGATAATTGTGAGGTCTATATGATGATCTTCATTTTTTTTTGTCGAGGGGTGATACTAGAATAGTGAATGGAAGAGCAACTAACCAAACACGTATCCAATATGAGTTTTTGGAAATTTGGTGAGACACGTCATGTAACACATATCTATATTCCATGTGGGACACAATAGTGGTGGTTGGGGTTTTTGTATGATGTTATATATCACACAGCCTATGACCCCTATCCAGTGGATTGACATCTACCATGAAGGGTATATAGATCTGGGTTAGAGTGCATGGGAACAAGAACACTTTGTACTCAAATATAGACATGGGTTGTCCCAGTGTACATGGGAATACCCGTGTACTAGTACATGGGAAGAGGCACATAGTCAGCTACACACCATGTACATTTACAGAGATACAGACACAGACACAGTCCATTTTCACGGGTAGGCCCTAGGGTCAAATGGATATGTGGTGTACCACAACTCCATGTCATTTACTCCTTAAATATTTTCATGGTTCCCATTAATTTGTATCTTGAACTAGCTTCATTAAGGTATGTTCCCCATATTATTTCACTAAGGGATAGTATATAATCACTTCCAACTAATAGGAAAATTGTCCATTTAACATAAATTCTTGGATATAGTTGTTGGAGTCCTTCTGTGGGTCACAAAATGAGATTCTCAATCCATATTTATATCCTATGTAGAGTTCATAGTATAATCATTAAAAACAACATGCTAGAGTTGATCCTCTACTTAGCTACTTCATCCAGATTGATTTGTTTTATACCCCATGGAGTTGGTAGTGATCATCATTTGTGTATCATATTTAATCAAGATTCAAACTTATAAATCTAATTGTGAGACCCTACAATAACTAGTTATCGGATGTACATCATTAGTGATATCATCCTCATGCAATGTCTTCTCATGGATGATTTTTCTATGGATCCTTTGATGTGGAATCCTATGATGGCTTTATTATTACAAATTTACATTTAAAATACGTATATTTTTTAGTATAAATAAATATTATTTTTTATTAATTTTTTAATTATCACAATGTATAGATTAATGTTATTTCATGTTGTGTTAATATTATTATTGGGGTTCCCTACTGAGTTTTTCTATACTCACCTCTTCAAAGGCTTTTCCTGCACATATCCTGTCTTTTGAAGATAGTCCATATTTTCACATAGTCGTAGAGGGATCAGGACTAGGTTGTTAATTGTGTGACTAGACCGACAAATGTGTGTTCCAGTGGTATCATTATAGAAATACCAAATTTACATTAACATTTCACTTGTTTTCAGACTCTTTATGGAGGGCTTATTTTTGTCCCGGTTTACATTCATTTTATCTTTCTGCACACTTGTGGTGGTATTTTGATTTATGTATGCATGGTTTTAATTTTTCACTACATTTTACCCTTTAATAGTCCTAGAAATATGTGTTTGTGTACATGTACATAGGCTAAGTCCACCCATGTTAGTGATATTCCTACTCTATGCTAGTCTCCAACCCCTGACCTATTGTTGGTGATATTAGAAAGTCACATATTGGGCCCCACTGGGATGGTTCATAATAATGTAAACATTTTGGAAATGAAAAATTATTTGTGTATGGGTTGTAGTGGGAAATGACATAAAAATGACCGAAGCAGAAATTTTTTAGGGACCTCGGGAATTATAATCAAAGAGGGAGACTAGTTATGGGATGCATTTAAAGTGGTGTTGGTTCTAGTCAACATTTGACCTTATAAATATCCTTATTTCATGAATATTTATATTGAAAACCATATTCAAAATATATTTTAAAAGTAATCCATACGAAATACAACCCTCCCATACTCTAGAAAAATAATATTACTAAATAAGAAATTTGGAGGTTAAATAATGTGCATGGATTAATAGGAATTTAATAGTTGTGTGGTGTTTTATAGATGAAAAAATCTATTAACATAATATCTGATTGATGAGTTGTATAGAAGGGAATACTCCACAAAGGTGGATTTGAAATCAGTTTTCCACCCAGTATGTTTGAAATAGGAAATTTTTGGGGAGACTATATTCAAAACACATGAGTAGTATTATGAATAACTATTAATACAATTCATATTCATGAATTAACCTATGGATTTTCCTACAACAATTAATTATGTATTTTTTTATTTTAAATGGAATATATTTATTCTATTCATCGATGATAATACAATGTATGATTATTGATAGAATAAACACTTATATAAGTTCTGAAAGGTTATAAAAAGTATTTCATGCAATGAAATTTTTTAAAGTAATAATTATTTTTCATCTAAGAGGATATCTGTAGATTATTTAGGGCATATAATTCCAGGTGAAGGTGTTTTGATAGTTCCCAAAAAACTAAGGGTGGTTAAATTGTTGCCTGAGTTGAGGAATGTGAAGAATGTTTGTTGAATTTATGGACAATTGGATGAATTAATAATTTATTAAGGATTATTGAAAGATTACAAGACCCCACATGTTCTTGAAAAATAAGTAGTGTTTTAAATTGACCCAAGAAACTCAACAAGAATTCTACTCACTTAAGAAGAACATGACTGTTTCCCCTATTTTATACCTATCATAGTTTTCCAAAGGATTTTTAGTAGAGGGTGAGACCTTAGGATTGGGAGTGGGAGTTGTGAAAAAATAATAAAGGAGTACTCTTAAATATTTTAGTGATGAGTTAACCAGAAGAAAAATGGAAAAAAATCTAAACATAACAATGATTTTATTGATTTAGCTTTATAAATACATACTTAAAAATTAAATTTGTTTGGAAGGAGGTTTTAGATATATATATATAGCTTATTGGATCCATATTTATTTGTTTTTTGAAAGGATATTTTCAATTGATCATATGTTATGAAAGGATAAGTTACTGGAATATGTTTTATATTTATTTACAAGCTGGGGAAATTTAATATTACTGATAATATTTCATCGAGGGTGGTTTGAGGAGGATATTATATATATTAAGCAATTCCACAACACAATTGGTATGATCTTGATATGGTGGAATAAAATTTAAAGAAAGATGTTAGTATTAAAAAAGTTATTGATTTTTTTTAATGAATTTGTGCCAAAAATCTAGGATTTTCATTCCAAAATGGTCAGTTTTTCTATAAGAACCGATTTATATTTCTAAAAGAACCAAATTTAATTCTAAGCCTATAATTAAATTTATTTGAATTGGGTAGAATAATCCTTTAATGATGTTGGGAAACCTCTTTGAGGACCAAACTGTACACCAAGACAGAACCCCAACTAGGAATATTTTAATTGATGAATCCCTATTGTATAGATGACTATTGATATTGATAAAGAACAGTGCCTATTAAATCTTCTTCAAAATTGAATTGTATTAGCATAGACTTTGGTGATGGTGGTAATATTTATCCCTGGAATTCATACCACCAATTATTGTTTCATAATGGTCTCACTGTGTAACTGGTGGAACTATTTCACTATCTACATTATGATACCATTTTAAGATGATATGGATTTATTCTTAGAGCATGTAATTTTTTTATCATGTTCATGTTGTTCTTATTCTTTTTATATTTTCTCATGTTTACTCTCATTCTCATGATAGTTCATCATTTTTTCTCTATAATTTATGCAAACAATGGTATCAAATTTTGAGTTCCAAAGATCAAGGTTTAATTTCTAAAATGGAGCAATTTATATGGAGGATGAGAAGTTTAATATCAATCGCTTCTTTGAAATTGAATTTAGTTACTAGAGGAACGAAATTAAAGACTATCTTTTTTAGAAAAAATTTCACCATCAACATCTAGGTGAGAATCTAATGGACATGTGAAAAAATGAGATGCAACTATAGGATCTACATGTTCTCGGAGTAATGTGCCATAGGTTGGACAAAAAAAATTCAATTCATCATCGAAGAGTAGATGATGATGGGTGGTTTGATGAAATCTGTTGTGAATATATAAAATAATCGTTTTGTGTTAAAAAAAAGGTTTCCCTAAATATGAAGATGATTGAATGAATGATATTTCCCGGTAATTTCAAAAAATTCAACGCCATTTAGTTTAGATATCATTGGATTGAAATTAGTTGGACAATGAGGTATGTGATCTATTTTTTTATCTCTACTACGTGACAGTTGGGGAACAAAAGTAACAATCATGAGTTGTTCTTATGGGAATATAATGTTGGTTTTGAAATATGTGAGAGACAGAAACATCAATGATGATATTCATAGATGATAATCATGTATTTTGATCTGGTTTTTCTCTAAACATGGACCGAAGATTATATGTGAAATGAGATATTCATAGAGGAAGATGAAAATAAATAGTATAGAGCTAAGGAAAGGGAAAATGTTCTCATCCTACCTGTAATATTTCTCGGAATAAAAGGCATTTCAGTAATGAGTGTAATGATTTATGGGAGGTACCTCAAACCAATACATGTCCATCTATACCAATGGGAGAATATTTACCTATGTTTTACTCATTATGAAATGAGATAATAGTATCTTAATTACGAGTCATTAATTATTTGTCATATGTGCATATATATATATTCTAGTGAATGAGACCAGCTTCATGATAGTTCCAAATCACATTTCATTATTGGATATGTTGTTGATGAGTTTGGTTACCATTTCATGTATGATAAGACAAATATAATCTTAAAAATATAGGTAATTTTATTTAATTATTGTGTCACATATAATCACTACCATGAAGATAAATTTTACACAGGGACTAAATAATTTTAATGCCAAGAGAAATTAAAGCTTGAAGGTGTTAATTAATATGTGGCACAACAATCGGTGGAGTCTACTCATGAAGTGGAGTTTAGGATACAAAAATGGGATATGAGACATTTTTAGATGAATTAATTATCCTTTAATTATATATTACTTATTGATGGTGGATAACTGTAATGTTTCAAAATACATTCCATCTGAAGGAGTTGAACAAGTGGGAGGTGGCCAGAAAGAAGAAAATTTCATCATTAAATGATAAAAATAATTTGTTGTTGAAAATTTTTCTGAAATAAATAATTGAATTACGGAATAAATGGGTATAGAAACTCTTGGAATAACATGATTTTATGATAATGAACACGGAAAGGATGGTGGTGAATGGTTTTGAACAAAATGAATGTTGGAACATTACTGAAATTTTCACACCTATTGGGTTGATCACCACCATCTAGGAGGATCTTAATAATTACTAAAATAGATTACATAATATTAAGTGAGCCCTTTATTGGAATTTAAAAAATCAGTGATTATGGTGTGGTATTTAATAGAGCTAGAAAAATAACACCCTTTTCAGTGTTTTTTTATCACTAAAAAATGTCAGTTTTTTTGGCCCTGATAAATGGTGGTTTTTATCAGAAAACTATTAGTCATGATAAATGGTACATTTCATTTAAAAAATTATGTTCAATTAAATATTTTTATATATTAAAATATAAATATATTTATAATGACACAAATAGAAGATTTTTTACTAAATATAATTTATATAAGAAAAAATATGAATTTACACTTAAAATAGAATATATTTAATGAAAAATGGATTATAAAATATAAAAATAAGAATTATTAATTATTAATTTTATAATAATTTTTAGTAATAGTTAGTTAATAACAATTGGTAGACAATAAAATTAGATTAATTAATGAGGGATCTGTGAAAAGTTAAAAAAAGTTACATGAACATCGAAAAAGATAAACATTAAATTCAGGTTTCAATTTTGGAGCTATCATATATCAAATCAAATCTTATGAAAAAATATACTACTTGGTTACCTTGGAGGACCCTCTTTATATTTATTTTGTTGTAAAAAATTGTCTATAAGGCCTTTAAAACTATGTTATTTATCGGAAAAACATAATTTCTGAACATTGGATGGATTTTTAGCCTCGTTTATGGGGATATTTTTTCCATTTTCAATGTAGGATTAATATATTCTAAATTCATGAATTCAAAAGGATATTATAGTGTAAATTATTTGTTTTTTCATATTGTAATATAATTTATAATTAAATATATAAATATTTTTATACATTTTCATGTAATAAATTAATTCTACAAATGAATATTTAAACTTATTTACTTAATTTTTTTTCAAAAGATATAAACCAGATAAAAATATTTTTTTTAATTTATTTAATTTCAAAGTAAAATTATTCATTTTTTTAATGTTATCAAAATGAATTAATATATATATATATATATATATTTGTACAAGTAATATTTTTATAGAAATATGTGTGTGATCATTAACAATTAATTATTAATTTGAAAATTAAAATTATTATAAATAAAAACATATTTTCAAATATATTTTTTTGATTATGGGAAATATAAATGTGTACGTGCGTGTGAAAATATGTATGTTCATCCATGTGTGTGTTTCAATATTATGTAAATACAAGAAATATAAATTTATTTCTATAAGTATATCATCATCATTAAATATATTATATAAATATATTTATAATAAATAATATTAAATGAATTACAAATATTATATCTAAATATACATTTATATGTAAATATGTATAAAAATTATATATATATATACAACATAAAGACATAATATTAGTTTGTATTTAAAGATAATTATATAATTTTATATAATTTTATTAATAAATATGTAAATAAAAATGGATTATTTATATATATAAATAGATATATTATAAAATATTATATAAATATTGACGGTGTAGTGGTAAAGGGGATACGCTCTGAATGAAGATGACAGTGGATCGATTTCAAGCGAGAGAAAAACTGAATGGAATTGAATGTGCTAACAAATGGGATAGAATGTGATGATAAATGAGTTTGGATTAGTTTTAATGTTGGGAGGTATCATGGGGGAGCATTGTGCTGATAAAGGGGGAGATCACTGATAAAAGGGTGTTAGGATGAATATTTTTTTAAATA
Organism: Viscum album; assembly: GCA_963277665.1. NCBI lineage: Eukaryota > Viridiplantae > Streptophyta > Magnoliopsida > Santalales > Viscaceae > Viscum > Viscum album. The sequence continues at coordinate 1,963,238,514 of OY728156.1, read as the reverse complement.
TGCATTGATTTTTTTCTATCTTAAAAAATGGCACTGATAAAGGTGGATTTTATTATATCCTATGTCAGAACAAATAAATTCTATTTAATTTTAATGACTCAAACCATGTAAGGGCTTTTAGCACTAAATGACCCAATTTATTATGATTTTAAAATAACTGTCAGTAGTAGTGATTTCTCCACCAAAGGATTTATATATTGAGAAGCTCGATATAAATACTGTTTTTTTCATGGACACATATATGGGTATATATATATATATATATATATATATATATATATTATCCATAGGAATATTTTGATTCATTTAAATAATACCTGATGTGAAAACTATAGGAGAGATTATATGGGTTAAAATAGATACTTGGGTAGTGGAAATATTTGTTTGATACAATCATGAGAAAAAATTCCTAAAAAAAATGTTTCATGGATCAATGATAATTTATAACTAAGAATATTTTTTTATATACTTGGATGAATTTGTGTGGAAACATAATAAATTTGAATAATAATTATAATACTCAATTAGAATGGATGAAAGTAGCCATGTGTTTCTTGATTTCAAGGAATCCCCACCTCATAATCTCAAACATTCTATGATTCCCATGACTGATTAGGTGAATCAATATTTTTTCTTTATATAAGACGAAATATATTTCACAAAATAACCCCCATATCATTAATGCACCATTGATGTTACGAATACAAAACACTCATAAGAAATAATATTAAAAATTAGAAATATATATCACACAAATTCTGAAACAGTATTGTTAAAATATATATATATAAGAATCTATTTATAAACAAAGTATATATAATATACATATTATTTAGTGAATTAATATATAATATTAATAATATTTTTACTCATTATTATTAGTTAACATTAAATTCGTTTAGCATATGAGAGGTTTTTCACTTGTATATTTACAATTTAAATTATTGTAACTGTATGATTTCCATTATATGAATAATTAATATTGTTTTGTATTAATTATTAGACTTTGTGAAATTTTTTGATTTATATTCCTACCTCTTATTGAAAATATAATTCAATGTTTGTGATATGGAAAAGAATATTTCATGTTGGTTGTAGAGTGGAAATGATAATGAATGAATTGAAACAAAAATTTCATAATACAATAGAATGTTTTACCATAGTAATTCCTATAGAAAATATGTATTTCATAAATTAGTAATTTACAAATATATAAAAGATAAAAACGGTGTTAAATATTTTCCTAAAAACATTTTTTTATTGGAAGAGAAGAAAAAAGCATAGTAGTAAGACCCTACCATCAACATTCTTAAATATTTTTCACAATTAATAAATTAGGATATGGATTTTATTTGACATTTATAATTAAAATTATATAATATTAAATCAAAAATAAAAATGGAATCTAAAAAAACATATAATCATTTTACAAAAAAATATAATCAATGGTATTTTTTATATTAATATTAATAATTTGTAATTAAAACTATAATTTAAACAAAGGGGTAAAATGAAATATATATAAATAAGTATTATCCAAATAATAATAGAGAATTTTTTTTGTCCTAAAATGGAACCACATGTCAAGAATTAACCATATTATAAATGTTATAACTTTTGATAAATCATTTGTAATAATTTTTAAATAATTAAAATCTCTTTTAAATGTAGAGATAAATAATTATTAACTGTTTTTAGAAATAAAAATTGCATGAAAATTTTAATTAAAACTAATAATTTACTTTTCTCAAGTCTTATATACTAGTTGATATAAAATGTTAATTCAGTTATAATTGTAGTCACAAGTGACATAGATGGAAGATTAATATATTGGGAAGATGATAATGGCGTTCTAAAAAACATTATTATTATGAATGTAAAAATATATTCAAAATTAATACATTGTTTATAATTTTATGTTGTTTATATAGTTTTACTAAATATAATTAATATGAATAGGAAAGTAGATGAGCATTGGGGATACATAATTTATATAAGCGTATCATACAAAAGTAATTACATGGATTTGAATGTTTCCATAAATATAATTCCAAAATTCAATATAATTTTCATTCCATAAAGGGTTGTAGTAACAAATAAAGACTCTTCAATAAATTATTAGAAAAATATCAAATTTAACAAATAAATTTTTTTTATTATTGAAATTAAATGGAACATTGGTATATGAAATAACATACAACTAGGTCAATTTTAAAAAACCGGTTACATTACTAATATAGTGTTCAATAGTGAATTTTGGTTCAAGATAGAGCTCTTTTGTTTCAATAAATCATCATGAAGTATGAAATTAATGGTCACACCACTTACAAGGTTATAGTTGTATCATTCCATGTAACAGAAAAAGAAAAACATGTTCGTATAAATAATGACAAAATATGATCAAATTTGTACATTTTCAGATAATTACAAAAAATGTGAAATAGTATAAAATATTTATTAAAAAAATTATATATAATGATAAAAAATAAGCACGTATATTAAATTGAAATATTGTATTTTACAAATAAATTAAAAGTTATGTCAAAAAATATGGAAAAATATGAACCCATTCTAAAAAAATATCTACCTAAACATATTGGAGATAAAAAGTTCAACAACATCATTTCTGAAGGATATTTTCCTTTCCAATTATTCAAGAGAATAATCAGGAATATGATCTATTAGTTGGTGGTGGAAGAAGAATAAGAAATGAAATTTGGATATAAATAATGCTAATTATGACAAATCTATCATTTCAGATAATTATTTTAAAAATTGGATGGAATCATTCAAGCATAATATGAAGTTGATTTTTTGGTTCATATAGAGTTTATACTATAGCAGAAAAATATGTTAGATTTTATTACAATTAAATAAAAAATCGATAGAATCATGATATGATAAAATAATTCTATTATTATGAAAAAAATATTTTGTTAAAATTATATTAAATTCATTAGATGAGAATAGAATAAGAAAATATATAATAGCATGAAAATACACATATCATAATAGAATTGAAATAACATTTGAGAAACATATTTCCATAAACTGAACATGATTTAGAAAAATATAAACGTACATAATTAATCTTAATATAAATAAATAAATATGTAGAGTGAAACCTAATTTCAATGGGAGATAGATATATATATGGGGTAGTGGAGTTGGAGGAGGAGGCTGATGGTATAGGCATGGGCACATGCAAGAGACAGAGGTGAGAGGTGGTATTCTGATGAAATATTGTGAGATTTTTACGGTTCAGGGATTCTGATATGAGATGAGATTGGGTTGACTATGTGCTTGTGGTGATGTAGGGGTGAAAATTTGTAAGAAACCAAATTTAAATTGATGTAATTTCATTGAAGGAGAAGTGGTATATATAGGGGAAAATGGATATAAGGATGTGATGTGGCAGAGCTTACAGATCTGGAAGAAGGGATATTGAAGATGTAAAATTTTTGGGGCAGAATCATGGTTATGGAATGTGGAGAATGCTTATTCAAGGGAGGGATCATGGGTTCATGACAGTTATTTGGAAGGATGAGGGGAGGTTTAGAGAAGGCAAAATTTCCTAGATATTTGTGGAAATAATGGGTAGGAGGAAGAATGATGGGATATATGTATAAATAGGGAGACACATTTAGGGATAATTGCAGTGGACAAGACCTATGGAATTAGAGCACATAAAATTGAATAGATAATCATTGGTTTTTATAAATCCATGTATCTGTTTTAATAAATTAAAATTAATTAAAATTAATTTAATTATTAAAAAATCATCACCATATTTATATAAATTAACTACAAATTTTAATTTTAATTTTTTTAAAATAAAATGAATTAAATATTCAATATATTGAATTATGTAATTATTTTTATTTACATAATTTATAAAATATTCATTTAGTTTAATTTTTCCATTCAATGTTAATCATTTATAAATAACTTGTATAACAAATATACATACACAATATTTCTTGATATTATCCAAAGTAAAATTTCACCATTTTTATGATTATATTGAAATGCCATATCATCCATAATGGGGTCAAAACCTAACAAATTACATAACATTGATGTGAAAAGATGTGACAAATATCCTCAAATCATTTTTTATCTGCAAGAATCAAATGTGCCTCAACCTGATTCCTGATTTTTTGGGCCTAATGGATAGTATAGTATAATTTTATTGACCCTTAATAATTAATGAAATTTTACTTGTGTAGTGGTAATAATAGGGAAGAAATAATGGATTTTCATGAAAACATATGAAAAAATATGTGTAATTTATGAACTGTTGGAAACAAACAAACATCAATTTTATACATGAATTGGATGGCATGATATAATGTATCGTTTCATCATCACATTTTTGTTAAAGTAAAAAATCTCACAAAATTTTCCGAAAAAAGGTAAATGAGTTTTTATTTATATGTAATCATAGAAGAATAATAGTTGGGGAATTTTTAATTTTTAATAATATTTCACATGACAATTTTGTTGTAAGATTTCTTGTTGTGATCCAAATTACCATTTCATGTATATAATTTTTTATTTAATTCAAATATCACCCATAAAGGTGTCAATATTGATGAAAAAACCTTGTATTCACATGAATACTTTGGAAAATTATCCGTAGTTAATTTATGATCTATAGGAATCAATCAAGTATCAATATAAATTTCATATTTCTTTGTATGATCAGATGTTCAATTTCAATATTATATTTTTATTAAAATAGAATATCACCCTTCATGGGATAAAAAATAATAAAAATATTTTATATTAGTGTACACACATATGAAAAGTATCCTTGTATCATTTTTGATCGATAGGAATGAATTGAGTATCAATATAATGCTTTGATTTCTTAGTTGGATCCAAATTACACTTTCATCTTTTAATTGTACTAAAATGGAATAACACCAATCAAATATTTAAATAAAAATGGATGAATATAGATTGGTGTATAATCATTATACAATGATCTTTGAATCATTTTTTATTATTAGGAATAAATTTTGACCAATCTAGCATTTTTTATTTCTCAATTTGATGAATAATAGGGTGTCAAATTTTTAAAACATAGTAATAATTGAAAAATCATGAGTTTAGGGTTAGAAACTATGAAAACGAGTTTATATTAGAACAAAAAAAAGGACATGATAGTGTGATATTTTATAGAAACATTCCATTAAGTTCAATGTTAAAATCAACTCAATCATTTTTAAAATCAATATAAAATTCACATTTTTGTTTCATTGTGTGTTTCAGAGGAATGAATTACAATAGAGCATAATTTTAGGTTTTCAATAAAATTATCAACATAATGGAAATCATTTGGAGAATTATTATAAGATATACATTTTTTAATTTGGATATGTTAGTTTTTGATTAATAAATAGATGTTTGTTTAAAACATTTAATTTTGAATAGTCCATATTGAATTTCAATGTGGTTTTAATTGACAAACATTAATTAAATATTATTTATGAAAAATCATTATTAATTTTGAATTTTAATAAAATTTCATTTTTAATTTTAAATAAAATTACCTCAAATCCATTTGTTAAATTGAACTTATTTATGACGTAATTGATTTAAGAGGAATTTTATTAATTAGTTTTTTCATTATTTCTATTTTCTGAATTATGATGACCTTGAAGTGGATAAACATATTACTCCTACAGAGATTATTTATGAAAATTTAGATATGTTACAAAGATTTCATCCCATCACCCTTAAGCAAGTGTAAACCTTCATAGAGAGGGCTATAAGATCTACCCACTATAATCGTCTATAGCTCCTTCATGAACTAACCACACTAAAAATTTCATCCTACTAGATAATTTACAATAAAACATACAATGCGTAATATAACCTATATTGGAAGAATTTAGGATGACATTAAACCTTTTTAAAATATAAATAAACCAAGATGAGACAATGATGCACCAACTTGAGGCTGCATGAGCTAATCTACTCAAAGATGATCCTTAGCTAGCTATGTCAGATAAAATGATAGTAGGATAAGTTCTTGGTATCTAGGATTAATAAAAAATTCAATTAAATATGAGTCACATGGATTAGGGATTATGATCACCAAATGAGAAATTGAGACTTTCTAACCAATTGGAGTTATGAATCTTGGATTACCGAGGTTAAAGGAAATTTAGCTGAGATTTAAAAGATGACCAAGTTGGATCGACATGACTGAGAGGAACTTGAATAATAATGAATCATAAATAAGAAGATCAAACACTCATTTCATATTGATGATGTAAAACTACCACTCGAATTTAAATTTTCTTCGAATCCATCATAGGAGTATCTATTCAGGCCATACATGATTGGTTTGGAGTGAGATATCAACTAAGTTTCACATTTACCATGTTTGATTAAATAAAACGATGGTTAAATTTGATAATATATGATCTAGAATCAATTTTGATGTTTATGAACACATTTTGTTTGATTATAGTACCATGAAAGTGATGGTGTGGAGATCTAGGATCTCTAACGCACCAACATTGTGGCCAAAGGATGATCCATGTAAGATGTTCGATGAAATTCCATGATGAAATGAAAGATGTGAATCTTCATGTTCTTGTCTAGATATTCTCTTTGTTTAGTCTTGATTAGTTTAAAAACGAGCTTCTCCCTGGTGTATCTTATTAGGGTCATGGTAGTTTTTTCAGATCACATATTTCATGATCATCTTGTCTCAAAAACCTCAACATTCAACCACCATGCCATCAAATCCTCCCACCCATCACACTCAACATTACACATCCCTTTGGGGAGGGACCAAACTAGTTCTTGGAAAAATATTCATTTATAAAAAGAATATTACGAGAATTGAAAATGAATATGATGCACAAATCCAAAGAGAATGAAATAAATTGATATTCATGTCTTAGCATGGGGAAACCCTCCAACAGTGAGTATTAAAAATCCATGGGGAAAATGTGAAATATCCACTATGAATAAGATAATAAATAATCTTCCAAATACCCAAAGTTTAATTGAAATTATGGAATATAAAATTCGAGAGACAAAACACAACCCAAAATATCTCCTTGATCTCTTTGATAACATTATCATGATATGATGTCACCCTTCTATGATCAAAATCGAACACACTATAATATTATGAGACCTCAAATAAGTTGTTTCCTAGACCAATTTTCACATATTGTTGATATCCCACAATAAATATTTATTATTTCCCTTACATATTCTTCATATAACATTATTTAATATCTAAAATTGTCTCTACAACTTGCATTGTTTCTTATATTGGAGTGTTACGGCCTCTAGAATCACTCATGCATTGGTTTCAATATGCATACAAATACAAATAAAAATTTTCCTTTTTATAAACATATAAGATTAAAAATCCCAGATTCTCAATTCAATTTTAAAACAATATCATTAAATTTGATAAACCACAAGTTGAACCTAATCAGTATACTCATTCATCCCATCACAGAAGGAGAAGTTATCCAACAAACTCAATTTGAGAGAAAACATGTTATTACTACACTGATCATCGCCCTCTATAGTAAATATGACACCACCATTTTTCACTACTCGTAGAAACATGATATTTTCTCCTAAAATGATATATAAATTCCAAAAATCATCGTCATATATGTGGCTACATAGAACTAATGAAAAATATATGAAACAACACTTGTCTCCCGTATAATAGTGATTGCCACATAATGAAGAGTAACTTTGGAATCTATCTACTCAATTAGATAAAAATCCTTCGAGAAGTATGAAACTCTTAGTGCATCACATCTACACTTTATTTTAATTACTTCCTCACTATTGGAACTACCTAAGGTAAAATATTTAGGATTCATTCATAAAACACCGGACCTAACTGGCATCAGATTTCGAATATTTATCAACTTACTCGATGGTCTTCGAAACATGAGAGATGATGTTCTACCCCAAAACTGTATGAAGTCATTTTTGAAAATTCATTTTCAACATTAAATAACACTTTTAAATCATCCATATTATTCTTTTCACCAATTATTCATCACGAATATACCATCAATCCTCCAGAGAAATTATTTCTTGTATATCAAAATGAACTCTTTAATCCATAATTATCAAGTGTACAAAAAGAAAACAAATTATAGATTATAAATACAAGATGTTTCACATTATTAAATATAATTATAAATCCAATATTTTTAGTGATATGAAAATAATCAACACCAATGAATCCAAAATAATATTATTATCCCATACTCAATATACAAAATTCTTTATATTCATATCAATAAAATAATTCCCTCTTTGGAATAATATGGTAAAATGCTACTATGTCAACAACTTATTTCTTGTAAATATCTGACCAGTGGTAATCATTATAAAATCAAAGAAAATATCTATCACCCTATATAATAATTATATTTGTATCCACATAATCTTTTTCATGTGTCTTCTTTCTACCCATCATATTATTTAATGTGTAACAATTTCTCTACCCATGAACATGCATAACACGAATGAATATCATTACCTTTATTCTTGTCTATGTACAACATATCTTATTAGATTGTCTATCTATCACATATAAAATACCACTATTAACTAAATAATCACCATTATTGGTCTTTTTACAAGTATCGTTCTCCAACAATTAATGAATCACTACATCCAACTTGAGGGTGTCTTTCCCGAAAAAAAATTCAGTGATGAAATTATCATATGATTCTTATAATAAAACCAAAAAAAGAAAATCATTGTATTATTCATAAACATCAATAGTTAATGTGTTACCTTTTTCCTCAATCATGACCTTTCAATGAATAAATCTCCATTATATGTTTGGTGAACTCATCCATATTATTAACTAAATATCAACTCATATTAATTCTCAAAAAATCAAGTCATTTTTCAAATATAAATGAATTATGAGAGAATTTTATTAATACATACGTTTAAAATTCACCCATATCTACTTAGGATCAATCATATTAATCACCTCCCATGGTGTATTATCACAGAAATGCATTTTTATTGTGATTATCACCAACTATATCATATTCTTCCACTCACCAATTCTCATCATATTTGATTTGTCTAAATTTTTCTTTCGTGGATTCATTGTCTTCTCATGAACAAAAATATCATTTAATAATTGTTACCATAGGTTAAATCCATTTTCCAAATTAAATATTTCGAGGATATAATAGATACAATGACATGAATCACTCATATCTAATTAGGTTGAAACACAGATAAAACTCTCCAATATTAGTTCAAGGGGAGGAAATCGATCTCTTATGGGATAATTATTTACTTACGAAAACATATTTTGAGAATCACAGATGAAAATTATGTGAAAACCAAAATAGTAGGAAATAAATAGAGACAAAAAATTAACATGGTCCCACCCACAAATTTGATGATTAAAAACCCATGGGGGATCTTTGAAATATACAATATAATTCTGAGAGTACCAAATTCATATAATACATAAATTTTAGTTATAATTATATTATAAGAAATGATTGAAAATACAAACCCTGATATAACATATTCATCTCTCTAATAATCATCTTGTAATTATAATTCACCCTTGGACGATCAAAAAATACATGAAATTTTGAAACACCAAAATAAATCCATAATGAAACCCAATTTATGCTACACCCTTCTTCCACACACTCAGAAACAATTTCTTCCAATATATTTATATAAGTTGACCTTCTCATTTATCTCAAATTATATCTACATACCACATTGGATATTTTATAGGTGTTTTATGGACAACAAAATATGTCATGTATTAGGTTCAAAATTCATACAAATAAGGATAAGTCTTATTACGATTTTTAATCTATAATATTCAATGTCCATACGCAACATTTAAAATTTAAAACCTTATCCCTAAATTTGAAAACCCCCATGAGAAACCTCAACACATCCATTCTCCCCACTCTATAACCATTACATGTTATTTTATTTCATATCGAAATTAATGACAAAAAATAAAATCATTCACAAATTTGAGGATATGATGGGTTAATCCAAGATCCCATCATTATTAAAATTCATCCCACCTAGCATGTGAGATATAGATTACCTACCTAAATGTGTCAAAAATATATTTCCAAATACATAGATCTAAAAATGGAGTATAAGTGTACATGTAAAGGTTGTTATCTACCTGCTTCAATGCCATTACAACAATTATAAAGCCACATAAATGTAATCGGTTACATACACTATTTAAAAAAAAGTAATTTGTGAAGTAAATTAGCCATGTAAAGGTGTATTTATATATAAATTAATTATGTTAAAGTAATAAGGAAACTGAGGTGCTACATGAAGGTAATAAATGATTTCTAGAACTATGTAAATGTTATCTATTAATTATGTAACATGGGAAAAGTTAATGTGGGAGTTGTAAAGGATCCATATAGGTAACATACACTATTTCACTCCATGTAATGGTGATTAGGTAATATTTAAGAGTACATTGATATTTTAAATATGTATGTAGGTTGTCAAATGAACTATATAAAGGTAAAATGAAAATTTTTGACCTGAATAAACATGAGTTAAGCTACTACAGTCGATTGGATGTTAACATGTAGTAAATACAGAATTGTTCTTGTTGTTGATCACATATTTTTGATATATTTTGATTCATATGATTGATCATTATGTTTTTCATGTGGTCAATATAGGTTAATAAATGTTTTCAATCAATTGATATAGTTGATCTCTTTAGAGATTTAATGATTTCTATAAATTCTGTCTTCCGATGAAATGAAATACTACGATACAATGTTTGATATTCCCAAATGATAAATAAATATCATGATTCCTATCCTGATTTAGTTATGTTGATTAATAAGGGAGTAAAACCCAATAAAATTTTTATATATTAATATTAAATACATGTGATTATCAAGGAAAAAATAATAAATCTACCACTAATCCATATTTATTTTTCTATGGACGATTTGGTGACCATTTTTTAAATCATGAAAACCTATGAGAAATAGTGATCTGAGTGATGTCATAGGTTATCCTGTGGGTTTTCATGGATTCATGTATAGATTGAGAGGTTTTAAATTTATTTAAATGAATGGAAAATTTTGGAGATAATATATACATGTTTATTCCCATATAATGTGGAAGAAATTTTGATACATTATAGAAATAAAAAAATAGGATCAAATGAAAATGTAACTGATCCACCTAGATAATTAATGAATCAAGAAGAAGGATATCCGGTAATGATTTATTTTAATAAAAATTCCGAAATAATATTCTACAATAAATTAAGATTATATTGATGATATTATTGTGAATCTATATTTTTATAGTTATAGAATATGATTTTGTTGGGAATATTTAGAATTAACATCTATTTTGTGAGATATTTGTGTGATTCTGGTAGATAATAGTATATAGGGAAGAAATTTATTGGAATCCAAGAGCCATTATTCTATTTTACAGTGATGTATATAAGAAAATTGAAAAGAACTAGATCACTCAAGATTTGGTAATAGTTTTGAGACTAACAGAACTATTGCAATAATCTATTCATGATAATAAAGAATACGTATATGCATAAGATTAATATTTCAGTCTACACATGAAGGTACATGTTTGTAAAAGGATCATTCTAATAACATATTAATGTTTAATAAGTTGATTTTGATTGGGCTGTCTGACCATTTTTTGTAGTCCTGTAATTGGTGTGGCAAACAAATTACAAAATAATTTTAATTTGGTTGTCTAACAAGTTATTGGAGAATGGTAACTGGGGTGTATAATCACTTGTTTTGAACAGTCATAGAAATGAGTAAATTTATTTATAAAACCCTATTAATATCATTGGTTATGATATCTCTTGTTATCATTGAAAAAGAGTTTAGTAAGTGTGAAATTATTGAGAGGATAAGGAACTTTAACATGACAATGTGGATGAATTTAGAAGAATAATTTTCTAAATGTAATGTATTGTTTCACCCCTTTCCCTATCAATGGTCATTCAACTTTGGAAAATTCAAAACCCCCAAAAAAAATTCATGTTATTTATAAGAATATCTAGGGAAATCAAAATTATTGGTGTGTGGGTTGTAATAGGAAATGATAAAAAATTGTGACTAGAGTTGATGTTTTTTATGGGACTCTATAATCACTATTGATGATTGAATCTAATCATGCAATAAATTTGAAATAGGGGTGGATTTAGTCAACATATGACCTTAAAAATAGGTATATTTTATGAAGGGTGATTTTGAAAAACATTTTAATTTTTTTCACTAATATTTAATCAGATATAGAACTATACAATACTCTAGAATACATATTTGAAAAAAGAATAAATATAGAGGGTGGATAATTTGAATCAATTACTAGGAATTGAGTAGTCTGGTAGTGCTAGAGTGAAACATAATTTTAGTAATAAAAGAGCTGATAGATGAGTTGAATAGTGAGTAATTATTCACAAATGTGCATTTGAAACCAGGTTTCCACCAGGTATTGATTAAAGAGGAATATATTTGGAATCAGATGAGGAATATGAAGGAATTGAGTGGGTATTAGGTAATATTGGATCCATTAAAAAATTATCATGGATTATAGAAAGATTTCATGACCAATCATGGTCTTCAAAAATTTTTAGGGGTTTTTGTAAAAACATGAAACTCCAAATGAATTTGATGGACATAAGAAAAACATGAGTAATTACCTAGTTTTAGTCATGTCATATTTTTTCACGGAATATTATGTTTTGTGTGATGCCTCTAGTTTGGTATTTGGAGTTTTGTAATAATATGAAGGGATCCTTATTTTCAATTTTAGTATTGTATTATTTGAATCCAATATTGGAAAATGGGTATATGTAAATGAGTTTATTGACTTAGTATAAGAAATTCCGCAATAAAATAATATTTCATGGGAAGGAAGATTGAGGTATAGATAGATCATTATATCCTTATGAACTTTATTAGTCAATGAGTTGTTTCAATAGATCATATGTTCTTAAAAGACAAGCTACTATGATATATTTTCTTTTTGATTTACATGACATAGAAATTGAATAGTGTCACTATTGGTCCATCGATGCTGGAATGGGGATGAGATTACCTGTAATTAAAAGTTTTAGAAAACAATTGGGAGGAGATTGTTGTGATAAAATAATATTTAACTCATGATGTTAGTATGAAGGAAATTATAGAGAGTTTATAATGTAGTCATTCCATAATTCTAGGATATTCTTTCCAAAATGGATTATCATTATATAAGAACTAATTAGTATTTTCAAAAGGATAAAATTTAATTAAAAATATAATTCAAACATTATTACACTCGTGTAGCCTAATACATTAATTATGTTGTGGAAATTATTGGTGGATCAGACTCCACACCTAGCCATAACTACGACTAGGAATTATCAAAATACTGAATCATTATAGGAGTGCTAATCAATGAAACATATTGGGAATTACATCAATAAAAACATGGTTAACATTGAACTGGAATAGCTTGTAATTTCTTGACTATGATACAATTTTTTCTTGTACGTTCTTCAACCTATTATTAAATTACAACATTCTTACATTGAAATTGGAGGCACTATTTCACTGTATTCTTTATGAGATCATTTTATTCTGGTATGGATTTTTTCCTAGAACAAATAAATTTTTGGGCATCATGTTCTTATTCATATTCACATTTTATATTTTTAACCAATTTACTCTCATTTTTGAGATGATTCATCATTTTTAGTTAATAATTTCCATAACAACTGGTGTAAATTATTGATTTCAAAAAATTAAGTGTAGATTTCTAAAATTTAACACTATATATAGAAGAAGGGAAAGTTAATATTTAACAATTATATGAAACTAAAATTAGTTATATAATAATAATGTCCAAATACTATCATTATTAGAAATATTTTCACTTGGTGGTTCTAGGTGTGAAAATTAGGGAGATGGGGAAGGAAAAGTTGGAAGTGCTGGATTGAACGATTTTTTGAGCATTGAACATTATGATAGCTAAGACTGTGGCCTTGATAATCAGAGTGGAGAATATGATGGTTGTGTTTATAAAATCTATTTAGAATATGTATGAGAATACTTCTATGTCGAAAATATTGTGACTTAAATATATTGATTATTGAATGGAATATTATTTTTGATCATGTCAAAAAAATTGAACACTATCATAAATAAGATTTCATCTGTGGGAATTACACTGGATATGAGGTATGTTCTCTGGATTTACTAACATCATTAACTGGATGTTGGTAAACCACTATTACCAACATGGTTATTTTTTAAGGTAATATAATTTTGTGTATTAATGATGTGTGATACATGATCTAAATTGAAGATATTTGTAGAAGAGACATGGGAAGATCATTTGTTTTTTTGAACATAGAATTAAGAGGCAGATATGTGAAATGAGATAGTAATAGGGGATAATGAAAATAAAAAATAATTTTCCAAGGCAAGGGATAGGGGCCTAGTCCAACCTTCTATAATTTTAGGATGAAAGGACATTCCAAGAAGGAGTTCAGAGAAAAACAGAAGGTTTCTAAAACCAAAAAGATTCCATTTATACAAATGGGAGAATATATTCCTAAGGTAATATAGTTTGTAAAGGAGTAAAAACTCATTATTTATGAATATTTGGTTGTTTAAAAGATGGTAATATATATTCAAATGAATGTGATATTCTCGATTGTAAATAAAAATATTATTTCGATATGGGTAATATTACAGAGAATTTTGGTTATTATTTCTATTATGATAATAATAAGATAATAATCAAATCATAGAGCATGATACTTGATGAATGTGTCACATAAAAGTATAATAATAAAACTATAGTTGATAGGTGGAATAATAAATTAGTGTGGTTCGAGTAGTTAGAGCATTAATGTGTACACAAATATGTGACACCGAAACAAATGGAGTCTACTCCTCAAGTGGATTTGAGGAGATAATCATGGGTGAGGGGACCTTTTATTTGGAATTAATCATCCTTACAATATCTTTTATTGACTAAAAATAGATAAACTCAATTTTTTAATAGTAAATCCAGTAGAAGGATTCATATTGGTGAGATATTTATATAAAGATGATATTTTTTCATAACATGAAAAATATACATATTAGATAAAACATTTTTTAAATTAAAGGAATGAAATATATAATAATTTGGAATACCAACTCATTGAATAACTTGATGTTACGATGATATATATGAAATGATATAGGTGATTTTTTTTTCAGAAGGAATATGTGGAAATCACTGTAATTTCACTACTACATATCACATTACATTAACTGATAACCATTAATATCCTTAAAAAAATTAGTAATAGAGGGGGATTCTTTATCAGTGGAAACTAATGATGATGATAAAATCACACCCCTGTCATAATATTTTTTTAGCATTGATAAAGGTCACTTTGTATCGATGATAATCATTTTCCTTTATCATTGCATTTTTAGTGATAAAAAAGGAATATTTCAAAAAAAAATTACATACCATTTAATATATTTACATATTAATATATAAAAACATTTATACCCATATAGATATAATATATTTTATTAAATATAACTTACTGAATACTAAATAGGCATTTGGAATTCATATATAAGACATTTCATCAAAGACAGATAAAAAAATAATGAAAACATTAATATTAATTAATATGTATCAAATAATTAATGAGTAATAGGTAATTAATTACAATATGAAGATATAAAAGTTTAATAAATTTTTGAATGGTCTATTAATAGGTGAAACACCACTAAAACTTCAACTATCCATATATTTTGATCCGGGTATCTGTTTGGGATCTATCACAAATAAAATCCAATCTTGTGAAAATGTATACAATTTTTTGATCTCATGGGAGACTAGTTAGGATTCCTTTGAGGTTAAGAATTATTTTATGGCATCTAAAAGTGTTTTTTGTTGGGATGACATAAATTAAGAACATTTGATTAAAATTAATTCTCGTTTGAAGGGTTATTTTTTCGTTTTTCAGTGGGGACTAAATTTATTCTAAATTATTACATTCATATTGTTATTATAGAGTATAAATTTTCTGTCACTTATTATTTTAGTGTTATTTATAATCAAATATACACTTATTTGTATGGATTTTTATATAATAAATAAATATTACAATCAATTATAGAAACATATTTACATAAAAATATATTTGTTAAATTTATAAACCAAAAGAAAATAAATATTTTTTATTTATTTAATTTCATATAAAATATTAGCCACTTTATTTAACTTATGAAAATTAGTTAATTCAAATATATATACACACACATTGGTAATTTTTCGTCATAAAAATGAGTTTGATAATAAAGAAATATATATTTAGATTTATATTATAATATATGTAAATAAATACATATATGTAATTATTTTTGTGTGTATGTGTGAAATGATAATGTGTACATGCATGTGAATATATATGTGTGTTTGTGAAAATATTTTTTAAATAAATCATATATAAATGTTTTTTTATAAATATATAATTACAATTAAATATATTATACAATTGTATTTATAATAAATTAGTATAAATACATTATAAAACATTTATGCCGAAATATATCATTATATGTAATTATGTATTGAATTTATATATAAATATATAATATAAACACATATTTTTAAAATGTATTTAAAAATAATTATATATATTTATATATTTATATCAAAAAAATAATTGAATAACAATAATTATGTATATATATAAATAGATATATCATAAAATATTATACAAATATTTATGGTGCATTGGTAAAGACATTATGCTTTGAAGGAAGATGTTGGAGGTTTGATTCCTTGCACGCACAAAACCGAAGGAAATGGAAAGTGATGATAATGGATTTTTAAATTGATGATATAGGTTTGGGATTGAGTAAGGCCAATGGATGGGAATGAGTGGGAGGGATACTCTTGATAAAGGGGGTTTGGATATCTAAAAATTGTTTGTTTAGTAGAATGATTTTTTTAAATATTTTTTTCATTTGATTAGTTCTTAAAAAATTCACCGATAAAGTTGGAATTTATCAGTTTTTTTGTAAGTAATGATAAAAGAATTATGATTTTTATGGTATCAGAGCCTATTAGTTATTTCTAGAAAAAACCCATTTAAATTTATTTTAAAATCACTGAATGTAGTAGTTATTTTTTCATCTGAGGTTTTAATATTGATCATATTGATTTAAAAACATAATTATTTCATGGACATCTAGTGGAGGACATATATAAATATAGTATCCAGAGATATATATAAATTCATTAAAGGAAGACGTAGTGTGGGAACTCTAAAATAGCTTATATGGGTTAAAATAGACACCTAGGTCATTGATCATGAAGTTTGATGCATTCATGAGAAAAAATGAACAATAAAATTTGCGTCAAGAATAAAATCTTATAATATTACTAGGAAAATTATTTTAGATACACAGATAATAATTTGGGCCAACATGACTAACATTAATAGAAAAACCTAACATCTCTTAACAATGATTAAAGTGTCCATGAGGTTCTTTATTATAAGGAATCACCACCTAAAAATCAATACCATTCTATGATTTCAATAATTAATGAGTTGAATCAAACTATTATTAAACATTTATGTGAAAAATAATTCACAATCCAATACCTATATCTCCAATGCATTATTGAAGTTAGCAATACTAAACATATGTTATAAATATTATGGAAATGAGAAGTATGAATCATACATATTTTGATAGATTATAGTTATTCTACATATGATAATATAGTTGCCAAAAATATATTGGAAAACAAATTAGGGATATATTAATATTATTTATAGAAGTCCTCTGTAATATTAATTCTATTTTATATACAATATTATCTATTTAAATTAAATGAATATTTCATATTAGAGATTTGGTATTCATATATTTAAAATATACATTTTAATTAATTATATGATGCTCAGTATTTGAATAGTTCATATGGTAGTGTATGAATAGACATACATTGTAACCTATGATAACGTATATTCATACTATTTACTGAAAAACTAAATCAATATTAATGATATAGAAAATTGGATTGATTGTTTATTGTAGAGCGTAAATAGTAATGAAAAAATTGAAACCATAAATGAAATACTGTGCAGTTAAATTTACAATAGTTATTTCTACACAAAAGTTGTTTTTAATAAATTAGCTATTCACAACTACATAAAAAGTATCAAATAGAATCAAATAATTTCCATAAATCAATTTTTTTGAATTTCTTCTCCGAAGAAAAGAATAGTAGTTATAATTTTGTACATCATTTTTAAATATTTTATTAACAATTAATCAATCAGTAATTTTTTATTGTAATTTAATAATGAAAATTGAAAAACAATATTTCAAAATTAAAAATGTAGTTTAAAAATAATATATAATTATTCTACAAAAAAAGAAATTAATCAGTGGTCTTAGTTAAATTAATATTAAAATAATTAAAATTACAAAATTCATTAAATGAAATGGGAAGAAAACCAATATATCAAAATGTAATATAAAAAATAAATATAAATAGAAATGATTTGTAGTCATCAAATAGAAATAAATGTCATTAAAAACAAAGTTTTAGTAGAAATAAAATTAGCTATATAGTTTCTAAGTTATTATAGAAATGTAAAATCTATTATTAAAAAAAAGAGAAAATGATGTTCCAACGGATCGATGAAAACCCGAGAAGGGGGAGGGGTGACTCAGTTTTTAAATTTTAATAGGATTCAAGACATAGTGAAATATAACCCCTAAAACCTATTAAATTTTATTACCTTATCATCATTTAGAAAATACTCATGCATGAATAATAAAAAAGGAATATAAATTAAAAGATAATTATAATGTTCATCTAGAGCCTGAGAACCCAAATCATTACCATAAACTATATCATGGGTCTATAAAAAATTACTATAATGAATAACGGAATAAAAATTCTTCCAAATCTCAATAATCACCTTCTGTATCATAATAAATATGATTAAAAAGACTCCCAACCGTTGACATTGTTTTCTTACAAATAGCGAGCCACAAAAAAAGTATAAAGAAATTAATTAATATAGTCCAAAAAATATCTACATGAAACCTCATTCTGGTGTGGATGGTAACATTTTTAATAGTCCAATGGGGTAGGTTATTATGGAAAAGTTACAATGAATCTATTCTCAAACTGTTGATCTCAATCATTATTCAAATTCATATTCTGATCTTCCTAAATCTCATAAACAAAAAATTCAATATTTGGATTTTAATATAAGATCTATGTGTTGAAATAAACTCTAACTAAATCACTAAAGAGCTCCACGTTTATCTCACATGAAATTATTGAAAAGTACATATGTACTATTATTCAATTTATAGGCATACCAATATGTAAAAGACATGATACTAAAAAATGTGTCCCAAATAATCAAATTAAAATACATAAAAAATTGAATTATATTTGAACATCATGTTTAACCACTTAAACAATTCTAAAATATTACGAATCCTTTTGAAATATATTCAGTCATATTTTTAAAAAAAACCTTATCAAAATTTCTAACTTATCTTCATTCTGAGGGAACATCCATAGTTATGTACGACAAAACATTCTCATCTCATTGTGACAAAACTTCCTCCTCTCATTGTGATTGAATTTTTCAAGAGACTTCATCCGATGGAATTTATTATAAAAATACATTCCTTGGTTAAAGAAACCTCTTATAATGATGGACTACTCATCAAATGACTTATCAATTTTACATCTCATCTATAACTCTAGTTAACCCAATGTTCTGTATTTGATGTGTTATCAGTGGGAGGAATTCAATTGATAAATCAGTTCATGTTCCTAATATGATAGTTCTTCCTCATCTCACTCTCATCGATTTTACATTTTTGTGGATTTAGAATAATGATGTTCCACATCCTATGATGATGAATCCACTCATAAACTATAAAAAACATCAATCCATAACATCCTTACACAATAATAATTCTAATAACTTCTAATTTTGGTACTTCTAGATTCAATAAAAAAATTTATATATACTTCTATAACCTATAAAATATTTACATTTTTTTTTTCTTTAAAATATTTTATCACTTTAACATTTTTTGATTAATGAGAAATCTAATTTTGGAAAATCGTCATCAGAAATAAGGTTAGAATTTAATGAAATTTATAAATCCTAACATCACTAATTTCCTTAATTATTTTCAACATCATTATTACTTAATGACTCAACGACAACCGAATTTATAACCAACAATATTTAAGATGAAAATTAAAAGTCACGATAATTGATTTGATATCAATGATGCTTTTGATCAACAACTTCATCATTCTTACAACTTATTTACCTTGTTCTTCTCAGTCTGATATTTGTGTTTGAAATTCAAAAATCTTAAAACACATAAATTGTTCTCAATATTATTGTTTGGGTTTTTATATAGATACAGTCACCTATTTTACAAAAATCATTAATTCAAAAATATTATTTATCACAAAATACAATGCACTATAACCAAAAAAACATCATAAAAGATATTTAAAAGCAATTATTGATTAATAATTTCCTATTATATTAGAAAAATTTATGAAGATAATAATTACCTATAAACATATACTTATATCATGTCTCATCTACTAATTAATATGAAATAATATTTTAGTCAAATATGTAGTCATAAAAGACACTGATGTCAGATTAATAAATTTAGATGATTATACTGGTGTTATCCTAAAATTTAAGATAATTAACATACAAATAAAGGAATGATTTTTACATAGTTTATAAATTTAGGTTCCTTATCAAGTCTAGATGAACATAATAATATAAATAATCAATTATATGATCATTGGTGACACATAATGTAACCATGGAATTTTAATAGAATAAATCATCTATTTTTGAATGTTTTGACAAACAGAATGCCATAATTGAAATAACATTTCATCACATACAGTCACTTAGTAAAAACTATATAATCTTAATGACATTATTTTTAAAGTATCCAATTGAATAATTTAATTTATTTATAATAAATGAGACATTTAATTTGAAATAACATGCACCTGTTTCATTTTTCAAAAACCAGTTGACTCACTAAAGTAGTGTATTAGGATTAGTTTTTATTCAAGTTAGAGAAAATTTGTTTAGTGAATTAATCATAGAGTATTTAGTTTCTGGTTACACCTCCGATAAGGTTTTTGAATTTTGATTCCCCATAAAAACTAATAATTATCCGATTCATTTTAATAATGAAAAAATATGTATAAAAATTAAGATGTCAATATAATAATGAAAAAATGTGAACATGAACAAAAATTATTATGGAAAAAATAATTCTATATAACAATGAAAATTTATAATCATTTATATTTATGGGAATTAAATTATTTTTATAATAGATATCAATTTATGTAAAAAAATATTTAATAATATGAAGCCGTTATAAAAAATTTCAACACATTTGAACAAAAAATATTAATGATAATAAAAATGGTGTAAAATATGAATAAATTGGAAAAATATAGACATGTATATTGAATTGGAGTCAATTATAAAAAAATATGAATAAATACTATGAAAAAAAATATTAGTTTCCTACATGAATAAAAAAAATATATGTAATGAAAAAATATTCCTTTATATGAAAAAATATGAAAAATTTGATAAAGTTATAAACATGTAAAAAAATATAAACCATTGAAAAAACCCAAATCACCATTCCAATTGCACTAAATTTAACTCCACCTGGGGATGCACAATGGGTGTTTTGAATCCCATTAAAATAAAAAAATCATTCTAAAACCGAGATCCATAATAAAACATCCTGAACACCTACCATAACTTTCAAAAACCAATTCATACCATCCCTCAATTAAGAAATATATAATTAAATATTGAAAATTCATAAATTAGGGGTGGTATATTACAACTCACCTATTAATTATATGTTTAATACCAACTCCCCATAATAATATTTTAACATTAGTATTAAAATATCAATTATGTTAAGATAATATATATTTCACCAAATGTAAATAGAATATGAATAAATATCATTGAATAATGATACTCATATCATATATTAATAGAAATTAATTATGTGGTGGTGTTTTACGAAATTGAAACATTAGTTAGAAATTTTTAAATATAACAAAATAATTTTCTTTTTTATAAATAATCTAAAGTCAAATTTAATATGTAAAATTTAATTTTTTTTCTACTGCTAGTGTTTCTATGAAAATTCAAGTCATTGAAAAAATATATAACAAAGAATTAGAAATATTCCAATATGGTCAATAAAATTTTATTATAATGAATATAAATGAATTTCATTTTATTTTTTTTACAAATGAAAATCATGGAGAATGTGAAATATAAATGGTGGATTCATGGGTTACGATAACATTATAAATGATGAAAATGAAATAAAAATATTGGATTCATGGGTTACTATAGTGATAGGAAAATAAATGAATTTAATAAATCAAGGGAGCAGTTTTATTAAACAGTATGATAAATTGTGGATAAAGAACCATTTGGTTACTATAATAATATCGATCACGAATATTTAGAGGTGGTTTTGATATATAATTTTAGGAATATGTACATTTTTTCCAAGCTTTACAAGATTTCTATATTTAGAGGGGAAAAGGGAATTTGGTGAACTAAACTTATTGGATATAAAGAAGCCTGCAACATCCATTCTAAAGGAGAAAACATATTCACTTTTTTTAGAGAATAATCTGGAATATGAATCATTACTTATGTGTACAAGAAAAATAAGAAAACAAATTTGGATATAAATAAATGGAACACATTGTAGAAAAATATCAATTGGATTTAGTGGTGCATATTTATTTCTTACTATAGTAAAAGTATCAATGGGATTTTATTCATAATATATGAAAAAATAGTTAAAATCATCAGAGGATAATGTAATAATATAAATAAATAATAATATTATGTTAAAATAATATAAATAACTATAGATAAGAATTAAATAAGAAAATAAATCATAAAGAAAAAAAAAATCATATCATAATAGATTTGAAAACATTTTATAGAATAATATTTGGATAAAAGGAAAAAATGGTAGAAAAATATAAACATATCTATATAATCTTATTCCATGTTAATATATATGTAATGTGATATTTAGTTTTAATATATGATGATGATGTAAATAGAGGAAGTGGTGGAGGGGGAGGTGGTATACGGAGGCAAAGGAGGATGGGAGAGACAAATGTGAGAAGAAATATTCTGATGAAACATTGACATATTTAAAATGACTCTAGATTATGATGGGAGATGATATTTGATAGACATTGTTCCTATGACTATGATGGGGTGGATATTTATAGGAATCCTAATGGCATTAAATGGGGTGACATTGAAGGAGAAGAGATATCTATGCAGGAAAATGGATATGAGGATATGATGTGCCAGCGATAAGGAATGAGGATGACCAGACATGGATGAGGTAGAATATTGGGGCAAAATTAAGGATATAGAATGTGGAGTATACAGATTATTGGGAGGTATTATGGAGTCATGATGGGATGGAGGAATAATAAGTGGAGGTGTGGAGAAAGAAACAATTTGGAGAGGGATCGGGTCACCAAATTGGGGAGGGGGAAGAATGTGAGGAGATGTGGATAAAGGGGAAGAAAAATGATGAGAGATTTCTTAAGGAGGAAACATGTGGTGTTGGGGGAAAATAAAATATTATATACAATGGATGTTTAAAAAAATCATGTTAATCTATTAAGGAATTAAATATAATTTTAAATAATATAATTATTCTATAATCCTCATCTTCTCAATATAATATATCTACTCTATTTATTTTATTTTTTAAAATAACATGAAAAATATTTTCATATTATTTAATTATTTAATAAATGATATTTATATTGTTAATTAATAATATTCATTTCATTTACTTTTTTCATTCAGAGGTTCTAATTTTAACATAACCTGTAGAAAACTGTCAAATAAATAACTTGAATTTTGGAAATGAATAATTTATTAATAAAATTAATATTTCATGAATATTTTAATAAATAAGTTAATTGAAAATTTATATTTTTAAATGTTGATATATTTTTAAATAACATGAATATTTATATTTAATGTTTTTTATTTTAATATAAATAATTAGTGTATTTAAAATTAAAAAAACTTCATTATTTTTTTTAATAATTTATGGTTTTATTATTTAAAAAAAATTATTGTTATAGTTTTTTAATATATTCCTTATATTTTTTTAAAAAAATATTCTCCATAGCTCTCATCTTAAACGTCTTACCCAGTCTCATTTCATTCAAGATTAATGTTTTTGATTCATCTTTATAATATTTAATATATAATAAATTATACTATTTATTTTATATATTGTTTGCAAATATTATTTTCAAATTACATCATTTTATTATGATTTTCCATATTAAAATAAATTAAATTATTTATTAATAATTGATTCATATACATAAAATCTGTATACATATTAAATAAAATAGACATTATCCTGAATCATTGTCAAGATTTTAGTCAAATCCTTTGACAACTACTAATGCGCCCATTAATTTAAGAATTTAATTGCATTAACAATATATGAATACTTGAAAATAAAAAATAATAATTCTCTACAATTTACATACTTATTTCTCGTTTTTAAAATTATAATTGGGTTTAAATACTATTTTTTAATTTTTCAATTATTTTTATCAACATATTATTATTATATGTCAAAATACTTTTTAAATAATTTAGAAATATAATATTATTCCAACTTATTTGTTCCCATAACCTAATTCCTACTTAATTAATAATATATATAAACTTAATATATGAAATATTTAAATAAAATCAAATCCCAATCATATAAATTAAATGAAATAATATATATATATATATATATATATGTAATTTTAGTTTGAAGGAATCATAGAAATGTCTAAAAATTAAAACCCAATTAATTTTCAAATGTTCATGTTGAGATCCAAACAATTTTTCCATTTAACACCTTTTCTGAAGCATAAGAGTCCAAACCAACCTCACTATATAGTAATGGTAAATCATTATAATCATAGTCCTAAACAAAATTTATATCTAAAATTATAATACGATCCATTTTCATAATAACAGAATATGCATTGAGGTATGCAACACAAAAGCATAGTCAAAAGATGTGTTTGATAATTCAAAGAATTTGCATTATAAACACATAAAGGGAACTAACACTGTAAATATAGAATTCGGTCATGTGTTATCATATTATCAAATATGAATAAGAGCTTTAAATATTGTATTTTCTTTCTTATAATTATTTTAATGCTTCGATTTATTAGAAATAATTTCCATAAATAAAATAGATTTAGTAAATAAATTGTACAAACACAAAAATTATTAATAAATAATTTAGTTTCATAAGAATACACATATACATATATGAATATATTATAGTGTTTTTGTAATAATAATCATAACCACTTGTTTTTTGTTTGAAATAGTATTTTTGTGTTAAAATATATGGAAATTTGTTGGTATTCTAGTATTAGTAAAAGCATAAACATAATAACAAGAATAAGAAATCATAAGAAATGGAATAATCCCTATAATTTTAAGATGTATATGTATTATAGTTTATCTATAAACATAATAAAAATTATAAGAATATAGAATAACATGTTGAAAAGTATGTATTAATTTTTATATTTAAGTAACATAGTTTTCTTATATGCAATAGCTATGGAAAATTTATTTGTTATTCTATGTATTAGATTATTTTAAAATTTGGATGTATTGTATTATTGGTATAAACCAAACTATAAGAATAAGTTTAAAAATATTTATAAAATAACCGTAATCGTATTCTATATCAAATTCAAAATTTTATATATTTCATTTCATTAATTGTATACGGATAATAATTCCTATATTAAAAAGAATAATCATATTTTGAGACACTAGAAAATAATAAAAAATAGATATATGGGATAATAAAAAAGCAATGTCTAAAAGGGGATGTTTAACAAATCTAAATAAAAAATAACTACTATATGCTAATTCTTGTAGATATTCAATAAATATTAACCATAAAAAACTTCTACAAAATAAATTAATATAAGTTTATAAATAAATAATATGTTTTAAATATATATTTGCAGAAGTCATACCTAGAAGGAAAAATGTCAGATGGTTTTTTTTGACCTCTATACATTTGTAATGAAGGAAAATGAAAAAGGATATTTATTATCACTATTTTATAATACAGAAGAATCCAAAGTAATAATTGTAACTATAGATTCAATGGAATCTTCGACATAAAAATCTTTTTACAAATATTTCTCAAATAAATAATATATTCAATGATGAAACAATATTCCATATTGTAATTTAAATCGAACAAAAAATGATTCAATATTATAATTAAAATTCATATTCAATATTAGAAATAAGACATTTTAATAAGGGATTATATATAAATGAATTTTTCCGAATTTATAAATACATCCTATAATGTTGGATTCTAAAAATTATGTTTGATTAAAAAATAACTCACAACATTTTTAAAAATTATGAATGTAAAGACCCGAAATTTCTGTATAATATTTTTTTCATAAATACACGTTAATTTTACGAGCCCAAAAAAACAAATGCCGCATAATTTTGAGGACTAGTGTGCCTGGATTCAATTTCTGGAGTTTTGTTCGGGTACATTTAGTAAACATACAAACATGTTTTTATAAAATTTGAATTGGTGCCAAGAATTGAAATCTGAATGAACAGTTGGACTCGCATCGCCAGTATTCACTTATAAAGACTTTCACCTAGAGGGTAGTTGGTCGGAAATAAAATATAGTAGTAGGGTTTTTAGTCATTTAAATAAAAATAAGATTGTATAAACATTATTTTTATGAGTTCGTTAAAACCACCATGTTGAAGATGGAGGTGGGGACCGCCACACGTTAACCTCCCATGAGAGGTTATGGAGGTGGGGCCTACCCAAACCTAACCTCCTCTTCATTTTTAATCTGGATGGGACCACCCGGGGTTGAGACCTCTTGAACTCCTCATTATGTAGGGAGAAACGTCATGATCTCCCCACTTTATGATGCCATCTCTTCTCAATTAATGAATTAAGATCAGTAATTAATTAATTTGAATCTTTTTTAATTATGTGACAATGATTAAATACTAGGTAAGATTATTCTATTATTTTGGTTGTTATTTGTTTTTGGGGAGCTTGGTAGAGGAGAGATCTTGGAGAAACTTATTCTCTACAATGAAGAATGCTCCTCCCAACGAAGAACAACCATCGAAGAATGACATACACTTTCTTCATTGATCTTGAACTGGAACAAGGTAGGAAGCGCCATCCTTGAAAAATGCTAATGACATCGTCCTAGGCATCTTTATCTTATTTCCTAACGTCAACGAATCAACGTCAACTTTCTCACGCGATCATTGATGATCAATTATCTTAGGTAGGGGATTCATGCTTTGTTGTTTCACGTTAATCATTTTTATTCAAGTGTTAAAAATTGAAGTTTCATGCTATCACCATATCGTGGAGGGTGCGGGCTTAACAAACGCGGCCTGACCCCTCCGCCCTTTTTGTGGAATTTGATGCTCAACGTGGCATGATACCGGAATGAGAGACTCTCTTAAATGATGATTGTGGATCAAAGGAGATGTCTCAAGGAGAGTGAGACTTCATTTGGAGTGAGAATAAGTCCACCAAAACTAGTCACATCATCTGTAGAAAGATCACTGGCATATGAAACCAATGTGCATCACCATGAGGCGGTAGTGGCGCAACCGCACCACCAGATGAGTAACCTGCGGCTGATGGGCCATGGTGGTGTAGCGGCAGTGGTGAAAGCTGACCATGAAGATAACCAGCGTTCTAAGCTGTCGGGTTGCCAGAGAAGGTGTGGCCCCACCGCGCCGCAAGGTAGAGAAGAAGGGGGCCGCATCGCCCGGCCTCGGCGGTGCAGCGGCTGTCGTCACAAGGCCAGCCATGTGGAAGACTGGTGACCCGAGCCAATGGGTCACTGGAGGAGGTGTAGCACAAAAGTGCCGCTCGAGAGGCGGCTAGCCACTCGGCCATCTGGGAGGAGCGGGACCCCTCACTGGGTCTCGCGTGATGCAGACCAGCACGATGTGGTGCTGGATGACTTCCACCCGAACAGCTAAGCCGTTCGGGTTTGCCAGGGGTACAACCTTCCCCTGAACACGGAAAGTGTGGACCCCACGGGCCGCCAGCTTCACAGGCCACTGGGCCGAGCTTCCCCTACTGACCATGTCGGACACCCAGACAGGGTCGGACCCCTGTTTGTACCCGGGATAGGCCAGGTCGGTCCGACTGGACCAGACTGGACCCGGACTTGTTCAACATGTTTCCACTATTTTTCCCATAACATGAGCTACGTGCATCTGATTGAATTTTTTTTTGCATCGACAGAATACTTGGAAGGAGAAGGTTCTTTTGGTATACCACAATAGAGGTTTGAACACAGTTGGTGTACGGCTAGGTAGGATCAAATGTAAATCCAACTGTGCCCTCGGAACGAAAATACCAATATCTCTCAGACCGAGAGTCGGATTGATGCACAATCTGTCACATTGAGTTTATTATGGAAAGACTGATCATTTGGATACATAAACATGGGAACTCATGGCTGTTGACATATCAACCCTCTGATTGAGGAGTGGACCCTTCCGGAATCACGCATGCTTTGCACGGAGCCCTCTGGTTGGTTGTGCACTGATGACAGTTCCTAGATCATGTGTGGCTATGATAGAAATGACGATTGTTCCTAGATCATGTAGGGGTTCAACAACTTAAATGATTGTTCCTAGATCCCTTATGGATTTGATAGCTCCATTTAATATTCCTGGATCCTATGTGGGTTCGACAGGTCTAATTTCTGTTACTGGATCAGTGTGGGTTCGACAGAATATATTATTCAGTGGATACATCTGATCATCTCTATATCTCGTCATAATTTGTATACCTATGTGACCTGAGTTAGTAACTTTGTTATTTCTGCTTTATTGAGATGGATTACTTGATAACTTATGTATATGTATTCGAATATACTTAAGTGGGGTTATCTATTTATTTCAACCTCTGTGGATTGTCCTTCAAAGAATTTTAGAGACCTTGATGGTATCGGGTTCCCTACTGAGTATCATTATACTCACCCCTACACGGGCTATGCTTGAAACTCATTGTGTTGGATGCAGATTATGGATAGCGCTGACTGTGGCTGAGTCTATGAGGACTGGACGATACTTGGAGGTGTACCACACAGTGTGACAGTACCCAGAGGAGACTGAAGGATGTGGAGTGCTGAGAAGGCTATCTGTACCTACCATTCAAGTAGAATCAGTGGTGGACTATCTAGGATATTCTTTTCATCATTCAACTATTTGTTTCCCTTTCAGTTGTACTTGTACATTACAGTCGGGCATGTATTTTCAGACCCTTTTACTTTTTATCACTCTTTTGTTATACAGTTTTACATAGTTTCTTGCATCTAACATGTTCTTCATTGTGCGTGTTTACAGTTAAAAATGAAATTCCTTCCAAGATTTAGGGAATTATTCCTTTGGTGCTAGTTGCCCTCCCACGGCCTATGGAAGGCGGGCTTGGGGTATTCACGACATGGGTCCCAAGGGATGGGTCGTGACAAATTGGTATCAAATGATTCAGTTCTACCACAGGACATAGGACTCTGGTATTTTCTTTTAAGAAATAGTGTTATGTGTAGTCAGTGTGGTTTTTAGTTTGGGGTGTCCAGTGTTTGTGTGGCAGCCAACGTATCAATACAACAGGACCCTAACTTATGATTTCAGACTCAGGGCACAAAATCACCAATTCTGTGTGTGTTTTGAAGAGTCTTCTTTATGATCTGTTTTTAGTCATCTCACCAGGTATAACTTATTCACCATGGTACCCCTGTTTCTTTAGAAGATGCCTCCATGCAGCCATCCAGCAAGGGTTCTAGGCTTTGTACGAGATGGAAGCCCACTGAGCGACGAGGTCTCGGTGTAGGTCCCTATCACATTGGAGGCACCAGCAGTACCACTACCTTTTAGGCCACCGATGCCACCTACCCCAGCAGGAGAGAGTGCACGCCTCTTCAGCATGTTTCCTGAGTTCCAGCGTTGGAGGCTGCCCAGGTTCATGGGTGAGACGGACGCGCAGGGGGCTGAGGATTAGCTAGAGGATGTGGTGAGAGTTTTCAGACTGGTAGGGATAGAATCAGAATTTATGGTGATCATTTTTGTGAGTCTCATTCAGGTAGCAGTAGGATGACTGTGAGGCCTGAATCTCCAGGTGCAGGACATGGATACACTACTCTAGGCCTTCTTTGAGTGCCATCTTTGGGAGGAGTTTGTCCCAGCCACCCTATGTGAGGTGCAGATACATGAGGTATTTCATCTACAACATCGTAGTATGACGGTGTCCAGTTCTCAGCGTGGTTCACCGAACTATCGTGCTACTCCACATATATGACGCAGGACCCATACATCAGGGCTCAGCCCTTAGAGTAGTGGCTCAAGTGAGATATCAGGGCTTTGATGATCTCTCTCGGCATCCCAATGCAGGTGGGTGTGTTGAAGTGTGCCCTCTTAGTGGAGAGTTTCTTTACTCTGCAGTCAGCAGCAGCGAGACCTACCGCCTGGTGTCATGTAATGGAGTCTTCTCCATCATGTAGAAGACATATTTCGTAGATATCCAAGAAGAACATACCATCTGGATGACGACCTCAGGACTCGATTTCGGTTGTGCGATTCAAACGAGAAAGATCTTTTCATTCAAGAAACGTGCAATGTTTCACAAGTGGTGGGCAGAGTCACATGGATCATGACAGTCCAACCCACCATACGGGTTATCAAAAGACAGTTGAGGGACCTCCCAGGAAGAGGAGGAGGTTCGATCGAGGTGATCCCCATGGCCCAGGTGGACTTGGAAGAGGAGCTGGTCATGCAACTGGCGATGGACAACGTTACGAGTTGTTACCACCACCACCACCAAAAGGCCCACCCCGACTGCGGGGAGCAGGTGGATAGGCGAGAGATCAGCTCTAGGCAACTGAGGCTTATGAGCATGGTTCTCTGGAGATGATTTGAGGTATGGTCTGTGTCTACTCCACATTAGTTTCAGTTTTTATAGACATAGGTTCCAGTCACTCTATCATTTCCACTACCCTCGATTAGAGATAGAAGAATCCTATGAAGGTGTTGGCTCGATCCTTATTGCTAGAGACTCAGACAGGAGCATACTTGATGATCACACACTAGTGACGGTAGTGTGAGCTTACTTCAGGAGGAAATATCTTCGGCTGTGATCTCCTAGTAGTGGCGTCGACGCCTTATGACATCATATTGGGTATGGACTGGTTATCTACAATGAATGCACAGAT
Organism: Viscum album; assembly: GCA_963277665.1. NCBI lineage: Eukaryota > Viridiplantae > Streptophyta > Magnoliopsida > Santalales > Viscaceae > Viscum > Viscum album. Next base: position 1,963,206,996 of record OY728156.1, on the reverse strand, counting down.
CAACTGTATTAGGAACAAAGTGTTGTGTGTCCACACAGATGGGACCAGGTTGACCATAACTAGTGATAAGGGAGCCTTTTAATCACTAGACGAACTAACTCAGAGGAGGGTGTAGCCGATCACTAATCAGTTGTCCTGCCTTACCCTCGGAGCAGTTGATGTGAAGAGTCCGTGCAATCCTGTAGTTGTGGGCCAGTACAAATATGTTTTCTATGATGACGTTACATGTCTACCTCATCACATATTGGTTGACATTTACATTGAATTGTACCGTAGTATGACACCGATATCTACACCATCATATCTAATTGATCTCATGGAGCGTCGCAAGCTGTGGGTACAGCTGGAGGACTTTCAGGGGAATGGATTCACCTAGCCCGGTGTTTCTCCCCGGGCAGCTCCAATTTTTTTTCCAAGAAGGCAGATGAGAGTTTGAGGCATTGGGTCGATTATCGTCGCCTGAACCAGGTGACCTTGAAGAACAAGTACCCAATTTTTATGATTGACGGCCTCTTTGATTAGTTGAAGGGATCATAGTGGTTCTCGAAGATAGATCTCAGATCAGGCTATCACCAGCTCAAGGTTTGAGACAAGGATGTGCAGAAGATGACCTTCAGATGTCGTTACAACCACTATGAGTTCTTGGATATGTCATTCGGTATAACCAACGATCCAATAGTATTCATGGGACTCCTAAATAAGATTTTCCAGCCATACCTCGATCGCTTTTTCATAGTCTTCATCGATGAAATTCTGATTTACTCAACCATTGAGGAGGAGCTTGCCTACCATTTGCAGGTAGTACTGAACACAATCTGAGATAACCAAATTTATGGTAAGTTCATGAAGTGCTAGTTTTGGATCCAAGAGGTTCTCTTTTTGGGACATGTCAAGTTAGATGCTGGAGTTGTAGTAGATCCAGTGAAGATTGAGGCAGTACTTCCATGGGAGCCACCCAAGATTGTGACCGAGGGTCAATGTTTCCTGGGATTCGATGGATATTATCGCAGGTTCATTCCAGAATTCACTAGGTTTACATCACCACTCTCATCCTTGAAGAAGAAGGGGAAGCCCATCATGTGTTTGGATAGATTCCAGCAGAGTATTCTGGAGATGATGCAGAGTCTGACTAGTGCCCCCACCTTGAGGCTTCCATATTAATTTATAGGGTACGTAGTTTACTACGACGCATCGGGGACTAGACTCAGATGTATCCTGACACATGAGTGAGCAATGATCTCTTATGGTTCCCATCAGATGTGAAAACCTGAGAAGAACTATGCCACCCATGACCTGAAGTTAGTAGAAGTGGTCTTCACCCTGAAGAAGATGTGGAACTATCTGATGGGTGAGCGTTTCATCGTCTACTCTAACCACCAGAGTCTCAGTTATATCTTCTCTTAGAAGGACCTAAACCTGAGACAACGATGATGGATTGAGTTTCTCTAGGACTATGACTTTGAGATAGTCTATACTCCCAGTAATGGGAATATTATTGAAGATGCAATGAGAAGGAGATCTGGTATATAGCTGCTAAGAGAGGCGATGGAGAAGTTGGCCTCTTTGCAAATATCCTTTGTGGATAGAGATGGAGAAACCATTCATTAATCTCTTACAGTCATTCCCCCACTTCTTTAGAATGTCATGGAGGAACAGAGTGTATACTTTGACTGTAAGACACGACACACTCAGATATCCATACGGAAGGCACCGATAGATTTTCCAAAGGTGGGGAGCACGTCATCCTTTTCAGAGGACATACCTCGGTACCAATATCACTTTATGAGGATGTGTTGAGGGTGTTACACACAACCCCTCTAGCGGAACATCCAGGAGTGGTGATGATATATCAGGACCTCAGATGACAACAATGGTGGTCTGGGATGAAGAAGGCATTGTCAGAGTTTGTCTCTCGATGTGTCACTTGTCAATAAGTGAAGGCGGAGCATCAGGTACCAGTAAACATGGTTCATCCTTTTGAGGTCCCATAGTGGATGTGGGATGGTATATCCATGGGTTTCGTGATAGGATATCCACATACATCGAGGGGTCATGACTTGATTTGGGTGATCATTTACCGACTCACCAAGTAGGCCCACTTTTCTACTAATCAGATAGCATGGTTCAATAGATAGCTTGATATGCCTCTATGTGCAAGAGATTGTGTAGCTACATGGAGGACCTTATTCTATTGTCTTCGATGGTGACACACCATTTAATTCCCATCTATGGAAATGGTTGTAGGAGGATTTCAGGATGTAGCTTCATATAAGCACCGCATTCCATCCTCAGACAGATGGCCTGACCGAGTGGGCCATTCAGACCCTCGAGGACATGATGTGTGCTTGTGTCCTCGACATCAGTCATAGCTAGGAGGAACAACTACCTTTGGTGGAGTTTGTATACAACAAGAGCTATCACTCCACCATAAGTATGGAACCTTTTGAGGCCTCGTATGGTTGACCATGAAGATCACCACTATGCTGGATAGACTCCGAAGAGTCAGCAGTAGTGGGACCAGAAATGGTACGAGCTACCACAGAGAAGGTGCGGATCATCCAGGAGCATATGAAGACTACAAAGAGCAGGCACAAGTCATATGATGATAAGAGATATAGACGTCTAGAGTTCGAGGATCAAAACCACATCTTTCTACGGGACTCACCTCGATGAGGTTTATGGAGATTTGGCTGCCGCGACATGTTATCTCTGAGATTAATCAGACCTTTCCAGGTCCTCAAAAAAGTAGGCGAGGGTTCTTAATACCTTGAGCTTCCACCTCAATTGCACCGGGTGCATGATGTCTTCCATGTATCCCATATCAGGAGATACATGCACGATAGTTCTCACATCATTGACCATAGAGAGTTGGACGTCGATGATGGGGCGACATTCACGGAGGTTCCAGTGGAGATTGATGATCGACAAGACTGAGTCCTACGTGGACGGTCGATACCTCTAGTGCGTGTTCACTAGAAGAATGGGGACCTCTAGTAGATCACATGAGTGTGGTAGACTCAGATGCATGCTCAGTACCCCAATTTGTTCCCTTAGTTCGAGTTGTAGCTTATGGGGAAGTAAAGATATGAGGTGGGGAGAATGTAAAGACCAGTAATTTCTAGGGAATTATTTTCATAAATACATGTTAATTTTATGATTGTACGAAAACTGATAGGGGATGATTCTAAGGCATGGTGTGCCCAAAATCAATTTCTGATTTTTTTGGGTACATTCAGTAAATTTATAAATGAGTTTTTATAACACTTGAACTGGTGCTCAGAATTGAAATATGAAGGCACCATTGAACTCGTAGCGCTAGTATTAACTTATTAAGATTTCACCTTGACAGAAATTCGTTGGATATAAAAGATAATTTTTTGGTTTCAAATGAATTCAATAAAAATAAGGTTGTGTAAAATTTATTTTTATTAGTTGGTTAAAACCTACATTTGGAGGTTGGAGGTGGGGACCACACCACCATAACCTCAAATGAGAGGTTATATAGGTGGGGCCCACCCGAACCTAACCGCTTCTTCATTTTTAATGTTGTGGGGACCACTTGAGGATGAAACCTCTTCAACGTTCTATTAAGTGTGGAGAAACCTCATGATCTCTACACTTTATGATGCCATATCCTCTACATTAATTAATCGAGATCATCAATTAATTAATTCTAATATTTTTTAATTATGTTCCAAAAATTTAATAATTGGAAATAATAATCTATTATTTTGGTTAGCATTTGTTTTTGGGGAACTTGGAAATTGAGATAACATGGAGAAACTTATTCTCTCCAATGAAGAACACTCCTCCCAACGAAGAATGACCATCAAATAATGAAAAATATCTTCTTCATTGATCTTTAACAAGAACAAGGGAGGAAGCACCATACATGAAAAATGCGGAAGAATTTGTCCTCGACTTCTTAATATTCTTTCCCGATGTGAAAGAATCAATTTCCACTTTCTCATGCCAACATTAACGATCAGTGATCCTAGGTAGAGAATTCATGCTTTGTTGTTGAACGTTTTTCATTTTTATTCAATGGTTAATAATTGAAGCCACATTCTATCACCCTAATGGAGAGGGTGCGGGCCAAACAAACATGGCCCGACCCCTCTGCCCTTTTGGTGGAATTTTACTCTAAATGTGGCATCAGACATGAATGAACGAATCTCATCAACGATGATTGGGGATCAAAGGTGACATCCCGAGGAGAGCACGACTTCTTCAGGGCTGAGAATTAGGCCATCGAAACTCGTCTGGTGACCCGTGGAAAGATTATCGGCAGATAGAACCAACGAGGGTCACCACATAGTAGTGGCAGTGCAATTATTCCACTAATAGAGTAACCTGCGGATGATGGGCTATGACGATTCAATGACAGCTGTGCAAGCCGGACGCGAAGAAAATCGGAGGCCTGAGTCGCCGGGCTACCGAGGAAGGCGCGGCGCAACCGCGTTGCACGGTGGACAAAAAAGGGGTCGTGGCCCCTGGCCGCGGTGGTACAGTGGCGGCCAGTGAAAGGCTGTCCATGAGGAAGACTAATGGCCTGAGCCATTGGGTCGCCATAGGGGGTGTGGCACAAAAGCACCACACGGGAGGCAGCTGGATACTGGGACAGTTGGGAGTATCAGGACCCATCGCTGGGTCCCGCGCGATGCAGATCTGTACCAAGTGGTGCAACTTGACATCAACCCAAATAGCTAAGACTTTAATGATTTCCAGTGGTGTGGTCTTCCCCCTGGACGTGGAGAGGGTGGACCCCACGGGCAGCCATCCGTGTGGGCCACCGGGCTGGACCAGGCGTAGGCCGGACCCAGCACGGGTTGAACCCAGCTCAGGCCAGACCCAACACAGGCCAGACCCAACATGGGTCGGGCCACCCCTAAGGGCTGGGCCGCCCACACGGGCTAGGTCGGACCAATGGATGGGGTCGGACCTATGGACTGGGTTGGTCCGACTAGACTAGACCGGACCCAGACCGGTTTGACCTGTTTCAACTCTTTTTCCCATAACTTGTGTTACGGGCATCTGATTGATGAAATGTATGCGGTGATGAAAACCTTGGAAAATGAATGTTATTTTTGTATACCCCACTCTAGGTTTGGACAACGTTGGGGTATGACCAGGTTGTATTGAACGTAGATCCAACCGGGACCTCGAAATGGAAATGCCAAGAACTCTCAGACAGGGCGTCCGATTGATACACTATTTATCACATTGTGTTTTTTAGGGAAAGCCGGATCATTTGGATACAACAACATGGGACTTAGTGGAATTTTATATATCGAAACATTCCATGAGGAGAAAACCATCCCGTAATCAATCATGGTTTGTGCGGAACCCTATGGTTGGCTGTGCACTAACGAATATTCCTGGATCCTGTGTTGGTTCGACAAAACATACGACTATTCGTAGAACCTGTGCGGGTTCGACAACATCGATGATGATTCCTGGATCTTGTGTGGGTTCAACAGCTCAATTTACTTTTCCTAGATCCTATGTGGATTCGACAGTTCTGATTTCTATTGCTGGATCCGGTGTGGGTTCGGCAGAATAGATGATTCAGTGGCTACATCTGATCATTTCTATCTCTATTCATAAGTTGTATACTTGTGTGAGCTGAGTTAGTAACATTTTTATTTCCTCATGATTGGTATGGATTAATTGAAAACATAGGTATATGTATCTGCATATAAATATGAGGGTTTATCAATTGATTTCATACTCTGTGGATTATCCTTTGTGAATTTTGAGAGACCTTGAGGGTATTGGGGTCCCTACTATGTATCGTTATACTCACCCCTTCACAGGATCTGCCCACACTCCATTGTGTTAGATGCAGATGATGGATAGAGCAGACTAAGGCTGAGTGTACGAGGACTAGACGATACCCATTAGTGGACCACACAACGTGATGGTACCCAGAGGAGACTGACAGACATGGAGTGCGGAGGAGGCTCTCTATACCTACCCTACGGGTAGGATCCATGGTGGACGATCTAGGATCTTCATTTAATCATTCAGTTGTTTTTTCATTTCAGTTGTACTTGTACTATACAGTTGGGCTTGTATTTCCATCCCCTTTTACTTTTCATCACTCTTTTGTTATACAGTTTACTTAGTGTTTTTCTTCCATCATGTACTTTGTTCTGTGTGTTTACAGTTATAAAGGCAATGCCTTCCCAGATTTAGGAAATTACACCTTTGGTGCTACTCGCCAGCCCCTGGCCTATGGAATGCAGGCCTGGGGTAGTCACAGCACGGGCCCCGAGGGACAGGTCATGACAATGAATGACATGGACTTTTGAGGGAATAATGTTTTAACTATATATTTATTAATATGAAATTTAAAATTTTGAAATTTAGTTTTGATTAAAACATTAATATATGTACATATTGAAAGGTATATTAAACATGAAATCATTAAAAAATTATTTGTGTTTCTCTCAAAATAAAAGGAAATTTTTCATAGCCAAATACAGACTCATTTAACCTATTTTTAGTTTCCAAATTTCAGAATATTTCCATTGAAACACGACATTTTATTTTTCAGTATGTTGACTTTCAGTTAATAACTTTTTCAAAAATCATAAATATATATTTTATCGTGGATGATGTTTTTATCTCTAAAATAACACATTTCATCATGTTAGAAAATAGCGCATTCATATTTATCTAAAAATTAAATAAATAACTAGATGTATTGAAAACTAAAAAAGAAAAATCATTTGAATAAAATATCTATCTACTTGTTCTAATCATGATGAATATATTAAGAAATATGAACCCATGATGGGATGATGATTAAATATAAATAGATTGATGGTTTATAGTGAAATCAATTTCTTTTTGGTTTATCATTTCCCAGTGCATCATTCATTTTCCCTTTAACATTGACCTTATGGTGTTCCAATAGTACTATAAAGTTTTTAAGAACAACAATGATTCAAAATAGAAAAATAACCATAACAATCAAGGTCAAAATTATTTCATGTAAAAAACTACAATTAAAATTAAATGGGAAGGGTAAAAAGTTTTGTAATGAATGAAATTTACATATTTTATTAAATAAATTTAATATAAATAAAATATATAAATATTAAATTCACTGACTCATGAAAATGGAATGGATTTTATAGATAATGTAAATGAAAATGTGATAATATTAATAAACACTAAGGAATATGTTTCCATTTTAAATGAATGATTAAAATAAAAGAGAAGTTAAATAACATAACTATTATACTCCCCTTCAATCCATTGACTTTATGGATCTAAAACCATGTATAATATTATATAAATGCAGATTTATGATTATGAGTATCTATTAGAAAACAAAAAAAGTCATCATGTAAATTTATATCGCTACAATAAAGAAAAACTGAATTAATAAAATATTATTACTTCATGAATAAAATATAAATTAAAAAATTCAGGTATAATTTCAAGAATGAATATTTCTTAAAGAGACAAACATAATTATGATATTAAAAAATGAAGACATACGACCAACAATGATATAATAAAATAGGAAAATATTTTTCATATAGATAGTTAACAACATAGTAAATATCCTATGTATTTATGTTTATTCCACAATGCGTTCCATGTTACATGACAATAAAATTATTTATATCTGAATCAATATAAAATCCCATCCACACAGTGACTTCATTTTGAAAAATTGTGTATAGATTAATTGTAAGGGGTATAGTTAATATAGTCACAGAAATATTTTCTCTTTTAGTATTTTTTTCACTTATTTATATTGATGATGTTCTACTATATAATATTTTAAGAATGTGAATTGATAAATAATTCAGATTATTACTATATAATTAAATCTATATTAAAACATAACAATGTATACAGAACAAAATGACAAAACAGAAAATAGATTATCCTTGGAAATAGTTCCTAGACTAAAATAAGAATATTTCGAAATAAATTTACAATATTATATTACAAAAAAAATATTTAATTTGGAAATATGTAAAAAAAATATATACTTGATTTTAATGATAATAACTTATTTTTCATTTCAAAAATGATATTTAATGAGAAACATGTAATATGAAGGTGTTGTTAGAGAAACCAACAATAAATGTATTAAACATAACATAGTTAGACATAACATTAGTAAACAAAAACAACTTAATATTTGACCACACTATTTTTAATATTAATAAAAATAGTGCATATTATTAGATGTTTACAATATTCTTCAGGAATCATAATAATATTTCATGAAAATGTGTTGAATCATTACAACATTACAATAATCAAAATCATTATGCTGATGAGAAAATAAAAACTATTTAGGGAAAATTTTATGATAGAAATTTATATCATAAAAATGATTGTGGGTTAAAAAAATACTTCAGTATATTTCTATTATATTCATAGTCTCATTGGTATAATCCTAGATATGTGTTCTACAGACAGATAATTAAAACATGTGTAATTTTTTTTATGAATGATAAAATGAAAAATCATTGATCGTAAGGTTTAAAAAGAAAATAGCATACATATTCAAAATGAATTATAAATAAAACCTCTATATGGAATAATAAGATAAAATTTTGGTATGAGGCCGATGAAATTTAAATTATTATTCCAATTTTTCATCAAAATTATATTAAGTAATTCTTACAAAAATTGTATATAAATAAATGAATATATTAAATTAAAAAATTATTTGAAAAATAGTCTTGAACCATTGGTCTAAAAAATTTATAAGATGTATTTATCAGGTGATTTGGGTCAGTTTTAAAATTTTTAAAAAAACAATCACCTAGAAATTTTTGATAAAAAACATTGAATAAAATTTTAAATGTATATTTGATGAACCTTGTTTAGATAATTCAATAAATAAATTTTTAATGTCTATGATATTGACAAAAGAAATATTGACAATACATATATGGAATAAAAAAGATTAAATATTTAAACAAACATATAGAACAATATTGATAGTTAATATTGAATCAACATAAATATAACTTATAAAAATGCTTAATTTCATATAATTTACATTTAGAGAACCGATACAGAAAAAAATTGTACATTTCAAGAAAACAAATTTAGTGTATATATAGGGTAACACAAAATTAAAGGGTATTATTAGATGAGAAGATATGAGATTCATGACATCATAAGTTTAACCCATTTTTTTAAGAAAAAAAGGTTATGACAAAATATCATTCAATCATAAGTACCTATTATACTATTATGACACATAAAAAAGTCTCATTTGTTAAAATAATACCATTTTCCTTATAAAGAAATAATGTACCACAATAATTTTATAGTTTTCATTAAAACTACTTGAGAATGGTATTGGAAAAACTGGTAGAATGAATGAATTTATTATAAATGAATATATAGATAGTAAAATATTAATGTTCTAAAAATATAGTACAAAAAATGTATTAAAAATGTATTAAATTATGGTAGTTTTCTTCTAAGAAAAAAAATGAGGTACTGGTAGATGTGAAAGAATGTGAACAAAGCCATAAATATTCATAAATAATTAGAAGAGATTAATGTATCCCATTAATGATGCAAAACAGATTAAATTATAGATTAAAGAAAAAGGTACAAAAAATTTTCCTAGTAAATTAAATTAGGGTTCGAGTTTGAATTAATTACATTACCATGGAATCTAACATGATAATTCCTTGAAGAAAGGGTGATTCAATTTAGGTTAAGGCAACATATGAGAGTCTATGTGTCATGTAATATATGGAGAGAACCATCCTAATTCATGGGCCATGATGATTTTGATACATGATGAAACACAAACATCTGAGTTATTTTAAAAATCTAGGAATCCATGCTGACTACTAAACCAAGAATGAATTCTAACGACATCTCTTCTATAAAATGTACTCTTAAAATCATGACCATGATGGGAGGAAGTAATGGATGAGAGTTAAGAAAGGTGATTAGTTTAAGAAGGCTTGGAGATAGAAGTGGGTATGTAGTATAGAGGAATGAAAAGAGAGTAGTAGGTGGATATAAAGATGTTTTAGAGAAGTAGGGAGGTGGAGGAAGTGAGGATCCCCTGATATTTTCATGTTTGGAATGAAATTTTATGGTAACTCTCGAGGAAGAATCATGAATGGATGGGGAAAAATATTAGAGGGAAAAGTGTTATTAGTATTTCACACATGTAATTGAGATCAACCACAATTAATATATATATAGAATGAAAAATATTATATATTAAATTTATTTTTTAAAAATAATATTAATAAAATTAATTATTATTAATGGATTAGAAAGAACTATTTTAAGTGGATTTTAATTTATAATTAATTTATAAATCTAATATTCCATTAACAAAAAACAAAGGAAACATAAATATATTTATGAATGTGTTAGATTAATATCATTAAATAATTGTAATTTTTTCCCAAGTCATTATATACAATTATAAACATTGATGATATAATTAATATTTAATTAAATAGTTTTATTAAATTCTAAATTATATTAGTTTTCTATTATTATTAAAAATATGTACTTAGATAAATTTTCATCGGTTGTTACCATTATTATTAAGGACATTAAATGATTAAAATTATTAAATTCCCATTAACAATAATAATAATTAATCATTAACATTTATTAATCATATAATAATTACCATTATTAAATAATTACCATAATCGTGCTCCTAACCATTTTATATGATTTTTTTTATAAACCCACCATCGAAGGATTGTTTATTTTGAATTGTATAAACTGATATATTTAATGGTATCCATGAAAATTCATGAAAAGACAGTCTATAAATAATATTATGATGTGATTTTATAAAACAAATAGGGAAAAATTATTATTGTAAATGGGTCTAGAAGTCAAACACTTTTTTTAGAATGTATTTTCAATGAAAATTTTCATAAAAAATTCAAATATATTTTTAATGTCTATTTTCCTTTTTAAATTATGATTAATTAAATTTCATTTTTAATATATATATATATATATTATTGCTAAAAAGAATATTAATTATTTTTAATAAAATGAAAAACAATTTATATTCTTAACATTTTTTTATTTTCTTGTAACAATTGTTAAATTTTTATTTTTAATGCAAATTTTTTACATATTTTTTTATTAGATGTAGAAATTATTATTCCAAATATAAGAATAAAAATTATTATTAAGATATTTTTCTAAAAAAATATTTAATAATATCTACATAAATGTTTTTTACATTATTGAAAAAAATTATTTCTTTCAGTGACGTGACATTATATGAATTATGCAACAAGTCTTTCACTTGAAATCCATAAGAACCTATGAGAAATTAATCATCACATCATCCTAGAGATACTATAATCCTACATACAATCTACCATAAGAATACACCATTGTAATAGAGTAAACCTCTTTCATTATCTTACTACCAGAATGATTTTTAACCTACTATGGAAATCACCATCAACCTACCACATATAAGAAATTGTATTGTTGAATAAGTTCATCATTATCTGATCCATTTCAAATGAAGAACATGCTATGATGAGATAATCATAAAATTTATCGACAATGCTGATATCAACTATTAAATTATTACACTTATAATGTTTTATAAGATGAAAAAATATTTGTAGATGTTTTTGGTGTAAAGGAAAAATAAAAAATTATTATTGATTTCAAGATACATTGATTGAGAATAAAGAGCGCTAATATTAGTGTCAGATTTACCAACTATGATATTGAGAATCTCTGTTCAACGAATTCTATTTAACAAGCACAGTCGAGGATGATGGAAGAAAGTCGGGGCATTCAAATATGACCATTATGGGTTTTTTGGTTGATAGGTTCTCATATAATAATAATTATTGATTATGAAACATGAATACAAATAAAGGATGGATAATTAACAATAACGACTCGGGCAGAATTTTTCATTGAATATATTTGACTATATGTTTGGACCATATGAGATTGAATGGGTGTGAGATGATTACCAACCAACACATGCACCATGGTTGACTGAATGGTGAAAATTAAAAATATAAGAGATGAACTCGATTTTTATGTGCTTAATACGATATATATTCATTTTGGTCCAAGCATAAGATGGTGGGGGCCTCCATGATCTCCACGGCACTAGCAAGAGGGGAAAAAGAGGATTCATGCAAGAAGTTTGAGAAAATATCAATATGACCAAATCAGTGTACAAATCTAGTTCTTGTCCTAGGGTTCCCCTCTATAGTATTGATAAATTTATAGACCAAATTCAACATTTGTATCCCTATAGACTCAATGTACTAACTCATTATTAAATATTGTAACATCAATATGTATCTAAGTCCCCACTATTCCACCACCATGAAAATACATACCCACACACATCACACTCATCATTTCAAATCCTTACATCTAATTATATAACCAAACCTAGTTTAGGCCAGACCTATCTAAATTTTATCCCAAAAATAAATCTTTCCCAAACTTTATCACGTTCCACATAAAATTCATTCTACCCAACTTGTTAGACACACAATAATTATGAAAATGTATTTTAAAGGCAATACATGAATCTGCGTAGATGTGTAATGGTAATTCTCTATTTTTATAAACACCAAACAAAAAATTATGAAGCTTCATAAATGTAACATGTGACATTCACATGTTATATAAATTAATTTGAGAAGTATATTGTCTACGTAAATGTGGATTTATAATTTAATTAACTATTTTATGGTAATAAAGAAATCATGGATAATTGTAAATGTACCATATGATTCGTACATATTCACAATGGTCATCTATAATTTAAATAACCTATATAAAGGTAATGTGGGAGATGTTAAAGCTGTGTATAAGTAACATCCACAGAGTCTAGTTGTCACGACCTGTCCTCGGGGCCCATGTCGTGACTACCCCATGCCCACCTCCCATAGGCCAGGGGCTGACAACTAGCATCAAAGGTGTAAATCCCAACAAAAGGGAATCCATTGCCTTTATAAAGTAAACAAACACAACAGAGTAAGCCAGCAGAAGTAAACACTAAGAAAAAACTGGGTACAAAAGTAAGTGTGGAAAGTAAATGGGCCAGAATACAAACCCAAACTGAATGTAAAGTACAACAGGAAAGAAAATGCTGCAACTGAATGTAAAGAAGCAACTTCGAGCTATCCACTAGAAGTACCACCTGAACGGTGGGTATAGATAGACACCTCATCTCCATGGGTCCAGCCGTCCGCCCCGTCTACGTCCTGCCCAGTGGTCCACCTCCAGGTACCGACTCCTCCAAAAGCCTAAACCACGATCAGTGTTGTCTGTCGTCTTCATCCAACACAACATAGTTCAGGCAGAGCCCGTGCAGGGGTTAGTATACGCTACTTAGTAGGGACCCTGAGACCCCCGAAGGTCTCCCAGAATCTACAAAGGATAATCCACAAAGGAAGGATACAATCATGAAGTAACAACCAACACTACTTAGGTATATGCCCAAACATATACCTAAGTCATCAATTCCTGTTTGGTTCCAACATCCGAGCCCATATTCGATCACATCCACACAGGATAGTACAACCCAATCCACAAAATAAATCATAACACAATCCACATAGGAAAACAAGTCAATCATATCGAATATAATGATTGAATGTCAAGACTCAGCTCACACAGGTATACTTCTTCGTAAGGTGATAGAGATGATCAGATATAGCCACTGATTCATCTATGCTGGGACCCACATAGGATACTAAACCATCCAAGATGGAGAACCCACAAAGGATTTCAGTGCAGTCTTCATTACCGTCGAACCCACATAGGATTTCAGTACGGTCTTCATCGTTGCCGAACCCACATAGGATTTCAGTGCAGTCATCATCTCCATTGATCCCATGGAGGATTTCAGTACAGTTATCATTGCTGCCGAACCCACATAATATTTTAGTGCAGTATTCATCACTGTCGAACCCATGGAGGATTTATGTAAGGTCTTCATCACTGCCGAACCCACATTGGATTTCAATACAGTCACCACAGTCGCAGTCGCAGCCAACTCTAGTGTTCCCGCACAAATCATTCTTGTTTCCAGGAGGGTCCTCTCCAAGATCCAAAGGTCGATACATCAACTGACACCTATTCTAGAGTTGATGTATCTCAATGTTCTTTCTCGACAAGAGGAACTCAACGTGATAGAAGGCGCGTCAATCGGACGCCCGGTCTGAGAGTTATTGGCCGTTTTGTTCTAGGGACCCGGTTGGGTTTTAAGTCATAACCAACCCGACCACATTCCAACTGTGTCCAAACCTTGATTGAAGAAAGCCAAATGATCCATCCCACTAAAAGGAATCCAGAAAAGTCGACGGCACATCAATCGGACGTCCAGAGATCAAGTTATAAGTGTTTCCGATCCAAGGACCCGGTTGGTTTCATGTTCGATCCAAACCGGTTGTACCCAAAGATCTATGAAACATTGAGTGTAATATAATGAAACTACATTTTCATTCCAAGGATCACATCAAAACTAACAGTGCGTCGATTGGAGGTCCATATCCCATGTTACGGGTATTTAACCGAACCTGTCCGGAAAAAGGGCGTTTTGAGCCCGGACAGGCCCGACCCAAGACCACATGGGTCGTCCCAAATAGGGTCCGGGTCCGGACCATTAGGGCATGGCCCAGACCAGTCGGCGTGGCGGGGCCCGACCTGGCGCGCTCGCGCGGCCCGCGTTGCCAGCTCGGCCCGTGCCGAGCTGAGCGGAACAGGGGGAGCGCTGCCCCCCTAATTGATAACCGTGACCCCCACATGGGGGTCCGCTCCTTCTTCCAGCTGGGGGTTACGATCCCCGGTTTCTTGAAGCAGGCCAGCCCGGTTTGGCCGGTCGGTGCTGTTACTGCGGGACCACCGGGGTCCCGACCCTCCGAGGTTCCGTCGGCCGGCGATTCTGGCCGCCCTGCCTTGCACAGCCATGGCTTCGATCCACGGCCTTGTCTGACTGGCATGGAACGACGGTGCCGGGGCCTCGCTCCGGCCGCGGTGTCTTCGTGGTTCTCCGACGCAGTGGGACGGCGCCACACCCCTTCACTACAACCCGACTATGGCCGCGGGTTCGTTTGGCCTCAACGGGGCGGCGCGATGGTGCCACGCATCTTTACCACATTTCCCCATGTTTCCGTGCGGTTCAATTTCATCGCGCCTCCTTATTTTGAACAGAAAAAATCACAATAATCAAAGGGGGGGGATGGTCGGTCGTGTTCGTGCATTCTAACCTCCTCCCGTTATTACGATAACAGGCGGCCCAAAAAATAAAAGATGATGAACGACAAAGGAAAAATTCATTGGAAAAAACAAATAACCCCTAACTCAAGCATTGTTGAACGAAGTTTGTCGCCGAGAAGGGACGTCGCAGAAGACGGCTTCGCAGAAGGAGGATCGTTGGCGTCGCGGTACATGGCGTCGCGTTGTCAATCTCAGGGGAACTATCATTCTTCGTCGTCTTCCGTTGGAGGCCGGCGTTCCTCATCGTTCTTCGCATTCTCCAATAAAGAAGATGAAGATTCAAAGGCTTTGAGAAATTCCTCTCCCAATCCCTTTCTCACAATGGAACAACAATACTAAAATAAGGCGTTGCCTTATTTTATTACCCATTCCATATATTTTTGAAATACAAAATATAATCACGATTTAATTATAGAGCCTTTACCAATTAATGAGGCGTTTTATAAACCAATTAAACGCAAGAGTTTACTTCGAATTAAAGAGGGGGGGTGTGGGTGAGTTAACAAATTAAATGCACATGGGAGGTAAAAAGAAATAAAGGGGGTGGGGCTTGTGTGGGAATCACGTCACTAATATCCTACCTAGGAGTTAGGTTATCAGTCGGTCCCACTCCAACCACCATGACTAGGTTAACACTACTTAGAATAAAAATAAAATATGTTGCACAATATTTTATTTTATTTTTTAGTTAACCCAAATAATTAGTAATCTCACCCAAGTAAACACAACTCCGGAAAAGGTGTTCTTAAGAAATTACCAGCATTGAAATTCCATCAATGCCCTCAGAATTCAATTCTATGCATTGGTCTAAATGTTAGGAAAACCCGCTCATTCGTTCACTGAACATACCCGAGCTAAACTTTGGAAAATGATTCTGGGCACACCGGGCCTCGGAATCTGGGGTCGTCAGAAACTACGTTCTTGTAAAATCACAAACAAAATTAAGAAAAAAAATTCCCTTGAAATTTTACGGGTCTTTACATTACTCCCACCTTAGGGATTTACATCCCCGTAAAGATAAATCATAAACTAGGGTATCAAATGTGGTTATTGTGCACGAATCTGAGCCTCCCACTCCCAAGTGCACTCTTGGAGGTTCCCTTGCTTCCATCGGATGCGCACTAGGGGTGTTGACCGTCCATGTAGGACCCGCTTCTGCCGATCCTCGATCACCACCGGGACCTCCGAAAAAGTCGCCCCATCATCAATGTCCAGCTCCCCATGGTCGATGATATGCATCAGGTCATGCACATATCTCCACAGCTGAGATAAGTGGAAGACGTCGTGCACCCGGTGCAACTGAGGTGGTAGAGCCAGGCAATTATCCACCTCACATATCCTGCTGAGGACCTAGAATGGTCTGATGTAGTGCAGAGATAACATGCCTCCGTGGCCAAATCTCCATAATCCACGTTGAGGTGAGACCCGCAAGAAGACATGGTCGCCATCCTCAAACTCCAGTGAACTCCACCTCCTGTCATCATAAGACTTCTGCCGGCTCTGGGCTATACTCATCCGCTCCTGGATGACCTGGACCTTCTCTGTCATGGCCTGGACCATCTCTGGTCCCACAAGTGCTGACTCCCCGGGGTCTGTCCAGCACAGAGGTGATCTAGAAGTTCGGTCGTACAATTCCTCGTATGGTGCCATCCCATTGGTGGAGTGGTAGCTGTTGTTTTATGCGAACTCCACCAAGGGTAGGTGGTCCTCCCAACTGCGACCAAAGTCGAGGACACATGCGCGGAGCATGTCCTCGAGTGCCTTAATGGTCCTCTCCGTCTGACCATCTGTTTGAGGGTGAATGGTGGTGCTCAGACGTAGCTGCGTCCCGAATGCCTCTTGCAACGCCTACCAAAGCTGGGAAGTAAAGTGAGCATCACGATTGGAGATGATTGATGATGGAACACAATGAAGCCGTACAATCTCTTGAATGTAGAGTGGTCTCAAACTCTCTACTGAGCCCTGCTCTCGGATGGGTATGAAGTGAGCCCACATGGTGAGTCGGTCGACAATCACCCAAATGGAGTCATGACCTCTGGAATTATGTGGAAGTCCAGTCACTAAATCCTTAGATATCCCATCAAACTTCCACTCCGGGACATCCAAGGGCTGTACCAAGCCTGCAGGTACCTAGTGCTCTGCCTTCACCTGCTAGAAGGTGAGACATCGAGATACGAACTCTGCCACATCCTTCTTTATACCCAGCCACCAATACTGTCATATGAGATCCTGGTACATCGTCACCACTCCTAGATGTTCTGCTAATGGGGATCTGTGAAACTCTCTCAGCACCTCCTCCTATAAAGAAGCTGGTAACACGGTACATCCTCTTAAAAGGATGTCGTGCTCTCCTACTATAGTGAATCCATCAGGTGCATGTCCTGAGGATATCTGTGCACACCACGTCTCCCAGTCGGCATCCCCATGCTGTGCCTCTCTAATTCGCTATAGTAGTGTAGGAGTGATTGTGAGTGACTAAAGAAAGGTTGCTCCATCTCTATCCACGATGGATATCTGCAAAGCAGCTAGCTGCTCCGTCGCCTCCCTGAGTAGTTGAATGTCCGTCCTTCTGCTGAGAGTATTGGATACTACGTTCCCCTTTCCAGGAGTATAGACTATATCAAATTCATAGTCCTGGAGGCACTCGATCCATCGCCACTATCTCATATTTAGGTCCTTCTACGAGAAGATGTACCTGAGACTCTGGTGGTGAGAGTAGACTGTAAAGCACTCATCAATCAGATAGTGTCGCCACATCTTCAGAGTGAAGACCACTACTACTAACTCCAGGTCATGGGTAGCATATTTCTGCTCAGGCTGCCTCAATTGACGTGATCCATAAGAGATCACTGCCTTCTCCCGCATCAGGAGACATCCGAGTCCGTTCCCTGATGCATCGCAGTAGACTACGTACCCTACTCCCTCCTCCGGTATCCTCAAGATAGACACGCTGGTCAATCTCTGTCTCAGCTCCTAGAAGCTCTACTGACATCTGTCTGACCATGTGAAGGGTTTCCCCTTCGTCGTCAAAGTTGAGAGTGGTGCCGCAACTCTAGAAAAGTCTGTCACAAATCTCCAGTAGTACCCAGCTATCCACATCAAACTCCGTACCTCCGTCACGCTCATGGGTGGAACCCAAGCTAGCATTGCCTCGATCTTTGCAGGATCCACCGCAACTCCCACCTTAGAGATGACGTGTCCAATGATGTGGATCTCAATTCACCAGAACTGACAATTCGAGAGCTTTTCATAAAGCCGGTGCTCTAAGAGTGTGTCTAGTACAACCCACAAGTGGTAGGTGTGCTCCTCCTCAGTGTTCGAATATATCAATATGTCGTCGATGAAAACCACGACAAGTCGATCGAGGTATGGCTGAAAGATCCTATTCATGAGAATCATGAACACTACTGGAGTATTGTTTATGCTGAAAGGCATAACCAAGAACTCATAGTGGCCATACTGACATCTGAATTTCTTCTTTTGCATGTCCTCGTCTCAAACTCTGAGCTAATGATAGCCTGATCTAAGGTCTATCTTTGAGAACCACCGTCCTCCCTTGAACTGATAGAAGAGATTTTCAATCCTCGGTTGCGGATACTTGTTCCTTACGGTCACCTGGTTCTGGAGACGATATAGACAGAAAGTCGCAAGCTCCCATCCGCCTTCTTGGCGAACAATATCGGGGAAGCCCCCGGTGAAACACTGGGTCGGATGAATCCCTTTCCTTGCAAGTCCTCCAACTGTACCCGTAGCTCTCGAAGCTCAGCGGGGGCCATCCGATATACTGGAGTTGATATCGAGGTTGTCCCGGGGTATAGGTCAATTAAAAAGTCTACCTCTCTGTGAGAAGGTAGTCCTGGAATGTGGTCAGGGAAAATGTCTGCTTACTGATCCACCACTACAGGAAAACTAGGACTCTGCATGTCAACTGCTCCTAGGATGAGGCTAGCCAACTGATGAGTGATGGGCTCTCCTCTCCTCTGTGTGAGTCCATCCTGTGCTACAATGGCTCCCTTCTCACCGGTGAAGGTGAACCGGCTCCCATTAGTGCGAACACACCGCACCTTGCGCCTAATACAGCCAATTTGAGCATGGACTGTAGATAACCAATCCATGGCCAAGATGACATCGTAAGGAATCGACGCTGCTACAAGAAGATCCTAGCCGAAGCTATCACCTCCTAGAGTAAACTCACACTATCAGAACTAGTGCGTAATTGTCGTGTATTCTCCCGTATGAGTCTGTAGCCGTAAGGATCGAGCCAACGGCTCCGTTGGAATCTCCGAGCTCCGAACAAGGGTAGTGGCAATAAAAGAATGACTCTCTCCTGTTTCTATAAGAACAACATCAAGGGTGGAGTAGACACAGATCATACCTCGAATCATCTCTGGCACGCCGTGGTCGTAGGCCTCCACTGCCTGAAGCTGAGCCTGTCTCTGCCCGCCAGCTCCCTGTGGTCGGGGTGGACCTCCTGATGGTGGTGGTGGTAAATCCTCAAAGCGTCGCCCACCACCTGCTGCTCGACCAGCTCCCCTGCCTCATCCACCTGCTATCAGTGGACCACCACAGTTGACCCTCTACCTCTTCATGGGTGGCCCCTCAACCGTCTGCTGCTCCTCTGTACGGTGGGTCGGGCATTGACGAGCCATGTGGCCCTGCCCGCTGCACGCATAGCACTTTCTTCTGCTCGAAAGGCTGGATCTATGCCCTGTGACCCGCACCTCTGAGGCAGTGTCTAAGGTCGTCTTCCTGATGGTCCAGTCCGCCTAGACCCCTGTGACATCTGTCGACTGCCAGCTATAGACGACTCTGCTACATGCTTCCCTGCTTTAGGTCTTGCTGCTGGCGTAGGCTCAGCATGAAATCTCTCTATGAGAAGAGCTCGCTCCAGCACTCGTGCCTATGTCGGAATGCTGAGGGAGATCATTGACGTCCTGATCTCATGCCTCAGTCCCTTCTAGAAGGTCCATGCCTGGAAGAATGGGTCACGTACCATGTCCGTCGAATAACCTGAGAGATTGGTAAATCTCGCCTAGTACTGGGCGACCGTCATGCTGGCATGCCACAGTTGTAGAAGCTCCTGGATGAGCACTGCACGGAGGGTGGCTGGGATGAACTCCGACCGGAAGAGGCTCTCGAAGTCCATCCAGGGGAGAGATTCCTCGTCGTGCACCTGGTGAATCAACCTCCACCATCTGCCTACTACCGCGTGCATGAGGCTCGCTGTGAGGATCACCATGAGGTCAGCTAGTGTCCCCACTAACCTGAAAACTCGAACAACCACCTCTAGCCAATCCTCAGCTGCCTGAGTGTCCATCTCCCTGCGGAACCTGGGCGGTCTTTGATGCCAAAACTTATGCAGTTCACTAAGGAAAAGTGCACTCTCAACGGCTGGGGCTGGTAGCATCGATGGCTCGGCTGGTAGAGGTACCGCTGGTGCCTCCACTATCAAAGGCCCCTGCACCGAGGCCTCATCGCTCGACGGGCTGTCGTCTCGCACAATGCTCGAAACCCTTGTTGGCTACCATTGTGGGCCCATATTGAAAAGAAAAAGGAGCACCACAGTAAAAATAGTATACCTTGTGAGCTGACATAAAGTAATCACAATGAAAACTTTTAAAACACACATGCAATCAATGTTTTCGTGCAATGAGTCAGAAATCAGATGTCAGGGTCCTGGTGTATGGATACGTCGGCCACATCAACAACACTGGACTCCCTGGACTGATAAACACACTCAATACCCTAAAAACTATTACTTCACATAGATCAAAGATCAATGTCTGGAGTTCTGCGGTAGAACCGAAATCCTCGGATACCAATTTGTCACGACTCGTCCTCGGGCCGCGTGCCATGACTACACCACGGCCGCCTTCCATAGGCCAGGGGTTGCGACTAGCACCAAATGCGTAAATCCCAACAAAAGGGAAGGAATTGCCTTTATAAAGTAAACAAACAACACAGAGTATGCCAACAGAAGTAAACACTAAGAAAAAACTGGGTACAAAAGTATGTGCGGAGGATCGTCTGCGTCGCGGTACACGTCGTCGATCTCCAGGGAACTAGCGTTATTCGTCGCCTTATATCGGAGGACGGCGTTCTTTGTCGGTCGTCGTGTTCTCCAATGAAAAACATTAAGATTCAAAGGCTTTGAGCAATTCCTCTCCCAATCCATCTCGCACAACGAAACAACAATAATAAAATAAGTTGTTTCCTTATTTTATTACTCATGCCATCTGCTTTTGAAATAAAAAATTAAATCACGATTTAATTATCGAGTGTTGACCAATTAATGAGGCGTTTAATAAAACAATTAAATGCGAGAGTTGACTTGGAATTATAGAAGGGTGTGTGGGTGAGTTACCAAATTAAATGCACATGGGAGGTAAAAGGTAATAAAGGGGGTGGGGCTCGTGTGGGCCCCACATCACTAATATCCTACCTAGGAGTTCTGATATCAGTGGGTCCCACTACAATCA
Source organism: Viscum album (assembly GCA_963277665.1). Lineage (NCBI taxonomy): Eukaryota > Viridiplantae > Streptophyta > Magnoliopsida > Santalales > Viscaceae > Viscum > Viscum album. The sequence goes on along the minus strand of OY728156.1, from coordinate 1,963,185,256 downwards.
CCATGCCTAGGTTAACACTACTTAGAATAAAAATAACATATGTTGCACAATATTTTATTTTATTCTTTAGTTATCCCAAATAATTAATAACCTCACCCTAGAAAAAACGCAACTCCAGAAAAGGTGTTCATAATCAATTATCGGTGATATGATTCCATCGGTGCCCTCAGAATTCGATTCCGAGCACCGGTCCCAAATTTAGGAAAAAACACTCATTCGTTCACTGAACGTACCCGAGCTAAACTTTGGAAAATGATTCCGGGCACACCGGGCCGCGAAATCAAGTGCCGTAAAAAACTGGGTTCTTGTAAAATCCCTAAGAAAATTAAGAAAAAAGTATACCATGAAATTTTACAGGACTTTACACATGTAATTTTGTAATGGTGATGATATGATGCATAAGGGTACATGTAAATTTGGAATAATTATATAAATTAAGTTAAATTCACTATGTTATGGTAATAAGGGACACTATTGAGCTTAATGAAGATGAGTTAAGATTATATAGTTGATTTGAATTAAACCATTGGACTATCCAAACATGTTCATATTGTTGATCACATGTGATCGATCTAGAGTTGTTCATATGGTTGATCACTGAGGTGGTCATGTTTTCTTTCTATGAGAAGATATAGGTTCTATCCGTCAATGGGATTGATCTACTGGGAGATGAAAAATGTATTATGATATTATATTTTGATGAAATGAAATATGACAATGCTAGGTTTGATGATTTCAAATGAAAAATAAATATTATAGTGCTTATGGTGATATAATAAGGTTGTTGATAAAGGGAGGAATCCACAATCACAATTATATATTATTGTTAAATACAATTTATTTTCATGAACATGGAAAATTAAAAATATCACCACACAATTGTGATTTTTCTGTATCTCTTTTGGTGGCCATTTTGGACATCTGGTCAAATTTTGTGAAATAGTGTTTTGAGCTATGCCATTGGTCATCCAGTGGTATTGAATAGATTCAAGAAAATGTAGAGATGATTTATAAATATCTATATATATCACATTTTGGGGATATAATTGAATTTATTTATTCAAATATCATGTTAGAATGAATTCTGAAGTCATCAAGTCATTCAATAAGAGGTTTAAATGAAAAAAATTAAAAATCTACCAAGATAATTGATGACTCAATAAGAATATGGAGGTCCTATTGAGACTTATAAAATATTAAAGATCAAATAATATTTTATAACAAATGAGAATAATCTTAATGATGTTATTGTTAATATATATATATATTACATGTATCAATGAATATGTTATTGAATATATTGAGAACTAATATAAATTCTGTGAGAGATTTGTGAGAGTTTGATAAATCACAATTTCAAGCGAAGAGAGGGAGTTGAATCTAGATTCCATAATTCATGTTTTAACCTACATATTTGATAAAATTGAGATGAAAATGATCACCCATGAACCTATAGTTTTTTTATGAGCATAATAAATTATCGCGAGCTATAATTGATGATCTTGAAGAAGAAGTACATGGGTATGCAAGTTCATATATTATTATCATGAATGCATATCCATTTAAAAAATATAGAAGATGAATCATATAGTGTTATTTTATGTCAAACCGTGAAAATAATATGTGTTGTACATTCTCTTATTATCACTGCATATGAGGTGAGGCTGTGAGATATAATTGAGAGGATCAAGAATTTAAATATGTTCAAGCGATTGATTATAAAAGAATAATAATCTGTAAAATATGTTCTCTAATCCCCCTGCCTTTGAGATCATCTGAACAAGTTAACTTCATAAAATCCAAAAAATGTAACAAGTTATTAAAGAAAATATTTTGGTAAAGTTAAATTGTGGGTGAATGGGTTTTAGTTGATGGTGGAATAATAATTGACTTTAGTGAATGTTGTTGAGTAACCATATAAATTACCACGGATTAGGGAGGCAAATCGCATAATAAATTTGAAAAAATGGTTTGATATAGTCATATTTATTCCATATAAATGAATCTTCCATGAAAAATGAGATTGGAAAAAATGTTAAATAGATTTTTTAATTGGGTTTCATCACCACAAAACAACACATTATCCAAAAAAAAGATGAGTAATGTATAAAGGCGAAGGGTGGAGAATGTGAATGGATTATCGAGCATTAAGTAGTTTAGTAGTGTGTGAAAATAAACTAATTCTAGTAATAGATTAGATGATGGATGATTTTTTTTACAATAATAATACACAATAGTAGATTTGAAATTTGGTTTCCACCAATAATATAATAACGATAATGATTTTGGAAAGACTGTGTTCAAAACCAATTAGGCTCGTTAATGATTTTTTATGTCGTTCAATTATATGAATGTACTTATAACTTTACATACCACTATGAATGTGTTTTTTTGCGATTTTCTAAGGAATATTTTTTTATTATTATTTAATGTTATATAAATGTATAGTAAGGTCCATAATGAACACCTAGAGAACGTGAAGGAAGTTCTACAAATGGGGACATACAATCTACAATCTGTAAATAAGAAGAACTCTTATTTCAAAAGGATCTCTATAGAATATTTAGGGTAAATAATTAAGTAAAGGAGTTGAGATGGATCAAGAAAACTCAAGGCTATTATATAGTAGTGTGATCTTAATAATTCCAATGAAGTGAAGGGATTTTAGGGATAACTCGATACAATAAAATTTTTGCAAGAATTATAGCAAGACTGACAAACTCCTCATAGAATTGAATTTGGATGGTTTTAAATATAATGATGAAACTCAATAAGAATTTGAAACACTTAATAAAACATTAATATTAACCTATTTTAATGCATTCCATATTTTAAAATGCGATTTTATGTGGAGTGTTATGCCTTCGGTTCAAGAGTTGGATCTATGTTAATAGAGGGTGGGAGTATACTTTCCTATTTTAGTAATGTGTTATCTGAAAACAACATGGAATTATTATTATAAAAAAATGAGAACATGGATTTAGTGTTGTTAATATATTAATAAACAATATTTTATATGAATTAATTTTCATGTATACCATGATTGTTAGAGCCTTATGACATTTCATAGTAAAAGGGTGGATTTAAATGATCATTAGTTATTGTAGGCTAAGTTGTTGGGTTATGATTATTTATCTATATTCATGATAATGAAATTTAATTATGTTAATGATATTATATTTATGGTGATTTATGAAGGAGATTATATAATCTTAGAAATTTTAGATCCAAATTCGGAAGAGTATGATGTATTGAAAGAAGAGTTAATTCAATATTTAGTCTCATTGAATTTATAAATATGTTGCAACATGATTGTGCCACAATTCGGGGATATATTTTATATATTGGATTAATGTTCAATAAGAATAGATTTATCTTTCTAAACAGATCAAATTTATTTCCTAAACTATTAAAAAAATTGACTAGTTTAGCTGGATCCAAGGAACTTCATGGGTAAACTATTGGTGGGACATACTGCACACTAGGCCACAACTCTGACTATGTAATATAGAAATTTTATCTCAATAAAATAGGGGTGACCTATTATATGATCAAGGAATTTCAGTGTTGAAGTAATGGTGAACATATAAACTTATTGTCTTAAAGATTGGTGAGAATGGTATGATATTTCCTAGGACTTATATCCTCTAGTTAATTCATTGTAATGGATTTAATTTGTGTATAGTGGCCCCATTTCATTGTTTAATTTATGAGATCATTTCATTCTATGATTTTATACTGATATTTTACTTTGTTATTTCTTCTTTTAGTTTTAGTGTAGTGATTCTACCTCTTTATGGGTGCATTGGTTTATTCCCTAAACATGTAAATTTTTTGTCCCATGATCTTGTTATTTTTTTACTCCATAATTTAATATTATTATCCATTTTACTCTAATTTTTGAGATTATTAATCTTCTTTAATCTAGTGTTTTGACAGTAACTTTAATCAATTTTTGTGTTTGAAATATCAAGGTCAAAATTAACAAATTTAATAGTGGTTATATAAGAAAGAATAGTAAAGATCGGTCACTTTTGTAAAACTGACTTCATTTACAGAATGAAAAGAAAATACTATCATTACCAAAATGACTGTCACGTAGTTTTTCTAGGTGATAAACCAAATGATATGGGGAAGATGATGTTGGAGTATATATGTTCAAGTAGTTTTTTAATTTATGCTGGGAGAAAATGTTGCATGAATATCATTGAGGAAAATATGACTACAAGTTTAATTATTTATCTTGCCAGTATTGTTTAAAATCCTTCTACATCAAATAATTTGTTCCGGTAATCTAATGATGATTTAATCAATGATTGTTACTAATCACATCCAATAATTGAACACCATTACATGATAGTTTTCATCAGTAGGAATTGTGTTCGATAATGGGGTATGTGCGTTGTTTTTAATGTCTTTATTACAAGACCATTGGGATCCACTATAACCAATTTGATTATATCATTATGGAATAAAATATTAGTATTGAATGAAGTTTTATACCTGATCCTAAATGAGGATATTCAAAAATTTGAATTTTGAATATTATCTAGTTTTTATATCATCATTTAATGAGGATACAAATACTTGTAATGATTTAGTCACTGATGATGAAGAAAATGAAGAGTTAAGAGCTAAGACAAGGAAAATGGGATTAGTCCAACCAATTTTATTTAGACTATGGGGAATATTTTTATTCCACATTGGAGAAGGATATTTTTAAAAAAATGTATTTATGGAAATTTTTGAAGTTTATATCTCTTTGGGGATGAACCCTTACTAATTGAGGGGAAGAAAGATGCATTGATAAAAAAAATGTGAGAGTTTGTTTTCTTTGGAGAATAAATTTAATATAATTTTACTGAGAAGTATTTTTTATTTCTATCAGGAATCTTAATAAATAATGCTTTTGTACCACATTCAGTGGTGTTTCATAGAAAATTTGTAAGTGATAATAGCTCAATATTTTGAATTTTTCATCTTTTACTCTTTCAAATTACATCATCAATTAATGAAATCCTATGTAAATATTTGATCTTTTTGACCTTTTCAATTTTGGACTTAATTGATAAATGGATTAAAATGATGATTTTTATTGATAAATTAATCAATTCTATTAATTTGAAAATCCATGCATGAATTGAAATTAATTTTTACAATATGAACATATAAATTTTTTATTTTTAAATTGAAATTGTTAAATGGATTTAACTTATTTTGAGCATTAATTGATATATTAATTTCCATGTTAAACCCATAAATTCAATTTGAATTAGAATTTTCAATTGAGTGATTTTTTTTTCAAATGAAAAATAGAGTGAGAATTTTTTTTGATGATAATCTGATGCTTAAATTGTTTCATTTAATAAATATCAAATTATTTATTTAAATGGTGAAATTTAAAATTTAAATTTTTTATCATCTTATAATTTAGTTAGAAAAGAAACACAATAAAAAAATTTGTACTGTGACGATCATTCAAACATCGGTAAAGGACTGGATCGACGATGAATTCTATTCATGTAGTTGATCAAACCACTAAAAATGGTAAATGTATGGATCTGACCCACAATAAATTAAAGTGACATAAATATGTACAAATTTCCACAACTAAAAATTATGGAACATTTATGAGATGACCACACCCAAAAAAAGTGGCTATAAGAGTGTTGTTTGGGAATGACATAAATTTATAGCATGGAAAAAGTATATATAACACCCCCTATCAATAAATAAATAGATTTTTCCTTGTATGTGGCATCAAATACAATAAAATGACTGAATTTTGGAAGAGGAATGCGGCTTCTAAACACTTAAATAACATGTGGGTAAACCACTTCTCATGATTGGTTATCTAGATTGACCATGAAACAATCTTGCACCAACAGAGATATTAAACCAATGGGCCTGAGGATGGTGGAACTGAACTATTCATTGATGAAAAACATTTCCATTTTAAATATTTCAAAACTCTCATGCCGATAGATCAAACGAAGTAGATGACTACAGACCATGATTGAAAAATAGATTTTCTTGTATTCAGACGTAAAAGACGAATCTCAAAAAAACATAAGATATCATTCAAGGTGAAACACTTGATTCTCACAATCCATATGACCTAAAGAAACATCTGATTCAATGTTTGCTTCATGGAAGAAGAAAACATGTCCTCTATTTGATTCACTCCCATGAATGATATTGGGAGAAAAATAAAGACCCCCAAAATCGGAATTGAATCCATGTGATGAAGATCTATGATTTCATTTGATGTCAAGGAGATCAGAACACACTGTAAATACCAATCTCATTGGTAAAGATTCATTGAATCCAAAGACCATACAAACCATCATCTATATATTCAAGATGTTAATGTAATATACGTCATGCATCTCTGCTCACCTAGGGATGCATAATCTGAATCGCATCAAGATACAGTTATGACAACCTTTGAAGAAAAAAATCCCAAGAAATTAGTAGTGAGTTTCGATTAATATAGATAAAATAGAAAAAAAAATTAAATTTTATATTTTCCTTTCACTTGTGAATGTCTTAATGTAATGAGACTATCGTTTTGCTCCCAAACACCATTTTTTGGTTCATAGATTGTTGAAAAAATTGTGAATGGGGACAATCAACATGATCAAATTTATGCCAGTGACAATCCATTAGAATGATTCATGTTAACAATTAGTCTCAAAATATGAATTAATTTCTACTTAAATTTATAGTTAAAGAAGATCCTGATAGAGGGTTAACATTTACATAACCTATTGTACGATGTACTAAAAACTGCATATTTCCATAATCACAGTGTAGCCAAATCCCTAGACCTAAATGGAGATGCATCCAATTATGTAAAATAAAAAAATTTCTATAGCTACATGAACACCCACATGTGTGAATTTTTACCCTACCAAGAACAAATGTAAGAGATTCTCATGACACTCTGAAAAATTATAAAATTGAAAAATTAATTTCCCTATTTTTACACTCATTTTCATGGTCATATTGCCTCCCATTCCATTGCATTTACCAAATCGAGGAAGATTAAGATCCACGGTGATCCCTATCTATGTGGTGGTTGTCATTATATGATATCATACTCACAGATCAGCCATGTGAGTTGGGGAGATAGGCACATTAAAGATGCAGACTCTGGGGTAGGGTTAGTTTCAAGTGTTTCAGGTCTTGGTCATTTGAGTTCATGTATTAAGTCATGTTTGTGCCTTGTTCCTTGGTCATATGGGTCATGTAAGGGTTACCCTTAAACCCTTAATATGGGGATTATCAAAAATCAAATAAAAACAAGGCCTTCCTATCATTTGGGAGAAGAGTGTAATATGGGATGAGAACACTATGTTTTATACATTTAATTCCTATACAATCATATAAATCATCGTGTTCATTTTTCAACCCAAGAAATAAAATTTTTATATATCCATAAGATATTCTTCTCTAGAGACAACCCATGTCCCACTTTTCTACATTTTTCTTGTGTTCAAAAATCATTTCAATTGGAATCCTATAATAGTTGCACATAAATCCTAGTACCATTATGGAGGATGGCCATTGTTTTTTAAATATTTTTTTTAAAAAAAATTTAATTCAAATAAAAATATCCATTTCATCAAACATCGCTAATTTTGATCCTGATTTTGATTTAATCGTGCATCTGAACATTGAACTTTAAAAATAACTGAACAAAAAAAAGATTTATTTTCGTTATTCCATTTTCTATATCTCTTTCCTCTATTTATTCTTAAAAAATAGTTACATTAGGTAGTTATAAAATCATAGATAATATTTCTCACGCTAATAGTACTTTTATGGAAATTTATGCACCAGATTTCAACACAAATAACCCTTAATTACAATTAGATGACTAAAAGGACTATAAAATCAAAACTATAATGATATATATTATAACTAAATTTCAAGGATAATCATGTGAAGTACCCAAAAAAATATAGAGGACTTAATGGAGTATGCAATTTATTCTAAATAAAAGGATTTATAGAGACAATAAATTCCAGATGGATTTTACAATCTCTATTGAAGGGGAAACCAATGAGTGGATTTGTAATCTTCATGATGGATAATGTTAAATCATAGAATAGACTATATATGAAATTACTCTATAAATTCATCCCAATATCATACAATACTCGACTAAAAAAATAAGATCTATGGATTCGAAACAACACCTAGATAATATTTCTCTATGTTTTACGAATGGTTCTAAAAACACTCTACATCCTTCCCACCCTAGCCCTATGAAGAAAATAATTTCATAGTAATTTTTTACCATGTATTAATGGGAAATTACCATAAATAATTAGGTGATTATTTTGGAATAGAATTCATTTGTAATTAACCTTATGAATTTAGGGAACTAATTGAGAGAATCTCTTAAAATTCCAAAAACTAATGTATGTGAGATGAAACCATAGTTGTACAATAGGTTAAAATTATCAAATAACCTTTAATATAAAAATAAAATTTAATAAATAACATCTCAATTTAGATGTCTAGATTCGAACAATATGTTGGATTCATCACCCACCACCCCTCGCCTCCTCAGATCTGTTAGCTCTACTTTTCCAAGGATCATTTCATGGATGTATTCCGAAATATTCAAGGTTCTGAAAGATACAATTTTATATATATAAAATGAAATTATAGAATCAACCAAGTGGAAACCAAGGATTTAAAAAATTCCTCATCAATAAATTTGGATCTATGAGGCAAGAACCCGAGTGACCAAAATTCCAGCAATCATCCTAACAACATTATCAAACTCCTCCATTTCCTAGACATGGTATCCAACCATCCAGAAGCTACCATCAAGGAAATTATCAATATAATTCAATTATGGACATTATGAGATAGGTAACATAATATCAAAATAGTCAATAAATGACTCTCATCACTATTAGATCGGGGTTAAAGGAACTAAATGTTTAGTTCATCTAGATCATGACCACACTAAATAATATACTAAATGAAGACTCAGTTAATTGTATCACTCAATAAATTCATAAACATAAATTAAATTTCATATCTATCACCATAGGTAGTGGGAAAAGGATACAAATAAATAATGTAAACCACTTGGAGACCAAATATGGAAGTGAGAAACTATGTGTACATGATGAATCCAACCAAGAAAAAGAACCCATTGAAGAATATATATATAAAGGCCCCATTAATGAATGATAAGGCGAAAATAGAAGATATGAGGTGCAATACAACTATTTCCTCCCATCCTTGTATTTATTAAATCTCAGAATAAAACAAATTAGAAATCTATACAATAACAGATCCTCGAGGAGTTTAAAAAATTAGAGATCAAAATCCATCCCTTGGAGGTCATACACCAAATTCCTGGGTTCACATAATTCATTAAAAGGATGTTACTTGAGAGAAGGTTATTTTGGAGAAATTTATAGGTAAGATCAGGTAATAATGTTTTCCCCTTTTAACCCATAAATTCCCCAAAAAATAAAAGATCAAGGTATGTTTTAGATACCCTACACTATTTAAGACATTAATATTTCCATTGTATTGTGAGATTTATGTGCCTCCATTAATTTAATATCTCAGTACATTATTTTTCTGTAATGGAATGGAGAACTGAAACCCAACCAAGTTGTTTTTGAACTCCCTAGTTGATTCACTAACAACAACATAGGTGCACTCAATGATGTCTTAGTAGGTGTACAAGTATAACTATTCTATTATGACGTCTACATTCTCATCATTGAAGAAGGAAAATGTAAAAAAATATCTAATAATTCTAAAAAGATGATTCCTCAATATTATGAAAAAATTAATAAATTTAAATTACAGCACTATTTAATTGATTTTCTTGGGGAAATAGTGGATTTTGAACATCATTAACTCAATGAAACACCCACAATAAGATAAATATTTTATTACCATAAAATAATTTTAATTAACCTTTAAATTTTAGGTAGAAATTGAAATGTTAATTGATATAATGAAACTCGAGAATGATTTAGAAATACCTAACCTTCATCAAATTTTGTTTTTTAAATTGATGTTTGTCTATAGACTTTATAGAGTTTTTAACAACTTGAGGAGATAGATTAATGTTATTTTGGTGAGGTACACAAATATTCTTCTAAAAATGATTTCGTACATGTGTAGGTTTCCAATATGTAGACCTCTAAACTAAAACTAACCTTAAATAATCAGTTTAACTATAATATATAGTTCTACCATCATAAGTAAAATATTCCTTTTTATGGGAAAGTACAAACTACAAGCCAAAATATCAAATTATTTAAAACACATCCATGAAAACCAACCATTGAAAATTCTAAAATAGAAAGATAAGGCCATAGAGTGGATATTTGGAGAAATCCCAACAATTTTCCCAACCACCTACAAGCATATGAATTTTCTTGAAGATGAATAAAAACAGGGGAGACCAACCCAAATGAGGCTCAATGTTACTATTATATGTGTAGTAAAAAAAGTGGTAGAGTTACTTTTAGGAGCTTAAACAGTCTAATCATATCATACTCCCAATGGGTGAGTCCCACAAAAATTGTCCTAAATAAAAATTAATACACCATTTTTAAAAATGTAAAAAAAAATGTGCCCAAAATAATTTATAATACATTGAATGTATAAATATATTATAGAATATTAAACCTTATAACCAGAAAAGACAGTTTCTCCAATCCCTTTTGAACAAATTCTAGAGATCCTAGATGGTAAGGGACATTATTACGTCATTGATGGATTTTCTGGGTACATTAAACATCAAATATCTTGTTTGGACCAAGAGAAGACCGCATTCTCATTTCCATTTGGTATGTTTTCAACTAATGTTTTCCTTTCAGTCATTACAATCCCCCTCGTTCCAATAGCTTTTTTGACCATTTACATTATAGTATGTAATTTATGTAGATAATGACCATGATGATATAATTGACACACTAACTTACCCCACCAATATAAGACACATCATATCATTTCATAGTCATTTAGGATTTTATTGATGGATTATTATGTCATTTAACAAGATGTCTTTTCCATTGAATAAACCACTATAGAAGGAAAATAATTTTTTTTGGTTCATGCAAGACAAATTTTTACTTATAAAAATAATGATTGATTACTTTCCGTATTATATTTATACTAAAATGGAGTTACTCTTTTAAAAATATGTTTAATTAATCCAATAGATCAGTATGAGTTGGGCATTCCCCATATTTTGATATGGTTTCCTATGTGATAACCTTAACTTTAGAGACCATATCTAATGGAAAAATTATTTATAAAAAACTAAATAAATATCGTTTTATACTTCATTTCCTTAGGAAAAAATATTATCATTTAGGGAGTAAATTAACAATTAATTATGATCATGCAATATTGATATATTTATCCATTAATGTTGAGAAAAATACTAGGCTAGTGATATGGATATTTCTACCGTAAGAGTTTGATGTAAAGATTAAGGATATGTAAGTCTATGAAAATACAATGGCATACCATATTTTCTGACTATAACGTAATTACAAGGTATAACCAATACCTATGACCAATTTGGATGATTTACTCCATGGTGAGGAACTATACAGCCCCATCCTTGTTTCCTATTATGTAAACATAGTGAATTTTCTAGTCATATAAAAGGTACACTTCTTATATTTTAAATATATAACCACTAATTATAAATCTGAATAAAAATACTATATCTGGGAATATCCATATTTATTGAAAATTTCTAATTACTAAATCATTATAAGGTGAATCCATACAGAGGAAATGATGTTTTTTCTTTATTTTTTTCATTCAATTTCATGCGGATTCCATTTTATAACTCTATGAACAACTATAAATTTTTTCAAATATGTACTTTTTTATCCCAAAATTTTTCAATATTCACAAAAATTATGATATAATTCTCTTATTACACTTTACTGGTGTAATTTAAAAAATACACGAGATTATACAAGAATATATGTTTTGTGAGATATTCTTTTAAACGATTATGTGTAATTTATATATTCCTCAATTTTTTTCGTATTATACAACGTTTCATTGTGTTTTAATAAAAAAGGCACTCAATTTTATTATTCAAAAATGTTGATTTAGTTTATAAAATCAATAATTTTTGTAGGTTTTTAATACATTAAGCTATAATTTGTGACTTAGGAACCCGCTTCTTAAACATGAGAAATGGAGAGATCATGATGTCATATATAGTTAACAAGAAAACATCCACTACCTTTCACCCATAGAAAAATGGATTGGTTGAGATGTTGAATAGATAAGTCAAGTTGATTAAGAGAAAATAGTGTATCCCAATTACAAAATGTAGAGTAAAAAACTCGAGGATGCACTATGGGCATACATAAAAAAATAAAAAATCCCATTTATTTATTTCCGCATATATAATTTTTGGGTATGAATTTTCACTTGCCAATTGATTAGTAGCACAATTTCTATTGGGATATTAAAATATTGAAACTTGATTTTGGAAAGGCTATATAGTAGAGGAAGCTTAAATTGATGGATCTTCAGGAGATGATAAGGGAATAATATGAGAAATAATTATTTTATGAGGATACAAATCTATATTATTATGATAATTTGATCTAGAAAATAGAAATTAATGATAGGAAAAAAGTGTTCTTAGTTTCATCATAGATGAAGATCTTCCTTGGTAATCATCATTCCATGTGAATTGAGACATACAAAGTAATTGATACATTTTATTTTGGTGCATATGAGGTTCACAAAGAATTTTTAAAGAATCCATTCAATGACAAAAGATATCTGTTGAAGAAGTATAATGAGTATTTATAGAAAGAACCTATTTAAGAGTCCATATTCCTACCTTCTGCTGTTAAATAGAGAATTTTTAGGTTATATACCTAACTCATATTGGAATTTTTTATTACATTATTTTAGGCTGATTTCATGTATAAATACATTATTAAATTCAAATGAATGTATATATGAAAGAAGATTGGGGTGGAGGTATAAAGTAGTTTTAGGATGTAAATACCATTTTTTAAATTTTAAATTTTAAAAAACATAAAACCAATAAAATAACTTTTATTAAGGAATCTATAAACATTGTTTGTTGTTAAGTTATATTTCTATAGTGTAAAATAAATAAATTAAAAAAATTTATTTTATTATGAATATGTACAATTTTTTTTATAGTTTTTGAGTTTTCAAACATTCATTGAACTAAATATAAAAAATCAATGCATTTTTTTAAACTTTAAGTCATTTGTAGGTTCATGATCATACTATTAAATTTGAAAATATAAAATTATTACTGTAATGTATTTTTTTCATAGGCTATGATCTTAAAACACTTGAATGATTTTTTAATACAAATTTATGTATATAATCACAACTGATTTCCAAAAATTTTTATTACTTTTTTGAGAGGTTTCATATCAAATTTGACATCAATATTCTAATACCCATAATTATTGAGAGAAGTTTCATATTTTTTTATTATCCAAAACATGATCTTATACCCTATTAACTATTTAGAATTCATGATTTAATTTCAATATGACTGAGGCATTCAATTATGAAGAAGCCCAATTTTATTTGATTCCTACCATGATGTTTGATCATATTTAAACCCTAATAAAGGTATTTTTTAAATATTTATGTTTATGTGGTATTAAATGATGGATTATAAATCACCTAAACTAACTCAAAAATTTAACTGTTTGGTTAATTCAAGTCCATGTGTTAGGGATAATAAATTCAATGTGTTTTTTCTTTAGAGGGATTTTCCTGCTAAGGGGTCCATGCTAGGAGTTATTCAAGAACATTGGGCTATTAGGGAGAGTAAAATAGGTGCGGGTTATATTCATTCACTATATATTAATTTATTTATAATCTACATCACCTATAAAATTGTTTATGATAAAATATAAAATAAAAAATGATGATAATTTTGAAACATTCACTGTGCTCATCTCACTGATTCATGACCATAATAAAAAAACAAGACATGATCAATATTCATTATTCATATAGAGGCAACACATTTCCCTTAAAAATAAAAATTGAGAAAAAAAATTTATTAAATAAATATTGGAGAATAATATGACATATTATTTGGATTCATTTCATGACTCATGTTGAGTGAAAATAAATAATAAATTGGGAAGTGTGTGTCAAATAATGTGTATGTATGATTGAGTGATGGATTTTTTATTCATTAATTGATAAATCATTCACATCATGTAATGTGAAAAAACTTCATCATTATCGATACATTTTTTAAAACATTCCCACTAACCTCAAATAAAATGGAAATCCTTTTTAAATACCTCATGATTGATTTTATTTTTTCATGATTCACATAGTTGAAGGATGATAATACTCCCAATCCTGTGATAAAGATAAATTCCCATGTATGAACATAAATCAACATAAATTTTTTTCCATTACTGAAGAGTGGAAATATAAATAATTAGGGTTAAGATAAAAAATTTATTTTGAAAGGATTTTGAATGTTGTATTTTATTTAAATAGTATAATATAATGGCTTCAAAATAAAAAAAATTTATAAAGCATGATGTCATTTTTTCTAAAAGGAATATAAAAACATTTCCTTTCATAATTATTTCTAGCATAGAATTTTCCACATGAATATAATTTCATTTCTTTGATTACCTATTTTGAGAATTGGACATTCGTTGAAACCCTCTTTTGAATTGTGAAAATACTTAAATAGTTGAAAATTCAATGATAAAATTATTTGGGAGTTAAATAATTTAAGTGTGGGGGAGTTATAAGAGCTAAAAATTTGATTGTTGAATTATTATTTGAAATTAACCCAATTAATTAATGAAATCGCCGAAATTTTTTTACCTATGTTGAATTTTGATTTTTGAATATAGTTGTTATATGGGTTAAACAATGATTTATTAATTTTTGAATTAAATCCATAAATTGCCTTTGAAATTCAGTATTTTTTTTGAAAAATGAAAAATTAGATAATGATGTGAATATGATGTGAATATTATGTTTTAATTGATTAATTTAATTAATTTCAAATTATTTCTTTAAAAGGTGAAATTGTGATTTTAAATTTTTTTTTAATTTTTTAATTTAGTTATAAAAAAACATGCACTATGGGAAAAATCGGTGTTGTAATGATAACTAATATGATGAAAAAGGTATGGGTTTACTGTGATTTATATTTTTTTGGTAAATAATATCATTGAAAAAAATACTAAGGAAAGGATATACTATAAGTAAAAAACACATGATTGAAATTGTACTACTAAATATTTTGATAAAGTCATAGAGAAACATCTCTCATGAATAGTGGATATGAAAGAATATTGAAAAATGAATTCGTCTACTGCATGGAAAAAAATCCACCAAAACCAAATTTTGTAAAATTTATTTTGTTTCTACAAATTAAAACCAAGTGAACATGTCTTGAATATGACATACACTATGAAAAAATGATCAAAATACGGTAAATTCATGACACTAGTCCAGAAAAAACACAATCAAACAAACCTCTTTTCATGGTTGATCATTATAACAGATTATTCGACCCTATTTCCTTAATATATTGCTTGTGAGGAGGATGAAACTAAACAATTAGGTGAAAGAGACGGATTTTTCCTTATTTATTTGACTGAAATGATGGTTCAAGGAATTTTGTAGTAGATAGTTCTCCAAAATTTTGGGGCCTTCAAAATTGATAGAGGAGGGGTAGTTCATGAATAATTATATAGAACTGTGAAACTAGTAGATAAGGGAGAATACATATATGATATAGCCTCATATATGAAATCCAATTAGGCTTCCTAGATGATGTGGTGTTGATATTGAGAAGTATGATGTTGGGGCAGCCGGTGAGCAGTGAAAAGTTGGAAGGATTGAGAAAGTAGTGGTA
Source organism: Viscum album (assembly GCA_963277665.1). Classification (NCBI taxonomy): domain Eukaryota; kingdom Viridiplantae; phylum Streptophyta; class Magnoliopsida; order Santalales; family Viscaceae; genus Viscum; species Viscum album. The sequence goes on along the minus strand of OY728156.1, from coordinate 1,963,169,325 downwards.
GAATAAGTAGAAATTAGAATCCCTATGTTTTGTTTTTATATGAAAATAAGTGAGGTGCACAGAGGTCATGACCATTTAGTAACTGTAAGACATAATTCGGATGAGGCTACAAGGTTTTTAGTAGCCTGTGCAAAGAGATCATGATGGAATGTGACGAATGGGGGAGTATTGTACTAAAAAAACATGTGAAGAGATCCATGATGGAGACCCATGTATCAAGAGTCTTCTAGTTTGTGGAGATCATCTGTCTTGTAACAATTTTGATTACCAATGGTACTACCAAATTTTATTCCCATGAGTGTTTGTGAAATACTTCTAGTGTTGTAAAAAACCATTGGGTTCAACAAAAAATTGGTTGAAATAACTTCATTGGGTGATTTGTGTGTGTGTTTTTAATGTAATAATCTGTTATGATGGTCTCTGCCCCTAAAACATGTATAAGATGATAGTGGTTTCAACCTGTGATGATCATGTTGGACTAATGATGATCTGACAAAAATAAATAGGTCTCTGATTATAGTGTATTCAATTAATGTGCATCAAAAGATCATGATGCCGATGTTGGAGATGAGTGTGTTGGGTTGTGACATTGAGTTGTATCCCAATCCAAGGACGTATACCAATAAAGAAAAATAAAATGACTAAAATAATTGTAGTATTAAGTTTATTATTACATAATGAAGAAAAAAATATACAAGAAATAAAATATTACAGGAAAAGAAATGATCTCATTGATTAAATTTTATTCGGTCTCTTACGTTCATAGAATAAACTATATCACCGACACATGAATTTTGTTAATATCTAATAATAAAATACAATAAGGTAAAAAATTTAAAGAAAAATAAGTTGGAATCGATGTACATAAAGGACTAAAAGTCTTGAAAATATCCAAACTAAAAACCCCAAAATCAACCCGTACATTGATCGATGCTTTATGGTCTCACTTCCCTGGTCTCTTCAAGCTAGGAGTCGACCAATTTCCATTCTCTTGAATGTCTCCTATTTCTTCTATACATTCTATTGGAATTATATTAGGGAATGATAGCACATGTTACACATTGGAAGGATGTTGACTCCACCAAATAACCGAAAATATAATGGAGATGGGGGGAGAAATAGGTCTGGATAGATTCTCGATAGAAAATACTAAAGAACTAGGTTTTCTGACGAAAAACTTAGTGAAGATAAAAAATAGAGTGGGGTATCACTAGTTAATCAAACTCTATGATGAGACCAGGGGTGAAAGGGTCATAAATCCCATACCACTAGAATACCATCAAAACTCCACAACTATCCAATGAATAACACACGCACATCACCAGAATAGAAATCGATCACATTAGTTAACTAGTGGGATTAATGTAAGTAATCGATGGAGTGGGTGAAGAGCATGATCAGTGGCTAGGATGTGGAAAGCAAGGTGTGTGGATCCCCAGTTCATTAATTACACATGTGCAGTATGCTGGAAAAAGGCTATGCTCTAAATAAGGAGGCCCAAATAGGATGAGCATCCCAAACACAAAATATTGCCTTAGTAAAAAATGAATAGATCATTTGAAATAAACAAGTAATTTTTCACAAATTGTTCAAAAAATTAATAGTATAATAAAATATTTCATGATTTAATTCTAAAAATAATATATAATAAAATCAATAATTCTAAAATATCGACCATTTTCAATTAAAAATGATGAAGTTCATGAAAATTTGGTTATGGAATAATAATCAACTACAACCTATATAAATAGAAAATGTACTCAGATAAGAGAAAAATGTTAGTCAAAATATCATTTGAGTTTATCTCTATTTTTATATTCTAGACACACACAATTCCATATTCCACAGAATATCTAATAGAATGAAAAATAATGTATTTATTCCTTGATTTATGATATAAAATTAATGTCTAGATAAATGAATTGATGATTAACTATGCTAATGAAGTTAAAGGATTAATTGTATTGTTTTAGTTTAGAAGACAACCCCTTCATCTGTAAGGCCTATTTCAATGCTTATGTTAATGAATTATACGAAAACTCCAAGGTTAACCATGAAAACATAGATTTTATATTTCATTTTCATGATATCAAACCACCATACATTGTGAATACCTGATCTGTAATGGATTTTCTGGAATCTATATTACCTGAATAATTAGCATCTACATATCCAGTAATAAATTCAAAAGTATATTTATTTTTACCATAACAAAAATCTCTATTATAACTACAATAGAGAGATATTAAGAGACACATTATGTTATAACAATGTGGCTTCCCGTGTATGGACATAAATCCTCTTAAGGCTTAAAATACATAGGCAATGTATAGAAAAATGAGTATCTTATATTACATAGAACATCAAAATATATTAGCATAATTTATTAGGGACATAACATAAATATCATCAAAATCATTGGTTTCTGGTGTTAATGAGAACTTATAATATTTTTCCAAGAGATATAATTTATGATTTGACAAATTATAAAATATATCATTCAATAATTTTTTAATTATATGAATGTTGAGAATAATATAACAGTTTATTTTGTTTGTCCCTTATGATTTCAGAAACCAATATTTTATTTATTTCACTTAAGTATATTATTTCAAACATTCCTTTTAATTGGGATTTAATAAAATAAATTAGGTTCATATTTTTACAACCTATTGTCATGTCCTTAACATATTACAACTGATAAATCATGTAGTTTATTTATTGATTCAGAATAAACACATGTATCATATTGACTCCAAATTAATAGGATAGAAAACATGAATAAATGAAACCATAGGTTATACTTCATTAATGTTTGTTTTAGGCCAAACCATTTTTTAAGGAAAACACGATTCAATTTATATTCATTATGATAGCCATCAGGAGGTTTTAAATAGATATTATCATTAAAATAACCATGAAAATGGATGTTTTAAATTCTAGATAAATAATATGCAGATCAGTATGGGAAGAAATGGAAAATAAAAGTCTAATACATGAATTATTTAGAGTATGGGATAATTTTTTACCACAATAAATTCCCATCTTTGGAAGATACCATTATCAGATGAACTTCCTTTAAACATTATTTTATGTACCTTGTTGTTAAATTAATTTTTAGAGATCCTTATGGAAAATATTTATATTTTAAATTAGTTGGATTGTTCACAATATCCCTTTTGTGTTTCTTTTTTAATGATTAAATATCATCATTCCTAGAAAAAACTCACTACATTGTGTATTTATCATTTATAAATTTCCTATAGGTTTAATTATCATCATTACAAAGTTCATGGGATATATGAACAACAAAATATACCAAATCATAATGACTAAATTTATATAGGGCTCTTGGGGCCCTCATTTTCCAACCTTTGGTAAGCTGATAGTGACTAGTAGTGGCTATAGATTCATATTCAAAATCAGAATATAAAAAATAATTGACCTATGCCAAAGGTTTATTATTAGGTGGAGATGGATGGATAAGGTCCTCAAACTAGATTAGAATCTCAGTTTCATTAGCCTATTTATAGGTGGGTTCACTACTACTAGGAGTGGAAGCCATGGTTTTTATAGAAGAAGAATTATGATTGGAAACATCTATTCTTACAATGAACTACTAAAAAACAAGTTTATTTATCCAATGTTTATACTCCATGATGTCGTTATGATACCAAAAAAATACACTTTGGAACTCTTGGTTCTAATTTTTCAATATTTACAATAGCAGAATTTATAAAATAGAAGACTCTCAAGTAGGAAAAATGAGGGGTATTACCATTTTACAATTTTTTAGTTTATTTATTCTGATTCTTAGAAGAAAAAACATATTAATTAGTTGGCCACCAATTTTGGTGGCCTTTGGCCAAAAATATTTGGAGAGTCTTGAGAATGCAGGCACCCCCATACTCTTTTTGGTATGGTCATATTCATCCATTATACTAACCCATTTTTAGGGGTTTACCATATAGTTCTATGTCATGTAACACCTTCATATTATAATAATTGAATAAACTAAGTGTACTAGTATTCAATATGAATTTATTTTTTGTGTGTTATAACTATTTTCCCAATATGATTTTCAAACAGTGTTTCCCATGTTTTAATTGTTTAGAAAACATCAAATTAATTTGTAAGTATATAAAAACAGTCATTCTTAGAAAAATCCACTATGAAGGTAACTAAATATAATCCTCATCCATTGTAGGAAGTCATATATTTAACCCTATATCAAAGTGGACATATTTATATTTGATAGTGGTTTTGAAACGATACCTAATAAAGATAACCCTCTCTGACATTCCCATCATAAAATCATCACAAAATTAAAGGCTTCGTGGTGTGATTTGAGTCAATAACCCTTGCTTGTTGAGTTATTCAAGGAATTTGTATCTAACATACAATAATAACTAATTCCAAAGCATTTTTTATTTGTATTAGTTTAATAGACACTACCTAACTACCATGAATGGATCGTTCTAGTTAATTCATATATCCCCTTGAATATATATCCGTTAAGAATGGTTTTAAAGACCCCTCAGTTTTTAAGAAATCCTGATTTAGACATGAAGGTAAAGTCATTTTCGTCTAGGACTATAATGTAAATGAGGTTTCTTTAGAGGTTTAGATCCTACACAACATCAACTAAAGAAATGATAGCATGGTCATCATGTTCTAAAAAAACCTCCACCCTCAATCATACTACTTTGGTTATTCCCTATGAGGAGATATCATACTAACCTATCGATCATCTCCATAATGGACTCTCTAAAAGGTCACATATGGAAAGAGAAACAAGAATCAAGGACCCAATATTGATTGAGTGCATGGGTGGACACATTAAGGTCCTCAGTAGTTTCATAACCAGAGTCTGCAATAAGGTATTGAAATATATGTTGTTTAAATTCTAACTCATTCTAGTTTTTTCTACATTTATGTTTAGTTTGTTATGATTTTTCACAACAAAAATATATTCCCTTTCTATCCCTAAGATTATACATGGTTTTAGGGTTTTTATTACTATTCTTGTTGACTTTATTAAATTGATTCTCCTCAGTTTTAGTTTCAGTTATACACGTTTATAACAAACTCTCTGCCTCAACATTAACAATAGGATTAGAATGTAGTTCCTTATAAATAAGTTTTGATTTAACATATTCTATAGTTAATGAGTCTCATCCATAATTCATGGTCTCTAGTATAGTGTTGTATGAATTATATAAATAGATTAAGAGGATCATTTCAGACTCATCAACATCAACATAAACATTAATATTGGATATGTTTAACAAGAATTTATAAAATTCTTGTAGATGGTCTTTAATTGATGTATCGAGATTCATTTTAAATGTTACGATGGAAGGTTTTTGGTAAATCCTACCTACTAAAGGAGTCATTTAGATCATTTCTTGTTTAATCCAGACTCTAGTAGCATTAGAATGATAAGGCACTTCACTAATGGAATTATTACCATTAGAATGTAAATGGGAGCTATGTTATTTAACTAACAAATATGGGTAATCCTCAATATTTTTTCAATGGGATTTCAAGTTTCATTAATAGTTATAATATTTTTCTTTGGACCCTAGTGGGAATCAATACGTTAATACTGTACAAAAAGAGAACTCATGTAAATTATCCACAAATTAATGGAATTATCACCATAAAATTTCTTTATTTCATATCACATTATGGATATTTTTAACCAAAAAATTGATCTTGGGTTCTTGTGGACAACTCAAATCATATGCTCTAAAAGATCGAACAATACTTTGGGCAAACAATGTTTTTTTAAATGGATAGGAAATAAAGAGAATAAAAGGTAGGATAATAGCTTTATGTAAATAAAATTAATAAAATAGTTCAAATTTAAGAGTGTTTTTAAAATGTGGAAATTCAAACAAAAAATAGAACTAAAAATAAAGTAGATAGTAAACCATAATCAAATTTGTTAGAAAAAGAATATTATGAATGCTTTGATTATAGTTTCTGAGGTTATGTGGTAACCCGAAAAAAGGAAGTATATAAAAAACCAATAGTAATAGAATTAATTAAAAGTGATATGAAGTCAAGTATTACTGATTAAAAAAACAACATACAATAAATAAAATATTGTATTAAAATTTTATCTTAGAGATTTACTGTGTTGCAGTCCCATGGGGACCTATGTGTAAGACAAGAACAACACCAACCACAAAATCATTTTATTAATCTCATTGAAAACAAATGTAACATGATTAATAGAAAACAAGAAAAAGAAGAAGGATCATTAGTACATAATGATATACAATTCTTTTAAAGAAGAAAATAAATAAATCAAAAAATCGATACATACAATGTATGAAACATTTTGTCTTGAATGTCCAAATCTAATAAAGTTAGGAGTTGACCATGTTTAACATTCGTGGATGTCACTAATCTCCCATTTTAATGTAAGAGGGATGAAATTGAGGAATGTTTTCATGTCTTCCAACATATGAGGATGTCAACTGCATTAGATTATCAACATCATGTAGGAGTTGGGGTAGCAATGGGATACGATATATCCTTGATTAATAGGCCCAAATAACTAGGGTTTTTTTGAAGTAATATAAATTCTAGATCCACAAGATATTTGTGGATATTGATTTAATTCAACCAGATGAATTGACCAGTGGTGAAGGGTTCATCATTCCTCTGACACTTCCATACCCCAAAAACACTATGTCTAACCAGAGAAAACCATACCAACATTACCATAACATAAACCATGTTCCTTGGTTAATAGGTGGAATAGATGGATGGAATTGATGAAAGGTGAAGAGAGCATGATTAATGACCAGTAGGAAGAAATCATGGTATGAAGATCATCAGGGCAAGATTAACACGTGTGAAGCATGTCTACCGATGGACATTCCATAAATTAGGAGGCCCAAATGGGATGAGTAGCCCAAGCACAAAAAAATTACCCAACAATATAAGAATTGATCATGTTAAATAAAAAAATTAACTTTTATTGGATGGTTCAAAAAATAAATGGAATAATTAATTATATCAAAAATTCAATATAAAAACAAGATCAAATATAATCCATAATTTATAGGTGGTTTTAAATTTTATTTACGGTTCAGATTGATGGGATTAATTGGAATGATAAAAACTGTTAGAGGAAGGGAATATTGGTGATTTTTCCTATAATGCGGGGGATTACTAGTTTATGGGTGGGTTAATGATATATTATAATGTAGAGAGAACCAGTGGCTAAGGGTACAGGTTGGAAAGATGTAGCCACTAATAAAAAATCAAATAGGTTGTCAAGAAATAACAATTAAGAAGGTTATTAAGATTATTATGGGGTTGCTGATGAGTGGTGAAATGAGAGATGTAATGAGCATGTCGTAGTGATTTCAAGCCCTACGTGATTGTTTCCTAATAAAATAAGAATGGCCCACTAAGAGACATACCATTTAGTTTATGTAAGAGATAATTAATAAGGATCTATTATAATTGTGGTAGCTTGTGCAAAGAGATCACGCTGGTATGTGATGATAGTAAAGGAATCATAAAGGAAATCATGTGAATAGATCTATGATAGAGACCCATGTATCAAAATTACTCTCAGAGAAGTCAAATTTGATAGTTTGGATATGTTAACAATTGATACCAAAAATTTGTATGTCCATGAGTGTTGGATTAATCCTCTGTATTGTGTATAAAATTTCGTCAGATGAAAAAGAATATTACTTGATAGAATACTTTGTGTGAATTTCACAATGATTTTAATAGATTACTCTCCTATTACTGGAAATAAGACAACAATTTTATGTGATGAAGATCCAAAAATACCCTAAAATAACGGTTCTGAAGAAGACCTCAACCCATGATTGATCATGATTTGTGCTCAGATATGGTAGGAAAATCTAAATACCACTACCCATGAATATAATAACTAAAGTGAAACACCTTATTATTTCCACTGATGGGTGTCCAATAAACTTTTTTTTCCATTACTAATTAAATGGACCAGCCAAGAACTCATGATCTCACTAATCTCCCTCAATATGAATTGGTAGAATAGAAAAGATCCCACAAATTGGAACTAGAGCCACTTAGTGAAGATCCATGCTTCCATACAAATCTAAGGAGATTAATCCCCATTGTTAATCCAATGATATTTGAGGAATGTTCTCTAAAGAAGAACACCATGTGTTCAATATCCTATATACATGACCACCACCACATTCAGATGATACACTCCAATCTAACAGAGAAACTAAGTGCCTCACCGAAAGAGATGACCTGAACCAGGTTAGTGAGAAACAATGTTCAGAAAAATTATCCTCTTTGGTATAATATTCTATTTCCCCACTAAACTAGATATAAAAAAGTCTGAGATCAATGATAATAATTCACAATACTCTATGAGGAAAAAAACGTGAGTAGTGAGAAGTGAGTTTAGATTTATCCAAATAAAATTAATTTAATTAATTGATATATATTTCTTTCCCCTGTGAATGATCAAGGATGATGAGATTGTGGTTTCTACCCCATGAATTGTATTCATGTTCAATGATTGATTAAAAAAATCCAGAGTAATATCAATAGTATCTCATGTATATGTGTTCCCACCCTATTGAATGAAGATAATTAGAAATCATTTTTAAAGGTAGAACCATTTACTATTTAAATTTGGAGTGATATTAGAAAATAATTGAGGGTCAAATTTTACATGCCCAGTGGTTCAACATAACAAAAAACACCACATATCCTGAATCACTATATAAAAAAATCCACTTACTCGATTGGTGACGTATCCAATTATGGGGAATGAATGAAATCACTTTATCTATCTAATTTTTACATATAATAATGATCAACCTACCCAGAACCAAAATTTAAAAATCTCATGGTTCCCCAAAAATTCATAAAATAAGTAAATTAATTCTCCCAACTGGCTACTCATTTTTATCATCAACATGCATCTCGTTCCAATTGTATATCCAAATTTGGGAAGATAGATTTCCTTGGTTATCACCATACACATGTAATGCATATACAACAAAGATCATGATCATTGCATGGTATGAAATTATGAGGGGATGTTTTATGTTATTCCACAAGTTTAACTATTCTCAGAGGGACTTCAATCAAAGTTGTTTATGAGTTCATCGGTGTAATCCATGTGAAACTCACCACCTATGAGGCTTTGTTTAAGACTATTTTCTATTTCCATTTTTATAATAATTGGAGGTGTTATCCTCTATTTTTAGGGACCTCCTAGATTCATGAGTTTTTCACTCACTCATAGAGGGTGTTTCATCAGTAAATGATACTTTTGTTTCTTATAGTTTTCATTACTTTCATTTGGTAATTACCACTATTGTGGAACACAATGTGAATAGTGGTCAAGCCTAGGATAAATCTCCCACCATTGAGATAATGAAATTGTTTTCAATGAATAACTATTATATTTTTTATTCTGTAGATATTTTTGAATTCATATATTTTAGGATATTATTCTTTGTTTATTATTTTAAATATATCATATTATTATTTAATGGTTTCACATGTTCCACTTGATAACTCCATCACTAATTTAGATAGTTAATAGTTGGATGGCCTATGAATTATTTGTGGCATCCAATCAGTAGGCCATGTGATGATTTCTAATACAGTGATTATTTCACATTTTCATTCTAAATAGAAAATTCTCGAAAAGGATATCTAAGTAAATTTCCTTTGATTAGTGACTAATGGTGATATAAATTTGAAAAATGACTCATAGGGTAGTGTGGATACTAACACATGGTTAAAACACTATTTTTTTAAACATTTAATTTAAACCAATCAATTTCATCCACCTTTTAAATTTTGAACTCATTAACCAATATTTTAATACATCTACATCACTATATTCTATAGGGACATCCTGAGTCCCAGTTTACTACATTTATCATAGAAATAAAAAGAATTTTATTTATCACCCAATGAAAAGTGTGTATCATTAAAGGAGATATATTCATAACTCTGGGAGTAAAAAATGTAATCATTAATAATATGGTATATAATTCCAAGGAAAAACTTGCAACAAAAAATTATGTTGGGGATTCATAGTCATGTAACTACAATCAAGGACACATGAGTGAGAAGGGGATGAATTTTTTAAAAAAAGGAATTATAATAGAGATAAAAGTCAAATGATATTATCGTTTGGGAATATTATATGTTTTGAATTAAAAACAAAATATCCATTAAAAAGGAAGTATAGCACGGAAGGTTGTAATGATATAGTTGGTGCACACATATTTATGGTGGCTAACACTATTTCAATCCCTTAGTGGGTCATAATATTATGCTTCATTTAGTGATGAGTCTAAAAAATGGTATAATTTCATATTCTAAAAAGAAAATTGGTTTTGTGTAACATGATTCAGAAGTGGGAAACCATAGTGAAGAATGATTTAGGATAAAATATGAAATGTTTTAGGACTAAAAATAGTAGCAAGTATGACAATATTTAGTCTAGGTGATTATATGAAAATTTTGGAATTTTGTGGGAGAAAACACTTCCAGGTACACTAGAATATAATGGTGTAGTTGAAAGGATGAACACATAGCTAAATGAATGTGGTAGGAGTACAAGGTTTCACTCATGGTTACACAAGACATTATGGGGAAACATTTTGAACATGGAATCATATGTCATCAATATGATTACATTTATAAAAATGGTAGACATTATTCTTTTGTATATTTGGCCATTAAAGGATGTAAGACTCTCTCGATTATGCGTTTTTGGTTTTTTGACATACATATATATAGGTTCTGATACAAGGGGGAAGCCTGATTCTAATTTCAAATCCCATTTCATTATTGGGTATGTTGTTGAATAGTTTCATTAGTTCGTCTAGGATGATAAGAACAATATATTCATCAAAATATAGAGAATGAAATTTAAAGAGGGTGAATCATTCAAGGACTATCATGTAGATAATGATGATAGTGGGAATAAATATTAAGAGATCCAATAGATTGTTGAGATTGGAGTTGTATTGGATCACGTGACACTGAAACGGGTGAATGTTACTACTCAAGTGAAGACGAGGAGATCAATAAAGGTTAAGAGGTTTTTGGTGAGGCATTAATAATACATAAATTATCATTAGTTTATTGATGTTAGAGAACCAATATTTTTTGAATATGTAGACATTAATTAATTGAATGACAAAAATAAATTTGAGATGAAACCATGAAGGAAATAATTGATTAATAAATGGGAATATACAGTCATGGAAGAACATGGGGTTAAGAGATGGTACAAGGAAAGGGTGGTCATAAAACATCTTCAATAAAAGGAATGTGTAGACTTCAGTGAAATTTTATCATTAGTAGTGAAGCTCACTACCATCTGATTGGTTCTTCTTATTTAATACTAAAAATAAAGTTATATTAATACTACCCTTTTTAAGAGTTAAAATAAGAACTAATATTGGGGGTTAATTTATTAGTGGTATCTCAAATCATTGATAAATGTTCACATTTGTCAGCTATTTAGAGTAGATAAAGGTAAAATTTGTTAGTGCTTTTTTATTATTGATAAACGGTGGCCTTATTATCTCCACATTAGAGATAATAAAATGAATATTTCAAAAGAAAATTTTATCAACCATAAAAAAGTATCTGTAAAGGAGAATTATTTTAACTTGTTTGTCTATTTGGGTTATATAAAATATGAAATATAATATTTCAATAAATATATGATATGGTGAACTTTGAGGTCCCAAGTTAGCATTTTTTTGAGTTATAAACACTAAAAGGCTATAAAAACCCATTTTTTGTCAAGGATCCTCATTTATTAAAATATTTTGGAATGTCATCCTCATTGGATATGGTATTTTCGAATTATTTCAGTGGAGACTAATTTTATTCTCCTTTATTGTGGTCATATTTATATTATAGTTTTTATATTTTACCATTTTTCAATTATTTAATTTATTTATAATTAAATAAATGCATATTTCAATGAATTTATATTTAATAAATCAATTTTACATATCAATATTTATAAATATTTTCAAAAGATGAATTTTTTAATATATAATGAAGATGGAAGGAATTATTTATTATTAATATTCCTTAAAATAACAAAATTATACATTTTATTTACTTTATAAAATTTCATTAATATATATAAACCAATATATGTAATGTTTATATTTAGATATTTGTGTGTGTTTGTGTGAAATATAAATGTGTACATGCATGTGAAAATAGATGTGTGTGTGTCTGTGGGTGTCAATATTATGTAAATACACCATATATTAAAATATATTTTCACAAATACATCATTATCATTAAATTATAGTACATAAAATTATTTATAATAATTATTTATACTAAAATTCTAAAACATTTATATATTAATATAAATTTATTTGTAAATATTCATCAAATATATTTTTAAATAAACAATATATAGATATATTTTTAAAAAATATATATTGATAATTATATAAATATATATAATTTTATGAATAAATTTTTAAATAAAAAATTTATTTTCTAAAAATATAAATAAATAAATAAATATTTCATAAAAACCATAAAAATCATTATGGTGCAACGGTAAATGGGTTAGGACTTGGATGTAGATGCCATGTGTTCAATTCAAGAAATGATAAAGTATGAAGGGTGATTAATATGATGATAAAGGGTTTGGAATGCATTGATATAGGTTGTGCGATTTGGTAAGGATAAGGGATGGGTAGATGGGGGAAAATAGCACTAATAACAGTGGGGTAAAAAAAATGTTAAAAAGGGGATTGAGTTGATTTTTTTTTATTTTTTATTTTATCACTCCTAAAAAAGGGTTGATAAAACCACATTTATCAGCACTATAAATAACTAATAAATTCACCCTTTATCAACCCTAAAATTGTATCGATAAAGGTGGACTTTATCAGTGGTTTTCTTATCACTAAAAAAGATCATGGTTTTTTAAAGGAACGTGTTCTGTTAAATTTTTTTCAGCAGCAAAAAACATTTCATAGTGGTATTAAAAGAGCTATTTTCAGTAGTTATTATTATATATGAGTATTTAAATATTAAGAATGATTATTTAAAGGCTTATTTACATTATGTAAATATGGATGAATAAATCTATATATAAAATATAGAGGTATATGTTGTTTCGGGAAACAAAGACCTGCTGATGATACTCAAAAAGAGTTTATAAGGGATTGATGACCTAATCCAGTGGCAGGATGAGTATTTAAAGATGAAATATATTGGGGAATAGGAAAATATTTTGAGGAGAAAGAAAAAGAGAGACCAAAAAGCTAAAACCTTGATGTTATCATAGTCTAAATTGAATGATTTTTTAATAATATTATGTATGTTGTAATAAAATCCAGATTTTATTGTGTTGAAAATTAATTTAACATTTTCAGAGGTGTAACTACCAAATATGGAAGAAGAATTTGAGTACATAGAAACGAATCCATATGCCTCATTTTTTGGAGTGTTTTGACAAAATATTTCTCCTATAGTGAGAGAAATGATCAAGTATTTAGATTACCATGGCAGAATTCATTGGGAAGTTGTGAAGTGGATACTAAGATACATGATGGGTAGTTAGGAATTATCATTTTGCTTTGAGAAATAAAATTCATTACACAGGTATGTGGATGATGACATTAGTTATGAGTGTAATAGTATAAGTATTACACCATGTTGTGTTTTTAAATATATAGGAACTTCAATGAGCTTGAAATATCTATAAAAAAGGTGATGACTTTATACCCCATAGAGAGAGAATAATTTTTTTAACAAAATAGGAAAATGAGATTGTTTTTTAGAGAAATTATTGGATATTCCGGGAAGAAAGATATAGGATAGTGTATTGTAATGTCAAAGTCAGAGTGTTAAAAATATGAAAAGAACCCAATGTTTCATGCTCAGAAAACTCACATTCATTTGAAGTTTTGTTGACATAGTATATGATTATTGGAACATAAAATAAAACATCCATATTGATGAATCCAATGGTGATTGAGAACATGGGGAACGTTTTTACCTCATTTTTAATTCATTGGGTAATGGAGGATAAAAGTAAAAAATATAAAATTTAGTGGGTGGGGTTTACAATATAGAATGGGTTTTTTCATTGATTCATACCTAACATGAGTTGAAAAGTCTCAAAATGTAAAAATATTAATGGGGATATTCATCAATTATAAACACTACTTTCACTCCATTACATCCAAACACCATAGGATTCCTATAACTCCATAATGGTCAGCTATGATTTACGTGACCAACACAATCATAACGAGGGAGTTGCGAAGGTACTGTGTTGGTAACACGCACAGAGTAAATGAACAATGTAATTGTGATGAGACAATTCATAAGGGTACATTTAGATTTTAAATATGTATATAATTTTCATTCAATGAACTATGTCAAGGTAATAATAAAAATTATTCAACTATGTATACATAAGTTAATATTCTATAATCAATTGGCTTTAAACGTGTGGTTTATCCAGATATGTTCATGTTGTTGATCACATGAGGTTGATCTAGAGTTTCTTATATGGTTGATAACTATGGTTTTATAGTGGTATCTCTAGGTTGAGATATACATTTTATCCATTGCTATAAATGATCTATTGTGAGATGAACTATGTAATCTAACTTTAATATTTTGATGAAATGAAATTTGATGATGCTATAAATGATGTTTTCAAATGAAAAATAAATAACATGATGCATATCATGATACACGATGTTTTAGAGTAAGGGAGGGATCCATGATCACAAGTACATATTCATATTATTTTTCACATGATTTTCATGGATATAGAAAAATAACGATATCACCACAACATCGCGATTTTCATATGGTTTTTTATTGACCATTTCTGAAATTAGGTCTACTTCTGAAAAAAAATGAGTTGATCTATGAAATAGGTTATTTTATGGTATTGTAATGATTAAATAAAATATGTATTGGTTGTAAATGGATTTATATGCAATTTAAGTTGAGAATAATGTGGAGTCACAATTATTCAAATATGAAAATATATTAAATTACAGAGTCTTTAAGTCATTCAATAATATGTTTACATGAAAAAAATAAATTTACCTACAGTTTTGATGACTCAATGAAAATATAGAGACAATGTATATATTTCTAGAATATTAATTGTCAAAATATATTTTATAATAAATGAGAATATTATTCATGATATTATTCTAAATATATATTTTGGGAAGGTATTAGAGAATATGTTTTATGATAGTACTGAGAAATAACATAAATTGTGAGAGAAATTTGTCAGAGCTCGATACATTACAATATCAAAGAAATAGAATGAGTTGAAACCAGATTCCATTGTTCTATTATCAACCTGAGTGTTTGAGAAAATTTATAAGAATTAAATCACTCATTACCATCTACAAGTTTTTAGAACAACAGCATTATTGTGGGAATCTATTTATGATCATGAATGGAAAGTACATATGAATTCTTATTGATCGATTAATCTCTGGAATAGATATCTATTTTAAAAGTGAAATAGTGGAATCAATGGGTGGGATTTTATATCAAATCTTGTAAATAACATGTGTTTGTGTTTCCCTCATTATCAAGATATATGAGGTGAGATAGTGAGATATTATTTTGCGGTTCAATAAAAGTAATGGGATCATGTGGATGAAATTATATGAATATGAATTTGTAAAATTAGTCCACTGAGCCCCCCATTGGTCATATAATATAGGGCACTTCATAAGACCCATATAAAATTCCAAGGGCTTTATAAGAAGATTTTGGGAATGAAAAACTGTGGGTTCAAGGGTTTTATTGGATGATGGTATAAATGGTTCTAAGATTGAATATTTTTGATGAAATGTGCAGATTACCACTGAAGTGGGAGACCAATAACATAATAAATTTGAATGAAGGGGTGGATCTTGTCATCATTTTAATATAAACAAGACTATTTCATGATGAATGAGATTGGAAAAATGTTCATGAAATTTTGGAAAAGGGTTTCATCCCCTCCAAACTATACAATATCCCAATAATTCATGTATATAATAAATAATGAAGTTGGATAATTTTAATGGATTACTAGACATTAAGTATTTTGGATGTTTTGGACATGAAACCTAGTTCTACTAATAGAATATATTATGGAAGTGTTCCAGAGATAAAGATACATTAAAAAGGTGGATATGAAATCCGGTTTCCATGTGGAATGGAGTAAAGGGAATTAAATTTGTGAATACAATGTCCGAAACCCATTTGGGGAATTAAGAATACATTTTTATGCCTTTCAGTATGATGAATGCATTAATGATTTATTAGGATACTAGGAATGATGTTTTCAGGGATGTGAAAAGGAGAGTGTTTTAGTGTTCTTTGATGATATAATTGTATACAATAAGGTATTCACTGAACACCTATAGATGGTTCAAAAATATATAAAAGTGATTAAAGTCATTATATTTTCTACAAATAAGAATATGTTTTCATTAAAAAGGAGGTCTGTATAATATTTAGGAATATAATTTTATGTGATGGATTTATGATGGATCCTAAAAAGCTAGTGGTGGTTAATTGTTCTGATATATAAATAATGTAGAGGAAGTGAAGTGGTTTTATGGATAACATGATACATTAAAATTTTACATGGATTATAGAAGGATTGAAGTACCCCTTATGGTCTTGACTATGAAGGAGGGATTTAAAAAGACACATAAAACTCAAGGAGTAGTTGAAACAGTTATGAATAACATGAATACTTCCCAAATTTTATGAGTGATATATTTTTCATTGAACTTTTAATGAATTTTGATGCCTCTAGATTAGGAGTTGGATATGTGTTAACAGTTTAAGTGAGGACCTGTTCCTAATTTAGTAGGCACTTTTTAAAAAAACAAGAAGACATCAGACTACAAAAATGATATTATTGATTTAGTGCATTCAATTCAGCACTAGAAATAATATTTTATGTGAATGAAATTTCATGTATACATATATTCTGTTAGACTTTTGTATTATTTTAGTAAAATTGTACATTCAATTCACCATAATTTTTAGTAGGCTATGTAACCAAGATATGATTTTATAGTCATTTATATGATAGAAATATTTAATTTTGTCGATGATGTTCTATTGAGGGTATTCCATGGTGGAGATTATATAAAACTATAAATATCATAACCCAATTTTGATGATCTAGATGTGTTGAAGGAAGAGTCATTTAAAGATGTGAATATTATGGAAGAAATAGATGTGTTGCAATGTGGTGGTGCTGAAAATCAGGGATATTATTTCCAAAATGGATAAATGTTATATATGAACGAATTGATTTTTTTCAAAAGGTTTGAATTTAATTCCCAAGATATTAAAAAAATTAAGCTTGTGGTGCCTAATCCTTAGATGAATATATTCCAAATATTAGTGTCCCATACTGCACATAATAAAAAAACTCTATCAATTCTCTATATATATTATGATTCATCATATCATTTGTGAATAATGATACTAACACAGAATTGAATAAGTGAATACTTGGTCAACATGGAACCACATTATCAAAGTCATTAGTGTTGGTGGTATTGTTCCTCCACAGAATTTCTTCCATTGGTTATAATAGAACAATGTAAATAATGTGTGTTTGGTGGAACCATTGTATTATCTACTTTAAGAGTTCTTTTCAATATATGGTATTATTATGAGATTATATCTTGTAATTTATACTCCTCATTTTAGGGAAGTGATTTTTCCTCTCTATTGGTTTGGGGATTTAATACCTAACCATGTAATTTTTTATTCATCTTTTTATTATTCTCTGTCATTTTATATTTCTCTACCTTTTACAATCATTTTTGAAATCATTAATCATTGTATCTCAAGAGTTTCCATAATAATAGTAATCAATGTATTAGTTCTAATGATGAAGGTTATATTTCTTTTTTATACAATGGAAATGGTATAATTAAAAGAAAATATTGATCACATTCATAGAAACGACTTCACGTACATGGGTAGGATGATAAAAACACTCTCTTTATGAGAATTTTATTCACACGGTGCATCGTGGTGATAAAAAATGGATATGTGCAAGTTGAAGTGGGATCAAATATATATGTGTGTGTGTTCTATGAGTATTATTCCATCATTTGGTAACAAATATTTCATTTATAATTATAAAGTAGAAGGTAGCTAGTATATTGATGAATGTTCGTATGAATATCTATGAGAATCCATCTGCATGAAAAAAAATTACCATTAATATAATTATTATTGAAGGAAGAATATTTTTGAACATGTAAATGGATTCGACACTATCAGAAGTTAGTTTTCATCAGTATGAATTATGTTAGATGATGAAGTATGTTCAATAGTTTACCTTTCATCACTAGTGGACCATTGGGAATCCACAGTAACCAAAATGAGTAGTTATTTTAGTAAAACAATGTTTTTTTTGAAATACGTCCGGGAGATCATACTCAATTGGTGCATTCATAGAACATAATTAGTCATATTATATGGTGTTTTATGAACATGGAAGGAAGATATAAATATTTTCAATGAGTTAATCAGAGAGGATGATCAAGATAAAGAGTAAATAGGTAAGAAAATGAAAGGGGACATTTCCCTACAAGATGGATTCGTGGTAATAAATTTCACATTATGAAGGGGTTAAGAGAAAATTGAAACGATCAAAAAACCAATACACCAAACATGAAAACTGAAGGAACCAATGATGTGTTACAGATTAGTGTAGAGTGTACTATAGAAACTTGGATTTGAGTCTTAGGGGAATCATTTTATTCATGTTTTGAGATTTGATTCAAAGGAATTATTTTTATTGAAATTTTGAAAGTTATATATTATCAATGATGAACAACTATAGATTGAGCGGAAGGTAGATTCATACATTAAAAAAAATGCGATTTTCTGTGGAATTGTGTAAAACAATGTATAACCATGGATGGAGAATAAATCTTATTTATTTCATAATGCTTAATGATGAAAGGTTTAAATACCACATTTAGTAATTTTAAATGGAAAATTTCTATGTGGTAAGAGAAAAATATAGATGTCTCCTTTCATGAGACCTCTTGGTAGAACTAGGGTGCACAAACCAACATGACTAGTTCTGACATTCTATCAACTCCATCCCTATGGAAATCAAAATAACCAACCCTCTAGTGACGAAAATGACTCCAATAGAAGACTGAGACCACTCACTTGAGTTCTACCCACAATAACAAAATTTCACTAAATATTATCACACATTATTAATATCCTGAATGATTTGAACTCATTCTTTAAAAAATAAGCTATATTTAATTAAAGATAAGAACATCTGTCCACCATCCTATTCCGCTCCCAAGATCATCTCAACAAAAAAACTCAACAGATTACACTCCTAAATTTTTTTTTCATGGATTCTGTAGGTAATTTTCTTCTCAAACCATTAGAAACCATTTTCCATTTCATAGAAGTGTACACAATATCAAAATTACAATAATTAAGATACTGACGACAACGTCACTATTTCAAATTTATACCCCTTTGATTTAATTATGTCATATGCTCTTATGATCATAATAAAATGTTAAATTATCTTGAAATAGAGAATGATACAATATTTTGAGTGCATGCATAACTATTTACAAATAATGATAATGAGTAGGGAGGTTCTACTCATGATAGTGTAACTAGTGAGAACCATTACCTACGACATTTTTTCCATGCATCAAGACACTCCCCAAACACATACTAGATCAATTTAAAAAATATATCTCCAACTCAATTTAAAAAGAATAAGAATTGGTTCTAAAGCCAACATCACATTAAAATTTTCAAAATATCTATGAAATTTTACATTCCAAGAAAAATTACACCCTTATATGTTAAATCATTCATTAAAGATGTGATCATAGTGGAATACTAAAAAACATCTATAGCTATGAGATAAACCCTATAATCAATATATTTCAATCATATTTCAAGGATACTCATAGGAAATAACATCATGCATCTCTTTAGGAATGAATCATACCCCCCACTCAAATATCTAATTCCACAAAAATTTAACTTCATAGATACAAAACTCACATTTGTAAATCTTAACATTTAAAAGATGATCATTCATGTTTCAATGAATGACATCCAATAAGTATGTATACTCATCCTCTTTAGTGGAGTACCCTAATACGTATTTAATGAATACAATCACAAATTAATCATAAACGTTATGAAATATTTTCATTTTTCAAGTCAATAAATACAACATTAATTTTTGTTGGACCAAATGGCATAATGAAATATCTTGAATTCCTATACCGAATCCTAAAATTCGAAGTAGGATTATACCCTTCTTGGAATCCCAAATGTTCATACATTGACTGATGTTCAGTCAATGAAAACCAACATGTCCCTTTATGATGGTAAAAAATATTATCAATCCAATGAAAAAGATATTTTTTCTTAATGGTTACCTAATTTAACATTAGATAACACAGACAATGTTTTAGACTCACATTTTCCTTATTAGAAAATAGGATAAGTGAATCCCATGATGAAACACTAGGATGAATAAAACACATAGCTTCAAGATTCATAAGTTGGAAATTAAAATCCACCAACTCTTTAGGTTCCTTTTGATAAGATGGCATAGAGATGGAAATCATACTAGGGAGTAGGTAAATAGTACACTCTACTTCTCTCCATGGAGGTAACCAATAATAATACTCTAGAAATACCTTATGGTATTCACAAACCATTTTAGGAATAAAAATACCCAACCAAGGTTCGATGGTATCAAAGGAAATCATTGAATGTATGCATGAGATTACCCCAGCATAAAAAACAACATACCCTTTCCTTGTCAATCTATAGTCCCACTCACCCTAAAAAACATGAGTGACCCACTAAAAAGATAAAAAATAATTCTAAAATTTATAATATTCTATATAGGATTTAAAATTGATTATCCAATCCATTCCAAGTATTATGTTGAATTTTTTAATATATAGAATAAAAATCTACCTTGTCACATCATAGTCAACTATCATCACCCAACATACGAGACTCTTGAAACCTTGTTCAGACCACATTTCCAAAGGCATTGAAGGATAAAAAAGTTAAACATAAGATCCAAATGTAAACATAACACATCAAATAAAATTTATGATATAAAATAATGACTATAACTTTAATCAAACAAAGATGTCACCATAGAATATGAAGTAGACATTTTACCTCTGATAGTAGCTGACCATGCCTCAGATTCCTCTAGAAGATAATCAGTCACATATATTATTATTTTAATTTTCAACATGAAAATACCACTTGGAATGATGATTAAGCCCTCCACACTTATATTTAACAACACAAAGATGTCAAACCATGGTGATATGGTATCATTCTTTACTTCCCTAGGATATCCTTCCCAAATAAACACTGTATATGGACCAATAATCAACAATTATGAAAACTATTAAGAGGATTTGTACTATCAGTCTTGGAATGACAACTCCTTCCTCACTAATAGACAATATACTACACATATCATGATGAGGCCCCTCATATGGGTCCTGGGGAAAACTATCCAACATTAGGCTTCCTTTTTTTTAGAAAACACAACCTGGATAAATATTAAACCAACTAGAGAACCACCAAACCAAATATTTACAACTATTTATAATGAATCCAAATAGTATTTGTATAATACCTCTATGATGGACCAAATAAAAATGAGACTCAATGTTGACTGCATATCTAACCGTAATACCAACTCAATCCTTCAATCCTTTAGGAACTCATTGGTGACAATATCTTATGCTAGTTTTACTATATTAGAAAAATTTATGGGATACTATATAATGGTATTCTAAAATTTTTCCAATGTGAAAAAATCTTAGGTCATCTCTACACATAACATGTCATGGAAAAAATGATGATTAAACATTTTCATTAGATAAGTCCATGTAAGATCATCATGAAAATTATCATTCGTAATAGAGTCATACCATATCTTTTTTGATCCCTCAAGAATGTACATAGAAGAAACTCACCGTAGATTACATTGTACTCCTCAAGAAGATGATGACCTTATAAAATTTTCAATCTACTCCTCAGATTCTTGTGTTCTTATATCACCATAGAAGATTGGTGGATGTTGCATGGTGATTTTAAAGAAATGATCCACCACACTCTTCGAGTTCATGACCCCTACTTGACCCGATGAATGAATTATACAAATTACCACTTCAAATAAAGAAGGGTATATTGGAGGAGTAACCCATGAATCATGTATCATAACTTCTTCTATCACAATAAGATGAAATCTTATTAGAGGAAACATATTTTAAACATAAGACAATGACCACTCAGATATCAAGCGTATTCCAAAATCATAGTACCAAATTCAATAATACATATTTTTTCATTAAAAGATCCATTATTTAATGAAATTATGAATTACATGAATGAAAAAATGTTTTAATAAGGATAAATTCAATTTTAATATACTACCCATCCATTTCATTCAAATGATGTCGAACTCCATGTCACAAACATGGTAAACAAAATTTGACCACCCATAATAGCTCGAGTTCAGACATGGAATTGAGCTGGCTAGGCACCCTCGCACACTTACTACATGATTTCTGATAGTCCAAACTCCTATCTACCTAATACATAGACGCAAATGTAGTTAGTGTTAACACACATCAGGCTAAGTATCCCTAATATACCAAATTGTGACAAACCAAATAGGTTGAACAAACCATTGACAATAGTCAACTATCACATGTTGATGTATAAGAAGGAAAACAAAATAAATTATTGAATACAACAAATCAAGTCATACAATAAGAGTAAATAATGGAAAAAATGGTTTTTAAAAATCCATACAATCTAATCTGAAATGCTAAAAAATAATTTATGAACAGACCTTACCAACAAGTCTCCATGTGACACACTGTCACCTCCAAACAACCCATTTGTGAATGAAATAACAAAAAGAGATGCTAACTTGGTACAAGATTACATTCCAATTACATGGAACCAACAATAAAACATCTACAAACTCCAAAATATAAATGTTTGTCATGAGAAACAATACCAGTACCATGCCACCAAATATTATAAACATAGACTAATTTCAAGAATGATATAGTTTTAGATTTTAATACAAAAAATAGTTTTACAAATCATTTCGATTTTTTCCTTTAAAATCCATTTATTTTCACAATTTAATGAATATGAAAATTATAAGTGATCAAACATGGATTCATATTCAAAAAAATAAGTAAGGAAATAACCTAAAAGTATATCCATGAAATATAAATTCTTGAGAAACCATATGATAAAACCTTATAATAAAACATGTGGTAAAATACCATGAAAAAATTCATCATTATATAAAATAATAATAAATAAAACAACACACTAAAATGATCAGTAAACTATGAGAATACATACAATACATAAATGATCCTTGACCAGGAATACAATGGTATCAACCAATATCAATTCCTACGGTAGTCTATTGGTATTAAAAATGTAACCCCTAGTGGTGCCACACACACTAGGGTTGCTAATATCTCGTTCTCGATGTGCCCATGCTTCGTAATGCTTTAATTTTGTTCAACATACATCTCAAAACCATGTTTAACATTTATAAAATATTTGTGTTTCCAAGACAATAAACTTCTTGGTTTAAAATAGAATTTCCAAATTAAACCCACAATTGATGTATTTAATCAAACACGTGTAATGAAAACCCCATTTTTAATGAAAAAACTATTTAAAAACATGATTCTTTATAATAAATCCATTGAAACCAAAAATAATTTTCATTGAATGAACATCCCAATGTAATTTTATAAGAATAATATGCAATTCATTGAATTAACCCATTTTATTGATAATCATATCTTAAAATGGAGGTAGAATAAAACGCCTTTGAAAATGGAGACCGAGGAAGACTAGGTCAGGTCCTCACAAAACTAGATCAAAATGAAAAAATGTAAAAACACCATAAATCCCATTATATCTTGAATCACAACCCAATTTGGTTTCTATATGTTGATAAGAGAAAAGATATATAATAGATCAACAAAAAATAGGGTAAAACACATCAAAACACATTGTACCACGATGTGATCCATTAATAAAAAATTAATTCCACAATAAATAAAAGGGGAGATACCTCTAAATAACTATATAAGGATTTAGATAATCGAAAATTATAGTAGGGGGCTATTATACTATAATATGAATAATGAACAATGGGTGATATCGCATTTTTACCATTTCACATGTGGTTTCACAGATTATTGGTTCAAGGCTCATGGTTAAACCATCATAATATCTCAAATATGTAACACAACTATGGATTATATATAGAGGTTCATGAATTTCATGGGGGTCTCACAATTTTGGAATATGTTTTGCAAACCGTGTGCACCCATCGACCACCACTAGCACCTCGTATTGTTCCCTAAGAAATTTTCATGGTTTGACTAACCATACTCAAACCATTTAAAATTCCCCTTGAACCTCAGGAAGATTTACAACATGGGTTTCACAAAATTAATATAACCACGTGCCTTAACAGAGCATCTACTTTTTTTCTCTGAAAACCCTTATTTTCAACCATTGATCCCTCAAATCTTCCCAGGCCTCAAAATAGAAAAACAAAGTCTCAACTAAGGTGTACCCATGAGCCAAAGGGCGTCAGAGTGTATATATATTTAATAAATAGAAAAAATGAATCTTCAAATATTTAAATGAATTTTCATTATAAAATAAACTTATTAGAATGATAGTAATTTCAATAATTAGAAATTTATATTTTAAATCATTTTTGAAAATTTTTATAATTTTTATATTATTTTAGTAAATTATAAAAAAAATTATGTAGTAAATCATGAATTTTTTTATACATTCATTAAAATACAGACATATATATTTATCAAAAAAATATATATCTATATATAATTTTAAATATATTTAAATTCAAATATTAAAATTCTTAAATTTATTTTTTTTATTTTATTATTATTGATTTATCGTGAAATCATGTATACAAAATATTATTATTTATACATTTTTATTAACAATATATTTATATGAAATTTAATTATTTTTTTAAAAAATAATCTTTATTCTTATAATTAATTCATTCATTGAATAATTTATGAATAAAACATTTTTATACTATGAATTCATTTATTATTATATTATAATATCTTTAATATATAAAATATAATTTATATTAATTTTTTTTAATATTTATAATTTTTTTCATTTTCATTTATTATTATTACTTTTTTTTATTTTATTCATTTGTATTTTTTAAAAAAATTAATATTATTTGAATTTATTAATTTTTAAATATTTATTTAAAATGATTTATTTTTTAGGTTTACAAGTTTTCAATATGTTTTTTATTTATATTAATAATATTAATCCATATTTATTTATTACATTTTAAACTATTAAATATTTCTGAAACTTATATAAACTATTTATTTAAATTAATTTTAATATTTTTATAATTTGAATAGATAATATAATTTATTTTTAAAAAGTTTATTATTTAAATTATTAATATTATTGTGAGTCATCACCCAAATCTGCTTGATTGTGCCCTTATCAAGGTAACCACATGGGCTTAGGTGGGCCTCTATGTACGCTACATGTTGGTGACAAGCGGCAAGGGACTAATCTCTATAATGGGGAGAGAATACCCTTCAATACGAGTCAATATACAATAATAAAATAAATAAAATCATAAAAAATTAAACATCATAGTACAAAAATATTAATAAACACAATGCTGTAATAAATTCCATACAGAAGTCATACAACTATACAAGCATTGATCATCACCAGTATGATCCCAAATATTAAAAAACAAAAAATAAAACACATGCACACTGACCTTAACACTATCCTTCGACCTCACTCTTCCTTTCTTGAAATACCCTTGAGTTGTACCACCTTGATCCAGTGCACGTTAGGTATTGAACTAGGAAGTGGACATAAGATATGCATGTGCACCGAGGTGCCCGTGAAAGGTTTGAGAACAACATCTGAGATGGATATGAACAAGTTCATATACTATAATACATCATATGCATGTTTTCATAGGGAATAAAGATAAACATTTCACACATACATGATGAGAATTGTGTCCTAACATGGCCACCATGACTCCCTGCAAGTCAGGTCAATGTGTTCTAAACAGGACACCATGATACCCAATCATACATGCTTTAGGGCTATAGTAAAATCCACTATTCCACATCGTCTCATTACCTTGGTTCGATGACAAAACTGTACCAAAAGGGAAAATGTTTTCTTCCATCAAAACCTTGAATTTTTACCCGTAGGAACTCAATACTATATAACATCCACATCATGACCAATAGTTTTATCACTCATGGTAGGGTCTATTCATCTCAACTCACATCATCCCATGAATAATACCAACACGGGTGGTCACTAACATTACCCTCGCCTCTCAAATACTGTCTATCATCCACACCAACCAATCCATATATTCTAAAGGGAGGACAAAAGCACACTGACCTATCCCCAAAGACAATAAGGAGGTTACAAGAACAGTAACCCATCCCCATAGACCCTTGGAGGATACAAGCACAACAACCCATTCATACAGACTCTAAGGATGTAATAAGCACATAAATCCATTCCCATAGTCTCTGGGGAGTTCATCTGAAGAAAAAAAGGCCTTATTCTATCACACAAATATTTAGATGATCCCAGGATAGCCCCTTGCTGATCACATCCCACCTCACCTGTTATGGTGTCTATTTGGCCCACTAGACCCGCATTGGTCTCCGGTCATCGATATCATCTCATTCCCCTCACCCAATGGCGACACCAATACCCATACACTCATAAAAAAACCACTAGGTCTGGTCCTCACTATCAAGGTCCCTCATAACATCTTATTCATCTTCATAGGGAGCATCCCAAACTACATTTTATATGACCCTTATCATATTGATTCCAAGTCCCGACAAAGCCTATGACATGCACATGTGTATAACCTCACATCTTTTATGCGAAAACTCTCATAATATAACTTAGAGGAAACCCCTCTAAATCACACCTTTTCTAGTTTCAAATATATTATCCCACCCACAGTGCTAATTAATCCTCCAACTACCCTCCAGAGGGTGTCACTCCTTAGGCATACGATGATTCTATATCTCAACCATCATTGCTAGTCCAAAGCATCTCCCATCTATCCAATTATACCTAAAAAACTTCTTGGTCTAACAATGTCTCATCTTATACCTCGATACCTACATATGGCCTCATGAGAGCTCAAATCTCTTCCAATTCCCTTAGTGATATCGTCGTCATGTTTTCTTAAATGACTTTTGTGATTGAGTACTGTTTTATAGCATAGGAGGCCGAACAATGTATTTCCTCTTCTGCCTAAGGCATCCATATTCACTATCCATCTAATTTTTCCCATGAAACATAGATTCATATTTATAGTAATGCATAAAAACAATAATGGATTTGTCTAAAAGTACTTTCATTGTCACGTTTCATTATTTTTTAATATATTTCCATCATTTATTTTTAAAAATTAATATAAAAAATATAAATTTTATTGTATACATTTTCTCCAAATATTATTATCAAATTATTGCATTTTTTTAATAATTATTGTATTAAATTAAATTAAATTATTTTTGTTACAGCAGACTCATATACCACCAATATATATAATCATTAAATAAAAAATTATATTATCTATCACCATTTGACTGTATCTAGACAAATAATTTCTCAATTACTAAAGTGGAAATTCATTAAAAAAATTTCCTTTCATAAATAATAATTTCTTCCCTAAAAAAGAAAAAGAAACTTTCTATAATTTTACAAATTTACTTAATATTTTGAAAATTATATTCCAACATCAAAAAATTTATTAATTTTTAATCGCCTTTTATTAAATCATTCGTATTATATATTAGCATAATTATTTAAGTACATAAAAAATTATTAATTTTAATATTAATTAGTATAACTATATTTTATAAATAATAATAATTTTAATTTATTAATTATGAATAATATAATATGATCTGAATTCAGAATTCATTTTTTAAATCTAATATGTAATTATGTTATAATAAAATTAACACAAATATATTAAATAATAGATTTTTAAAATAATGATAAATAATAGTAATTTTTTATGTAAAACATTATATACATTCATGGAAAATAATTATATAAATATTTTTCATTTAAATTTAGTAATTAATTAATTAATTAATTATATACATTTACGAAATTTAATTAATCAATATATTATTTTTCAATTTTCACCATTATAATTACACCTATTAAATCATTAAAATTATTAAAGTCCAATTTTCAATAATCTTAATGAATTATTAACATTTTTTAATCATATCATAAGTATAGTTATTCAAAATTTACCCTAATAATGTATGTAAACAGTTTTATTTGTATTTTTGTATTGACATGAAAATTAAGAATAATTTATTTTAAACTATTTAAACTAATATAATTAATGGTATCAAGGATAATTAATGACCTGAGAGACTATAAATAATATTATGATGTAATTGTTTTCCACTAATAGCACAGAAATCTTATTATACTGAATGAATCTTGATGAATAAAACATTTAATCATGACTCATTGTTAATTTAACCCAAATCTGCTAATGACGTCCATAATTGTTCATCATTTATTTACATATCAAATTCTATATGGAGATTTTATATTTTAATTTTATAATATTATAAATATTTTATTACTAAAAATATTAATTTTCCAATTTTAATTTTTTTTAATTTATCTCTTGATTTCATTGGGTATAACCATTTTCAATGTTTTAATAAAACTCTATTTAATAGAAATAATTTTATATTTATAGAGACTTTCTTAGGTGTAATGAATACTTTTTTCCCAATAAGGCACTTAATTTATAAATTAAACATTATATTCCCACATTCCATGTAATAATATTTTTATTATTATATTAACATTATTTCTACTAGATGGTACAATAGAAAAAAAATATTTTACTTGGTTGAAGATTAATATTTAATGTCAGAAATATTCGTGGTCCCCTATTCCTCTATGAAATTTATCAAATACTCTAATAAATATTTATTCATTAACTAAATAAATATTATATATCTGAGAAATTACATAATTAGCTTTTAAAATATATTTATTTTGTTTTTGTGATTAATAAAAATTGCTTAAAATTATCCAAAAGTCATGAAAATAATATTTATTATAATAATTAAATTCAAATAGAATTGAATTCAGATCAATGGAAACACTTACTATATGACTCTCTATTCTTCATTATCTTTAACAAAAGATGGTCTTGCCTATAGTCCATGATTACATTCTAGTAGTGGGTCAAAGATCCCAAGAGATAGATGTTATTGTTTCAGTATTGACAACCACACACAAGAACTCACTGTATAATACAATCCCTATTTCATGATATCTCAAAAAATAAGTTACTTGTGTCTCTAACCTATATGTTTGATACATATTTTATTCTCCATTTTAAAAAAAATCATTGTCTCCCCAGGGGCAAGGAATTTAATATGACTTCTATATTTTAATAGAGGTGTTGAGGTATCAACTTCCATAAATATAAAAGGGAAAAATTAATCTGTGAATTATTCATTAATAACACATCATTCATGGATATTCAAATTTACCTACTTCCGTCAAATATACGGCATCACAGTTTTGGTCATTAGATCAAATTATCTGAGAAATTAAATGCATTAATAATAATATTATTGTTTAAGGATCATCACACAAACACAAATATTGAATGTTCTAATGACCCAAAAACATGTGGAATTCTTATTGTCATGTCTTTTCATATAATCTCACATCATAGATGTTACCATGTGATAACTTTATGAGGTAAACTGTCATATACTTATGTGGATTATCACCAGAAATTGAACTTTATATATGTCCGATCATAGAATTTAATCTAACCATAGAACATTTTTTATGAATATTTTAATATACTTCCATGGTTATTATCAAAACTTAGAACTGATATGGCCATTTTTAGGAGATAAATACTCTCATAAATTATTAACTTAAAATCATGTAGTCAAATGAACAACATATAATAATTTTTTTTGATATTTTTCCCTTATTTTAAAATAAATGCAATACATGGTGTCAATAATTTGTTATATAACACCAAATACACCATCAATAACAAGTGGATGGAAAAATATTACTAGAAAAACACTACAATAATATAAAAAAATCTGTCAAGTCATGAAGAAAAGGTATAAAATTCTAGTTTGGGTGGAATCAAGGTAACCCACCCATTTTAATGAACATGTTGATTTTCATTAGTTACATTAGAGTCATGACTAAAATTCAATTTTCTATTGATATAGATTTGTGGATAAATATCTTGCCTACATTGAAGGGAATCAGTTAGGAATAAATTCCGGTACAGTTTTTATTTACATACACCATCTTAATGAAATATTTTATAATGAAATGCCGAATTAAATTTCATTTAACCTCACAGATTGATATCTTTAGATATTATATATTTGAAATTCATATTAATGACCACTAAAAATATTAATTGATCCCTTGAGACACTTATGTTGTATTAATATCGTTCTGATGCTAAGGGGAAAGTAATTCCCCTACCACCATCTATGTATGAAAATATGATTGAACCTTAAACACATAATTCATTAAATGGTTTTCATGAGGTAAATTTTATTTAGGTTAATTTTCTTTCATAACATTTAATTTGAAATTATTTTTATTATTCCATTTTATTAAAAATTATTAATTTATGAATCAGTCAATTAGTGAGGAAGTCTAAACATCCTTCATTTAAAACATTGTACCACAACTGAAAAGTTTAAAGGAAGTATGATTCACTTAAAAAATGGTATTAATTTTCTATATATATTATATGTTTTATTTGACATGAAACAACGTATCAATTAATTTACATTTTTTATATTGAATAATGGATTTTGATATATACTCATCTCTATCCCACATCATGTGCTAAAAAAGGAGGCTCATGTAAGTAACAAAAAGAATAGAAAACTAAAGCATAAAGAATGTATGATAATCACGTGTAAGTATGAAATAAGATTTATTTATTTATTTATAATAATATTACATAAAAATATCAACTAAAAGTTATGGTTTTTGAGTGTCACAAAGAGAATATTTTAACAATGAAAAGTCAAATGGGATGTAAATAAAAAAATTAAAGACATTCATGACCAAATATATTCATTATGAAAAATTATTATCACGTATTGTTTGATGGACCGGTATATACAACAGGGTCATAGTAAACCAATAATAAAGAAACATACACTACATGAATATTTAGGCCACACTCGATTTTGGGCTAGAAATTCCCATCAAAAGCCTTCCTTACCCATGATAATCAATTTTATATAATAATTTTTTCTAAATTTAAATCCAACTACTACTAATAAAATTCTTTTGATAAAATTATATATCATGAAAATGGTTGTGATATATATCTATAAACACACACCCACTACCTTCTTTGGGGGGGGTAATTATAAAATATATATATGGATATATTATTATAATAAAAAACTCCCAAAATATCATATGTTAGTGGGGATTCAAGTATCTCCTGAGTCAAACATCAAGATTCATTTAACCCTTGATGTTCTGGATGTTACTATGGTCAAACATGCTATTGGGGAAGATTTTATTTGGAGTATAATAACATTTATCATAATAATGGGACGCAATTAAAACCCTTGTATGAGTATCACCAAGAAATAATTATAAAACATATGTAAAAACTAAAACTAAGAATATTGTAAATGTATTTATGATTCATCAAAATTCCACAATAACCTTTTCATATTCACCTGTTTTGTTTTATAAAAATCTCTATATAGGAAAAAATCATCTAACCTTAATAGTGTATCCATGGGATAATCTAAATAATTTTATGTTTCAAAAGGAATCTACTTTTATACATGGTATTTTAGTACCTCTATATTCAAAGAAGAAAGATAAAATAGAGCATTGTCTCATTGCGTAATGGACCGGGATGATCAAGTTCCCATAAAATATTTCCTAAAATGAAAATAATATATATATATATATATATATATATCATGTTTAAGACTCTCAATGTATTTTATTTCATCTAATCATGTGTTTATAATGCGCTAGTAAACACAATTTCCAATAAATTAATTTTATGACTGAAAACTCCACTCATTTATTTCATCTTATGTGACACTTTAATAAATGATTCATTAAATGATTTGAACTTTTTAGATATTAACAAATTTAATATTTACCTTTCATTTAATCAATTTATGTATAATTCATGAAATATTATTTCAAGAAAGTATCTTGATATCTAATGAACATAATATAGCCAAGAATCACATTAAAGCGGTGGCTTTAGTGTATGCCTCCTCCAATATCAAACATTCAATAAATTCTAATATAATTTGGTCAATTTCACCTTATATTGTATCATATACAATAAATCATGAAACCATATCCAAAAATTATTTTGTATATCTTCGAAAACACTTTTGAAATTATATCATCAACATCGCCTTCTATCCCATCATATGAAATATCGTGTTATCACCCATCGATGAATCATTTGGATTAACTATAAAACATGTTTAGAGTAGCTCTATGATTAAAACCCAATAGCTATTCAGTAAACTAAAAATATTAACTATACCGGTCATTAAATAATTTATAATAAATTGAAATCCCTAGATCCATATATGACAGAAAATATAAACCACTAGAAAAATGACAATGATACTAAATAAATAATGGGTAGAGGCATGATATCCATAAAAAACCAATAAATCTATACGTATTTCATCCATATTTCATAATTATAAAATTTTAATTCTCATATTTTATCATTTTCCACACCTTGGAGTCACCCTGGGACATGAATCATGTCAACCCCCAATAAAAAATTTACATGCTCTCAATTCTCATAGTATATACTGATCTGATAGATGAATACACCACATATCATTTATACTTATAGACAGTATCATCAAATTTCCCTTGTCATGATAGATATACAACAGAGACTATGCGAATACTCATCCTCTCATATCTCTCATTCTATAGATTCCCTCAGTGGAATTACCTTGGGGGGAGGCATGTATACCACTTCGCTGGATTGTCTCCTACCACCACACTCCGTTCATTCTTCCCTCCCCACATACCCCCTTTTTCTTTTTCATCCCCTCTCTATTTATGGTGAAATTATTTACAAATTTTGGATTTTAGGTAAGGATAGGTACTTTATAGCATCAACGAACTCTTATTTATAGACCCTTTACCTAAAATATATTCCTGGCCTTCTGGTTCTTCCAATGCTCTGCTATTCAGTCCGCTTTTGTGGTTTTAGAAGGATTTGAGTTGTGTTGATTATTCGGTCGACGATGCTATTTGAGGTATGTATAATATCATCTTTTATATTATCCTTGGTTGTTATCATTAGAGGATACTTTGTAAGTTGATATTTTTAGGTTGTGAGGGTAATAGATTTCAAATGATCTTCTGGCTGCTCAACTCTAGCCTTGTTTCCTGGTTCAATTCCCCATTCCAAGTCAGTCGGGTGCATTGTTCCTCATGGGTATTTTGGGGTGTTCTTTGGATTGGCCACAATTTTTTTAGATTGGATCTGTGTTATTTCGTCTCAGAATGTTTGGAGAGTAAATATTTTTTATTTTCCCATCATTGTCAATTTCTCACCAGATATCCTTGATGACACTAATTCCTTTAAAAGGAATTTTATTATCATCATTTTTATCATTATAAATGTATTTTCTATGATTTTTCCATTGTTGGTGGTGAAATTGAATGTATTTTCATTTTTTCCATTTACTGACTCTGGTGATGGTTAACCCCCATCAATATCAATGGCGTTATCTTAAGGATGTATCATGAAATGTGATTTTAGCATAGATGTGTGATTTATGATTCACCAGTGGTGGTACTAGATGCATCCATTAGTGGTTTATGATGGTGTTTTGGTGATGGGAAAAACTCTATGGATGTTGATGGTACTCAAAGTATTTGTTTCATTTCAATAGATGGTTCATGGATAACTAAAGGCTTGGGTGGATGGTGATTATGAGATTTTTATATTTCAAATTTTAATTTTTGGATATGGTAGATGTTTATGTTTAATATTTAATTTGTATCCTATGTGGGTGTATTTTTCATTTTATGTTCATTAACCACTAAACATAAGGTTTATTTTTTAACATAATAAAAAAAAATATTTAATTTCAAGAAGATATACAATATATAAGTGTGGGAAAACACTCCCACATTCTATCGGAATTGGGGTCCCTAATTTTGTACTCATCATATCACACAAAAAATACAAACTTGTTTAATATCCAACCAACAACTTGTTCAGAAACATAAATATCAACCCATATATAATCTAAGACAACATATAAAAATATTTACGTAGGGTATCATAGTATGAAGGTTATCATTCTAGGAATCATGACAACCTATAGTACTGGAGACTCAAATATGATCCATGAACCCCTAGTATACTAAAGTAATCTATATAAAACATTATTTAGTACACATAGTGTGTCATACAACACACAAAATGTATAATATTTTTTTATGCCCCAAGATAATATGTTATATAATTATACAAGAATCCAACTAATACTAACGTTAAATTTTCTTCAAGACCCACAATATTCTATGATGAACAATGGTTATGGATAAACTAAAATTTTAACATTTAGAATGTAATTATCAATACACTTAATGAAATGTATATCTACATATAAATTTATGTAGATATGTGAAAAAATTAAAAAATAGAGGTTTCCCCAAACATGATAGATTTTAATATTCTCATACATATTATGAATATTTAAAATACCTAACATAAGAGAAGGTTTAACATATCATATATGTTAAACTTCCATATTATCCTTATGTTTTCTACAATTTATGGGTTTTCAAAAATCTCTATTTCTCATGTAATTCATGAAATATCTCTATGTGATTATCTAATAAAACCCTCCCACTAAAAACGTTAGTGAGAAACATCTATAAATTATAAAGTTTGGAATAATGGTGAGATTTATGAATCATATTCCTAATTGTACAACTTATTTACCATATTCCAACCAATTAACTTCACACTATAAGATGATATTATTTCAAACTATGTTATCAACGTAGAACTATTTCTATGATCATAAATCTAATTGGAAAACTATAATATAAAAATCTTTTCATGAAAAAAATGAAATTTCATACATTATTTTATAAAATTGCATAATATCTCTATTAGTATTTTAAATAAATGAAATTTAGAATTATATAATCCTTCATTTGATAAAATCGAATTTCATTATGTTTAAGCTTACTCCCACTATCACCTTAGAAATTATATTATATTCATAATATATAGAAAAGATATACAAAACCATTTTGTGTTAAGAAGTAACATTTATTTCCTTTTAGTAGGAATATTTAACTAATAAACAATTTTTTTCATAATATATTTTGTATTATATATTATTGAATCATTTTAATTTGAAATGAACACATTATTAAAATATACCACTAAATGGGTGCGGGAAAACACATCCATATATATTTTATCAAATACATGGGTAAATATTTTATCATGGATTAAATACTCTTTCCATATATTGTTTACGAATATATGTTATAGAAATTAATTAATCAAAAAATGTGCATATAAATTTCATCATAACAGATTTATTCATAATTTCTCTTTGTTATCAAACATGTTCTCTTCTCACATATTATTAATGAAATAAAGATACAAAAATTTTCCATAGAAACATTGTATCATCAAATAATATTATACATTTAAATAATTGATTTAGTAATGACACACTTTATTTATTAAATATATACAAAAATCTCAATAAATTCCCTTTTTTTATTTTGAACTCATATATAATTTTAACACATTATAAAATATTAATTCGGTATCACATACCTTGAAAAATCATACAACTAATTTATATAAAATCCATATTTATCATGGATAATATATTGATTTTCATAAAATATTTAAGATATATTTTAGAAATCCAATCATGTTGAATTATTCTGTTTCATTAATAATAAGACTTGGTTTCAATGAACTTGAATAGATTCTTAAAAAACCATTGTGAACTTTTCAACATCTTTTTTCGTCCTTTAGTATGAACATTTACCTACTTTTTTTATCTATACAATACATTACAATAAATAAATAATATTACTAGTCCATATGTTTTCCATACATGATAATATAATTTGATTATTCTTTGTATTTAATAAAATTGTTTAAAATTTATGTTTGAATGGAAACTGGTACACTAAAATGAGGTAGAGTGCTCTATTTTTAGATGAGAAATGGGGTATAAGTGCTATCCCAAACCAAAAAAAGATATGAATATTAAAAATATAAAATAATATAATACTATTAACACTCCCCCTCAATATGGGACATATATATTTATCATTCCCATCCTTGTTCATTAAATATAGACATGTGGTCAAAAAACAACTTTAATTTGAACATCTAAATGTTGATCAGAGATGAGAATATGGTTCAAGGTGATATTATTCTTTACAATGTTTTCATAAACTAAATGAAAATAAAAATCAATATGCTTGGATCACTCATGAAAACTAGATTTGTTTCAATCTTTATAGAAGATTTATTATCTGATCAAATTTTTTCCAGTTTCATAAATTTACACCAAATGTATTGTTAAAATATTTTTGACCATATAATCTATGGATTCACATATTCCATGGAATGAAAATCTGAATTTTTAATTTATTGGGAGGAAAATTTTATCATATTTCTTCACCATGAGATGAAATTTCCCCTAAATAATATTTATAAACTATATGTATATTTCCATGAAGATAGACATTTACTATAATATACAATGAGAAATACCTCAAACAATGTATTCACATGATCAAAATATAGAAGAACGAAACTTGCGTCCTTTCTTCAGATATCACTAATTGTGAAAAGAATATACCATTCTATTTTTTATATATACAATAAACTAACACTCTTTGTAAAATGGACAAGAAATATCTGATGATATCATGATTAAGTATTTATGCTTCCCAAAAATTCGACTATATATTTCATTCAGAGAAAAAACTCACTAATAGTATAAAGTGACATTTTTTAGGTTTGATGTGTGAGTCAATCGAGTCATCTTGGATCATACCAGTCTCTTAAAAAATATCAAAAACATGCATTCTCTAATATAGAAAAAAATAAATTTCACCAATGGATACCTCAATTATTAAGAAATATAATTGTGGATGGAATAATTTTGTGTGAAAATTTTGATGTTTAAAAGACTCCGGTCGATGAATGTTTGCAGAACCACTATTATTAATAAGATCATAATCCACATAGACCACAAAAATAATGCATCCTTCTATATATTGATAATAGAATATAGAAGAATCATTACTCCTTTGACATATTCCATATATAAGTATGATGTTAAGAAAATGGTTGAACTAATCCCGTGGTGACTACATGATCCCATATAATGATCGATGGATATGGAAAACATTATAGGACTCCCCCTATGAAAAATCATGTAGTTTATTTCCATAATAATTTTCATTAAGAAAACCATGAATATTTTTTTTCAAAAATACATTTGATGGAGAGGTCTGTGATATGAGGATTAAATAGTGATATGTAGGTGAACTGACTTCATATATTCCACTAGAATTGTTTTTCAAAATAATCAACTCAATATGTATTCAAATAAACATTAGAAAAAAATGTTATTCTTGAAAAATTTATGAGATACATCAATGCGAATGCACACTATATAGATCCATTTTAAGTAAACCACCTACTTCACCAAAGGATTAGGGAAAATACGCAATGTATTCTTGGTTTTTTGAGCCTGTTGTTTATCCCTCATAGCTTGTATCCATCTAGGATAGGATTTGGCCTCGAAAATAGTTTGTAGTATTATATGAATATCTAGTGTATTTATAACTTGTGATGTATCCTTAGAAAATCCTTCATAGGATTGATAAAATCAAGATCTTTTGCGAATCCCAATAGGTATTTTTGGTGATGGGGGATCCAGAGTAGGTTATTCATCATGTGTGGAATAAACATTAGTTTTCAGGGTGGAAGGTGTGATGGGTCGGAGAGTATGTATTTTTCCTAATCATAATCCAAAAAATCACTAAGAATATATGGTTTGGTAGTGTATCAATATTATATGATAAAATGGCTTCATATTATGGAATCTTATATAGGGGTGGAATATTAAGAACAAAAATAATTTAATATATGAAAAATGAAACATATTACTAGACAATATAACGACACAAATATGGGGAGAATCATTGATATCTAGGATGGGTGTGGGAGATTCCAAGAATAAATCATTTTAGATTACATGCATCAAAAATAGTAATTGATGGATGTATAACATGAAAAAAAACACACATATTAAAAATTTAATTGGACATATAATGAGGTGACATTGCTTGAAATAGAGAATGGAAGGGTATCTCCCTAGATTAATAGACAAGTGAAGTCTATTTATAACATAGGTGGTCATGAGAATTGCATCACCCAAAAAAATAGTTGGAACATTATATTGATATATTTGTTTATGAGAGAAATCTAACATATGATAGATATTTGTTTTCAAAATTACCATTTCATTGAGTTGTGTGGGGAAATTAATTTTTATTTATAATTACATGGTTTTGTAGAGTACTAGAATGATCAAGATAATTATAAAAGACTATTTTTATCATAATAATAGTGATTCTTAGTATATATATGGGTGGTTATTTATTTATAATTTGAGATAAACATGGTAAATATTTTAAAATTTCTTTTCAAAATATAGTCCAATTTCATTCAGGAAATATCATCTATGAATGTAAAACAAATATCAATAAACCAGTTTAGCTGATCTATGACTAGGCCCCAATATATCAAAATAAACCAAATGAAAATATTTGGATGCATGGTGGATTTATCATGTATCATAGGCGACCAAATTCCTATTTTCATAGTGAAAATAATCGCAATTTAAAGGAAGAAGTGGACCTAACTCCAAATTTTTTTGAGGGATTGGGAAAAGTGGATGAGAAAGTTGATAGTGAATATAAAGGGAATGATTCGATGTATAATGTAGTGAAAAAAGATTTTCATACTAATATATTTCAATATTTATATTAATATTAATTACATTTCATAAACTCAATCCGGGGGAACAATATAGTTTAGTGTATTTGGAGACTACATACACAATCTTCTTATCAAGAAAAATATCTCCAATTTTTCCCCAAAATATATTCCCAATTAGTACTATTCATAGAAAAACCCTACATAAAACACATTTTGATAATCTAGGGAAAGAAAAAATATGAATTGGTGAGATCAAATGATTAATATGGGTAAGAAAAAGATATCTAATCATAACTTGAGAATAAATATATGAGATCATGTTAACAACATATGAAAACAATACCCTAAATATAATAGATCATAAACAAGAGTCATAGAATAAATTATGGAAGTTAATAAGATATAAATCATAATGAAACCAAATGAAAAGACCCATAAGAGAAGAATAATAGCATAAGGCATAAATTTGTGGAAAAATCATAAGCATAGAAAATATTATTTGAAGGATACCCACTATGATTTTCATAACCTGTATGTAATGGGATAACCACCCGTTTACTTGCTTTAGGATTGGTATAACCACATGGGTACCCTATTTTTTTAAGCATGGGATAATAACCCATATAACAACATTTTTGCGCATGGGTTAACTACTAGTGTACCCTCTATTAAAATAAAAATATTTACAAATACCGAATGAATTAGAAGAATATATATGTATCAACCGTTAAATAAAAAAAATTAATATGACTACAAAATGATCATAAATCATATATCAAATCCTAATACCTGAAAATAAAAGGGAATCATAAAATAAGGATCATATCCTAACTAGTGTAAAAGTTACCGGTTTCAGAATAATGTAACTATTTTTTCATATCATAACTCATGAAAATAATTATGTTTTATAAGATTTATATCATGGAAGAAATTGTGGAATAGAAATAGGTTTATAGAAATCACATCATCATAAACCTAAACCATTTAGATAAATAATAATAATGATAACCTTAGAAAATATCCTCAGTAAATCATAAGAATCCTAAAAAGTTGTCATCAAAGATGGAGAATGATTTTTAAGGATCACTTGAAACATTTCTTTTGGGGAATAATTTTTCACCAAGAATTAATTTTGAAAACACAATAAATTTTCAAAATAATTTACATTGAAATTAACATTGAAACTATATTAAGGATTCTAATAAATTAATTTAACAAATTTATTGTGAAAAATGACCTTTTCACTTTGAAAAAAATAAACCATTTTAAAAAATCATTTTATTTTAACATATACATGAAAAATAATTGTGAAAAAATTTAAAAAACTTGAGGTTATGATAGTGGAAAATTTTGTACATTTAATAAATGAATAAACAAAGGTTTATTTAAAATTTTGAGTGAAATAGACATTTAAATTTGTTGGAAAAATAAATGAAACTTCAATTGAAAACATTTAAAAAAAATATGTATAAAATGAATTTGTGGATTATTTTGTTATTGTTAAAAAGATATTTGAAAATTATTTTATAAGTTAGGATTTTGTAAGAAAACTGTTATATGACTGAAGAGATAAATAATTTCAAATTGTCTAAAAAATAATTTCTAAATTATTTTATGTACCAAAGAGTGGAAAAATGACTTATATTACATGAAAAATATAATTTAAAAAAGATTATAATAAATAAAATTGATATTCTTAAGAGATATACCACAATACATTATAATCATATTCATAATCATAATCATTTCGTATAAAATTTGATATTGTACACGCAAATCAATTCTATTTTGGTAAAATTTAATCTTAATTCCCATGATGTAATATCATAAAATGGATCATAAAATATCAAAAGGACAAATAAACTCATTAAACTAAATGTCAAAGGGTCTATATGTATAGATCATGAGTTAATATAGGTGGATAACATAACATATGTCTCTAGGATGGAAAATTAAGTAAAAAATCCATTATCACAATAGTAATATTTTGAATGATAATCCAAAAAAGAGAGTAAAATAAAATTAAGCATTAAATATTATAAAAACAATGGAATTAATAATATTAAATTTCCTATTTTTAGTATATACCCAACATAATAGAAACATGTGGTGAATGTTTATATGTCTCTAAAAAATAAAAGAGAGTCTAGAATTCCAATGACATAATTATCGAATAACTTCATATATGTATGAAAGTAATATATAACAAATATAGGTTTGATAAAAAAATTATAGGACCCTAATTATATATTACATACCCTATATGTTTTACTTATGAACTTTTAGTACATGATTAATAACAATTAATTGTTAAAATCATGTTTCAGTTATTAACCTATTTGTTTTTCAAATACGATTTGATTTTTTATTTTCGATCATATTACTTTGATCATGAATCCATTATATCTATAAAAAATGGAATTATATTAATATATATATATATATATATTATAGAATTAATACCAATTATGAATGATGTTTTTGAAAAATCAATTATGTTAACACCTTGAGGACGGTTGGTCGAACATAATCATGAGTAACATATTCATTTTTAAAAGATTGTTATTGAAATGAGGTAAGTATTATATTATAATTAACTAATTATAATTCTATCATAACTACCTTATAATATCTTTAAATATACTTATACATATCATCCATCTATTTTGGTGATGAAAAAGAGAGTCACATTGCTTTGAGAAGGTGGTAGTTTGCACGTGTAGGAATGACGTTATCATCATTCAGTGAGTGTAAATTAGAAAATTAATGATATGTTATCTTAACAGAATGATAAATATATCATGAATATAAAAATTCTATAATATATATCATATATATTTATCCATATTTTCTTCTATAAAAATTGTTAGTTAAAATGAATCACCGCACCCCGCGATATGGTAGTACACCTCACATTGAGCACATTATTATATCCCCTAAATAATGGAAAAAAGTTTTATATTTTATAATTGATAAATGTGTATAATTATTTCAAAAATTTCTTATATATACAGTATATCCATCATTATAGCCATCTGTGAGAGGTGGTAATGGAAAAATAATCGATATTGTTTTGCGAGGCGGTAGTCCGCCGTACACAACAATGATGATTTCATAACCCATTTGATATAAGTAGAGATGGTTGTAGTTCATCACCATAATATAAAAATATAAAAATATATTTAATATATTAAATTTATTTTATAATAATTTTATAATAATAATTTAATTTGGTGGAGGAAGATATAAAACAAAAGCCTTTGTGGGTGAATGTTACTTATATTTTGGGTATACTCTTTTGGAATGCACCAAATATCATCATAGAATATTTTAATTTAAAAACTATGTCATCTAGGATAAAAGAATGGAATTTTTGATGTGTTTTGGTAATGTTATTTCTAATCCAAAATTATTTTATGTTGCGGAGAGGAGGGGATAATGGGTGGCCTTTTATAAGCAATGTGAGTGGTAGACTTGTAATTTTTTGAATGAAATAATTCCTCCAATATTTTTTTAATGATAGTAGGATTAAATAATCTATAATTATTTATAATAAATTATATATGTATAGTATATGGATATCCAAGGTGTTTTTTACAATTATTTGGGGAATTTATAACCCTTATCTTATTTAGTTTAACTAGTGGTAAACCCATTTTACCGTAAATGTAGAAAATAATTTTTACCATTATTACTATTCATTTTGATCAAAATTTATTTGGAAATTATTAGATAACATAAATTATTATTATTATAGATATTTAATCCATTTTGAAAAAATCTATTATTTTATATAGTATAATTTAATATAAATCTAATCTCATTGAAGTGATGAGAACTCCTATTTTTAAATAGAAAATGTTCAAATGTTTACAATGTTTTTATAATGAAATTCAAGATGAAATTGATTAAAATTATAAAAATTAGATTAATGAACACATTATATAACTAATTATTCATTAAACCTAATTTAATATAAAATTTATCCATACAAATAATTTAAACTAAAAGAACATTTTCAATTTAATTCAGTATTTTTCACTATTCATCAAAAAATGAATCTTTTCAATGAAATTCCAAAAAATTTCCCTAATATTATTTTGAAAGGATGATTTCAAAACTTAATTTTATTTTAGCATATGAAATTTCTAAAAATTTTCAAAATTAATATTATTATTCTTCACAAAAATAAATTAATTCCTTTTTTGAAAATAATATTTAAGAAACATATAAAGTCATTTAAAAACAAAATATGTAATTATTTATCAATATGAATCCTTTATATAAAACCATTATAATTAAAATTTTAAAATTAGTTCTTTCTACTAATATTTCTCAGTGTAACAATTTTTTTACAACGATAATGTTTTAATAACCATATTAATAATATATAATTATCTTATTAAAACACAATGGTTTGTATAATGAAATTTGACCCATTGTTGCATGAAATGTAATTTTAACATGGTGTTTCATGTAATGAAATCAATAATAAATGAATCATGTAATGAAAAATGGACATGATATTTCATGTAATGAAAAATATATAAAATATTAAATTTATTTGAAAATACATCCCAAAATCTCATGGAGTTACATTCGACACCACATAAATTGAATTTATCCCTCAAAATTCATCCC
Source organism: Viscum album (assembly GCA_963277665.1). Taxonomy (NCBI): domain Eukaryota; kingdom Viridiplantae; phylum Streptophyta; class Magnoliopsida; order Santalales; family Viscaceae; genus Viscum; species Viscum album. Next base: position 1,963,125,362 of record OY728156.1, on the reverse strand, counting down.
TTTGGTACCAGGAACTAATGATAATTGCACCTCATTGCATAAATAAGGTCCCAAATAGTATACTAAATCGATTGGTTTCACCTAAAACAATTGACCATGTGGGTGATCCTCTTTCACACACTTTCTTAGTATGACACAAATTCTCAATCAATTTTTCCTTATAAAAATAACTACGATCCTATGGTATGACATTTGATTTCAGTACATGTGGAGGGTCCGGTATATATATAAAAAATAAGGATACATAGACTTTATATATGATCTATCGAATTTCAAATTGAAATGATACTGTCATGATATGATGAATTATTTTAATCGTATATATATTACAGGGATTAGTTTTCCCTTATTTATTACAATTAAAAATTAATATAAGGACCTTATCAAATACTTCATACATTACAATGTTTTAGACAATATAATTTTAACATCTATGAAATATTTTCTGAAGTATTTAAATGTCTCTAAATTGCTATAACCTTCTTTTTCATATCATTATCATGTTTAGATCCAAATATATTTCTTTATGAAACTTCACTCTTGTATTTTTGATTTTTACAAATCCTTCCACAATGGGCTTCATAATAATCCATATGACTTCAAATTTGAAATATTTAATTATAAGAAAACTCAACTAGAGTAAAATATCGATCCCAATCACCATTGAAATCAGTAGTATTAGATCTTATAGTATCATTTTTATATTGAATTATATATAACTCACTATCTATCGAAGGATGAAACATACATATGAAACTCAACATTATATCAACATATTTCTAAAACATTCAAAAACAAAACTCATGTCAAAATCAATATTTAAATAATATATTATTGAATTTGGTGTTCTAGGAAACCTTATCACTTATTTAATTTATATTCTGGAAATAAAATGTAAATATAAATCTTCCCTCATATCAATGAAGTGTTCCAAATTCATAACGTGGATAAATATAACCCATAATTATCTCAAATTCACTGATAAGATAAACCCTAAATGTTAAAAGTTCCATTAATCCTATTTCCACACATTTTAATGGAATTCCTATCGAAATAATATTTTTACAATATATGAAAACAACGATTTTCATTTCCATAATTACCACATAAAATTTATAAAAAATGATAAAATCATATCATATAAATCCTCAAAATAGGTTCCAATGAATTTGAACTTGCTATCAACAATAAACACATAAATCATTGATGAAATCCATAACTCTTGAGCCAATATTATAAGGAGACATATATTCCTCCAAAATATTATTCACCCATTATTGACTAAATAATATCATATCTTATAAAAAACAAATATCATTGGTAAATTTGGTTCAACATTGTATTGACATAATATCTACTTTGATTTCATTATTCTACAATTCTTGTAGAGGGAGGTAAACACAAGAAATTTCACTAGATGATGGAAAATAATACTTCCAAAGGGCGCTTTCATACAAAGTAAAACTATAAATATCCAATTAATGAGTGTAAGATTTGTGTTCCATATTTATCATAATTCACATCATCCGTCATGATTTCATAATATTTATCTTTTTTCCTTTGTCATAAAAGCCTTAAAGGGGTTATCATCCTCATTATCCTTTGGATTGAATCCCTATTTTTCATTATTCTCATACTCTATTCGTTTGAAACACCAGAGTATGGGTGGTCAATTCGTTTTATCTTTCTCTATATTCTCAATGTTAGCTAAATTTTTATAATATTATTATTAATCAATTTACTAATATAATTTTCTTATAAAAATAAAAAAATTACTATCCCCTTTAATCAGATTCCCCCAATCTTCGTCCCACACTTTTATAGTAAATAAAATCTCATATTCTTCTCTACAAGGTTACTATATTTTCATTTTAATTATAATATTCTTTTATTTTCAAAACAATGATATTGATAAATAACTCCAAAATATATATCAACCTTGATAAAATATTGATCAATATTTTCATAGAAATTGAATTATATCAAAGAAAATTCAATTTAGAGACTTGTTTTTTATAATTTGAATAATAAATCAACCTTAATTTCACGATGGTAGTTAATACTACTAGGGTACCTCCCATTCGTGAAAATATTCCTTTTGGGTACCAAAATATTCATCATCATTAACCTTTATCTGAAAGAACCCCATTAACATTTTAATTAAAAAAATACTAGTAATATACTTATAAAAAATATGTTCATAAACTCATCACAATACATGGATTCAATATCAACATGTTTCCTCGTATTATTTATAATATTCCACCATTAATCTTGTTCAACTTCTAAAGGGTACATAACCAAAAGGATTTTTTCATGTTTTGAAGACACGAGAACAGAAAATATGTTTTCAGTGGTAATGATCAATTTTTTTTTGAAACTATTTGATCAGTACACCCACTCACAAAAGCCATATGTTTCTTCATGAAGGACTGTAAACAATGTTTTTCCCTCGTTTTTTTAATTTGGAAGTCTAGAATTATTTTATATCATATGAAATTTTTTTGTTTATAACTATGAGATTTTACTTCCCATTTACTATTATTTTTGGATTCATTATTGGAAAATAATTTCATTTTCAATAACAATAAGAATTAATAAGTTTTCATTGGGCTCTATCAATTAACTAAAACAAAAACAATGTTTGAGAAACATTGATCATTTTTGTGAACCATATAATAATAAAAAATCACACCTTGGGTGTCTAAATCATGAAACCATATATCCAATATATAACAATATAGGATAAATCATGGTAATTAATGGTGATTATCTATTTAAATTCATCATGTTGGTTTGTAAAGAGATTATTAATTTCTATAGCATATACACCAAGAGATTTAAAACTGGTGTTCATTTTGTTCATTTATCATGCACTGGGTGATGATTGATTCTAGGTCAATGCGAACTTTTAGAAGAAATTTCCCCTAGGTACCTTTTCCCTAGAGCCACATCCCACATTAGTATCCAGATTGGGATATACTTCCTTGGAATCCAATTTCTTAATCATTTACCAAAATTCTTGGACATTTTCATTTACTTTTGATCATCCTTATACTTATCCTTACTAATTTCCTATGGGATATCACTAGGGTTTTCTCATCCTATATTCCAAAGGTTAACTAAACATATCCTATGATTCCAACTATATAGACCATGGATTTTCATATATAGATATTACATATTTTTATAGGAATTTTCAATATAGTAAACAAACACACACATGAGGACCATAATAGTTTAGTTTCTTTGCAAAATATGTACAAAATCTTTATATCATGTGAAATATCATAAATTTTTACAACAATGACCTTTCAATTTAGTACTGTTCATAGAAATATCTTACATAAAACCTTTCTCTTGAACTAGGAAAATTAAACAAAATAAATTTCTATTTGAGATTCAAAGTAACGGAAGACAAGGTAAATACTTAAATATAATGATAGAATAATGGTATGAAATAATTATAATAATAAATTAAAACCATTCTAGGAATAACAAAGATCACAATAATAAGTCATGGAATAAATATTTGTATTTCATAAGGCAATAATAACAAGTAAATCAAAGTATGTGAGCCATAATAGTGCAAGACTTGAATAAGACATAGATTTGTGGAATAATCATAGTTATATAAAATTTTATGTCATGGATACCCAACATGACATACATAACATGTTAGGATTCTTATAACCACCCATGTACATACATTAGGCTTTGGATAATAACCCATGTACCATATTTTCTAGTTTTTTGATAACCACCCATGTACCATCTTTTAATGGATTTGGATAACAACCCATATTCCCTTTTCTTCCGTAGAAAATTTGTTATTACCCAATGTATTCATGGTAGATATAGGTATCACCCATTAAATAATTAAAACCATACATATTATTTTTATAATATTAGAAATAATTATTTATATAATAACCCATGAAATAGAAATAGATTTATAAACATCTCATTATATCAAAACATATAGGAAATTGAATGGATTGATGAACATTTCATCATTTCATAATAGAATTACCTGTGAAAAAAAAGTTCACCGGATTTATATCATTGTATATACCATAGAAGTGAAATGGGTTTCACAAACATAACATATTAACAAACTTAAACCATTTATAGAGGGAATTATAATGGTATCTTTCGATCATATCACTAGTAATTCATATGTCAATTAAAAAATTTTCAACTTAGATAGAGAAGAATTTTGATGGATCACATAGAATATTACATTAGTGAAATATCCTTTCATTGGAAATCACCTTTTAAACCATAAAAAATATAACAAAACATTTTATTTTCAAATATCATTGAAAAAATTGAATTGAATTTTTATTAAATATTTTAAAACATTTCTTGAGAAAAACACTGTTAACAATCTTAAAACAAGTTTTTATAGAATTTAAATATTATTTTTTAAAACAATATACCTGAAAACATATATATTTTTATTTAAAACATTTCAAGGTATTGATAGTTTAACATTTGGTACATCCAATACATTTTAAAACAACTATTTCAATCTCATTTTAGGTAGAAAAAATGTTATTTTTTTGGTTAATTGTACGACTATTCTACTTAATGTATTTGTTTAAAATTATAACATTGGTAAATATGTTAAATCATTTTTGGAATGATAGAAACAATTTAATAACTATTTTAGAAAAAATGGTTTTAGAAGAAATTTGGTTTCGAACCAAAGTGAGAAATAATGTCTTATTTTCTAAGTATTTTTTCCATAATTTTTTACCTTTTATTACTTGTTTACAAAAAATTCCTTGTAAAAACACATTATATGTAATAAGTGATTTATTTTTCATATGTCTTTTAATTTTTTATTTACAATCCTTGTAATTAGATCATGGTTGCATTATCTCCATAAAAAAATTCAGAAATAATTATCATATACATACATAAAATATACCATTAAGAACAATAATTAATAATTTTTTTTAAAATAAGTACATTATGATCATTGAGACAATAGGTTTTACATACACATGAGTCACATTTCTATTTTTCAATGATCATTGTAGAATAGAGTTAAATTGTATATTATATTTATATAATGATATGAATATCATACATACCATATTATATCTTTAAATATACTAATACAGATCATTCATGTGGAGTGGGGATGACCAGACTGTCACATTACTTCGTGAAGGAGGTAGTCTACACGTAGACGAATAACATTTTAAAATTTCAATGAGTGAAAATTTACGATATAAAAAAGAGATTATAATTGAATAATAATAATTATTTAACTAATTTCAAAATTATGAAATTTATATCACATATATTTATCCTTATTATCTTCCATGAAATGAGTTAGTCAGAACAAATCATATTGCTTCGTGAGGCCGCCGTAAAAATGAGCAAGGTTATCATATCCCCTTGGGAATGGAATTAAAGAAAGGTATATATATATATATATGATATAAATAGTAAATAATTATTATTATTCTTAATATATCATATATATGAATTTTATCTATCATTTTATATAACCGTGATATTTGGTAATGGAAAGAAAATTATATCGGTTCTTGAGGCGGTACTTTACCGTACACACAACTGATGATTTAATAGACCATTTGATGGATGTGGAAATTGATTAGGTTATGAAAATGAAATAAATTTATCTCATTATATGTAATATAATGATGTTATTGTGTCATTATGTTATAATAATAATTGATGTTGGTGGAGTAGGAAATAAAACAAAAAATACTCATTGATTAACTTTACCTCTTCTTCAAGTAATATCTTTAGGTTACCACCAAATGACATCATAGATTGGATTTATGTCCAACATAAGTCATCTAAAATTATATGAGGGAGTTTTTGAAGATATTTGGTAATGAAATTTCTGAACCAGAAGGGATTTAAGGTTTGAAGAGTAGAGGAGAAGGGTTGCCTTTTATAAGAGTGATAAATGCCAGACTTGTCATTTTTTCAAAGAATGAATTCCACCAAAATATATTCATGTCACATGGATAAAATAATGGATTATTATATATCCTAGAATGTATAAGTTCTAAATATTTCCAAAAAATATATTTTTTAATTTTTTTTAACCCATAACCTTATTTTTAACCCCCTTATAAACCCATTTTTACCATAATCACATTAAATATATTTTTAGTATTTTTAACATTAATATTGGAAATAATTAATATGAAATTATTCGAGAATATAATTTTTTATGATTAAAAATATAGAATACTTTTTTATAAATTAAATTCAAATAATTTTAATATTTTAATTTGAAATTAATCCCATGGACACGACGAAAATGTGGGTTTTTAAAGTAAAAATGTTCAAATGTTTATATTGTTTTTTTATCAGAATTCAATGTGAAATTGATCCAAATGAACTAAATTTGATAAATTTATTTATAAATAAACTAATTTTAATTTGAAATCAATTTTAAATATCATTTAATTTTATAAATAAATAAAAAGAAAATGTAGTCTTCAATTAAAATTCAGTATGTTTCACAATTCATCAAACAATGAATCTTTTTAGAAAAATCCGAAAAAATTACCTTAATATAATTTAAATAGGATTATTTCATGAAATAATTTTATTTTGTCAAATTATTTTCCTAAAAATGAAAAAAAATCATTTTTATTAATGTTCACAAAAATAAATGAAATTCAATTTTTCAGCAAATAGTATTTTTGATACTTACAAATACATAAAAAATATGTAAATTTTATAAATATGATTACATTTTATAAAAAAATTATAATTAATATTTTAAAAGTATTTATTACTATTAATTTCACAATGTTTAACATCTTTGTTATAATAGTCACATTTAAATAAAATCATTAATAATATATTGTGGTTTTGATAAAACATAGTGTTGCATGTAACCCATGATAACCTAATGTTGTGTGTCATGAAATATTTTATTTTTTTTGAATGTTACTCTAGTAAAACTCAATGTTCTGTGTAAGAAAAACATAAATTTATATTGACTGTAATGAATAATATAGAAAATATTAAATTTATTAAAAACAATATTACAAAATCTAGGTTATTTTCCAGGACTCTTGAGGGGTTGGGTCAAGTATAGAACATAAAAACCACCTAAAGATGTCCACTATAAATCACCTAATCCATAATATGATCAAAAAATATTACCAATGAAGGTGAGAAGATATTAAGGAACTATAATTCAAATATATGTTTACTAATATATAGAAAATTAGATCGGAAAATAGGAATAAATGAAACAATATATATCTTCTTACCAAGCATAATTTTATAACTCCAATTACTAGAAATTTTCACTGTTTGAAAATATTCCATACGAATCCTACTTCCAGTTGACATTTATCAACATGATCAACGAATAAATATATCCTTAGTAATGTTATTTGATTCACCATGGTTAAGAACGATTGTGGTGGACTTTTGGGAAAAACACACCGCTAGAACATCTCTATGGGAAATTGTGTCACTAGATGATGCTAATGTTTTTATGCTCGATATGTATGTTGAAAATATTAAGATGCTGCACAATTGGTTGAAAATATTTTCTGAAATTACATTGATAGAATATTCATATACCAATGTGGTCAAATAAGAAAGATTAACATGGATTGAAAAAAGGCTCAACCCTGTATTTAGGGAAATCATATAATGAGAAGTGATCAGATGATGGGACTTTACATATAAAGAGGATTAAATAAGAGTGATTTCAATAGAATAGTAAAAACATAATCGGTCATTTCATATGTGGTTATCATGTAGGAGGGACCATTTCACATGATGATCATCACACAACAGGTTCGTTATTCTAGTTTATGTTCATGAGGGAGGGGTAATGTGTTAGGGGCATCACCTAAGAGGAACAAATATGCACTGGTGTATCATTCGTGGAGGAGAAAATGTGTAGTTCTCTATCAGTAAATGATGATCCAATGTATATGAGTTTTTTCTATGGGGAGGATCCATTGTGCGAGGTGGATTGGATGTTTAAGAGGTCATCACCCAAGGAGTAGTGGTGCATTAGGGGTGAATCATACAGGACAAGAGACACATTAACTAACATTTTCTACGAAGATAGAATGGAAACTCATACCTCACAATGTGTTTTTGTTCTTAATTTTTATACGAGAAATAGAGTACAATAAATAACTAACACATATGTGTGTCATGAATATAAAAAATATCTAATGGTCTAATACTTTTAACAATTTCCATAGATTAAAATAGGAAAAATCCCTATCAGGATTAATCCATAATACAAAAATATAATCTCTCTAATTAATTTAACATATTCAATCATGTTGAATATTATTTGATGTAACAAATCCTATTAAGTAGAGACTATGATTCGTTTAGCATGTTATGACTTTGAAACCTTAAAAGAATTAATCTATGCTTCCATAAGCAAATAGATTCACTTTATGAACAACATCAACACTTGGTGACTATGGAGGGTACTATTATGATACATAGAATTCTATTTATAAAAATTTATTAAATTACCAATCTTTCGTAGCAACAATTCTTATGTTACCATTCTTAATAGTTTCTTACATTAAAATTATCCATACTAAGAATCAATCACTAAGTTAATTTTATGATGATGATGATACAATTCATCAACAATATAAGCATTTTTCAAATAGGTATCATGATTAATAACCATTAAATAAGGACATATATTTAATGTTCTAACTCAGAAATTATGAACCCTTCAAATATTCATCATCTCTGTTAGTGTGATAGGATCAACATTTCACATCACTTTCATTAGTTTTTCATGTCAAGAAGGAATGATTATATAAGAAAGGAATAATCTAAATGAAAATGGATGTAACTCATTGATATTTGAGGGAAAAACCATTCTCCCACTCCATCATATACATATAATAAAATATTATTTTATTATTCTTACCATTCAGTGTTATCAGCTTTTGTAACCCAGTGCAATCACCATGAATAATCCAAAAAAAGAAAACGAAGGGATACATTTTCTATGCATGACAACACCATCTAGAAAATTAAAATTACATTATAACTTTATTTATATAAATATTATAATGAAAGGTTACTAATTCTATGTTTGATGATACCTATTTTGATGATTGAGATCATGAAAAGTTTCACTTTGGAAGGAATCTCACACTCATTATTTGAATGGGAATTTAATCTCACCATCATATTTTATGTTATTATATTTTATGTAACATGATTATAGAAATTTTTTTGGACTCATATTCCCTCTACCATATGAATATATTGAAATCAGATTTATGGTTATCCCTTTACACATCGCACATGTTAATGTTACTCATCTAAAAATATAATCTTATCATATTCATACATTCCCATATGCATCTTAAGTATAAGGTATATCAACACATCATGTAATGTATTTGATTGTATGAGATTGAAAATATTCGCATGATAAGGGTAAATAATAGCATGTATATGAAAAAATCTATATCATAAATTAACAAACATTATTCAACAACTTATTTCAAAATAATAATTTCAATTATAATCTGAGGATAAGTTATATGAAAAACTAAATCCATTAGATTGTAAATCTTATCATGTAATACAAGTCATAGTCCTCAAATAGGATTATCATTTTATTTTAAATATTATAAAATATTATGATTTCTTAGAAATAATTACTAAACATCAATATAGAATCAGATGACATTTAAATAAATAAAAATTTTGAATATCTAAATATGAGCTAAACATTTATAAACAATTCAAAAAAATTTAACTATAAATATATTATAATTTCTCATTTAACATAATTAAAATTCCATATTTTTAAATATAAAAATTTCATATTCATATATATATAAAATATTTCATATTTATCATTATATGGAATTTCCATTTTATATATATGATATAATTTGAATTATAAACTATTTATAATCCAAAATCTATTATGAAACCATTTTAGATATTCTAAATATCATTAATTAATTACTATCTAAACCATTATCATATCAATAATTAATAAATTCATTTTGTGATTTAAATAATATCTAAATAAATAACCCTTTTGTAATGAATAATATAAAATAATTGATTATAAACAATTAAAAATTTAAAAGTAAATGATTTATATTTTGATCATATTTCGTTATTTATATCCATTTATAAATTATTTATTTGGATTTATAAATAATAAATTTTATATCCATCTCACAATTCATGTTATATAATTAGTATACTTGTTTTTTTAAACATCATCATTTAATATTTCGGAAAAATAAAATTTTCATAAACATTTATTTAATTAATTATAATTACTTTATAATTAATTTATTTATTTATAAACCCCTTAAAAATTAAATATTCCATTCATACTTATTATAATGATTTATAATGATTTATAACCCATCAAAAAATTAGTAAAATAAAATAATGTTATATAAACTGCTCTCATTACCGTTAAACATAAAGGTATTCCTACTTGACAGTAAACTCTTTAACAGATGCATAAAACATATGAAACTGAGTTGAATACATTACAAACTAGTAACCTTTGTGTGGTGAGTAAAAATATGATCTACCTTTAAATAGTAACAACTTAACCATAAATAGATAATAAAATTATTTTCTATATAATGAAATCACGCAATGACCTTTACACAAGATATAATAATACATTTCTGAATAATTTAGAAAATCATGTGTCCCCTTACGTGAACCCCTTCATATATTGGTAAGACACATGATACCTTTACATGACAACTCAAATATGGGTGACAACCTATATATTTTTATGAAAATCATATATGTAAGGGATTGTATTTGGTTACCATTATTCATTAAGATAAATACACTACCTACCCTTACATAACACCTTTACACATATGGGTAGATTCAACTGTCCCTTACATAGATAGACATATATAAGTGTAAGGTTAGATGAATCTTACAAAAACCACTTTTCATAAGGTTAAATACTTATTTACCCTTATACATTTCATATGTGTAAGGGTGTTTGATTGGTTATCATTACCCATCCTAACTACAGAATGGTAAATCCTTTTAAAAAATCAAAAATAAAAAGGTATCCTTATTTTTAGTTATAGTTTTCATTTCCATACAACATTTGATAAATCCAAATAATGGGTTCCAAATTATACCAATTAATAGTTTTTTAAAGTCTACTAACATTTTTTAGATGAAATAGAAGCGATTAATACCTTAGTTTGAGGATCTCCATTCAAGAAATATGGAACCTTTGTAAAAACTGAAATATACAAATTCAATAAATGTGAGTTCCTTAGACTAAAATAGAACTATGTTTTTTTATTCTTTACTTAATGAATTCGATAAACATATCCAATGTATAATACAATTGAATAATGTCCTAAAAGGAGGAATACTATTATAGATATAGAAAGTGGGGGGAAATAGAATGTCAGACCAAAACAATCTATTGGATCAATTGAGAAATAAATGGGTCTTTTCAATAGAACCTTTACCCCCACTAATTACACTACCACATTTATTAACGTTTCATGTTATTTTGGATACAATATTAGAAGACAAAAATATGGCCTATGTTTAATTTGATGTTTTTTCTGGGAGAGGTCATTACAATAATTATTGGTCTTTAGATAATTAATTAATTTCTATATCATGAATTCCTAGAAATATCAACAGTGAATATAAAAAGGAGTAATATTTTCAAAAAAATCCAAAAAATTGATCAACAATTTCTATTACCGTTAATAAAAATTCATATTTTCTACATTTGTTTATATCACATGTATAAAAATAGAAAACCCTACCAAAATAATTATGCTCATAAAATAATCTATAATTTATAAACAAATTACTAGATAAAGAATAATTTGATTTTTTTTTTAATTATAGACAACATTTGAACTCAAAATAAATAACAACAATCTTTCCTTTATTCCTATAATTTTGGTGTAAAAACCAATAATCTAAAAATTTTAAAAATATTTTTATTTTTTATATTACATACATTTTTTTTAATTTTTTAAGTTATCAATTGATACTCATTATTGTCAATTTTAATACTCTTAAGGATTTTTCATTGGATAACATTCATGGATATCCAACCAAATTACCACACATGTCGTCAATTATGAATTTTTAATAAACAATAATTAACTATTTATATATACTATTTTAATTATACTTCTTATATTATGTTTTAATTTGAATTTTATTATGATAATTATATCTATAAATATAAACAAAATCATGGTATGGGGAAAGAGATAGGATGAAATTAAAAAATTTATTTTTACACATTTAAATGAAATAATGTATTTATATGAATTTTTCACAATAAAAAAACAAATCCAGTAAATTTATTTATTTTACTAATGTTTTTGTATTGATTGAAAAAAAAATATTCTTGATATTAAATTTGTAAATTAATGAAAGATACAATATTTAATCAATAAATTATCAACCACAAAGTGGTATTTCTAATATTAATTAAAATTTCATTTAAAATATTTTGGAATATTTTTTCTATATTTTTAATGTAAAACATAGATTTACAATAGTCTTCATATTCAAAAGGCGAATTTCGAATTATTTTAAAATGATTGGGAAGAGAACATGATATCATAATATTTCCAGAAATCATGAAGAGGTGATTTCTAATTACATTGTAATTATTATTTTTCTCATAGAGGTCATGATGATTTGATCAATATAATGAAAAGTGTTGTTCCACCTTGACATTTTTTAATATAAAATAATCACCTAAAAGGATTAAAAACCATGAAAAAGAGTTATTGTTTTCATTTAAAAATAGGATAATGTTACTTGGGAAATTATTTATTTATAGTAATTAATTGTGTGTGAGTTCCATTCTTGGATCACTCAATATGATTGAAATTACCATTTCATGTTTTTGTTTTTTAAAAAATTAACCATCACTGATCAAGGGGTTGAAAGAGAAAAAATGACCTAACATTTACATTAAAACATAGGTAAATTATCCCCATAAATTTTTGAACTATATGAATAAATTGATTATTTATTTGAATCTTGTATTGCTTGGAGTAATCTAAGGAACATTTTTACATTTTTATTTGAAGGTTCTGAACTCACCGTAAGTAAATTATAGGTAAGTAATTGTTAATGTTTTGGCCATATTTCAAGGATATTTCCCTATTTATGAAAGATATATATGTCATTAACAATGAAAATTTTCAATAAAATATTTACATTGAAATAATCTATATATGAGTTGATTTTTTCTTGATAAATATATAATTAATTTAAATTAGATATCATGAAATATTATGTTATCTTATGATATTTATTTGATGATGTTGTTGGTTATCCCAAAATACCTTTTGGATTCCACGGGATGTGTAGGTATGACACAAAGTAGATCCCCAATAGGGGTGATACACATATAGTCCTCTGATATCCAAACAACATTAATATACTATTAAGTGCCAGCACATGAAATCAATCATCTTGTGTTGTTTGTATTGATTTATTCAATAACCTTTAGGCTTAATGGGGTTCTTCTAATTCTTGAAAAGTTAAGGAAACGAGGAATATTGAGAGAACCGTGTTGTGTGCAATGATTCTTAATGCCCAATTAACCCTACACAATAGACATAACCATCTATTTATGGAGTTATATTTTAGGTTAAATTTTTTATTCAATAGTACAATAACCCTTAAAAATTATTATAAACCTTATTCAACCTAATTCTAAAAAATAATAAAGGTACTATTATTTAAATGTTTTATGAAAACCACCATAAGGATAAATATTACAGAAATGGTTCTAAATTAATATTTATCTCTAGAAATATTATGGGTATGTTAGTTCTCCTATAAATTTATCCTATAACTAAATAAATAAGTATTTAAAAATTTATTCATAAATAAACCTTCAATCCTCATTCTAGAGAATAAAAATATTTATCAAATATTTAATAATAGGAATAAATAAATATATTATATATCCACATAATTTAATAATATCCTACAGAATAAAAATTTATTTAATTTTTGTCATCATTTAATCCTAAATAAAATTATTCCTCAGTCATGAGAATAATATTTATTTAACTAATTTAATTTAAATAGAATATGAATGAGATCAATAGATACAATTTTATTGCGACTCCCTAAACTTATTTCTCATCGAAATTAGGTGATATTTCATAAAGTCTATGATTACTATATAGAAATGGTTCAAGGAACCCAATCCAAACAAGATAATGTCACAATGTCAATAACAACGTATGAAATCTCATTGGGTAATAAAACCCCCTTTCCTAAATAACATACCATGCAGGTTGCACATCCGTGTTATCAACCTATATTCATGATACATCTTTTTCTAACTATTTGAAATAAACTAATCATTACATTATTACCATGGAATTTAATGGGACATTTATTTTTCAATCAATGGGTTTAGATATCAACTTCCATAAATGTTGAAGATAAAAGTAATTCATTGAATTATCTGTTAATAAGATGTCATTCAATACACACCCAACAAACCCAACATTTCATTAACATATGGGATCATGGATTCAATCATTAAATATAACTATGTGAGTTATGAAATGCATTAAAAATAATCATAAATATTATGTTCCACTACAAAAACAGGAAAGAAATTTATTTGATGAAAATTAAACATGGATTATTCCTACTGGTGGGTCTATTCTCATAATCTCCCTTCATAGAAATTACCAAGTCTGAACATCATCAGTTAAAGTCTCATCCAATTATGTGTACTCATACTTGAAAAATAACATATAGTGTACCCCCATAATAGATTATTATCCGACCATAGATCCACTAATTATGAAAATCATCTTGACATTTCATAGTCCCCAACATAATGGGGAACTCTAATGACCTTATCAACACAATAGACACTATAAGAAATTATTACATTAATATCATATAGAAAAATTAGAAATATATAATAATATGTTTTGTTAATATTAATATATTTTAATACGCATGAAATGCATAGTACAAATAGTGGTTATAGAACACCAACCACAATATTATTTT
The DNA here is from genome assembly GCA_963277665.1 of Viscum album. NCBI lineage: Eukaryota > Viridiplantae > Streptophyta > Magnoliopsida > Santalales > Viscaceae > Viscum > Viscum album. The sequence continues at coordinate 1,963,110,296 of OY728156.1, read as the reverse complement.
TACAAAAAATTACATATCAAACGTGAAGTTGTCAAAACCAAAGTGTGGAGTTCAGATTATTGTAGATGCATAGGAAAATGATACTCAAATAATTACTTATATGTAGAAATAATCCATAAATCAATGGGATTCATGAATTTATTTATATGATGAAAATTTTAATTTTTAATTATTAAAAACTATTAATGAATGAAAAAATAACTTCTGTAGGGGTCAAAAATAAGTAATCAAGTTTGGAATGGCTAAAAAATTAGGTTAATTATCTAAAATACATTTTTAATCTATAAGAATAAAAGAAAAATCAATATAATCTAGGAATTTTCCGATATTACAAAATATTTCCATTGACCATAATATTATTATTAAAATTTTAGGTCACAAATGTGGTCTAAATAGAGGGAAAATGTTCAAATTACCATGAAAACATAAAATAAGGATCCCAAAATAATTTATTATATTTAAAAATTATTACTGAATAAATCCAATTCCAATATTTGTTTTATGGTCCAATGTAATATTTCACCAATCTAATAATATTATATGGAATTCATCCATAAAGTGGTAAAAAAACAATGATATGAGTTCGTATTGATGTAATAACATAATACAATGTTTCTCAAATCATTTTAATCAGTAAGAATCAATTGTTCATTAATTTTATTACCAAATTGTGTTGTGTGATGGGAAATATTATTTTCTATTATTAACACGTATTAATTAATGAAAAATGACATACATAGTGGTCATAACTGTACAAATAAGATTGAATTGGACTAAAAACATAAGAAAATAATATGACTCATTTTTTGAACTAGTAGAATCTATCACACTTCAATTTTATTCCCAATTGACTAGAATGATCAATTCTGTTATTTAACCTTCATGATTTTATTAAAGTAATCAATCACCTAAAAGGGATCAAAATAGAGAAAATGAGTTATTATTCCACTAAAAACATATGGTAATGATCCAAGAATATGAGTTTATATTAGTGTAAAGACATACGGTAAGGATCCTTGGGCAAATATTTGATCTATAAGAATAAATAATGAACCAATAAAATGATTGGATTTCTTAGTAGGATCCAAAGTACAATTACACCATTGTATTTTTGTTAAAATGACTCATAACCCATCAAAGGTTCAAAACTAGAAATATGAATTTGAATTTGTGTAGAAAAAAAGGAAAATGATATTAGATTCAGTTTTTATTTAGATAATTTATTCATTCATTAATATGATTTCTATATAACCTAGTAGGATGAAAATTTTGTTTTCCATTTTTTAAAACATATTAATAAATTAAAAATAATTTGTATGAGTTGATTTTTTTTTTGAAAATTTACATTAAACTAAATGTTAAAATCCCTTCAATCAATTTTAAATCTGGGGAAAAATAAGTCATTATGTGCTTCTAGGGGACACATTAAAATTGATCATAATTAATGGATTATAGTACATTGTTCATCATCTTGGAAATAATTTCGATAATCATTCTTGAAAATACATTATTTTAATATATAAATATATTTTTTATGAATGTATTAATATTGGTTTTAAAATTGAATTTTGAATAGACAATTTTTTTAAATGTTCTTAAAATTAATAAAAATAAATAAATTAATTTTTAAAAAAATAATGTTAATTGTTGAATTAAAAATAAATCATTTTAAATTTTAAATTTTAGAACCTAAAATTAATTTTATTAATAAATGAGCATATTAAATATATAAGTTATTTATGATGAGTTTCATCAATCATTTTATTCATTGAATCTATTTTACAAAATTCTATGATCTCATAGTGCATTAACATACCATGATAAGAGATACCATGAATTAAAATTTGGAAAAGGTACCTAGATTCCATCCCATAAACCTAAAGACATATTAAAACTCCATTCATTTTGTCTTATGAAATCCCCACTGTTATCGACTGTATATCCTTTATCAAATGTACGTAGAAATTATTTTATGTCATAATTTTAATGATAACTTTTGGAACTACGGGACCCAAAAAAATTATTATATTTATGAGGTGGAAAGAGATGTAGAATACCAAATTGGATTTCGGGTGGAATTCCAAATGCTCCTCTATTATAAAATGGGGTTCTATAATTATGTGTTTCATTATAAAATATTTATAACAAATTTATTTTAAAGTGTCTGAAAATTTTATATTTTTACTTAAATGGTCATAAATAAATAAATATATATTTTATAAATCATGAAAAAAATTAGATAAATAATATTAATAATGTTATAATTTGTAATGGATTAGATTCCACGTTATTTACAATCCATACGGGTTCCCCCAACTAGAGTTGTTTCAGTTTGATCAAATTAAGGTATATTGTTTTTCAAATTATTGAGATCATACTGATGGAATTCAAAAAAAATAATCTATAAATAACAAGATGTTGAGTTCGTTAATTAAACCAATTTTATTACCAGAAAATCTCGGCCAAATACAATTTCTTTGACCGTTAATTAAAAGAAATGAATCATTTACTTAGAAAGAATAACAAACTTGAGCATACAATTACATGTCATAGAAACCATACCTATCACCATACCCATCACCACATCCATGATCGATTTCCTCATCTTTGTTAGCCTAATCCCATTCTGAACATTCGTACTTCGTCAGAATCATCACATACATTCGTCTGAGATTTAATTTCTCCAAATACAAAAACTCCTCAGAAGAATTGATCCCTTTTCCTTTGCTAGTAGAGGATCTGATAGGCATCAGCTTTGGCATAGAAGAGTAATCATTCCTCTTCCTTCTTCTTGGTGGGGTGGTCATAACACCCTAATTACCTACCACAACATTTTTTTCATACTAAAAAACATCACTAAAAGAGGTTCAGACTCATCCGTCATTCTACTTCTCACGGTCAGATATTTCCCTACATTTCCCAGGGAAAAACACCTCTTGGTAGCTGCTATTCACACCCTACTCCTACTCAATGTGACTATTAATTTTAATCAGTACTAAAAGCTGTGGTTGCACCACATTCTCATGATCATCAATCATCCTGGTATGCAAAAAACCTTCTCCAGATATACCATCCTGAGAATTCAACCCAACCTGCATGGTACCTCCTTCAATCCTTGGAAAATCATCACCATCATGAGAGATTCCCCCATGATACAATTAATTAGCACAATTGCAATATCCCTTCCCCTTAACCTGTTCATTCTTGCTACCATTCTGATCACAAATCAATCCCATCCCCATCAACCCACTATCATGCAACTCAATAGCTTTAACAGACATCCTACTAGGAGAAAAATCAAGAGTAATCTGGTCCTGACCCACTTCTAGTTCTTCATTCACTAGACCAGCAAAGCAATTTCATACTTCAATACTCTCCAAATAATATACATGATGTGTCATCAGAGGCCAATTTTATTCATTAATCAAATTATTTAATTAATTATTCCCAACAATGATTTTGAAAAACTATCTAAAATTTTTGTTCAAAATTTCATAAATCATGGTGATAATCCCAGTGTAAATTTTTCACTCAGAACACAATAATTAAAAATTGGGGTGGATCAAAAAAAATATAAAGGTGAATTAAATTCATGAATCAAGAATCTATCTTTCTACTCCTCCTTTCAAACAATTTCATAAATATAAAATGGTTTTGATCCATGAAATATCTTATAATATATATTCAAAATCCCATAAATTGATTAACTATGTCATGGGAAATTAAAAATTCTTCTATGGAAAACACTTCTACTATTGGAAGGAAATAAATAATATCTGTTGTTGCAATTTTGATGATTTTTTACATTATAAAACCAAATATTTCTCCAATTTCTGACAATCCTTCTTCAAATCCCAATAAAAAAATATTAATGTAATGTAGGTATAAAACAGTCTAGAAATGAGTAAGAAACATGATGATGATTTTGTTTTTTGTCTATGAAAGATTCTCAAAATAATATCAAATCCTCTTTTTAACAATTTTCACTAAATGAATTCACTTTTGGAGATATATGACACACTCAAATTTATGAACTATGATGAGGAAGAAAGTGCTGATAAAATTCATGTATCATAGTATCATAACATCAATAGGGATAATAACATGTTCGTGTTTGAGAATGTTTATATACTCCATGATATAGTAAACAAACCTATGTACCTTAAAATAAACATTCCAAAAAAATTCCAAGTTGTTGAAATTATTTCTAGATATCCACTTATATGGGAAACATTGGTAAATAACTCATTATAAATTGTGATATTATTTCCTTGGAATAATTTAAAAATATTCTTCACATTAAAGAATAATATATTATGACGGACATGGGTGTGGATTCACAATTTTATACCAAGGTTAATATCATTGAGGGAAAGACATAATTGAAATATATGATAATATTCAAGAAGAAACCTAAACAATTCAATAATTATGAAAATACTTTCAATAAGAATGGAGAATGATTTGTCTATGTAAAATTAGTTTACATTTTAATTAAAATTCACTATCCAAATAATGTTGAAATACATACTACAATTTTAATATCTTAATAGAATCTACGTGGGATGATATCAAAATTAAATATTACATAGAAAAATATTGGATGATGGAATGATTCTGAAGTAACAGTGCATGTGGCCATGGATCATTTGATGTTCAAACATTTTATGATAGTAATGTCATTAATGAATTATGTATTTTAAATAACACATGGATTTATATTTCTTGATAAGGAATCATGGAACTACACATTACTTTTGGGATAAAGTAAACACTTGTTAATTTTGTGTGCATAACAGAAATTTAAAAAAATAGTTTCCATTTATATTCTATGTAAGAAGGGATTTTAAGTTTCATTCAAATACCATAAAGTACTCTTATCAACAGGAGGCATTTTCTGTGGAATGGGTACTCAAATGAAGGCATGTATCAACTATAGATGAATAATTTCATTGAACCTTCAAAATAAATTGTTGGGCCCTACAATTTATGGAATGGTAGTTTAACACTTGTTAATTATAATTCAATAAATTCAATGAATAATATTAACATAATTATAATTGTAAATGAATTTAATAAATGAGAAACATCTTTAGAATGAAAAATAGATAAGAAAATAGTATTGATAGAGATTATACATATTAAAATTAGTACATTTTTAAATTTTTTATTTAAATGGTTTTTTATCTCATTGAGGACAAATGTATTTTATTACTTCATTCAAGACTATAGTAGATATTTAAAATTATATATACATAGAACAAGGGATGAATCCTTCAATTATTTATGATGTATAAATATGGATTTGAAAACCAATTTAAAAATGGATAAATGAATTTTTATTTGATAGAGGTGGTGAATACTTAATGAATGAGTTTAATTATTTTTTGAAGAAAATGGTGTAATTAATCAATGTAATAGAACATAAACACGTCATTAAAATTGATCAGTTGAAAGTAAAAAATTCTACATAAGTAGAAATGGAAAATTGATTGATTAATAAATAAATGTTATGATGAAATTTGGGGGGGATGTATTGTATTAATTTTAAATTCATAATAAGACTGTTTCTATGAAAACTAAAATATCCCCTTATTATAATTGGAAATTTGAAATTTGAAATCTTTTATATTTTAAAATGTGTGCGTGTTTATCTTTCTGTAGAGTTACTAATTAGTAAATAAATTAAATTAGTCTTTTATAAAATAAAGGTTATTTTTTGGAAATAATGAAAAGAGAATGGATTATAGAATTATAGACTTGGAAGCTCATGTCATTATTTAATAATGGGATATATTATTTTTTGAAAATAAATTTTATAAATATGATGATTAATATTTTATTCCTCATACACATATATCTTGAACTCTATCTAGTTCAAATACAATAGTAGAGAATAATGATGGGTTTTTAGTTGCATCTAAACAGATTATAAGAATTATGAAGTAGATTCATTTACATATGGATGTTATTTATCTTGATTTAATAGTTTTCCTTCTAGAGGGAGATGAAAATAATCATCTTCTAAAGAAGTATCATTTCCAATTTAATATATAAGATGACCTGAATAAATCTAAAGAAGCTATGACTTCTAGAAATTTTGATTTCTTTAATAATGAAATTAATGATCAAATGGATTTCATTATGGGGAATAATACTTGGGTCATTATTGGTTCACTAGGAGATTTAAAACATATAAGTAAAAAATGGGGTTTCAGTTATAAGAATGATTACAATGGAAACATTGAAGCTTTTATATCAAGATTGGTTTCCAAATATTTCATTGAAAAATAAGGAATTTATTTTTTGATACTTATAATCATGTAGCTCAAATTACATCAATAAGGTATCTATTTTTTTAAATTGAATTAATAATTTTTATATCCACAAAATGGATTGTTACAATTTACTTTTAAAATGGATACATAGATAAATATATTTACATGTAACAATTGGAAGGGTTTTTTACAAGATAATGAAAATAATATAAACTCATCAATTCTATTTATGTCCTTAAACAATCTCCAATTAAAATAGAATGAAAAAATTGATTATGTTATTTTATCTAATTGATTTTCTCATAATAATGTTCATAAATATGTTTATTAAAATTTTACAAATTAATTTTGAGTTATTGTGTGTTTATATGTGGATTATATGTTAATTTTGGAAATAAATATGAATGGTCTAAATTAGAAAAAATTTATTTCCTATGCTTAAAATGAATGATTTTGAAATAGTTGATGTTATAGTCAGTATTAATGTGAGAAAACATAGTGGGGGTTCTTCATTACGTGAGCCTCATTACTTGTAAAAATTGTTAAATAACTATTATCATATTGGTTTGATGGATTATAATACTCTATTTTATTCATCTATAAATCTATTTATAAATACGGGAAGAGACATATCACAACATGAGTATACAAGAGAAAATATATATTTGAAGTATTGATGCATTATACTAGACCAGAGATTACTTTTTTGGTATTTAAAATGTGTAAATATGATAGTAACTCTTGTTGAGATCATTTTAAACGTTTAACAATAACCTTTGGATATATTAAAAATACAAAACATATATATTTATACTACAATGAATATCATACTATATTAGAAGGATGTGCCTATGTGAGTTGGATTACTAGTGTTGGTGATAATAAATATATATATGAATATTTATTTACTCTTTGTGGTTGTGTTGTTTATTGGGTGAGAAATATACTAACATGTATTACTCATTCAATAATGGAGTCTAATTTTATCACATGAGTGGCATATAGAATAGAAGCTGAATGGATTATAAATATATTATTGGATATTAGATTTTGCCTAATCTGATGATTCTTATCATTATTAGTTTTGATAGTGAAGAATATTTAACAAGGTAATATAGCTTTACATACAAACGAATACCTAGATATATAATTTCAAGATACTACTATGGGAGGAAATTTTTAACATATGGAACCATAATAATTGCCTATAGGAGATCATGTGAAAACCTTATAGTACTGATAAGAAAATATATTTTGATTGAGATCATTTGTACCACTAATAATTATATGTCATTAAAACCCATGGAATAATTATATTTTATTGTAAAATCAACAATATATTTATGTAGTTATTAATCAATGTGATTTATGGGTGAAAACTAGTCACAAATATGATTTTTAATATTCATAACTATAACCCCAAACTACATTATATCGATATAATATTTTATGACTAGAGGATGAGTTATAAACCCTTAATAAAATATTAATAGTCCATGAGTTATTTTCTCTAATAATGGAAATACATTGTATTATCCCACCAATATGAACTTTTAAGAAGTTCCACTTCTTACAAAATTTAATGGGATTGTCTCTTATAAATTTCAAGAAAATGATATAATCTCACAAAAACCAAAGTGATAAAAATGTGATATTGGATGGAAAGAAAATTATATGTAAAATATGTCTAATTTATCGTAAATATTAACAATTTTAATGTTTTGAAAACATGTAAATATGATAATAATATTAGATATTGTTATCAAGTAAAGGATTAAATTGAAAGATAAATTTACTATGTATGAATATTCACATGTGATATTGATTGTTAATTTTGGGAATAAAAGTTGGGTATTGATATAATTTTATTCATAAAATCAATAAAATGATGTGTTTCACTAATTTTTTTCTTGGATTGATGTGGTGGACAAAGTTGTCGAATCCCACGTTTGAGTTGGATCAATGTGACTGATACTATATTGAATGAGAATGAATATCAATATAGAATCTTTTAACTTGATCAAGGAATGATTATGAATATCAATGGATCATATTGATTTATTCATTCAATCAATATAACGATTATTATTAATAAAATAATATTTAATGGTTGTGAGATGTCAACCAAGTCACGCCAGCACCTTGGTTGATTTAATGAGAAAATGGTGAACTCTAAATATATAATAGTTAGAACAAATTTTATGTGTTTGGAAATATGTTTTCGGATTTTAGGACCGCGAATTAGATGGTGGGGGACTCTATGATCTCTAGTTCACCTTCTAAAAGGTCAAATAAGGATGGACCCAATATGTTTTAGAAAATTCATAGATGAATGAAACAATGTAAAATATAAGCGAATGTCCAAGATTTAAAATCATGCAGTAACGATACATGTATAGACCAGCTTCACTACAATGAATCATAGTAGACATGAAGTAGTATCACCGAATCACATATTACAATGTATTAAATTATCCAAGACATCAACATTCTACCACCATGACATCACCTACCCACACCCATCACAGTCGTTATAGAACATCACATTTTGTAGGAAAAAAATTGGGTTTGATATAATAATTTAGTTCTGGGTAATGCTCATTGGCAAGGTTAGATCACTGTAACCCAAAAAGGTCATGATTGTGTGTTTTTATTATATTATTCAAATTTAATAGAAACATATCATATAAGATGAAATAAATTAATAATTGGTACTGATTATTACAAAAAATTAATGTGCTTTGGTATTCTTGTGACCCTTATGCATAGAAATAAAACCACCACCCACACACGCATTTTATTAAAGATTGAATAATAATAATAATCCAACATATAGGTTTAAAGAAACAATGATATATGAATTAAAATACATAGCTATAAAATGAGATGTAAGAATTTAAAACATACAATACTAGACACATTATTATTGAATTCCACATCTCTTCTAGATTTCATCGAAATTCTATAATAGAAATATGGGTCCAAAAGAGTACGCACATAGTCTAGAAGATAGAAATCAAATTTTTTTAACATGGGAACTTGTCCACACAACTTCAGTGTGAAAGGATTCCATTATCATAACAGCACCAGATGCAATAAAACTACAATGTACATTGGATGATGATTAGAATAGACATTCAAAACTAAAAAACAATCTTTTTGAATATAGATTTTAGAGCTATAGGGAGTACCAAACCAGAAGGATAAAATGGTACAAGTGGGGGAAAATGGGATGTATGGGTGATCAATTCATGTGATACCTATTGTTTCTCGAAAATGAACAAACTACCACAATTACCCATTGATCGATGTTAAAATAGGAAGGAAAGTGGAACACTTTATAACCCAAGATAGTTGGACAACATGGATCACACCAGTGAAAAATTATTTTTAGATAGGGATAAAATGCAGTGGATTTGGATGGTGGTAATCGACAATAGAATGATCAATAGAAAATATAATAATGTAAAACCAAAGTCCCATCACAAAATCCATTATAATGATTAAAATTCCAAGTGAAAAAAACATGTCAAAAATTTATTTAAATTTTTAAAATATATTCAAAAAATAATGCATTTATATTAAACAATTTAATGGCTGAGTGAATAATTGTAATTTCAATATGGGAAAAAATAAACAACCAAATTCCCAAAATCTCCATCATTATTATATGAATTTGATGATGTTTTTTCACATAAGGTTAAATATTCGGACACAAATTCATTCTCTATAAGAATGATTTGAATTTATATAACAAAATTGCTTTAGTAAAACTAGATTTTTTGTTAATATTAGAGTGTATCATTTTGAAACACACAATTAAAAATTCTATAGCTTATATATTGAAATGTAATGTAATTTATATATGTTATTATTTACCCTGGTAGAATAATTTTGTGTATAAATGTAATGTAGATTTAATATAACTATAAAATTTAATAGAAATACAATATAGTTTGAGTTCAGTATAAAAAGTAATAAACCATAGGTCTTCATTAAAATATTTATTTAAAACAATGTATTATAATTATGTGGTTGAAAGCGAATCCAAAGACTACAAATTGAATTTCCCAAACTTGATATCTCCACAAAAAGTGAAGAAATAAATGGTCAATGTATTTAGGGTATCAATATTATATATATATATATATATTCATTATGTACATTTCAAAAAATTAATGTATAAGTATCCACATTTTTACCACAACACATATATATATTTGAAGTATAAGAAAAATAATGCAACATCCACATCGGGGCATGATAATATGGCTTCTCATGAATTTCAAAAAATCTTCTAAGGGTGATAAATTCAATGGCTGCATTAGGAATTATGGATGTCATATTATACATGATACTTATAACTATAGTTGTATAGATAATTTTATACATAAGCTCAAAATCAAAAACAGTAATAGGTGATTTACTATGGAATGTTTACTAGTCTTTCCAAATGGTATAATTTTAGGTTTATGATTTTAGAAAATTATATAACTCAAGAATGTTGGGAATGATTTAAAAATTTAATTAGTCTATCCATAATTATTTACACACATAGAGTATTATTTTTTCCTCTATGATATTCATTTCAAATATTCATTTTAATTGATATTTAACAACAACAATCAGATTCATGTTATTGATAATAATGTTAATTCCATAAACATAGAATATTATGTAAGTCATTACATTTTTAATGAAATTAAACTTAACCCAATAATCATATTATCTCTTATTCAAAAGGAAATGAATTATAAAAGGATTAAATTTTCAATACAACTTCCATGTGGCTTATTTTAAATCATATAAAGATTTATATAAAAATAAAAATCAGTTATATTTTAATTTCATAGAGTAACCGTCATGAGTATTCATGTATAGTATCCCATTTAGGTCACCATGACAGAAATTAGTTTTACATCCATTTTTTCGATGTGAAAGTCATTATATGAAGCAAAATAAATCATTAACCTAATGGAATAATTGTTAATTGCGGGTGAATTCTTTTTAGAATAGTCTATCCCCAATATTTATAGGAATACCATAGTAAATAATCTTGATATAATCACGATTTTCATTTCATAAGTGTAATACCATTTTTTATAAATCTAATAACATAAAATTAATTATACATTGTTTGGTTTATCTATGATAGACCAAGTGTGGGTTTCATTTAAATATTGAATTTCTTCATTAATGGTAGAGATCCTCTATTTTTAATTTTTTTAAAGGGATTTATTATAATTCTGAGGATCATCATTATTATGATCCCAGGACACATGAAAGGAAAAAGAATCCATGTCATATATTTCAAACTGAGTATGAGGACTTGTGACCCTACAAACATTATCTTATGATAAATGATTCTTGTTATTATAGGAAAGTAGATCAAAATATGAATCTAAATAATAACTGATGCTAGAATCAACTCAAGTCATAGTCTGAGGATCATGTGGAGGAAGATAGATATTAGTCTCAAACTATGTTGTAGGATTAGTTTTGGTGGCCTCATATATGGATGGATCATTTCCGTCAGATTCGATAGAAATATATTTTAGAGAACAAGACTCATGGAACACAACATCTCTACTTATGAAACACTTTTGTTAATTGATTTTATCAACCTCTAAAATGTAACCTTATAAACATGAGGGATATCCTATAATGATACATTTAAGAATAAGAGCCTTAAGATTATCAGTCCTTACATGGGCATAAGTAGTGCATCTAGAAATCATATGATTAAAAGATTTTGTTTTGTTATTCCAAATTCTTCTGTTGTTTTAAAATGATTAGTAGGTTATGGGAACTTATTTCTAAGTTAAACAGTCATAGTGGATTCATGTTCGTAGATATATTTATACAGAATAAAGCATGAAGTAGTCATTAGAATATCTCTAAAATGGTTCTATTAATTATTTCTATAAGACCATTCTGTTGAATGTTTTACATAATAGTATGGTGTCCTGAAAAACCATTACATTCAAAAAACTGAATAAATTTATTATATAGTAATTAGAAGATATTGTCAAATTTTTGTCTTAATCATTTTTAAACGTGATTTTAAACTATTATTTTATATGTTTAAATGTTTTGAAAAGCGAAAATTAAATTTTTTTAGTATGTAAATGAACACCTACAATAAGAAATAAAAAATTATGGTTACAAAATAGTACCCTTCTTCAAAGGAGATTTTCGATTATGGCCTATATAGGGCAAAATATATTTACTATAAGGGGTAAGAAAAATTGGAAGTCATACCTATTAAAGGTGAATCTGTTAGATAAACACACAACAAAATATTCACAAAAGGAATGATTTACTAGTGTAATTTCAACCAAAATCCCTTTTTTATTATGTTTATCTAGACCCTTCGAGATTACATGCCCCAATCTACTATTAAATAATACATTATTACCAATATTAGTGGTATATAAACTACAAAACTACCTGGAATGGGTCTTTGCATTCAATACAGACATTCTATTATTGAGATAACCCTTTATAATTGTTCTAGACACATTGGATACCTTTAATATACATTATTAATACCTTAAGGAATTCCCATTTTGATTTATAATTCATAATAAAGTCAGGTTCCTATGAAGGTTGGAATCCACATGTCATTAAGAAAAGTGATGATGGAGAGGTCCTCTCATTTTATTAGAACTGAACCCCTTCCCTATACTCTAAATCTCTTTTTATATCCTAAAACACATATCCTCATATTATTTTTTTCAATTATAGGAATAACTATATAAAATGACAAATATGGAATGAGAATCCCATGTTTAGTACCCACAAATGGTTGATGGATTGGAGGGACACATTCAACACTTCAGTTGTGTCATAGTCAAAAACAATGAGAAAGGACTTCTGTGTGGGTTGTTTGGTCTCAAGCACATCATTGAGCTTTCTACACATGGGATTATTTCATCCCAGTCATCCCATAATGGGAAAAAATTATTTCCCTAGAATTAAGCCTAGTCATAGGTAGTTTAATATTATATAAATTATCATTACTAATATCCTTCTTTTTACCTGAAGAATTTGGTCCACCTTGTCTAAAAAGACTATCTCCCACAAGTTTATCTCTTGGTATATAAGGTAATTCTTTATAGATATAGGAAAACATAACCTCTTCTTTTGTGCTTTGTAATTATTAAAAGAATTTGAGAAGATAATTTATGGATATTCGTCATGAAATTTCCCATTTATGTTGGATAAATATTACATAACATTATTGAACTCATATAAATAGGAATCAATTTAAATATCACATTTAATTTTAAATGTAAACAACACTTCTTATAAGGACTACCCATATGAGAAGACGTCATGTATAATTTTCCTAACTTATACCATATAATATAAACAATTTTGGAAAAAGAGACCTCCCTATGGTCATTATGACCTCAATAAATAAGTTGACATCTATGTTTTATAACATGCACATCAAGGAATACATTTTCAAAAATAGTATATGTATGTCCATTTTTAGATACAGTTATAATAGGTTTCTTTGGGACAAATAGGGCATCAATTAATCATTCATGAAAGAGAAATGCTCTCATCTTAATCCACCAAAAATTTAATTCTTTATCACCATTTAATTTTTTGATTCTAAAATTAGTTGAGGTAATGTTTTAAAAGAATATAGGATATTGAGTTATTGTAGACATTGATAAGAATACTCCCCATTAAGTATCCAATATCACCAAGTAGGTCTGAGTTTAAAATTTGGATCTCGAATTCAAATTTTTTTTGTAGTTACAGTTAATTTAATACCAAATAGAATACTATAGAGGGATACTGAGGATGATATTGAATTAATGTATTAAATTTGAATGAAAATTTAACCCATAAATATAGTCAAATCAAATGAGACCCAATGAGGATCTGATAAAACTTTTTCAGTTAAGGTGCATTGGATATGGCACATCAGAAGAACCCAAACATGTCTGAATTGGTTCTTTTGATTATAGTGTTTGAATCAAATGAAAAAAAAATCATACACAATGGAAGAAATTAATAATTTTGTATATATTTACATAAGTATTTAATACAATCTGGTGAATTTTGGTCCTACATGCAGTGAAATAACACGAAAAATCACACATTCATTCTATTAAATCTCATACAACAATAATAATAATACAACATAATGGATTGAAGAAATAATCATATAATCATCATGTAGATAAAAATATAAAATGAGAACAATGAATTTAAATCATACATTGTCGATAGATGATTCCTAAAGTCTTAATCTCTTCTAACTATCAACAGAAAAATGTCGTGGATATTTATTATTGAAATTCTACTTTATTTTTATGTAATTCAGAAATCAGAAATTACCCAATCAAGAACTCATCCAAACATATTCAAAATTAATAGATAATTATTTAATAACTCTACCAGAACTATTACACTAGTGATGTATGTAGAATTACAAAATTCATGCAGATCGAACTTTTTGGAAAACAAACCCACCAAATATGGGGTTTTAATTTAGATGGATAACCAATGAAGAAAGATAATTTTTGGGCATGTATTTCCCAATGATAATCTATAAATATTATTTATTTGGTTCTCAAAAGTACCTTTGATTGTTAAAATAATGATTTACATTAAGTTTATTTTAGGAAATTAATATAATATATATTTCGTATTTTTTTATTATATTCTTGATTATTATTCAAGTCGAATATTTATCAATAAGATTAAAATTTTCTTAAACGTGTTCTGGAAACATTGGTCATATAATACGTTAAAGAATGTAATGTTTGGAACAAAAACTATGTTTGTATTAACCATTATACTAAATTATCAGCATTTATAGTTATCTAACCCTACATTTATCAAAAAATATTGATAATGGACCTTACATTTTGATGAAACCATACATTTTAAAAAGTGAAATATTATGCTTAAAAAACCCTACGTAATAATGAATCCAAATGTTTGTGAAGAAAACATATGAATCATCAACCTTAAAATTTTGACAATCCTTACAATGTAAATCTTACATTTAGATGATGAAATCTAATTATTTGAACCATACGTTTGGTATTTTCTTGGTTTTTGAAGGAACCTTCTATTTCACTTTTCATCACTGGATATTTGGATTTATGATTTTATTAGAGTTTTGTGCGATGGTCTTTTCCGAATATCCGTGATATTTTATTATCATTTTTTAATGATTCAATCGATGATATGATTTATTCTTAGAATCATATAATTTATATAATTATCTCATATTTTAAGGGATGTTAGGACTATGATGAGCTGTCTCATAAATTTTAATTCTTTTGTTTCATCAGGTAATTATTTTGGATCTAAAACCAAAAAGTAGGGTCTCTTATTTATTTATTCTATCAATCTATGTTTTTGATATATGTGGATATGATTCTATGAAAAAAATTATAGATATATATTGATCCATATATTTTGACATACTTTGCGATGAAAAAGTCACTCTTGTGAAGATTGTTTACATATCTACTACAATAATCGATCTGACTTTTTTTTCAACAGAAGATGATATTGAAGTGATATGCGTGTTCTGAATATAGCATTCGTTGTAAATATGAATTTGATATTCGTTGGTGTTAATATATAAAAGATCTATGTCAACTGGATCACTTCAAAACTGCTATTTCTTAATGAAAATATTTTGTATAGAAGAAAATCCATCTACCATTCGTTTCTATTTCAACTGTGATGTTCTATTAGATCAATTTTTAATATCTTTTTATTGAGAGTTTCATCTACTCGTACATAGTTATGGATGACTGTCATCTTCTTGATCTAAGATGTCGTTTTTCATTTCTCTGTTAAAGAACTAGAAGGTTCTATTATTATCCATATTTTTAATTGTGTCAACAACCAACACTCAGGTGGGTATTGGTCTTATGATATAAGGACCTGACTAGTTAAAATCACCAAACATATAGAGGGAGTAATTGGTTGAGTGGAATAAGGGATCATTATGCCCTGAACCACTATAAATATCCATGTTATGTATTTTTGTTTTATCCACAGCTCATAATTTCATATAGAATATAAAACACTACATAAATAGATAATCATCAGTGTCAAAGGATTCCATCATAATAACTGCACCAGATGAAATACACCAGCAATGTACATTGGATGATGATAACAATAGACATTCAACACTAAAAAAATATTTTTGAATATAGGTTTTTAGAGCTATAGGGAGAACCAAACCAGAAGTATAAAATGGTACAAGTGGGAAAAAATGGGACGTATCGGTGATCAATTCATGTGAAACCTATTAATTATAGAAAATGTACAAAATACCATAATTACCCATTGATCCATGTTTAATTAGAAAAGAAAATGAAACACTTTATAACCCAGGATAGATGAATGACATGGATCACACCGGTGAAAAATGATTTTCAGATAGGAATAAAATGTATTGGATTAAGATTGTGGTAATCTAAAATTGAATGATCAATAGAAAATATAAAAATGTAAAACAAAAGTCACATCCCAATAGCCAATATAGAGATTAAAATGCCTTGTGAAAATAACATGTCAGAAATTTGTTTGAATATATAAAATGTATAAAAAAATAATGCATGCATATTGAACAATTTAATGAATGAGTGAATAATGGTAATTTCAATAAGGGAAAAAATAAACAACCAAATTCCAAAAATCTCCATCGTTTTCATTTTCATTTGATGATGTTTTTTCACATTAGGTTAAATAATGGGACGCAAATTCATTCTCTATAAGAATGATTTGAATTTATATAATAAAATGGATTTTGTAAAACTAGAAGTTTTGTTAACATCAGTGTGTATCTTTTTGAAACAGACAATTCCAAATTCTATATCTTATATATTGAAATGTAATTTAATTTATATATGTTATTATTTACCCTAGTAGAATAATTTTTTGTATAAATGTAATGTTGATTTAATATAACTATAAAATTTAATATAAAAACAGTATAGTTTGATTTCAGTATAAAAATTATTAAACCATAGGTATTCATTAAAATATTTATTTAAAACAATGTATTATAATTCTGTGTTTGAAAGGGAATCCAAATACTACAAATTGAATTTCCCTAACATGAAATCTCCAGAAACAATGAAGATATAAATGGTCAATGTATTTAGGGTATAAATATTATATAAATATTCAATATGTAAATTTCAAAAAATTAATATATAAGTATCCACATTTTTACCACAATATATTTATAAATTTGAAGTATAAGAAAAATAATGTTACATCCACATCAGGGCATGATAATTTGGCTTCCCATGACATTCCATAAATCTTTTAAGGGTGATAAATTCAATGGATACCTTAGGAATTGTGGAATTCATATTATTCCTGATACTTATAACTATAGTTGTATAGAAAATTTTATACATAAGCTCAAAATCAACAATAGTGATAGGTGATTGACTAAGGAATCTTTATTGGTCTTTCCCAATGGTATAATTTTAGGTTTATGATTTGAAAATTTTTATAACACAAGAATATCGGGAATGATTTAAAAATATAATTGGTCTATTTCTATTTATTTACACACATAGAATTATATTTTTCCCTCTATGATATTCATTTCAAATATTCCTTTTCATTGATATTTGACAACAACAGTCAGATTCATGTTATTTATAATAATGTTAATTCCATCAATATAAAATATTATGAAATTTATTCTATTTTTAATCAAATTAAAATAAACACAATAATCATATTATCTCCTATTGAAAATTCAATGAATTATAAAAGGATAAAATTTTAAATATAAATACCATGTGGCCTATTCTAAATCATATAATTATTTATTTAAAAGGAAAAATTGGTTAGATTGGAATTACATTGAGTAACCATCATGAGCATTCATGTATAGTTTCCCATATAGGTCACCATGAAGGAAATTAGTTTTAAATAAATTTTTTGGATGTGAAAGTCATTATATGAAGCAAAAGAAATCATTAGCCTAATTGAATAATTCTTAATTGATGGTGAATTATTTTTAGAATAATTTATTCCCAATATTTATAGGAATACCATAGAAACTAATCTTGATATAATCTTTATTTTCATGTCATAAGTGTAATAACATTTTCTTTTATAAATCCACTTACATGAAATTAATTATACATTGTTTGGATTATCTATGATAGAACAAGTGTAGGTTTTATTTAAATATAGAATTTCTTCATTATTGGTAGAGATCTGCTATTTTTAATTTTTTTAAAGGGATTTATTATAATTATAAGGATCAACCTTATTATGATCCTAGGACACATGAAACAAAAAATAATCCATATCATATTTACCAAACTGAGTATGAGGACTTGTGACTCTATAAACACTATATTGTGATAAATGATTATTGTTATTATAGGCATGTAGATAAAAATATGAATCTAAATAATAACTAATTATATAATCAACTCTTGTCAAAGTCTAAGGATCAGGTTCAAGAAGCAAGTAATTAGTCTCAATCTATGTTGTATGATTAGTTTAGGTGGCCGTATATATGGATGGATCATTACCATCAGATTCAGTAGAAATATATTTAGGAGAACAAGACTCGTGGAACACAACATCTCTACTTATGAAACACTTTTGTTAATTGATTTTATCAACCCATAAAATATATCCTTATACACTTGAGGGATATCCTATAATGATACATTTAAGAGTAAGAGCCTTAAGATTATCTATCCTTACATGGGCATAAGCAGTGCATCTTGACACCATGATGATTAAAAGTGGGTGTTTTGTTATTCCAAAGTTCTTCTGTTGTTTTAAAATGATTATAAGGTTATGGAAACCTATTTCTGAGTTAAACAGTCATATTGGATTCATGTTCGTAGAAATATTTATAGAGAACAAAGCATGAAGTAATCATTAGAATATCTCTAAAATGGTTCTATTAATTATTTATATAAGTCCATTCTATTTAATGTTTTACCTTATACTATGGTGTCCTAAAATACCATTAAATTCGAAGAACTGAATAAATTTATTAGATATGAATTAGAATATATTATCAATTTTTTTTCTTAATCATCTTTTAAACTTGATATTCAACTATTATGTTCAATGATTAATTTTTTTGAAAAGTGAAAAATATATTTTTTATTATGTAAATCAAAACCATTCTTATGAAATAATAAATTATGGAAACAAAATAGTACCCTTATCCAATAGATATCTCTTATTATCACCTGTATAGGTCAAAATATTTGAATTATAAGGGGTAAGAAAAATATGATGTCATACCTATTAAAGGTGACTCTCTTAGCCAAACACACAAAAAAATATTCACAAAAGGGATTATTTCATAGTGTAATTTCAACCAAAATCCCTTTTTTATTATGTTTATATAGTCTCATGGAGATTATATGCCCCATTCTACTATTCAATAATATAGTATTATCAATATTAGTGGTATATAAACTACACAACTACCTGGAATGGGTATTTGCATTCAAGACATACATTCCATTATTGAGATAACCCTTTACAATAGTTTTAGACATATTTGATACCTATAAGATACATTATTAATACCTTAAGGTATACCCATTTCGATTTATAATTCATAATAAAATCACGTTCCTATTAAGGTTAGAATCCACATGTCATTAAGCAAAGTGGCGATGGAGTGGTCCTCTCTTTTAATTACAACCAAACCCTTTCCCTATACTCTAAATCTCCTTTTAAATCCTAAAAGACATATCTTCCTATTATTTTAATCATTTATAGGAATAACTATATTAAATGACACATATGGAATGAGAATCCCATGTTTAGTACCCACAACTGGTTGATGGAATGGAGGGACACATTCAACCCTTCAGTTGTATCATAGTCAGAAACCATGATAAAGGACTTATGTGTGAGTTGTTTGGTCTCAAAATATTTATTAAGCTTCCTACACTTGGTATTATTTCATCCCGGTCATTCCATAAAGGGGAAAAAATTATTTCCCTTGAATTAGGCCTAGTCATAGGTAGTTTACTATTATATAAATTATCATTTCTAATATCCTTCCTTTTATCCCAAGAATTTGGTCTACCTCATCTAAAAAGACTATTTCCCACAAGTTTAACTCTTGGTATATAATGTAATTCCATAGAGATATGGGAAGACATAACCTCTTCTTTTGTGCTTTAAAATTATTCAAAGAATTTAAGACGTTAATTTATGGATATTCGTCATAAAATTTCCAATTTATGTTGGATAAATATTAAATAACATTATTGAATTAATATAAATAGGAATAAATTTAAATATCACATTTAATTTTAAATGTAAACAATACATCTTGTAAGGACTACCCATAATAGAAGATGTCATGTATAATATACCTGACTTATATCGTATAATAGGAACAATTTTGGAAAAATAGACCTCTCTATAGTCATTATGTCCTCAATAAATAAGTTGGAAACTATGTTTTATAACATGCACATCGATGAATACTTTTTCAATAATAGTATATGTATGTCCAATTTTAGATATAGTTACAATATGTTTCTTTGTGAAAAAGATGACATCAATTAATCCTCCTTGGAAGATAAAGGCTCACATTTTAATCCACCAAAAATTTAATACATTCTCAACATTAAATTTTTTGATTCTAAAATTTGTTGAGGTAATATTTTACCAGAATATTAGATATTGAGTTATTTTAGACACTAATAAACATACTTCCCATTAAACTGTGAATATCACCACGTATGTGTGAGTTTACAATTTGGATCTCGAATTAAAAAAAATAGTTACAGTTCATTCAATACCAAATAGAATACTACAGATGGAGATTTAGGATGATATTGAATTAGTGGATTTAATTTTAATGAAATTTTAACCCAAAAACACATTCAAAACAAATGAGACACAATGAGGATCTGATAACACTTTTTGGGTTAAGGTGCATTGAATGGCATATTAGAAGAACCCAAACAGGTCTGAATTGGTGATTTTGGTAATAATGTTTGAATCAAATGAAAACAAATAATACAAAATGGAAGAAATAAAAAATTAGTAAATATTTACATAAGTATTTAATATGATCTGGTCCATTTTGGGCCTACATGTAGGGAAATAACAAGAAAAATCACACATTCCTTCTATTAAATCTCATATAATAATAATAATAATAATACAACATAAATGATTGAAGAAATAATGATATAATCATCAATTAGATAAAAATATAAAATGAGAACAATGAATTTAAAACATACATTGTTGACGGACGATTCCTAAAGTCTCAATATCTTCTAACTATCTATGGAAAACTGTAGTGGATGCTTATTCTTGCAATTCTACTTTTTTGTTATGTAATTCAGAAATCAGACATTACTCAATCAAGAACTCATCCACACATATTCAACATCAATTTACAATATTTTCAGAACTCCACCACAACCATTATACTAGTGATGTATGTAGAAGTACAAAATTCATGGAGATCCATAATTATGGAAAAAAATCCCCCAAATCTGGGGTTTTATTTTAGAGGGATAAAAAAAGAAGAAAGATAATTTCTGGGCATGTATTTACCGACCATCATCTATAAATATTATTGATTTGTTGCACACAATTACCTTTGTTTGTTTAAATAATGATATTACATTAAGTCTATTTCAGAAAATTAATATAATATATATTCCATATATTTGGATTATATTCAGGATTATTATTCACGTAAAATATTTTTCATGGAGATTAAAATTATCTAAAGCATGTTCTGGAAACATTGGTCATATCATACGTTAAAGAATGTAATGTTAGGAACAAAACCCATGTTTGTATTAACTGTTGTACTGAATGATCAGCATGTATAATTATCCAACACTACATTGATCAAAACATATTAATAATGAACCTTAAATTTGGATGAAACCATGCGTTTGAAAAAGATAAATATTAAGGTTAAAAAACCCTATGTAATAATGAATCCTTATGTTTGAGAAGAAAACATATGGATCATCAAAATTACATTTTTAAAAAACCTTACATTGTCAAACATACATTTAGATAATGAAATCTATTTAGTTGAATCGTACATTTTGTATTTTAGTGTATTGTGAACGAACCTTCCGTTTCACTTTTAATCACCGAAGATTTGGATTTATTATTTTATTAGAGTTTTGTGCGATGGTATTTTCGGAATATCACTGAAATTTTAATATCATTTTTGAATGATTAAATCCATGTTTTTATATATTATTAGAATCATATTATGTAGATAATTATCTCATATAGTTAAGGGATGTTAGGACTACACTGAGCTGTCTTAGAAATATGAATTCTTATGTTTCATCAGGTGATTATTTTGGATATGAAACCAAAACGTAGGGTCTCTTCATTATTTATTATATCAATGTATTTTTTCGATATATGTGTGTATTATTATGTGAAAAAAATTCTAGATATATATTGATCCATATATTGTGACATAATTTTCGATGAAAACAATATTCTTGTGAATATTGATTACATATATACTACAATAATCAATCTGACATTATTTCCTATAGAAGATGATATAGAAGGCACATATGTGTTTGGAATCTAGTATTTTTTTTAAATATGATGCTGATATTCGTTTGTTTTATTATATCAAAGATCTATTTCAACTAGATCACATCAAAAATGCTCTTTCATAATTAAAATATTTTGTATTGAAGAAAATCCATCTATCATCAGTTTATATTTCAACTGTGAAGTTCTACTAGATCATTTTTTAATATCTTTTTATTGATAGTTTCAACTACTCGTACTTAGTTATGGTGGAGTATCATCTTCTTGATCTAAGATGTGGTTTTCATTTCACTGTTAAATAACTAGAAGGTTCTATTATTATCCTTATTTGTTAATGTGTCAACAACCTAAACACAGTTGGGTATTGGTCTTATGTTATATGGACATGACAAGTGAAAATCACCAAACATGTTGAGAGATTAGTTGGTGTAATGGAATAAGGGATCATTATGTCTTGAACCACTATAAATCACCATGTTATGTATTTTTGTTTTATCCACTACTCATAATTTCATATAGAAGATAAAACACTAATTACATAGATAATCATCACTCAATAAAAAAATGAATAATTTTGAAATATGTAGAAAATATTGAAAATTCACAATTCACCCTTTCTTGTGTATATTTGTATATTCTGACAAAACAATTTTTATCAGAGTAGATATTTTTGAAAAATATATTATATGATAAATGTATAATGGTCTATATAGAAATGAAAGTGACTGACTAGAGGAAGTAATGTAAATGGTTTGGGATCCATTTTTAAATGGTGATAACTATCGATGCAAGAAATAATGGATGATTGTCTATTTGATGAATCTGAGATTAAATGTTTACTCTAAGATCATTGATCCTTATATAATTCCTTAAAATCATGAAACATGTAACACTACTGTAGAGGCTGAGTATGAAACAAATTCAAATGATATGAATGCTTTTATCTATGGCATTGTACTAGATGAATTAAATGATTCCTCACAATCTCCTAAATCTTCTGAAATTTGGAAAACCATTACAGTTTTCTATGAAGGAACAGACAATGTGAGACAAATGATGTTTGAAACAAAAAAGCTAAAATTTGACTTATTCAGAATTATTGATGGATAAAGTATCAGTTAGATGAATGGAAAAATTAAATATATTATTAATAATATTATATCCTTAGGTAATCCTATCAGACAATTATATCATGATCTGAAGTTATTGAGTGTACTGCATACTAAATGTAATCGTTTATCAGCTTCAATTTGAAAATCATCACCTAAAAAAATTTTAAACTGAAAGAATTAATTGGGATACTAATGATGTATGAAGATGAAATGTAAGATGATGCTAAATATCATGATGTATTAGTGAAAAAAACATAAAATGTATCCAAAGGTAACATATCATAAGAAACAAAAAATAATAAATCATGAAGTCTAGGAAGAAAAAAATTATGATACATCTGATTCTGAAAATGAACTAGCTCAATTTCCAAGTATGTTCAGCATTTCTTATATGAAAAAAGGGAATTTAAAAAACCCATCAAGTGGGATGATAAATACTCAATGGAATTCATATTATATGAATACAAGAAATTAGGTCATATAAAACCTGATTGTCCCAATATAAAAGGTGAATAGATAAATATGGAAAAGACATATCACAAAAATAATGATTTTGTAAATCGAGGTAGAAGATAAAGAACGAACATATTATACTTTAGATTATCAAAATATAAGTCAAAAAAGGAATAATTAAATTGGAATGAAAATATGTGCTTCCTAGAATAAGAAGATAAAGAACGAACATATTATTCATCTAATTATAATTCTATTTCTGATTCAAATAACTCAAATAATAAATAGTCTATATACTGCAAAATGAAAAAAGTAAAAATATGACTCCTTATTAATGAAACAAAAATATTCACAACCCTATTATATGGGAATAAAGTTCCTATCATAAAATCCAATAATCGATAATTGAAAATTTTTACTCATCTACCACAATTTATGAGGATCAAGAAGATAATATTAAAGCATTACAAGATGAATTAGAAACTTATAAAAGTGTTCATATCTTCTAAACAAAAGTTGAAAATATTTTAAATTTAATTATTGGATAAAATTTAATTAGAATGAAATGATTTAGTATCTGAAGTAAGGATGAAATATCTAAACATTATATAAGAATTATTTTGTTCCCAACTCAAAAACAACTTCTTGTCATCTTTGTGGAACATAATGACATATAAAAAAAATTATTTTATAAATCATCCAATAAGTGTAATTGAAAATGTATTTTATTTAAATAACTTATCTAATGCTAATGATTTGAGTTGTAAAAAAACAAAGTAGATCTGGATTCTAAGAGCTCTGCTAGATAAAACTATTGAACCTATGAGAATATGGGTACCAAAACAAAATCTTGTTTAAACTAGATTTGCAGAAAATATGTCCCTGAAAAAGAAAATAATTATTTAATATAGATAGTGGCTTCTTTAAGCATATGAGTAGAAACTCAACAAACTTTAATACACTGACTTAAATAAATATATGCCTAATCACTTTTGGGGATAATGAAAAAGTAATGATAACTGGACACTAAACTATACGAGATATAGAAACAGTCCCAATCAATAAATTACTATATATACAAGGGCTGAATCCTAGCCTGACAAGTATCTCTCAACTCTTTGATGATGGATATTTTATTGATTAAAAAAATTCTTTCTCTATTTTTAATGATAAAAATCATACATTAAGAGCACCTATAACTAATAATTTCTATACTTTGGATTCAAAATGGTTTAGTAAAATGAAAGTGAATTGTTTAAATGAGAAGATAAATGGTTCTTGGATATGGAATAGGAGTCTGGGTCCCTATATTACTTATTCTATAAATAAATTATATATTAAACAATTATTTTTTGATTTACCTATTCTTATGTTTGATAGTGACACACATTGTGATACATCCCAAATCAGTAAGAAACACAAATCATCCATTAAATCGATTAACAAAATTGATACATCAAAACTTCTAGAGCATATCCACAAGGATCTGTTTGGAATATCAAGTGTTACCATTTTGGAATGAAAATTATATTTATATACTTTAGTTAATGTTTATTCTAGATTAACATTGATTTATATTTATTAACACAAAAGTGAATCATTAACATTTTTTGAATGTTTCTGAAATATTGATCAAATTGATAATCTTTTTAAGATAATATAAATATGAATTGATCATGGGTGAGAATTTGAAAATCATTAAATCAATTATTTTGGATAAAATATATAGATTAAATGCACCCATTTTTCACCAAGAACACCTCATCAAATTGGAACTGTTGAATGAATAAATATAACTATTCGTGAAATGGAAAAGACTATGCTTAATGAATTCAATATACCTACAAACTTATGGGTATAATCTTTAAGCACAACCTGATATATGATTAATAGTGTATTAATTTGGTCTATTTTCAAAAATACAACATATATACATTGGAATAAAAAAACCTAAGGTAAATTACTTTAATGTTTTTGGATATTAGGTGCATATCCTGAAAAAATAGGAAAATCTTGTCATGGTCAATCCAAAAGATGATGATGCAATTATTTAGGATATTCTACTACCTCAAAATCCTATAGAGTTTTTAACAAAAAATAAAGTATGATAGAAGAATCATTTCATGTGATGTTTTATAAAACTGACCCATCTATTTAAAAAATTATCAAACTGATGATGTTTCTACCTCTCCTAACAACATTATAATTGAAAACATAATAAATGATTTTTTAAAAATTACAAAAATATCTTTTTGAAAAGTTTAGAACTACATGATACTAATGAAACTAAAATTGTTTTACCTATATAGTGTTGAACACTAAAGAATCACCCTTTAGAAACTATAATAGGAGAAAACTACATTAGAATAATAACTAGATGAAATACAGAAAACCTAGTTGAATTCTTGGTCATTAAATTGGAACTAGAACCCAAATCTTTTTAAGAATCCATAAAAGATGATTGTTGGATGTTAGCAATGAAGGATTAGCTAAACCAATTAAAAATAAATGATGTTTGGGAATTAGTTGAAAGGCCGTCTATTTATCTAGTTATAGGTACTATGTGGATCTTTATTACTATACATGATGATTAATAGATTATAACAAAAAAAATTATGATTAAAAGATAAAGGATATAATATTGAAGAATGTAAATTATATAATGAATCCTTTTCACCTATATCAATATTAAGAAAAATTCAAATTCTTTTAGCTTATGTATCTCATATGAACTGTAAATTGTATCTTATGGATGTTAAATAAAAAATTTTAAACGGCTAATTAATGGAATAAGTTTTTGTTGAACAACATCCTAGTTTTGAAAATTCTTAAAAACAATATTCTATTATTGAACATTCTAAATCACTCTATGGCCATAAACTAGAACCTAGAGAATGGATTGAATGATTAAGTTCTTTTTAATTAAAAAATGGAATTACTGTTGGATTGGAAAACCCAACCTTTTTTATGAAAACTACTGGTTCTAATACATTATTATCTCAATTCCATGATTATGATTTCATTTTTGGTTCAACAAATAATTAATATTATAATTATTTTTCAGAACATATGCAACAAAATTTTGAAATGTGTACGATGGGATAAATGAAATAATTTTTAAGAAATAATATTTATCTAAAAGATAACTGAAATATTTTAAACCAAGGTAAATATATTATTGATTTATGGAAAAATATTGATCATGAGAATAGAAAAACATATATAACTCCTATGTGTAAAAATATAAAACATGATTTGGATGAAGATGGAAGACTAGTGGATAAAAAGTTATATAGAGGTATGATTGGTAGTTTATAAAATATTACTACTAGAATTCTTGATATTATTTTTTTAGTGTGTTTATCTACTAGATTTCAAACAAATCATAATGAATCCCATCTTATGTTTTTTAAAAGGATTTTTAGATTTTGAAAGAGAACTATTTTTCAATATCTTCGTTATCCAAAAACTATTGATTTTAATTTAATATCATATTCATATGTTTATTTTGGATGATAAAGATTATAGAGAAAATGTATCTCACCGACCTATCACAATTTAGGAAAATCAGTAGTACATGGTCATGTAAGAAACAACTATCAGTTTCCACATAATCGCCCAAGGCAAAATATTTATTTCTATGCCGTTTCTACACACCAGTATTGTTGATGAAAAACAAACTAATGGAATTTGGATTAAATTTTAATAGTACACCTATTTTATGTGATAATACAAGTGTTATAAATATTTCAAAAAATAGAATATGTCATTAAAGAACTAAGAATATTGATATTAGACATCATTTAGTAATAGAAAAAGTTCTTAAAAAGGATATATCTTTAGAATTTTTAGATACTTAATATCATCTATTTGATATTTTTAATAAACCACATCCCAGAGATTTTTTTTGATTTTATTATAGGGGAGTCAGTTAAATACAATTTTAAAATAAATGATAATAATTTTAATATATTTAATTTTAAAAGGTTTTTTATTTCAGTTTATTTTATATTTTTTTTTCTAATTTATTTATGTGATAATTATTTATTTATTAAATTAAATATGATTTGTTTTAATAATTTTTTTCCCTTTTATTTTCTCCATATTTATTTCTGTTAATTTATTTATATTAAATTTATGTGTGCCCTGTGTTTTCAAAATATTCCTAATTATCTTATGTAATGACACATGAAACAAGGCACTATCAGAATCATTTCAAATAACTAACCATTTCATTTCTCAAAACCTTTTTGAATTCTGAGCCTCTTATTTACCTTAATTTTCCTCTGTTTTATTTCAAATCACTAGGACCCAAAAATCTATGATCTTTCATATGGTAGAAATGAATAGAACTAAGAGATTCAAAGAAGGTGAAGCCAGATAACTGAATTGTCATACAGTTTCAAAAATAATAATCCTACAACAAAAATTAGTGGATTTTTAATGGATCTATTATAAAAATATACTCTTTAAACAAGAACTATAATTTAAAACATTGTAATTTTTTTTGATGAGGAAAAATCAGAGTCCCATTACGTGGTAGAACAAAAATATATCTATAATAGTGTTTAGTTTAGTTTTGGAGATTCTAAGGATAAAATTTTCAAAATAATAAACTATAAGGACATTTCGATTTATTTGACTAAATTTTCTCAAATTTTGAACTACCATCATGTGGGGGTATTTAATTTCGACCTATGATCTATCGGAGATAAGGTACATAAGTAAGAGAAGATATTTTTTTTCTGTTTTCTTCAAAAATCACTTGGAATTTTTTTTCAAGGATCTCAAGGTAGACAAGAAAATCCTAGTTATGTTTATTCAAACCGAAATTCTTCTAAGCATGGCTGAGATGGATAAGATTTTAATATCTACACCTGTATATAATATTTCTGTTTATGAGTGAAAAAGTTGAATTTTCCATGTTTTTTGTTAATATGTTTTCTAAACTATTGTAAAAAATAATCTACAATGTCTTTTTATCCTTATGGAAAGATAATTTCAGGAATTTCTTTTATAAAGGAACAATTCATTAGATAAATTCTGAAAACAAAATTCATCACAACAATGTACTCAACGCAGGAACCATAAGGAAGTTAGGTATTTATTGGTGTATAGTAAAAGGAAAAATATTTCTAGTGGGTTCATATAACCAACAATAATTGGGTTCTTTTTCTCAAGGAGAGAAATGTGAAATTGAAAATGAATGAATTGGTGAAACATGAGAAGAAGGAACTTCAAAACCAACGCAAAAATGATATTTTTTAAGAAGAATTGGAAGAATAGGTTGTAAAATCAGAATTGGTTGTAAAACAATGGAAAAGGTAGATCTACCTACTGATGAACCTGTGTTGGGTTCAAGTGAGGCTACCAGGTCAGTACATTTGAATGAAACATTTCTGGAGGAAGATACATAGTTTAGAATTTTGATAAGATATCTACAAAATGATTATTTACTAGCTATTCGGGAGGAAGATCCATCCAATCAAGAAGAGAAAAAATTAATCAAATATAAATGGTGGCTAGTAAAACTATGAAGAATCCTTTTCTATAAATTATTTATATTGTGGATTAAAGACGTTAATATACAACTAAAGACAAAATATATGTTATTGGGATTATCTCTTGTTCATGTGAAAAAATAATTGAAAATATATTATAGAAGTCTTTGGAAATTTCACCTTCGTGGTCTATAGTAATTGTGGTTGATGGTCAATAAAATCATCCAGATGAAGGGACATATGATTCCTAAACTAATATTCTTTAGGAACATATAATCAAGATTATTAATTATCAAGAAGAGAATGTTAATCCTCGTCAAGAGTAAGATGTTTCAAGGAAACGGTTACCTGATATTTTAGAAAATTCTGTTTCCAAGAGGGAATTTGATGCTTTCTTGAGAGAGATGTTAGATAGAGTTGGAAAGAAATACTCTGAAGTTGTTTCTATGTAATACATTACTAATCGTAATTGGTATTTCTGTCGTCAGTTTGAATCAATCAAGAGTAGTGTTTGTCAAACCAGTATGTCTACCTATACTCCTACTAAAAGTCCAAATCGTATTTAAATATTTTAGACAATCACCTATGTCATGGTAGATATGAATGATCATCTTTAAAATATCACTTACAATAGTGCTCCTCTTTCTATTATGTTGGAAAATAAGAAATTTCATTTTTACCAATAGACTCAAAATGAACTAGGTATTATATATCTATTGAAAAAATTATTAAAAAATTACATAAGTTTATGAAGAAAGAGGAAATCATTCATGACTTTTTGAGTGTCAATCTTGTTGATAATTTGCATATCGTTCAAGATTCCAAATTTTTTATTATTCATCTATGGGATTGTCTTGTGATAAATTTGAATTTATGGATTGATGATTTGAAAGATATGTTTGGATCTACTAAAAATCTTTATAACCTTAATTGAGCCAGTAATACCCAATATTTTTTACACTAACCATTTTATATCACTAAACGTGTTTTATAGTCATATTGATTTTTAAACCTATACTATTTTTATCAATAAAATTTTCATACTTTTATTTTTGTGTTCTTTAATTCATATTCTTTTATATTTATATCTCAAGACAAAAATATATTCTTATTTATTTTGACATATTATTATAAAAATCACTTAGATATTTGTGA
Source organism: Viscum album (assembly GCA_963277665.1). Taxonomy (NCBI): domain Eukaryota; kingdom Viridiplantae; phylum Streptophyta; class Magnoliopsida; order Santalales; family Viscaceae; genus Viscum; species Viscum album. The sequence goes on along the minus strand of OY728156.1, from coordinate 1,963,079,228 downwards.
ATAATTATATGTGTTTTAATCATTTCCTATACTTCATTTTTGAACACACAAAAATGTGGAGAAATTTCGATAAAAAGCATTCATTTTTATTGAAATAATTCTATAAAATTGAAATTCGAATTATTTTCTTTTAGTTATTTTCAAAATTTTAAATTTTGTTCCTAATTTTATTGGATTACTGATAATAAAAAATGGAGAGATTGTTTATCATGTATTGTCCCAACTATACTCTTAAAATAATATTGATTTTAATTCCTAGAAGTACCCTTCTTTTCATTACTAATGATATTACTTTAAGTATATTTTAAGAAATTAATATTATTTAGATTTCTTATTTTGGGATTATATTCAAGCTTATTATTCTCATGAAATATTCATCATATTATTTATAATTCTCGTATGTGTCTTCTAGAAACACAGTTCATACCATATGTTGAAGAATATAACATAATGAACAAACGCTAGATATTTATTAAAACATATGGTGAATATTCATCGCATATGGTTAATCAACACTATGTTGATAGAAACATATGGGTAATGATCTTTACGTTCAGATGAAACCATATATTTGACATAGATGAAAATTATTGTTAAAGAACCCTACATAAGTATGGAATAATACATTAGAGAAGAAAAAATATGGATCATCAAACTTAATTTTGTGATAAACCTTATATTTTTATCCATATGTTTGGAGAATTAATGTTTCATACTTGAACCCTACATTTAGTATTTCTTAATTTTTTTGAAGGAACCTAAAATTTTACTTTTCATTCATGGAGATTTGACTTTATGATTTGATATGACTATCATTCAATGGTCATGGAGGAATAAGAAGCCAATTTTATAATTATTTTCGAAAGATTAAAATACCATTATGATTAATTCAATGAATCATTTTATGAAGTGAAATTCTCCCCTAATATTATAGGATGTTACGACTACTCCAAGATATCTCTATAATTTGAATTTATTTAAAAATATCAGGTGATTTTCATGGATCTGGAATTAAAAAGAAGGATCTGTGATTTATTTATTTTGTTGGTGTATGGGTTCTATATATGTGTGTATGGTTAAATGAAGAAGGAAAATATAAAGATATATATTGAGCCATATATTTTTCCACATATATTGTGACAAAAACTACATTATTGTGGATCTGTTTTTGAGATCAGTTGCAATAATCAGTTAGAACCTATTTCTTGTAGAAGAGGATATAGTAGAGATGTAAATGTTCTAAATATAGTATTTGTTTTAAATAACCTGCTTCTATTCATTGTTGTTTTTATTTCAAAGATCTATTGTAATTGGATAACTTCGAAACTATTATTTCTTGATGAAACTATTTTCTAAATCAGAGGATCCATCTATTGTCTGTTGTTTCTTCAACTGTGATATTCAACTAGAACTTTTTTTAACGTCATATTATTAATAGTTTAAAATAGTCATACCCATTTGTGGTGGAGTATCATATTCTTAATCTAACCAATTGTTTTCATTTCTTCTTTAAATAACCATTAGGATCTATCATATTCCTTATTTGTAAAAGTGTTAGCTGGTTGCACTCAATTGTGGATTGGTCTAATCATATGTGGACATGACTAATGAATTTAAACAAACTCACAGAGAGAGTAATTGGTGGAGTAGACTAGGGGATCTTTATACCCCAAAGAAATATATGTAGTTATGCTCATTATTTCAATTTCATCCTCTACACATAATTTCATATACAAGATAAACATTGATTTCCAGCCTAATCATCATTCGACATCAAAAGGAAAATTTTTGAATTATTTAGAATAGGTGGAAAATATAGTATTCACCCCTCATATGTATATTTGTATACTCTAACCTGAGGGAAATTGGTTTATGTGAGGAAAAATGACAAGATCTCGGGGCGTTAATTCCCCCAACACCTACTTCTCCATGAAATATCATAAAAAACTGGATGTTTCCTTTAACCCATATCGAAATAGAAAGTAATGTGGTACAATCGTGTTCCAGGGAAATGGATTATATGGATCAATTCAGGGAAAAATGGTCGATGTCCAAGAATAAAATGAAACATATTTCTTCGTGGAAATGTAAAAGAGTAAAACCCAGGAAAAACAGAAACATGATTTTCCAAATCCCTATTCTAAGAGACCAAGAAAAGATTAAGTTATCCAGTGTTCATAAAAGTTCTATATTTAAATATATCATAAAAAATATATGTAAAAAACAATCAACTCATCTTAAATAATTTAATAGCATAATAAATAAATGTAATTTCAATATGAAAAAAATAAAAGAACAGATGTTCAAACCATTGGGGAGGAAACAGATCAGTTATTGGATAAATATTTAGCTATGAAAAAATATTTTTTGAATAACTAATGAAAACACAGATCAAAATAGAATAATATAAAATAAATTTAGATATATGTTTTAATGAGGAAAAAATTTAAATTCTCTATATTAAAAACCCATGGAGAAACACTAAGATAAATTACATAAAGTAGAGTTTAATAAATATAAGAAATACCATAACATAACTAAAAATTATTGAATAGAAAAATCATGTGTGAAAAACGACACATGATATGCCTCATTTCCCCTATGTTAATCATATTATGATAGTATTTCATTATTTAATGATAAAAAAAATAAACACATGGATTAATTGTAGCACCTTAAATAAGACATTTGACAACACAATTTGCTAAACATGTTGTTCTCCCATTATCAAAGAAATAACATCCACCCATATAACATCATGAAATGGATTTCTCCCATATATGAATTTTTAGATACTTCCCATGTTGGTTCTTTTATATTTGTGTGATGGCCTCCATAAACTCACATGAATTAGTTTTAAAATTCAAAAAAATAAGGATAAAACCTACAACCATTTTTAAAACTATAAATTTCCATATTCATAAGGCTTATTTCAAATAAAAAACAATATAATTGATTTTCAAAAAACCCTGGTTGGACATCAATAATCTTCCCTATATACCCATCAAAGAAGGATATCTCTTCCAACAGACCCATTTGAATACAAAACCAATTCGTATCTCACCAACTATAACCCTCTGTATTAAATGTAACATCGCATTTTTCTCCTTTTACATTAACATGATATCTCACCCTTCATAATAAATACAAATGATGATGCCTTCATCATATTGTTTCATAAATTTCTTTATTTGACAAGACTAAAATAAATACTTGGGTGACTTATAATTGTGGATTCCACATAAACATGAGTACTTATTGAAACTAATTTATCTATATTCTAATCACATTTCAAGTAGTATGTAACTCTCAGTGAATCACCTCAATAATTGATTTTAATTACTTTTTCACTAGTGGAACTCTCTATTGAAAAAAATTAGGTATTTTAACTAAAATACCTAACCTGAATTTCATTACCTTCTAAACATTCTTATTCCTAGTCAATGTTCTTAAACTCAAGAACAATGATCATCTACACCACATATCTGACGAAATTCATTTTTTACCTTCATTTTCACATTTCCACACACCATTAAATCTATCCTATAAATTGGGTCATCCATTCCAGATTATGGATATACCATTGACCCTATTGAAAATTTTTATCTTCAATTTCAAAACCAACTCATAAATCCATTATTAAAAAAAGTACAATAAGTTAAAATTTTATGGAATATACCAAAACCATGTCACACAACCTTCATCATCAGCTTACAACTAGAATTTATAGTGAAATAAATATCACCAACACCAATTAATCTTGTAAAATATCCTTTTCACATTTTTATTATACCAAATTATCCTTCTTCATATTAGGAAAATAATTCCATATTTGGTGTAATAGGGTATGAAACAAAAAAATTCGACCAAAAATTCATTTTAAAGATATGACCTATGATAACCATTTCTTAATTAATAAATATCACCATGACCCTATATAATATCTATATTGGTATCCATTTAATAAATTTCATGAAACATATTTTCATTTTAAATCTTTTTCACAGTATATTTGTCTTTATATAATTTATTCTCCTTATCATAATATTGAAACATGATTTTTTCCTTTTATTGTTTTGAAATCTATGATTACCTTTTACATATATCATTGTTATAATACACTTATTACATGAATAATACATATAATTATCCTTTGTAGAATCAGTTTCATCATAAAAAATGAAATCAAATCATCTAAATTGATACTTTAATTCTATAAAATATTTTTGTTGTTGATATTAGTAAATGAACATAGTAGTGAACAAAAAAGAAGAAAATATTTTTCTTCTGATTCCATTGTTAATAGAACTAGGTTATCTTTATCATTGATCTTGACCACCAATGAAGAAATACGAATAATATATTTTTTAACTCATCCATATGGTAATATAAATCATCATTATCATCACAAATGATACAATGATTTTTTCAGATATAAATTTTATTTATGATATATTGAATTATACATTCTTTCAAAAAAATTTAAATCACCTCTATATTTTTCATATTCATCACCATCTTTAGTGTATGGTCACCCAAATACATCTGGTTTGTGATTTTCTCCAACTTTCTCATATCCTTCCAGTCACCAACAATAATCATATCTAGTTTCTTTTATTTTTATTCACTTACTTCATTATATTATTATTAACTAAAATTTTTTATACACATTAATTCCATAGAGTAAAATATTTTTACCCATTAAATATTTAAATGAGGGAATAATTCACACGGATAGAATGACTCATATCCAATAATCAAAAAACATGGATAAATCCACCTAATATCAGTTTTTGGGAAGGAAACATATCAATTTTAGGGTAATTATTTAGTAATGAATAAATATATTGAGAATCACCATTGAAAATAATAGGAAATCCCCATTATAATGAAATAAATTTATACATAGATTTTAACATGGAATGACCAATAATAAAATGGTTTAAAACCCATGGGGATATTCTAAAATATCCACTATGAATCAAAATAATACCTAAATAGAAAATATAAATATAAAATAGAAAGACATCATTGAAAACCTATATCCCAGTACTCTTCCTTATACTTTGATATTATTCTCATGAAAATATATCACCCTTGAATGATCAAAACTGAACACACAACATCATTGCAACACGTAAATTTATTTTTCATGAAATACAATTTGCATTTCTCACTACTGTCCCATTCTATAATAAAATTTTATTCCATATATCTATATAAATTTACTTTCTGTAGTCTCTAAAAGTTTATATAATTACCACATTGGTTCATTTATAGGCATGTAAATTCCTCCAGAAGATCTTATACATTAGGATTTTATTTTAAAAAAAAGATATAACTTATAAACGTTTTTTAATTTCATTGCTTTCAAATCTATATGCCTCATTTCAAATATATATAATTATGTTTTAATTTGAATACCCAATAATGAAACACAACATATATTCTTATAAATCTATTACCATGCCTATTTTTGGGAAGGCATAATCGAATTAAATTCGAAATATAATATCATGCCCCAAATTGTGGACCTAATGGACTAAGCCTACATCGCATTATTCTAAAAATCCATCCCACATGAAATGTGTGATATTAATTACCTACATAAAGGTGAAAATTCTATTATTCATTATACATAAAATTAAAATATTAATGTAATTTTTTTATAAGGGTAGTACCCTATATTCATCAATGTCAGACAAAAAGTTATGATCCTCTATAAATTTAACCTTTGAGTTGCCCTAGTTATGTAAATATAATTTTAGAAGTACATTAGAAATGTAAAAGTGGTTTTAGAAATATATTACCTATAATAAATTAAAAAGGAATTACATGAGTTGTGTAAAGGTAAAATGGGATTTATACTATAGTTTAATTATCTTATATGAATTCCATAACTTGTGTAAAGGTAATGAGGGTCTATGAAGGTAGTTTATGGGTAACATACACTGAGTCATGTCGTATAAAGGTGATAAGGTGATGAGTAAGGTTATATTGATATTTTAACTACATATGTAGGTATTAAAATTCACCATCTTAAGGTAATAAAAAAATCACGCATCATAAAAATGAGTTATGTTGCTACAGTCAATTGTCTTTGAATGTGCAGTAGATCCAGGATTGTTCATGTGATTGATCGCATGTAGTATATATAGTGTTATTCATGTGTTTAATCACATAGGAGTCCATAGGGTCAATACGGGTTATAAAATTTGTTTAATCTATTGATACATTTTATCTAATGTGAGATGAAGTAACTTCTAGAATTTTTATATTATGAAAAAATGAAATCTTACAATTATAGGTATAATGTTCTCAAATGAAAAATAAATTTCAAAATGATTATCATGATGAATGTAGGATTTTGTTGATATAATTCCACAATATAATTTATATATATTCATTTTATTTTCATTTCGTTATTTTGTAATGAAAAAATAATGACATCACCATACCACAATGATTTTTCTATGGTCGTTTTTTTAACTATTTTGGAAATACAGTCCACCTATGAGAACTAATGAGCTAAGGTACATCATAGGTTATCCTATTGTATTTAATAAATTAATATAGAGGTGGATCCTGTTTTAATGTATTTATTTGTAACATTAGTTGAGGATATAATAGAGAGGTGATTATTCATATAGCATGTTGAATAAATTATTTATTCCTCAGGGCATTCAATAGTTTGTTTAAATGAACAAATAACTAATAAACATAGATATTTGTTGAATCATGAAGAATTAAATCATACCATGATTTATTTTTATATTAAATGTGAAATAATCTTTAATATTAATCAGAATAATATTCACCATATTATTATAAATATATATTTTTATATGTATTAAAAAACATGTTTTTGAGAATATATAAAACTAAAAAACAATGTGTGAGATATTATAGAGAGACCGAAACATAAAATTATAGAGGGAATAGGAGGAGTTTAAACCAGAACACATTGTTTTTTTGTTAAAAAAAGTATTAGATAATATAAAAAAAGAACCAAATCACTCAATATCTAGTAGATATTTCAAGGAAATAAAATCTATTATAAGAATATATTATAGATAATAAAAAAGAAGTATATATGTAGGCTTATTGATTTACTATTATCATGAAGACAAATATATTTAACAAGAGTCCATCAATATTCTCGGGGTTTAAAAATATAATTTAATGACTGTATTAGTGTTGAATATGAATCTTTTGACTGAGGTAGATAACAAGTTGTCAGAGGCTTTGAATTGGGGTTTCTATCCAATCAATAAAGAATTTAAATTTTCTTTTCTAACTAGTTATTTAATATTGGTAACTGGTGTGTCTATCAATTAATTAATAATAAGAATATAAATGAGTTTGTATTAATTTTTATCTTGGTAAATATCATATGGTTTTCTCTTTATTATTGTCATTTAAAATGAGTCGAGTTTGTGATATTTCATTTAGAGGCCATGAAAATTAACTCACTCAAGAGGTTGAATTTAATATAATAATATTTTTTAAAAGTAATATAATTTTTCCCCACCCACCCCTCTCAGTGTTCATATGTCCTTCAGAACATCAAATAACGTATAAAAAATTCCATGTGATTTGTAAGAAAAATTTGGAAAAGAAAAATTTAGGTTTTTTGGGTTATGGTGGGAAATGACAGATAAACTGACTGGAGTGAATTTTTTATGGTACCATAGTAATTACCATCAAAGAGGGAGAAATTTCACATAAATAATCTGAAATAAGTGATGAACATAGTCAATATATGAACTTATAAATATTATTATTTCATTAATATTATGTTTAAATAATTTGGTCAAAAGATTTTTTAATAGGGTTTCATGATACATAGAACAACCCCATACACTATACAAATTAATTGAGAAAAGAATAATTTATATGGTATAAAATTTTAATTGATTATTGAGTATTTAATAGTTTATAGGTTCTATACATATACCTTATTTTTGTAATTTAAGAGATGAGGAATGAGTTTCATAGAGAGTAATACTTCACAATGGTGGATTTGAAAGCAGGTTTCAATAAGGAATAGATGAAAGAGGAATATATTAAGAAGAATATATTAAAACCATATGTGGGGAATTATGAATAAATTTTTATGAGTTTATGATTTATCAAGTAAAATATATATTTATTTTCAATTTTGAATGTGGTATTTTGGGATTTATAATGGAATATTGGGTTATTGTTATTTAATTATATATTGGTGTGTAATAATGGATGGGATGAACAAATATAGAGTATCTGAGAATATATATAAATGATGGTGCAAAATGAACTATTTTAAAAAATATTTTTTCTTTTAGAAGGAATATTATAGAGTATTGAGGGCATATAAATTTAGGGGAAGGAGTTTTGATGGATCCCAACTAACTAGAGGTAGTTAATTTGGGGCATGATATGCGAATTTGATGTAAGATAGAGGGTTTAGGGATATTTGGATACATTAAATTTTATCAAAGATTATGGGAAGACTAAATGTCCCCTCAGGACATTGACTAAGAAGGTTTGGTTTAATTAGACCCATGAAACTCATAATGAATTTGAAACTCTTAAGTAACACATGACTACTACACTAGTTTTATGCATGTCATATTTTTAAATAGTATTTTTATTTTTTGTGTGATGCTTCCGGTTCAGGATATTGAGATGTGATAACACCAGAAGAGAGGAATCATAGTTAATTTAGCACGGTCTTATCTAAAAAAATATTGGAAACATTGGGGTATGAAAAGAAGTTTTTGTAATTAGAGCTTGAAATATTTTATTAGTAAAAATATTTTATATGAAGTAATTTTGAGGTATACAATGATCATTATAGACTTATACATTTTTTTATTTAAATATTTCTTTCATTTGGTCATAATTTCTTGAAGGCTATGTTACTAGGATATGATTTTATAGTGATTTAAAAGCTAGGTAAATTGAATAGTGTTATTGATGTTCTATTGAGGGTGGAATCGAAAAAAGATTATGTGAACCTAGAAATTTTATTACCTAGTTGGGAGGATATTTACATGTTTGAAGAAGAGTTATTTTATGATGTTATACTGAAAGAAATTATATAAGTATTACAATGTGGTTATTCCCAAAATAAAGGATATTATTTCCAAACTGGATTATTGTTCAATACGAAGATATCAGTCTTTCCAAAAAGATCAAATTTAATTCCAAATATATTAACCCATTTGATAGATTGGTGTATCAAAATCCTCAAATAATGTTGGGCCAACTATGGGTGGAACATACTATACACAAGTATGCATCTTTAAACAGGTTTTCTAGCAATGATAACTGACTATAGTAAATATTATATGGATACAAATAAGGCACTAATGTAGTGAAAAAATTTTGAATATTAAAATTATATATATTATACTTTTTTGATGGTGGTATATTAGCTCCCTATACATAAATACATTATTTTATTTAGAATAATGGGTTTATTGTGAGACTAATCGCGATATTTTCATTCTTTATTATGATCTCATTTTAAGAAAGGGTTTTATTCTATGATTATTCCTTTTAATGTTCATACTGATTTTTGTTAAGTGATTATAACTCATTGTTGTAGTATTGATTTATTCATAAACCTGGGTAATTATTTGGAATCATCTTCTTATTATTCTTTTTTAATTTATATAGTCTTTATTTTACTCTCTTTCTACATATTGATCAAAATTGTTTCTTCAACATTCCAACAGGAACTATTATTAGTTCTTTAGTTCAAACATTAAATTTTGTATTTACCAAAATGAAAAATCTACCTAGAAGAAGGGTAGGTGAATATCAGTCACTTTAATGAAATATAATTTAGTTTCTATAGGAAATAGATCAACAACTATATGTATTATTAAATGATTCAATTTCTACTTCACGGTGAGAAATCAACAAAGATGGATAAGAAAGAGTGGGAGATACTAGAACTATAGTTTTTGATATATATGAATTTAAACCCCAATGTTGGTAGTATGGAGATGATTTCTTAGATTACTACATTGACGAAAGAGATGAGAAATTTCATCCAGAATGATGGAATAGTTTAGTAGTCTTTGTAAACTAGAGGCATACATGATTCCCATTATACAATTGAAAACACTAATTACCAAACAAATTAAAAAAATACAATTTCATTTATCATATACATTCATAACATTCTTAGTACACTTCCGGATTCCTAATAAAGTGAAACAATTAAGGGTGATCTATAATGCTTGGTAATAGTTATGTATATTTTATGCTGTCAAGAATCAATAAGAACAATAAAAATGAAATGGTAAATAACTATTAATATATTCCATTTAACAAACATCTTTATTTTCCTTAATAGATATGGAATGTTAGATATATAATAACACATTCCATTTAATCAATAATATGAGCAAAAAATGCATCCAGGGATAATATAATTGTGAAAATTTCATCGATAATAAACACTAAATTAACAATGAATGGATTTTCTAATTATTTTATGCCATGATCTAACTCATCATGATACTTATAATGTCAATAAGATTCACAATACTAGTTAAATAATATAGGTAAAGACCAATTTAATGTTAGTTTAATGATTCACATAATGAGACTCCTAATGCATTGAGGGGATATATAATTTTGGTCCCCACATATCATTGTATATCCAAATCACTCATAATATATCGAATTATTGATTTTATTATTGAATAAATATTCTTAATGAACAACTATCTCTATTGAGTTCAAAATATGGATTTATCAATATTTTCCCAGTCTAAGAAAAATATTTCATAATGAAGCACTACATTTAAAAAAATTATAGCTTAGGAAATAATAATATCCATCATTTTAATAAAATTTTCTTTTAGATTAAATTATATGTACAATAATATTAAGAATCCTAATATTTCATAGAATATTTAATGACAACCTAAATTATTTAATAAAGAGAATTTAAATTATTTCATTTGGTTAAAATGATCATAAACCATGCATAAAAATAATAATTATGGTATCAATACAATATATCACTAGATTTTTATAGGTAAATTATAGGGGTTATTGAAATTTATAAATATAAATACCACAAAAATAGTTTCAAAAACATTCTTCAGGAACATAATATATTCACTTTGAAAATATTTTTAAGAAAAAAATATTTAAATTGTTTTTTGAAAATAATTTTATTTGAAAATAAACATTGAATAATATATACGAATTTTTAAAATATTTAGTGGTCATGACAGCATGAAATACAATATGTGTTTATTATATTAAAAAAATGATTCCATTTTAATTTTTGTTAAAATCCAAGCATACCTTGTTCTAAAAACAACATGAATATGACATTAAAAAATAATAAAAATTCAAAATGTCTAAAAATAGCTATAATAAATCACTTAAATAAGGTTAATTTTTTTTTCTTAAAAGTGATCTTGGAGGAAAAATAATTTCCATATAAAGTGATAAATAATGTTATATATTATGAAAAAATAGTATCTCTATTAATTTATGTTCTAGAGAGTTTGAAATTGGTATTAGTAGTAGAAAATATCATGAATAACCATTTTAGAGTAAAATTAAATTGTATTATTAGAAAAGTTTTAACTATTTTCCTTCAACATAAATTCAAAAATAAACAACCTCAATTAGAATGAAATTGTGTAATTAACCCTTACAATGTTCCCAATATTTAATTGAAATTAATAAATGATTCAATTATTAGTATCAAATGTAGATCGACCTCAAACAAGATTATGTACAAGATAAGATAATCAAAATTAATTACACAAATAATATAAGAATAGAAAAAAAAATGAAGTAATATAACCCTATGAAAATAAATTGAGTTATAAAATTCTTTACTATATGGTACCTTTAATTTCAAATACCCTTGTATGAAATAATTCAAATTGGAACATAAAATACCATAAATTATTAAGAAACCATGATATTAAATGTAAAATACAGAAAAATATATAGTTTTAAAAAATTTTATTAACTTATAACAAAAGCTAAAGATTTTTTATAATATCATATATAATTTTTTTATAACATAATATCACTCGTTTGTTCATAATCATTCATTATTACTATTATATTTTGTGTTAATTGTAGGACATTCTCCTGTATTTTTTTCTTGAATGTCATGAATCATGAACATAGAATGTAGTTCTGAAATATCTATAATTATAATATATATACAAATTTTTTTATATTTAAATTAAATATATAACCTTTCTTGAAAATTGGAAAAGGAAAATGAATAGTATCACTTTTTGGAGACGACAACTCATACATTCGCACAAGGGAATATGTCATTTCATAAAGGATGAAAAGGTAAGAAAGTAGTTAATATATTAAATTTTTAGAATAAATATAGATTCATATATATATCATATATTAATTGAATTTTTCATTTTTTACAATCCATGTAAAGCATTAGTGAAAACAAATCACATCGCATCCTGAGGCGGTAGTCCACTGTACACATGGGTGACGTTATCATATCTCCCATAGTATGAAAAGTAATATGGTATATGTGATATGATGATTACATAGTTATAATAATTTTACAATTATAATATATAAATATATATTATCTATCATCATACCCTATCAAGGTAGGTGTTGATGGAAAATGAGTCATATCAGTTCGTGGGGTGGTAGTCCGCTATACAAATGATTAGAATTTTCATTTCCTATTTGATGTAAAAGGAGATAGATGATTTTAATTACATAATAATAATAATAAAATATAATTATATTATATATAATGGTGTTTTTATATCATCATTATTGAATAATTTTTTATGATTTTGGATGAAGAAATAAAATCACAATGCATGTTTAAGAACATTCCCTCTTCTTCGGACAACACCATTAGGTATTCACCAAAATACATTATATGTTGCATTTATGATCAAAATGTGGGTTCTATGATGAGGTAATTATTAAATTGGTTTTGTTATTTATTTTATAAGAAATATATATTTGGAAGAATTAAGTGGAGAGGAGATGAGGTGGCCTTTTATAGGTGGGGAAGAAGAACACACATTTTTTAAAATAATCAACCATACCCACGTTTTTCTCAGGATACAGGGCTTAAAAAGTACATTACAAGATATTATATGATATAGTGTTGATATATTTCCATATAATAATATATTTAATCGTTTTCAGTTCATTTTCCCATATATTTTTAGTTAACCCCCAGTAAATTTGTTATTACCTTAATTATGGTAAATAAAATTTAATATTTTCACTGTTAATTATGGTAAAATTTTAATTATACTTTATTACATAATATAAATTGTTTTTATGGAAAACATATAATCCATTATTCCATATCAAATTAAAATTATTTCAAAATTTAATTTAAATTAAACCCATTGACGTGTAAAAAATATATTTTATAAAGAAATAATTTCAAAAGTTTAAAAAAAAAATTTATCATAATTCAATCTAAATTTGATTAAAATGTTACAAGTTAGATTAATTGTAACACAATTGAACTAATTTAACTTTAAATCCAATTTATAATTTAATTTAACTTTTCAAAAAAATTTATTGAAAATGAAGTTTTTAATAAAAATAATAGTTTCACTATTCATTAAAAAATTAATTTTTCATCAAATTTTAATAATTGACCCATAGATAATTTTGAAATTTAATTTTAAAAATTGATTTTTATTATTTAAAATAATTTTCTAAATATTATTAAAAAAAATTAAATTATGCTTTCACAGCATGATTAAAGTACATTTTATAAAATACATTTTTTAAAAGCAGATCTTTTTAATACATATCACATTTATTTTATTTATAATAACTATATAACAATTGAAATTATTTTTTATATTTTTAAAACATAAAATATTAATAATTTATTTAGTGAAATTCATACCCACCAATTTAGTAGCTATGTTATAATGATATACTATATTACGGTTCAATTAGACTCGGGGTATCAAGTTCCACAAGCTATAAAATTGATTGTATTTATCAAAAACGAAAAATACAATAAATTATCGGGGTGTTGAATTATATTCTAGGATTAGTTTTTAGATTCATTATATTATATGGATTATGGTGTTTCTTATTTAAAATCTATATGTGTTACATTCTAACCCCATAAATAAATAGTGTCCTCGCAATTTAATATTGTTCTTGGTAATATAGGGTCTTTCATTTGAAAATCACATTCTTGAAATGACATAGCATGAAATGGGTTAATAAAACATCCTATTGATAATTCATAAAATAAATTATGAAGTTCATCTATAATAATTATAGAACTATATTTATATATAAGAGAACACAAAAGGGAATTGAAGATATGGACAGAGAAGAAAAGCATAAATAATTATAGAGTGTGATTGATGATATTAATTACAAAACAATAAATCATTAATGATATAAGGGACACATTAATTTATCAAATATGACAGTAATATGATAACATTTATAATATAATTTTCATAGATATAGGGAATTCTTTTACTTTCATGATATAGAACACAAGAATATTACTTGATATTTTTTAACTCATAATCACTTTTTAATCCGTTGGTTATGATTTATTTATTACTCTAGTAAATGAATATCCTAAAAAAAAATTATACATAAAAGAAATAAAATTAACGTTTAATATACTACGTAATCCATAAAATAATAACAGGATATTTCCCAAATTTTTACTAAAACAAACATTGTTAACACAATGTAAGGAAATACAAAAAATGAACAAACCAACATATTAGAATCAAAATACATATTTCTACTTAAATAATTCCCCAAATAACGTTACATTACAAACAACCTCAACATGCATAAATTTTAATGTGTTCTTCATGTAAATTCATAGGTTAAATCTAAGGGTTTTGTATACATAAACACAATGAAACATTTCCTGAAATCAAATTAACAGTTATCATGGAAATTGTCCTGTTACATATAATTAAAAATTAACCTTGACATCACATAAGGGATTTGTAGGAATCTCACCCTTATCATCATTCAGTTGTTGGTTCATTCACCACGACTATCCCAAATGTGACATCGTGTCACCTGACCTTCGAGTTGACCTTTTTCTAAATATATATTATTATAATTCATATATTCTTCCAAAAAAATGTGAAGAACATCCTTGAAATGAATTCAATCATTAAATAACCTTTTTATATATGTTTTTAATAATTTATTTTTCAATGTCTACTAATATTATTTGACTATTATTACTATGTCATTACTTATCTTATTAAACATATATTTAATTAATGACATTAAACATATTTCCACTATATATAAAAGGATTATTACTCAAATGACCTTTTTGAAAAACCCAAATACTAAATCAAATGGTTTAATTTCAATATCACAATGGAATATACTAGGTTAGTTCAATATATCTTGTCATAAAATTCTAAATCTAGGATAACAGTTAACATAAAATAATAAGGTATGAATTGTTAATCTTATAATCACAATCCTGGGTTATTTTGAATGTCATTAAATGATAATAATATAGTTATATCATTGATAATGAATTTTAAATAAAATGTGATTTAACAAAATCATATCCCCCAGATGTTTAATACGAGGTTTGTAATATGGACCATTTTCATGTACTAGGTAATGCTCGAGTCAAGACCCATGTGCCTTTTTCAAGGATATTTCCCATTAGTATGTTTGTTCAAGAATCACATCATCTCTTCATATATAGACAAGGATTTAGTTCTAGGAAAATCCATATAATATCTATCTTACCAAAACTATATAATGTATTTATATACTTATCTTCCATGTAAATAATAGGTTTATGTTCTCTAATTTATGTTTTCCTAAATATATATCCAAATTATTTCTACTATAATTCATCTAAAACCTACTTTAAAGACCCCATCCCTAGTAGAACAAAGATTGTGGTCAAATTAGTAATTTGGAATAAGATGCATGAGATCCCATCCTAAAGGTCGAAATGGTTTATTTATTTTGGTATACTAGAAAAAAAATGACTCCTAAAATACATTTATAAAAAATTCATAATTTTTTTCATAATTTCATTATTCTCTCTATCATATCCTTGAATATAATTCTTAGTAATCTTCCTAGATTCATAGTTATGGAAAAAAATAGTTGATCTAAAATTCTTAGAAAGGGTTAAGTATAATGATGGATATCATGATTCAATAAAAAAAACATAAGAGTAAGGAAAATATCTATATAGACATGGAATTTAATAAAAAATGGACTGTCAAGATTAGATAAGGAATAATCAATATGGGAATGTATATATTTGAAAACACATTCCATTTAATCAAATACTTTGAAAAAATGCATCTATGGCTACTATAATTTCAAAAAAAAATCATGAATAATTATTAAATAATTATTTATAAAGGAAATAATTAATTATTATATCTCATGATCTCATGAATATTGATACATCTACTATTATGAACTTTCATGAGATATTATAAATATTTTGGGTAAAAATGGGTTTAATTATTGGTTACTAATTTTCCAAATTTGAATGTTGATGCATAATGGGTATATATAATTTTAGGACCCAGCTATAACAGTAGGTCAAAATAATTCCTTAAAAATTTAATGATTTATTTCATTCATGAATCAATACGACTTAAGAGAAGAAATCCATATTGAATACATAAATCAGTATTATAAAAAATTTCAAAATTCAGTCATATAATTTTCAAAATAAAACTTTGTATGATAAAAAGTTATATGGCTCTTTAAATAATCATATCCATGAAAAATATTATTATAATATTTTTGGTAAATGAAATGTAAAATGTTAAAATGAAAGATAATGCTTCAAAGAAAAGTTAATAACAGCGAAAATAAATAAATATATTGAATGTAAACACGTACTATGGTCAAAATGATCATAAACCATCTATAAAAATAACATGTATGGTATCAATAAAACATATCATAGGTTTATTAAAATAAAAATAGAGGGTTTTTTCATTGAAGAATAGAAATACCTTACCAATATTCATAAAAATATTCTTGAGGAAAATATCCTTTTCACATTGCAAATATTTAAAATAAAATTCGAAAAAGTTTTTGAAAATCTAAATCCTTGAAAATAACCATTGAAACATATATTGGATTCTTTTTAAACAATGTGTGGTCCTGATGGAAGGAAATTTCGTACAAGACATGTATTATAAAGAAAATATAAATCTAACATATTTGGTAAATTCCAAACATTCCATGTTTGAAAAAAGGCATGAATATTTAATTTAATTTTTTCAAAATGTAAAAAGGGATGAAAAAATAAAAAATAATTTTGAAAAGTTGAAAAACATTTTAATATTTTTTTTAATAAAAAATAGTTTCAGATGAAAATTAATATCTTATAAAAGAGTCAAATAATTCCCGATTTCATTTAAAATGCATTTCAATTATTTCCAATACCAAATAATTGGAATATGGTATTATTACTTGAAATTATCCTGACTAACCAATGTATAACAAACTGAAATTGTTTTACTTAACAATTATCAAACAATGCCCTTCAATGAAAATTCAGGAATAAATAATCTCGATTAGAATGATATTACCTTACAAATATCATAATCATTGAGTAAAAATTGATTAATTATTATATTATATGTATCAAATTTAAATAAAATACAAGTTAAAATGAAACATAAAATAATAAAAATTCATTACATACATAATCTTATATTATTACAGACAATGATGATGTTGTGTTACCCAACAAAAATAAATTTATTTATGATGTTATTTACCACTTGGTAACATTTAGTTAAAAAAAAAATTGGATAAATAATTCAAATAAAGAATTAATATACCACGACGTACTAATAAATCATGGTATTACATGTCAAAGGGATATTATATAGACTTGAATAAATAAATTAGCTGCATAAAATTATAATATGTATCAATTAATGAAAGTTGAGATGATGACCCTTACCACACGTTTCCCATAACTGATAACACTATAACCTCATGTATATTTTTTTTAAACATGATATTTACTTATAAAATTAACCTAATTATATTTATAATATCATATATAGTATTTTTATCAAATCTTATCAACCTCTCATTAAGTTTCTTTCATTATTACTATTGTTTTGGGTGTTCATTTCGTTATTCTATCATTTATGTTTTTCCAAAAATATTGAAATATTTAAAAAAGAATATAGTAAAATAATATCCGAAATATTTTAAATATAATAAATATTTTTTTATTTAGATACATCTTTATAGTCATTCATGAAAATATGAACTAGAAAATTAAATGCATGACTTCG
The DNA here is from genome assembly GCA_963277665.1 of Viscum album. Taxonomy (NCBI): domain Eukaryota; kingdom Viridiplantae; phylum Streptophyta; class Magnoliopsida; order Santalales; family Viscaceae; genus Viscum; species Viscum album. Next base: position 1,963,060,920 of record OY728156.1, on the reverse strand, counting down.
TGGAGATAAGAAGTTGTATGTATGCCCGAGCGATGATATCATATCTTAATACAGAATGGGGAGAAAATTTGGGTGATACATTAATTTCATGGTGTCAATATAATTTCATATATATCAAATATATTAATAAAATTTGTCATTTAATACCTTCTATGTAAAGTGTTAGTGAAAATGACCAACATCGCTTCGTGAGGTAGTTGTTTTTCGTATACACGATCGACATTATCGTGTCCCAATTTGAATACAAAGTAAGAATTCTTTTCTAATATTATTATTTCATAATTTTAATAATTTCTAATGTTTCATCGATTTATATATTATATCAATCATTATAATCAATTATTATAGGTGTTTATGGAAGACCACTCACATTGGTTCGTAAGTTGTTAGTCTTTTGTAAACACGATGGACAATATTGTTCCCCATTTGAGGGAACAAAATAGAGATATTGTGTTTATCCTAAAAAATAACATATTATTATATTAGATATAATACAGTTATTATAGCTTAATTAATGAATATAATGTTATGGAATTGTAATAATAAATAAAATAAAAAATAATGTTTAAGAACATTATCTCTTTCTCAGATAACTCCTTCGTATTTTCAAAAAAAAATCATTACAATGATGGATTTATGATAAAAATAATGGACATATAATGATGGTATGTAAATAAGTAATTCATTTAAGTAGGTATTTTCTTAACAAAATTCTGTGTAATTCTAAAAAGGAGTGCAGAGGAGGAGGCTTTTTATAAGTATCGGATAACGAAAAACATTAAACTTTTTTAAATTAATATGTCCTAACCACATATATATAATAGAAAAAGAATAAAAAGGGATCATTACTAGAACTTATATTATCTATGGTCTAATTATGGTCTTAAATTAAAAATTTGAACTGTATTTATGTTATTTTAACCATTATCATTTTAGTTTAACCCTTGGTATACTTATTTTTACCATGACCACTTTAATATTTTTTTTCTATTTTCAATATTATTGTGGGTAAGAAATTGAGTTTAATATTATATATAATATAACTTATGATGATTATAAATATATAATCATGTTTTTCAAATTTTATTTAAATAATTCGAAGAATTTAATTTCAAATTAAACATGTAGATGCGTTGAAAAAAATCCCAAAGGAAGACTTTCAAATGTTTAATATGTTTTTATATTGGAATTAATAATGAAGATTATTATAATTACAAATAGTAGTTTTATTTTATCTTAATTTAATATATTTCTGTTTAAAACTATTTTAAAACAATATTTAACATATAAATAATTTTACCAAAAATAATTTTTAATTAGTAAACAATCATAAATAATTTAATCTTTTCATATTATTAACAAAAATTCACAAATATATGATTTTTACACATAAATTTTAAAAAAATGTTTTATTTAAAATAAATATTCCCAAATTGGTAAAAATTAATATTAAATTATGTTTGAAAAGAACAAATGACCATCGTTTTAGAAAAAACATTTTTTCATAAAAGAATTATTTTTCTTTCAAATGATTTAATTTTTTTCTAAAAACTATATAACCAAAAAAAATTTATCATTTTTATTCCATGTAAATTTTTTAACATCATTATTACTATTCATACATTCCATTTTAATAGCTAGCTTATAACAAGAAGCTATATTATGGTTTATTTTGGCTTGTGGTTGTGTGTTCAGCAAGCTATCAAATAGAATGAATTTATTTAAAAGGATAACTGTGTTAGGGTTTTAATTTAACTTTTAATATGGTAAATCATTTCATATACTCGAAGTTACATTATTTTCCTCATTTAAAATAGTATGGGTTTACAATGTTCTTTAATTTGGTTAAAAACATAATGTTCGGCATATGGGAGGTGAAGATGATGTTAGTGAAAATACAATCCCTCAAGAATTTGTACGTGAAGAGTTTTTCATTGAAAACAATTACAGGTTACATCGGAATATGATTTAGGGTAATATTATTTATTCTCACATCAACAAATTCAACACCATCACAAGTCAGTTGTTATCTGTGGGGATTATGTTTGATGATGAGGTATATGTTCTAGTTTTACTGTCATCGTTACCTAATAGTTTGAAATCCACTACAAGCAAATTATTAGTTCATTGATGAATATTTTTTTTGTAAAACTATTATGAATCATGATATTTATTTATGATATTCCAAGAAGATAATAAGGTATATTATCTGGTTCTACTCTGATCATGGATGGAATAAAAAGATAAGTGCAATGAGCTAATCATATAGGATGATCAAAATCAAGAGTAAAGAGTCATGATAAAAATTGTGGCCTGGTCATACAAGTTATATATTTTGGAGTAAAAGAAATGTCAAGGAGTGTACAGAAAAATGAAAATTTCCTAATACTAATATAGCACACATGATAGAGGAAGGAATGATAATGTGATACTGATAATCGTGGATATTCTAAAAGACTCATTTTTTTTATAGAAGAATATTTTTATTCCACATTAGAGAAGGGTTTGATAAAAAATTATATTTATGGAAATCATATAAATGTAAATATTATTGATCTTGGATCCTTAAAAAATTTTGGGAAAGGATATACATGGTTTAAAAACAACAATCTACGCTTGTTTATTTTTGAAAATTTAATGAATATCCATGCACTCATAAGAAATCAAATTTCTATCAAGAATCATGATGATGTTAGTTTTGGTGCAAAATTGTTTATTGGATAATTAATGATTACTAAGTGAGATATTGTGATAACTTTTGGAGTAACTAATCAATCCATAAAGTATATCATAGCTAATTTCATAGACATTATTGAAACAAAAAAAATCTATTGGGGATTCCTAACTATATAACTACAAGTTAGGACACATGATTGAGATGTGGATGATAATTCTCACAATAAAATGAGTGCTACTAGATCTAATGTTTAATTTTTTTGGATTTTGGGATTTCATTATATTTATATAGAAGAATAATTTATCCTTTTAAGAGAAGTGTGAACATATACGTGTGGGAACCTGGAGTTGGTGAACATTGATATTTATGTCGTAAACCTATAATTACCCATGGTGGGTCACAATATTATGTATCTTTTATTAGTGAGTGGACATAGTACAAATGATTTTACATTCTCAAATCAAAATCTGTTGTGTTTAACATGTTTTAGAAGTGAAAACTCATGGGGTATAAGGATTCAGAATCAAAGATTAATTGCTCTAGGTTTTAAAATTTTGGATATTATGATGGTAATGAGTTTATTGAATTTTATATTAATGGTGGAATCTGGGTGGATAAGACTCTTTAAGGTAAAACATAATAGAATGGTGTATTTTAAATGATTAACATGACCTTATGAAAATATACAAGGAGTATGAGGTTTCACTAAGTGTTACCCAAGGCAGTGTACGTAGAGGCAGTGAACATGACAATATATCACATCAAAATGGTTCCATCAATAGCAATATGAGAATTTCTGCTAGATGATATATGTTTATTAAAGGAGATAATAATCACTAATTAACAAGTCATTTATTGTTTTTCAAATGTGTATATAAACATATATATGGTACGACAAGGGAAAAACTTGATGTTAATTTAGAATATCATTTCTTTATTGGATAAACTCTTGAGGATTTTTATCATCATTTTTGGGGTGATAATAAAAATACAATCATTAACATATAATATGTGATATTTAATGAATTCTTCACATACAATTTCAATCCATTAAATGATGTAGACTATGGTATTAAAAAAATTAGGGTGCTAAGAGATATTTGAGCTCAAATGTGTACTTGTGTATATAACACAAAACCCAGTAGAGTATACTCCTCAAGTGATGTATAGAAGATAAAAAGGGTGAGGAGACATGTGTAGAGGCATTCATCATCCTTATAATTTCTGTTATTGACTAATGGTGGAGAACCATAATGTTTCAACGTGTAAATCCAGTTGAATGTGTCCAACAAGTGGCAACTGGCTATGGAAGAGAATTATCCATTTCATGATAACAATTCATCAAAGTTGAAACATTTTATAAAATGAATGAATGAAATGTAGAATAAATGGGTATAAAACACAATCAATAACATGATTCAATGACGATTTAAAAGGAATGTCTAGTGGTGAATGGTTTTCAACATAAGGAATCTGTAGACTTTAAAAACATTTCATCACCTGTAGTGAAGTAACCACCATTCAGGTGGTTCTTAGTACTCACTATTATATATCAGGGAATATTCATTATTACCCTTTATTAGTGTTAATAAAAGTTATAATGTTTGTTATTTTATCATTTATATATGAAATAGTAGATAAATGAACATGCTAGTTAGTTCTTTTTTCTCCCTTATGAAGGTCATTGTTTTACGCTACTAATGGATGGACTTTATCATTCCCATTTTAGTGAAGGTAAAAATTATATTTTATAAAAAATTATATCATTAAATATATATATATTTATTTATTTATATAAATATATTAATAATATTCCTTACGCAATATGGTTTATATATGACAAAATATGCATTCACACTTAAAATATAAGATATTTACTGAAAAATGGATTGAATGGTAAAGAAAAATTGATATTAATTATTTATATGATATTTATTACTGATTAATTTTCATTTATAATGAACTGGAAAACATAAATATATGATAATTTCACGAATGATCAAGGATAAGTTGAAAACATGACATGAACGTCATAAAACCATGGCTTTTGATCTGAGTGTATGTTTGGTCTCTATCACATATAATATCAAATCACGATAATAATCAGCAATATAATGAACTTGGTGTACCCTAATTAGAATTTGTTTGTGGTCAAAAATTCCAAAGGGCCATCAAAATTGAATTTTTTCCATAATACATTAATTTTCCAACATTTCATTGAATTTCTGCCTCATTCAAAGGGGACTTTTTTATTTTTTTTCAATGGAGACTAAATTTATTCCTTTGTACAATAGGTGTATATAAAAATTTGTGTGTGTAGGTGTGTCTGTTTTTCTGTGTTGATATATTTTCAATATATCATATATAAATAAATTTTTATAAATATATAATTATCAATAAATATAGTACATAAAAATATTTAAAATAAATAATTATGAATGAATTATAATGAAATAATATTTAAATATAAAATTATATGTATATATTTTTAAAACTACTATGTAAATAAAAAATATAATGGAAAATATTTAAAAGCTATTTAAAGAAATTATATAAATGTTTACAATTATATTAATAAATATTTGAATAAAAATAAATTATGTAAATATATATATATCATAAATTATTATATAAAACATAATAGTGCAGTGGTAAAGGTGTTTGGACTTAATAGAGAAGGTCATAGGTGGAATTTTATGTGTGAAAAAATATTAAAAGAATGAAAAGGGTGATAAAGTGTTTGGAAGTAGATGATAAATGGGGTGGGCTCACGTAACGTTTTGTAATAATCACATATTGGTGTATTTTGAATGGATAAATATGGGTTGGATCACTGATAAAAGTGGTTATGTTCATTGAAATTATTTTTAAATTATTTTTCAGAATTTTATGAGTGCTAAAAAAGCACCGATGAAAGTGACTTTATAAAAACATTTATTTGTAAAAATAAAGGTTATTGTATTTTAAGGGATCTTATACTATCAATTATTTTTAGTAAAGAAAAACCTCATTTTTAGTGATAATAAAATAACCATATGTTGTGGGGACTGTTAAATCCTGGAATGTTCATCTTGAGATGCATGATGAAAAGTCTAGTTTCATTCATAGAGATCTTATGGAGTTTTTCTATATAATAATACATTAGGATATGTTGACCTAGGAAAGTAGTACATAGTGTGAAAACTCTAGAGGAGAATATATGGGTTAAGGATGACACCTAGAAGTGGAAAAGAATGATTGATGCATTCATGAGAAAAAACTATAAAAATGATGTGGCAAAAAATAATGCATCTATTAATATAGAGAATATTATTTTAAGATAATTTTTTGATTAGAGAAAAATTTACAACATGAATAGAAAATCCTATACTCCGTTAATAGTTATGAAATTTTCCCTGAGATTTCAGATTTCAATGAATTAATTCCTCAAAATATCCAAATGTACATGATTATAATGATTTATGAGGAGCATCAAAATGTTTTTCAGGATTAAAGAGAAAAAATATTTCCCTTTTTGATCCCCATATCAGCAATGCACCATTTATGTTGCAAATACTAAACATATATTATAAATTATATGAAAAATGATAAGTTTGTGTCTTAAATACTATTAAAGTGTATTATTATTCAACATATAATAATCTAATAGATGAGAATCTAGTTAGAAACCAGGTATAGTTACTCTACATATTATTTAGAAAAGTAATATATTTTACTATTCGTATTTTATACTAAGTATTATCTATTAACATGAATTGATATTTTCATTGTACGGATTTAGTATTTTAGATTTAAAATATAAATTTCAATAACAATATGATATTTAGTATGTGCATAATTTATATTTTTGTGTGTGAATGCAAAAAAAATTTAACTTGTGTTGAAATAGCTGCATATTTATTATTGAAAAATTAAATCAATTGTTGTTATATGGAGAAAAATATTTCACATTTGTAGCAGAGTAGAAATTATAATGAAAAAATTGAAAAACAAATGAGGGATAAAATAGAAAATATTAAATAATTATTTATAGTTAGAATGATTTGTTTCAAAATTATCTATTTATATCATCATAAAATCAAACAAATGGATTTAAATAATATTCAAAAATCCATTTTGGAGAAATGTAGCTAAAAAATTTATAGTAGTAAGAACTCTTCATCAACATTTTTAGATATTATTTTTCACATTTAATAAATTAAAATTTTTATAATATTAGATTTTAGTAATGAAAATAGATATTATTAATTCAAATATCACATAAGAAACTAATAAAAAATATAATCAATTTTATAAAAAAATAACCTCTTTCCATTTTCTATAAATATTAATATGTTTGTAATTAAAATTTTTATTAAAATAGAGGTCTAAAAAACTATATATCAAAAAGAAGTATCAATAAAATTTTTTAGAAACAATTTCTATAGCAATGAAATGAAATCCTATGTCAAGACTCGATAATATTGTAGTGGTATTCACATGAGATAAATAATTTCGATAATTTTATTTAAAAGTAAAATATCTTCAAAATGGGAAGATAAGTGATTATTGACTTTTAATTTTTTGTATGAATTAGAAACTGTATCAATATACTAATTAACACTAACATATTATAATATAAAGTATTATCTACTTGTTCATATCAAGTATTAGTGGAGTCAAATATTTAGTCACAAATGAGCTCGATGTAGGATTAATAGGTTGGAAATACATAAGTGGTGTTCACTTGAAATTTCTGATCATGAATATAAAAATATATGAACAATTATTACGTAGTATTAAAATATAATTTTTTTATATAGTATAACTAAATCTAAATATCATGAATAATCATGTAGATGAGAATTGGTTACAGATAATGTATCCATATAGTATGTAGAGAATAAATCACCTGGATTTGAATTGTTCCACAAATGGAATGCCTGAATTGAACATAGGTTTCCTCCCATAAAGGGTTGTAGTCACAAATTTAGTGTTTATAAGATATTTTTTTGAAAAAGATCCAATTGAATACATAATAATTTTTTTATATTAGTGATAATAAATGAAATAATGATATTTTAAATAACATACAACAAATTCATTTTTTATTAACTAGTTATATCACTAATGTAGTTCTTGATGGTGAATTTTCATTAATTAAAGATCTTATTTGTTCAAAAAAATAGTTACACCTATAACTATTTTTAAGTTGTTTCACTCCTTGAATTAAACAAATAATAAAATCCATATAAATAACATCCAATTATGAACAAATAATAAGTTGTTTTTAAAATAATAAAAAAATATGAAACTATTGTAAATTTACATTAAAAATGATATAATAATGAATAAATATAATCCATTATATTTAATTAACCTAAATTATTTTTGTAATTAATTTTATGTTTTTTGAAAAAATTTTGAATAAATATAATCATGTTTAAAATAATTAGTATGTTAGAATGAATTGGATTAATGATAAAGAAATGGGATTAAAAATATGAAATATTGGGAAATATGTACTTCTATATTGAATTTGAAGTAATTATAAAAAATATATGAAAAACTACTTTGAAAAAAATAATAAATAATTACTAGTTTTAACAAAAAATATGAACATGTATGGGAAAAAATAAGCATCTGTGTGATAAAATATGAGAAAAGTTTACAAAAATATGAACCTATAAATAAATTTTATCAACAAAAAACAACATAAAAACCATTCCAAGAATAATATAATGTCATATACCATAAGTTACTCCATGGGTGTTTTTAATCCCACATAGAAAATAAATCATTCTACAATCAAGCTACTAATTGTTTTCTAAAAATACCCTCTTGAACTTCCTAAAACAAATCCAGACCATCTTATAAAAAAAATACTGAATTAAATTGAAAAATACCATAATTATGTGGTGTTACATCCTCAACCACATATTGATTTTATGATTAATACTAACTCATCATATTTATATTTTGAAATTAATTATGAAAGTTCAACTACTTAAAAATAGCATATAACCCAATGAAAGATATTATAATTTGAATACATGACATTGAAGAAAATACTCATATGATATATAAAGAGAAAATATTTCACTATGTTTAATTTAGAAAAACTAAACATGAATTATAAACCAGAAAACATAAATAAATATTGTGATTCTTGATGAACAAAATAATGAAAAAATTATCTTGTAAAATCTATTTTCTTTTTCATTTTTAAGTGTATCTATGAATATTGAAATCAATAAAAATTTATGTAATAAAGATTCAGATATACACCAACATGGTCAATAAACTATACATTATATATAAAATAAAATTGTTTTGTTTTGTTTTTTCAAAAATGAAAATCAAGACGAATATCAAATATAAATAATGGATTCATGGTTTATGATAGTGATATGGTTAGAGAATATGAAATATATATGTTAGATTCATGGGTTATTATATTGATGTGTTTGGATAATATGAAATATAAGTCATGTCATCTTGGGTAATGATAGTGATATGTAATGAAATGAATTTAATAAATATGGTGTATAGTTTTATAAAACTAATCATGAAATTTTGTCTTGAGAATCATTTCGTTATAATAGTGATATAGATCAAGATTATGGTGATGGTTTTTGAGACTTCATATGATGAATATGGCCATTTTTTCATGATTTAGAACATTACAATATTCATATGGGAAAATAGAATTTGATGAAATAAAATTAATGGATATAAATAATCATTCATCATCAATTTTTAAGAACAAAAAATTTCACTTATTCTAGAGAATAATCTAGAATCTGATCCATCATTTGTGGGTGGATTGATTATAATAATACATATTTGGATATCAATTAACCTCATTTTTACATGACAATCATTTCTAGTCTATATTCACAGACATTGGAAGGAATAATTCAATAATTACAATCCCATGATGATTTATTGGTGCATATATTGGTTATACTACTATATAAATATATATGTGATTTTCTTCATAAACATTGAAAAATCAACAAAATCATTTGAGGACAATGTATATATTCTAATTATAAAAAATCTATAATGTTGAAATTATAACAAACATTCCATATGATAATATCATATGAAAATATATTAAGATAGGATGAAATTATGTTATAACATTATTAAAATCATTTTAGAGAAAGATATTTTTGTAAAATGAGCATGAGTTAAAAAAAGTTAAAAATGTATAAATAAATTTATACTGTATTAATAAATAATTAATGTAAATTATAAGTTGAATGTGAGATGGAGATAGATCGAAAAGCATTAGTGAAGGAGGAGGAGGTCGGTGGTGGATGAGGTAGAGGTGAGAGATAGAGGTTATAGGTGGTATTCTGAAGAAACAATGATATAATTTTAGGTGTTCTCAAATTTAATGGGTGATGAACTTTGATTTACAACAGTCTTGTGATTATGCAGCGGTTGGAATTTTTAGGATACCAAATGGATTTTGACATGGTTCCACTGATATAGAAATGTAATCTATGGTGAAAAATGGAAATGAGAATTTCATGTGAAATAGATCGAGATATTGATGAAGGGATATATATAGGAGGTTGAATTAGGAGTATAATCAACCTTCTAGAATGTGGATAATTGATATAGTGGGGAGGGATCAGCAGGTAGTGATAGAGACGAGTATAAAAGAGGGGAGGCATAGACAATGAAATATTTAAAGAGAGATTAGGTGGATAATACAGGGGGATGATTAATGAGGGGAAACATGGGTTTAGGGGAAAACACTTGTAGGGTAAATTGTTGGGGAAGAGACACAAGAAATTTGGCACACATCAAATAGTATCAATAATGGATTTGTTTTAAAAAAATCCATGTTAATATTTTAAGAAATTTAAATTAATTTATGATATTGTAATTATTCTTAAATTATCTACTTGTTTATATAATTAAACTAATCAAATTATTTTAATTTTTTGGAAATAAATAAATTTTATAAAATATCAAAAATACTTAAATATTTAATTAATGGTATTTATTTAATTTTTTTTAAAAAAAATCATGAAATTTAATTTTTTTCATTCAAAGATATTCATTTTAAAATAAAATGAATATAAAATATAAATTATGTAAATTTTATATTAAATATAATTAAATTATTACTAGACATTAAATACCATTGTTATTTTAAATAAATCAAATGATTAAAAATTTAAAAAAAATTATGTTGTTATATGTTAATTTTTTTTAATATTTTAAGATAATGTTTTACAATTTTAAAATAAAACAAATAGAGTGTATAAAATTTAATCAACTTGTAAATTTCATTTTTTAGAATAATTTAATGTTATTTTATTATAAAAATAAATTGTTCATTTTATAGGGTTTTAATATATTTCATTTATTTTTTGAAAATATTCTGCATAGATAACATATTTCCCTACATCCATGGTCAAAGTTATTTCTTGACCAATGTATTTTATTCATTTATTTAGAAATTTTATATATAAAAAAATATATATCTTATTATATCTATTTTTCCAAAATAATTTTATCAAATTAATGAAATTAATCAATAATTCCAATATTAAATAAAATAAAATACTTTTCAAATAATTGATTCATAAAATTAAAATAAATATACTAATTAAAAAACATACTATATTTATTCATTTTAAAGTATCTATTCAAATATTTTAACAATAACTAATGTATTAATTCATTATATATTTTATTTTTAATAATAATTAATTATTACATAAAAATAATTTATAGTTTTCTATAATTTAAAAAATGTATTTAAAATTTTGAAAATTATAAAATTTTTAAATAATATTTTTCATTTTAATAATCTTTTATTAACTACGTGTTATTGTATATCACAGTAATTACTAAACTACTTTAAAAACCTAATAGTATTTCCACTTATGAATTAGAGCAGCTTAATTTCTACTTAATAATAATACAAAGAATCCTAAATTAATATATATAATAATAATATATGAAATAATTATATAAAATTTGATTCTTATCATAGAAATTAAGTGTAAACAGATATATATTTTTAAAAATTGAGTTTCAAGGTAACAAAAAAATGTATATAAATTTAAACACGTTAAATTTTCCTTTTCTTCTTGTTGACATTAAAATAAATTTTTCCTCAAAAACCTTTATTGAGGCATAGGAATCCAAATAAATGAATCAATAAAGTGGTGGTTTATTTTTGAAATCATTTCCCTGATGAAAATTTATATCTAGAAATATAATGTTATTAAAAATAATAAGCAATGCATAAGCAATGAGGTTAGAAGAGCATAATCCTAGTGAAAATATTTATATGATAATTCAATGCATATTCATTATAAATTTTGGAAGGTAACAATCACTGTAAATGTAGTATTTAGAAATGTGTAATCATATTATTAAATAAACATAGGGCAATGTAAAGACTGTTTTCTTTATCCTTATTTTAATGATTATATATATTTTAAATATTTTTCTTACCTGAAATGGAATATGGAAATAAATTGTATAAGAATAAAAACTAATAAATACAACCTTTCTGTGTAGGAATATTTTTCAACTTATATGACCATATTACTGAATTTTCTATAAGTATAAGCATTACCGCATGTATTTATTTAAATTATTAATTATATATTAAAATACATGAAAATTTGTATGTATTATATTATTTGTATAAGAATAACCACAAGGATGATCATAATAATAGTATAAGAATAGGCATAATCACTATAATATTAAAAATATTTATGTATTATAGTGTGTCTATAATCATAAGAATCAACATAAGCATACAGAATGGCTTCATGAATATTATTAATTTATTTCATTATTTAAGTAAAATAGTTTTTTATATTCATACTCTAATTAAAAATCTATTTATTAGTATATACATGTTACAACATTTGAAATATTTTATATGTTAGAGTATTTTTATATGACTAACTATTAGTATTATCATAAACATGTTTTTAAGCATGATATTAAACAATTTCACTATCAAATCCAAACTGTTAATTTATTTCATTTAATTATATGTATCAGGAAAATCATGAGAATGGAAATAAGTATAATAATATTCCATGACATGATAATAGCATAACAAAATGAATATAAAGGAAATTACGTGAACAAAAAAGAGGTTGAAAGGGGATCTTGAGAAAATCTAAATCACAAATAACTACTACATAATAATTCATGTGGATATTGAAGATTTATTAATCCTAAATAATTGGTATATAATAAATGAATACAAGCTTATAATTCATTGGTAGACCATAAATAGAGATATATAGAAATCATACTTGGATGGAAAAATTATACCACATTTTTTATGAACATCATTTCATTTGTAATTGAAGTAGATGAAAATGGATATTTAATATCCTTGTTTTGTAATATTAAAACATCCAGATGAACTATTGTATTTCAAATTTTAGTGGAATCTTGATCATAATAATATTACAATAAATTCAACTGCAATAAAAAAGATATTAAGAATTGAAATAGTATTCTATTTTTTAATTTAATTCAAATCACATAAGATTCCATATTATAATGTAATGTCAAATTCCTTATTATCCAAAATCAATTTTCATAAGGCATTAAATATTTAATCTTTTATCTATAAATTATAATTCCATCATATAATGTTGCATTCTAAGAAGACTATTAAAAATAAAATTACTAATTTTTTTATAATGATAAACGAAATGAATTATTTAGGAAATAAATTAGAATATAGATTTAAATTAACAAAAATCTATTTTTTTAAACTTATATTCATTTAAAATTAAAAAGAAGAGTGTATTGAACGGTATATAAAACTTGGAATAATAACTATATGATTTCAGAATTTATAAAAGGAAAAATAGATTTTTTATAACCAAATATAGAATCATTCACCTAATTGTTATTTTCCGAATTTTAGAATATATCATCAGACCATAACAAATTAGTTTTTGGTATTATTACTTTTTTCCCATAACATTTTCAAAAATAATAAATATAATTTTCAACATGTTTCATGTTTATCTCTATACAACAGTTAATTTCACATAATTCTAAATATTAGTTTAATATTTATATAAAAAACTGAAATACCAAGATGTATGATATATTAACAAATCCAACTAATTTGAGAAATAAACAACTATCAACTTGTTCATATAATGGTGAAAACATTGAGAATGACTAACTCACTATGGGTTGGTAATTAAATATATCTAAATAGAAGGATTGTAGTTAAATAATGTTATTGTTGTGGTTTCCCTTTTTCTTGTGCAACCTTCATGTTACCTATCATACTAACAACTTTATGTTCCCATAGTTCTTTGAAATTTTGAAGAAAAAAATGTGAAGAATTTTAAAAAATAACTATAATAATAATGATAAAAAAAATTCCATGTAAAAATAGAAATAATAATTAAATTTAGAGTGGAATGAGAAAAAGTTCCAGAATATTAGAATAATAATTATTTGACCAAAAAAATATCCATTTCTATTCTTAGATATAGAAAAAACATATTTTGACACCAAAAGATGTTTACTGGAACCCCAATACCTCATATCATTCTATTACACATATCATGTGACATATGGGTGAATCCCTCCCCTGAAACAATTCATATTTGATAAATAATGGTTTAGTGAGTGAGTATGTTAGATAAAAGAGAGTCATTATAATTATACAGAAAATAATACTTCAGTATGTTTATTTTCACTTTTTATATAATTTAGGTAGTTGAATCACCCAATACATAGAAAAATTTCTATTAGGAAATATAAAATATTATATTTGATCGCATCCACTAGTTTTTTTGAAAGAATAAATTTTTTAGAAATGATTATTTTCAATTTATAAATAATAATAGATAATGAAATGATTTATCCATGATAGAATAGTTAAAACAAATACAACCCCACATAATTTTTTATTGATTGAATATTATTTTTTAGAATCCTACACCACAAAAGGAAGATCATGATAACAATCCCACTAAGAAAAAGTATTATCAAGAGTGTTGAAGGACCAAAACACTGTAGAGATCATCACCAAGACAAGCCATAAAATATCATAATGCTATTGTATATGCATATGAGTTCTATGTATTACAAATTATATATGAAAAAAAATACATAAATATATTATAAAATATTAGTCTAGATCAAATATTTATTATAATTCATATATTTTGATATTTTTTATTGGCTTACTGGTAAGCGCCCAATAATCCTACATGAAAATTGGGGGTTCAAAACCCATTGGGCGCAAGTACTGCAGCATTACTATAGCACACTATAGCTTCAATGGCACTGTAGCAATGACGGGAACTGTAGTGGTGACATGACACTATAGCAGTGGCAGGGTACTGTAGTAGCGGAGGATATTGTGCATTACTATAGCAAGCAAAGTACTGTAGCAGTACTGTTTATAGAACGGTCCATGGGCCAAAAATTGGGCCTACTGGCCATTTAATGGGCTAAATGACCAATGGGCCTTCAGGGTATGTAATGGGTCTCCCTCTACCCAATTAAAATAGGTCATTGCATTGCTGTAATAAATAAATGATGTTTCGGCCCCAACCTTAAAAATATAAACTATTTATAAAAAATGATCAATGTTATGATAAACGTTGAATAAATGATGTAATATATAAAAATATTATGTTCATGAATACATTTATAAACCAAATCATGTAGAAATTATAACTTATAATAATAGTAAATGTTCAATAGTTCTTTATTTTTTAATAAAATTTAATTTTAAATGGGTGACTTCGGGATTCAAGAGAAACATTTTTTTAAATGGTTATTTATTTTCCAAGGAAAAAGTAATTAAATTAGAAACTAATATAATATATGTTTTGAAAAAGTTGAAATTGAATAATAATATTGATTTATATGAGAAATTTTATAATATTTAAATTTATATTTTATAAGTATAGTGGGATTTTATAATATTAAATGAGTATATTATTAGCAATTGTGTTAATATTTTAGTAATATGTCAAAGTATACATAGTTTGTATATTTCGTTAAATAATTAAAATTAAAGATGAAAAAACTAAAACATAAGAAATTAAAACGATTCAAAAATATAGGATAATGAAATGTAATAACAAAATAATTGTAATATGTTAAATTTTAAAATATTTTAAGAAGAATACAATGGAATAGAAATGAAAAAAATGTAATGTTTAGTAGAAATTATTGATAACAGTAACATAAACCCCTATGTTTTTGGGATATTCCATTATATATATTTTGTTGATATATGTCTGATAATAAGTACAAACATAGGAAAAATATTAGATTTTCAGGAGTACATAATTGAAAATTATAGTTATTTAGTTTAATTCTTAATGAGGACAAATTATTTAATAGTTTAGACTAATATAGAAGGGGATTGATAAGAAAAATATGTCATGAATATATCAATAAATTTACAAAATTATGAAATAATAAATTAACTTTAATGTTCCTGTTCTTTTAAATAAATATATTCAAAATAATACAAATGGATAATAAATTTATTGATTTATGAATATACAAGGGGTTTTTTAGAAAATGGAAATGGTTATGATGAATTTTTTTAAAATATAGAATACTAAATTTTCATTTTAGAAGAAAAATTAAAATAAAATTGATGGAAAATAACCTACTATCCATTAAACTTATAGATCCACAACTATATATTATATTTTCGAAATAAATCATCATGATTCTGGGTATCTGTAAAAAACCAAAACAGGTTATCATATAAATTTATATCTCAACATTAAAGGAATATAGTGTTAACAAAATAGTATTATTTCAAGATTAAGACAAGAATAATCTAAAATTATAATATACATCCATCATGATAAATTCGATAAGGAGTATAACACTAGTTTGATATTTAATAATGATAACATATAACATATAATTAAATAAGAAAATAAAAAAATATTTTTCACATTGATGGTGAACACCAGAGTGGATATCCAATTTATTTATTTTTCTTTAACAAATATTTCTATATTACATTACAATAATATAATGAGTATACATTCAATACAAAATCTCAATCACATAGTGAATGCATTAATGAAAATTGTGTCCACATTTCCTAGAATGTGTATAGTGAATATAATATCACAACTATATGAATTTGTATAATTTATTCACATATATATATCGATGAATATAAATTATTACACATTTTAAATTAATGAATATTATTAATTGAAAATTGGATATAAATTAAAAATATATGAAATCTATATATTAAATGAATGAAACCAAAAACTAGATTAAAATAGTAAAAAGGAATTGAAAAAATAAGAGAATATCGAGAATAAAATTGATGAAATCCTATTAAACATAAAAATATTTAATGCATAAATATGTAAAAAATATATACATTTTTGTAAATATAATAACTTATTTTCTAATACAAATTTTATATTTGATGACAAGACTTGTATAATGGAATTATTGTTTGGGATAACAAATATAACTATATTAAACTAAAATAGTGTTAAACCTAATATTATTAAACATAAAATTTTTAATAATAGACATGATGATTTTTAATGACAAACATAACAATTTATAATATTAATATTTTAAAATATTTTATTAGAAACAAAAAATTATTTCATGAAAATTAATTGAATCACTGTAATATGACAATAATCTAAATCGATGAGGTAATGAAAAAATGTCAAAATTTCATGCCAAACTGATCAAAAAATTAATATCATAAGAATGGTTTTAGATTAAAAAACTCACTATTATATATCTATGTGGTCACATTTTTTCCTTGTTTTAATCCTTTATTTTTTTCTACGAAAACATAGTTAAAAAAATTGTAATTTTTTCGGAACATGATATAGTAATGAATCATAGACTGGAAGGATTGAAAATTAAATATCATAAAAATTCAAAAGCAATTACAAATAAAACATAACTATTAAATAATTTTCTAAATTATTGGAATGTTCCCCATGGAATAGGAATTAGGATTCCAACTATTCATCAAATTTATAGTAATAAATAATTACACAATAAATAATGTAATGAATTTATTAAATTCAAAAAATGGGGTGGATATAATTTACATTTTCCATATTTCTTACTACTATAGAAGATGCATTTTTTTGGTAATTTGAGTGAATTTTGGATATTCATCAAAACCAATCACATATAAAGTGTTAATACAAAATATATAAACATACATTTATTTTATATTTAAAAAATCTATTTTAAATAACTCTATGATGATATTTTAATGATAATGATAATGAATGTTGTAATATTGATAATATATATGGTGCAAAATAACGACGTAATTTGTAAACAAAAAATATTACGATAAATGTTTAGAGATTTAATATTGTAACAATGATCATTTAACATATAAAAAATAGAAAATATATAGCCAGTATAATAATATATCCAATACATAATTAATAAATATATAGTATATTTCATGAAAATGAATTTAGTGATCATATAGGGTATAAAAAATTAAATGATATTATTAAGTGAGAAATTATGAGTTTATTATATAATGAATTTAAACCCTACATATCTAAATAATAATGTTAAGAGGAGATATCATTCAAAAATAATGTTATACGCTACTCAATTGACACTCTAATGAAGTATTATTTGGTGGAATAATATCTTTTTTTTGTTGGTGAAAAATAATGGACAATAATACCTTTCTGGGAATCATTAAAAATATTGTAGAATGATACTAGCTTCTTGGAATGAGTGTAATATAAATGATTTTTTAGATAATATAATATTAACGTACAGAAGGAAGAATGCATGATAAATACATTACAATGGAAATGACATGATAAATCCTTGAATAAAGTTTAATTCAATTTGAGTTAAGGAAACATACTAGTGTCCATGTGTCATTTAATATTATTAGAGAAACAACCCAATTCATGAACAATAATATTGCTCATACATGAAGTAACACCAACATAATAGTTATTTTTAAATTCCATTATGTTTCACTGACTACTAAATCATGAAATAAATGTCACTAAGAATAATCTAGAATGTATTTTTAAGAAAAAAAATTAGTGGGAAAAGGGGAAATGAATATTTTACACATGTTAAATTAATGAATATTATTATTATTACTGGATTATTAATATGTAATTTAAATATTTTTATTTTATAATTCATTTTTAAATCCAATATTTAATTAAATCAAAATAATGTAAAGAAAAATATATTTTTTAAATTATTATCTAAATATTTTTAAATAATAGTGTGTTTTTATACATAACATTATATTAAACCATGAACAGTAATCATATAACTAATATTTAATTAGATAGATATATTAAATTATAGATATTTTTATTTTATATAGTTATTAACATTAATAAATAAATGTAATGTTATTCAATGGTTACCTTTATTATTAACATAATTCAATAATTAAAATTATTTAATACCGATTATCAAAAATCATAATTAATTATTAAAAACATTCAGTCATATCATAATTAGCATTAAGAAATAATCATCATATCCATACTCATAATTAATTTTATTTGAATTTGTTTTTTTATTACAGCATTTTAGTGTAATATATTTTTTATTTTCTACATATATAAATTTAATTGTATTAATGATAATTTATAACAATAGTGTATATTATTTATATATAATTTGGTCAATGATATTCTGAGTGATTTATTGTGTTATCACCATAGAGAAACCATAACCCTCAATATAATCCACCGTATGAAATCCCAATCATATCTAACTACACCTCATTTATCAACCTACCACATAAAAAATTTAAAACCAACCATGACCATCACCATAAAATTAACACATCTGAGAAAACCTATCATGAAAAAAGGTCATTTACATCAGATCCTTTTTGAATGGTGAACAAATAAAAATCTACCCAAGATGCACCATCTGGATTCCACCAAGCTAAACTTGTCAAAGATGATACATCCCAATAAATTTCAGATTAAATTAGAGTAGGAATGTTCATGGTGTTAAAGATGTATAAAAAATTATGATTGAAGATTATTCAAAAGTATTTAGTTTGAGGATAAGAGATATTAAAGTATGATTTACCATCAATTAAATTGACAATATATAACTAAGGGTTTCAACAAATCGAGGATGATCGGGTTGAAGGTGGAAATTCCAAGCATTCAAATATGATCATGTAAGTCCATTAAGATACATATGAACATAGATAATAATGTATCTTAATGAATAATAATGGATAGTGATGGTTTATTGAAGATGAAAAAATTGTATCAATTTTTTTTTCATGAAATCCATATTAGGTGTATATGTTTGGACCTAATGAGATTGAATGGGTTTGAGATACCAATCGAGCCACACATGTACCTTGGATGACTAAATATAATAATTGTAGACATTGAAAAGATATGAGCTAGACTCAATTTTGGTTTTCTTGACCATATGTTGTTTTATTGCATGTGCAGTAAGAAGATGGGGGACACCAAGATCCCCACTCCACCGGCTTCAAGGGAAAAGAATGATTCAGACAAGGTGTTTGAGGAAATTCTAATATGAAACAATCAACAACAAACATGAAGTGATTATCATATCTTTCCCATGGTGTCACGTCGATCCATGTATAGGATAACTTCACCATTGTGCATCATATTTTACACGAGAAACTAGCTCCTGGTCATATATTATAGAATCATAATGTATCCATGTCCTTTATATAAAACCATCATGAGAGCACCTCCAAACACCAATTACACTTATCATCACATATCGATACACTGAACTCTAGAATGTTCCCCAGTTTAGGATTGGCCAACATGAATTGATGCCCAAAAATAAAATATGGGCCAAATTTGAGGACCTGGTGAATGAATCATAGATCCCATTTTTAAAAAAAATCCATGACACCCAACATGTAGGAACTATATTACCTATGTAAAATTATCATAAATTGAAAAAAAGAGTGTAAGTTGGTCTGTAATGGTTGTTCTCTATCTACGTTAAGGTCAGAACAAAAATTATAAAGTTGGATAAATTTCACCCTTAAATTTTATTTTTCATATATTAGTAATGTGATAAGTATATTGGATATTTAATCTTATATTTATAAATTATTTAGCAATGGGAAGTTAATAAGGAAATACAATAGTTGTTTCAATGAACTATAGAATTCCTAAAACATAATAATGGCCCTATAAGATTTTTAAGACCTATTTAAAGGTAATGATAGAGTTTTGAAGGATCATTATAAAAAACATGGAATGATTTTAGTCAATTTATAAAGGTAATGAGGTGATTCATAATGGTACAATGATATTTGAACTACATACATAATGTTAGTTCAATGCACTATGATAATGTAATAAAAAGATTTATTGATCCAGGTAAATGTGATTTATTTTACTATGGATTATTGGATTTAAAAATGTTGTTTATATAAAAAATTTAATGTTGTTGGTCACATGTGGCAGATCTGGAGTTGATCATACAATCAATCGATAAGGTGTTCATGTGTTTTATCTTTTGTTGTGGGTGATCTATTTAGATATTAATTGAGTTATAGAATTTTTATATTTTAATAAAATGATATATAATGATTCTAGGAAAGTTGTTTTGAAATGAAAAATTAATATCATAATGTTTATTGTGATACCTGAAGGTTGTTGAAGAAGGGAGGAATCCACGATCATATTTATATATTCATTTCAAATGAATTTGATTATCACAGAAATTTAAAAATAAAGATATCATCATTCCATTGTGATTTTATATATAACTATCCGGGTGACTATTTTGGATATTAGGCATGTATATGTGAAACATTGAGTTGATTTATGCCATAGGTTATCATATCATACTACATATAATCATGTATATCTGGATAGGTATTATGTGAATTTATATCGAGGGAAAATTATGGATATAATGATTCAAGGGTAATTAAAATATAACATTAAAATAAATTTCCAATTATTCATGGAATTCAATAATAGGTTTAAATAAAAAAATTGATCCTCATGAAGATAGGATTTCGAAATAAGAACAAGTAGATCCTGCTGAGACTTCTAGATAATTAAATATCAAATAGTCTTTTAGAATAAATGATAAAAATAGTTATTATATTATTATAAATATATATATATTCAAGTATCGAATAATATGTTAATTATAATATTGATAACTAGCATGCATTGTGTGAGATACTTTTGGGATCCCAATACATAAAAATATTGAGATAAGTGAAGGATTTCAAACCATGATCTATTGTTCTATTGTGAACCTAATTATTTAAGAAAATTGAGAAGAACCAGATCAATCAAAATCTAGTTGGAGATTCTAGAAGAATAAATTTTTTGTTAGCTACTATTGAAGATATTGATGAATAAGTACATATGAACGTCTGTCGATCTAGTATGCTCGTGAAGGGAGATCTATTTCACAAGTCTAATAGAAGATGCCATGATCATAAATATATTTTTCTAAAAGTGGATCAATGTTGAAGAAGAAGATTATAATTGGGGTGTCTAACTAGTTTTTGAAAGAATTTTATTGGGGTTTTTAACTAATAATTAGAAAATTGTAATTTTCATGTCTAACCAATTACAATAGAATTATAACTAGTGTTTCTGGCCACTTGTGTAAATATGGTATGGAATATAGTGAGATTTTATGTTGAACATTGTAAATAACATGTTTTGTGTGCACTATTTGTAACATTACAAACAAGGTGAGGATGTGAGATATTATTATTTGGATTAAAAGCATTAGTAAGTTCAAGAGGATGAATTTAGAAGAAGAATAATTTAAAAAATCCCAATTATTCACCCCTTAGTTCTCATCCAACCTATGTAACTTTATAATACATGAATATAATACTAGTTGATTTAAAATAATATTTTGGAAAATTAAAATTGTGTGTGTTATGATGGAAGAAAATGTGACTCGAGGAAATGTTTTTATGCACCTCAAGAATTTCCACTAAAGTAAACTAATCCTAAAATAAATTAAAACGGTATCTATATAGTCAATATTATACATTATAAAAAGTATTATTTCATAAATGATGAGATTTAACACATGTTAAATAGCTTTTGGAATATGGTTCCATCACCTCCAACCCAAAATTTTTAGAATTAATTCGAGTAAAGATGAAACACAGTGGGTAGAGATTGTTCATAGATTACAAGGCCTTATGTTTTTTGGTTGTACTAGAAAAATACAAAATTCAAGGAATACGAGAAATGATGGATGACTTTCAGGGATTAGAATACATTACAATGGTGGATTTGAAGACCATTTTCCACTAATTATTGAGGAAAGAGGAAGATATTAGGAATACAATCTTCAAAACCCATTAAAGAATTATGAATACCACTTTAATTATTTCTTTTTGATAAATAAACCTATGAATTTATAGGATACTATTAATTTTGTATTTTTGTATTTCTTATGGAAGAGTGGTTTCGTATTATTTCATGATATGATGTTGTAAAATAATAGATGGAATGAAAATATAATTAAGGTAACATTTTTTATAAATGATGATGTAAAATTAACTCTTTCCAAAGAAGATGAATTTCACTTTTGTAATGTGGTTTGTAGGGTATCTGGGGAATATATTTTTTAGTGATGTAATTTTAGTGGATCCGATGAATCAAGAGGATTATAAATTTTGTAACGATAAATTGTAATGTGAATGACATGGGGGTGGGGGTTAGGTCTAGTTGGATACATTTAAATTTTATCATGGGTTATAGAAGGATTTAAAGACCCACAGTGTCCTAAATAAAAATATTGGGTTTTACTATAGACATTAAACTCAATTAAATAATTTTCATACATAAGAAAAACATGATTAATTCAAATTTTGGTTCCTGTTAGAATTTTCCAATGGATTTTTAATGGAGTGTGATGCCTCTGGTTCATGGTTTAGAGTTATATTAAAATAGGAAAGAATTCATATATACTATTTTAGTATGTTTTTATTTGAAAACAATGTGGATAAATATATATATGAATATTACCCTATGGAGTTGGTAATATCAATATAGCAATGTAAGTATATTTTATTGGAAATCAGCATTGGTTATAAAAAATCATTAGAGCCTTCTACATCTTCTTAATCAAATGTTAGATTCCATTGAACATCAAATAAAGAATGATAACTTACTAGGATATGATTTTATTGTGATTTACAAGAAACAAAAATTAGTTATTTCAATATTGGTCAATCAAGTGAGACATGTGGGGGAGATCATACATACATATCATTTTTATAATCCAATTGGATGGATCAAGATGTGTTGTAATAATATGTAATGAAATTGGTGATTATAAGGGAATTTATATATATTATACAATGTAGTTGTTTCATAATGAATGGATTTTTTGTAATGGATTGTTGTTTTATAAGAAGGTATTGGTCTTGAATAAAGGATAATATTTAATTCCAATGATGTTACTACATTTTTTGTATTAGTGTATCCTAATCCTTGTATTATGTTGGGGTTATTATTAGAATCCAGTACTACACATTACGCTACAACTATAACTAATCACTATAGAACTGATGAATCATTGTAGTAGAGATATCTAGCAATACTAAAATGGTTTTATAGTAATGAAAAAGTGAAAAAATAGAACTATAATATCTTGGACTTCTGGTTGGTGTTATTGTAGCTCCTTGGACTTCATGCCACTAGTTACAATAGTATAATTGACTTACATTTTGTTTGGTGGAACTATTTATTAGTTTTTATTATCAGATCATTTCAATCTAGGGTTTTATTTTAATATTATACCTTTTAATTTCATCTCTTAATTTTAGTCTAGTGATTCTGCCTCCCCTTGTGAATTTGTATTTATTCTCTAGTCATGTTGATTATTATGTCAAGTGTTCTTATTCTTCTTCTACATTTTATATTTTTCTCCCTTTTACTCTAATTTCCAAAATTGTTTAATTTTTCTTCTATAAAATTTATGTATTGATTAATCTAAAAGATTAAATTTGAAAACTCAAGGTCAATTTTATTGAATTTAATAGTGGCTATAGTAGAATTCAAGGTCAATGCCAATATCTTTTACATAACTGACTTAAGTAATAAGAGAATGTACCTCAAAGAATAACAATATCGAAAAATGATTTACATTCCCATTCTATGTGAGAAAATAATGTATAAAGATAATATGTAGTGAAAGAAACTATATATTTAGGTTATGGGAGTTTCTCACCTCATTTTTTTAGAATTAAAGACGAGAGGATGACTGCTAAGATGATGAATGTTATTTTGAATATTTATGAGAATCCTTATGCATAAAACAAAATTTATATTTAATATGAATAAATTTGAAGGGAAGATGTTTTTTGATCATGTCAACATATCCAACACTATCACAAGTCATTTTTTTAGGTGGGAATTATGCTAGATGATGAGGTATGCAGGTTTTTACAGGCATTATTACCAAATCATTGGGAAGAAACTATAATATCTATGAATAGTTTATTAAGAAAAATAATGTTCTTTCTAACATATTTTTGAGACCTTATCATCAATTAAAAAATTCATAGAATAAAATCAATAATATTCTATAGTGATGATTTAATCATTGATGTAAAATTCATATATGTACGATGATATAATAAAAAAGGATGATCAAAATAACGAGTACATATATGAGACAAGGAAATGGGGGCTAGTCCAACCTATTGGATTTTTTTGAAGGAATTACATATAAAAAATAAATATAAGGATAAAAATATGTTTTGTGAAACAAATATTAAAAACAATATGATTCGCGCTCAAATTTACCCAAGAGATAATGGTAGAACAATCCTTGTAGTTTAGCTTGGGTTGTCGAATCCTCAGAGACCTAAGAAGTAACCTATAGACACATACATTCTATGGAATATTTTTGGATATGAAGTTTCAAAATTAAGTTGATATTATATGGGTTTAATTGAATTCTAAGATACTTAATTTAATTCAAATTAAAACAATGAGATTATCCAAGGTTATCAATTGGGGTGGATTAGATGAATTTATTTTCATCTATTTCAAATTCTTATATTTGATATGGGTTCATTTACGAAGATCAAAAGTTATCATAAATTACTATTTTAATACCTAATACATTTAATACTAATCTCCTATACACTTTAAGGATATATGTTTTTAGAACTACAAGTTAATGATTTGTATTATCACTTGAAGTGTGTGGCCTTAAATTCAACAAGGATGAAGAAGTTTAATGATCTTAACTCAAAATTCTCTATTAAATAAAGTGATTATAAATTAATGGAGTGAGAAATAACATCCAATACAGACCATTTATAACCCCTTTGATCAACCCATATTTGTGTTATCCCTCCATTAATTCTATGGTTTTAAGGGAAGTTGAAAGTATACTCATGAGGGAGGAAATAGAGAAGTAAAAAACAATGAAATAATGATAACTCCACTATTGTTTGAAAATTTCACAAGGTTTGGGGTGAATAAATTTACCCCATGAACCAACGTTATCAATGTAATATGTAAAAAAATAGAATGATAGGAGAAGAAGAACTTTTATTTAGAAACTATAGTGAGTTGAACAACTTACATGTGGACGAAAAACTTGAGACAACAAAATCACACCATAACATTACAATCGATCAAAGCACCAAAGATGATCAACTCCTTCACCACAACTGCTTTAAATAGGCATCTCAAGAGGCATGGGTAAAACACCCTATTGTACAATGTATCTCACTTTATTATGGTAGGCCTATTATGGTGGAATGTAGGGGAGAGGAGACATCATTATCCTTGACCTGAGTTGGCATCCAGCTTTCATCCATCAAAAAGATGTGTCTCAATGGCCTTATAGATAACCGAATTAGAGTGGGAAACCTAAGACACAAGTAAATATCTATATTTCTTTTAGATCTCTATAATATTTGAACCCAAATGGATTCCTGGTTTCCAATATATGACAAAATTGGTAGGCTGTTTGTCTGGGCCGCAGAATCTGGCTTAGAATTTTTTCTCTTACATGGGCCACCTGAAACCCCACAATGGTTGCCGAATTAGAACTATATCATAAGGACGTATATGATCCTATTTATTGATTCTATCATCCCATGAAATTTGGGTCTTAGTGGGAATGTATTTGGGGCTCCACATTCTAATCAGTGGGCTATTGTCCAATCTGCCTTCTCCAGAATTGTTTAAATGAAATCCCATTTTTGTGGTATTCCAATTTGAATTGTCCTACACTCCATAAGTATGAATTTATCCAAATATAATAATAAACCATAAAATTAAATTTGAAAATAAAATCAAGAAAATTGGGTATAATAATTGATGTTCATAAATGTACCATATAATAGTGCATTTTAAGAAAAAATTACAATGATAATGTGAAATGATGTTCATAGTATAAAATAATCTAAAATTGTGATCATGAATAATAATGCACATGAATATTTTATATATTAATAATTAATATTAGCCTCATTCAGGGGATAATCACACCTCCCAACTTGAGTTTTTCTAGTCCTGAGCAAATTATATCTCAAAAAATTATGAAACTCAAATTCATTTTCCATGAACATTTTAATAAATAATGATCACA
This sequence comes from Viscum album, assembly GCA_963277665.1. Classification (NCBI taxonomy): domain Eukaryota; kingdom Viridiplantae; phylum Streptophyta; class Magnoliopsida; order Santalales; family Viscaceae; genus Viscum; species Viscum album. The sequence goes on along the minus strand of OY728156.1, from coordinate 1,963,033,625 downwards.
ATAAACTTTTATATCAAACAATCATGAAACCCAGAAAAAATATTTTAATAAAAGATAGTTTCATAAGAAGACACCAATCCCAAACCCATTCCTTTGTTCAAATTCATTTCCATATTTCCTCCAGTATTAATTAAGTATGAGGATGTGTTACGTATCACAATAGACATGTGGGTTCATCTTTATTGAAGGGGGAAATTTCGGAAGACCTAGGTAGAATCACATATCAATATTAAGATGAGTATTCAATTTTTTTATTGAATATATTTTCTTTTTATTTTTTTTTAATTTTACCATTTTAATTGAAATTGCACTCATTAGAGTAAACCCATGTAGCGAGACTTTACCGATGACACTGAGGCTCACAGACCTTAGGGTACCAATTTAATCCCACATAATTGGGAATCATCTCTAGTTAACTCAATAAAAAAAATTCAAATTACCAAAAATAGATATTAAATTACTAACTCTGGGGAAGAAAACTATAGAGTCATGATACCCAAGTACTGAAAGCCACGCATTGGGTCATTTCATTGCTCTACACAGAATTTATTGTTTTTTTAAATTTTTTCATCATTACTCATATTAAAACTATATTTATCACAAAAACTATGTTATTTATTTAGGGGACCCCATGAACTAAGACTAATACCCCAATATCCAACAGACGTGCTTTGTGAATTTTTTTCTCGTTGGATGAATATATAAATTATGAAATATCACATTGGACAAAGAGACTCTCCAAAATCTATGCTCATGAAATTATACATATATTGAAATTAGAATTGGGGAATGATAAATTATTTCATATTCAGTTTCAGTGTTTTCAATGTGTATTATCATGTTAAACGTCAGAGTAATTTTTCAATCCTTTAAGGCACATTTTTTCGATAGTAATTTTTACACAAAAGCAATTTTTTATTTCATCTCCCACAATATAAAATGACACTGTCCCGAGTGATTGAAGAAATGAAAATTTAGGATTATAGGTAGATTAGGGATGTTAAAAAACGAAATTGAAATATGACTATCATGGAATTAAGTCACATAGTTGTTGATGTTGGTGGTTTTTCTTCTCTAATTTAGTCATTTGATATCCTTGTCACTTTCAGAGTTCCCTAGTGGAAAAGGAAAAATCAAAAAAAATAAACAAAACAAATATATAAATATATATATAATGTAAAATATTAGTATATATATAAAATTTATAGAATAAAGAAGAACAATAAGTTGTAGGTTAGTGGTAATTGTGCGCCACTATCACCCTTCGGTCCCAAGATCAATTCCTTGTGGCTTTGCCGGTTGTGACGGGGTTTGACCCATGACATACAATGTGTCACATTTTTATTATTGTTACTTTATTTTAATAAATTTTTTTTTATTTTTATTTTAACCTACAAACACGTAAAAATAAATTAAAATTAACTTATGATACATTGTCTTCTTTTTAAATTTCATGGTAAGGTATTACTCAAGGATCACACCACATGATGGGGATGGATATGGTGCTCCACTTTTATACCCATCCATAATCATAATAGATAAAAATGTCAATAGTATATTTTTTTAAATATCAAAATCAGTTTTTAATACTATTTAAAAAAATGATTTTCAAAGATGAAAGCCATGGGTTTCCTCCCATGCATTGCTTTGGTTTAATGTTACCAGCTCAACTTAGAACCTTAATTATTCAATTATTTTTTTCTTATAAGTTTTATTCACACAAGTTTTCATCAACATCATTTTTTAATGGTTCAATTAATGATTTGAATCTATTAACATTAAATTTAATGGTTTGGCCATTGGTGGGATCTTGAACTTCTACAGCCCCATAGGGGTAAACCTTATGTACTTTGTATGTACCTGACCACCTAGGCCTTAACATTCTTGTGTCTAAATGATGTTTATAAATATACAAAAGAATTGGTTTATGAGGTAAAATGTGTTTGGTTTTAAGATTTCAAAATTGGTAGGCTTGTAATTTAGCTTCATTGACCCTTGAATTTTCATAAGCCTCCATCCTATGTTCCTCAAGTTAATTGAGATATAATTTCCTTTTTTTGGTGAATGAGAGGTCATAGTTCATTTACTTACATGAAAATAAGGCCTTATGTTCAATATTCATTAAAAAATGGAATGATTTTCTATTAACCGACCTATATGGGGACATTTCTAAAATGGTATTATATGCGGTTTAATAGGACCAAAGAGCATCTAAGAGTTTGTTCGACCAATTTTTCCTAGATAGATTAATAGTTTTCTCAAGAATTTGTTTACTTTCTCGACTGGATAACTCAGCTTGACCACTGGTCTATTGGTGGTAAGTAGTAGACGCATTGCGAGAAATTCCATACTTTTCCATGTGTGATAAGAATGGATGATTGGAAAAGTTAATTCCACGATCACTAAATATATTCCTAAGAATTCCAAATATCAAGAATATGTTTTCCTTTTGAAATTTAATCATAGTTTGATGATAATTGGATTTTGTAGGAATTGACTAAACCCATTGTGAGGCATTATCAATAACTAAAATAATGTAAAGATATCCTATAGAATTTGGGAAGGTACCCCTCAGACCAATTACCCAATAGTCAAATATTTCAACCACTAATATGGGAGTGAGTGGAATTCAATTACTTTTTGTGATGGACCCCACTTTTTGACACCTAGGACAATATTGAAAAAATTTGTATGAGTCCCTTGAGAGGGTGGGCTATATGAAAACACACTGAAGAATCATAGAATATGTTCTCATAGAGAAAAAGTGACCTCCACATGCCTCACAATGATAAAATTTAAGGATGGACTCTTGATCGGATTCTGGGAATTGACTCATAATAACTTAGTCAGGGGTGAACATATATAGGTATGGATCATCAAACACATATTACCTAATATCAAAAAGTAATTTTCATCGAGCTTCAGTCCTTATGAATTTTGGAATTTCTCATGTGAATATGAAATTTACAATGTCGGCATACCAAGGGATGTCAGTCACAGAGTATAAGTGTCCATCAGGGAATGAATAAAACATAGAATGGTGATTTGTTCTTTCATTTAATTCCATCCTAGATAGATAATCTGCTACAAAATTTTTAACACCCTTTTAATCCTTGATTATGAGGTCTAATTCTTGTAAGATAAGGACCCAACTAATCAGTCTAGCCGTGGAATCTTATTTTTGGAAGATGTATTTTTGTACACAATGGTCAGTGAACACAATGGTGCGGGATCCTAAGATTTTAGACATAAACATATCTAAAGAAGAAACAATAGCATTTAAATCCTTTTTAGTGGTGGTGTAGTTGATTTGGGAATAATTTAAGGATTTTTATGTATAACCAATGACATAAAGGGTTTTAACACAATTTTTTCCTAACACAGATCCTACGGAAAAGTCATTGGAATCAAACATATGGTCGAAAATAAGGTTCCAAATTGGATATTTCATAATGGGAGGAGAGGTGAGAGAGGATTTGTGGGTTTATAATAAACCATCAAAACTTTCTGTCCAAACAAATGGAGCATCATTTACTCAGAGATCAAAAAGGGGATGGAATATTAAACCGAATTATGTGATTAATCTTCTATATAAACATGAATATCCTAAGAAAGACCACACTTCCTTAACATTTTTGGGTGATGGAAGGTGACAAATGATGTAATCCTTAGATTTATCAACTTCAATCCCCCTACCTGAGACTATATGGCCTAGAACTAGTCCTTGTATAACCATAAAATGGCATTTTTCCCAGTATAGGACTAGATTAATTTCTTCAAATCTTGATAAGACTCTCTCTACATTCCTCAGACATCCCTAAAAATTATCCCCATACACAGATATGTAATTAATGAAGACCTCTATAAAATACTCTACCGTGTTTGAGAAGATTTCCATCATGCACCGTTAGAAGATTATAGGGGAATTGAATAACCCAAAGGCCATGAGTTTGAAGGAAAATCTGTTGAGTGGATAGGTGAAATTAGTCTTCCCTTGGTCCTCTAGGGATACCTCAATCTGATTGTACAATGAGTACCCTTCTATGAAATAGTAGAAGGCATGGCATGCCACTCTCTCAAGGATGTGGTCAATGAATGATAAGGATAGATGATCCATCTTGGTAATGGAGTTTAGCTTCCTATAGTCGATGCAGGCTCTCCAGTCACTACTCACCCTTGTTGGAAGAATCTCTCTAACCTCATTGGTTATCTCTGTGATTCCTTCCTTCTTGGGAACTACTTGGAATGGGATCACCCACTCAGTCTCAGCTATGGGATAGATGATACTAGATTTTAAACATTTCAGAAGTTCCTTCCTTACTACCTCTAATATATTATGGTTGAGTCTCTGTTGAGATTTATGGCATCGCTTCGAATTAGATTCTTGGACAATCCTATGAGTCCTGATTAGTGGGTCAATCCCAAGAATATCAGACAAGGTCCAATCAATTGGTTTCTTATTTTTCCTAAGGACATCTAGAAGCATCCCCTCATGATTGGATTCAAGAGAAAAATAAATTACAATATGATGTGTTTATTTTTCCATTAAAAAGTCATACATATGTTCAGTGGGAAGATCCTTTAATTCAAGATCTGGTTGGTTCAGAATTTTTGCAGATGATTAAGACATTGGATAAAGATCCATTTTGTTTCCTAGAGTTTTTGATAGGATTAAATCCCCATGTGTAAATGTTTTAGCTACATGATTGGATTGATCGGATTTATGGAAGGTGGATTCATTAGTCACTATTAAAATTGTTTCTTGAATGTTTTCCCTGATTTTTGGACCTAAGACATTATCATAAGAGTAATTTGTAAATGATTCAAGAAAAAAAAGATAAACTTACTTCAAGTGAACAAAGTAAATAAATATCATCCTGACATAAACATCCATCAAATATTCCTTAATTATCTATTGATTCATTATCAATGATTCCTATCATGTTTACTTATTGAATATCCTTGTCATTCCTTATTTGTGAGGTAGTACTATAGATTTTCAAGTCTAGACTCATGTTTCCCAAGGTGATGGTCATGATCCCATTTTGAACTCGGATTATATTGTTGATTGATGCTAGTAAAGGATGACCATGTATGATTGGGGTTTGTTCATTGTTTCTTATGTATGGATGGTTGTCAAGGAAATGAAGTCGGTAGGGTAGATTATGTTCTGAACCTTTACTAGAACGTCCCTTAAATCCTATTCAGAACCCTAATGATACGATCAGTAAGTTGATGTGTGAATTATGTGGGTTGGATCTCTTCTAAGAGTAATTGGAAGTACCCAACATATGATATGAGATTGTCACTAGCACCTAGGTCCCACAAGGCCTTGACAACTTTTATCTCTCCAAGTTCAACATTGATGCAAGGGAAACCCAGGTCCTTCAACATAGGAGGAATGGTCCTGTTAGTTGTGGTACACACATTAGCATCCAAAAGGAAATGGTTTTTATATGAAATTTTTCTTTTTAAATGTGAACGAGTCTTTAATGTACTTTGATTAGGCAGGTATGGTTTGGATTGCATCGAGAAATGGAATGTTCAAAATGACTTGTGTGAATATTTCTCTTAATGTTTCACTCAATTCAGGCTTGGTTTCCCCCCTCATGAGTTGAGGAAATGGTACAGGTTTGGGGTTGTTTGTAGAAGACTTGTTTCTTTCACATTGTTATCAGTTTATTCTATTTGATCTTGGGGTTCATTTTAATATTCATTAAAGTTTGATTCTTCACATGGTTTATAACTTATATGTTATGGTTTCTCAGTTGATTTCCCACTTCTTAAAATAGTCACATCCTTCAGTTTTTCTTGATTTGTTTGAGGAAAACATTTCTGTCCCCTTAAATTTGAGGATGGTACTGCCTAATTAGGCAATGGTGCCTTTCCAGATTGGATGGTTTGATGTTCTTGTTTAAGGGAAAAGAATTATGAGTTTTTTTTTGTCCATTTGATTGCACAGTTGTTCTAGTTGGTTATGTAGAACTGTTTGGGTTGGTTCTTGAGAAGATTGGTTTATCCATGGGGATAATTTTGGAGGTGGAATGGTTTTTTGAAAATGGTCTGGTGGCTATTGGTATTGGATGGGTTGGGTTGGAAACTGGTTATGGGTTTGGTTGTTCGGTTGGGGGTAAGGATTTTATCCCTGTGGTTTTTTAGGTTGTTGGTTATATTTCTAGCGGAAGCCTGGGTAGTCATTATACCTTGGGTTGAAGGTGTTTTTGTATTGAGGCTTTGGAATGTTCTAGGAATTTACTTCCACTGGGGGTCCTCTTGAAAGAACATCTTTGAAGGATGGAATTTTTGGGCTGTTGTCTGTATTATGGTCATGTTTGTCACAAATTGTGCGAACATGGTCTAGAGTTTGGATTTCATAGACTATCCTATGGTCTGTATCTTCAACCATCATAGAGAGTGCTACTCGTTTAGCCCTAAGGAATTCCTCTTATCTATGTGTATGAATTACGGTAGTTATTTATGGATTTTTAGAATAAGATTATGTTCCCCGCGTCTATTTCTGTTTGGAAATGCTTTCTAGATACTCGTATGCATCATTTGGGGCTTTGATTTTAAAGGTCTCTTTACACATCATGTAAATGAATTGTTTTTTCCCATGGCCCAAAACATCTTAAAAAATTATTAATTGTTCCGGAATAGAAAAAACATGATGTGGAACCATGTTTAGTGTGACTTTGAACCTCTCACATGTTTGGAAGAATGACTCTCCCTCTTTTTCAAAAAAGTTTTGGATGCACTTTTTAGGTATAATTTTTTTGTGATCGAGAATGTTTCTTTTATATAATTATCAGTGTAATTCATCCCAAGAGTTGATGTACGATGGTCTAATTTTTTTTCCAATTTATATCTGAATACATTAAAGAAAAATTAAATAGCCTCATCTTAACAGATTCTTGTTGATGTGGGCGACACATGGTTTCTACAATGTCATTGACCTCCTTAATGTGAAGGTAGGGAATCTCGGACTCCATTTCATGGAATGTGGGAAGGTGTTTTAGTACATGGGGTTTAAAATTGTAGTTGGAATATCCTAGGAAATTGTGTCTATTGCATCAGGGGGAATGGTTCTAGGCAGGTGTGAGGTATTCATTCAGGGTTTGATCGACTGCATTCCGTATTTTTTTCCGCTGCCTCATTTGGATTTCCATTTTGGTTTCCACCTGGGTTAATGAGTTTGGTTACATTGAATACCTTCCATTGAAATGGGATAAATTTTTGAATTGGAGGTTTTATGAAGATTAGGATCTAATGGAAATAATCTCTTAGTGTACTTGACTCCGCAACCCCGGGACTATCAACCCTAACAAGACGGTTTCATTGATCATGGGTGTAAGCATACATGCACCAAAAAAATGAGAAAGGGGAATGATAATAGAATTTGGATGAGAAAATAAGAAATGGGGTAGAATATAATGGGTGTTTAGATGAATTAATTGGGCCCCTGTAAATGGTGCCAAAATTTGATTCACGCTCAAATTTACCCAAGAGATGAATGTAGATTGGTCCTTGTAGTTTAGCTTGGGATGTCGAATACTCAGAGACCTAAGAAGTAACCTACAGACACATACATTATATAGAATATTTATGGCCATTAAGTGTCCAACATGAGTTGATATTATATGGTTTTATGTGAATTCTATGATAATTAAGTTAATTCAATTTTAAATAGTGAGTTGATCCCAGGTTGTCACATGGTGTGGATTAGTTTCATTCCTTTTCATCTTTTTCAGTTTCGTATATTCGAGATGGGTTCATTTAATAATATCAAACAACCTCATCACTTACTTGTTTAATACCTACACCAGTTAATTTTAATTACCTATACACATGACGGATCAAAGAGTTTATCACATTAAGGAAATGGTTCGTATGATCACATGAAGTGTGTGGCCATTTATACAACAATGATGACAAAATTTAAATATCTTCAAACAAAATTCTCCATAAAAATGTGATTAGAAATTAATGGAATACGAAATAAAATAAAATCCATCCCCTTTCTTCTGCCATGAATTAACCCATTTGTGGGTTAGCCGTCCATATATTATATGGTTTCATTAGAAGTAGAATATATACACATGAGGGAGGAAATAGAGAAGTAAAAAAAATGAAATAACAATCACTCCATAGTTATGTGACAATTTCACTAGGTTTGAGTTTATTAAATTCTCACCAGGTTCCAACAGTATCAAAAGGATATGTAGTGAAATAGAATAAAAGGAGAAGAAGAACCTTTATTAAGAAACTAATGAGAATTAAACAACATTCACGTGGAAGAAAGACTTGAGACAACAAAATCACAGCATAATAAAACAGTTATACAAATCACCAAAGATGATCAACTCCTTCACCACCACTACCTTAAATAGTCATCTCAATAGTCATGGGTCTAACTCCCAACATTACAAATCATCCCACATTATTATGTTAGGCCTAGTGTGGTGGAATTTAAGGGAGAGTAGACTTCTTTATCTTTTACCCGAGGTGGCATCCTGCTTTCATCAACAAAATAGATGCATCTAAATGGCCATTTATATGGCCGAATTGGAGTGGGATACAGAAGAAAAACATGAAACCCTATATGTATGATAGTTGTCTATAAAATTTCATCCAACATGGATTTTTGGTTTCCGGGATATGAGTAACTTGGTGGGATTTGTTTCTAGGCTGTTGAATCTGGCCCAGAATTTTATCTCTAACTTGGGCCGCCTAAATAGCCACAATGGAGGCCGAATTAGCACTGGATCCGGAATATGTATATGTTCCTAGATATGTATTATATTATCTCAAGAAATTTTTTAATCGTTGGGCTGGTATTTTGGGCCCCATATTCACATCAGTGGGCTTCTGTCTAATATGCATTCTCCAGAATTGTTTGAATGAAATCCCATTTTGGTGGCCTTCCAATTTGAATATTCCAACAATCCACAAGTAGGAATTTCCACAATATAATGAGAAACCTAAAAATTAAATATTTAAATAAAATAATTATAATTTTGAACTTTAATGGAAGTTCAAAAATGTACCATATAATAGTGCATTTTATGAAGGAATTACAATCATTATGAGAAATGATGTTCAAAGTGGAAAATGCACTAAATTGGTGTTTATGAATAATAAACCACATGAATATTATATATATTAACAATGAATATTATCCTCACATAGTGGATAATCATTGGATAACTGATGGAAATGATGAGGTGTTATAGATGAGAGTGAATAGTAATATAGAGTCATTGATTTTATAATTAGTGAAGACATTTAATTCCACTTTAGAGGAAGTTTTCCTAAAAAAATAAATTTATGGGAATTTTGTAATGTTATATCTTTTTGGTGATGAACCCTTATAGATTGAGGAGAAATATATGGATGAATTCAACCACATAGTGAGATTTTGAAAGTTTTGTGGAACATAAGGTATATCCCAAGAATAGGAAAAAATCGTATTTCTATTATGTAGATTAATGATGATGGTTATTTTACCACATCCCTTTGTGGTTCATGGAAAATTAAAATGTGAAAAGGGTTAATTTTTTTGAATATTTTCTATTATTCATTGAAATTTTCCCATTATATAATGAAATCCTAGGTAAATAAGTGATATTTTTGACATTTTGAGTTTTGGAATTAATTTTTAAATATCTAAAATGATGATTTATTTTGCAATATTAATCAATATAGTAAAAATTATAATCAGTCCATCAATTGTATATTTTCACACTCTAAAAATATTATTATTTTATTTTGGAATTGTAATTATTAGAGGGGTTTAATATTTTTTTCATTAATTTATTCAATAAATTTTTAATTAAATCCAAAAGTTGAATATGAAATTCACATTATATTTTTGTTTTTATTAGTTAAATGAAAAATTTGATTAAATATTGATCTTATAATGATGAGAATATGATGATTTAGTCAAATTAATTAATAAATTTTAAATAAATTTTTTAAATGGTAAAATTTTCTTTTTAAATTGTTTTATCATTTTTGGATTTAATTTCAAAAAAAAATATTTCTCTAAGAAGAATAATGTGATCTATAGAGATCAATAAAATATAAAAAATGAATGTATCACCCATTAATTCTTTTCTGGTGGTTAATCCTCCATTTGAAAAAATTATAAATAAATTTTAATTTTTTACCCCAAATTTATGTAACTGCAACAGTACAATCATCCACAACTAAATTTTTTGTCAAAGTAAAGAGGTTATTATTCCCACAATGAGTGGAAATGAAAGTGATGTTTGGAAAGGAATGCATAAACCACCTAACAAAAAATGATCAAGCACGTGAAATTCCATCTACCAAAAACAACGTTTTAATAAAGGAATGGATTTACTTAATTAAGCCTAGTATGTGGCATCAACCATGAAGAAATGATAAAAATATTTCAAAGGAAATGAGATAATATAAAAAATGAAACCATAAACCTTATAATAATCAATTAACCTGATAAATCACCCCAACCATCTTATTTTAAGAGAGATATGAATCCAAAGATCATGGGGAGGATGAAGCCAAACAAGTTATTTACAATAGCCTTTTCCATAGTAAAGGTCACCAAAGCAACAATTTGATAGCTCAAAAGAAAAAATAATGCATAAATCACTAAAAAAAGATCATATGTCATAGATAGAAATAAAATAGGAATCCCACATCACCAGATGATACCAAAAAATGAGAAACAATTTATGCTTGACACAAATGAGAGCCCAAGAAACTTCTGGTGCCGCATCTTATTTATTGGAAATAGTTAGAACTCTCGATCTTCTCGCACACCTTCAAACTGAACCATGGGAATAACTTAGATCCCCCAAATCAAAACCAATCTATGAGATTTATATCTATTCTTCAATACTATTCCAACTAGATCAAACCACACTTTATATCCTGATATCACTGTTGAATATTCACCAAAACTGACCATATGTATCATTATCTATAGATCCAAGATCCATCTATTATATATGTCGCATTCTTTACAACTAGAGAGTATTATTATATAGTCATATGAGAATACATGTACCACATACCTGATAAACAGATCTTTATAAAACACCAACAACAAAGAAGATATCATTTTTCAACTCGCTTAGGAATGGAGATCCCATGCTCGATTAGAAGAAGTCACACCATCCTATAAAGAAAAAAAATCAGTATCTATTAGTTGAGTATTTATATTTATCAATATAAAAAATTAAATAAATTAAATGATATATTTTAATTTTCCCCATTGATTTTTTGAATATAATGAACTGATGGTTAATCCCCTATGCACTAGTTTGAGTTTTGTCGATGCCTGAAAAAAATTCTTCAATGGGGAAAATCAACACGATCACCTATAGTCATGTGCACAAATATTAGAATGAATATTTTGGATGATAAATCTCAATGAAAGTAATATTTATTGTCAAAATGTGGAGTTCTGGAATATTATGGAGGGTCAAATTTTACATTTCATATAGTTTTACGTACCTGATAACTCCACCTTGCTCGAATCACTATCTTTCAAAATACACTTACCTGACTGGAAGCATTCCTGATTATGGATAATGAATAAAATAACTTTGGATATAAAAATTACAATTTTTGTGAATTATCACCTTTCCTAGAACCAATGTTTTATAATATCAAAATGCCCAGAAAATTTAGAAGATGTGGAAATTAATTTCCCCATTCAACATCTCATTTTTCAAATTCAACATTCCACTCATTCCATTGGTTTGGAAAAATGAGGGATGATGAAGCTCCTTGGAGATCATCATCCTTGTGGCATAAATATGCACATGATGTAGTGAAGGCATCTTAGTATGGAAATTTGAGGGTGTGTTGTGTGTCATTTCATGATTTCATAAACTATCATAATGAATTCACCTAGAGATGGTAAAGAGCACCTCAAGGCACACCATGTGCTATACATTGTCTATGAGGATTTTTTTTGATTTTTTTATGATTTTATTTTCAGAATAATAGGATATTTTTCTTTATTTTAGGTGACATCCTTCATTCATGATACATTCACTTATTCTAGGGGGGGGGTTTATCACTAGTTGATGCTAATATTACTTATAATTTAATATATATCATTTTTTGTAATAATTGCAGTGATGTAACAGTAGGTGCATAGTGATCATGCTAAGGAGAAATATCCAAACCCCGTTACGTATTATATTTTAAACTAAAAAAATTCTTTCTTATTATTTATTTGGATTTAGTTTCATTTTTATATTTTAAGATATTCTTATTTTTCTCCACATTTAATTATTTATTAATTTCTCTAATGGATGCACACACAATACTCTTGGGAACTCCTTCAATACATAATATAGTTTACTGTGTGATGAACCAAAGATTGAATGGTGGAATCTAATAACTAAATGATTTGAATAAAATTAATATAGTGAATATTTTTTTTTGGTTCCACTTAAAAATTTTATTGATATGATAATCATATAGATTTCCTATCATTAGAGAATAATGGTGGATGAAAAAGAATAATTATTCATAGGGATGAGAGGGGAGCAATACATGGCTAAAAAGCTATGTTTAAATCCTTTATTTTAAACCAATTGTCATCATCCACTACTTTCAGACATTGAACCCATTAGATAAAATTCAAATACATCCATAACAATATATTCTTTTCAGCCATACCATGTCCTGCATTAATAAATTATTATCAGCTTCAAAAATAATTCTGCTGTGCACCGCCAATAAAGTGCTCATAAAAATCATCTCTTTTTCTTGGTAGGATTAATATTTTTGTTTTAATTTTATTTTAAAAATGGTTTAAATTGATTGTATTAAGTTCTTTCTTTCACATTGTCCATGATCAAGAAGGAAAAAAAATTATACTCATTAAAATTTAAACTCTTAAATTCAATGAGAAATGGAAAAGGGAGTTTGTAATCATATCATTTACTCCCTCTCCTTCCTCAATTTATTTTTCCTTAAATGTTAAATTAGGTTTGAAAAAATTAATGATATTATTTCACTAGTTAGCAGGTTTTGAGGGAAATATAAAAACCAATTTTCAACATCAATAACCAACTATTACAATTAAATGACCAATAGTATTATTGGATAAAAATTGAAATGATTTGTATTTTTCTAAGATTTCAGGGATTATCATGTGAAGAAACTAACAAAAATTTGAGAGTATTGAAAATAACATTTAATGGATTCAGAACAAGAGGATTCATAGAGAATCAAATAAGCTAGAAGGCTTTTTCCTTCACACTGGAAGGAGAAACCAAGAAGTGGATCCATAATATGTATCATGGAAAAGTAACCTCAATGGATGAAATAAATAGGAACTACCTCTATAGATTATTCCTTGATTCACGAGGTTATCCAAAAATAGTGTTGATATATGAAATCAAAAAAGAAAATAGAGAAACATTGAATGAATTCTAGGGAATTTTCATGAAACTCTATGCATCATGAAATACAATGCAAGTTAAGAACATCATTTCATGGTATTATTTTACAATTAATTGATGGAAAATGACAAAAATGTACATGATGACTCTTCCAGAGAAAAATTGATTTATAATTCACATGATCAAGTTAGATGACTAATTCAGATAATTTCAAAAATATCCCAAAAATTTTGTTTCTGAACTTAATATAAAGGTGTACAAGTGGTAATATTTCAAAAAAAATTATGAGAAAATAAATTTAAAGAGATGAAATATCTTTTGATGCATTATTATCTAAATAAATTTTGGGAGTTGTAACTTGTCACACCCCCAAGAATATGTTAGATCTATTTTTATCAGGATCATTTCATATATGGATTCCCTCAAGATCTTGTCGTTGAATGTTGAAATTCCATATACCAAAATAAATTCTATAATCAACCATGTCTGAAGCCCTGATTAATAGAATTCCCCAACAATCAATTTCGAGCTAGGATCCAAAATCTACAGATTCTACCACTCCAACAGACTTCCCAATATCCTTTCTAATCCACTTCCTTGAAAATACAATGTTTCCAACCATCCATAATACGCATGAAACAAAATGATCAAGAAACGCTGATCAACTACATATCGAGACAGGTAATAGAATATCTAAATAGTCAAAATAAAACTCTCACTGATCATGGGTTATAGTTTAAAGAATTAAATGAATAGACATGTCATATCAGTACCACCATCATAAATCTAGAAAATCATATATCAGGAAAGATTCATACTCAACCAACTCCTTTCACAAAAGAAAATATCAGCTCAATCACATCAAGGAGAAAAAAGGTGCAGAAATGAAATGATGGAACATGCATAAAGATTGAATAAATAATTGAACATCAATATGTACCTAATGAACCATCATAACAAAAAGAAACTAGTGAAGAATCTGTAAAGGCATCATCAAATAAAGACTATGGGAAAGGAAATGTAGAATATCCATATAAATGAAAGCCTCTATTTGGTGTACAAATTTGATGTAAAAAAACCATCGAATGATTACTAAAACAAGAGATCCTAGAGCTGTTCAATAAATTAGAGATGAACATCCATTTCTTGTTGCCCATTTGTAATAATACAATGTATGCATAATTAATTAAAGATATGTGCACTAATAGAAGGATATTTTGAGAAAATGAAAATGTAATAATATGTAAGAATGTTTCTACCCTAATTTCCCATCATATTTTGGAAAATACTTAATATCCAGGTATCTTATTGATCATTCACATTTTTGGAGAGCTTACATTTTCCTTTGCATTGTTTTATTTTAGAAAATGAATAAATGAAAATCCTAATTCAATTAATTCCTGCTTATGGATGGGAGAAGTTTATCCTAACTGATTGTTGGGAAACTCACCCACTGATAAACATCCTAACTAGTTGGTGGTCTGGAATATATCATTGTATGTGTATAGAGATACCCATTCCCTACTAACTTTTAAAATATCAAAATGAGAGATGGAAAATGTAAAGTCCTCTATAAACATCATTCTTGGCTGACCATTACACAAGAAAACTAAAACCATAATAAATTTCAATGATGGTACCCCTTCCATGAATTTTGGTGAGGAAATAGTGGATTTCAGCATCCTTGACTCAGTGAAACATGCACATGATGAAAATATTATTTTAATATAAAAACATCTATAATTACCCTATTATTGTGGGAAATAAGATTAAATATCCAATCTAAAAACAAAACAAGGATGTGTTTTATAATTAACCAACCTACGTGATAACTTTTTTTTGAAAATGAACTCAATATTAAGGATCTTATGTCTATTCAATAATTGGAAGAGATTGTTGGTTGTTTTTTTAATGAGTCACTCAACTCTAATACTAATATTTCTATCTTAAGTGTGTAGGTTGACAACATAGAGAGCTCTAAACAGAAACCATAAATAGAAAACCCCATGAATTAGAACAAAAGTTCCTACTATCAACTATAATATATTCCTTTTAAAGATAAATGTGAAAATTTGAGTCATAATCTGAAATAATTTAGATCTTATCCATTACAACAACCACTGCAAATTATAAAACCAAATTCTAGGGCCCAATTATTTACAAAATGGGAAAATATATGAATTATCACAACCATCTACATGAATTGAATTTCTCCGGAATTTTTATCTTCATAAGTAAGACATCCCTAAATAAGGCTCAACCCGATCCTTCTTGAAGTAGTAAAGTAAGAGGTTCAGAGTATTTTAAGGGCTTGGATAATTTACCCCATCGAATACTTCCAATGGGAGAGTCCCATGGAAATAGTCATTGGGATAACTAGATACACCATTGTGAAAAATCATAATATTTAATTAGTTCACATAATAATTTATAATAATTGGAGCGTTTATATATATTATAGGATATTAAACCATGTGATGCCCAAAATACCATTTCCCCACAACCTTCGGGGGTCATATACTAGAGATACGATCTAGGAAGGGTTATTATTACTTCATTCATGTATTTTATGGATATTTTTATGTTGAAATTTCTCTAGAGGACTATAAAAATACCACCTTAACATTCCCCTATAGAATGTTTTCCTATATAATTCATTTGTTTGGTATTTTCAATTCATTAGTTATCTTTTAGAATTTCATCGTAAGTATCTTCTCAACCACGATTGAGAAGTACATAGATATACTCTTTCAGGACATTAATATCTATGGACTAATTAATCGATGTTTTCTATTCATTTTTGAAAAGTTTTTAAAATGATGTATTTAGAATTACTTCAATTTTATTTTTTAACCATTTTATAGTGGAAAAGTAAAATTTCTGGGCCACTTTTTTTAAAATTTGAAATTGTTATAGATAATAAAAATGTGATTTTATTTTAACACATATATACCACACCAATGTGACACATGTCAGATAGTTTCAAGTCCATGTTGGATTTTACAGAACGTTTTTAGGGAATTTAGAAATATTCATTTCCCCTGACTAACCCACTATAGAAGGAAACATTATTTTTAAGATTCATGAATGAATTATTTTAACATATTGAAAGAATATATTACATCTACCCCCATTATCAATTCACCAAACTAGAGTTACCACTTTAAAATTATATTTGATGTTTCTAAAATATTTGTAGGGAATGTTCTTTCTCAAATGACTGATATCGTTCCAAATTTGATAATCTACACTTCATAGGCCTTAGAAACTGTCCCGATTAACTACAGAACAATAAATAAGGTTCTTTTGAATATTTTTAAATCATTAGAAAATTTTCTTCATATCATTTAAGGTGTAAATTATGTTTTCTTTCTGATTTTTAGTACAAATATATTTGATCAATAATGCTAATGAAAATCCTAGAAAAGTGATATGGATGTTTCTTATATATGATTTTGAACCTAAGAATAATTATAATATGAAATGTGAAAATACAATGAATGACCACATGAATCATCTACCTCACAATGTAAAGGTCAAACCTATCCCTAACACCATTCAAGATTATTTATTCCCTACCGAGTAACTATAAAAACACACCCAATTTCCTTATTACCCTGACATAGATAACATTCTAGTAACAAAAATGATTCTTCCACATTCTATTTAGAAAACTATTAAATTGAAATATGAATAAAAATATTATTACTGAAAGGATCCTTTTTAGAACATTTCTAATGACCAATTTATTTTATGGTGCATACATATTAAGGAAATGAAAATTGTTTTTTAGTTTTACCACACACAGGTATATGGGGTCCATTTTAGACCATAGATATCTGAAAAATAAATTTGGATTCTATAATTATTTTCCATACATTTTTAAATATTTACACAACATACCAAAAATTAACCCAAATTCAAGTTTTTTAGTATAATTTCTAAAATAAATGTGACTCCCCAAAAACAATTAATTTATATTGTGATATTTGATATATGTTGAATTGAATTTATTGAAAACATTTCAATATAATTATAATTTTCTTTAATTATTAATCATTAGACCATGTTTTTAAGTGTATTAATGGAAAATCTAATCAATTTGATGATTTATAAAAAATAATTGAGTTTCAGAAATAATTTTTTTTATAGTTTTGGAATACCATAATCTATAACTAGTAAATGGGGATCCCAAATCTTTAATTTGAACATAGAGTCCCTCATAATGAAATATGGATTTCACAAAAAAAACATATTCTTCCTAGAATCCATACACAAAAGAATCAATTGACGTTTCTAATAAGTATATTTTTTCTAGAAAACAGTGTATCACAATTTAAAATAGTACAGTAAGAAACAATAGGATGCATAATTTGAATGGTGAACAACCTAGAAATTCCAATTAAGTATTTCTACCTATAGAGATTTTTTATGTTAAACAGTTTCCCATGCTTATTGAACTAGAGAACAATGCTTAATGGACAGTTATATCTGTTAACCAAGTGTTTAGAAAGGCAGAAGGGAAAATGAAGATGCGAATGATGGAGCGTGAGGAAACAATAATTGAAAAATATGAGAACCCAATGATGTATAAGGAGAAAACTATATCTTCTCATCGTAAATTGTTTTAGAAAATTGAATTTGAAGCATGAGACAAAGTGTTGTTATTTCATTAAAGAATGAATATCCTCCCATGTAAGATTTATTCCATGTGGGTTGGTCCATAAAAATTAACAAATAAATTTCTTTTTAGTTTATCTAAGATTCAAAAATATGGTTCGAAATAATTTATTCAAGGGTAATGGACAACAATTTAAAATGTGTAACAATGATTTTTGGAATGAATCCAAAGAGAAGTATGCAATCCTCCATGATTCTATTAAATAAGTCATTATATGTTTTTAGCTTTCCCATATATTTCTCTAAATTCTTAATTTATTATTATCAATTTTCCTTAAAAAATGCTTGTAGGTATTCAATAGCATGTTTTTCTGAACTAGGTGTGGGGGAGAGGGACAAAGTGGATTTAGGATGTAAATCCCATTGTTCAAAATTTATATATTAAAAAAGACAACATAAATTCAAATAAAATTTAGGAATCTGTATATAGATTCTATAGGTTATGGTTTTTGTATTTTTAGATTGTAAATAGATAAATAGTTTTGATGTTGTATAATTGTTTGTATAGTTTTTGAGTTCTTGAACATTCATTGAGATAAATTGGAAAAATCAATACATTTTTTGAAATCCAAGTTATCTGTGAGGTTCTTGATCATGATATTTATTCCAAAAAGATCAAATGACTTTTAAAAAGTTATTATATTTCTTCATCCATTATTTTTAATCATTTTAATGATTTTTGACCTGAAATAAAAATCTAGAACCACTAGTGACTATCCAAAATTTTATTTCTTATACTGAGAGGTTTTTGAGCGAATTTTAAATCATCATTCCTATACCCTAACTTCTAGAGAGATTCTTCAGATTTTTTATAATCTAGAATGTTTGTTTATACTATTTCAAATCTCATAAATTAATGTGATAGCTTCAATATGATTGAGAAAATAAATTATTTATCCCCTTATTTTTCCTTGATTCCAACATTGATAAATGATCATAGATAATACCTTTGACTATCATGAATGGATTTATAGTTTTAAACCACGTTATATGTTGAATTATACATTATGAATTTTCATTATAAATTATAATTTTAGGGTAAATTAATGTCTAAATATTGGTTAATGGTTCTTCCATTTATTTTATCTTTTTGTAGAATTAAATGTTAAGGGTTTTAAAAGATGTGTGAGTCAATATCATGGGGTATCTAAGAGTGGAAAATAGACATCGGTGACATTCATTCACTGCAATCTATTTTTTTATAATATAGGTATCCAGAAAATGATTATAAAAAATTAAGAAATTAGTGGGGTAGATGGTTATAACATTATTGTGCTTGTAACATCCCGGTTCCGGAAGCCACTCAGAGGTGCCCCGTACCCGTCGGTCAAATGTCCTCAAGCGCATTTCCCCAAATTCCAAAGGCTACCGACTAGTAGCGAGTGTCTTGGGTGTGATTGTGGGGAAACTATTCCCTCATTGGCAGAGTACACATCAAATGTAAACAAAACATGCAATTACAGAAGCAGTAAATAATCAACAATAAGAAACAGTGGAAGACTAAAACAATAAAAAGCTAGAGCAGACATGTATATATGAAATGATGCATGATACATATGTCTAGGAAATCATCCAAACAAGTCACAATGATGAATACAATACTAAACCAAATTAAAAAAGAATAACAAATAAGAAACTCCTCAGCATCGCAAGCCTCGTCTTGGTCCCATGCTCTCCTCCTCCAAAGCAATCAAGTACCCGAAGTCAATGGGAACATGACCTTGTCTATACTTGCAACAACATATTCTGTTTGGGCCAAAATGCATGACCCAAATAGCGTGTGAGACTAAATCCCAGAAGGCAACCACCCGAAGGTTTTTGTCTAACAATCAATGTGTATATGGTATGTAATATTATAGTAAGCAGAAAATAGTAATAGTAAACAACATACAGTAATCAGTAAGAATTAAACAGGATGATGTACAACAGTGATCAATCCAGAATTAACAAGCAGAAGTGAAGCAACCAGCTAGCCACAAGAGGAAAACCATCTGGTAAGTACTCGCAGCCATCGCCTATGGTCCTATACAAGAAGTACCAACAACCCTTTGGGGATTGCACCTAGCCTAACCCCTCTGGTTTGGTCATACAAAATTATATGACTCTCTGGGGAAGCTATCTCAGTGAATTCACCTTATAGGATAGGGCAGTCAGGGACTCTCTGAGGAAGATCATGTGGTATAACCCTCTTATAGCCCCAAGGTCTAGAAACTCTCTGAGGAAGCTCGCTCGGTCAATTCCTCCTATAGTCTCTGGTCTATCACAGACACTCTAATAAAGGGCACTCAGTCAATTCCTTCTCTATCCTGGAAAGGTTTTATTGAAATTCCAACAATGTAAAGACTCTCTGAGAAAGCCCACTTGGTCTACCCTCATGTAGTCTATAATATCCAGGACTCTTTGGGAATCTTACTTGGTCAATCCCATGTAGTCTATAATGTCAACGACTTTCTGTGGAAGCTCACTCGGCCTATCCCCATATATCCTATAATATTCAAGACTCTCTGGGAAGCTCACTCGGTCTATCCCTTATAGTCTATAGCACCATGTTCTCATGGTCTCGTGCCACTCAATTCATAATAATGCTATATGGCCAAAGTACACCTATAGAGCTACGTTGTTAACCATTCTACAAAACAATAAGCATGTCAAGATTATCATTCCATCCTACAGTAACAAGGCATGGAAAACGGAGATAAAGACCAATGGATAACACGACCACAATGGTGTTACAAGAAATAGGCTTGGGAAAAACATCCAAGCTCAGTAATTATCCACAAACACGATAAAATTACATATACACTAGCATACAAGCAAGGTAAGAAAGAAAAAATGGTAAAACGGTAAACATGCAATACCCCGTTCATGGGTATTGGTAGAATTTTCACATAAAACTCTTGACTTCTAATGTAAAGGAACAAACCACCTACCTCAATTCTAGGAGATCAATATACCTGAACCACGAGGCTTGATTCTCCTTATAACAGTGTAGATCTATGAAAAATCACAAAACGTTCAACACATGATATCCTAATAATGATGAGTAATTGGAAAAAAAAAGTAGTAGGGTTAGGAAGAGCTTACCGATGCGGTTCCAACGCAATTGACGATGGTCAATTCGTAGAACAGACAGAGGCACAAGGGCTCGGAGAAGCTCCACGGCCATGCGGGTTTTCTTGGATGAAGACGACCTGGAAGAAGCGAGTTCTGCCCGTCAGGCGCGAACCCAGTCCGTGTAATGAAAAAAAGAATGTACACGGCGTGTACTTCTAGAGTACATGGCTAGTACTAGGCCTTTCCGTACTCTGCATTAAGAGGCCACCACATCGCCTCTACACACTATGGGTGTAACACAGATGTGGCTATCCCATGGCATGATGCTGCATCAACGTACACAGTGTGTACTTCCAAAATTTACATATTTTTGTCTTTTCTGAAAAAATGAACAGAAAAAGAAAAACATACCTGAAATGAAGATCTATGTTCTTACAAACTTCCCCACTTAAAGAAATTCATCCCCAAATTTCCCTAACGAGGTGTAAAAGAAGAAACCCCAAACAGCTCTGGCAACTGAGATGGTACATTAGCCTCCCTCTCCCAGGTCTCGTCCTGTACTTGCCCATGCTGCCATCACATTCATACCAGAGGAACATACCGGCCATGGAGAACCTTCATAATGCGATATAAAATCTTGATAGGCTTCTCCCCAAACGACGCATCCGCTTCATGGTCGACCTCCTCAGCTTGAAAGACATGAGATGGGTCGGAAAAGTTACATTGGAGCTGAGAAACGTGGAAGACATCCTGCATAGACCGGTACCTCTGAGGTAATTGTAACCAATAGCCAACCATCCCTACTCTCTCCAATAACTAAAATGGCCTGACGTACCATGGTGAAATATTACACTATCTCTGAATCCTCTTCTGTGCCAACCACGGTGCGACACGTAGGAAAACCTGATATCCGACTTCGAACTCCAGAGGTCATCTCCACAGATCAGCATAAGACTTCGATCAAGACTGTGCTATAGACATCCTCTTTTTAATCAATTCTATCTACTCTGAGGTATCCTGAACAAGAGGAGGTCCCAGCAAAGCTACCTCTCCTGCCTCCATCGAGTACAAAGGTGATTGGAATTGCCTACCTTACAAAGCCTCGTAAAGAGCCATCTGAATAGTCTCATGGAAACAGTTGTTATAGGAAAATCCCACAAGAGGAATATGCTTCTCCGAAGAACCACCAATGTCTAGAATGAAAGATCAGAACATATACTCAAGGACCTAGACCATACACATGGACTGGCCATCAATCTGGGATGGAATGTTGTACTCAAAAGTACATGTGTTTCCAAAGCCATCTAAAGCCCTTTATAGAACTGAGAAGTAAAGCGTGAATCCATGTCTTAAACAATGGAGTGGGGAACTCCTTGTAGACGTACAATCTCTCGGATGTATAACCACCACAACTCATCAACACTAAAGGACTCCATGATTGAAATGAAGTGATAAACGTTCCTAATCCTGTATGTGACAACCCAAACTGCATCAATCCCTCAAGGTGTCCTCGGTAACCCGATAACGAAGTCCATCACGACATCGTTCCACTTACACTCGTGAATGGGTAACTTCTGTAAAAGCCATGCTAGTTGCTGATCCTTCACTATAACTTGCTGATAATTAGATCATCTCATGATGAACCCAGCAACATCTTTATTCATACCTATCCACCAGTACTGGCAGTGTAGATCACGATATATCATGGTGATGCCAGGATGAACTTCCCAAACTGATGAACGAAAATCTCGCATCAGCTCATCACGTATGTCTACTGGCACCCATACACATCGCTAGAAATTCAAGATCTCATCCTCTCCCACTATCCATCTAGGAAGAGGGTACTCTCCTAAGACAATGTCCCGTAGGACTAGGCCTTCTGAGTCTTATAGCTACCTCATCTGTACCCGATCATGAAGGGTAGAGGTAACAGATACAGAAGACAGAAAAGTCTACCCCATCATATTGTGCTACTCCAAATGCATCTCAGAGAACAGATCCATAAGATACCACTCACTACTGGCCTTCTGAACTGTCTGAACCTGAGTTCTCCTGCTCAACGCATCAGCCACTACATTTCTCTTTCCCGATGTATAGGAAATCTCAATGTTGAAGGACTGAAGATACTCTAACCACCTGTGTTGTCTCTGATTCAGATCATGTTGAGTGAAGATGTATTTGAGACTCTTTTGGTCAGTGAAAACCACAATGTGCTCTCCTAGGAGGTAATCTCTCCAACAGCGTATGTCATGAACAACAACTGTCAACTCCAAATCGTGTGTTGGGTAGTTCTTCTAATGGGGCCTCAACTGCCGAGACCCGTATGCAATGACTCCATCTCCCTGCATAATCACATTTCCCTATCCGACACATAAAGTATCACAATAGACTGTATAGCTTTTTCTCGGCTCTGGAAAGACTAGTATCGATGATGACTTCATCCTCCCTTTTATCTCTTAAAAGGCTGACTCACAGGAATCTGACCATAATAGCTTCACCCCTTTCTTGGTCAGGCCTGTCATCGGTGCTGCAAGGCATGAAACGTTCTGTATAAAACTCCAATAGTATCGAGCCAGCCCTAGAAAACTCCTCACCTAAAAGACATTCTTTTGCTGCTCCCAGGAAACTACGCCTCTCACATTATTCGGGTCTACTGATACTCCTGTATCTGAGATAACATGACCCAAGAAGTGAATCGGATCCATCCAAAAGTGGAATTTCGAGAGCTTATCATATAACTGATTCTCTCTCAGAGTACTCAGAATGATATCAAAATGGGTAACATGGTCGTGTCGAGTGTCAGTGTAAACCAAGATTACGTCCATGGAAACATCCACAAACGAGTCCAAGAATGGATGGAACACTGAGTTCATCAGTGCCATAAAAACTGTTGGCGCATTCGTGAGACCGAAAGGCATGATTTTATACTCGTATAGACCATACCTAATCCTAATGTCTGTAACATGTATATCTGATTGTCTAACGCTCAACTGATGATAACCAGACCTCAAATAAATCTTTGAGAACACCCGGTCTCTTCAAAACTCATCAAAGATGTCATCAATCCTCAGCAAGGGATATCAGTTCTTGACTATCAACTAATTAAGCATTCGATAATCCACACAAAGCCTAAATGTGTCGTCTTACTTCATTGCAAATAGGATAGGCAAACCCCAAGGAGAAGTACTGGGTCAGATGAAACCCTTTGCCTGTAACTCCTCCATCTGCTTCTTGAGCTCCTGCAACTCAGGTATTGTCATCCTATAAGGAGGAATAGACACCTATGCTGCTCAGGGAATGAGCTCAATAGAGAATTCTACCACACTATCAAGAGGAAAACCTGAAATGTTATCTGGAAAGACATCATTGAAAAGTTCCACCACTAGAGGAATGTCTAACTATGAATTCACCTTGTCATCTAGATAAAAACGGGCAAATCTGGGTTGTAACTCCTCCTAGCCCATGATGATATGGTCTAGATCTACCTGACTGAACATCACACTCACCTCTATGAAGAACATATCCTCCCTCTGGTGGTACGAAACTCAGCCTGCGGCGATAGCAATCGACAACTGCCTGGAAGGGAACTAACCAGCCCATACCGAGAATGAAATTATAGCATGCCATCTCTAGGAAAAAGAGGTCCCATATGAAATGACACCCTGATACCTCAAGAGGGATCTCTCTGCACTAACATATGCTAGAATTCCTGGTTCCCAACAGTGTATCATGATTTAGCATGTCGGTAGATGAAAAGATACAGAGCCCAAGGCTCTCCACAACAGCAATAGAGATAAAACTATGCCAAGCACCAGTATAGAATTGAGATGAAGATAAAACTGAGACTACTAAACCTCGAATTGTAGAAGGGCCTAGATCCTTCTTCTGATGGGTTTGCTCCATGGAGAACTTTTGGCATGTACCGTGACCCTAAGCCCATGGATGACCACTCTGAGCTAATCCACTTTGCAGTCACTGGTAACCTGGTGACAGAACACCACGGCCGTGACCTCCATCGTGGCCTGAATGGCCAGAAGAACATCATTTCCTAGACTGGTGAGAAACTGGAGAGGCATCACTACTACACGGGGTCATATAAGAACCCCTTCCACCACCTAACGATGAGAAGATTTTAAAAAACCATGAAGATGGCCGTCTTATGGCATGATCGGAACTCCATCGGGACTCTATGACATTGAGGCCTAGTATGCCCACTCCAACCACACTGGAGCATACTACCGGGCTGCCAAAAGATGCATTCTACCTACCTGGATCTCCTCGAGAAGACTCCCTACGGTGCTTCCTGGTATCAGTAGGAGGAACACTGACTCTGGATGTCGAACCGCCCAAGCACACTACTCTAGAATCTCTCAGATTGTGCTCAGTGATCACGACCTAGTTGACGATAGAGGATATCAATTTCAACCTGAAGATAATCACCTGGGAATGGATCTCATGCCTAAGACCGTACTCAATCATCCTAGAAAGCAACCACTCATCGCCTGACGGAATCGGCATGAAGCGTTGCAGCTCAGTAAAATGAGAGGAGTACTCCATAACAGAAAGAGTAACCTTCTCGAGACTCGTATACTTTCGGGCTTGTTCAAACCTCAAGGTGTTCAGATAAATTTAGTCAGAGAAGATGCACCAAAACTCATCCCATGTCATACACTACTAGCGCCCTGACTGTGAGATCACCTCTTACCAGGTCTTGGAGGTATATCGGAGAACGTAAGTGGAAAGATTTACCCTTTTCCCTAGATGTATCTCAATGTGCACTATGATCGTCAACATGGCCTCTAGCCATGACTCTGCAGCCTCGGATCCTCCACCCCCTGAGAATGTAGGTGGATACTCCTACTGGAAAACCCATGTCAACTTAGCCATCGATGGGGCACGAGGCAGTGCTCCCTGAAAGGTATGCTTCATCCTTAGGAAGTACTCCCTGAACTGCGCATCGGTGCCGGAAATGGGTATAACTTTTGGTGCCAAGGATGGGACAACAGGATGATCTACAGGAGGTCCCTGATCTGCCATGTCCGGTGTCTTCTCTCTGTCTGGCAACCGACGTACAACCCAAAGAGGTCTCAGAGGCATAGCTCTGAATGATCAAAATCCCGCCATAGATTAGGATTTCAAAGGACTGAGAACACAAGGATACAAAATGGGAACATGAGAATGAAACATTCGATTTTTACAAAATATGACTACATGGAGTGTATAAAAATACACGGCGTGTTCCTTAAATCCATTTACATGGCTGTGTACTTCTTCCACCTCTAGTTTTATAACACCCCAGACTACGCGACGTGTTGTCCCCATGCACGGCGTGTACTTGAACACCACTCCCCTACCTGAGTCTCATTACATGAATAACTCACACGATCCTCTTAACCAGAGACTACACGACATGTTCACTGAGGACACGATGTGTACTAGACAAGGTTTTGGCATCCCGTTTGTTAGTTACACAGCCGAATTCATGGCTGACCCTTACACGGAGTGTTCCAGACAAACACAGAATGTATAATATAAAATAACACTGACCCATGTTGTTCGTGACACGGCCGGGTACCTAGAACAAGAATGCATGACACGTTCATACC
Organism: Viscum album; assembly: GCA_963277665.1. Taxonomy (NCBI): domain Eukaryota; kingdom Viridiplantae; phylum Streptophyta; class Magnoliopsida; order Santalales; family Viscaceae; genus Viscum; species Viscum album. Next base: position 1,963,006,879 of record OY728156.1, on the reverse strand, counting down.
AAACATGGTGTGTACTGCATTATCTTTCCCGACCCGTGTTGTTAGTGACACGGCCAGGTACACGGATCACTGCTACACAACGTGTAACTAGCGTACACGATGTGTTCCTAAATACATTGAACAACTCTTTGTTTCTTCTCATACAGTCAGTGACACGGTTTAAAAACAACACAGTGTGTAGCCCTAAATTACACTCAGTGTATTCTGGTTTTTATGGGTAGTATCTCAAAAACTACACGGATGCCCAGAAAATACTAAAAAATAAGCACGGAGGTGCCAAATTCTAGTCCATGAGGAACCATACTCCCCGTGAATCAATGCTTGGCATCCCTTACAGTCATATACAAGGAAAAAAGTCAATGATTCGCCAAAATCAGATTCATGATGGCCCATAACACCTCAATAATCACGATTTGTCTTAAATTTAAGTAAAGGTACAATACAAAAAAATTCTCTATTGAACTGCAAGGATTATACCAAACATCTATCACAACATCAGGCATAATATACACAATGTCTATCACAACAACATGAAATCGCTAATGCATCCTATATGGCATGGAGAGAATGCATGGCATGTGATTTCTAACAAGTTCCTATATGATGCATGAGATCCCATACACTCATCTGATCAGGTTACGAAAGAAATAGAACAATAGTAGCATAACAATAACAACATATGGAATTTGAATCACTCTTGGTGAAATCATATCAACCATAAATTCTCAAAACCAGAAAACTACAATAAATGAGGTAGATTGGATTTTTCATGTACACGAGTTAGCTACTATTGGGCACATCTTATTACCAAGTACTGAATCTGTCCTATCCCTCGCTAAAGTCCCTAAACATTAAGTCAAGAGAAAATAATTCCTCTGATACCACTTTGTAACATATTGGTCCTAGAATCCATCCCGAGGCACCCCTAACCTGGTCGGTCACATGGCCTCAAGAGCATTTCCCCAAACACCAGAGGCTGCCGACTAGCAGCGAGGGCCTTGGGCATGATAGTGGGAAAACTATACCCTTATTGGAAAAGTATACAGTATAAGTAAAAAATCATGCAATAGAGGATGAAGTAAATATCCAAAAATAATTAACAGCGGAAGTCTAAAACAATAAAACAGTGGAGCACACATGTATATATGAAATGATGGATGATACATATGTCTAGGAAAGAAGCCAAACTAGTCAAAATGATGAATACAATACTAAAAAAAGTACAAAAGAAAAACAAATAAGCAACTCCTCAGCCTCGCAAGCCCTGGATTGGTACCATACTCTCCTGCTCCAAACCAATCAAGTACCCAAAGTCGAAGGGCACTTTCCATTGTCTATAACTATAACAACAAAGTCTATTTGGGACCTTAAGCATGACCCAAAATGGTAGTGAGACTAAATCCAAATACGAAACCACCTGAAGGTCGGTGCCTAACAGTCAGTGAGTATATGGCTGGTAATAGTCCAGTATGTAGTAAACTGTTAGAGTAAACAACAGGCAGTACTCAGAAAGAAGTAAACATGATGATGTGCAATATTGATCAATCCCAAATCAACAAGAAGTAGTGAAGAAAATAGCTAACCAAAATAGTAAAACCCCCTAGGAAGTACTCATATCTGTCCCCTATGGTTCTATTCAAGAAGTACCATTAACCCTATGGGCAGTTAACTCAGCCTAACCCCTCTGGATTGGTCATATGAAATTATAAGACTCTCTGGGGAAGCTCGATCGGTAAATTACCATTATATTCTAGGGTAGTTGGAGATTCTCTGAGAAAGATCACATGGTCTAAACCTCTTATATCCCCAAGGTCTAGAAACTCTCTTTGGAATCCCGCACTGTCAATTCCTCCTATAGTCTTAGGTCAATCACAGACTCTCTAAGGAAGCGCACTCAGTCAATTCCATTTTTATCATGTAATGGTTTTAAAGAAATTAAAACAATGTAATGACTCTCTGAGGAAGCTCACTTGGTCTACCCTCCTGTAGTCTATAATGTCCAAGACATTTTGAGGAAGCTCACTCGGTCTATCACCATATAGCCAATAATTTTCAATACTCTCTAGGAAGCTCACTCGGTATATCCCTTATCGTCTATAGCACCAGGTTCTCACGGTCTCGTCCCAGTAAATGAATAATAATTATTTAAGTCCAATGTACACCTACAGAGCTACTTGGATAACTAGTCTATAAAAAAACAAGCATGTCAAGATTATCATTCCATCCTCCAGTCACAAGGCATGGAAAATAGGTATAACGGCCAAAGGCTAACATGGCCCAAAGGACGTAACAAGAACAAGGAATGGGAAAAACATCCAATATCTGTAATTATTCACAAGAACGATCAAATTACATCTAATATATTATAAAATAAACAGGTGAAAAACAGAAAACACGTAATACCCCATTCATGGGAATTGGTGGAATTTTCACATAAATGCCAGGACTTCTAAGGGAAAGGCACAGACCACCTACCTCGATTCTAGGAGATCAATATACATGAACCACGAGGCTTTATTATCCTTAAAACGATGTAGATCTACTGAAATGCAAAAATTTTTTAACCAATGATATCTTGAGAAAGAGGAGGAATTGGGAAACAAAGTTCTAGGAGAAGGAAGAGCTTACCGCTTAAGTTCCAACACAATCGACGGTGGTCGATTCGGAAAATCGACAGAGGAACGGGGGCATAGAGAAGTTTTGTGGCCCTATGGGCTGTCTCATATGAAGATGACCTTGAACAAGCGAGTACTGTCCATCAGGCGTGACCCCGGTCCGTTTAATGAAAAATAAAAGGTACACGGCGTGTAAGTCAAGATTACATGATGTATACTAGGCGTTTCTGTACTCTGCTTTAAGCAGCCACCACCTCACCTCTACACACCGTGTGTGTGGCTCGGACACGACCATCACAGGGCCTGGTGCTACATCAATGTACATAACTTGTACTAATAAAGTACACAGTGTGTATTTTGAAAATTTTATAGATTTTCCTATTTTCTAAAAAATGGCCGGAAAAGGAATAACATAACTGAAACGAAGATCTGGGTTCTTTCAGTGCTCATCTGAGTGATTCATGATCATAATCATAGAAAAGGGAGTGATAACTATTCATTATTCTAACATTTGCAACTAATTTCCCCAAAAAATAAAAAAAAAAGATAGAATGTATATATAAAAAAGAAGAAAAATATTAGGATGAAAATTTATTTGGATTCATTTCCTGACTCAAGCCTAGTGAAAAAAAACTAAATTGGGATGTGTGTGTCCCATTTTTTGTAGGTGGTATTTATTAGTGGATTCTTCCATGATTTACTGGATAAATCATGCAATACGTTTAAAGAGTAAATCCTTCCTCCTTATAACAGTGTTTTTTATTAGTTTCCCACCAATGAAAAATCCATTAAATTACGTTTTCAAATACGTAATGATTAATTTTTTTAATGATTCACAATGTGGAGAGATGATGATTTTCTCAATCCTATCGTAAATAATCACTTCCCCCGTATGATAATAACTCCACATCAATATTTTCTCTTGATCAAGGAATGTATATGTAACCCATGCGAGTAAGGACATGAAATGTTTTCCGAAGGATATTGAAAGGTATATTATATATATATATGATAGTTTGATTCCATTTAATTTAAAACAATTTATTAATAATGGTTTTGTTTTATGTTTAAATAAAATGATAATATTCCTCACTTTCTACATCCAAGTTTAGAATTTACTACAAGAATATCTTTTTATCTCATTAATTTCCTCTTATTTGAATTGAACATTCACTTCAAAACTACATTGAATTATATAAATTTATATATACTTTAATAAATTTAATTCAATGAAAAAATTTCCCACTACTGTAATATTTCCTCTATGGGGGAGTGATAATAGATGAAAATATTGATTCTTTTTTTACTTTTTTTATTTTAAATTACAATCATTAATTAAATAATTATTTATTTACTTACGGATCTTTTTGAATATTTTATTTTTGAAAATATTTTCTAAATGATTTAAATGATAATTTTTATTGATATATTAATCGTTATAATTAAATTGAGAATCCATATGTAAATTGAAATTGAATTTTACACTGTGAAATTAAAATTATTTGTTTATAGAACTGAAATTATTAATGAGATTTAATTTATTTTTAGATTTAGTTAATTTTTTGATAATTACATAAAAAAATACATTGACATTGACTTTGTAGATGAGGTATTTTTTTCAGAAATTACAAATTGGATTATAGTGGGAATATTTAGTGAAGATAATCTAATGTTTTAATTCATTGATTTAATGAATTTGATATTATTCATTTAAAGGGTGAATTTTTAATTATTTTTATTTTATCATTTTGGAATTTAATTAAGTAGAAATATTGCACTATGAAAAAATATGTGTTATGCAGAGCACTCTATTGATGAAAATGGCATGGATCATCTGTGAGTTCTATTTTTTTGATCGATCCAATCATACATAAATGGATAAGGCATGTATCTTTCACATTACAGAACATAGAGACCACATGAGTACTGGGAACCATAATTGTAAATTATAGTACAGCGAATAAGTGATTGTACCCATGATAAAAGGCTATGAGAGTTATTTTTTCAAAGAATGCATCTATTTCATGACAAAAACATATAAACTGTACTTGAAATTATATCTAACACAACAACATTTTTAAAAGGGGATGACGATTCTGCATAAACAAAAACCAAGAAACCATGCCATGTATGTGGAATCAACAATGGGGAAATGAACAAAATATGGAAAATTCATGGATATTATGAACATATAAAAACAATAAACAACACCTATTCTCACATTTAATCATCCCAATCATCAGTGAAACCCTCCTACACCATTTATGATATGAAACTGAAGCTCATGGGGAGGATAAAACTGAACTAGTCGTGGATACCAAATATTAATATAATATATATTTATGAATTCCCAAGACAAAATCATGGAAGAAGGATATCATGGCATAATCAGAAACTGGAACCACAACCTGATATGGAACAAAAATTCGAATCCCAAGGCACCTGAAGATACAAACCAAGGAGAAACATCCCATGTGCACTAAACATGGGTGAAAATGAAAATTCTATTTCTACAACTACTTAACTAGAAAAGAAAATAACTTCTAAGATCACCAAACTCCCTTGAACTGGAGGAAAATTATACCGATGATCCCCCAAATCAAAATTAGATCTATATGATGAAGATTAAATCTTCCATATGAATCCATGATGGTCATGATGAATTTTAAATCTTAATATATCTAGTGAATCTTCCTTTAAACTGACCACTGTTCATGTCATTGCCTAGAGATCTGATATTTTCCTACTGCAGATTATGTGTTCTTATCTACTAGATAATTTGAGTGTTCCACATAAGGATATTACCAATACTAGATCCATGAGAAATTTATCTTGTGAAAACCTCACCATCTTGGAAGAAGATTCCATGGTTTCACTTTCATTTGTATTCAAAATCTTGATCTGACTAAGTGAATTTCATTTAAATTAATGATCTATGAAAAATTTATATATATTTATCCAAATAAAAAAGTATATAATTTAATCTCTATATTTTCCTTTCACCATTTTAGTTTAAAAGATAGTAAGAGCGTAGTTTCTCTCCCACACTCTGGTTTCGGGTTTCCTGATACTTGGTGAAATTTGTGAATAAAAAAATAAATTCCATCACATGTATTAAAATGCCTAGATATTCAAATGAAGCTCATTGACATGAAATATTAAAGGAAAAATTGTTTACTATTTAAATTTGGAGTATTAGAAGATGTAAAATGAGGGTATAATTTTAAATGCTCAAGGGCTAAAGGAAACCAAAATCTTCGCATATCCAGAATTTATTCTAGGAAAAATTGATATAATCGATTGGATACATGTCCCATTGTGGACAATGAGTGAAATTTCCTAAGATATCAAAATGACAATGTATGTGAGTGCTCACTATTCCTAGAACCAGTCTTATAGAATCTCTTGGTTCATCGAAATTTCAGAAAATGGGGAAATTAAGTTTCCCTTTTAGATTCTCATTTTGAAATTCAAAATTTATCTCACTTAATTGGTTTGGCTGAATAATAGATGTTTAATATCCATGGTGATCATAATCTACATGGATTCCATTTATAGATGAGATCATGCTCACATCCTAGTATATACTAATGAGGGTTTGTTTTATGTCATATCATGAGTTAAAATATTCTATCAAGAACATCACAAACATTTGGTGATGAATGAATCCATTTCTTCAATGTGTAATTCACTACATGTGAGGATTTCATTGTAACTATTCTTTGATTAAATTTTTACAATAAGAGGGGATATTATTCTTTGGTTCAGGGGACATCCCAAATTCATGGGACGATCATATATTCATAAAATGTTTTTCATCACTGGAGAATGCTATTGTTTCCAATGAATTTCATTATTTTATTTTTTGTAAAAAATACAATTATATCACAATAGGTCAGTTGTGTTCGAGCCAATGAGTAATATACCACCCCTTTGATGAACACTATTTTCAATTAAAATATTTTTATCTATTTAATTCTTGGGATGTTGTTGGATGCAAATATTTTTGGTGATTCTTTTATTTCATAATATTTATACATTTATTGACTTTTTTTTTGGTTTCACACAAATGAAACATGAGAACTCCTTTGATACTTATGATAGATAAATGTGATATGACCCAAGAGTAATTTGTGGTATCCAATAACTAGGTAATGTGACGATAGAAAATACAATGATTATTGATTTTTCTATTCTAATCCAAAATTTACAGGAAAAGATAATAAAGTGTATTTAAATAGACTAGATAATAGTGAGGATGTGAAATTTAAAAATGATTCATAGGTAAGTTTGGTGTATTATACAAGGTTAGATGACAATATTTTAATATTTTTTCAAACCATTATATTGCAACTAATATTTTAAAATTTCAAGAAAATTATAATGGTTTTTCTCAAATACACAACATCATACTCATGAAAGAACTCCTACATCACATATTACTACCCTTTTGTTAAGTTTAATATCCATTTTCCTAAGTACCTAATAAAAGGTATGCATCTCCAAGGTAGCTATAAAAATTAAATGGGGAGTAAATATTGTAACATTAAAAAATATTTTAGATGATGGAATGGAAATTATTGGAATACTAAATTCTTATGGGAATTCCCAAATTTGGTACAACAAGAAAGTCCCATTGAGTGGGATATGAATAGAGGTGATCACAATAAATAGGAATGTTAATAGACTAGAAATTAGTGGAATTTATATTGTTTGAATATTCTTCATTTGTATAGTATAACAATATATTGTTTTCAAAATTAGTTTGAACACCAAAATACAAGAAGCTGTAGTTGGTGCACACTAATGTTCGGGGGCCAATACTAGTAAATTTCCTTAAAGTGTAAGAATTTTACGATACATTTATTAATGAATCAACATGAAAGGTTTGAGATTACTTTCTGAAAATTAAATATGATATGTTTAGAATAATTTAGTAGTCGAAAACCATGGTGTGGAATGATGCATGATCAAATCTAGAATGCTTGAGTTCTAATAATAGTGGTGAGTATGATAGTAATTAATTGAATTTATTCTATTCTAATGATGATATTTGGTGTTATAAAAATCATCATCCTACATTATAACCTAGTGGTGTAGATAAAATGATGGACATAATACTAAATTAATTTTCTTGGTATATGAGTTTTCACTTTGGGTTATATAGGACATTCTAGGTAGATGCAGTGAACATGGTATCCTATATCATAAATAGGAGTCCATCTATAAAAATGGGAGAATGTATAACTATGTATATATGGTTTGGAATGTAGGCATTAATATCTCATTTATTTTTATTTAGTTTCATTTCATATCAATATATATATATTCCAAATAAAGGGAAAAGCTTGATTCAAAGTCTAAATCATATTTTTGTCTATGTTGTTAAGGAGTTTTTTTATTTCTTCATGGATAATAGGAAAAATATAATATTTATAATCTATAGAATTATATTTGTTCAGGGTATTTTATAAAAGGACCTCCATGTTATTAAAGATGATAGTGGGAATAAATAATCATAGTACTAAGAGGAAATGGATATGGAAGGTGTACTTGATCATGTGACACTAAAAGTAGTGGAGCCTACTCCTCATGTAGATTTATGAATATTAGTAATTGGGATTAGGACTGTGAAAATGAACTAATCACCTATACATTATATATTATTGATTGATGATGGTGAACATTACATTTTTTAAGAGGTAATCTAGATGAAGCGGTCGAACAAGTGGGATATGTTTATGAAGGAGGAAATTTATTCATTGTGGGATAACAATACATTGGAGTTGAAACCGTTTCCAGAAAGAATGAATGAGTTGCATAATAAATGTGTATATCGACTCAATAATGAATGAGTGGTAATAGAAGTTACAACGAATGTCTAGTAGTGAATGATTTTCAACAGAAGGGAGATGTGAATTTCGCTAAAATTTTCTCCAATATTATGAAGCTCACTACTATTTTGGGGGATTATTATAATTAATTTATATAGATTTCATGATATTATGGGCTACCCTTTATCTATGTTAAAAAATAACAAATAAAGGGGGATCCTTTATCAGCGCTAGTTAAAATAACTCATAAAATGGTAACTCTGTATTTTCATTTTTAGTGCTAATAAAGGTCACTTATATCAATGATTTTTTACCACTAATAAAAGTTATATTTCATAAAAAAATATCATTATATTATTTAAATATTAATTAATAAATATATTTATACTAATATAAATATAATATATATTATTAAATATAATTTATTTAAAAATATATAATTAAATAAATAAAAATTATATTAATTAATAATTTTATATTTATTATTGATTTATAGTCATTTAATAATAATTAGATGACATAAAAATCAATAAATTAATGAATGATCTAATATAAGTAGAAACATCACATGAACTTCAAAAATTCATAAATTTTGATCCGAGTGTTTGTTTGGGCTTTACCACATATCAAATCAATTTTTGTCAAAAAAATCAATGTTATGGGGAGCAGAGAGGACCTTATTTAGAATTTTTCTAGAAATAAAGATCTAAAGTCCTCCAAAATTGTGTTTTATTCAGGATGCCATAATTTTTGAGCATTTTATTGAATTTTAGCTGCATTTTCATTGTAAATTTTGTCCCATTTCAGTAGAAAATAGGTTCTTCTCCGACGTTGCAGTCATATTAATATTATAGTGTTAAATTTAGTTTTTTTGATATCATAAGGTTATTTATCATGAAAAATATATATAATGCTAAATATTTACATATAATAAATTTATTTTATGAAGAAATATCTACACACGTTTACATAAAAATGAATTATTAAATATATAACAATATAGAGATAAATATTTATTATTCATTTTATGTAAACTGAAAAATTATCCATTTATATCCATCATAAAAATGTATTAATATATATACTTCTACACTAGTAATGTATAAAAATAAATATGTGTGTCAAAAAAAGGATATATATATTTGTTTATATTATTTTATATGTATATGTATATAGGTATATGTATAAATATATTGTGTTTATGTGATAATTATAAACATGTATGTGTGTGTGAAAATATGTGCATTTATGTGTCAGTGTGCGTCAATATTATGTAAATACATCACATATAAATGTAATTTAATAAATATTCCATTTTCATTAAATATAGTATATAATGAAATTTCTAATAATGGATTATAAATATATTATAAATATATTATATCAAAATATAAAATTGTTTGTAAATATTAGTAAAATTTATTATTATTTTTTAAGATGGAGCCTAACCAGAAAACCAAGGCACTATAAATATAAAGGGAAATAGTTACAAAAGTCTAAATGGTAGAAACATATTACAATATTTATTATGAAAAGGAAGTAAGTCAACAAGAAGTTCATCAATCTAGGTAATGTCTTGATTGACTGCCTTGTTTTCAAGACCATACACAACCATGTTATCTTCCCGATATATATGAATGATGATGTAGTTGATGTCATGAAGAGAACATATGCAGTCAATCCAATGAGTTGTGATCAGCCACGGAAGATGTAGCACACCATTCCAAATGTATTTTTGGTGATAAATAAATAAATATAAATATAATATAATATTTAAAATATCAGGATGGTGATACCGTAAAGGAGTTAGTCCTTGATGTTAGAGGTCCAGGGTTCAACACTAAGCATGAGCAAGGGGGATGGGTGTGAAATGTGTTAGTCAAGGGGATAGAAATAGTTGATAAGGAGTGGTATTTGTCACATCAATGGTGTTGGAACACTCCGGTAATATAGAGATTATAATGGTGGGATCAATGTGATTATTAAAATTGGGCTGGGAAGAAGAAAAATATTAAAAAAATAAATTTTCAAATTTATCAATGCTCAAAAAAAAATTCTGCTAAAGGAAATCTTTAGTAGTGAAAAAATTAATAACAGATAAAGGATCCCGTTATCTGTTCTAAAAAAGAACAAATAAATGTTTCATTTATAATTACTTTTTATATCTCTCATAAATTATTTGGTGTTTTATGGGCAGTTATCATATCAGTGATTTTTATAAATGAAAACCCCATTTTAGTGCTTTTAAAAGTGAGATTTATAGTTGTGATTATTACATAAGAGGATTTAAATCCTTAGTATCTTTATATAAGGAATCCATTCCATCAAAGATATATAGATTAATATATCTATATAAAACAACAAGATGGATGTGTTACATTATGAAAGTAATACCTATGTGAAAACATGTGAAGAGTTAATGAAGTCACCCATGTAGAGGAAGAGGAATTTGATGTATTCATGAGAAAAAACTCACCCAAATAATATAGAATAGATTAACATTGGTATTATAAGGTACATTGGTGTTGTATATATATAGTATTTATTCTTTATGTGGATGAAATTATCATTTCATTATCTTATATATATAGGATTGACAAAATAAATGGATATGTGGATGAGGTGTTTGAGAAGATAGATCAAAGAATAGATGTCCATATTTTCTGGATGAAGATCAATAGATACTGCATAGTTGAAACATAGATTTTATCACTAGATGACTATATTGGAAATGTTTTGAGTAGATTATGTGTGCTAATATCATTGATAGTTTCTATTCACTTGAAATTAAATTTCAAATTTTTAATGGTTTTGATTAGATTAAGTATGTTGTATGGGTCTTGTTTGGGATGAGGATCACCGATAATATACTTAATATCTCTATTCTCAAAAATATGAAGAGTTTTGATTTAATTGGACTCATAATCCTGAATTCTAGGTGCCATGAAAGCATCATGTTTGTGTTGGGGTAGTGGGGCTCATAAAAGATGAAAAAACAAATAGAATAACTGTAATGTCATTGAGTTTTTTCATGTTTCATTTTAATATTATGTGGGAATTATTTCAAAGAAATTATTCAAGGAGTGTGTTTTGGAGGCCCGATGATCCTGAAACAAATATTTGAATTAAATTAAATAATTTAATTTATGTGCGCGTGGTGTTTTCTCAAAAAATCTGAGAAACTCCTGAACTGGTGCCCGGATCGGAAATACGAGGGCACCGTTGCATTTAGAAAAGTGGGTTTAACCTAGAAAAGACCCAACATCGACACGCATAGACCGGTGGTGAAATCTGGTTTTTGGACGTAACCATAATAAAATATTTATTAAAAATATTTTATTAAAAAAATCTTTGCTTCAGCGAAATCTTTATCTTTGCCCTTTTCAATAAGGGTTTACACAGGGGTCCAGGGTTACAAACCTCATAACCCTAAAACCCTTGGAGGATCTGGAGGATCTGGATAAAACCTCCCAACGGAGCGACGAAGATGCGGTGATCAGATCATCACCAACAAATGCCGCAGATCTAGGTATGGCATTTGATCTCTTTGCGATTTCTTTTCCCTGTTCTTGATTCCTATGACAAACATAGACTAACAATCAAAATGATTAGCCCGCGGATCGATCATAATTGCAGGATGGGATTTTTTGTGGGGATTTTGGGAAATTGATCCATTTTGATTTATTTATGTTGATTTATGCTCCATTTAAACCTATTAATGGGAGAAGATCAACTCCGTGAAGAATAATGATGGATGTCCATTCCTCAAATTTGTTTAATTGGATTTTTCTTCCATTTTTTATTTCATACGTTCTTCGCATTCTTTGTGGGGCAATGAACAATGGATCGTTGCGCATCCGTTCTGCGATTCAAGTATCCCATATTGTTGAATCGAAACTGCAGTGATCTTGAAGAGGTGCGATGATAGTTTCAGCACACGGAACTATGTGGATCGGAAGATATCATCCTTCGAACGATTTATGCATGGGTGGCCAGAATCAGATTTAGGAGCCGATCGAAGGCCTGATGCCCACGAATTCGGCATCACTGTGACGAGGAAACCCAGCCTCTTGAGTTTTGCGGCAAATGGGCATCATAATCGAGGTCCGGAAGATTGGCCGAAACACGAGGAGGAAGACATCGTTTTAGGAAAAATCTCGTCTACACGACTTGTAGTATGTGCTACACGATGTGTGTTCGTTGGTGGAGTACTTGGCGTGTACTCCAGGAGTACACGGACACAGGTCAGGTATACGGCCAAGGACACGGCATGTATACCCTTCCCCAACCATACCTGGGCAGATACGTGGGATACCCCGTTTACTGGTACACGGGTAGACAACACGGACAGACACCGTGTACGAGCATACAGCCAGGGTACATGATTGTTTCCCATTTGAGAGTACATGACATGTGCATTGACTTTCATGCCTTGTATATGCATTCCTATATGAATTCGACTTCTGACACGGGACGTTTACACGGGCAGTACTCGGAGTCAAGGAACAAGGTGTTTAACCATACAAAACATTTTGTGTCATATTTTACATCGCCTGATCTAGCAGCCTTCTGGGACATGGACTAGTTTCCATAAGGTTCGTCTCCTTGGCCTTTCTCTTGAAGGTTTCTGGTATCATTTCCTACAAACAAATGTATGATCCCTTCAGCAGGACATCCTGAATAGAGTTGTTGGAATCCCCTCTATGAGATTTGGAGCTAGATCCTCTATTCATTCCTGGTACCCTAAGTAGAGTTCTTGGTATCGACATGACCAAATTTACCTTAGTTCTGACCCTCTACTTAAAAAATTAGTTCAAACCGAGTTGTTGGAATCACCCCATGGCTATTGGTTGTGATCCTCATCTGAGCATCCTGTTCACAATTACTTGTGGAGTTTGTTCTCCCAGAATGAGTACTTCGTATCTATCTCTTCTGACCTAGGAGTGTGTTCTCCTTGTTACGTTCTTAGTGAAATAATAGATTTGAATCCTAGTGGCGGTATCGTGAAAGTCAATCTTGTATGAGTATATTTGGGAATTCTTGTTATATGTTCTGTAGACATGTACTATGTGGAGATGAATTTATTGTTTCTTTTTGGTATTTCCCTTGTTGTATTTTTTTGTGGTTTCAGGGTGTCCGACTGGGTATCGTTATACTCACCCCTGCACGGGATTTTCCCGCACGTGTCGTGTCTTGTGCAGAAGTGCGAGCATTTGACAGGATTCTAGGTGGACCAGGACCAGACACTGCTCAGTGAGATCAGACAGACTGAGGTGTGTTCCTAAAACTACGGATTGCAGTCCTAGAACCTTTCTATACAGGTTTAAATTTGTTACAGACTTTCTTTGGTGGTCTTTTACTTTTGTCCTAGGGTTTTACACTTATTGTACATTACCTTCCAGTCTTACTCTGTTGGTTGGGATTTTACTGTATGCATGCATTTTCAATTTTTATTATTTTTTACTTTCCAGCTTTGTGGGCATGGATATGTGTGTGGATGTGTACAGGTTTATAGGCAATGCCTCCCATGATAGTGATATGCACACTCGGTGCTAGTCAACTACCCCTAGCCTATTAGAGGCGGGCATGGGGAGTTGCTGCTTGGGCACCACTGAGACAGGCCGTGACAGAGTGGTATCAGAGGTGGTCGGTTCTACCTTAGGACCGAGAGTCTATGAGTTGGTTTGGGGCAACAGTGTTAAGTGTTTTGAGTTCGGCATTAAGGCTAGGGACCCCAGTGTTAGTGCGGGTGGCTGACGTATCCATACACCAGGACCCTGATAACTTGTTATTCAACTCAGAACATGATAACACTAGTTGCCGAGGGAAATAATGGTACATTCTTCATATAGGAATGGGTTCTGGTGTCCATGTCCTTCTTGAGTCAGTTATCCAGATATACTCACTCACTGAGATACATCTTGTTTCTTTACAGGATGCCTCCACGACGTGCACTTGATAGGATCCAGCAGCTCGATCATGAGGATGTCCCCCTAAGTGATGAAGCTTCGATTCAGGGACCAGATCCCCCAATTTTAACTTCAGGTGGTGTGCCATTTATTCCACCACGTATGGAACGGTGTTTAGTTCCTCATGTACTAGTAGAGGAGGAGTGTAGTTTGAGCGCACTCCATGATTTTCAGAGACAGATTCCCCTCAGGTTTCGAGGCAAGCCTGACCCCCAAGCTACATAGGACTGGCTTGATGCAGTGGCCAGTGTCTTCCGTTTGTTCAGGACACCAGCAAACCAGATAGTGATCATGGAAGCAAGCCTTCTATAGGGCGCGACTGGGCAATGATGGAGTTTGGTTATCCAGATCCACAATTAGGTGACTCTTGAATGGTATGATTTTGAACATCTCTTCAGAGATGAGTTTTCACTAGTTAACCTGAGAGTGGTATGTATATAGGATATTCTTCATCTTCTGCAGGGAACTATGAGGTGGATGAATATTCATCGAGGTTTACCGAACTCTCATTGTACTCGATGGATATGGTTAGGGATTAGTACTTCAGAGCTTGGACTTTTGAGCGGGGCTTGCGTAGAGACATCCGAGCTAGCATCATTTATATGAGAATTCCTAATTATTCTAGGGTGATCGAGTGGGCATTGGTGGTCGAGAGAGTCTAAGTAGAGCAGAGACAACTGGCAGTTGTAAGCAGTGAGCGAGCTGGAGTAGAGACCTCGACAGTAGGGAGCTAACATTAGGGACCCAAACGTGGGAGACGTTTTAAGTGGAGATCCTAGGACAGGGGATCTTTTGACCAGGGTTCATCGGGCACATCCAGCCAGCTTCAAGAGATTCGATTCTACTCATTTTATGGAAGGGGATATCTCGCTCGAGATTGTCCGACCTACTATACTACTGACACAGGTGCAGTGGATCGACCACCGAGGTAGAGGCAACGTGTGGAGAAGACAGATCCATGGGGCGGCGAACATGCTAGAGGAGCTGGAAGAGAAGCTGGAGGTGGTCTGCATTTTGACCTATTACTACCACTACCCCAAGGCGGTCCACCATAGGCATCGAGAGCTGGTGGATAGAGGAAGGGACAGCTGCAGGCAGCAGAGGATTATGACCCAGGTACTCCCTGGATGATTAGAGGTAAAATTTGTGTCTTTTCTACCTAGTATGTCATAATAATAGACACAGGTGCTAGTCCTTCTTTTCTAGCTGCTTATTTTGTTCGAGGACTTCATATTCATGTTGAGTCATTGACCCGACCCTTATGCTTAGAAACACCGACTGGAGAAGATTTTGATATCACACATCTTTGAAGACAGTGTGACCTGACCCTTGGAGGAGAGAGTTTTGGTTGGGACCACATGGTGGTAGTTTCAAGGCCTTTCTATGTCATTTTTGGTATGGATTGGCTATCCACTGTTCATGTCCAAATTGACTGTTTTAGGCTAAGGTTTCCATGTGTCCACAGTGATGGAACGAGGTTCTCCTTCGTTATTGAGAATGGAGACCCAAGCAGCGCAAGATAGACTCATTCGTAGGAAGGTACAACCGATTTCATATCAGTTGGTTGGACTATCCCTTGCCATAATATATGCTACGAGTTTTCAGTTTCTAGTAGCAGTGGATGAGTATGAGGATGTCATTCCAGAGGATGTCCCCAGGATACCTCCCCATCGGGAGATAGATTTCTACATTGAGTTGCAACACAAGACAGTACTAATATCAGCATCAGCATATCTGATGCCTCCTGTAGATATTTGTGAGCTAAGGGTGCAGCTTGAAGACTTATAGATGAATTGATTTGTGAGAACTGGTGTTTCACCCTAGGCAGGCCCCAGTGTTGTTTTCCAAAAAGGCAGATGGGAGTTTGAGGCTGTGTGTGAATTATCGGCGCATGAATCAGGTGACCGTGATGAACTGGTATCCACTACCAAGAATCGATGACCTCTTCGACAAGTTAAGAGGGGAATGAGGGTTCTTGAAGGTTGATATATGATCAAGCTATCACGTTTTGTGATTACTGGAGTAGGACATACTGAAAACAACATTCATATGTCGCTACAGTCACTATGAGTACTTGGTGATGCCCTACGGTGTGGCGAACGCCCCAATAGTGTTAATGGGACTCATGAACTGAATCATCCTTCCCTATCTATATTGGTTCGTAGTGGACTTCATCAATGATATCTATGTGTAATCTATGTCCGTGAAGGACTAGGAGAGGAACCAAAGGATGGTTATGGAAAAACTCCAAGAGCACCAATTGTATGAGAAACTCTCGAAGTGTCAGTTATGGATATAGGAAGTCTACTTTCTGGGAGACGTTATCTCAGAAGATGGTGTTGTCGTGGACCCATCCAATGTAGAGGTAGTGTTGTCATGGGAGCCACCTTAGAGCGTGATAGAGGTGTAGAGTTTCCACGGGTTTTTAGGATACTATCAGAGATTCAATCTTCATTTCTCCAGGATTTCAGCACCCATGATAGCTTTGACCGAAAATGGGAATCCTTTCGTGTGGACTGAGAGATGCCAGCAGGAATTTCAGTAGTTGAGACAGAGTCTAAAGAGAACCCTGATCTTGAGATTACATGACAAGGGTGTCGAGTACATAGTATTCTAGGATGCATTAGGAACCGGGATTGGTTGTGTCTTGATGTAGAGGCAAACGGTGATTGCCTATGGCTCACATCAGTTGAGGCCACACGAGCAGAACTACGTGACCCATGTACGTGAGTTGGAACCGGTAGTCTTCGTATTGAATATATGGCAACACTACCTGATGGGCGAGCTGTATAGCATCTACTCGGATCACAAGAGTCTCAGATATATCTTTTCCCAGAAGGAACTGAATTTGAGGCAGAAGCGATGGATTGAGTTCATCCAGGATTACGACTTTGAGATCGTTTATACTCTTGGAAAGCGGAACATAGTGTCAGTTGCTATTACCAGGAAATCCAGTTCGCAGTTGCTTGATGAGGCGATGAGACAATTGGCCTCTTTACAGTTAACATTCATGGATATAGATGAGGTATCTTACCTTTAGTCGATAGTTGTTACCCCTCCATCCTTACAGTGAGTCGGGGAAGCACAACACGAGGATTCTAGCTGTGAGACTCTACGTTCTTAGATATCCGTAGGGGATGATTCCGATGGATAGTCAAAAAGGGGTTAGCATGTTGTTCATTTCAGAGGGCGCATAGTAGTGCTAGTGACGTTACAGGGGGAGGTTCTTAGGGAGTTCCATACATCTCCTTTTGCAGTGAATCCAGGAGTGGAAATGATGTACCAAGACTTCCAAAATCAGTTTTGGAGGCCATGAATGATGAATAGTGCGACAGAGTGTGTTTCTCGGTGACTTGTCAGCAAGTAAAGGCTGAGCACCATGTGCCAGCAGGATTGAATCAGCCCCTTGAGGTGCCATAGTGGATGTTGGACGGGATATCCATGGACTTCATGATAGTTTCACCACATACGTCTAGGGGGCACAATGCCATCTGGGTGATCGTTGATTAACTCACCAAGTCGGACCACTTCCCTTCCATATGGGAGTAGAGTAAGGTAGAGATCATGGAGAACCTCTATGTGAAGGAGATTGTTCGAATTCTAGTAGTAACATCAATAAATATCTCATATCGTGACGCTTGTTTCATTTCCTGGTTGTCGAAGGGATTGCAGGTAGCTTTTAAGACCCAGTTACGCTTAAGCACAGTGTTTCATCCTCAGACTGATGGTCAGACGGAGCGGATCATCCAGGTTCTGGAGGATATGCAATGAGCTTGCATACATGACTTCGGTCGTAGCTTGGAAGATCACCTACCACTAGTGGAATTTAATTATAAAAATAGTTATAACTCCTATGTTCGTATGGCACCATTCGAGGATTTGTACAGGCGACCTTACTAGTCACCACTTTCCTGGACTGACCATGGAGAGTCAGCACTCATGGGCCCAGAGATGTTGCGAGCTACTAAAGTGAAAGTGCAAGTCATCCAAGAGCTGATGAAGACTACACAGAGTTGGAAGATATATTATGCAGACAGGAGACGAAGTACCTTGGAGTTCGAGGAGGGAGACCATGTGTTCCTTCAGGTCTCACCTCGACGGGAATTGTAGATATTTGGCAGAGGCGACAAGCTATCTCTGAGGATTATTGGCCCTTTGTAAATTTTGAGTAGAGTTGGTGAGGTGGCGTAACACTTGGCTCTACCTACTTAGATGGACTGGGTACACAACGTCTTCCAAATGTCGCAGCTGCGAAAGTATGTGCATGATCCATCGAACGTTATCGACTGGTGTGAGCTGGACATCGATGAAGGAGCGACCATTGCTGAGTACCCAGTGGAGATCGAGGATCGGCATGAGAAGATCTTTTGTGGGTGAGATATTCCCTTGGTGTGTGTCCAGTAGTAGCATGGTAACCTCTAGGAGGGCACGTGGGAGCGGGAGGCTCAGATTCGTGAGCAATACCCACATCTTTGTGAGTAGCCATTGTTTTGGATTTTCGAGGACGTTAAAGCCTGAAGAATTGTGAAATATAATGTCTCTATTTTTTTCCATGTTTTATTTTATAATTATGTGGGAATTATTTTGAGGCTTGTCTTCAAGAATACATGTGGTTTTGAGACCCGGTGATCCCAGAAGAAATGTTTGAATTAAATTAAATAATTTAATTTACACGCGGGTGGGGTTTTCCTGAAAAAGCGGAATAACTCTTGAAAGGGAACTCTGATAGGAAATACGAGGGCACCATTGCGTCTAGAGTAGTGGGTTTACCCTATCAGAGACCTAACATCGGCTGGCATAGACAGGTGGTGAAATCTGCCTTTTTGACGTAACCATAATAAAATATTTATTAAAAAAAAATTATTAAACAAATATTTTCTCCTGTTAAATCTTTATCTTTTGTCCTTTTAAATAAGTGTTTACGCAGGGGTCCATGGTTACAAACTTCATAACCCTAAAATCCTTGGAGGCTCTGAAGGTTCTGGAGAAAACTTCCTGTCACATCGACGACGACGCAGCGACCAGATCTTCACTAGGAAACGTCGCAGATCTAGGTATGGCATTTGATCTCTTTGTGATTTCTTTTCCCCGTTCTTGATTCCTACGATGAACGTGGCCTAATCAATTAATAGATTAGCCTGTGAATTGATCGAAATTGCAAGATAGGATTTTTGTGGGGATTTTTGGAAAAATGATCCATGTTGATTTATTTTTGTTGATATCTGCTCGGTTTAAATCTATTAAAGATATTGGATCAAAGCTGTGACGAATGACGGCAGAGGTTCGTTCCTCAAATTTTTTTCATTGGATTTTTCTTCCCATTTTTCATTCACGGTTTCATCACTTTCATCACAGGGCAAAGAACAACATTTTTTTGCGCATCCTTTCTGTGACGCAACAATCTCAAATTAAAGAATTAACACCGCAGTGATATTCAAGAGGTGCGATGATGGTTTCAACGGACAGATCGAAGCATATAAGAAGATATCGTCTTTCGAACGATTTCCGCACGGGTGGATGGAATCGAATTTTGGAGTTGATGAAAGTCCTGAAACCCATAAATTCGGCATCAAGGTTACAAGGTGACCCAACGAATTGATTTTTGTGGAAAATAGATGACAGAATCGAGGTCCGGAAGATCAGACGAAGCGCGAGGAGGAAGACATCGTTTCTAGAAAAATCCTGACTACACGACGTGTAGTATGGGCTACACGGCATGTGTTCATCGGTGAACTTCATGGCATGTACCTCGATAGTACACAGAAACGGGTTGGGTATATGGCCAAGGAAATTAAATTTACACCCTTCCCCAACCAGAACCGACCAGATACATTGGATACCCCGTGTACTGGTACCCGGGTAGGCAACACGGACAGACACCTTGTACGGGCATACGACCAGTGTACACATGTGTTTCCCAGTTGATAGGAAACGATGTGAGATTTTAATTACACGCCCTGTATATTATTTCTAATATGACTTCGAATTATGACATGGTCCATATACACGGGTAGTACCCATAGTCAAGGAACACGGCGTGTAACCATACTACACGCCGTGTATCCTATTTTACATGGCATGAGCCAGTTGCCTTCAATTACTTGGACTAGTTTCCTTAGGTTTCGTCAACTTGGTCTTTCTCCTGAAGGTTTCTGGTATCATTTCCTACATACAGAAGTATGATCCCTTTAGCAGGACATCCTGAATAGAGTTCTTGTAATCCCCTCTGTGAGATTTAGAGACGGATCTCTATTCATTCCTGGAACCCTAGGTAGAGTTTGTGGTATCGATGTGACCATCTTTACCTGAGCACTGATCCCTTACAAAGTGATTAGTTCTGACTAAGTTGTTGGAATCACCCCATGGCTATAGGTTGTGATACTCATTTGAGCATCATGTTCCCAAGTACTGGTGGAGTGAGTTCTCCCGGAACGAGTACTTCGTATCACTCTCTTCAGAACTAAGAGTGTGTTCTCCTAGTTACGTGCTTAGTGGAATCATAGATCAGGATCTATGTGGTGGTATCACAATAGTTGATATTTTATGTTAATATATGGATATTCGTGTTATATGATCTGTAGAAATATACTGTGTGGACCTGACTGTATCTTTTCATTTTGGTATTTCCCTTGATATATTTTCTTTGTGGTTTCTGGGTGTACTATTGGGTATCGTTATACACACCGCTTCACGGGCTTTTCCCGCACGTGTCGTGTCTTGTGTAGACGAGTGAGAGTTTGACAGGATTCTTGGTGGACCAGGACCAGACATATCTCAGTGAGATCAAACAAGCCTAGGTTTGTTACTACAGCTATGGATTGTAGTCCCAATACCTTTCTATACAGGTTGGACTTTGTTACAGACTTTATTTGGTGGTCTTGTACTTTTGGTCCAGGGTTGTACACTTACTATAATTTACAGTCATGTCGTACTCTGTTGGTTGGGATTTTAGTGTATGAATCCATTTTCCATTTTTAGTAGTTTATACATTCTAGCTTTGTGGGATTGGAGATGTGTGTGTGTGTCTGTATAGGTTTATAGGCAATGCCTCCCATGTTGAAGATATGCCTACTCAGTTCTAGTCACCAGCCCCTGGCCTATTAGAAGCGAGCTTGGGGAGTTGTGTCTCAGGCCCCACTGGTATGGGTCGTGAAAATACCAATAATGAATATCACAATAGATTTAGCATGGTTAGAAAACAGTTCATACATCCACAAGAGAAAGGGGATAGTTATAATATTCAGTCTAGAGAAAACCTCAAAGGATCACACAATGATGACAATTGTATTTTATAATTATAATATCATGGGATTTGATCTCATTTTATAGATTAATGAACACAAATTTTTCCTCAAGGTGTTTGGGTAGCTCATCAACCATTGAAATATTCTACTTCTGCATTTGTGTGTCAGCAGTGTTGTCTAAGATGATTTGAATCTATTTAAAAAAACTGATGATGAAAAAACACATATTATATTCCCCAATAATTGGGAGTTTACCCTCACAAATCTTTCCCTTGGAACTCAATTTGGGAATAATCGATTCCTTTAGTCTACTTTTAGGATTTTAACTTCACATTATATAAAATCTTCATCATCATGTTTGCCTCACTATCATTGATGATTATTTTCCCATCATTAAGATGTATTTCATCTAGAAAATTTTGAATATAGTGATATTACAATTCAATGTGTTTTGGAATGGAAGGAAACATTAGGTTAATAAAAATATTAGTAGTCCTCCATCTATCACCCTAGAAAATATAATTTTTCGGACTGTATCCCAACTCCTGAAAATTCTTATTTATCAACATAGTCACCTTGTAGCATTCAATGAACATGATATTCTCTTATAATATATTATTCAATGTAACACACATATGATGTTGTGAGTTAAATTAGACTACTTCCCATTCAAATGATATTGCATACATGAATATGGATTTCCTCGTACCTACATCTCCAAGCATATTTTTGTGTGTGTATCCATCTATTACTATTTTATCAATTGATAATCATAAAAAAATGAACATATGTACCATAGAGAAATCACAATATTCATTCGGACACTATCCAATGGTCCTTTAATTGATTATATAATATTATGATCACAACACCAATACCGTGAGAAATATCTGGTCTGGGGAACACCAAGACAAACTTAAGACTACCAACATCTAACTGATAAGGAACCTTTTCCATCTCTACTTTCTCCTCCTCTTTTGATGGAATTTAACATATCATGGTCTTCAAATGACATTCATGTGGTGTGATAACTATTATATCCTTGTTCATGTTGAATCATTATAGATCCTTCTAAATTTACCACTCCCGAGATAGACAAATATGTGTAACCCTCTTGTCATGGACAATTTTTATATTAGGAATTTGATTAAAATCTCTCAAGTCCTTCTTTTAAAAATAAATTTTCAACTCCTTACATATCCTATAATTCTTGGGGATATTGTTACCAATAATCATCATATCATCCACATTGAGAAATTAGATATTGAAATAACCATCATAAAATTGAATGATGAAAACATATTGATCAACATTCATCCTCTTGTACTCATTTTTCTCCATGATTGAGTCAACTTTTCTGTACAATTTCGGTGGTTCCTATTTAAAACCTTATAAAATATTCCTATGTTTGAATAATAGTTTTTCTTAAACATTAAATTGAAATACTCTTTTTTGTTCCATTGATATATCCTCACCAATATCACCATGTATAAATACTATATTCTTATCTAATTATTGTTCCAATAAGTTTAGACTATCCATCCACCCAAGAATAACTATGATAGATGTAATTTTAACCACAATAGAAAATAATTTCCTCAACATCAATATATTTCTCCTGGGAAAATCCTTTAAACCATTCTGGAATTGTGGAGAGGCTATGAGTATCAAAATTGTCATTTTCTTATATACACCCACTTCTTCATGAGTGCCTTATTTTATTGTATTAACTCTACAAAATCCAATGTATGGTTTTTATGAAAGGATCTCATCTCCTCTTACATGGAATTCTTCTATTCAATTTTTTATTGACTCATGATCACATCATCAAAACCATCTATATCTCCCCCATCACTGAGCAGTAAATACTCATTTGGGGAGTATCAATGATTTACATGTTATTATCAAGTGGATATCTTAAGATATGATTCATGGGTATTCCTTTCTATAATATCATATAATAGATTCATATCATTAGATATATACATATTTACTGGTTATTTAGTATCATCAGTGTCATGTATCACTCTCACACTATTTGGTATTGTTTTTTGTGATAATGGTCTTAGATTGGCTAGAATTTCCTCAGACTCTAACTTCCCTACTATTTATAAGTTAACAAAATAATCAACAAAATAATCCTCAAGATAAAAACCAATAATTATTTTGAATATAATACTACTAAGAGGATACTAGAGTTGGAATCCAAACTCCTCATGAGAATATCCTAAAATTATATACTTCTTTCCTTCTCCATCCATCTTCATCCCCTTATATTTTGGGGTGTGAAAACATTCCCTAAATCAAAATACTCATATTTATATAATATGAAACATCTTTACCAATAAAAAACAATTCCGTAACATCCTAGTTTGGTGGAACTGATGGATAAATGTTAAAAAGTTCAACTAAAATCATCTTTGACTCCCCAAAAATGTGTTTGACAGTGATTAATTTGAGATCATAAACCTTAATCTATCATAAATTTCTATGTTCATCCTCTTAAAAATAATTTTATGTTGCGGTATTTTTGGTACCAATTTTCCATCATGATAAATAAACTTCTACAGTACACCTCAAATGGACCACAATATTCTCCTATATCATCTATTTTCACACACATCATTCGTCTGATTTTTTCCCTTTCAATATTCCCATGAATCATCTTGAAAACATACTACACTTGATCTTTAGTTTTTTACAAAAAGGCCTATAATTTTATAGATTGATCATATATAAATGTAACAAAATAAATAAAACCTACCATAAAATTTATAATCATCATGAATACATCAATGTGAATAAAATATAAAACAATCTATCTTTTATATGATAAATAAAAGCAAAATAATAATATGTGTTGTTTTCCCATGATTTAATCAACACAAGTATCCTAATGATTATGATTTATTCCAAGTGGTAGATCCTTCCTTGATAGATTTATCATTCCACTTTCACTAATATGACCAATATATTCATAAAAAACATCTACTGGAACATATTATCTATTTATATTGATGTACTCCCCACATATCGTAGAATCAATTAGATAAGGAGAATTATATTTCATTCCTTTATAAATTACCATGTCATCTTTGGTAAACTTCCATTTCCCATATCCAAAGGAATTAACACATCCTTCATATTCATGAAATCCATTAGATTTATGATTTATGTGAATATCAAGAGCATGAATCACATCCTTTACTAGTAATGTGCATAATATATTAGTCTCTAGAGAAGTATTACAAATACCTATGATTTTTTATAGACCATTGTTTCCCATATTAACATTTTCAAACCTCCATAAAGAGTAAGATGAGAAGAAATATCTTCTAATAGTGAAATGGTATCAGGTTCCCAAAATATAACTTTTTTTAGGACTTAACATTCAAGATTGAGATGATTATCTTTCTAAATAGTTATTATCTCTTCATTGACAACTGCAACATCATTATTTTTTGTCTTACCTGCTAGTTTCCTCTACTCCACCTTAATCCTCAAACAATCTCGGATGAATTGATTAATGTTTCAACTTTAGTTTAATGTCATGTCATATGTTGATTGGGATTTCGATCACTTCTTTCGTTATATAATTTATTCATGGGGTTATCTTACACTACTTCTTTCTTTCGATTTCTGCTTCCCTTGTCATTATGTGACCATAGATTCATATTCATTTTTACATCCTTTTTCATTCATTTGGGAATTTTCATTTAGAAATATTTCATTCACAATCTCTACAATGAGGGTTCTATAAATATTTTAATTTTTTACCAAAAAAACTAGTGTGTCCCATGTATTTGGTGAAAATATCAACATAAATAGTGATTAAAACTCATCATCCATAATCATATTCAGGGAAATAAACTAATTAATTGTACCTTAGAACACTCTCTTGTGATATGATTTGTTGGTACCATCTTTTTACAAGTTGTAAAGTCATTGTATCATGTTTTATTTCTTCTGTTATGTTTTTCTTGTATACATATTATCCAATTTTCACTATATTATAGAATAATTCTGTCCAATGGAACAATCCTGAAAGATACTCTTTCAACACTCTACCTGATTTGGGAAGTGTACTTTCTATTTAGCACAAACCACACCACAAAAACTGGAGGGGTAAAGGATTGCATCTTCATATCAGGTTGACCACTCATTGAATATAATTCTTCTTTCACTACAATGGTCTTACTGGTCTACATTATTTGATTCCGAAAATATTTAAAATAAAAAATATCTTCTATTTTGGGCTTCCAAATGGAATAATTAAAAGTAATGTGTTGAATAATATTACTAATATTATCATCAAGTTATATGATGAGAATTTCAAAACTTTAACCATCTTTATACTTCTAAAATTGTCTACATGGCTAGAAATGACTCTTGGATTTCTAAAAATGGACTTTTATTCGCCTAGATATAGCCAAAATAGTTTAAACTTCCATGAATGGTAGATGAGGTTTTAATGATGTGAATAAATGGAATATTTGATGAAACCCCTAATGAAAAGTCACAACTACTAAGGATAGTGTCCCACTGGCCATAAAAGGGGTACTGTTGAACCATTGAGTTGAGCTAAATATTAATCGCCTATACCGAATTCATTTTTGCACTATTTTTTATACCACTTGTGTTATTCAAATCATCTTGATGAGAACATCATGAATATATAATTATAAATTTTTATGAATGATTTTAATTTTATATTCACTAGAAAATAACATTGATCCATCTTCATTTCCACCACGTTGGATCAGATAACATGTTTTTGGGGAATATGAACTCCATGGTGACGAAATAAATGCATGAAAAATAAATAAAATGAAAACCATAAAGAATTTACTTTGATTCTAAAATATTTCCTATATCCACAGGGGATGGTTTCCATTCCATAGTTATCCCCCAAAAAAATTGGATCACATGATAATTATAGTGTGATTTTCTAATTACAATATCATGTGATTTGTTCTTTTTTTATAGATGAAGGAACGCCAATTTTTCCTCCAGTTTTTTGAGTAGTTCATCAATCCTTGAAATTTAACACCACTACCTATTGTGAATCTTCATTATTGGATGAGATTATTTCCAACTACAGAAAAAATATATTGTGTTAAAAAATTCAATGAAAATAACCAATAAAATGGATTGGCCCCACAGTTTGAAATGACGATCACTACTCATCCTCTGAATAGCCACATTCTAAAAAATAAGAAGTGTTTTAATTTTTTATATTGGATTTCCATCCTTGAGGAGACATAGTGGCATCCAATTTTGAATGAGTATGACCATTCATCTTATAGAGATCCACATTCTCAAAAAATAAAGTGTTTTTATTCTTCTTAGACTCTGAGTCCTTACCTATAAGAGATATAAAAATGGATTTTTCATATTCGAAACCATTCATTGAGGTTGTGGGAAACTCTTGGACAGTAAGAGCTCTTCTAGTTCCACCACACTTGTCTTGGACTTGGGTTCCAAGGACACACAGTACAGTGTGGGGTTATCCACATTGATGGAATTATCCCTCCTGTAATGACCCTATATATAGTTGTCCAGTATGAAAAACAACTACCATCGGTGGCTTGGGTATAGTATCACCCAATACTCTTAGTTTTGATTCCCCATTAGTAGGTTCTCTTCCACCATCTTCGACCAAGAAAACATTTGCAGGAAAACAACACCAAATTTTTATATGATGATATTCATCATGAGATTGCATGCTTGAATAAACGTATTTTGAAATTGGAAGATAAATACAATGATTTCAATCAATGAGATGATTTTTTATCAGTGGAAATATAATCAAGATCAATATAGACATATAAGACAATGATAATCATGAATAAAAGGATTTTATATCACTTCAATTTGTCCTAGGAGAACCTAGAATAAAAAATCATTGTGATCTGATTCTCCAAAAAAGATAATCAGATATGGTATTAGTATCAAAAGAAACAGGTAGAATAATGGAGTTCGAAGGTGGCTCATTCAATGTATCAAATATAGAAATATTTCTGATTCCATTAAATCATTTAAAATTCCAATCTTGTTAATTGTTTAGAGAAATAGAAGACCCTTAGCCACCCAAAGATCCATCATTAATTAGAGATTCCATGAAAGTGGACAAACATTGGAGGATGGATTACATTGAAAAAGAACATTTTTAGGCTACACCAAGGAATATACCCATCAACCAACAATAATAACTCTCCCTGTATGAATTACCTAATGACTTTAATGAGATAGGTATATTTAAGGCTCCCTAGAAAATCTGACACCACTAATGAAAAAAATAATCTCCCAAGAATGATCAAAGAGGAACTCCAAAAAAATGACTCACCCATTACTTTGTGTGTCTCTATATGTTTTCTTAGCAAATCATCATGATAATGATGGTCATGTAAACATTGGGAATTTTAGTGGTGACTGAGTGATTTTTGATCCATCACCATAACACTTAGCAGAACCCACCATTTCCCCTCATGTTGTCTAGTTGGATGTTTTAGGTGGCCACTATGAAGGGACCAATGGTTCTCAAATTGCCTCACATGACAAGGGATTTTATACAAAGGAAACAATATTTAACTCTATCTCAGATCCAAAAACCCAAGTCGACATATGTTTTTCTGAATGGAATTATTTATTTTTAACCCTTATGAGAAAGAGGTGACTTTTCTATGATGTGTGCAGAACACACAAAGACACAGAAAAGAAGACATGATGGATTTTGTGTTCATATGAAAATGTTTCATGGATTTATATACATAGAAAAGCTAGAATAAAATATTGGGAGAGGTAATGAGGTCAATCTATATAATTAAGGAAAAACCATAATTAGGAAAAACCATCTTTAATGAATAATACAAAATATAGGGGTGGGGTCATCTTAAATCTATTATTGTGCAAAATATTTAATTTTTTATTAAATAAAATATAAAATATAAAAAAAATTAACTTTTTTAATCATGTTAATTTTTTTAAAGTATTTTAATCCATGTTACTCCTTTAAAAAATTCAAAATATTTTATATTATTCCAATTATTCGAAAATTTTCTAACTATTTATAAAATTTACCTATTCAATTTATTTTTTATTTTTTAATACATACAATAAAATATCAAAATTATTTAAATATATAAATAAATATATTTATTTATATTTTTAAATATTCATACTATTTAATTTATTTCATTCTATATTATTAATTTTAAAATAACAAAACTAAATAATGTAAAATAATTATGTTTTATACTTAAAACAAATAATATTCTCATAAAATTCTAATACCTTGAATATTTAAAATATATAATTTTATTAAAAAATTAATTTTTTTATATTTTGAAATACATCAACATTTTATGATAATTTTTTTCTTAATTTAATATAAATGAGTATATTATTAATAATTTAAACTCATTGGATGTTTTTTTAGAATAAATTGATGATTCTGTATTTAAAAAATAATAATGTTCTTTGTATTTAATATATTTTATTTTTTCAAATATTATCAAAATATCATGTTGTATAAGTTCCACAATAACATATCTATATTTTTTAATATATTTACTTAATTTTTCTGAAATTTAATATATAGAAAAATATAAATTATCATGTATATTTGTTTTTAAAAATATTATTTCCAAATTATTTTATTTTTTCATGATTTCACAAATTAAATTTAATTAAACCAAATACTATGAACATATTCATAAACCCTAAATCTATATAAATATTAACATAAAAATATATTATATCACTTTATGGGAATGTAAATAGTCAAATCATTTAATAATTACTAAAGTGTCCATTCAATTAGTAATTTTTTTGTGTTAATAATAAGTTATTAGTTAAAAAATGTAATTTTATACTACTTAACAGAAATATTTAGTTTTTTTTTTAAATTATAATCTTTTTTAAATACATTTTCTGTATTTCAATTACATTTTATTAAATCAATCTTAATATATATCCAAATACCGAATTAAGTAAATTAAAGAACAATTTAAAATTTTAAAATTAAAAAAATGTAAATTTAAATTGAATGAAATTTTATTTTTATTAATGGAATAATAATAAATAATTCTATTAAATTTTAATTTATAATTCATTTAAATTTTTGATGTGTTTAACCGGATGCAGTTTTCCTGCAGGACCAAGAAGAAGATTGTCGGGGCCTCCGTGATCTCTAATGCACTTGTTATAATGTTAAAAGAGGATGCCCAAAAGATGTTTCAGGAAAATTATTTATGATTACAACCATGTCAGAATTTAGTTTCTTTTTTATGATTTCCATAGTAGTAGTGCCTATCCATGTACAGACCAAAATAATTGTTGTGCATCCAATTAGATTTAACGTCGTATCTCCTGATCAAAAATTACAACATCATCAGGTCTTCAAAACCACACTATTATAGCACTATTAAATCAGTTCCTTGAACCTATCACATATGTTATATCACATCCTTCTTCCCAACTCCACAACTATACCAAATTATAGCTTGACCTATCGAAATTAAATCCCAAAAAAAATGGGCCCAAAATTTAGGACATGATGGACTAATCCTATAACCCATTATTCTCAAAATCCATCACAAATAATATGTGAGGAATACATTAATTTTATAAATATTTTTCCAATATTTTGGCTCATATGTAATGTTATAAAAATTTTTTTAGGTATATACAAAAATCTAGTTCTCTATCTACGTAATTCTCAGACCCAAAATCACGAAGCATAGTAAATATAACCAGTTACATGCACAGATATGTAATATTAATGTGAGATGTACATTTTCTATGTAAATTTGGATTTATAATTTCATTAAATTGAAGATTTTATTATGGAAACTAAGTATTTTTGTGAATGTACTATAGAATTTCTATTATTATTTAATGATCACCTATGATTTTCACAACCTTTGTAAAAGTAATTAGGGACATCTGAAGGTTATATATAGCTAAAATTAATTGATTCGATTCACATATAGTAGATAAGATGATGTATAAAGGTTCATTGAGATTTTAACTAATTATGTGGGTATTTTATTTCACTATGTTAATGTAATAAATAAAATGGATTAGTTTTATAAACATGAGTTAAGATGTTACGATCGATTGGATTTAAACATGTACCAGATCATGATTTGTTCATGAAACTTACCTAACACATTTGAACAATATTTATTCATACAATATATCATTGAGGTGTTCACGTGGTTGATAGAGGTTAATACATGTGGTCTATCCATTTCTATGGTTGATCTGTTTGGAGAAGAATTGAGTTCACGATTTTTTGTATTTTGAAGAAATTAAATCTGACGATGCAAGGTATGATGTCATAAAATGAAATATTAATATCCCAATTCTTATCATGAAGTATCCAGGTTATTGAATAAGAGATGAATAAAAAATTTATATTTAATATATTCAAGTTAAATTCACGTGATTATCATTTATAGAGATAAATAAAGACATCCACATTCCATAGTGATTTTCAATGGCCATTTTATTGACCCTTTTGGTTGTGTGATCCACTTTTTATTAACAGTGAGTTGAGGGATTTCATGGGGTATCATAATGTATTTATCTTATGGTGAAGAGGTGGAGATTTTTTAAATGTATTTATTGGTTATGTCAGTTGAGGAGATAGTGGAGTCATGGTTGTTCAATAATTGTTTTGAATAAAATATTAGTTGATCCACCAAGATAATTTTTGACTCAATAAGAAGGATATCCTACAAATAATTATAACAATATTAAATATTAAATAATATTATTTAATATAAAAGAATAATATTCACGATATTATTTTGAGTATATATTTAGGTAGGTTTCAATGAATATGTTGAGAATATTGAGAACTAATATGCATCGTGTGCATGATTTGGGAGAGCATAATACATATATCGAGGAGGAAGAATGAGTTAAACCAATTATAAATTGATCTACCATGTACCCAAGTATTAGTGAAAATTTAGTATATCTAGATCACTCATGATTTGTTAGGATTTTCATGAATAGTAGAACTACTACGAGAAAATTTTGAAGACCATGAAAAATTAGTACATGTGAAAGCCTATCGATCATATATACTATTGAAAGTAGATCTATTTCACAAGTGGCATAGAATAATCCAATTTCATAAAAATATCCTTATGTGAGTGGATTATAGTTAAGGAATATTTTTGATACTACAATGTCTAATAATTTATAATAGGATTTCATTTTGTGTGTCCAACCAATCATCATAGGATTGTGATGGGGGTGTATAACCAATTGATGGAAAATTTTAATTGGTGTGCAAAACCACTTGTTTCTAACTATAATTGAATGAATTATACATTTATTCTAAAAATTATTAACATCTTATTTTTTATCTCTTATTATCATTGTATACAAGTTTGTGTTGTGAGATATTATTGAGAGATTGGAGAAATTTAAAATTTTCAGGAGGAGTAATTTTGATGAAGAAGAATTTTTCAATGTACTCTACTAATTTACACCACACACCCCCTATAATTAGTAATACTACATGATTAATTTGAAATTTGAAATAAAAAATTCCATGTTCCTTGTAAAACAATTAAGGAAAAAAATTTGTTGAATGTGTTATCGTGTGTGATGGATGAAAGTGTGACATGTGTAGATGTTTTTAAGGAATCTTGAGAATTATAATTGGAGCGGGATACTAGTCACACAATAGATCTAAAGGGACGATGGATATAGTCAACATAAAAACTTATAAAAATTCTGATTTCCTGAATATTAATATTGAAATTTAGGTTCAAAATATTTTTGTTTCAATAGGGTTTCATCTGAAAGAGACCCATCCCATACTATAGCATAGTAATTTTTGAAAAGAATAACTAAATATGGTGGATAATTTTCATGGATTAACAAGCATAAAATTGTTCAGTGATATTGGGTAGATAACTAATTCCAGTAATAGAAGAGTGTATGGACCAGTTTTATATAATTGAATACTTTATAAAGGTGTATTTGAGATCCTATTTTCACTAGGTACAAATAAAAGGGAAATATATTGGGAATAATATCTTCAAATTCCGTAAAGAATATTATGAATACCTTTTTATAAACTTTATTTTGATAAATTCCCCTGATGTCTTTCCATGCTACTCTGAGTGCAGTATTTTGGTATTTTCTTTGGATGTGTGTTTTGGGGTTCTTCAATGATATACTGGTGTGTAGTAAGGGCTATAATAAATACCTATAAAATATTAATGAAGTTATATAAAAAATTATAGAAAATTGACTATTAGAAAAAAATGAACAATTTTTCATTAGTAATGAGTTATAAACAGTATTTATGGATAATATTTTCACTATATAGGGTTACAATGGATCCTAAAAGGGGAGGACGTTAAAATGTGGCGTGGGGAATGGAATGTGAACAAGTTTGGTTTTTTGGGATAACTATTCACTATAAAAAAATTATCAATGATTACGGAAAGACTGAAAGAATCCCCATGGACATGGATTAGATGAAAAAGATTAAATAAATACATAAAATTCCTGATTCATTTAAAACACTTAAAACCATGACTATTGTCCAACTTTTATGCATGCCATATTGTTCCTTGGGAATTTTAGTGGACATTGATGTGTCTGGTTTAGGGTTTGGATCTATAATATCAAGGGAAGGGAGGCCTCTTGATGATTTTATAAGAGAATTATTAAATGCCATCATGAAAAAATAGATATATAAAAAAGAGATTACATATTTTCTGTGAATAATTCAACCCTAGAAAAAATATTTTACTGGAATAAGGCATGATTAATACATTTGAAATTAGAGACTTATGTTTATTTTCTTAGTCAGAGGGTAGCTTTGATTGAACATTAGTGCTGGTATTCTATGATGATGGGATATGAATTTATAGCGATTTACATGCTAAAAACAATTTATAGTGTCACATATACTATATTGATGGTTACATAGGGAGTAGATTATATGTACCTATAAATTTAAAAACCTATTTTGGAGGATATTAATTTATTAAAAGAATATTCAAGGAATGATTTTAGTTTTAAGGAAGTAAAGGATATGTTATATATTATTTTTATATAAATATAGTATATTCGTCCAGAAATAGATTATTGTTCTATACGTATCGATTGATATTTAAAAAGGGATAAAATGTAATTCTAATATTATTAAAATATTATAATTATTCATTAACCATTGGGTATTTTTCATAATTTAAAACCTATAAATTCCTAGTGGGTGGGATTTACTAGACTATAATTATTGATTTATTGATTCAAACATAACACTAGTTTAACGATCACTAAACAAAAAACCACTTATTGTAATATTTATCTATAATTTTCACTACATTTTTTCCATTACATCCAAAAACTAATTTCCCAAGTAACTGTTCTTGAACATAAAAAATGGGGGAGAGGTAAATAGTTGTGTTTATGTGATTTATCCAAAGTTGTGGGTTTCATCATGAAAAATAATATGCGATTTAATGGAAAAATTATTTATTCAATCAATATATTATTAATTAGATTGTATTCATCAAAACCCTCTATAGTATACTTGGAGATAGACATAGGTTGAAATATAGATGAATCAATATTGAATAATGGTATTAGAACCATTGATGTAGCCAATGAAAGTGAAATGATCAGTTATATTCCCACATGAAATCATGACAGATCTATGTGAAAATATTTTCCACCAGCCCAGTTATTTCTAATTATCAAAGATGTTATGGGATTTATTTATGGTTTTTTCCACGTTAATCAACAAAGAATATATTAATATTGGTACTAGGTTATTTATATTTTTAGGAATTTCAATAATCAAAAAATTGAAAGAAATAAAAATGATTCAAAACCAATGTGGTCCAAGAATAAATAAAAATCGTAGTGATATAATGTACTATATTACATTGTGGACCTATGTGCGCAGTGAGAAAACCAATAGAATATTTTTATTACAAAATACAGAAAATAATCAGATTTTTACACAAGAAGGTAATAATTTACTAGAAAAACTATATAAGGATTGAATATAGATATACAAGATAATTATGATGAAATATTACATAGAGAAATTTAAATTTTACTTCATGGATGGACTCACACTATACATGACCATGGAAGGTTACAAAATCATACACATAGTAAGAAATGAAAACAGGAAAGTAGGATAAACTTCATACAGTTCCATGTTATAATACCAAAACATGGAAGAATCCCAAATAGTTATCTATATGTTGATGTCTTCCTTCACATGATAGTGTCTCATGATGAATGAAAAAACTAACCCCCTCTCTCCCCATAATATATTTAAAATTTTAGTGATGGTTAATAAAATCTACTTCAATAAACTAAATTAACTGCAGATGGATCCCCTCAAAGAAACTCTCATTTTATCTCAACTAGAAATCATAAATTCCTTGGCACTCTCCACTTTTGAACCATTAAATAAACAAATTGTTTGATAAATGATGACCTTGGGGTGATATGATGATGGCATGATAAGAGAAAATATTATATGAATTAAATTTGGGATGAATACCATATAAAAAATCGATATAAAAGAGGCAGATCGGAGGGATGGCCAAATGGTTGTAGGTGATTATATATTAAAATATAAAGCAGAATGGCATATCTTTACATAGGCCAAGGTAACCCTAACATGATATATTTTACCCTTTATGTATCCACGAATTTTTCAAGAAATCCGATTATTACATGATCCGAGGCAGAGCCCTTTTCAATCCAGGAAACCCTTGTGTGAGCCAAGGAAGTACCATTATGCAAGCTGAGGAGTTCCCATACACCGGCTAGGAATTACCATTATGTGAGTTAATAGTGAACAAATATAATCTAGGGTGCATCCTTATATGATAAATAATTACTCCTACACATCCTTATCTTTCCCATACACAATTAGGGATTAAACGATTTACCCACATGAAATGGGAATGTAAACACTACAGAAATTACCTTTTTCATATACAACTACGGGGTAAGGAAACCCTACAAAACCAAAAAGTTCATCATATGAAATGTAAATGTAATTTTTATATAAGATAATGAAAATTTTTAAATTTATATAAACATTATGGAAAAAATTAATATCAAATCATAAAATCATAAAAATAATTCCAACTATTAGTTGGAAAGTTCTATTTTATAGAAACCCGTAAAATAAATGCATGTAAAATTTCACAAATCTACAGCTTTGAAATTAAATAATTTAAAAAGGATTTTGTTTGTACTACCTAGGTCATTTAGTGGGACTATATTTAGAAATTATAAACAATTTATAATCTTATAAAACGTATTTTCTATATTCAAACTATCCTTTAGATTCATTGATGTATATATCATAGTGAAATATACCATAATAGTTTCAATGAAAATCGATAAATTGAAATGTAATGTCTTTGTTTTTTATATTCTATGGAATCCATGAATTTTAGAATCCTGGAATGCATACAAACTATAAAAAATTTCTTTTATATTACAAGAATATAGAGACAGTTCATTAACTACTTCATTTAGAGAAATTTCTTCTTTGATTGCTTTATTTAATGTTATGCAATCTTCCTCCATTGTGGAATGGAAAAAACTTTCAAAATTACATCTCAATGTAATGGGATCATCGTATGATAATAATACCTAACAATTGATATATTGTTTATTATATATATTTAAAACAAAATTAGAATCAAAAAAATTGATGAAATGTTTACAATAAAAATAATTTTTTCCTAAAACAAATGCACAAATCAGAAGACATGAACACATAATAGAGTAACTATTATTATGTAAAATAATGATTCATTCCAGGTCTTCCCTTTAAACCACTTCTGTTACAAAAAAACTCTATATCTAGATGAGACCACATCGTGTAATCCATAATGGCACATAATATATTTTCATAATGGATTTTACTCATAAAATAATTATCAACTACATTTCTAGGGGATTATGACAAGTAAAACATGAATTACAAACTGAAAACTGCATTAACAGGTTTCAAATTTTCTAAAAAATAACTTTCTAACACCTTATGAAAATAATCATATTTGGACGGGTAAAATACACAAAAATTTATATCCCTAATGATTTTGATACCAAGGATTTCATTTTCTTCTCAAATTATTTCATTTAAAAATAATTATTCAATTGGTTTTTCATATGATTTATTAACATAATGTAATTGAAAAATTCCAACAATCATCAACATATAAGATTAAATAAATAGAATCCTTTATAATGATTCAAAATAAATATATGTATCATATTTACTTATAGTAAATTCATTTTTATGAATAAACTAATTCAATTATTTATACTCTTTTGTGTTGATTTCTTAAGTCTATAAATATATTTTATTGAAAAACCCATTATTAAAGATAAAATCCATCAGTTCGCCGAATATAAATCAATCCATCTTACAAAGAATGCCATAGGGGTGTTTTTAAATCCAATTATTCAACCTGAAATTCATTTCAAGACTCAATGGCTTACAATAATCTAATAAAATCATGCCTTAAAATAATTGAAAAAAATACCATTTTAGTTATTTAGTTCATTTTGGTGGAATCCATGTGCAACAATTGTAACACCCCGATATTTTATGAGAAAAATTTATTTTTTTAATTTCATTGATGTCTTGTGTTATAAACTAAATCAATATTATCTGGTAATATACACATCACTGTATTAGCTTGAAGTATACACCACACTATTCTTGGCTTGCATTACACACAATCACAACCTTTATTGATAACGTGTGTAGTACGCAATTCCGGGTTTCACTAAACAACGATATATGGTTATAATATTATTATGAACTAGCCGTTATGAATAGTGTTAACTAAATTTTGAATTTCATAACATTATTATTTATCTTACACATTTTCTAGAACATGGTATGAGAACAAAATAATTTTTTTGGTTAAAATATGTATTTTTCAAAAAATGCAGTTTTTCCCTCTTTTGATGGCGCACCCACTTTAAATTTAGTTTTGACATATTTATGAGTACAATTTGACAAAATAAAATTCTTCTTTGGAATCAGGATATAAAAATTGACTTTGGATTGATTTTTCATATTATTCTAATAACTTTCCTATTTTAACGAATAGTAAAAACACGCTATATTTTAATTAAAAACAACTTTTTTCATCATAATAATTTATATGGGTAAATTATAATATTGAATGATTTTAAAGAATAAATATAATATATTTTTACCATTTAATATAATTTATGTCATTAGCATTGATTTTACATTGAATTCATAGGCAAAATCATTTCAATTTATTGAAATGTTTTGACTTTTAAAACTCGTCTTCATAACAATGGGATTAATTTTAAATTAATATCCACAATATCTATGATTTGAATTAGGAAAAATGGATTCCATATTTGGAATCAGTTGGTCCAAATTATGTTAATAGGCTACTTTTTTTTGGGCACTATGAATAGTAAATACGGTAAATTTTATTTAACATAGTTAAAGGTAAATTGGGTAATTAAGGGTAAATATAATATTATAAAATTACTCTAACACTTGTCATAATATAATTGGATGGTTATAAATCGTCCTATTCCATACTTTGGTCGAAATGGAATCCATTGGAACCCACTTGGACGTGATTAAGACCTTTAATTTATCTTATTTAAAAGAAAGTGAAATATGTCTCACTCAAACATTAATAATTAAACTATTTCTAATATGAGGTTATACAGAATATAAATTAGGTTATAAATACTGATTTGAAATCTAATATTTTTTTCTTTATCATGGTAATTTATTTGTAATTTTTATGAATTATTTATTTACCTTATTAGATTATACATTAATGATGCCAAAATTATTTATTTAGTGAAAAATCAATAATATAGTTTTTATTGAAATAATAATACACATCAAAAGGCCC
This sequence comes from Viscum album, assembly GCA_963277665.1. NCBI lineage: Eukaryota > Viridiplantae > Streptophyta > Magnoliopsida > Santalales > Viscaceae > Viscum > Viscum album. Next base: position 1,962,968,277 of record OY728156.1, on the reverse strand, counting down.
AAAAACACTACCAAGAATTGTTGGTTGTGTATATATAAACACCAATCATACAATGGCCTAATTGGTGACCGTTTGGATCCTTATAATGAATATTATGACATTTATATTATTTTATTTTAAATGATTCCAAAGTTGTAACTTTCATAATTTAATAAATATAACAAATTACCAGTTGTTATTTTAAGATTATAAATTCAATTGAAACTATTATTATAAAATATTTGAGATTTATATTCATAATAGGATTTTATTTTTAATTTTTATGCAAAACATAAGAATATTAAATAATTATACAAAAATGTGGTACTAATTATTTTATTAAGAGATATACCAAATAAATGGTTTTAAAAATATTAAAATAAATATTATATGAACTATTTAATGTGATCCAATAATTTTATAGAAATATTTTATATGTTAGGAACCTATTAATTATTTTGTTTATAATATATCCTATGTTTGGATTTTATTTAAATTAAAATAAATAAATAATTTCAAAATTGACACTATTGTTATTTTATAATAATAACAAATTATAAAATTGTTTATAAATCACAAAAATATTTAAAAAAAATAAATTGAAATTTATATGGTCTGAAATTAAATACATTATCCAATTATGGAAATTCATAACACATAAGTAATTATTTATAACAATTTAAAAATTATAATCTTATTACAGTAAATAAAATTAAATAGATTAAAGAAGGATAAATAAAGTTGATAATTTTTAAAATAAATTCCCAACATGTATAAATTTTATTGGTTGATGAGATTACAACATTATCTCATATAATATTCGTATTTGAGTCATTTTTGGAGGTTTTTATGTGATTTTGAATTTATTATCAATTAATATTTCTTATTTACCAAAGTTGCCCCTCTCATCCCTTATAAAAAGGGCACCACTTCCCTCTTCACTTCACACCCTTTTGATCCTTTATGCTTGAAATAACCCTGCCATTTCTACTTTGAAACATCTCTAGTTATATCATTGAGGTTTTGGTTTTCTCAAAAGTCCAACTCTAGTGCCCGAAGAAGAAGTTTAATGGAGGTGCATCGAGGAAGAGGTAATCTCTTCTACAGACTCGTTCAAGTTTCTTTATTCTTCTACATCCTCTTATTTAGTTGTTTCATTATTAAGTAATAAAAAAAGTATTTAATATATATTGATATGTTATTATAAATATGAAACAACCCTATTTCTCTTTCTATCCATCCTATGGAAAACGAACTCACCGTGCATGCGTACGTATGGAATACCGTCTCCACCCTGTGGTGTAATCTGTTTTCCACCACCACCTTACTTGGAGGGCTATAATGGTGTAAAGAATAACTATATATTATTATTATGATATCATACTAATTTGAAGATATTATATCATCCACTCCAATTCTATTCAGTAAATATGTGAACGAAATCATTGCTCGTGCGTATGTACGGATTACCGTCTCCATGACGCGATGAGATTCAATTTCCATGTTAACTATTCAAGAATGATTATAAATTATATATAATTAAAAAATCATGAAATATATGATATATTAATGATACTGGATCTATGTATATGTTATTTACTTACATATATTAAATTTTATAAGGAAACGAATAAAGCGTTCATGTGTACGTACGACCTACCTTCTTCATGAATGGTGTATTTCTTTTCATTTATCGATTTATTATATATATGTATATTCTGAATATAAATTATATATAAATAATGTTTTATATTTTGGAATTAATTATTCATGATCTATGTAATATTTTGAATAAATACAAGTCAAAACATAGATGATAAATGAAACTAATTTACCCAAAACGCTGCTTTAACATGGAATTGACAAATGAACAGATAATATAAAGTCATAAGTGAATCATATATGATATAATAAATATTATTATGGTTTTGTTAAAAGTTAATAATATGTTTAAACCCACTATACAAGAGTCTCAGACACATACTGAAGAAATTGGACTAAAGGTAAGGGATAACTTTTCAAATCTAGTTTTTATTCGAGATTGTTTATTCTTAAGTATTTACGGGGGTTATATTTATCATCCCTGACCCTGTTTTATAAAAATTGTTTCATGTATGTTTAAAGTATTTTATAAACATTTTTTTACTTTTACTAAATGGTATGTAATGAATATTTCTTTTGATTACCATACGAGGTACTATTTGACCTTTCTGGCAAAAGTATGAAAATAATGTTTTTTTAAATTATACAACATGAATGGATTTTTACTGTTTCATAACGCCTTATTTAAATAAAGTTTCCTCTACAATAATTAATAATTATTTTCAACAAAATCCTTTTCTTTTAAAATTTCATGGCATTTTGTAAAAAGAAAATGATTTTGAAGAAGAAAGGATATTTTACTCAAGAATTCATTTCAAGTGTTTTTTCAAAACTATTTTCCATATAAGATGAAATTATTTAGTATGATTATGTTTTAAGTATAATGTCTCTATGATTTACATGGTTTCACTTTTTTTATGATGAAATTATATCCATTTGTTTTATATGGATTATTTTATGATGGGATGATGTTTATGAAACCCATTTTATTTTTTGGGTTATGATAAATGAATTATGTTTATATTTTGGCATACGTAAGAATGATTTCATTATGATATGTGTGGGACCTATATATCCCTACAATTCATTGGGTAAAGATTTATATTTCATGAGAATGACATGGATGGAATTGTAAGTTAATCTGGTTCAGTGTTGCAGGACTGGAACGACGAGTGAACTCGATTCAGAAAGGTACTTTTTCCACTATGATGGTCTTGACAGCAATGCCTTGGCTACTATGGAAATCATATCATGTGATTAATGGTTTCCCAAAGTTACATGATTTATTCCCATGATATTTTATGATGATTTATGTTCCATTATGATCTATTCCTTACGTACTTCCATGTTTTATGTTATTGCTCAATATTTTGATGTTTAAACATTATGTTCATGTTTTTATGTTCAAATGTAAATGGTTTGTTTTATTTTCTCCATTCTTACCTCTACCGAGCATTTGAGCTCACGATTTATATGATTTCTTTTCCCCATTAATTAATGAAATGTTTTCAGTAAAAAAACAAAAGGGGAAGAACTTTATTGGAGATGTTGAAGACCTTTCACCATGATTATAAGATTATGTTCCATGTTTCCAAAATCATAAACTATTATGGTCCTTGATTGATGATTTTTGTTATGTATTAAGTATTCTAAAAAAGTAATGTAATGTTCATGTACGTCAATTTTGGTGTCTCTATAGTTTGTATCAGAGAAAAGGTTTAGTCAACCTTTGGAAACTAGGATGTGAAAACTTTAGTGAGATGCCAAGATATATTTCTATGGTATGTCTTGGGATGTCCCTAATCATAAGTATAACTATATTTTATTTTCCTAATATTATAGTAACGATCATAGAATTTAACCTATGAAGTTATATATTGAAGTTACTCTCCCATTATTATGTTGTTTTCCTAGCATTATTTTTTCCTCTCACACTATTATTTTTGGGTTTTACACGATGGATGGAACCCGAAGGTAATGTGTTGATCAATGTATTGTATAATGCAATAATTGTCCTCTTTAACAAACCAATGTTATGGGATATGGAGTACAAAATCTTATTTCTATACTTACACAAGCTATGAATCTTTCTGGGCTTCCAAATTAGCAGATAAGTGAACAATATTCTATTGAGTCCTTCATGAGGCAACGCCCACCTTCTTTCAGTGGGTATTCAGATCCACTTGTTGTTGAACAATGGATCAGTACCATTGAAAACATATTTTCCATACTTCACTGTTCTGAGCATGAAAATTTCATTTTGGTTGTTTACCATTTAGAAGGTGAAGTAGACTAGTGGTGGACTCTAATTAAGAATACAAGGCCCCAAGATGAAATTGAATCCATGGAATGGGATGAGTTCAAGAACTTTTTTTTTCAATAAGTACTTCCCTCATATTCGTTGAATAATGATGGAAAAGGGGTTCCTCGAGCTTAAGAAAAAGGATGATATATCAGTTGGCATATACGAGGAGAAGTTTACGTGGCTTGCATGGTATGAATCTAGATATATCATCCAACCTGAATGAAATGTTGATCGATTATTCAGTGGCATAAAACCAAGTCTTCGATGGACATTAGCTATAAAAGACATCAGTAGATGTGAAGAAATTTTTCATTGTGATATCATGGTAGAACTAGAAGTTGGTGTTATATATCCATCTCATCGATTTGACAAAAAACGAAAGATGTAGTTTAAGGAAAAATCTCAGAACAATGGTGAAAAGAATATGAATGTGCCTTTATGCTCAATGTGTGGATAGAAGAATGGTGGAAATTGCCTAAAAGGTAGTAAAAAAATGTTTTATGTGTGGAAAAGATGGTCATCGAGTAGTTGAGTGTCGAAATAATGGGAAAAAGGTAGATAGTGATGTGAATAGTGAAAAGACTACAGAGAACGCTCCACCAACACCTCAATGCTTCAAGTGCAAGGAAATGGGGAGTTATTCTAATCAATGACCTAGTCCAAGGGTTAATGTTGATTGACCTGAGAAACCTCTTAAGGAAAAGGATGAAGCAAACTCACATGCGATCACTCTTTGTGATTTTGAGTATGAAAACGATGTGGTGGAATGAATAAGTTTTTATGTAATGGGATTCTAAGATAATGATGGGGAATATCATTTAAAGTATCGTGGAATATTAGAATATCAATGTATTGGAACATTGTGGTTTTTAATAATTTCATGGTACTGGTAACCATGAAATGTGATTGAAATATTTTTGGAAAGCAGTTGAAATATGCATAATAAAGGGATAAGGAGAAAATAATATGTATGATAGTATTCATGAGCTCAGGACAGATATATGGACAAAGTTATATCGTGGTTTGAGTATATATAAATTTTAGGGTTTTGGTATGTAGAAAGAGTTTCCTTTTGACATCATTCATGTTTTCACTAAGGTTCTATGGTAGTTTATGTTTCAAGAGAATACATGATTAAGGTATTCACATGTTTGGAATGCAATCAATAAAATATATTTGGGATAAATGATGGTATTTACATGATCTCTATATGAAATTTCTAGTAATTGTTTTCATTATACAATGAGCTTGGACAGAAGTATTTTGGATAAGCCTAAATATTGGAATCGTTTATGTTGGACATAAGTTAGTATTGTATAAGGCCATAACATTTTTCGATATTATTAATGGGATGTTATGATAATGTAGTTTTAGAAAAAAGGACAAACTGTAGGATGGGCGATAACACATCGTGTCAAACAAGGATGTGGGAATCGATCCCACAACTAAAGTGCATCATGCCTTTATCACCTACCACTAGCCTTCAAGAAGTCTCTGGTTAGTATAAAATAGTTTTATCTTATTATGTGGTATCATAGATGAAGTATAAGTCCATTTTTGGAATCATATACGATTAACCTCACCATAGATTGACTTATGTATATTTGATAACTTTTTCTACCCTTTTGTTTGAGACAGACAGAATTACCAATCATTCTATCACATGATCTGCTAGCACTCCATGAATAACAAATTCAAATTAATTTCTTTAAGAGATGAAGTTGAAATTGTTCAAGGCACGAAAAATGGTGAGATTGTAGTGAAATAATGTAAGTATTTCATTAACTCAAATTCTCCAACATTAGAGAAATGATCTTGAAAACCAAAAATGTTGTCCTACTGTCCTCATATACGATGAATTAGATGGTACCTTAGATCATAAAAAATTTATGGCTTTGTGATTGTTGAATTTTTCATATCCATGTTCTCTAATACACTCCATGAGATCGTGATGGATAGATTTCTCTTTCATATTCAAATTTTTACCTATGTTCTCCTATGTGGAAACCTAATGATGAGTTAATTTGGGTAACCGTTTTGTTTCATACTCCAATTTTTAAAATTAGTTTTTACTATTACTTTTTATGTTGTGGGTTTCGATGAAGGAAATGTTCATTTAGTAAACCATTTATAACACCAACGAATGTCGAGGGTGAAATTCATTTTAAGGGCGGTAGAATGTAACACCCAGATATTTTATGATAATAATTTATTTTTTTAAATTTCATTGAGGTCTTGTGTTGTACACTAAACCAAGAATATCTTGTACTATACACAACACTATATTATCTTGAAGTATACAAAACACTACTATTTTCTTGCATTACACGCAATCATGACCTTCCTTGATAACGTGTGTAGTATGCAATACCGGGTTTCACTAAACAAAGATATATGGTTATAATATTTTTATGAACAAGCCGTTATGAATAGTATTAACTAAATTTTGTATTTCATAAAATTATTATTCATCTTACACATTTTATGGAACATGATATGAGAACAAAATAATTTTTTTGGATAAAATAATTATTTATCAAAAAATGCAGTTTTGCCGCCTTTTCTTAGCGCACCCACATTAATTTTTGTTTTTTATATGTTTATAAGTTAGATTTTAAAAATTAAAATTCTTCTTTGGAATCAGGATATAAAAATTAACTTTGGATAAATTTTTCATATTATTCTGTTAACTTTCATATTTAAATGAATATTAAAAACACGCTATATTTTAATTAAAACCATCTTTTTTCATCATAAGAAGTTATATGGTTAAATTATAATATTGAATGGTTTTATTGTATAAATAGAATATATTTTTTCCATTTAATATAACGTATGTCATTATAATTGATTTTACATTGAATTCATAGGTAAAATTATATCAATCTTTTGCAATGTTTTAACTTTTAAAACTCATTTTCTTAACAACGAGATTAATTTTAAATTAATCTCTGAAACTTCTGTGATTTTAATTAGGAAAAATAGATTCCATATTTTTAATCAGTAGGTTCAAGTTATGTTAATAGGGTACTTTTAATTTTTGGGCACTATGAATAGAAAATACGGTAAATTTTATTTACCATAGTTAAAGGTAAATCAAGTAATTGAGGGTAAATATAATATTATAAAATTACCCAAACACATGTCTTAATATAATTGGGTGATTATATTTCGTCCTATGGCATATTTTGGTCAAATGAAATCCATTGGAATCAACAATGATGTGATTAAGACCTTTAATTTATTTTATTTAAAAGAAAGTGAAATATGTCTCACTCAAACATTAATAATTAAAATAATTTTAATATATGGTTATGAAGAATATAAATTCAGTTACAAATACTCATTTTAAGGATAAGTTTTTTTATTTATCATGGTAATTTACTTGTAATTTTTAAGAGTTATGTATTTATCTTATTAGCTCTTACATTAATGATGCATAAATGTTTTATTTAGTGAAAAATCAATAATATAGATTTTATTAAAATAATAATACACATCAAAAGGCACAAAAACCAGACCCAGACTTTTTGGTAGTTTATATATAAACCTTTATCATCCAATGGTCGAATTGGTGACTATTTTAATCCTTATAAATAATATTATGACACTTATATTATTTTATTTTAAATGACTCCAAAGTTGTCAGTTTCATAATTTAATAAATGTAACAATTTACAGGTTGTGATTTTAAGATGTTAAATTTGAGTAAATGTATTGTTATAAAATATATGAGATTTATATTAATCATATGATTTTATTTTTAATTTTCAGGCAACAAATAAGTATATTATTTAATTATAAAAAATGTGGTACTAATTATTTTATTGAGAGATATACCAAATAAATGGATTAAAAAATATTAAAATAAATATTATATAAACTATTTAATGTGATACACGAATTTTATAGAAATATTTGACACATTTGGAATATATTAAATATTTTGGTTTGAATATAACCTCTGTGTGTATTGTATTTAATTTAAAATAAATCAATAATGTCAAAATTGACACTATTGTTATTTTATAAATATAACAAATTATAAAATTGTTGAAAAATCACAAAAATAAAATAAAATTATAACTTGTAAATTATATTGTATAAAATTTTATAAATTATACAATTATAGACATTTCACAACACATAAGTAATTATTTATAATGACTTAAAAATTTGAATCATATAAACACAAATAAAATTAAAAATATTAAATAAGGATAAATCAAGTTGATAATGTTTAAAATAAATTCCCAACATCTCTAAATTTTATTGTTTGATGAGATTACAACCCTATATCATCTAATATTCGTTTTTGTGACATTTTTGGTGGTTTTTAAGTGAGTTTTAATTTATTATAAATTAATATTTCTTGTGTTACCAAAGGTGCCCCTCTACATCCTTATAAAAAGGGAACCCCTTCCCTCTTCTCTTCACACCCTTTTGAGCCTTGAAGCTCGGAAAAACCCTGAAAATTACTCTTCTAAACCTCTCTAGTTATATCATAGAGGTTCTAGTCTTCTGAAAAGACTAACTCTAGTGTCCTAAGAAGAAGTTTAAAGGAGGTGCGTCGAGGAAGAGGTAATCTCTTCGACCGACTCTTTCAAGTTTATTTCTTCTTCTACCTCCTCTTATTTAGTTGTTTCATTATATAGTAATAAAATAATTCCTACTTATATACTGATATGTTATTATAAATATGAAACAACTATATTTCACCTTCCATCCATCCTATGGAAAACAAAATCACCGCACGTGCTTTCGTACGGAATATCATCTCCACGCTATGGTGTAATCTGTTTTCCACAACCACCTTACTTGGATGGGTATAATGGTGTAAATAATAACTATATATGATTATTATAACATCATGATAACTTTATGAAATTATATCATTAACTCCAATTCCATTCAATACATATGGTAAAGATATCATCGCTCGTGCGTACGTACGGATTACCGTCTCCATGACGCGATGAGATTCATTTTCCATGTATACAATTCAAGAATGTTTATAAAGTATATATAATAAGTAATAATGAAATATATGATATATTAATGATACTGGATTTATGTATATGTTATTTCCTTACATATATTAAATTTCATAAGGAAACACACACATAGTTCATGCGTACGTACGACCTATCGTATCCATGAACGGTGTATTTCTTTCTATTTATTGATCTATTATATATATGTATATTCTGAATATATATTATATATAAATCATGTTTTATATTCTGGAATTATGGAATCATGATCTATGTAATCATATGAAAAAATAGAAGTCAAAACACAGACGATAACTGAAACGATTTTACCCAAAATGATGCTTTAACATGGAATTGACAAATGAACAAATAATATAACGTAGTAAGTGAATCATATATGATATCATAAATATTGTTATGGTTCTGTAAAAAGTTAATAATATGTTTAAACCCACTATACAAGAGTCTCGGACACATATGGATGAAATTGGACAAAAGGTATGGGAAAACTTTTTCAATCTCGTTTTTATCCGAGATTGTTTATTCGTAATTATTTACTATGATTATATATATAATCCCTGTCCCTATTTTATTAAAATGGTTTCATGTATGATTAAAGCCATTTAAACCTTTTTTTTACTTTTACTACATGGTATGTAAGTAATATTTCTTTTTTTACCATACTTGGTACTTTTTGACTTTTCCTACAAGAGTATGAGATGAATGTTTTTTTAACTTATACGGCATGAACTGATTTTTACTGTTTCATAACGCATTATTTAAATAAATTTTACTCTACAATATTTCATGATTATTTTCAAAAAAATCCTTTTCATTTAAAATTACATGGCATTTTGTGAATAGAAAATTATTTTGAAGAAGAAAGGACATTTTCTCAAGAATTCATTTCAAGTGTTTTGTCAAATATTTATTCCATATAAGATGAAATTATTTATATGATTATGTTTCAAGTATAATGTATTTGTGATTTACATGGTTTCAGTTTTTTTATGATGAAATGATATCCATTTGTTTTATATGGATTATTTTATGATGAAATGATGTTTATGAAACCCATTTTATTCTTTGGGTTATGATGAATGATTTATGTTTGTGTTGTGGCACACATAAGAAGGATTTTATACCGAGATGGGTGGGACCTATATCTCCATCCAATTCATTGGGTAAAGATTTATATCTAATGATATAGACAAGGATGGAATGGTAAGTTAATCTGGTTCAGTGTTACTGGACTAGAATGAGGAGTGAAATCAGTTTAGAAAGGGACTTTGTCCACTAAGATGATCTTGGAAGTAATGGCTTGGCTAATATGTAAATCATATCATGTTCTTATTGGGTTTCCACAATTACATGATTTATTCCCAAGCTATTTTATTATGATTGATGTTCCATTATGATCTATTCCTAACGTACTTCCATGTTTTATGTCATTTCACAAGATTTTTATGGTTAGACAATATGTTCATGTTTTTATGGTCAAATGTATATGGTTTGTTTTATTTTATCCATGCTTACCCTTACTGAGAATTTGAGATCACCCTTTATGTATTTTATTTTCCCCAGGATATAAATAATGGTTTTAGGTGTGAAAACAAAAGGTAATATCTTTATGGGAGATGTTGAAAATCTTTCACCATGATTATAAGGTTATATTCCGAGTTTCCAAAGACACTAAACTATTTCGGTCCTTGAGTGTTGGTTTTTGTTATGTATTAAGTATTCCACAAAAGTAATGTAATGTTCATGTACGTCTAGTTTGGGGTCTCTAAAACAATTATAGCTTTACAAATTATTTTATTTTCATCATTTTTGTCTTTTTTACTCATAAAAACCCAATTAAAAACAATTATTTTTTCTTTTTAGTTTTTTAACATCTATAAATGTTTTATTCTTATAAATATAATCCATTTCATCTCTCATGGAATTAATCAACTACCTAATATCATCTGATGTAAGTGATTATTTGATACTTTTTGGTTCTTCACTGCCTGGTAAGAACATATATTAAAGGAAAAAAGAAGCACCGTCATCCTTGGAAGAATATGTGTGGGGCCTAATAGTTCATCCTCTCTTATCACATCTCAAATGGAAGTATCTCAAGTCTACATCTCTTTGAACCTCAAACTGATGATCAAATTCACTTATAAGTTATTCATTAATGTCAATTATTTTGGGTGGATTGGTGGAGACAACCTTAGGTTTTTGTTACTTTTTAAGATCTAATATAACCTCAACTTCTATAGGTTTATATGGATAGAACATGATATGATAATATATTTTTTATAAGTACGAGCCTCATGGAAAAAACATCATGATTGTTTATAAATTTCTAAAAACCACACTTATACACCCAAAGCCAATACCCTTTAAAAAATGGGGGTATCCCACAAAGACAAAATTTATAGTCTTCATATTTAGTTTATTTTTCCTATTATGAGTATAGGTGGGGATTCAAAAAACATGTACTTGTCCTTAACTAGGGTGAACTAATCTACATCACTTAAGGGTTTTTGAATCTAATGGAACTAGAGGAAAATCTTTGGATCAAATATATTTAAGTAGTATAATCATATGACCAGAAAAACATTCCAAGACCAGAATATGATAGAATACTTCTTCATATTTCTAAAATAGTCTTATTGATCCTCTAAGATAGTCCATTCTTTTGTGGGTAATCCAAAAAGGATCCACGTCTATGAAGACCCTCATCACTAAAATATTTTATGAAGTAATTAGGAAATTATTCTATACAATTATCATTCGTAAATTTTTTATGTTTGTTTCTAGTGTCACTTTCAACACAAAAATTCCAAATTTTGGAGGTTTCAATGGTTTGGGATTTGTTCATGAATAAGTGAATCCTAAATTTTCATGAATATGTTTCTATAAAAGTCACATATTTTTTCCCACACTATAGGAAGTTGTTATTGTGGGACCCCACTAATCAGAATTTGAATATTTTAAGGGATATATAGATTTATATATATACCAATTTAAACTAACATGTTTGGACTTACTAATGACACAATCTTCACAAAAGGGAAGACTGTCCAAGGATACATCATATAAAATTCCATTATTTCATAGATCATTGATTCCATTTGAACTAATATATCTTAATCGCTTGTGTCATAAAATTTTTGTATCTTTTACGGGGGAATTGAATTCATATAATTGTTTAATATGAGTCCTACTATCTGAGACCTATAGGCTTTTGGTGAGAGTTCCCCTCATAATAGTGAGTGAACCCTAAATGATATTAAGACTACCTAAATTATACCTAAATAAATATCCATTTTTTCTATGATACCGAGTGAAATAGTATTACTCAATAAATGAGGTACCCACCAAACCACTTCTAAGGATATAACTCATATATCATGAAATTCAAGAGTGGCAATAACTCATACAATTATTTGAAAACTCTTGTAATTTCATAGGTAATCCTCACCACTCTAAATCTATCTCAGATCAGGGAATTAATCACCTTTAGGATATATATGAAAATAAAATCATGAATACAAGACACATTCAAAACATATATCATCAAAATAAACATTTAAAAATATGGAAATTTCAAAATATTTATCTTCTAATAGCCAATGGTCACTATTATGGTTTTTATTCTAATAATTGATCTTTTATGTACAATTCATATATATTTGAAAAGTTTTTTTGATGGAAATAATTTAGTTGATTACCCCTTGACGATTATGATGTCTAAATGTTTTCTTGACCTCCCATCTTCCCTCTCATATCAGTCCTACTCGTAACATTAAGCCTCTTAGATTCCTACTTAATAGAACTAGGATTCTTATTTTGTCTCTCTTTAGATTAAAATGTTTATTTAACATATTATATGGTTAAGGATCCCAAACATAAATAATTTAATCGTAAAATGAAGTAGAATAATCATCAAAAGAGTTCAATGTTATTATATTCAAATCCCCATCATCCAACATAACTTATATAACAGATAAATAATGATAAATATGAATCTTGAATTTTGTTCTAGTATGCATACAAAAGTTATATAATTGTATATTGTTATGTGTCCAACCTATAGTGGTTTTTCATATATGAAGATTCATTTTTAGATTAGAAATTGGGAGTTTTGGTTTCATATGATGCCACATTAATGACCTTATGACCAGAAGACAAGAGCATTATTCTACAAGACTTCCTAAGAACACCATTAGGGAAAAAAGCATACATATTTATAGTTTTTTCCATTGGTAGACAGGTTTACAACATTCTTCATAGGATTTATTAGGTAATGAAGGAGTTCATTATAGCCCAATAGTGCTTTCATTTTTATCTTCTATATATTAAAATCATTATCAATGAAAAAAATTTCTATTTAAAATTTCATCATTTCCAATATTTATATTATATGGTTGTAATTCCAATTTTCAGGGGAACTTTTGATGTTTTAGTATTTATCCACCAATAATTATTACAATAATAGATTTATAGAGATGAGAAATTTTATAGGTAGTTCGATAAAGAAAAAAAATGTTCTGATGGATTCATGGTGAATGTGGTGCAAGAAAAAATAAATAACATTGCTGTATAATGATCATTGAAAAAACTGTGGAATAATTTTCATCATGAGAACACTATGAAAATATAATTATTTTTATTTAATGAAAATATACTTTTTACACGACATGAATGTAGTAAAGCACCATATAATCTATCCAAGGATCAAATATTTTTAGATAGGATAATAGTGATGATATATAACATGAAGAAATAGAAATTTGAATTCATGGATGGACTAAAACCTTTCACATTTATAGAAGGATACAACATCAAATAAAAAGAAACAACTAAAAATATTAAATCATAATAAAAAAATTTCAATTCAAGGATCTGATACCAGAACAATGATTAAGCTCAAATAGAGATCAAGATGTTGATGTCATTTTTTATGATTGGATGTTCAATGAAAATCGTAAGAAATCTATCCAAATATGTAATTTTAATTCTAAAAATTGAAATTTTTTATTTTTTTATTTTTCCATTTAATGAATAACCTTCAATTACGTCTTATCAAATTCGTTGTTTAGTTTTATTTTTCTACAAATTTATTCTAACATCTTATGGATTATTTTTTGTTACCCAAAAATGAGGTGGTTTAAAATTATGTATGGTCATGATATGTTAATGTGGAATTTATTTTTCTTGGATAATACAAATTTATATGGTTTGGTTACCTTATATATTCTTTGATCTATAGGTTTTACCTATACGTAGGGGTTTTTTCCTTGTGTTGCCTCAGATCTATATAAGTTACATTTATGTGGAGGATGTGATACTCTTATGTAGGATTGGGATGAACCTTATGTGTAGTGTGAAGACACTTTTTTACCCTTAAATAATTATTGGAATGATGGGTTATATGTATAAACAAGAACTTTGGTTCCATTACGTGAGGAACGTGTGACCCTTACGTAGGAGGTGACAACCCATACAATGTGTCTGTCTACCATTATGCAGTGGTTGAGTGGCCCTTACGCAACGGGGAATCAGACCTCATAAATTTTAGGTTGACCTTTACATGTTTATGTCTAATGAAGATTTTTACCCAATGAAGTCATTCTTCTTTTTATGAAACTACTTATTTAGAAATCTCCTCCACTGAACACGTGGCTTGAGCTATTAAAGGTTGTTCTATGGATTTGTTCCTTTGGATTAACGTTCTGAAAGTCAAAATAAAACACATATAGGGGAATAACAGAGATATTGATAGAGTTTAAGGAGATTATCTAGGCATAATAGGTCTCATTTGTGGCCCAATTAGCAACAAAACATGTTATTGACTCTAGGTATTTTTTTCCAAGGTCCCTGGTTTCATCCCCTTATTGATTGTTTTAATATTGTGTGTTGGGTTTAATTAATTCATTATTATATGAATAAAATTTATTATATTGATCCTCTGGTTCTTTTAATTTTCTTCATTGTTTTGTCTATTTCTAATATCCATATTTGTATTATTTTATTTTATTAATGATTTCTGGGATTACACATGCAGCACCCATGTTCATAGTCTTCCAACTCCAATTTTATGTATCCCAATCCCCTTTTTCACTCTTCCTCAATTTTCCCCTCTCACAATAATGAATAACCTTACTCTACACCTTCATGTCATATTTTTATCCACATATACCTCCTACCCAGCATTTTAACTACATCTGACTCCCCATTATTTTTACTACTTCAACCTACAATTCTATAGATACCCATCTCCCCTCTCTCAATTCTCCTCACCTCATACTCTACTTTATCACCTCTATAGTTTTCTAGATCTCCAACTTAGTCCTCTTCTCCCACACCACATAACATCCCCTCTAAAACATCACCCTCATCCTCCGCACAACCTTATCCCTTCCCCCTACACAAATTATTCCAACATTCCTCTCCTCCCCCTACAACTCCCCCAACTTAGCCTCCTCGTTTGCACGTCCTCCACTCCTTCGCCTCTTCTTTATCATTCACACCCATACTCACATCATTTTCCACCATTATCTCCTTAACTGAAACATGTCCATTTAAGATCCATTATTTTCTCACATCTATTAAATGTTTCATCCATGGATTCATTTTTTGAGTTATATTTCTAGGGTTCCATTTATTTTCCTATTCTTTATATTCCACTCTTCCACAATAATATAGTATTGAAATTCTTTTTTCCTTCAACACCCCACATCACATGAGCCTAAAATTTAATTTGGTTAGATATGGCCTATAAATCGTTATCCCCAACCTACTACCACCTCCCACCACCTTTGTTTCCTGGGACATGGAAATCCTGTGTTTCATAGAACCCCGAATGTCTCTAGTTGTCATCCTAAAAAGCAATTCCTTCTTGGTCGAGATAAATATCAATTTTAAATTTTTGATATTTTCAAAAATAATACAAAACCTAACTTAATTATAAACATAATAAAATTCACTAATCATTTTGCAAGCCTATATATCCCATCTAAAGGATGATCCATTCCTACTTTATAAATTTCTTTCTATTCTGGGGTAAAAAATTTACCTCCATGGTGTTGGATATTTTGATGATTTTACCGTTTGATCTATAATTTAGATACTAGGTATTTTTTGTCATGATTTTATATATTGGAGATGAAAAATATATCTAAAATTAACATGTTTGTGGAAATATTTTATGCCTTTTTCATAGTTTATCCATGTTAACAATATATGAGCATATATTTTTATACATAGTCATCAAAATAAAAATTACAAAAGTGGTATAATTTTATTCCATTGACCTAATAGAATGGGAAAAAATTAGATGTATTATAGAAAATACTCCACCAAATATTGTGGAGTTACATAAATACCTCTTTAAATACAGATGATATAATTTTCAGTCTACTTATTTATTATTTGTGTATATTTTTACTACCCTAATTACATCCCATCACATGGACTATGGTGGGGAAGCCCTTGTATCAGAATGGGTGACCATGGTATACACTATAATAATGAAACAACTATAGGAATAAATATTATTTTATCTAATCCACCAATATTTTTGTCTTCTTTATCATGAGATATGTTTTTGAAATCATCATCAACGAGGGTTACACACTTAATATGAAATTCCCAAAAATTGTTTCTTAAATTCCCCAAAAGATCCACCACCCGGGTATTGTAGTAGCACACCAGAAACTTTTATGAGGTGTGAAATAGTTTTCATATCCTTTGGGATAGAGGGGATCTATTTCTTCTTAAATGTTTATGATTAGTAGGTACTTTTTAGACTGAAATAATGATGAATTTAATGAAGGATTATTTTGTTCCAATGTAGAGTCAATGGGAGATTTCTTGAGATGAAATGTCAAACTATTTTATAATTATACATATCTATGAAATTGATAATTATTCATGACTTATTTTATTTTTAGGTTTGATATTGGTAGTTTTTGACTAATTATTTTAGTTAATAGTTACAAAAAATTTCTATTTCCCATTTCATTAGTGTATAAATATACAATGAAATTTGATAAATTTATTAATTCTTTAATTAAAATTAAAAAATCCAAAATTGTTAAAATGAAAAATATTTATATTTATGTATCCAATATTAACATTTGTTAAATATATATATAATAAATGAAATAAATTTTTATCTATTAGTAAAATTGTTTAATTATTTTCAACATAGAAATTTATTACATGACATTAATGATGAATATTCACCTCAACATGGATGTGATGTTGAGTTATATTTTTCCACATAAACAAACATTGTCTAATGAAAATTTCATTCTAATATAAACATGTAGTAATTTAATTATAATTAAATATGATATACATTTATTCTTGTTATACCATAAAAGAACTATTAATTTATAGAATCCTTAATTATATTTCCCTTGATCATTATCCGGATATCCACCATCAGATTCTCACTCATTGATTTTTCTATCCACATCCTATATTATCCTTCAAAATAGAATATATTAACACATCAAAAATCCCTCTGAAATATTAATGAATAATATGTCCTTGATCTAGTCCTATAATCATAAAATTTGACAACAGCTATACTTATCACTAGATATCAACACAAAAATTATAATATCAACTACTAAAAATATATTATCAACAATCTCTATTAGGGATATTAATTGATAATTCATAAACTTCTGATAAAATTAGAATAGGTTAAAAAATATTTATTGTTGATGGTGGAATATGATATTTGGGGATTCCTTCTTCTCCTAGATGTGTGGAGAAATATAACCCCTTTGATGTTCCTATGTAATAGTATTAAAAAGATAAAGGAAGATTTAATGTAGGATTTAAATATCATCTTGTGGAATGAGGATATCAAAATTAGGTATATATAGGGGGATATATGGGTGTAATGATTTCTAGGACATCCTTGAATTAATATACTAAAAATACTATAATAAAACTAGTAATTCCCAATGTCTGTATGTTTTTATTGATTTTTTTTAATATATTAAATTTAAATGTTTATATATGTGGTAAACTATGATCCATGTTGTTAACAAGCCTCTGATAAGGCTTTAGTCCCATCCTAACACAGAGGACCCAAGATCAGGTTTGTGCCATCCACCCGATCCGAATCCATTGAATCATTTTCATATTATAATACTCTCTATTATGTATTTTACTCATACAAAAAGGTTATTAATACCTTACACATTCTATTCATTACAAAGATATTTAATTTGTTGTAAAAATATATTAAATTACTGATTTTAATTATTATTTATTTGTTCACCATTGGGAAATTTTTCAAAAAATGAAAAAATATTATTTGTATTTATCTCATTTGGAATATTCTATTAAAAATGATTTATTATTGATATTTTACATCTAGGTAAATAGAACACAAGGGATATATATAATATTCATTTCCTATCTCTTTTCTACATCTGAAATGTGAAATATATTCATCAGGAATATTTTTTTTACTCAAACAACGTGGTTAATTTATTGGTTTTGTGTTTTGGTTTATTTTTCTAAAAATTTTATTTCCCCATTAAATGAAATGTATTGTAATTAATGTTCATTTTAATTTTTCACCGGTTTGGTAAATTCATTTAAAATTTAAGTCACCTTCTTGAAAAATTTATAAATTTTCTTTAGATCTTACATTAAATATGTTCTGGGTATTTATTCTACGACACATTTGATTCACATTTCTAATGTTATATATACCATTTTAAGGGATTCAATAATTTTTATTTGATTTTATAATATTCCATAGTGTTATTATTTCATGTGGGGATTAATTAGTCATTCCATTAGGGTTTTGATATTATTTGGAATATTCATTCATAATTTCATATTTATAGTGTCCAAGGGAAGGATTGATTCTTTACAAATGTTCCATTGAAAATATGTCATTTCCATAATCCTAAATCCTTCATTAATATTAAAATTATTTCATTAATTGTGTTTATTGATTTTATGAATATGTATTTTTATAACTCAAAACTCAAAACAAATTGATGAAAATTTACCAAGGTTTGGATTATACCATGATCATCTAATTTTTGAGCTTCTATAAGCTTCCTTCATTTGCCTGATACGTATCATTCATGTTGGTTCTATGTGGTTACCTTAATCGTAATTTTTACCTTATATTTTCCCCTCTCTAATCATCTCATAATTTTTTCCCATTTTAGTCAGTAATCCTTTTTCATGTCACTTAATTTAATCACCTTATTTTTTATTTATCTTAAGTAGCTCTTAAAATAATTTATTTTATAAAAATTAATACTTCGACAATGTATTCATCGTACCAATTATTTCAATAATTATATATTTTTATTTAAATATAAATTTTTATACATATTCTTCTATATCAAATGAATTTCTATATCATAATTAAATAATATCTATATTAACCTACTATTTTGATACATTCCTAATGATAAAAAAATAAAATTAATTACTAATTTACAAGTTTTAAATTGTGTTTTTGTATTTCTTATATTATTGATATTTATTTTCATTTAATATATTCTTACATATATTTAGTCTGATGTTTTTATATATAAAAAAATTTTCCTTGATTTAGAATAAATCTATAGTCCGAACTATATACAAAAAATTCATTTATATTATATTATTCTAAATGCATGCCACCGTAAAAAATTAAAGCTACCTACTTGTTGAGTCTTGAGGAAAAAAAATCCAATTTCAAAATGTAAATGAAAATCATTTCGTAAATAAGATTCTTACATCACTCTAAGACATTCTTTATATTAAATTATTTTAATTAGAAAAAAAATATTTATGTTTAATGAACAGGACAAGATAGATATTTTGGGTAATTTATCATCGGGTGTATACATGACCATTGTGCATTTTATTTTCTGAAAACATGTTATTTGTTAAAAAATCTGTTCTTTATAAAAAATTATTATTCAATAAACCAATTCTGAATATTTACATCATTTATTATCAATATTAATTTTTTAAAAAAATTTACTTAGTTTCTAAAATATAAATTATTTTTTTATATTCAATATAAGGGTAATAAATTTCAGGTTTTTCAAGGAATTAATTGTATACAACTTTGGTAATAACTATTTTAATCAATACATAAAGTGTAAAAAAAATTAATATATGTATATTTGTTGATGTATTCTAATGAAATTATATTTATTCACTGTACTAAAAAAAATTTAATGTTGACTTCCTCTGTATTCTGGGGTAATACACAAAAAATTACTTATCTTTTTCTAGAATATTCTATTATCATAGTATATGGAAAGTTATATTTCATTATCATTATTTTTGGTCTGTAAATTTAATTAAAATAAATTAAGAATCTTCTACTGTATCATTAATCCTCTAATTATTTTTAATTTTCATAAAAAAATATTTCTAGAAAAATTAAAATAATATGTTGTGATTATATGATAATATTCATTCTGATAACCCATATTTTATAACTACTTCCATTCTATTCAATGATCCATATCAATTATTAATGCTATGGATATGATTGAGAACACCACCTTGATCAAAATATAACATGTTTGGTCTCATTGTGTAGTATAGGTTCATTTTAATTTGTTTTCAACTTATGTTATAGTTATTTTAGATGAACATAAAACAAATAAGATTCCATAATTGAAAAAGAATTTTTATTATTATAATATGAATTGATATATTTTAATAGCTTCTTAATCGATATGAATATTTAATATCTAATGAATTTATTATTGGATTCAATTATTTTAGAACATCTTTTAGCAAAAGGATGTGTTATTTTATTCATATATTTCCACTAGAAATTTGGAACATTCATTATTTGTCTTTTACAAAGTAATCATACTATGTAACCATTATATTTTAGTGCTTTATCATTTGGGTTATTATATTTTTATTTGTGATGATATCTGTATATTTCATCAGTCATAGCTATTGACTATCATTATCCAATTACTCTCATGCATTGATCGTATATCCTTTGAAATATCGCATCATTATCAACCATCTAGAATTTGAATAAAATTGTAAGGTTATATAATTTTAATTTATGTTTCATAGTTATTCTAATATCTGGAAACTCACCCTCAACTTGGGACTTGGATGATCGATAATGGTAATTTAATTTACATTGTATTATCTTATAATTTATATTCATGTTAAAATTTTATTTATAAAATTCATCCATAAATATATTTATTACTTTTAACAAATATTAATACTATTTATTTTAAAAAATATAGGTGAAGTTTTACTCATACTATAAGGGTCAAATGCATGGATTTTTTTCATTGGTGATGCTTTTAGTTTTTCTAAATATGTTTTCACTCATTAAAAAATGATTTCTGTTCAGTATATATTAATTTTTACAGCTCCTTGATTGCTTTTAATTTTATGTGATTTTTACATATCATCCCATTTTTATCCTTGAGAGTGAATTATTACAAATGGTTGTTTTTTCATATAAATGTGAATTAAATAATTCAGTTGAAATAAACTATAAGTTAATTTTCATCACCTCTTCCATTTTGGTTACTAAATGTGTAATTTCCAAGGAGATTTAACACTTGATTTTGATGATGATATCTTTATTGGAATATAAGTATTCATAAGTGATTTCCATAATGGATCATCAAATTTTAAGGAGATTTGATAAGAAGCAAATCAAAAAAAGACACAAAAATGAAACAAAAATTGAAAATAACTAGTATCATTTGATATATTATTTTGTTTTTATACACTATACAATACCATTAATTATATAAACCTTTTATATATATCACAAACTTAATAACAATTTTTTTATCATATTTGTTTAAATTTATTTATTTTACAATCATTCTATAGTTTATTTTTTATTTCACGTTGTACCTGGATATATTTTCAAGAAAAAAATCCCAATATATATGTTTCAAAACCTATTATTTACCATGTAAATACATGGGTAGAGATACTAGTATTTATGAAAGCGCTAGGTAAGTATTTTTATATAATAATATTTTTTATCCACACATTATATAAAATCACAAACATTAATGATATAGTTATCATTTATTTAAAAAGGAATATTATATTAATTGTTATATAAATTATATATAATTATGAACATTATGTAATCAAAACAATTCTCTTCAATTTTTAACATTCTTATTAACCCTATAATATGATTAAAATTATTAAATTGCCATTATAAATAATGATAACTAAGGATTTACAATTCATATTCATATCATAATTAATGATATAAAGTATTACCATAACAGTCCTCTTAAAATAGTTTTGTGTTTATTTTATCACAAGAATGTCATTTAAGTATACTTTATTTTGAAATGTTCACAAGAATATATTTAATCTTATAAATGATTATTCTTGAAAATAGAAAATGTAAATTAGATATCGATGTGTTTTTTTAAAATGTATGAAATATTAATATGCGGAGTAGATCTAGATTCCATGAATTTATAGATGAATCATTATTTATATCTCTAGAATCATTTACTAACATCAAAATTTGGTCATCATCCCCCATATAATGATTATAGAATTTTTTTTATGGTTTTAAAAATATTATTATAATCATATTATTAAAAATATAAATGCTTCAATTTAGAATGTATTTTAAAATATATGACTTTACCTGGTGAGACATGTCAATACTGACTATGGATACGGAACAAGATGAGTGTAATATTTTAAAACCATTTAAAATAGTCCAAAATAAGAATTTCAAAATATGCTCATTTCTAGTTGAGAAAACCTTCATGGTAACATGATATCCTGTAATCTTGTGTACTTAAATTATTTTAATATTTCATGGGTGGTTGACTTCCTACAATTAGTTTTTTCACATTAATATATATCACCTTACTATATAAATCAATTTGAACACATCATTTTTTCATTTTATATTTTTAATTTAAAAAAATCAATAAATCAATAATGAGGTGGGTAAAAGACACGAATTATCACTAGTGACATGACGCAAACTTAAGTAATATATCAAATTTAAAACATTTTTTTAGAAAATAGTGGAATTAAATATAGAGAGAAAATATCAATAAGATCAATAGAATTCATCAAATATGGTAAATCATCCATTCAAACATGTGACTCGTAAGTGTGACCGTGAATTTCTATAATCATTGTGACACCTTATTAACCAATTTTTGATTAAAGTGAAATTGAAAGCATATAATAGGTGTAAAAAGGAGTGGATATTTACAACCAGGGATCTAAAAGATTGGAGCCCGCTTTCTAGTGCATGAATTATGTTGATAATGATTTAGACATTGGATTCAAAAACAAATAGATTCATATCCCCTCTCAATGGAATGTATCATTCCCATGAAAATGAGCTCTTATTTGGCCACATGTTGTTCCCAATGAACATTGTGATAATTATATATGGTCACAATGATACATCTTTGGGAGTCACAAACCATAACAACAGTAACAATAAAACCACGTCCTTATATTGAGTTGTCCACATTAGTCATCAAAACAAGGGAGAGGATTTCACTTTTTAATCAATGATTTTTCTTATTGGTTCTCAAGATGAATCTAATTACACTTGGAAATCTCCATGCAAGATGTTAATCACTCATTATAAAATTATGTTGGCATTAAAATCTTATTGAAGATGATATAATTTATTCTCTCTAAATAATCTAGGCCACTGCACAATGTGAATCCGCCATGTCCACTGGGATATATAATAAACACATTATCAAAAGAAATTTAATAAGATGTTCCATATACACAAAGTGATATTATTTAGAATCCCATGCTTTATAGATTGGTATATCCATGTATCTATATATAATTTCATGAGACTAAGAATCCAACACTTCAATGAACATGGGAATAATAGTATCATCTAATACAATAAAAAAATGATGAATTCCTTTCTATGTAGGATGATAAGACATTTTTCCTACTAGATATATCATACCTTTATTGGAACATCCATATGCCACAAAATCACCAAAAAACCTCATCCTCATTTATTCACAACCCGAGTGCTATCAAATACAATGATTTAACTATGAAAACACCAAGGAATTAATTGATCTAGTAAATCTTGTTCTAATTTATATCCTTTATTCATGAGGAGATATTAATGATTTTTATTTCACTTACATTGAAATAATCATCTTTTTTTATACATCATATGTTTCGTTCAATATTAAATAGGTAGGGAACTATAGAATATTTTGAACAAGGGATCACTTGTGGGGATTCTAGCAAAAAATATACATCATATATCTAAGAGTCCATCCATATTTTGATGGTGGAGACATATTTTATTGTCAATTAAATCCCCCGAAAGAAAATTCTAATGACCCACATAGGAATCTCTAGTAAAATCATGGTTGGGGCCCCAAAAAAGATCCATCGAAATACGACTAAAGAATTTTTTTTACCTTGGTGATCCTAGTTCACAATGAATCATGTTATTATAATAGTCTTCATACATTCTTTTCTAGAAAAGATTCTTGGAAATAATAAAAATCCAAATAAACCAATCCCTTAACATATTTATGGTGGAAAATATTGTCCTAGGATTACCAATAAGTTTTATTTTTCTAATTATTAAATCCCCACTAATAGTTGGTTAGGAAGGAGTGGATATGATCAATAAAAAATCATCATAAATTAAATAAGTATATTATATAGTTCGAGATGTTTTCTTCCACATCCTGCAAAAAATTTTCCTTCCCTTATTTGTAGATTCTCTTAAAAGAACATCCTTGTATTTTTTCCACTCTATCATGGAGATCGAAATAATCAATATTTTATAGAATTCAAAAATTTTGAGAAAAACCAATGTATTAATTAGGGTTTTCAACCACTAGAGTTATTTAATTTCTATTTAGTAATTTCCTCCTACTCACGTGTATATTGGGCCTAAATGAAACATCTATTTATAAAGGTCAATAGATTGACTATATTCACTCATATATATAAAAATTAAGTGACAAATATAATTTAAAATTTCTAGGTTTTCCATTGAAATAATCACGTTATAATTTAAATAAAATAACTAAAAATGGGTGAAAATCATCTCCACACATTTTCCCCATGAATAATATCGTCATTTACTTCCACCAAAATCATTTCAGAGAACACATCAGCTACTAAAATAAAATAATAACTGGGAAATCGAGTACCCCTAACAAAAACCCCTAGTAAAAAAATCTATGAAAGATCCCTCCCTTGATTTTTATCCTGAAAGATAACAAATAGATTCATTTAATTATTTCCTTAATCTCTTTGGGTAATAATCCCATTATACTCATAATAATTGAATAATGTTCCACTCAACCTTTTCAAAAGACATAACATCTATGGTACCATTTTTTACAATAGAGTTTTGTTGATAGAGTGAAACACTTCCTGACTGAAAATGGAATTATCAATGAAAAGTCATTTAGTGTTGAAATCATTTTTATTTTCATAAATAATGGCTGGGAAAAAAGATCTATGGTGGTTAAGAAAAATCATATAGAAAATTTCATAAAAAACACTACCTAAAAATGGTTCTAAAATTTAATACCATTAATGTTTTTTGATATTAGGGGTGTGAAAAATAATAGTTTCATTCTAAACATGAGTATTTTCATTAAAAACCCTCTGATTGTTCATGAGGATTGAAATATCAGACCTAATAATGTAACATAATATTTCAAATAATAAATCATGGAACCTATTTTTCCTTATCACTTTAGTGGATTTATTTTTTTCCAACCATAATGATTTCTTCCTGACTGAATTCACTAGTAATTTGACGGTTCATTGTTTCTATTACAAATAATTTTATCCAATAAGAATTTATTTATAAATAATGGTTATCGGGACACCTAAATCCCGTAATAAAAAATAATGCTAAGATCATTGATACCCTTCTCTCTGGAAAATTTTCCACCTTCTATATTTTTAAGATAAGAGATAGAGTTCTTATTACACCTTGTAGAGGCATTTTGATTGAAGAAGAATGTATTTGAGTCACCTTCCATGTAATGGGATTCACATGCGCATATGAACAAAATATTTCCTTAAATTTAAGTGCATATTTATATTCTTATCTACGGAATGAAATAAAAAGAAGGATTATATCATAGTGGGGATTATAATACAACCCATTAGGATCCTTTCAATAGTGTCAAAAAGTTATTCTGGTTGTTGATATTTACATTTCTCTAAAATTTTAAATTTTCTATAAGATTATTGATATTCCTTCTAGAAATAGGATCCTCTACATTTTAGAATGAATGGATTACATATTTACATTCATTGTCCGTAGACAATAATATTTCTAATTTAGAAATTATTTTATCTCATTGGCTTATTTTCCTATAAGTATATTTTATGGTGATATGGTAGTGGTATGATGTAGAATTAGAATGGATGGAATCATTGAAGAAGATGAAATGGTAAGTTAATTCACTCAATCACCAGAATCTATCTAGCATCTCCACAATACATGTATTCTTAGAGTTCTTATGAAACCATGTGTGAAGGTTTCATGAGTACCCCAGTTCTGTACGTTTCTCTATCTGAGTATCTTGTTGAATTTATATCAATGGTGTGGAAGGACTATTTTCCCCCATTTCTTCTTACACATGAACAAAACGTCTTTAAATCCTTCATAGACCAATATTGGAATTGAAATTACTTTTCATAGGTTTTTCAAAATCATCTAGGGAATCTATTATTTCATCTAAGAGGGGAATCCATAAATGGAAATGAATACCCAAACTGAGGTTATTGATTGGTGAATGGAGGTAGTATTGTTGTTATGAAATAAGGATTTAACCGTTATGTATGCATCCTCCTTCCAAAGAAGATATATTTCTCCCGAATGTACTTTTCATGAGACGAGTAAACAGTTATGGAAGCCATTTAATTTTGAAATATCATATATGTGATTACAATATAATGTTTTTTTAGATAGGAAAACCATATCAGGGAAACTTTTCATGCATTGATGCAAGGTCAACTAAATTGAGCATGTGTTTACAATCCCATGGAAGTTCCAACTTTTAATTTTCATTTATATTTTTAGGGTAGGATCCAATCATTCGTTTCCAATGGGTATTAAATATATGTTCCATCACCTACCACTTTACCTCTCATGGAGTACCTATAATCAACAAGCGGCCCTACATGCATCTTTTTGAATAATGGATTTCTCACATGTTCTGATCAATACTATTATCCCATTTAGAAATCATTCACCAGAACTATATTTTTTATTCAATAATTGATGTTTTATAAGATCATGTCATATTATAGAGGAATTCATAATCCCTTGGTAAACTAGGAAAAAATTGATATGGTTGATCTGATCTCATCCGTTTTGGGCTGTTGGGTCATTTAATTGTTTTACTCTAATGTTGTGGTATAATTATCAGAGGCCGTGTCCCACACCATCAAGTCTATAATAGTGGATTCACTCAGATTTATAGAATCATGTGATAATGTTCTTATGGCCTGATTATCCCTTCCTTATTCAAGTGGAGAAACAAACTGATCTACATAAAATTGGTAGAACCAATATGATTATTTTATTCTCATATGTATATCATTGATCACATAGATCCTTTAAAATCCTACCTGTATCCATTTTTCTATATATCATGAAGGAAAGAAATTAGAATATTCTTTTATTATAACCATGATCCACACATCAGAATATTTTTCCTTCCCCGTCCATTAAATTTGAACCTCATTACTTTTTTGTGTACCCGATTTACCTATAGAAGAATCAATATATTTTAAATGTTTGACAAAAAATTGAGATCCTGATGTTTGGTTCCCAGAATATAGTAATAGAACTCTCATAAACAAATTTGTATCATCATTCAAAACATTAATCTTAACCTTCAACTCCCATTGAACATGATTTAATTGATCTCATTTGACATATTCACTTATTTGGACATTGATATCACACATAATACGCATCGATTTTCCAAAAAATTGTATTCCATTAAATTGATTCTAAAAGGGGGTTTTATAAATAGGGGTATTCTTTATATCCCCACCATGTAATAAATCCTTCATTAAAATAAGGTGGTAATCAAAGGACCATGGACTCCCTTTAAGAACTTTCAACTTATCCTTCGCATTGAAAAATTCATAGATGATGTGGCACAAATCTATTTATCATATGGAAACTACATAAGAAAAATTCAAAAATACTTCATATCATATATTTTTTATAGAATACATGTTGAATGATCGATTTATTATAAATTTTTTAATGATAAGGGGTGATATTAAGTTCATTAGAAAAGAATCCTCATACTTTTTTTCTACTAACGATGGTTTTTTATTCTCTATCAGCAAGAGATTTTTTCAAATTGTTTATTAGGTCAGGATATATTTCACCACGTATTAGGACAATGAACAACGGGAAATCTATAGAAGTGGTTTTATACTTGGACACCCAAACATCTTTTTGTTTTCGTAGCTCCGATGATCCTAGGAAACCAAAGGACTCACCCAAACCAATGATATCCTTAGATAAACTCTCAACCAGTGAAGAAACTATTTTTTATCTTATCATATTTCAGTCATCAAAAAACACATAACCAAAAAAATATCATTTGTTTTTATTTATTGAAGTATTTATAAAAATTAATTTCACTATTATAAATTTCTTATTTATCACCATTCGTTAACAACATTGAAAGATGATTAATTATATGAATAATAATTAGAATATCTAAAAAGTGTGAATTTTAGTAGTGATAAAAAAAAATTTAAAGAAATTTTTTTGAGTTATTTTTTTAAAATTTATTAAATTATGATAATTATCAATTCCTTTTAAGAACTAAAAATGATGAATTTTGTTAGTGTTGTTAAAAGGTATTAAAAATAGTTTAATTTATTTGTTAATATATAAAAAAAATTTAATTATATTTTTATAACCGTAAGTAAATATATATAAATAATATATATATATATATATATATATTATTTACTACATATTTGTAACTATATGTACACTAATAATGTATATATAGTAATGAAAATGGTTAAAATAAATAATTCAGTCAGTTATAAAAATAGGATAGTGTCAATGCTTATATCATTATTGGGTTGGGACAGGTCAGTGAATGACGACCCATCCCTTCCCGCATGGGGTATATACCTACTAAAATATGTCATTCCTAAATCTATACATATATATATCTGGGTGTGTGTATGTGTGTTTGTGTGTGTGTGTGTGTTTGTTAGTAATTAATGCAAATGAAACTTCAATCATTTAAATAAATATAGATTATAAAATGAACTTATTATAATATTAGTTATTTTAATAATTTGTAGTATATATTTAAAATATTTATTGAAATGTTTTATAAATTTAACAAAAAAAATTTAATAATAATTAAAATTTACAAAACTTAATAATTAATTATATTTATTATATTTATTATATTCAATATATAAAATACATACAAATATAATTTGTAATAAAAACATATATCTATATATAAATTTTATATATATATATCAAATATGTATTTATTTAATGGTATTTTATTTTGAAATATTTAAACTGTTATATTTAATGGTATCAACTATAATGCATGACTAAAGAGGCTATAAATAATAATTAAATGTGTTTTCTGGGAAATCCATGATCGAATATAGCATTATAAAGGATATTGGACTCTATAAATACCACTCATGCCTCTTATTGGGTTGATTCACATCTAGTATACCCTATAATAGGAATTCCTTTTGTAATATGAAATAATTTATCTAATGGTTGGAAGAGGAATTTTTTTAATTTAAATCAAACCTCAGATGATTTTATTTGAACTGTTCATGGAATTAGATAAGATACACATTTTGAATGGATATTCCTTGTATTTTTATAATCATATTATTATGATAGATAACATGGATAATGAGTTTATCATTATTGGGAAATAATTATCTCATTACACCTACCATAGCTAGGTTGAAGGTGTCCCATTTATAAGTACGAGTGATGAAGATATGTGTGGGATTATTAATAATCATAGGGAGTTTAAGTAATGGGATGTTCCAGATCTGATTTAGTGGGGTCCAATGGTGTAAATAAACTATATGGGGGAGATGACACAACCTATTATAATGGGTACTTTCTTGAAACTCCTACACTCAATGATATGGGTATCTTTTGAATTCTAAAATCTCCTATAATTTCTTTTCTTCTATGACCTCATTTGTCATATGATAAAGGATTGTAGAAAAAAACTGATTAGAGGGAAATATTACACTGAAATATGGCATGTGGCCTCAGGTGAAATATTGGGATAATCCAGCCACTTGAGACGATAAAAAGCATGTGGATTAGGAAAATGTCTCCAAATTTTCTGATCCATGTTTTTTTATTTCGAAATTTGTGATAATCTCTATATGAATGGAATTGTTCCCCTATAAACCAATGATTTTGGCAGACCGCGACCATATGAAATTGGGCCTTTATTTTCCCATCATTGATGGCCATATCATCCCTTGGATTGGTGAAGATGGATCATGGTGTGATAATACACATGATGTCAAGTATAGGAATTATTTTCTGGATGACCATTTATCACCCTTTTATAATATGCATAATGATTTAGTACACCAGAAAATATGTACAATCTTTAACCACTGACTATTTAACCATTGTTCAAAATAAATATAGGCAATTAATGTTTCCCTATACCAGGGTAAGGTTCTAACTTATGTAGGATGTATTCATTCCACTTTTTCGGCTGATGATGCACTGCCATGATTTTATACCTTGAGGATGGTTATTCTTGTTTTATAATAATCTACACATTAAAAAAATAAGTAGAACATAGACCTTAACTAACATGGAAGAAAAAATATTAAGAATAACACTAATATTGAGCAAATAAAAAATAAAATTGGTATCAATATAATACATCATGGATGTTTTTGTGATGATGATCTATATGGTTCTCAGAAACACTCATGGTTGTCATAGGGTGATGCCCCAAATTACATGAAAGAGGATGGTGGGATTCATAACGACCCTTCCTCACATCATAAAAATATGGTTTTCAAACACTTGTGATCATAAAAACCAATGATCAATTCATATTATCTATCAATGGATCTATAACTATAGCCATGATATAATCTTTTATCTGAATATATTTTAAAAAAAGACATGTAAAAGCTAGATTTCAATACAGTTTATCAGTTGTACTGTCAGGACATACAAATGAAATTTTCATTATCTGGATAGAATAATCATACACTTCGATGGTTTATGTCTCCAAAAACAAAATTTCTTTTTTTATTAATCAACATCAAGAACCTGAATGGAAATTCATAGTTATTTATGTATGGCTCATTGAAAGTGTAATATAGAGACCCTAAGAGTTTATTTAATCTATTAGAAATATTATTAATGGTCCCATTATCTTTTTTTTGGGGTTTTTAATGTGATCAACTTGCATGATGGGAATCATGTATGTTCCAAGAAGAATATTTTTCCCATGCATCAATTTCAGAACATCATGCTTCACTCGGGTCTCTTGAATATGGGGTTTTGGGGAGTTCATTTACTGGGATCCTAGAATGTGACCTAGCCTCCAAATTATCTGAATATATCAATAAGTTTTTTAATATAGATAATTGGATTCTATGTTCTTTTAGTATGAGGTCTACCACTTCCCATTGGATTTTTCTAATCACTTTCATATTTTACTTCATTCGCATGTGGTCTCCCAATGTGAGAGGCCACTATGGGGATTCAGATTTCAATGCATGAGAATTCATAATAATAACTATAGTTATGTTTTGAAATACTCTTTGTAATCATCTTGAAACCATCTATGGGATAGGAATACATTTATATCTTCTCTGTTGGAGTGCTGGAGATGATATCACTACATGAACATTGATCAAAGAAATATCAAGTCTGAAAAATCACTCTAAAGATGTTATCAGGATCCCATTTCTAAATTTATCAAGCATGAAGATGTAACTCTAGAAAATAATTTCTATGAGGACTTGAGAGAAAAATAAATCTATTTATTTATCAGATAAAGGGGGGATTTTATCAAATAGGGTGACAAAAATATCAAATACATTCATGAAAATGGATGATCTAGAATAATAATGAATATCATTTCTAAATTTAATGAAGGGGAAAGAAGCTTCACTTTAATGGGTTTGATATTTGGGATCCGATTAGGTCTTTTATTAGAGTAATTTTATTTTATAGAGTGGAAATCCCCTAAGGGAACTCCTACACTATGTTGAACCAAATGTTACCGAGGAAAATGAATTTGGGGCTTGAAAATTAGTATTTATCATTAGGCACATTCTTGATCCCCTATTCCTTAATGAGATTTATGAAATACCTAAATAAATAAATATTCATTCATGAAATATATAATATATATCAATGTAATGAAGTAATTTACTTGAAAATAAATATTTATTTCATTTATGAAATCGCGAAACATTAAAAAAATTATTCCTTAGTTTTGAGAGTAATATTTATACCCATAATTTAATTCAAATAGAATATAACTATGATCAATTTCAACACGTAGTGTATGACCATATATTCTTATTTCTCATTTAAATTTGGTGACATTTCATAAATAAAATGATTATAATATATAAATAGGTCAAGTTTCCCAAGATAATTAATTTAATGTCACAATGATGACAACCTAAAAAATACTCACTACATAATGTAATATATTTACAATGATATCTCAACAAAAATGATACTTGTGTCACTAACCTCTATAATTTATACGTAATACATCGTCCATTTGAAAGAAACATATTGTTATTCCATGTCCCTAAAATTAAATGTGATGATTATATTAAAATCAATTTGTTATGATATCAACTGACATAAATATAAAAGAGAAATATTTTACATTAACTTATTCATTAATAACAAGTAATTCATAGAGAAGACAATGTAACCTTCCTATTATAAAAAAATGGAATCACGATATTGTTTAGTACATCAATGTGAGTCATGACATGAATAAATAATAATAATAAAGATTAATTATCATCACACAGGCTCACAGATAAGAAATTACAATGAAATAAAAAAGTTATAATTCCAATTCATGGGTCTATTCAAATAATATAATATATTATATATTATCAAGCGTGAAATTTGTGAGATAAAGTCTCACCTTAATTAATTTACTCTCA
Organism: Viscum album; assembly: GCA_963277665.1. Classification (NCBI taxonomy): domain Eukaryota; kingdom Viridiplantae; phylum Streptophyta; class Magnoliopsida; order Santalales; family Viscaceae; genus Viscum; species Viscum album. The sequence goes on along the minus strand of OY728156.1, from coordinate 1,962,935,172 downwards.
TCTAATAGTAAATATTCTTTTTATCCCATCATATAATGTTATATAGTTGTATAACTAAATTTAAGAATATCTTCATTGAATTCAAGGTTCTCATCATAGTAAGGAACATTTATGACCTTTTTAATGGAATAGATTCCCTAAGAAATTATTCAATTTGATTCATCTATACCAATGAATAATATGTAATAATATTGTTAGTTAATTTTATTTTTTTTAATATTCATGTTATCCAGTTTTCAAACATTAGGTTATATAACCCAAAATCCAACATCAACATAATATGAATGAAAAAAAGATGAGTGGAATAGAACTATTGTGTTAAAAAAATTTAAAGGAAATAATAATATGTATAAAATTTGATATTAGTTGGAATAAATGGGACCAACATACTGAACCCAATGTCTCAATTTTAATTAGCACATTTAGGTCACAACAGTAATGCATTTTCTGGTCGATATAGATACATGGAAAAATGTTTTTCCCACATTGATAGAAACAATTTGGAATAAAATCAGGGTAATATATGGATATAATTTCTCCCACATAATGAAAAATATTATAATGAAACATTGTATTACTATTCATTATCCCTTATTTTTGAATATTTATTTTAGATATTTTCAATAATAAATTCATAATAATGATCGTTAAAAGGGTTAATAGAGCCTTTTATACACATCTAAATCAGTGAAATATCTACGATGTTGAGGTAAAAGTAAATCCCCATCCACCAGTAATGTATGCACACATTATAAACTAAGAAACACAAAATTAATTAATTTTTCAACATGAGGATGAATATTCTCATATGAATTTTAATATATTAGATATTATTTGAAATTATTTTTAATATTAAAATTTATTAAAATTTGTTAATTTATTAAACAAAAACTTATGCAGGAAATAAGCAGTGTGCATCTAAACCCAAGAACCCATACCATAAAGCCAGGAAGAACTAGAAATCACTTGAATAAAAAGGAATTTTATTATAGACTATATTAATGGTTTTTGTGTTATAAAACAAACATATAATTATGTTACTTTATTAAATAAAATTTATGAATTTAAATCTAAAGCCACTCCTATCCCACATCATGTACTATAGTGGGAGGATAATGTAATCATAAAAGGTAAAATAATAGATGAAAATGGACAGAAAGATTAAGAATAATGTGAATGTATGGAATAATATTTATTTTTTGGATTTATAATATTATTATATAAAAATATCACCTTATGTTTATATAGTTTATATATAGTTTATAGCCAATAATCATCATTGGATGTACTAGAAGAACGACTACTAATAGTATCTTTGAAGTGGTAAGAACAATATTTTCGTGTGAAGGTATGTTTTTTATAGATCCACCTTAAGAATATTTTTGAGAAATTAATTTCACATGAGAATGTAAATTCGGAAATTAAATACATACAGATATAAATATATGAACAAAATTAAAATATTATTAATTATGGTTTGATGGACTAGTATATTCAAAGGGATCAAATTGAAGCGACAAATAGATGAAAAACTACTACACGAAGACTAATACCCCGCTAGATTTGGGTCCACGCAATCCCCTCAATGGTCTTCCATACCCAAGGAAATTGATCATGTTATAATTTTTTATTATAAATGTGAATCAATCAACTACTAGTAACTTTATTTTGATGAAATCATAAATGGTCAATGTGATTGTGAATTATATGTAAAAGAACCCACACATAAACTTATTGTGATTAGTAAACTATATTATAATAGTGGATATATGATTTATAACAAACAAATCACAAAATATAACATGAGATTGGGGATTCAAGTAGCTCACAATTTGAGCAATAGATTTCATTTGCCCCTTGATGATCTGGATAATCCATGGACGAACATGTTGTTGGTGAAGGGTTTTGTTAGAGTCTAATAATATTTATCCATAGTTAAGGAATAAATTAAAACCCTAGTCATATTATATCCATGCAATAAATTTAAAAACATTGTAAATACTAAATTAAAGAATAATTTAGCAGTGTGTACCATACAACAAATAACCACTACAGCCTTTTCATAATTTTTTGATAATATTGATAGAGATCACCAAAGTGAAAAAAAATCATCCCACATCATTTATGTATCCATTGGCTGATCTGAATCATTTGACATTCATAATGGATTCACCTTTTCACCATGTTGTAGCAGAACCGCTATATAAATAAGAGAAATACAAAATAGAGATTCAATTCAGTGAGTATTGGACAAGAATGAGCAAGAACCACTAACCCTTTCCATCAAAGAAAAATAATATATATATATATATATATATCCTATAAAATACACTCGTTAACTACTTCTAAATTTAAACATGTGTTATAAAACCTGTGTAAATGTCATTATCAATGGATTATATTTATAAGGGGAAACTACACTTTAGAATTACATCTTCTGTAAAACATTAATACATTATTCTATAAATTTATTGAATTATTCTAATATTAACTCATTGAATATTTATCTATTAATTTAATCAATGCCAGTAGCATGTCTAATGTTTTAATAATATATGTATCTCTCTATCCAGTGAACTTAATATAGCCATGCTTCACATACTGGCTATAGCTATAGGGAATATCTCATTCAATATCCCTTACAATCCAAAGATTAATAATCATTCTTCCATTTAATCTTATATTACATCGTATAGAATAACTCATGCAAAAATATCAAAATTTTATTTTTCTATATCTTCCAAAACATTTTTTAATGATATAATTAACACTACCATGTATCAAATCATATGTAATAAATGACTAACACCAATTCAAAATAAATTTGGATTAACTCTAAAATACTTTATGGCCATATCTCTATGTAAAACTCTATAAATACTAGGTAAACCATAACGTGTGACCCAATGAGAATTTATAGAATTGAAAATATATACAGGTCCCCAAATCCATATTTGTTAATAAATAGGGGCCTCTAGAAGAAAAATGTTACTCAAGCTATAAAGGGATCTTGAGTGATCTCCATAAAACACATGTATATATACACCTATTTCCACCAGTATACATTATAATAAAATTAAAATTTACATTTTTCCCCTTTTTAGAATAAATATAGTGACTATGGAATATGAATCATGTTAACCCCATATATACAACTCAACTATTTTGATTCTCAGAGAATATAGTAATCTAATTTTTTAATACAACACATGTCATTGTTTCTTATAGATAACTACATTATATTTACCTTATCTAGATATATTTAAAATATTTAAGAGTTGTAAGACTCTCCCCACTCTATCATAATTTATGTCTCAGAAGTCATCATTTTTGTTTGAGAGGAAAATTTTCATCGTTGATATGCTCTAACTGACGACATGATGAAAAACATACCCTACCTCCACCATATTAGCTAATTTAATATGTATTATTTCATCAATTGGGTATCATTGTATTAAGGTAAACATTCTAGGAATATCACGAACCTCTTGAATTATGGACTCAAATATGATCCATGCACCCCTAGTATACCAAATCCTTCTTTATGACACTCCAGGTGGTATAATATCTGGGTCATCCAGCTCACTCAAACAATCTTATTCATTGTCTCTTGCCTCAGGAGAATATGTCATATCACTTTAAAAGAATATAACTCATCCTAACTGCAACATTTAATAATAAACTAAAATACTATATGATTAGTATTAATTAGGTTTAAACTCAAGGATATACTTTTAGAGGAGAATTATATTTTCACTTCATGGAATGTATATCTATATAATCATATATGTAGCATAATAGAGATAATAATAAAATGGGGGTTTACTCAAATATGATAAATTTTAATATTCTTAAACTTTTTATGAATATTTGACAAGCCTAACAAAATCACATGTTTATCATATCCTATATGTAAAACTACCATACCGACCTTATTTTTTCTACACTTTCTTTGTTTTGTTAACTATTTATATATTATGTAATTCAAGTCACATTGATATGTTACCATCTGATAAAACACCCCCACTGAACTCTTTATTCAGATACATCTATAATGTATTCATGTTGGAATAATGGTGATATTTAGGAATCATACTCTTAACAGTTCAATTTCATGACTATATTCAAACTTTTTAACTCCACAGCATCAAATTTTATAATTTTAATGTATGTTTTCTACATTAAACTCTTTCTTGGTTCATGATAAATATCTTGAGAGACTTATTCTACTAATATTATTCATCAAAATAATTCAATTACTTAAATTCTAATTAGAATATCTCGGTAAGATACAAAAACCCCATATTTATATAAGAAATAACATCTATTTGTTTTTCAAAGGAATATTTGAAAGCTAAAATATTGTTTTCATATCATATTTCTTATTCTATTTTATTGTAAAATTTCAATTTGAAGTGTACATTTTATAAAAATATATCATAGAATGGTGGTTGGAACACATTCCCAGATATTCTAAAAATTAATTACAAAAACAAATCCAAGATAAATATTTCATCCATATCATCATCTCAAAATATGTTATAGAAATTAAGGAATCAAAAAGAAGTAATGTACATTTATATTCTCATATATGATAATAAAAACTATTTCTTTTCAAACAATTTCTCTTATTCTAAAAGAGTAATGATTTTATGATAGAAATAATTAACATAGAAAATTTTGACCTCGATCAAATACTCTATAATAAAATTATTCATGACATAACTAATTACATGATAAAATAATTATAAACTACAAGATCAATGAATTCAACATATTATTTTAAATTATACTATATTCAGAACACATTATATAATATACATTTTGTACCATATTCCTTTGAAAATAAATTATATGATTCTTTAACATCTGTATTTGATAAGGAAATTTCCTTGATTTTCCAAAAAAATAATAATTTATATCTTAGGTAATCTAATCTTATGGAATTATCACTCTTAATTCTTGATAAGATTAGGTTTTAGTGACCTTAACTAGATTATTAAAGGAACTCTAGATTAATTTTTAAATAATTATTCTATATTTGATTTGAACTTTTACACACATGTATTGTTTCTATAGTACATTAGGACCTAGGAATCATATGTCTAGTGAAGTTATATTCCAATCATTGATAATATCTAGTAAATTGTTTTTTGATTCAATAATATTATTGAAACATTTCCATATATGAAAATAGAATAAATTTCCTAAGAAAAGCAATTTTTTAGGGAAAAAATTAAACTCTTGAATTTATTATTGGTATTCAATCATATTGAACATCAACTGATATACTCAATCATATTTGGTGGAGACTAATAATATTTTATTCATTTAGCATATGATTCCTTTAAAACCTTAAATTAAACACACTATGCTTCTATAAACATCTATACTCTCTTGTATAATAACATTAATAATTTTTTTCAGTGGAAGAACTAATTTTACACAATGATTCTCCTTAAAAACATTTCTTAAATTTCAAAATATTTTTTACGAAATTTTGTTAAGTTACCTTAATTATGATTAGATTGCATTATTTTTCTCCTTCTCATGGAATAATAAAAAATTTAGTCATATGATGATGATACTACTCATATATAATAGAATTATTTATCAGATAAGTATCATGTTTCATAACCATTAAATAAGGACGTATATGAAGTGGTATCTCACTAAAAGTATGACCCATTTATAATATTACCCAAATACATTATTAGGACAATATCCATATTTTATTATGATTTACACATTATTTTTCAAGTAAATAAGCCATGATTATTTTGGTAAGTCATCGTAACAATCTCAATGGTTTTGAAACATATATGGTTGAGAAAACTAACATTTTCCAAATCCATCATAATGATATACTCAACGTTATTCATATGGTATCCTAACCATTATGGATTCTCAGATTGTGTATCCTAATGAAAACACCAAGAATAATAAAAAAAAGTACAACGAAGGGATACTCATTCTATGTTTGATAACAACATTATGAATATTCAAATTCGCTTATAAATTTATTTCCATATAGATGATAATCCATGTGTAATGATGTTCTGTTAGAAAATACCTGGTTGGATGATTGGGGATTTAACATGTACTAATTTGGAAGGAATATCACACCTAATATTTTATGGGGATTTTAATCTCACCATCTAATCTCATGTTATTCACTTTTACACATGCATGCATCATGTAATTTATTTCGGAATCATATTCCATCTACCGAATCAATATGTTTGAACCATGTTAATTTATATCCCATTAAAAAAATAATTTTTTGTTACTCACCCTAAAATTAAAGCAAAATATTTTCCTAAATACTTCTATGCATTAAATGAATAAGGTACATGAAGACTTCATGTAAAGGAATAGAATTTTATAATATTGAAAATCTAAACATTAGTAATCCCAGAACAAATGATTGGAAAACCCATTCAATTACCATGACAAGGAAAAGGTCTCTATTTTAGTAGTTAGTCTGAACCCAATTACCTCTACCCGAGGGCACATTTCTCAAGAGAATCAAATTCATCAGAACTCTAACACCTAATATGAAAACGCAGTATTCAAAAAATAAATTCAAGATAATAAGTTCAATTATAAACTAATGTTATGGTATATGAAAAAACAAAATTCATTATAGATTCAATCATAGAATGTAATTCAAGTCTCTATACCAATATAATGGTATCGTTTTAAACTAAAGAATACACAATATAAAAATTTCTCTAAAAATTAGTAATCATGATTATAGAAGGGAATAACCATTAAATAAATAATTAATTAAAATATCTAAACATGAGATAATCATTTATGAACAATTCATAAATAAAATAAAACAAAAAATATTTTTATAATTTCATATTCAACATTATGTACATTGAATTATATTTAATATAAACCTTTTAGATTAGTTTCAATATGAATTATATAATTTTTATCATTATATGACATTACCATTTCAAATTAATGATATTATATTAAATATACAGTACCTATAATCCAAATTATATTATTTAAACAAATTACATAATCCTAATATCATATAATTAATAATCATATAAAACTTTTTTATATCAATAATCAAAACATTCTGGATTTGGTTTATGAAATATACAAATACAAACCACTTTTATTCTGAAAAATTCTTAAATAAATAATTATAAATAATTCATATTGTAAAAATAATTCTTTTTTGTGGACATATTTCATAATTTGTGACCCATTAATAATTCTTTATTAGTATTTATAAAAAAACACTTTATTTATATCATAATCCATGCCATATAATTTGTTTAAAATCTACTAAAATTGTTAACATTTAATATTATTTAAAAACTAAAAGCTTCATAAAAAATAATTTAATTAATTAAAATCCATTCATAATTTAGTAATTAATTAATATAACATTTATAAATAAAATATTTCAAAAATACCTTTTATAATTATTTATAAAAATTTTATAACCCTTAAATATTTTTTGAATATTAAAATAATTTTTAATTTTTTTTATTTACCTGTATGCAAAGTGGTTTTGCTATGTGAAGGTAAAATATTTAAAAATTAAATATTACTTCTAAAAAAATTATGTAAAGGTAAAAAATTAGATACCTTTATATCGTGTGGGTAAATCTTGAGATCCATTTATTAAAAAACTATTTATCATTACTTATCCAATAAAATCCTTTTATATGTATAAGTACGTAAGATATAATATTACCTTTATAAAACCTTTATAAAATCATGATTACCATTATGTTATCCCCTTCACATATTGGTAATCAACATGTCTCTTTTTTGTGACAACACATATATGGGTAACACCCCAGTCACCCATAAGAAACTCGGTTGAGTACACGTTCAACCTTGGTTACCTTTATGTGTAAAGGTAAATATATCAAAAACCCTTATATAACTCCTTTACATGTAAGGGTAGATTCATGTGCCCCATACATTTACTGGTCAACATAAGGGTAATTATATATGACCCTTAAACAAATTCATAAAGGTAAATCCTTTATTACCCTTATTCATCTCAGTTGTGTAGGGGTAATTATCTGGTTACCGTTACGCTTCCTAGTTGTGTAAGGGTAAATCATTTTAAAAACAAAAATTCCATAATACCAAACAATGAACATCATTCAATTTTATTCATCATTTTTATGAATAATTTCAGGAATCTAAACCATGTATTCCCTATTATATCATTGCTGGTTTTTGTTTGAGTCTACTAACATTTATTATAATTATTAAAATAAATTAAAACCCAAGTTTGATGATCTCTATAATATAAATAAGAAACCTATATAAATATTGAGATGAATAAAGATAGTTAAAGTTAGTAAAATACACTAAATATCCACAAAATCATTTTGATAATCCTTTAATTAGTTTTATAAAGTTCACCAAAGTGGAAGTAAAATCATAAAAAATTCTAAAATGAGGTATGTTATTACATATGGGGAAATAGATTGTACAATAGGATGTTGATGTAATACAATCTAGTATATCATATATGAAATCAAATAGACAATTTTATATTACCATTATGCCACTAATTCCACCTCTGTATTTGTTAACATTGCATGTTTTTGTAAATACAATATTCCAGGACCAAAATGTTACCTACATTTAATTTTATTATCAATTGTTTTTGAATTTATTACATATATGATTGGTTTGGAGAGTAAAAATGAACTTCTATTGCATGAATCACTATCTATATCAGTTATGAATGAATACATGAGTTAAATTGTAGTATGTTACTTTTCAAATAATTAAACAGTTAAATTAATTACCATTAATAACTAGTCATATTTTATAGAGGTTTATATATCATTACTATAAAAATAGAAAATCCTACAAATCAAACTTTTTACAAATTAATCCATCAATTATTTCTGTAGAAAATATGACATTGGATAAATTCTAATTTGAATAAAAAATAATTAAACTAGCCACAACATTTGAGCTAAAAATAAATAATGATATTCTCTTCTTTCTACTTATAGTATAGGGGTAATAATCCACTTCTTATCATATAAATTTTTTTTAAATTTTTTTTAATTAATTATTCTTTTTTAGGGATCACTGGAATCTCATTTAAATAAATTTAAATACATTGATGGTTTATTTTTTCAATTCAATCCATGGACAGTCAAAAAATCGACCACACATGATGTCGATTATGAATGTATAATATGATACTGTCAATAGTTTATAAATCAAAATTAATTTATAATTGGAATATTATATTTTAATGATAGTATTTTATGTTAGGGAGATCATTAAATATCAACAAAATTATGGTAAGGGTTAAGTGACTAAGAAAAAATAATTTTGTGGATTTTTAAACATGTATAAAAAATTATCATTTATATAAAATACTTTATCAATGAAAACCCATATATTTTATTAAAATTTATGTAAAGTCAAAAACAAAATAATGACAATGAATGTGGATATTACATTTTTAAATTTATGAAAGATAATGTATTGAATCAATAAAATATCATCCTCAACGAATAATTCTTTATGGTAATTATACATTCATTAAAAAAATTATTAATATTTTTTTGTCTATATTTTTCATGTACTACTATGATTTCCAATAGTCTATGTATTCAAATGATAATGTGGATTAATATTTAAATGAGTGGAAAGAGTATATGATATCGGTCTATTTACAGAAATAATGAAGAGGTGATTTCCAATTTTGTTTTTAATTGTCTTTTTATTCCATAGATATCATGTTTAGTTGATTGGAATGACGAAAAGTGTTTTTTTGCCTTCACATTGTAATTAAATTTAAAAATGTCCTAAAATAGATGAAAAACAATAAAATTTTCTTTTCTTTTAATTTCAACATAATATTATGATCGATGGGATATTTTTCATTTATAAGAATTTATTACCCATGTATTTAATACTTGGATTGGTCAGTTTGATCCAAACTACCATCTCACATTTTTTTAATACTAAAATGAAATGTTACTAGCTAGGGGGTATAAACCAAGAAAATGACCTCATATTGACATAGAAATATAAGAAAATTATCCTCCAGTAATTTTTATATATATGAATCAATTTAGTACCAATATAATGTATAGATTTCTCATTATGATATAAAGTAAAATTTCACCTTCATATTTTACGGTTCTAGATGTAATAGAAGTGCCTCTAGGGTGAATAAACATTATGGTTTTTTGGGTTCCAATGGATCATTCACCAATTGTGCAAGACTTAAATTTCATGAAAAATTATTTTTTTCATTGAATATGTATATAGGAATCCTAAAACCTTAATATGAACTTTTTCATGACAAATTTATAATTAATTTAAATTAGTTATGAAAAAAATAATGTCTCAGATTATGAAAATTATTTGATGATTTTATTGATCAGTTGAAACATATTTTTGGATTAGTAGTGTTTTGTAAGAAGGAACCAATGTAAATCCCTCTAACGGTTATCCATTGATATTATTTTGATCTATTACCGACACTAATAGAATGTCGGGTGCCAACATTGAGGATCAATATCCTTCTGTTTTTATCTAGACCGCTTCAAGATATTTCTGGATTGAAGGACCTCTTCTTTTTCTTGAGAACATGACAAAAATGGGGAATCTACAGAAAAACCAGTCATGAACAATTATTCTCAATTCTAGATTAACCCTACATAATAGGATTAACCATCAATGTATAGAATTTTATTTTGGGTAAAAAATATTACTAAATTGTTAAAAAACACATAAATAATATAATAAATCGAATCTGACCTCATTTCATTAAATAATAATATTATTAATAATTTGATTTCTTTCACAATATTGAGTAAATATATTTATTATTTTACCAGTTTGAAAAAATAATATTAATTATTGGACACAATCTTTGTCTTCTCATCCTCCTCGATATTGATCTAAATCCAGCATACATATTTATTTAAATATTAATTAAAAAATAAATATTATATTCATAATTTGGAGAATATGATTTTTTGGATATTTAATATATAAATATATTATATATTTGTGTAATTATACAATTTTGTTTGTGAGTAAATATTTATTTAATTTTTGTTGTCATTTAATCATAAATAAATTCATTCTTCTATCTTGACAATAAAATTTATTCCCAAAATTTAATTTGAAGAGAAGATAATCATGGTCAATAAAAACACTTACCGTGTGATTGTCAAATACTTTTTCTCACTAGAATTAGGCATGCTTGCCAAATTCCAATATTACTATCTAGAAATGGTCCAACGTACCTAAGGGAAATAATTTCATTTTGTAATGTTGACAATAATATATGATCACTCATTGCGCAATAAATCCCCTTAGTATCAATATTATATTAAGAAGGTTGCACATTTTTGTAATCAAACTATATGCTTGATAAGTATTTATTTGAAAATATAAAATAAAATAATTGTTACACGGTGGAAATGGAATTTAATGTGATGGATCTATTTCATCCTAGGGGTTATGATATGAACTTCCAAAACTTGTAAGGGGAAAATCCTTCAAAAATATATCTATTAATAACATCTCATTCATTATGCTCCCAATGTATATTTATTACCAAGAACATATGGAAATAGAAATTTAGTCAGTAAATCTATATCCATGTTTCGTGACATGCAATAATAACAATCATATAATATAAGGACCATTACACTCACCAACATATTGGAATATCTGATGACACATAAACATGTAGAATAACTACTGGCGGGTCGGTTTTCAATGTCTCCCATATCAAAAATTACCAAGTTTAACTTCATAAGATGAAGTCTCATCAGATTACATGTACTCACAACAGACATCCAACAGACTATGTTCCCCTTCATTGAATGTTATCCTATCGTAAAAGGTTTTTTAAAATATCACAATAAAACATCAAGGTTCTCCTCATTGCGATGAATGAATACAACCTTATCAATGTGAGAGATAAACTAATGAATTATTAGATTAAATTCATGATTAAAAATGAATAATATATAAAAATCCATTTTATTAATATTACAATATTCTAATATTCTAATATTCATGTAATCCAAAGTACAAATAGTGGTTCTAGAACACCAAATCCAATAGTATTTTTTTTTTAATTCTATATCAAAAATAAATTTTTCATAACCAATAAGGCATGTTTATAATGGCATAGAAACATTAGAATATTATACTCAATTCAATTTTGATATGAATGAATCATTCATGCATCAATTTGATGCGCATATTTCTTTGTACTATGATAAAATAGATTTCAAAATGTTAAAATTTAATAATAAATCAAAACTCACTAGTATATGTGTCAGAACATATAAAACATGTTAAAAATGGCTAAAATAAATTTGTATAATGATATTAGTGGCATTTATGATTTGTATGAGTAAACAACATATCTATCCAATAACCAAGTTTCATGATATGATGAAAAGTCTCATCTGACCATCATATTTTTGTTTAGGTATTAGGTCCCCTAAAGGGGTCAAAAATGATAAAAATGTTTCTATTACCATTAAAACATATAAGAGTAATCCTTAATTTATTTATTATCTATGAAAAATAACCATGTATCAATCGAATGCACAAATTTCCTGATATAATACATAGTAACATTTTACATTATTATTTTCATTAAATCGACATATAAATTTAAAGGGGTAAAACCCAATAAAAAGAGTTCATATTGATGTCAAACCTTAACAAAAAAGTTCCTTGGATTATTTTTCTTTTTTAGAATCTATTACACATTAATATGATTTTATAATTTTTTTTATGATAGATAGAATGATTTCATATTTTAAACACATATTAATTTCTGAAAAATCATCTACATTGTAGTTCTAACTAAAAAAATATTTATTGTGATAAACACATAAGAGAAAATTGTAAGCCATTTTTGAACTATTTAAATAAATTACTCCTCAATTTGATACCAAAATATAACATCAAGACCAAAATTTTAATTACACTTTCATGTTGTTATTAATTAAACTAACCACTTGAAAGGCGACAATATGAAGAAAATGAGTTATTATTCCCATGGAAACATAGGATAATGATTCTTGAGAAAATATTTATTTATAGGAATAGACTACATATCAATCTTATGTTCATTTTTTTCATCCCGATCCAATGTACCATGTCACTATTATAATCTTATTAATAATAAATATCACTCATAATAGGGTCTACATTTATAAAATAACCATGTATTGATGAAAAAATTTAGAAAAACAATCCTCAAATCCTTTTTTATCTAATGCAATAAATTGAGTTTAAATATGAATCTTGGATAATTTGTTCTGATCCAATATAAAATTTGAAAATTATATTTTAATTAAAATTTAATTTAACCAATAAAGGTGTTAAAACCCTAAAGATGGGTTTTTATTAGTGTAGAAACATAGTGAAAGGGTACTTGGACATTGTTTTGATCTATATGAATCAATTAATATTCAACATGCCGCTCATATTTCTTAATAGGAGGTAAATAATTATTTAACCATTTCATTTATATTAAAATTTAATGTCACCCATCAATGTGTCCGAACAAAATAGAGAAATTTTTATTGGATTAGAAACATATGGAAATTATTTTATAATAATTTTATATCTTTTGGAATCAATCATGCTTTAATATGATGTTTTTAATTCTATGTATGATGAAAAATATGTTTTTAAATTGTTAACACTTATTAAAAATGAAAAATCACTAGTGTAGGGGTCATAATTAAGAAAACATGTTAACCGTTTCATGAAAAATTACATGGTAAAGTAAAATTTAAATTATTTTTTTCTTCTAAATTCAATGCTAAAATCAAAGGAATCAATTTTAAAACACTGGTAAAAATTCTCATTTTTTGAGTCATTATGTGCTTTTAAGGAATTAATTAGAATTAAGCATAATTCTAGGTTTCTAATAAAATGTTCGACATTTAGGAAATAATTTGGATAATAACCTTAGAGAAAATAATTGTTTTTAATTTAGTCATATTATTTTGTGATTAAAAATTTTTCTTTTGTTTAAAACATTAAATTTTAAATTATAATTTGGAATTTAAATGTATTTTTAAATGATGAACCTAAATTAATTATGATTTAACATATGATGGTTATTTTTGGATTTTAATAAAGCATCATTTTTAATTTTTATGTAATAACCTCATATATATTTAAATAAATTAACAAATTAACATATAATTTATTTATGTTTTATTTTTTTCAATCAGTTTTTTTATTTTTTCTATTATCCGAATTCTTTGTATCTGTAACAAAATCGAATTATTGCCCCAAGAGATACCGTGGGTAAAAATTTGGAAAATATACCAAGTTATCTCCCCATTACCCTCAATATAACATAAAACTCTATACAATTAGTTATAATAACTCCCAACTGTAATCGATAATACCTTCTTCATTAATAGACCAAATGAAGCATTTCCAACCAACCATGGCAATCATCTTTGACCTACCATGCATAAGACAACCTATGTAGAAAGAAGTATTCCTTTTAATGAGACTTATTTAATGAGGAAAAAACTAATATGGGCCAAATATGGATTAACTTGAATCCATCATAGCACAACTAGTCAAAGATGATACTTATCATGCTATTTCGAATGAAATCAGAGTAGAAAAAGTTTCTAATAAGGAGGAATAATAAAACAAGAGATTGAATCATAGTCACATTTATTGAGGATTAATATCACTAACTAATAAATTGAGAATATCAAAACAATAAATGCTACAAATTTTGGATTATCTAGCTCAAAGGAAGGTTTGCTGAGCATTCAAAGATGACTAAGGTGGATTGAAATGGAACAGTGGATCTCAAATAAGAATGAATCTAGATGGAGAATTTTCAACATTAATCAAGTATTGATGATATAAAACTATGAATTTAGTTTATTTTTTCTTCAAATCCATTGGATAAGTATTTATTATGACTAGAAGAGATTTATTGGGGGGTGAGAACAAAATCGAGTAACACATGCACCTTGGTTGATTGAATTAGAAAAAGGTAAAATTCTAAATCGTATGATCTATAACTTATTTTTATATGTTCACATGGATGTAATTTGATTTTAGGAACAAGAAGAGCATTGTTTGGTCATCCAGGATCTCTAATTCACTAGTTTCATGTTGAAAGGAGGATGCATTAAAAGACGTTTGAGGAAATGATAAGATGGCTGGAATAATATCCAACTTGTAGTGTTTGTATTGGATTACCTCGTGTGCTGCATCAATATTTTTACAGACAATATTCAATATTATACATCCTTGTAGACTCTTGGTAGAAACTTTGGATCAAATATTTTGACAACATCAAGTCTCCAAGATGTCACCATGCCTCCACTATGTCATCGTCTCCTCACATCCATCACACTGAACGTCACACATACCATTGGGGAGGAAACAAACTGGTTTTGGGAAATTTATTTACTTGTGAAAAAAATATTTTAATAATCACCATTCTAAATGACGTTTAAAACCAAAGAGAAGTAAACAAGTTGAGTATCATGTTCTAACATGAAAATGCCTCCAATGTAGAAGATCAAAAAAATCATGTGGAATCAATGAAAAATATATTATGAATCATAGAGTAAAAATAAAAGTAATTCCTAAATGATGAAATATAATAAATCGGTATAAAAACATATGTAATAAAACACACCCCAATATTCTACCTTACCCTCTATGAGAATATTATCATGATATGAAATCACTATTTGATGATCAAAACTGATCACATTATGTCATTATAGCACCAAAAACAAGTTGTTTCACAACATAATTTACAGTCCTCTCTACTACCCCATACTCAAAAATCAACTAAAACCCATATATGTTCATGAGAAATATTTCTCTTGTATCTCACCTTTTATCTACTAACCACATTAGTTCTTTTATAGGTGTGTGACAGCCTCTAGAATCTATCATGTGTTGGGCTCCAAATTCATTCAAATAAAGATAAAACATATCACTATTTTAAAACCGATAATCATTCAAATTCATAAAATTCATTTAAAATTTAAAATAGTATATTTAAATATTCGAAATCCTAGTCATAAAAATAATTATATTACCTATAATATCATCAAAAAAGTAAATCTAATCTAACAAAAATAGTAGGAAATAAAACTCATGGGTATCGAACCAACTCTAACCCTCTGTAGAAAATATGACATCACCATTTTTCACCTCGCATAAAAACATGATATCTCCCCTATAATATAAATTAAAATACCAAAGTATTCATCATATCATTTTAAGCACTGCACTATTAAAAAATAATGGAACCAAAACATTGTTCCCCCATAACATGATTGACATATATTCATGTGTACCAATAGAAACTAATTGCTCTATATACTCAATATCCTCTGAGCAGAAAATAACACTATGAACATCACCATGATCCTTTATTTTAATTCATTATTGACTACTTACACTCTCTCAGTAATAATAATTATCTATAAGAGATGAAACAATTTACCTAACGTTCTTCACCATCCAAAAATTCCCAATCCAATTCGATAGTCTTTAACTCATATGTGAGAATAATATTTTCCACTAATCTAATCAACTACTATTCATAATGTCATTTTTTCACATTATCACTATCCTTTACATCCATCATGTAATGTGTGTTATCCATTATACCTCACTAATATACCATAAATCCTCTAGAAAATTTCCATCTAACATTTCCAAATGAACATCAGAATTCATCTATATAGAGATTACAATAAGATAAAAAAATATGGGTTAAAATAATAAAATATTACACATCATTTAATTACATTAAAAATTTACATTTTTAGTGATAAAAATATTAATAACAACAATGATTCCATTAAAATATCCATTTACCTTATTCATTATACCAAATTTACCATCTTCATATGAAGAAAATAATTCCCTCACTGGTGTAATTTGGTACAACACTGCACAATTAACCACTAATTCATTATATAGACCTGGCCTATGACAGACAATCGTAATTAAAAGTAAGTCACCATCACCTTATATAATACATACATTAGTATCCTTAAAAACAGATTCATGTTTCTTCTATTATTAATTATTATTATTCAATGTTAAAAAATTTATCAACACATGACCCTCCATATCAAAAAAGAATCACTTGACCGTAATTCTTACCATTAATTGAAAACAATGTTTACATTATCCTTATATGACATATTGAATACTAATATTACCTAAATATTCACCATAATTTTCCTTTTTATGATTATCATTTATAAAAAATTGTAACCCCCTGGCCCTATTTATCCAGAGTCGGTGCGTTATTACATAACGTTGGAATGATCAGAAAAGAGAATGTCTCGAATGACAGATTAGATTAATAGTCATGGAAGTACTAAATGCATTAATAAGTTTTACATTTAATTATAAAATGAAAAACTACAACAATATTTTCTCCATAGACCACACTCATATCCCTAAGACTATCCCTGCAGGTCGGTCAAAATATACTTCTTCACATCCTGGGAAAAATAAAACATTGAAAGGGGTGAGCTCAGATGCTTAGTAGGGATAAAAATATAGTGTAAAATTTCATAAATAATCACAAACATTTAAGGAAATGTATTAGACTAAAACATAAGCTTTTTAAACGTAATCATCAGTATAATATGGCAATGATAAATCAAATAACTCCATTTATTATTCACATTGATATTCTACTAGTCGAATAATCCCATGCAATATCAAATATCCAATTTCATAATGATGTAATGCATAATTCCATACATTATAACCACATAGTCAAGGAATTGTTCCAATACTACAAATAAGATTTTGTCATGGTCTTGGGCAAAGACACCTGTAATATCCCAGGTAAATATAGAATATTACATTTTCATATTTATTAATATTTGTGAATAAAATTTTAATATTACTTTAAAGGGGATTCAATGTTTGATGGCTAACCCAATATGAAACAACGTGTTTCTTTGAAATCATACGATGTACACTAATAATATACTAATATTATTGTAAATGGTAGTAAACTCAAAGTCAATGTAATGATGTGAATGAACAAAAAAACTAAATATTAATTATATATGATTTTGAAATATTTTTACATTTATTCAATAAATGTTAGATGGTTAAAATGCGAATGAATCAAATTTTAAGCGTAAATATTCTAATATTCATTAAAAGGTCGATTAATAGCATTTTGATGGAGAACCCTTTTTTAAATCCTATTATTGACAATTTTATATGTTATATTTGAAAAAATAAAATCCTTTTTTTATAATCATTACATGAAAATTTACTTTTTGTAAATTTTTGTTATATTTCCGATAATGTTCATTTTTTTGAATAGTGAAAATGATGTATTTTAATTCAAACCCTAATTTTAGCCTAATTTATTTATCTGGTCAGATTATATTTTTAATTGGTTTCAAAGTTTAATTAAAATATATTTTTATAATTTAATCAAATTGTGTTGATTTGAATGAATTTCACTATGAAATTGGACATAAACAAATGTGAATCTTTTAATAGATATTGTTTCTTAAAAACACGCTATTTGTTTTGACAGCGAGAATTGATTATAAAATTAATTCATGGAACATCTATGTTTTTAATCTGGTAAAATTGATATCATTTTTTAATTTGTAATATCAAATATAGATTTGGGTGAATGTTTGGTATTTTTCTGACATATGTTAATTTTCAATGAATAGTAAAAAATACTTCATTTTAATTCAAAACTGCCTTTTCATCTAATTTATTTATATTGTTAGATTGTCATTTTAATTGGTAGTAATGTGTAATTTAATTATTTTTTTATAATTTAATACAATTTATGTCATTGGATGTAATTTCACTTTTCAATTGGATGTATTAACACATAAATCTTTTGATAGATTTTACTTCTTCAAAACTCATCTTTGGTTTTGAAAAAAAGAATTATTTTAAATTAATGACCGAAATTTATGTGTTTAAAATTTGATAAAATGGATTCCATATTTGGAATAAGAAGGTCCAAATTATTTAATTAAGACTCTTTTGTTTTTGAACATTATAAATACTAACGATGGTAATTATCTTTATTTATCGTGTTTCATTAGTAATCGGGTAGTTAAAGGTAATAAAATAATATCATAAAAATAAAAAATGACCCCACCATGTGTTCAAGTTATCATGGTGGTTCCATGGCCGATAATGGGATTATTTGTGCCAACATTGGGTCCCCATGGAATCACAATAGTGTGATAGTGACCTTTTATCATATTTTTTTAATGAAAGGAAAATGTAACTAAAGTATGTTTCACCAAAGTAAAAAAATATTAATTTTCATTACATAAATGATATCTTTGACTATAAATAATAATTTTAAATCTAAAATTATTTCCTACATGATGGTAATTTTTTATAATTTTTAGAGATTAAATAAATAAATTTGTTTATGACACCGTGATGATGTTGTGATTACCTCATTAATGAACGATTTAAATAAAATGAAACGATAAGATAAAATATAAGACATAAACTTGTATAAAACCTATTGGATGGGTGTATTTCGAACCCTTATCACCTTATACTCTAAAGTATTCTTTTTGGGACCTTTAAAATACTAAAATCATTTTATAATAAAGTAACATTTTATAACATTCCAAGTGTGCCCCTCCTCCCTCTTATAAAAGGCCCCCACCTCTACCCCCTTACCCACACCACTCAAACCTTTGGCGTGAACATAATCTACCAATTTTATCTCTCAAAATCCCTATATTAATCCTAGAAGCCTTACCTTAGGCAGAAACCTCTTCAAGAATCCCTTTTGGTTTAAACTAAAGGGAGTTCCCCGATTTAAAGGTATTGTCTTCTCTTATGTTCTTTTGATTTATTTTGTTTCGCAAACACCTTAAAATATTTTTATTCATTTATTTGGTAAAAGCACAAGTATATTCAATATAATAGTATTTTTTTATGAGATGTAGTATAGATACACTTACGCAAACCTCCGTCTAATGGTTAAAGAACATACTATTTCCGTGGATGGTGAATTACTGCCTCACGAAATAATGATTGTTCTATCTTCTCCGACCACCTCTCTTGGTGGCCATTATAATGGAAATTAATTTATTTATTATAAATATTATATTTATTTCCTCTCTATGCTTCTGTATTTTACATTTAAAACATACATTTATGCTTTTCATGTTGTGAAAATACGATAATTTCATTTGAGGAAGTGTGGACCACCGCCCCCTGAAGTGATGTGACTCGTTCACGCATTAAATTTAATGTATAAATAAGGATATTAATGAACTTATGTGACCTATATAACATATATATGATACTTTAATAATAATATATACATATATCTCTCATTTAGTTTTAATTCCACTAATGTGACAAAGAAATGAAAGTAGCGTTCATGCGTACGTACGACCTATCGTCTCCATGCACAGTGCATTTCATTTTCTTATCTCAAAATGTTATGGAATAGTATAAAATTAATATATAATGGATTTATATGTTATTTATATCATTAATATTATTCTGGTGATGGTTTAATTTTAACTACATCGAAAATTCTTTTCAAACAAGTTCATTTTTGAATCATGTACCGAACATCGACAAAAATGTCTAATATGAACTCAAATAATTAACTAATTATTATAACATTAAAATATGTAATATTAATTTAATAATTAAATTTAAAGGAGTCACATATGAAATTATAAATTTACCAAAGTTATTATTCAGGAATATAATGAAACGAACAAGACATGTCACACTTGAGGTAAGGGATCGTACCTCTCCTTTTCTTTTTAAGTGCTCTCTTTTATGTCGTTTCATTTAAGCTCCTCTTTGTTATTTTGTGGGATGTTATTTTATATTAATATTACTGTAATTATTATGTTAATATGATCAGAGACCCTAATAGATCTCATCAATCCATTTTTGGATGTTTTATGTGGCGTCGTTAGGCTGCCGAATTTTCGTAAGGGATTTCTTATCTCACTTTTAATTCTGTAATATTTATATTGTTCACCACATATTTATTTATTTTTTTGTATTTTGTACTGACTTTTTATATATATATTATCATTATATTCATGGTATTCTGTGATTCATTTGGTTCTTATTATCTTTTGGAAATATGACTCGATTGATTTCCACGAGGTAAGGACTTTTTATCTCACTTTTTGTTCCCATGAGATTCATGCTACATTTGTCACTATTTCCTTTTGTGTGGTGTATTTAATTCCCATGATTGTATTATTTGTGTAATATAATTTAATTTATGGGTATTTACATCTTAATTTTATTACCCTTCTTTCATTGGGTGTACATTTCGAATGTTACCCAAGTCAGTAAGGGAACCTTTCACCCTCCAATTTAAAAAAAAGACATATTAGATTAGGTCTTTTATTTACATCTTATTATGATAGGATATGTTCTTATAAATCCTTATTTCTATAAATTTGTTGTCCAAGTGATGAGATAGCCTTTTTTATCTCTCAAAAACTCATTTCGTGAATGTTAAAGTTAGGCAGTTAGGCTGTCAAATTTATGTAAGGGAACTTCTTAACCCAATTTCAATTCTTTGGGTCAAACTTCTACTTCATGATTTTGTCCTACTATGAATATGTATGTATGACCTCTGATTGTTTTACATATAATATCCTCTTATTTTAGGTGTATTTATATTTTCCACACATAATCATGTAATTGATTTATCCTTATTGTATGATACCGACATTGTAAGGGACATCGTCTCAATCTCCTTTTATCGAGGAATCTTTTTCTTTATACACAACATTCATTTATAAGGTGTATAAAACCCTTTTAATTTTACTTTTATTCAAAACGAATCTTTTCTCTATGAATCATTTTACTAAATGATAAAAATTATGTTTCTTTTCAACGTACGTGGTGACAATGACATTTACGCTTCCACGAGTATTATTTGATCTTTGGATTCCTTAACAAGCTGTAATGTTTTTAAATGGAAAATAAATACCATATTCCCTTATATTTATTTTTCTATTGAAAATGTTTTTGATAATTTTTTTATTATATCAATGTGTTGTATTGATATCTTGTGATTGAAATGTGGAAATGTTATGTTTCCATTATGTAAGTTTTATGTGATACGATTATGTAATGGTTCATGGGAATTGTTTATGATGATGGGTGGTTCCGTGATAAATTAAAGGCATGTGATCCCGAGATAGCTCTCCAATGCATTGGGTAACACGAAGGAGTTAAACACTAAGGTTTCTCCCACGAGATTTAGGGAATATACTATGGTGGGTATTCCAAACATAACCACGATGGTTAATCCCTATATAAGAATGTTATGAATGCCTCATGTTACCATTATGTCTTATGATTTATATGAGTTATTCATAAAACTTATTATTTCATGAGGTATGCTAAATTACTTATGTGTTAAGTGTAAAGTATGATTTCATTGATTCTTTTGTATACCTAGACTAATGTTTTCATTCGGTATTTTTATATCCCTTACTGAGATTTTTATGCTCATCCCATGTTTCATTGAAATGTTTTCCACAGAACATAAAGATGAATTGGGTCATGGATGGAATCAAGGAAAGACATGTTATATGAAACTTTTAAATATACATGTTTCTTTCTAAGTGTTTTTATTTTGTGAAATAAATGGACACTGAGTAGGAGTGTCTACATTGTAATCTTATGAGATGTAATGGTTATGTCCTAATTATCTAAAACTATAAACCTGAAAATATTCACAATGTTAATTATTCATTTAATTCAAGATTATGGAATGTTTTAAGGTCGGGTCCTTATAGTTGATATCAATGTTTGGTTTAGATAACTTTAGATGTTAGGGTATTCTTTAATCATAAGTTACATTACCATAATGGTTAGGATTTCAGAAAGAGTTATAGTTTTAGATAAAGTGAATGATTTTAAGAAAACATTACTAATTATATCATAGTATTATATGAGGATTCTAATGATATAATCACACTGAGGTTTTTTTTATTAAATTGCTGGATCTAGCATGCACCAATGTAACAGTGAATGTGAAGAAAACTGGGATGGTTTGCAGAAAGAACAATTGAGTGATATGGGAGCTGTAATGAGAACACTTGTGGTTTTTCTCAACCAAATATCTGGATTCATGATTAACCACATGAAACATGGTTAGTTATCTATTACATCATTTATGAGATAACCAGCTCGATGTGGATGTTGATGTAATAATTATAAAGGTTACCATTACAGTATATATAATCCTTATTTTTGAGGTAATTATGGGTTACTATATGTTATGATGGAAAATGAAAGGAATGGGATAAATGTGAGGTTAAATTATGTTATGGTTGTTTTTAATGATTTTATCTCATTTGGGGAATGTTTTAAGAATTATATAGATTTGGAAAAAGGACGACACACAGATCGTGAGACAACCCGTCGTGTCAGAAAAAGCTGTGGGAATCGAACCCACTACCAAAGTGCGACCGGTATTTATCGCCTACCACTGGACTACGTGATGTCCCTGATTAGTATGACAAATTCATTTTAAATATATGATTTTATGAATCAATAATAAGTTGATTATGGGTTATCTAGAAAATTATTGACCTATCATGGAGGATATATGATTAGGTTAATTAATTTTCAATATGAGACATTAAGAGCAACTGATGTTATTTGGAGACAAAGGTTAATATTTACCTTGGAAGAATATGTGATTAAATCCTTCCAAGAATTGGGTTTCAATATTATCTTGGTTTACTTTGAATTATTTTGTTGACAATTGTATATTGAATGGCCTTTGCCGAACTTTGGGTTTTGATTGAAAAATTTTGGAGATTAAGAACAGATTTTGTTTTTATAAACGGTTATCCTTTTAGGGTATTATCTGATCTCGTACAAATAATTTTGGTTTTGGTTTTTGTCTAAATACATGGGAATAATATATTTCACTTTTTTGGATTAGGTGATTCTCTATAAGTTGTTTATAGCGCTCTTAATATGAACAAGTCATTCTAAATACTCTTCTTTTAGAGAAAATATGAGTTTGTGTTAAAAGTGCAGTGTGAGATGAAAGTCTACATGACAAGTAAATAAGTTTCCTTAGGATTTATTTAAGCTCATAAATAAATTCCTCAATGAAAAGTAACTTAAAACAAAAATGATTTCTTTTAATTTTTCTTACTGGGAATTAAATACCGTTTTACCCATCATATGTTTGTGATTTTCTTGTGGTTACCATTCTCCTAATCATGATTTCTATCACTCTCCATCAGAACATGACCCTTTGTTTTCACTTTCATGCCCATTTTTTCCTACATGAATCCCTTTATAGGATAACTAGGTTGACCTTTTTACTTCCCATTCATTCTTTTAAAGTGACAGTTTAATTGACTCCTTTTCCAATGTAGGGCTTTCAATAATGTTTCCATGCCCAATTTTAAAATTGCGAGGACGCAATTCCTAAAAGAGGGGAAGGATGTAACATCACAGGTAAATAAATAATATTACATTTTCATATTTATTAATATTTTTGAATAAAATATTAATATTACTTTAAATTGGATGCTATGTCCGATGGCATACCCAATACTCAACAACATGTTTCTTTGAAATCTTATGCTGCACACTAATAATATAATATTATTATTGTAAATGGTAGTAAAATATTAGATGATGTAATGGTAGGAATGGTCAAAACTAACAAAAAAGGGATTATATTTTCTTGTAAAATATTTTTACATTTATTCAATAAATGTCAGAGGCTTAAAATCCGAATGAATCCAATTTTAAGTGTAAATATTCTAATTTTCATTAAAAGGTCGATTAACAGCATTTCGAAGGAGAACCCTTTTTAAATACACATTTTGACAATTTTATATGTTATATTTGACAAAATAAAATCCTTCTTTAGAATCAAGACATCAATATTTACTTTGTGTAAATTTTGTTTATTTTTCCAATAAAGTTCATTTTTTAAATGAATACTAAAAATGTGTATTTTAATTCAAAACATCCTTTTAGTCTAATTTATTTATTTGGCCAGATTATATTTTTAATTGTTTTAAATGTTTCATTAATAAATATTTTTACCATTTAATCCAATTTTAATAATTTGAATTAATTTCACTTTGAAATTGGACATAAACAAGTGTCAATCATTTAATAGATATTGTTTCTTAAAAACCGGCTATTTATTTTGATAGCGAGAATTGATTATAAAATTAATTAAGTTAACTTTTAAGTTTTTAATTTCGTAAAATTGATATAATTTTTGAATTTGGAATATCAAATATAGATTACTGTAAAAGTTTTGTATTTTTCTGACAAATGTTCATTTTTAATGAATAGTGAAAAATGCTGCATTTTAATTGAAAACTGTCTTTTCATCAAATTTATTTATATAGTTATATTGTCATTTTAATAAGTTGTAATGTTTAATTTAATTATTTTTTTATCATTTAATAAAATTTTGGTCATTGGATGTAATTTAACTTTTCAATTGGATGTAAAAACAAATCAATCTTTTGATATATTTTATTTCTTAAAAACTCGTCTTTGGTTTTGACAACAGGAATTATTTTAAATTAATTTCTGAAATTTCTGTGTATTTATTTTTTGATAAAATGGATTCCATATTTGGAATCACATGTTAAGAATAATGTAATTAATACTCTTCTGTTTTTGGACATTATGAATAGCAACGACGGTAATTATCTTTAATTATCGTGTTTAATTAGTAATCGGGTAGTTAAGGGTAATAAAATAATATCATAAAAATATAAAATGACCCCAAAATGTGTCCTAATTATATTTTTGGTGTCATGGCCGACCATGGGATGCTTTGTTCCAACCATGGGACCCCATGTAATAACTTTAGTGTGATAGTGACCTTTTATCATATTTTTTTAATGAAAGGAAATTGTATCCAAAGTATGTGTCACCTAAGTGAAAAAATTTTAATTTTTCGTAAATAAATGATAACTTTTACTATAAATATTCATTGGAAAGATAAAAATATTTCCTACAAGATGGTAATTTTTTTATAATTTTTAGACATTATATAAATAAATTTATTTATGACACCGTGATGATGCAGTTATTATATCATTAATGAATGATTTAAATAAAATGAAACAATAAGGTAAAATATAAGAAATAAAATTCATTAAATCCTATTGTATGGGTGGATTTATAACCCAAATCACAATATCCTAGAAATATTTTTTTTCGGGACCTTTAAAATCCGAAAATTATTTTATAATCAAGTAACATTTTATAACATTCCAATAGTGCCCATCCTCCCTCTTATAAAATGACCCCACCTCTACCCACTTTCCCACACCTCTCAAGCATTTAGATCGACAAAAATCTACTCATTTTATCTCTAAAAATTCCTATCTTTATCCTAGAAGCCTTACCTTAGGCAGAAAGCTCTTCAAGAAACCCTTTTGGTTCAAACCAAAGGGAGTTACCCTATATAAAGAAAATGTCTTCTCTTATGTTCTTTTGAATTATTTTGCTTCTCCAACCCCTTAACTCTTTTTATTCCATTATTTTGTAACAACAAAAGTATCTCCAATATACTAGGATGTTTTTAGGAGATTCATTAGAGCTACACTTACACACAATTCCGTGTAAGGGTTAAAGAACATATTGTTTCCGTGGATGGAGAATTACTGCCTCACGAAACGATGATGGTTCTATCTTATCCTACCACCTATCATGGTGGCCACTATGATGGAAATTTATTTATTAATTATATATAATATATTTATTTCCTCTCTATGCTTCTGTATTTTACATTTTAACCATACCTTTATTCTTTTCATGTTTTTCAAATGTGATAATTTCATTTGAGGAAATGTGGACTACCTCCCCTTCAAGTGATGTGACTCATTCAGGAAATACATGGAATGTATAAAGATATAAATTAATGAACTTATGTGACCTATATAACATATATATTATACTTTAATTATAGTATATATATATATCTCTCATTTAGTTTTAATTCCATTGATGTGACAAAGAAATGAAAGTAGCGTTCATGCGTACGTACGACCTACCGTCTCCATGAAAGGTGCATTTCATTTTCTTATCTCCAATTGTTATGGAACAGTATAAAATGAATATATACTGGATATATATGATATTTAAATCATTAATACTATTCTGGATATGGTGTAATTATAACTACATGGAAAATTATTTTCAAACAAGTTCATTTTTGACTCATGTACCAAACATTGACAAAAACATCTGATATGAGCTCACATAATTAACTAATTATTATAACATTATAAAATGTGATATTAATTGAATAATAATCTTTAAAATAGTTCCTTACGAAATTATAAATAGAAAAAAGTTTATTATGCAGGAATATAAAGAAACGAACAATAGAAGTCGGACTTGAGGTAAGGGATCCTACCTCTCTTTTTCTCTTTAAGTACTCTCTTTTACATCATTTCTTTTAAGCTAATATTTCTTATGTTGGTGGATTTTCTTTTATATTAATTATACTTTAATTTTTATGTTCATATGATGATAGACCCTATTTTATCTCATCAATCCATTTTTGGATGTTTTAAGTGGCGTCATTAGGCGGCCGAATTTTAGTAAGGGGTTTCTTATCTCACTTTTAATTCCGTGATATTTCTATCGATCACCACTTATTTATTGCATGTGGTGTATAGTGTTGTGACTTTTGATATATATATTATCATTATATTCATGGTATTATGTGATTCATTTGGTTCTTATTATCTTTTTGTTATACAACTCGATTGATTACCACGAGGTAAAGAGTTTTTATCTCACTTTTTGTTTCCGTGAGATTCATGCTACATTTTCCACTATTTCCATTTGTGTGGTGTATGTAAATCCCATGATAGTATTATTTTTGTAATATAATTTAAATTATGGGTATTTACATTTTCTTTGTATGGCCCTTCATTCATGGGGTGTACGTTTCAAAAGTTACCCAAGTCGGTAAGGGAACCTTTCACCCTCCTATTTTTTTTAAAAAATTACTTATTTTTGTTTGTTCATTTAATTTACATCTTATTATGATGCGATATGTTCTTATATGTCCTTATTTCTGTAAATGTTATGTCCTTGTTATGAGATACCCCTTATTATCTCTCATCGTCTCATTTTTTTGAATGTTAAAGTGACGTCGTTAGGCTGTCGAATTTCTGTATGGGAACTTTTTAACCCAATTTCAATTCTTTGGGTGCAACCCCTACATCATGATTATGTCATACTATGAATATGTTAGGATGAACCTCGATTTTTTTACACTTATTATCCTCTAATGATAAGTGTATTTATATTTTCCACACATAATCATGTAATTGATTTATCCTTAATATAAGGATACCGACTTTGTAAGGGACATCATCTCAATCTCCTTCAATTCTGGAATTTTTTGTTTTATACACAACATTCATTTATACAGTTTATAAACCCCATTGACTTTTAATTTTATTCAAAAGGAATCTTTTCTCTATGAATCATTTTATTAAATGACAAAAAGTATGTTTCTTATTAACGTACGCGGTGACAATTACCTTTCCACCCTCGCAAGTATTATTTGATCTTTGGCTTCCTTAACAAGCTGTAATGTTTTTAAAAGGAAATTAAATACCATATTCTCTTTTATAAATTTTTGTATTTAAAATGTTACTGATAATGTTTTGATTATATAAATGTGTTTTATTGATATCTTGTGATTAAAATGTGGAAATGTTAGGTTTCCGTTATGCACGTTTTATGTGATATGATTATGTTATGGTTCATGGGCATTGATTAGGAAAATGGGTGGTTCCATGATAAAATAATGGCGGGTGAGCCCAAGGTAGCTCTCCAATGAATTGGTTAATGCGAAGGAGTTAAAAGATAAGGTTTCTCCAATGAGATTTAGGGAATATACTGTGGTGGGTATTCCAAACATAACCATGAGTGTTAATCCCTACGTAAGAGTGTTATGAATGCCTAAAGTTACCTTTACGCCTTATTATTTCTATCAGTTATTCATAAAACTTATGATTTCATGAGGTATGTTAATGTGCTTATGTTTTAAGAGTAAATTATGATTTCATTGATTCTTATGTATACATAGACTAATGTTTTGTTTCTGTGTTCCTATATCCCTTACTGAGCTTTTTAGGCTCATCCCATGTTATTTTGAAAAGATTTCCATGGGACATAAAGATGAATTGGTTAAAGGATATGATAAAGGAAATACATTCTATCTAATACTTGGAACTATACATGTTTCTTTTTAAGTGTTTGTATTTTGGGAAATAAATGGAAACTGAGTAAGGGTGTCTACATTGTAATCTTTTGAGATGTAATAGTTGTGTCCTAATTATCTAAAACTCTAAACCTGAAAATATCCTTAATTTTAATTATTCATTTAATTCAAGATTATGTAATTTTTTAAGGTCGGGTCCTTATGACACAAGTTTGTCTCATGAGACCTACTAATGCATTAAGGAGCTATAGCGAGCTCCACCCGTCACTTACTATGTCAAATTTGTCCCTCATATGAAAATGATTAAACTTAACATAAACATTTTTTTTATAATAAGCATACAAAACTTCCATACATAACACATAAACCATGAATGGTATAAAACAACACATCCACAGTTATAGATATCACAAAACCTTTAATAAAATATATATAATTTGTATCATAATAAATCAATGTCAAGCAAGTTCAAAATCCATCGAAGCGTGTTGAAATAGATGAATTGAAAAATAATTGAAAGAAATACATCATTTTATTTTGAAATAATATAAAAGAAACCACTTATTTTGGAAATATACTTACAAGATTAAATGGGATGATTCGACGATGTTATAATGGCTGAAAATAGTTGCACCATCTGTATATGTTAAAGAACATTCCTACCAAATTTTTGTCGAAAAGTTAGTAAAGTTCCTTGTTTGGACAACAATGGAAATATTTTTTTCAAAACATATAAAGTAAAATATGGATATAAATGAATTTAACCCGTAGTTTAGTAAATCGTAAAAATGTTTTGAAATTCAATTTTAAGAAAACATGGATGTTGATGATAAAGAGGTCCCAGTAGATACAAATGTAAAAAGGACCTCGGATAATAAAAATATTGTAAAATTAACCCTTACCTTGAACTTTTCCTTGGTTGAGGGTACGTTAAAATATTTTATAATAGTTAAATAATTTTTATTAAATTATAGAAGAAACATATACATACATATGATGTCATATATGATCTTCTACAATTTCTTTGTTACTGATATTTCAGTAGTATCATCATTTCGGGAGATAAGTGATTTGCTTTCCTTTATATGATTTGATATGTAAGTCATGTTTATTATGTATTGGATGTATATTATTCATATCCTTAATTATATCAAGTCATTAAAGATTATTTTTAAGCAAGAAATGAAAATTCTTCTTCAATGGTTATGATGGGGAATGAATGTCATCACGTTATTGGAGATAATAGTCTATACGTAGGCACGAGCGAAAATATCATTATATTGAGGATGGGATCGTATTTAATTGGATGGTGTATAATATTGACATAATCATTAACATGTTATATTTACTATATACATCAATTATACACATTATTATACACATCCAAAAAATAATTTATTGAATAACAACTACACCACGACGTGGAGATGGTAAGTCGTACGTACGCACGTATAGTGACATTGTCATTTATATGATGGATAAAATAATGAATATGGTTGTACCATATTTATAATAACATAAAAGTATTTTGAATATAATTTAGTTATTATTTTAGAATGGTAACAACAATTAATGAGGATGAGGAATAAGAAATTAACGTGAAAGAGTTGATAAAATATTTACCTATTCTTCGGGTTCTTCCATTTAAATTGATCAAAAGGGCTTCATAGTATATAATTCAGACCAATGAAAGTCCTATAAGATGACAAAAGGATATTTGATAAGATATTTAAAATGGGGTTGGCCAAGACAAAAGTCTTTGGAGGTGTTAATTTGAGACAAGGGGAAGTGCCCTTTTATAACAGAGGTGAGGGTGACTTTTGGAAAATCTTGAAATATTATTTTATAATAAAATAATTTTCAGTATATAATGGATAAAAAATGATTTATTTAAAGGATAAGGTGGGTATGGGTTGAATACCTTTCAACCAATAGGTTTTAGACAGGTTTTGGTCATCATATTAACCTTATCTTCTAAAATTAACTCTTAGTTAAATAGTTTGACATTTACCATGTCTCTTTGTATTTTTATTGAATATGTTTAATAAACATACTATAACTAGCCTAGAGAACCTCATGTGGTTCATTAAAGATATACCTATTATTATATAAGACCTTTGGACGATCCTCAAAATTATTAAAAATACTATATCAATTAATAATAGAAAATTTGATTCAAAAAACACTTTTATGTCAATATTGACACTATTTGGTATTTTATTTTTGATAAAGTCATAACAGGATGATTACATAGAAAATATATCATTTAATCAACCCTAACATTTCATATTAACCTATAAAATAAGTGGAATTCCTCAAAAGTCTAAAATTGGAATTATTAGGGTATTTATAATATTAATTATTTTAATCTTTCATTAAAAAGGTGAATTACTACATCATCATTATGTCATAAATAAATTTATTTATTTAAAGTCTAAAAAAACATAAATAAAATAAAATTATGTAGGAAAAATATTTATATTTTTAATTAATTTTTATATTTAAATTTATCTTATGAATAACCATATATTAAAAAAATTAATTATGAAAACATGAATTTAACACTTTTAACTCATATTTGAATTAAATAATAATAAATGTCCTAATCTAATCTATGTGGACCTAAATGATCATATTTTATTCCAAAGGTTGTTTTTTGTCTAAATAAACTTCTCCAATTGAATCATGACACATGTTAGTGTAATAATAATATCATTTTAAACTTTAATTACACTATTTACTTTTAACTATGGTAAATAAAAGCTAAAAGTTACTATTCACAAAAAAAATATTTTCATTTTATTGAAGCATGTTTTACATACCGATATCAACTATGTCTCAAGGATTTTTGAAATTAAATTCAAAATAAATGTAAAATTATGTTTTATGCAAATTTTCAAATGCTCCTAGGATAAGGGTAAAAGGCGGTAAAATGTTCAATAAAATTCTTATATATCTAAACATATTATAAAATGACACTATTGAATTACATTGAAATTACATAGGTATTATGTATCTATTTTTACATAAAATAAATTTAAATAAAATAAATAATTATTTAAATAAAAAGTTAGTTTTAAACAATAATGCTGTGATTTTCACTATTAATCAAAAATTGAATGTTTTTAGAAAAATACCAAAAATTCACCCTAAGATAATTTCGATAATTCGAATCCAAAAATGATGTCCTTTTAAAAAGAAAAAATTTATAAAATTTCAATATTCTGTATTACTATTAATAATGGCTATTTTTATTGGTTTTTCTCTGTTAAAACATCGAGTTGCGTACAACGCAAGCTCCTGCATTATTCAAAGGGAAACGTACCATAGAAGCTTGGGGTGTTACACAAACAATAAAATTGAATCAACCAATAAGACAGTTCGATTTCCAAAACTAACCATGTTAATAATATTATAACATGAATATGGTAACAAACATATTAGAATAAAATATTTATCTTCATATTTCATTTAAATCTGTATAAAATTATTATTATCATCCATATTGAATGCTAATAAAGAAAGATCCATCAGATGTTTTGTGAACTCATACACCTAGTTACCAAAATCTACATTCTCTAACGTTCACATAGAATAAAATTATTTTTAAGATATAAATTATCTTTGGGAGATTTTTATTTAAACATACTTCCATGATTCACAATGATCTCATATGGATATATCATATTCATCACCTCCTATTGTGTACTATCATCCATAAACATTTATATTGTGATTGTTTCTAACTCTATCATATCATCATAATCGCCAAATCCAATCATCCCTAGTTTCACTCATTTTTTCGTCAACACCATCCCAACCTTCTTATAAAAGAAAATATTTTTCAATCAATTTTTCTATAGAGTAAAATCATTTTAACTATTAAAAATTCAATGTTGGAATAAATCCCATGGAATGAATCACATATATCTAATTAGTATATAATACAAATAAATCCCTCTAATATCATTTATTGAGTAATAAACAGACAGATTTCATGATAATTATCTTTTTATGATAAAATATTTTGAGACTATCTAATGAAAACAAAGTGAAATTTTTTTGGGAATTATATAGTGATGTATATGATAATGTGTAAAAAATATATAATGTAGAATAATAACAAACTATGGGTAAACCCTAAAATATACACTATAAATTAGATTATACAAAATCCATCTAATACAGAAAATTAATTTACAATTTGTGGGTATAAAAACATATGTTAAAATTACACCGTGATACACTTCCATTAACTCTTTGATAATAATAATAATGGGATAAGATGTCACCCTTGGATCATAAAAACCGGACACACTACATCATTTCAGCACCTTTATTATGTCATTGAATAAACAAAATTTTGTTTTTCATTGCTTTCCCACACATAAAAACTGATTTCGATCATATATCTTCACATTATGACTTGATTTCATATCTCACCATCTATAAACATCCAACTATTGTACTTTTATTGGTGTTTGAAGGCCTAAAAAATCTCTCATGAATTGGGTATAAACTTCAAATGAAAATGGATTTTATATATAACCATTTTAAACTTGTGAGCTTCCAAATCCATGGGCCTAATTTCAAATTTACAACATTATGTTAAATATTTTAGGAACCCAAGGCCAAACATCAATAAATATATTCTCCCAACTACACAACTGTATCCTGTTTTGGATATTCCTTCCAAAATTAAAGACCTAAAATTTTTTTTGCACTACATTGATGACATAAGGGACTAATCCCATTTCCCATTGTTCTTATAATCATTAAAACCTGATATGTGAGAAATAAATTGCCCAAATAGATGTGTCACCAATACTTTTAATTATACATAAAGGATGATTATTAGTGTAAGTTGCAACAAAAGGGTAGTTATATATTTTAATCAAGTTCAGACAAAAAATTGTTAAGTAGTGTAAATGTAACATGTGACATTCACTACTTATGTATAATTAATATGATAATTACCTTGGATATTTAAATAAGAATTAGTAATGAATTACCCATGTTGAGTTAATGTAAGAACCCAGTTTTTGCTGTTAAAGACTAGAATATTCTTGATATTATTCCACAGCAGCGCCTTCAGACGGCGTGCGATTCCGAGCCCCAAAGTGGCCAGAATTACATTTTCAGTGTGTTCACACTAGAAACACAAAATAAATGGGATAACTCCTAAACGGTGATCTGGATCAGAGATCCGAGTGTATGGATGGGTCTGGAATGGGGTGTTTACCCTAGGAATGACATAAAACATGTCGGTGCGGGTCATTTGGACCCATAGCTCACTTTCGGAACGTTAAACAGATAATTAAATTAATTAATTTATCTGTATATTGGTTAAACTCAAGTATATCTTAAACTCTGTCTTGGATTGAGAAACAGAGGGCACCGTTGAGTTCAGAGCATACCGTTTACCCTAGGAGGGGTATAAGTTTTGCGGGTGCGAGCCGTCTGTGAAATATGGCCCTGTGGGCGTTTTCGTAATTTGGCAGCCTCGAGCTTGCATGTTGTAACTTTTGAACAGGGCCTTGGATTAAAATTCAGAGACCGTTGTTACACTCGGAGAGTGGTTTCCAGCCTAGGGGAGGCTTAACCCCGACCCCACCAAAATTTTGGGTTCGGGGATATCGGGCGGGCGTTTATGAATTTTCTACGTAAACACATCCCCTCCCCTCTTCATCTTCTTTTTCTACCTCAATCCATCACCACTCCTCTAGCTCCGGTGAAGCACTCCGAAAATGTACCTTTGGTGAGGCAGCGGTGCGGTAGCGGACTCCCCGTGATGCTCCGGACAACGCCCTTCGAGATAGGGGTTTATCATTTTCATTTTCAATTTCCCAAAATATTTGAGCCTGATTTCCCCTATAAAATTGTTTCTTGATCATTGAAAAAATCCCAAAATAGCTTATAACATGTTTTATTCTTTCCAACGCTCTTCTCGGATCAAAAATCCGAGTCTCGGGGTGCCCGGTGCAGCCCCGAGAATTTCCGGCCGAATTCCTAGTTTTCCGGCGGTTCCAGGCGACGGTGGTGGCTTCCCAGGTGGTGCGGCTTCTCGGCTGGGTGAGAGAGCGATGTATCTCCCGACAACAGTCCGGGTTCCTCAAGAGGGTGGCGCGGCTCGGGCTCACCGGCAAGGGGTGAGCTGGACGGGAGACCGGGGTCGCAGGCACGCGACCCCGCGGGGTGACCGAGACCCGCGTGACGCGGGTCTCCACGTGGAAAGCGGACCAGTCATGTCAGTCGGTCGGTGGAGGAAGCGCATGTGCGGCGCACGGCCGAGGGGGCTCACACGAGGTGGCGGGTCGTGGTCCCAGCGGGCCGGTCGGAGCTGGCCGGCCCGAGCAGGGCAGACCGGCCGAACCGGGCATGTACGGCCCAACGGTGTTTCTCCCCTTCTATCATCGGACGCCCGTATCATTAGCTATGGGGGTCCGTTTTGTGTGCCATCAGTGGAAGCGCAGACCTTGCATCAAGGAGGAGTTTTTGAGATGGTTTTGGGAATTTTTAATTCCCGAAACACGGGGCTCGGTGGGGCGACAGGATGTTAAATGGTTTGACGTTTTTTTTACGGGAGTTCTTGTTTTGGACGGCACGGACGAGTCCGACGTCCGTTTTGAGAGCTGTCAATGGCATTGGGACCCCGACGCCGGGGCGGAGCATTCCAAAGTGGTTTTAGGCTTTGAGGCCGAAGATGAGGCTGGGCCCCACTGCCCGTCTTTCGAGCTGCGTGCATCATTTTTTAAAATTTTCATCGGGAAATTGTTCGGGGCCTACGAGCAGTCGATTCTGGATGTTTTTCCAAGGGGATTGCCATGGTGCAATCAGCCCGCTCTAATTCGGAACGATGGTGTGGGGCCCACGAGGGCCGTTTTGGTGTCGATAGTGATTTTCTATCTTTATCACCGGGCGACCATTTTGGACAAGTGAATAGTCCATCTTGTGTTCTTTTTCGAGAGGATCCCAACGGTGTGATCCGTCCGTTGAGTTTCAGGACTGGGATGTAGGTTCCACGTACCATCGCTCATGTACGGTGCGCCGGAATGCATCTTTTTTTTCCGGATATCTGTTGCGCTCTAGTGAGCAGTCTTTTTAACGTGTTTTCCCGTGGGGATCGCAATGGCGCAATGCGCCCGACTGTTTTCAGGGCCGAGGCTCAGGATCACGAGACGTCGTTCGTGTGTAAAGCGGTGATGGCAACTTTTCTGTCAGATATCCGTTGGAGGTGAGTAAGTAGTCAATGTCGCGTGTCTTTCCACGAGGATGACAACGGTATGATCGGTTTGGTTATGCGGAGCCTCATATACAATCTTATTAAATGTGGAAATGTAAAGGCTCCCTGGGGTCGATTCTTCTACTGTGTATGTAGCGGACCCTTGGCGTGTGATCGCGTGCACTCCCGTGTGAGTGAAGTAATGCTTGAATAGATGTGGTTGGCAATGCCACAGTCATTGAGGCGGAATGTTGGAGATATTACGTCATGCCTTCGCGTTGACGTTGGGTGTCGTGTGCACGATAGCCCTTGAGCTGAAAATGAGGTATACTCTGGGAGTATATGGGAGTGTTGCGAGGTAAATGTTGATATTGTACCCAAGAATGTTTGTGCGCTTGGTTGGGGTTAACTTGGGGCCACACGTCGTGTGGGCCCCAGGTGCATGTTGTGTTCTACTTTGCATACCGTTGACCTCTCGCGACGTAGAGGGTCCCTCGGTTCTTGTTTGTTGACCAGTGGGGTTGAATTTTTCCCCCAGCTCTGTGCTCGATTGTTTAGGTCAATGGGGTTGAGAGGTTTCTCTTGGTCTTGTTCTGGAGTCTAATGTTTGTGAAATACCCACTCCGCATTCAATTTTCCAGTGTTGTATCTTCCATTAGAGATGGCCAGAGTAGTTCTGGGTTTACCCTCCAGCGGGGCTGGGCAGTGGGTTACTCATCGACTTCTTAGGGTTTACCATCTAGTAGAGACTATGCAGTGGGTCACCCAACGACTCTTGGGGATCTGCCCTCCAGTAGGGATGGGAAATGGGTCCCCCATCGTCTTGTTTCAGGTCTACCCTCTAGCAGGGGTGGGAAGTGGGTCGCCTGTCGACATTTTTAGGGTTTACCCTCTAACAGAGACTAGGCAGTGGGTCACCTGATGACTCTTGAGGGTCTACCCTCCAGCAGGGCTGGGCAGTGTGTTGCCCATCATCTTATTCCGGGT
Source organism: Viscum album (assembly GCA_963277665.1). Taxonomy (NCBI): domain Eukaryota; kingdom Viridiplantae; phylum Streptophyta; class Magnoliopsida; order Santalales; family Viscaceae; genus Viscum; species Viscum album. The sequence goes on along the minus strand of OY728156.1, from coordinate 1,962,897,667 downwards.
TTACCCTCTACCAGGGATGGGTAGTGGGTAACCCATCATCTTATTCCCGGTTTACCCTCTAGCATGGCTGGTCAGTGGGTCACTCGTCGGCTTATTCCAGGTCTACCCACCAGCAAGGCTGGGCAGTGGGTCGCCTGGCGGCTTATTCCAGGTCAACCCTCCTGCAGGGCTGGGCAGTACATCACCTCATTATGTATTAGGTTTTACCCTCCAGTAGAGTTGGGAAGTGGTTTACCCGATATCTTATTATATATTACCCTCTAGCGGGGCTGGGCAGTGGGTCACTCATTGACATTCCAGACATAGTCTTTTCTACTAGGCTACTCTGTGTCTTTCCTCCGTGATCACCAGAGCGGGACCCTTGGTTGTACGGGTCAGTGATGGAATGACTTTTCCTTTGAGGAGACCTCTCGACTGCGGGCTAGTGACGAAGTGTGTTTTTACTTAACTCGGAACTCTCAAGTACGAGGGGCACTATCCCCACCGAGACACGTCCTTGTGAAACAACCTAAAAACGTGCGGGCGAGTTAGTGCCACCCAAAGCGGATAGTGTCGAAGTGCGGTGATTTGAGTCCCTTGACTTGCAGTTCGGGAAGACGTGCGGGGTGCTGGGCATCGATGGTGTTTACTTCTGGGACTGTTGGTGACTCATTTTCTTAGGCTGAGCTACAGGATGGAGATCCCCTTACGGTCTTGTTTGGGCTTCTTGATTGAGCATATGTATTTTTATATTCCTTGTTCTAGTACCCACTTCTTGGGCTTCGTTACTCTCCCTCCAGGAGAGGTGAAGATGCACGGGGTATGCCACGTGCTTTCTGTGTCTAGCTTCTCATGGTTGGACGAGTCAAATCTTCTACTATAGGTAGTGAAGAATCAATGGGAATTTTATCTTCTCACTATTTCCATCTCCTTATGTCTGTACGAGTCTACCTTCTTTCCTCTTGTTGGGTTGAGTTGGAATCTTTACTATACTCTTCGTTGTACTCCTTGTTGTACTACATTACTCTCCCCTGCTCGATCTACTGCTCACCATTCGATACCTCCTTTGTTGCTCCCTCAAGCCTTCAGGGTATCCTATTGAGTATTTTTATACTCACCCCTGCTTGGGCTTTGCTCGCACTTGGTGTGCCCTTATAGACGATGGACAGGTTGGTCCTGATGTCAGAGGACCTTAGGAGTTCGGGAGCTGGGACCGCGTGCGGTGGTCGTAGCTGGGTTCCAGGTGGGAGACCCTTCAGCTATTTCTTTTTGTTTACCTGTTGTCGGGTTGTGGAACATTTTCTGGTTGGGCGTGTGTATTTCCCCTTTTTCCTTTTTAGCACATTACTTGTACTGTTTGGAGGTCTATGCACATTTGTGGTATATATATATATATAGCATTTTACCGTTTCTTTACTTGTATTTTCTTTTACTCTGCATTGTTGCATTGAGTGTGTTGTGTGTGTGTGTACAGGTACATTGTCAAAGGCCTCCCTGAGTTTTTGTGCCTTCAGTGCTGGTCGCCAGCCCCTGGCCTATGGAGGTGGGCTTGGGGTAGTCGAGGCTCGAGCCCGGGTAGGTTCGGGTCGTGACAAGGTTGTTTTAGTGGTCTTCCATTCCTCGGGACACTCTTAGGACGTCCCTAAAATAAAAGTAATTGGTTAGGATTTAGGGAAACCATGTTAACGTGTCTCGAGAGTGGCTCTCAGGACAGGTAGTCTAGTGATGGTGCGGCGACCGATGTATCCATTCACCAGGACCTTGATTACCAGCTTGTCGACTCGGCATGTTGAGACACTTGATGCATGGGAAATTGGTTTGTGCATCACATAGGATTGAGTCCTTGACTGTCCTTCTTGATTCAGCTCCACATCGTTGTTGTTGGTATATACATTATGATCATCTAACTGCTGCACTCATTGATAATATTCAGGATGTCTCAGCGAAGACAGCCAGCCATGATACCAGCTATGGTGCGTGATGACGACCCTGTGAGCTATGAGGACAATTTCTAGGACCCATCATGCGAGCCCCTTTCTCCGGGTGGGCCGGTAGTATCACCCCCACCAGTTGAGCAGCAGACAGCTTCAGAAGAGCAAGATGATCTTGAGAACAGGTTGAAAAGGCTCTATGGGTTCCAGCGGCAGAGACCGCTACGGTTTAGTGGTGAGCCAGACCCTCAGGTAGCAGAGGTTTGGCTAGAGATAGTGGTTCACCTTTTCAAGATTATGAAGACACTGACATATCATATAGCGGCCTTGTCCGCCACCCCTTTTTTGTGGAGTAGCTTGGCGTTGGTGGAGTCTGGTGACTCATTTTCTTGACGAGTCGTCGATTTCATGGGGTGACTTTTAGTTGTTTTTTCGTGAGGAGTTTTTTCCCTATTTCTTGAACTCCGTTCGGATTCCGGAGCTCCTGCAGTTTCAACAGGGAGGTATGACGGTGGCCGAGTGCGCAAGTAGTTTCACAGACAGTGCACAATTTTACCTGGACTTTGTCCATGACAACAACATCAGAGCGCGAAAGTTTGAGCAGGGTCTATGTCAAGAGATTTGTGCTGTCATAGTAACCTTGGGAATTTATACATATGTCGGGGTGCTAGAGAAGGCGCTGAGGTGAAAGGACTCCCGTCACATTTTAGAGTCGGTGGTGGCAGCAGGCATGTCGGAGCTGAGACGTCTACCGCAGCTAGTGAGCGTCGGCAAGCGGAACCTCGACGCAGGTGGTTGTCTGAAAACCGGACTTAGGGGTATGGTCTTAAACCATAGTGGTTCCAGAGGGCACCAGTGTAGCCCTAAATGAGTTGGTGCTATGATTGTGACGGGCGATGTCACTTGGCACGGGACTGCCCGATCAGGCATGCGGTGGGCTTTGGGCAGGCAGCAGGTGCACCACCATGATGGAGGAAGCGCCATGGTCAGAGTAGTGCCCAGAGAGGTTGTGCTAGTAGAGGAGCGGGAGGAGCTGGAGGTTGGGGACGATGTTACGAGGTCTTCCCATCACAATCAGGTGGTCCACGTTAGGCTTCGGGAGCTGACAGATGGGACCACAGACAGCCACGAGCCTTGGATGTCTACGATCCTGCAGAGCAGGGGACGATAATAGGTACGCTCTACAACTCTTCTACATATTGCAGTAGAATTGATAGACTCTATGTGTGGAATTCTTTCCTCCCTGCTCTTTGTATGAGGTGTTACCAGGGTGACGCGGGGCGTCGGTGTAACCTTGTGTTGGAATGATAAAAGGTTTGGGACCATTTTTTTTAGTTGATGGTGATGACTCCTTCTCTCTATGAGTGTGTAAGAGAGTCTTGTTTGTGAGACATCGACTATGAGACCTTGTGTGACGAGATATCCTTGGGTGTTTCACCATATGGATATTCTGAAGGAGGGAATCACCGGGCCTTGTTCTCATGTGTGGATGATGATTCCAGTCACGACGTGCAACATAGAGGTTCGGTTGGGGAGGTGAGTTACCCCTGAGGTCCTTCAGGCCATTTGAGACCGTTCAAAGGGTTGGAGATGTTCCCTATCCCCTTTCCCAATCCCGAAAAAATGGTTTGGGTGCATAGAGTCTCCCGCGTGACTCACCTGGGGAGATGTGTGCGTGCTCCCATGCACGTCATCGGTGAGGGAAGACCACGTGTGAACGGATCAAATCCATTGGTTTGTGTGCGGTGGCGCAGAGCTTTGCATATGTTGTTTTGGGTATGGAGGACCCAGGTGTGGGCTTAGTACCCTGATTTGTTCCCTGGTTTTTCTTTTGAAGGATGAAAAGTTTGAAGTAGGGAATGATGTAAGAACCCAGTTTTTTCTGCGAAAAACTGGAAAGTTGTTTATATTATTCCAAAGAAGCTCCTTTAGACGGCGTGCGATTCCGAGCCCCGGAGTGGATGGAATTAAATTTTTAGTGTGTTCACACTAGAATGAACAAATAAATGGTATAAATCCTATATGGTTATCCAGATCAGAGATATGAGTGTTCGGATGGGTCCGGAATGTGTTTTTACCCAAGGAACGACATAAAACGTGTAAGCGCGAGACGTTTGGACCCCTCGCTCGCTTTCAGAACCTTAAATGGATAATTAAATTAATTAATTTTTCTTCTTAATGGTTAAAATCATGTACCTATTAAACGGTGCCTCATATTGAGAAACAGAGGGCACCGTTGATTTCAGAGCGTGTCGTTTACCCTAGGAGGGGTATAAGTTTCACAGTCGTGGGCGGTCTGTGAAAAATGGCCCCAGGGGTGTTTTCGTAATTTGGAAGCCTCAGGCGTGGGTGTTGTAAATTTTGAATGGGTCCTCAGATTAAAATTTGTAGACCTCCATTGCGCTTAGAGCATTGTTTTTAGCCTAGGGGAGGCTTAACCCCGACCCTGCCAAAATTTTGGGTTCGAGGCTATCGAGCGGCCGTTTAAGTGTTTTGTACTTAAATGATTCCCCTCCCCTCTTCTTCTTCTTCATCTACCTCAACCCTCCCCTCTCCTCCAGCTTCGGCGAAGCACTCCAGCGAGGCACCTCCAGTGAGTCAGTTCTGTCAAGGCAGCGGTGCGGCGGCGGACTCCCCGTGAAGCTCCAAGCAACGCCCTTCGAGGTAGTGGTTTATCATTTTCATTTTCAATTTCCCGCAATCTTTGAGCATGATTTACCCTGTATATTTTTTTCCCGATCGTTGAACAAATCCCAAAATCTCATAGCATGTGTTCTAAGCATTCCAACGCTCTTCTTGGATTAAAAATCTGAGTCTTGGGGTGCCCGGGGCAGCCTCGAGAGGTTCCGGCCGAATTCCTGGTTTTCCGGCGGTTCCAGGCGGTGGACGACGGTACAGGACGGCGGCGGTGGTGGCAGCTTCCCAGGTGGCGTGGCGGCTCGGATGGGCGCGACGGCGGTGCAGCTCCCTGCGGCGGTCCGTGTTCTTCAGGCGGGTGACGCAGCTCGGGCTCGCCGGCGAGGGGCGAGCTGGATGGGAGACTGAGGTCACAAGCGCGCGACCCCACATGGTGACCGAGACCCGCGTGTCGTGGGTCTCCGCGTGGAAATATGACCAACCATGTCAGTCGGTCGGTGCAGGAAGTGCCAGCATGGCGCGCGGGCAATGGGGCTCACACGAGGCGGCGGACCGTGGGTTTGTCTGTGCCGGACCCAGGAAGTCGGGCCGCGGTCCCAGCGGGTCGGCCGGAGTGGGCCGGCCCGAGCAGGGCGGACCGGCCGGACCGGGTCGGTCCAGACCATGGGGGGTTCTCCCCTTCTATATTTGGACGCACGTATCATTAGCTACGTTTTTCCGTTTTGCGTGCCGTCAGTGGAAGCGTATACCTTGCATGAAGGAGGAATTTTTGAGATGGTATTGGGAATTTTTAATTCCCAAAATGAGGGGTTCGGGGCACGACATGATGTTAAGTGGTTTGACGTTTTTTTTCGGGAGTTCTTGTTTTGGAAGGTGCGGACGCGTCCGACATCCGTTTTGAGTGACGTCAGTGGAATTTGGACCCGGGCGTCGGGGTGGAGCTTTCCTGGGTGGTTTTAGGTGTTGAGGCCGAAGTCGACGTGTGGCCCCCACTACCCATCTTTCGAGCTGCGTGCAGTGTTTTGTAACTTTTTCATCGGGCATCCATTCGTCGCGTGCGAGCAGTCAATTCTGGATGTTTTTCTGAGGGGATTGCAATGGTGCAATCCACCCGCTCTAATTTGGAACGATGGTGCAGGGCCCACGAGGGCCGTTTGGGCGTCGACAGTGATTTTCCATCTTTATCACCGAGCAACCGTTTTGGACAAGTGAATAGTCCATCTTTTGTTCTTTTTCGAGAGGATCGCAATGGTGTTATTTTTCTATTGAGTTTCGGGACCAGGATGCGGGTCCCATATAACACCGCTCGTATGCGGCGTGCCAGAATGCATCATTTTCCCTGGATATCTTTTGTGCTCAAGTGAGATTACTTTTGACATGTTTTCCTAAGGGGATCGCAATGGGGCGATGCGCCCGACTGTTTTCGAGGCCGAGGCTCGGGATCACGGGACGTCGTTCGGGCGTAAAGCGGTGTTGGCATCGTTTCTGTCGGGTATCCGTTGGAGGTGAGTAAGTAGTCGATCTCACGTGTTTTTCCACGAGGATTACAACGGTACGATCTGTTTGGTTGTTTGGAGCCTCATAAGCGATCTTATTAAAAGTGGAAATGTGACGGTGCCACGAAGGTGGTTTTTCTACTATGTTTGTAGCGGACCCTTGGCATGTGATTGCGGGCACTCCCATGTGAGTGAAGTAATGCTTGAATAGATGTGGTTGGTCGTGCCCTAGTCATTGAGGCAGCAAGTTGGAGATGTTATGTCACGCCTTCGCTTTGACATTGGGTGTCGTGTGCTCGATAGCCCTTTGGCCGAAAATTTGGTATACTCTGGGAGTATATGGGAGCGCTAGGAGGTAAATGTGGATGTTATACCTAAGAAAATTTGTGCACTTGGTTGGGGTTAACTTGGGGCCACACTTCGTGTGGGCCCCAAGTGCGTTCCATGTTTTGCATTGTGTACCTTTGACCTCTCCTGATGTAGAGGGTCCCTCGGTTCTCGTTTGTTCACCAGCGGGGTTGATTTTCCCCCCGGCTCTATGCTCAATGGTTTAGGTCTATAGGGTTGAAAGGTTTTACCTGGTCTAGTTCTAGAGTCAGATGGTTGTGTGATACCCACTCCGCGTTCGGTTGGCTAGTGTTGTATCATCTAGAAGAGATGGCCAGAGCTGTTCTAGGATTACCCTACAATGGGGCTGGGCAGTGGGTTACTCATCGACTTTTCAGGGTTCACCCTCTAGTAGAGATTAGGCAGTGGGTCACCCGATGACTCTTAGGGGTCTTCTCTCCAGTAGGGCTGGGCAGTGGGTCGCCTGTCGACTTGTTCATGGTTTACCTTCTAGCAGAGACTAAGTAGTGGGTCACCCGGAAACTCTTGATGGTCTACCCTCTAGTAGGACTGGGTAGTGGGTCACCCATCATCTTGTTCTGGGTTTACCCTCCAGGAGGGCTGGGCAGTGGGTCACCCAACAGATTCTTCCAGGTTTACCCTCCAGTAGGGCTGGGCAGTGGGTCACCCGTCAGATTATTCTAGGTCTACCCTCCAGTATGGCTGGGCAGTGGGTCGCATGGCGGCATATTCTAGGTCGACCCTCCAGCAGGTCTGGGCTGTGAGTCACCTAATGATGTGTTAGGGTTTACCCTCCAGCAGAGCTGGGCAGTGGGTTACCCTCGATTTTATTATATTTTACCCTCCAGTAGGGTTGGGCAGTGGGTCACTCATTGACATTCCAGACTCAGTCCTTTCTACTAGGCTAGTCTGTGGCTTTACTCCATGATCACCAGAGCAGGAACCTTGGTTGTACGGGTCGGTGATGGAACGTATTTGACATTGAGGAGACCACTCGACTGAGGGGCAGGGAAGAGGTGTGGTTTGACTTAACCCGGAACTCTCAGGTACGAGGGGCGCATTCCCCACCGAGACGCGTCCTTGTGACATGACCTAAAACCATGCGGGCGTGTCAGTGACGCATAAAGGGGATAGTATCGAAGTTCGGTGATTTGAGTCCCTTGACTTGCAGTTTGGGAAGACGTGCTGGGTGCTGGGAATTGATGGTGTTTACTTCTGGGACTGTTGGCGACTCATTTTCTTGGGCTGAGCTACAGGATGGAGATCCCCATACGATCTTATTTAGGCTTCTTGATTGGTCATATGTATTTGTATATACCTCGTTCTGGTACCCACTTCATGGGATTGGTCACTCTCCCTCCAGGAGAGGCGTAGATGCGCGGGTATGCCACGTGCTTTCCGTGTCTTGCTTGTCGTGGTTGGACGAGTCTACTCTCCTACTATAGGTAGTGAAGACTTGACGGGAAGTTTTTCTTCTCACCGTTTCCAGCTTCTTGTGTCTGGATGAGTCTACCTTCTTTCCTCTTGTTGGGTTGAGTTGGACTCTTTATTGTACTCTTCACTGCACTCCTTATTATACTCCTTTACTCTCCATTTTTCGATCTAGTGGTCACCCTTCGGTACCTCCTTTGGTACTCCCTCGAGCCTTCGGGGTATCCTAATGAGTATTTTTATACTCACCCCTACTTGGTATTTTCCCACACTTGGTGTGCCCTTGCAGACGACGGACATGATGGTCATGATGTCAGAGAATATTTGGAGTTCGGGAGCTGGGACCACATGCGGTGGTCATAGCCGGGTTCCAGGTGGGAGACCCATCAGCTGTTTCTTTTTGTTTACCTGTTGTCGGGTTGTGGAACCTTTTCTGGTTGGACGCGTGTATTTTACCTTCTTTCCTTTTCAGCACTTTACTTGTACGGTTTAGAGGTCGATGCACATTTGTGGTATATATATATAGCAGTTTCCCTTTTCTTTACTTGTATTTTATTTTACTCTGCACTGTTTCATTGAGTGTTATGCGTGAGTGTGTACAGGTACATAGGCAAAGGCCTCCCCGATTTGTTGTGCCTTCGGCGCTGTTAGCCAGCCCTTGGCTTATGGAGGCAGGCTTGGGGTAGTTGCGGCTCAAGCCCGGGTAGGGTCGGGTCATGACAGGTAAAATTATAAATTGAAGAGGTATAAAAATACCAGAGGATATATATTACTACATATTGATCATTTTTTATTTACAAAATGAATTAATATGTAATGAGGGGGTTGTCAATGCTTTGTATAGGTAAAATTGACCAAGTCACAGCATGTAAAGGTGATTAAGTGATATGTTGGGTATATTTATGTTTGAACAACTTACATAGGTTGTTAAATGATATTTGTTAAGGTAATACGTAAAATTGTTGAGCCTTATAAACATGATTTAAGCATCTATAGTCAATTGGATTGGAATATAAATTCAATTTGGAGTTATTCATTTGTGGATTATTTAGGTAACATGGTTTTAAATCAATGTTAAGACTTGTAGTTGGTCCATCTCTATAGTTGATCTGGTATGAGATGATGTGAGTTCTATAATATGTATATCATGATGAAATTGAATAGTATATTGTTGTATATGATGTTCTCAAATTAAAAAATAAAAATATCACAATGTTTATTATGATACAAAAATTTTGAATAATATTGGTGTAACACAAAATGAAAAATGTACATATTCATGTGAAATTATTTTGATTCTCATGGAAAAAGAAAAATAAATACATTACCATGCCATAGTGATTTTTAAAGGGCCTTTTCTATGACATTTTTTTGAAATCTACTCCACCTATGAGAAACAGTGAGATGAGTGACATCCTATGATGTCCTATGGAATTCAATGGATTCATTAAATGGTGGAGAGGTTTTATATGGGCTTATATATACAACAATTTGAGGAGATAATGGATCAAAATTCAAATATTGTTTGGAATAAATTTTCAGGTCATCATGGAATTTAATGATATGTTTAAATATAAAATGAATCTCCTTGAAATTTAATATCTCAATATGAATAATATTATTTCAATTACTATTAACTATGAAATAATATTCTATAATAAATGAGAATAATATTCACGATATTATTATGAATATATATTTTGTAGGTATTTGATGATTTTATTGAGACTATTAATAACTCACATACATTATGTCGGAGTATTGTGAGAGACTAATACATCATATTATTATGTGAATGTAGGGAATTGAAAATATGTTACATTGTTATATTATTGTCCCATGTATTTTAGAAAATTCGTATGAGCCAAATCATTGTTGAATTGAAATTGGTGTGTCTAACCAATTTTTTGGAGGCTTGTGATTGGGGTGTTTAAACAGTCATTGTAGAATATAAATTTGTATGTCTAGGTACATGAAAATGAATAATAACTAGAGTGTTTGACCACTTATGTCTAACATGAATATAAAGGGGTATATTTTTATTTCTACCCTTGTAAATATCATGTGTTCTTCTCTCTCCTTTTATCATTGCAAATGAGTTGAGTCTATGGGATATTATTTAGAGGATCAAGTACTTTAACTAGTTTAAGGGGATTAATTTAAAACTATAATAATTTATAAATGTAATATACTAATGCACACATTTTTTAGTGTTCATCCATCCTTGGGAACCTCAAATAACCTATAATAAAATTCAATGTGCTTTAAAATTATATTTCAAAAAATAAATAATTGTGGGTGTATAAGTTGTAGTGGGAAACGATATAAAAGGTGACTTTATGGGATTTTTTTAGGCACCTCTAGAATTGAAATTAAAGAAGGATACTACTCATGAAAAAAATTTGAAAGAGGAATAAAATCTGATTAGTATATGACCTTATAAACATGTTTAATTCATGATGATTGATATTGAAATATAGATTCAAAATATTTTTAATCGAGTTTCATCAAACATAGTATCATCCCATACTATTGCATAATAACTTTAGTCATCAATAATGATGGAGGGTATAAAATTTGAATGGATTAACAGGCATTAAATATTTTTGTAGTTCTAGATAGATACATAATTCCAGTAATAGAATAGATAGTGGATGAGAAGTATATAGAGTTATACTTTCCAAATGTTTATTTGAAATACCTTTTACCTCAGGTATGTCTGAAAGGGTAATATATTGGGAATACTATAATAATAACCCATAAGTGGATTTATGAATACATTTTTCTCCTTTTAGATTAATTAATACAACTATTAATTTCCATGTTATTATTAATGATGTATTTTTGTATTTATTAAGGATGTTCTTTTTTGTTGTTCTCTGACGATATACCAGTGTATGGTAAATACTGGAATGAATACCAAGAGAAGGTGTGATATGATTGAGAAATTATGAAAAAATGAATAATTTTCAAACAAGAATAATTTTTCTTCTAGAAGTATGTCTATAGGTTATTTATTGTATATAAATGTAGGCAAATGACCGATGATGGATAAAAAAACGAGAGGCGTACAAATTATTGTGTGATCATTTGAATGTGAAGGAAGTGAGGTGGTTTTATGTTAAATAGGTTGCATTAAAAATTTATCAAGTATTATATAATTTTCTAAATTCTAGTCACAGTCATAAAAATAAATGAAGGGGTTTAAGTAGAGACAAGAAACTCAAGTAGTATTGGATACATTTAAAAAACATGACTGATGGCACAGTTTTATACAGAACAAATGTTTACATGGTATTTTTAGTGGATTATGATGCCTCTAATTAGGGAGATTGAGTTATGTTAACATAAAAAGGGAGGTCTATTGTCTATTTTAGTAAGGAGTTTTTTAATCCACTTTTGAATAATTGGTATATGAATAGTGATTTATTTATTTAATAATAGTGATGTCGTTCTTGAAACAATATTTTATTGGAAGGCAGTTTGATGTATACATGGATCATTAGATCCTTTTTCATTTTCTTATTCAATGGTTTGTTTCAATTAATCGTCAGTCTTGTATAAATAAGTTACTAGTATATGATTTTATGATAATTTACTATCCAAGGAAATTGAATACTATAATCGATGTTCTATCAAGGGTACCATGGAAAGAATATTATATGTGATTAGAAAATTTATAATTAAATTGGGAGGGTCATGATGTGTTGTAAAAAGAGTTATTTCAATATGTATGTCTGGAGGAAATTATAGATGGGTTAAAAATGGTTTTGGTATAATCCTAGGATATACATTCCAAAATGGATTGTCATTCTTTAAGAACCAATCAGTCTTGAAAAAGGGTTATTTTTCATTTGTAATCTCTTGTAAATTTTTTGGACATTTTTGTCTTAGTATTTGAATGAATTGTGTCCAAATATTGGTTTCCCATACTACATACAAAACAAAAACTCCAACTTATCATTGTAAAAATGTATCCTTACTATAGAAAAGCTAAGCAGCGATACTGATAGGGAACCACAGTATTGAAAAATTGGTCAACATTGAACTATAGTATTATATACTTTTTTATGGGGATAATATAGTTCCTTGGAATTCCTAAAACTGGTTACAATAGCACAGTGTAATTAATCAGTGATTGGTGTAAATATTGCATAATCTTTTTTATGATCTGATTTTAAGATAGGGTTTTATTCTATGAATGTACCATATAATTTAGGCTCTCAATTTTAGTGAATTGATTCAACCTTTCCAAGGAGGTATGGGTTTATTCTAGATACATATAAATATTTGGGCCTCATGGTCTTATTAATATTATTGTTATAGTTATCTACCTTAAAATATTAATCCAATGATCATTCATCATTGATCAATGGAATTTTCATTGAAACTAGTATCAACAATAGATTATAAAAGATCATGGTCGATTTTATAAAATTGAACAATGGCTATAATAGAGGTAACATTGATGACTGATTGGTTATAATAAAATGAGTTTCGTTACTAAAGTACATATTAAAAATACTATATTTTTCACAAAAAGTTTCACTTATCAATTTTGGGTGAGAAACCGATGGATATAGACAATACATTATTGTTGAAATTGGTTATATAGGTTAGAGGTGTTTTTTGCCTTAATTTTTCCAAAAATGTGGAGTTAAATATCATATAGGGGGAGATGATTGATAAGTTGATGAAAGACCTCATGAAAATATATGATAAGTATTATGTGTGGAAAAATTTATACATTAAATTTGAAGATTATTGAAGGTAATATTACTTCTGATCATTTCAAAAACATTTAACACCATCATAAGTCAGTTTTGATCCTAATAAATTACAATTGACATTGATGCATGTTCTCTGGTTTTACTATTTTTGTTACCTAAATGATGGGAAGCCATTATAACCACCACGAGTAATTATTTGGGGAATACAAAATTTCTTCTAAAATATGTGTTATACCTCATCATCGATGTGGATATTCATAGAACATAATTGAGAATATTCTGTAGTTATACTCAAAACATGGAAAGAAGATGTATTTACAAGCAATGACATAGTCAAAAAGGATGACTAATATATTGAGTAATGATCCAATACAATGATGAGGTCCCTGGTATTGTATTTTTGGGATGAATGGAAATTTCCAATAGTACATAGAAAAAAATAATGGTTCCAAAAAAAAATAATGAAAATAACAAAATTGATGGAACTGATGAATTTCCATTTATAATCATGGATTTTTCTATATAGTCTTAGATTGTGTACTTGTGGGACTATTATTATTCCACATTGTTTAATGACATCATTAAAAAATATATTAATGTAATTTTTTCCAAGGTACATTATGTTGATTATTAACCCTTACAAATAGTTGGGAAGGGAGCAGAATGGATTTAAAAAAGTTGGTGTATTTTATTATTTTGGGATAAATTAAATTATATCCATAGAATGAGATGAAATATTATCTGTGTAGATAATCTTGATGATGGAAATTTGGGATCCACATTAATATTTGGTGAAAATAATATTACAAAGGGATATATAGTCATAACTCAAGCATTAATGAATGGAACCATAAAAAATATTGTAGATAATTTCATGGTCATGATTGAAAAAAATTTCTACGGGGGATTTGTAAATATGGAACTACAAGCTAGGCCACCTGATTTAGATAAGGAAAAGTTTATTATAATAAAAGGATTGATACTGGAATTATATTCTATGGATGTTTCCCTCCGTGAATACTATATCACTAGAATGTAAAAGAAGGTACCCTTTTTAAAGGTAGTTATAACACTAAAGGCTGAAAACCTAGAGATTGTGTGAACTATTGTTTGGTGGCCTCCCCAGAACATTACCTTAGAGGGTTATAATATTTTGTTCTATTTATTGTTGACTTGACATGAATGTTATGTTTCTACTTTTTGAAAAACAAAATATGATGTTTTTGACAGGTTCAAAAGTGGAAAATAGTGATGGGTAATGAATCAGGATCGAATATGAAATGATTAAGGTTTGATAATGGTGGACGGTATGATGGTATTTATTATAGATAATTATATACAATAGATAGAATTTGGTGGTAGGAGACACATCTAGGAACAACAAAATAGAGTAGTGAAGTTAAAAGGATGGACATGACACTAATTGAAAGTGTTAGTATATGACGAAGAACTCAATGTTACCATGAAAATATTGTTAGAGGAAGTGATCATGATAGAATATATCATCAATAAGATTTCATTTATACCACATGAATATTTTCTACCAGAGGTAATATAGTTTAGAAAGAATGTGAGACTCTCTAATTTATATGTCTTTGGTTGTTTTTCATATTTTTATATGGATTCTAATGAAATGGAAAATCTTGATGATATGTATAAATATCATTTAGTTATGTTCCACATTATGTTGTAGTTTTATTATCATTTATAGGATAAAAAGAACAATATAATCATCAGATACCATGGAATAATATTAAATAATGGTATCACGTACCAGGACCACTATACAGATAATGTTGATAGTGGGAATAATGAAATAGAGTCCTAATTGAAATTAGTGATTGAAGGTGTACCAGAGTATTACACATTAAAACTACTGGAGTATACCCCTAAAGTGGAGTTGAGGACAAAACAAGGATGAGGAGATATATATAGTGGAACTAACCATCCTTACAATATTTATTATTGACTAACGATTGATGACCACAATGTATTAAAGAGGCAATCCAGTAGAAGGATTCCAACACTTAGGGATTGTCTATGAAGGGGGAGCTTTTTTTCATTGAATGATAAAAATATATAATAGATAGAAACTTTTACAAAAGTAATTAAATAATTATATAATTAATCGGAATTCTAAATCAAGGATGATGAGGATGGTAAGATGAGGTTTAAAGCAAGGTTTGTGGTGAAAAGTTTTCAGTAGAAGGATTGTGAGGACTTCACTAAAATTCCCATCCCTTGTAGTGAAGATCACCACCATACAAGTAATTCTTAGTATTCACTAAAATAGATCAAGTGAAGTTAAGAACTAGCCTATATCAACATTAAAAACAATTATGTGAAATATTTGGTTCTTTTATGAAAGCTAGCTAAAAGAATTGATAAATGCACACCCATATCTGTTAATTTTTTAACTGATGAAGTATACCTTTTTAGTGCTGATATAGGGTGTCCCTTATCAATACCATTTTATTGATGATAAAAGGAATATTTCCTGAAAATATATATATTTAGTTTAATATATTTATATATTGATATATAAATATTTTAATATTTATATCAATATAATAAATTTTATTAAATATGATTAAATAAGACTTATTATGCATTTATATTTAATATATACCATACTTTCAGGAAATATATTATAAAAAAAGAAAAAATTTATATTTATTAATAATTTTCCGACTGTTATTGAGTAGTAGTCACTTAACCAAAATTGGACAACATAAAAATTCAATAATGTAATGAATGGTCTATGATATGTTGAAAATATGACATGAACTTCAAACAACCATTAATTTTTATCTCTTTGTCCATTTGGGATCTATCACATATCAAATTGATTATATTCATAACATCTATGATATGGAGACCTTGTAAGACCATAGTCAACATTATATTGAGGGTAAATAGTCCAAAAAGCCTTTCAAAACATATTGTTTTTAGGATGGCTTAATTTTTGAATATTAGATTGAATTTAAGCCATGTTTGAAGGGGGTATTTTTGTCATTATTTAGTAGAGACTAAAATTACACTCTATTGATGTAGTCATATGAATTTTATAGTATATAAATTTTACTATTTTTATACATTTTTGGTATTTATAATTTAATATATAGATATTTCCATACATTTACCAATAATAAATCAAATTTACTATTAAATATTTAATCATATTTATATAAAATTTTATTTTTAAAAATATAATCCTATTGAAATTAATTATTCCTTATTCATTTCATTTTAAATAAAAATATTTCCATTTTATTTAACATTTTAAAATACATTAGTATAAAACGGTAATCAGCATATATAAATTTGTTTGTGTTAATAAATGTTTTTTATCTATATATTATAATATATTTAAATAATTAAATATATATAAATATTGTTGTGTATATGTGTGATATATAAATGTGTAAGTGTGTGTTAAAATGTGTGTGTGTGTGTCAATATTATGTAAATACATCATATATAATTATTTATAAATATATCATTATCACTAAATATAGTATAAAAAATATTTATAATATATATTTTAACCGAATTACAAAAAATATATATCTAAATATAAAATTTTATATAAATATGTGTAAATTTCATATGTAAATATACAATATATAAAAGTATTTTTAAAATGAATTTAAAAATAATTATATAAAAGTATATATTATATTAAAAATTTATTAAATAAAAATGAATTTTATATATATCATAAAATATTACACAAGTCTTGATGGAGTAGTTGTAATGACATTAGGCCTTGATGTCTGAGGTCATTGGTTAGATTCCAGGGGGTGAGAAAAGATGAAGGGCTAGCAAAGCGATAATGAAATCGTAATAATGTGATGATTAAGGGGCTAGGATAGAGTATGTCTATAGGTTGGGCACACATGGGGGACCATAGCATTGATAATGGGGGTAATATCATTGATAAAAATCGGGATGGGTTGGAGAAAATTTTAATTTTTTTGATTTTTATTAGACTTAAAAAAGGTGATGATCACAGTGGCCATTACCGGTGCCTTAGTTAGTATAGATAAAGGTCTTGTGGTTTTAATCGATATTATAAAATCAGTAATTTTTAATGCTGACAAAACCCATTTATAGTTATTTTAAAAGCATTTTCTATAGTAGTGATTGTGGAATTTGTGGTTTTACATCTTCAGAAACATGATATAAAGGTTAGTTTCATTCATGGATATTTGGAGGAGGGCATCTATATATATTATCCAAATAGATATATTGAGTCGTGAAAGGAATGCCTAGTGTACAAACTCTAGAATAACATATATGGTTTAAAGAAGACACACATTCAATGGGATAAGAAGTGTGAAGCATTCACGAGAAAAAAGGCATACAAATGTTGTATCTAGGATCAAAGAAACTACTATAACAATGAATATAAATTTAAAAACATGGATGATAATATAGGTAAAAATAAAAAAATTGAATTGAAAATCCTATCCTTTATTAATAGTTATTAAATTATCCCTGATTTTTTGAATTCTAAGGATCACCAATAGAAAATATATAACCTTCCAAGATTTTGATGATTTAAGAGTTGCATCCAAATGTTTTTCAATATTTAGTGGAAAAAATATTTAGTAGTCCAATCCACAAATCATTAATTCACTATTTATATAAAAAATATTAAACATAAAACATAAATACTATAAAAATTTAGAAACATTTATCTTTAATGTTTTTAAATAGTATAGTTATTCTATATTAGAGAATTTAGTTTCCATTAATCCAGTTGAATACATTGTAGAGTCACTCTACATAATGTTTAGCTGATTAGTATATAATATTATAACAATTTCATACTCTGTATTATTATTTAACATGATATAAGTATTTCTTGTTAGAGATTTGGTACTTTAATATTAAAATTTAATATTTCAGTAACTCTATGATGTTCATTAGAAGCATAATTCATATCATGGTGACTGAATACAATTTTTTTTTAACATGTTTCATTTTTTATGCATAACTCTTATTGAAAAAATAAATAAAATGTTATGATATGGAAAATAAGATTTTATGTTATTTATAGAGAGGAAATGATAAATAAATAATTAGAATAAAAAAATTAAGAACACAATTTAAATTTATACCATTGTTATTCCTTCATGAAATATTTATTGGAAAAAGTAGTGATTTAAAACTCCATAAAAGTAACCAAGTATAATTAAATAATATTTACAAAACTATTTTGGTGAATTTAAATTAATAAAAAAATCATAGTACAAAGAACCTTTCTTCTATATTTTAAAAATATTGTTTTAAATTTATTCAATTGGGATGATGGTTATATAAGACATTAATAATGAAAAATATATAATTTTACATCATAAATCTCAAAAGAATATAAGAAAATATATAATCATTTCAAAAAAAATATAATCCATATACATTGTTATCTTAATAATAAAATAGTTGTAATTAAAATTTTAATTTAAACAATGTTGTTGGAAACCAATATATCAATAAGAAGCATTCAAATCATTACAGAGTTAAAAATTGTAGTCCTAAAATTGATCTATATTTCAAGACATAACCATATTATAGATGTTATATCTTCAACTAAATAGTTTGAAGATTTTACAGAGAAGTAAAATATGTTAAAAATAGAAAGAGAAATAGTTATATGATGTAAATTGTTTATAAGAAGTGAAAACTAAATAATAATAGTAATTACTTATAAATAGTTAACAGTGAAAAATATCATAAAATTGTTGATATGAAATATTAGTGTGGTCAAATATGAAGTCTCAAGTTTCATTTATGTTAGATTAATATGTTGGTAATATTATAATGGTGTTCATCAAAAATTTCACATCATGAATATCAAAAAATATGAACAATTTTTACATAATTTATATATATTTTTTAGAGTAGAATTAATTATAACCAATATTAATAGCCAAGTAGATGGTAATTTTATACACATAATGTATACATATCGTTTGTATATGAAAAAATCACCTAAATTTGAATGTTTCCAAAAAATAAATGCAAGAATTATCAAATGCGTGCAATGTATGATTTTAGTAACAATTAAAAAAATTGTAATATAGTATTTTAAGATGATATAATTGAAAAAATAATATTTTTATATAGTATTGATCATAAATGAAATATTACTACTTTAAATAAATTACAACTAAGACATTTTTTATCAACCAGTTGCATCACTAAATTCATGTTTGATGGTGATTTTTCATTCACGATATAGTTCATTTGTTAGTATAATTCTAATTGGAGTATAACATTTATAGTTAGACCTCAAACAATGATTTAGTTGTTTCATTCCTAGTAACGAAAAAATAAATAAACAATTCATATTAATAACTACCATATATGAACAAATATGTACTTCATCTAATAATAGTGAATAAATATTAACATGTATAAATACATTTATTAATAATATATATATATATAATTATAAAAAATATATAATCTTTTCTATATATGTATAGCCTATTAGTTAATTAATAAAAATTAAGATATGTGGAAAAAATGAAAAAATGTTAACATATTTATATAAATATATAAACCAATATGAAAGTTTTAAATTAAATATAAAAAATTGGGTAAAAATATGATCAAACATGGAAAATATGAACAGTTATATTGAATTGGAATCTATAATAAAAAAATATGAACAACTAATCCAAATAAAATAATACATAGTTACCTATATGAAAACATTGGTACCTATATAAAACAATATCAACCTATATAAATTAAATATGAAAAAATTGCAAAAAAAAATATGAACCTATAAAGAATCAGCATTCCAATAGCACTAAAATTACCTCCTCCATGGGATTAACCTTGGGTATTTTGAGGTCTATAGAGATAATAATTCATTCTACAACTAAGCTCCCCAAAAAACATTCAAAAAATAATATAAAACATTCTAAAACTAAAACAATCCATCTTATGATAATAAAATCAATAATAAAATAGTGAAATACCATAAACCGAGGGTGTTACCTCCTCACAAATATATTGATTATACGTTTAATACCAACACCACATATTCAAATTTTAACATTAATTCTGAAATATATGTAATATTAATACAATGAAAAAAACTCCAAATTTAAATCCAATACGAATACATATTATTAAATAAGGAAATCATATAGTACATGAATAGAAATTAGTTTAGAGTTTTTAATTTTTAAAAATGAAACATGGATTAGAAATATGTTAACATACATAAATATCCAGCTTCTTAATGAAAAATGTGAAATAAAACTTATCTTCAAAATTTATTCCCTTTTCATGTGATTCTATGCATGTTAAATTAAATGTAAAATAATGTAACAAATCATGATATATATACCAACATGGTAAATCAAGTCCAATTTATAATGAAAATAAATGAATTTGTTTTATTTTGATCAAAAATGAAAATTGTGAAGAATATGAAATATAAATATTGGATTCATACGTTATGATAGTGATTTGGTTAAGGTATATGAAATTTTAATGTTGGATTCTTAGGTTTGGATAGTGATATGAAAAAATAAATTTATTAAATATGGTGCGGAGTTTGATTAAATTATCCTATAAATTTTGGATGAAAAATCTTTTGTTTCTCATAATGATATTGCTCAATAATATATAGGGGAGGATTTGGGGATATATTTCCTGAATATGAAATTTGTTTTCATCATTTAAACGTTTCCTATATTTATATGGGAAAATAAAATATGGTGAACAAAACATATTAGATATAAATAAACTTGATACATCAATTATAAAGCAGAAATCATTTTCACTAATTGAATAGAATAATCACGAATATGATCTAACATTTCTTGGTAGAATAAGAATAAGAATACATATTTGGATAGAAATAAAGCTCATTTTGACATAACTATCATTAATGATTTTGATATAATAAATTTGAATGAATAATAAATGTATTGCAATATCATAATTATTTAGTTGTGCATAGGGAGATCAGACTATATTAGAATTATCTGCAGGATTTTATTTAGAATTTGTGGAACAATTTATAAAATCATAATCAAAAAATATAATTATTTTAATTCATAAAAAATTATTGTTTTAAAATTCAATAAAAACCCCATTTGAGAATAGAATAAGAAAATATTATATAATTGGAAAAAACTAATATCCGAAAAGTGTTGAAATTAATTTATGGAATCATATTAGGATAAAAGGTACATGAGTTAGAAAAATGTGAACATACCTAGATAATATTATCCTATATAAATAAATAAGTGAAGTGTAATATACATTGAATGGGATATGGAGATGGAACTGTATTTTGATTTTGAGAATGAGCCAGCACGTTCTTGAAGTGGTAAAGGTGATAGGAGGCATTCTATCATAACAATGTGATATTTTTAGGGTTTCATGATTTTGATGGGAGATGAGGTCTTATAGACTCTGTGCTTTAGATGATATATGAGTGGGAAATTATTAAAATCATAATATTGTTTGATGTGGTTATGTTGATGGATAATCGTTATCTATGGAGGGAAATTGATATGAAGATAAGATATTCCAAAGACCATGGATCATGAAGACAGGGTGTGGGGGATGTAGAATTTGGGGTTAGAGTCATGATTCAAGAATGTGGAGAGTATTGATTGTGGGAAGGATCGTGATACATGATGGGAATGAAGAAGAATGAGGGGAATCTAAGAGAAGGAACAATTCGGGGAGGGATTGTGGTGATGAAATAAGGAGAAGGATTAAGAGGGGAGATGTGGATTGAGAGGTGGACATGTGTATTGTGAATAATCAGTGAAGCAGCATGTGGAATTAGAGGTAGATAAAATAGTATAGAAAATGTATGTTTTTTAAATATCCATGTGAATCTTTTATGAAATTAAAATTAATTTACAATATTATATTTATTATTAAATCGTCACCATGTTTATATAAAGTTACTACATAGTTTATTTAAATTTTTTAGGAAACAATAGAATAAAAAATTGAAATTATTTAATTTATGTTAATTGTTTAATTTGATAAAATATTCATTAAATTTAATATATTAATATAAATTTATTTATTAGAAAATATGTTGAATAAAAAATGTAAAATAACTAATTTGAATATTGAAAATAATTAATTCATTAATAAAATATAGATACGTTGAATATTTTAAATAATTAAATTGATTAAAATTTTAATTTTTTTAATGTTCATATGATTTAAATCACAATGATTATTTTATGATAATATATTTTATTTTTAAAATAATAAATTAGACAATATAAATTTAGATAAATTAGATATTTAAATTTTATAAAATAAATTATTTTTGGTTTATTTTGAAAATAAAATTTTGATTTTATAGGTTTTTAATATATTTAATTTATTTGACAAATATTCTCTATAGATCAGATGTTACCATACATCCTTGATCATATTTATTTCTTTATTATTACATTTCCTTTATTTTTTGTAACATAAAATATAAGAAAATATACACTTTATTTTATCCATTTATTCCAAATATTATTGTCAAATTATTTTATTTTTGGTAAGATTTATCATATTAAATTAAATTAAATTCTTTATTAAAAATTAATTCATATACCTAAAATCTATATACATAACAAATCAAAAAGATACGATCTTTCATATTTTCTAAGTATCTAGTCAAATCATTTAACAATTACTAAAGAGTCCATTCATTTAAGAATTTGTTTTTATTGATAATAAATATTTTCTTAAAAATACAACAATTTCAAGAATTTTTTTCATATTTATAAAATTAAAATTGTTTATAAATAATTTTTTTATTTTAAATGCCTTTTTATTATATCTACTTTATTATATATCGAAATACATATTTAAATATTAAAAAAATTCTATCATCCCCACCCATGCATTTTCATGACTTAATTCTTATTTAATTAATAATATATATAATCATATAATAATATATGTTATCTTAATATATGAAATAATTAAATAAAATAATATTCCTATCATACAAATTCTGTGTAAAAATATAAATATTTTTGAAAATTAAGTTTGATTTTGAAATAAAAATGTATATAAATTCAAACACATTGAATTTTAATTTTTTCATGTCGAAATTAGAAGAAATATGTATTTGAACCCCATTATTAAAGCATAAGAATCCAAATCATGAACAATATCATGTTATGGTTAATCATAGTCACCAAAGACCTAAAGAGATTATATATCTTAAAATATATTGTGATCCATATTAATACAAGAAGCATAGGTAGTAAGGTAAGAAACGAATAAGCATAGTCAATATATATGTATGATAATTCAAAGAATATTCCATGTAAATCTTAAAAGGGAACAGGAACTGTAAATGTAGAATTCATTTATTGGTAATCTTATAATTGATTTAGCATAAGCACTTTAAATATTGTATTTTTTTCTTGTCCTTATTTTTAATCTTATACAATTTAGTTGTATTTTTCATAACTAAAGTGGAATAAAAAATAAATTTTATTATCATAAACACTAATAAAGACAAACATGGTTGTCTAAGAAAATTCATCTCCATACAAAATATTAGTGTTCTATTTTCTATAAGCATAATAATAACCACATGTATTTCTTTGAATTAGTATTTTAATATTACAATATATGAAAATGTGTATGTATTATAGCATTTATAGAAGCATAATCATTGGAATGATAAAACGAAAAGAAAAAGAATTGGAATAAGAACTGTAATTTTGAAAATTTATATGTATTATAGTGTATCTATGAACAAAAAATGAAACATAAGAATATAGACTGACACGTTGAAAATTATCTATTTATATCATTATTTGAGTAAGCCTGTATTTATAGAATCATACGATAATTTAGAAAAAAATTGGGCTATATATATTTCATTATTTGAAAATATTTATGTATTACTATATTTTTACAATCCTAACTATAAGAATTAGAATAAGAATATGTTTACTCATAATTATAATCATATACACTTTCAAAATCTAAATGTCTATATAATTCATTTCATTTATTGAATATGGAAAATAATGGGTATAGAAATAAGTATAATCATTTTCTATGACAAGATAAAATCCTAAAAATGAATATATAAGAAAAGGAATATACAAAAAATAGTTCAAAATGTGTCTTCAATAAATCCAAATCATAAGTATCTTCTTCAAAATAATTCATGTCGATATTCAAGATATAATAACCATAAATAGATATTATATAATAAATTACTACAAGTTTATAAATCAATGGTATATCATAAATATAGATTCATAAAATTATTACCTGGATGAAAAAATATTATCTCATTTTATTGGAATTCATTTTATAGGTTGTGAAAATATATGAAATGGGATATTGAATATAAATGTTTTGTAATCATTAAAAATATATATGAGTTAATTTATTACCAATATTATTGGAAACTTCATCATAAAAATCATTCAAATAATTCATATGTAATAAAGAATATATTAATAGATGAAATAATATTCAATATTATAATTTAATTAAAATCGCACAAGATTCCACATTATAATTTAATATCATATTACACATTATAAAAAATCCATTTTCATAAGTGATTATATATTTAAGACATTATGAAAAATTCATAAATCCATATTATAATGTTTCATTGAAAAAAGATAGTGTGATTTAAAAATAAACAATTAATGCTTTTTTCCAAATTATGATGGACTAGAATATTAGTTGGAATAATGTTTTATCTAAATTTTTATTAATATGACTAACTGAATATTAAATTTTTATTTCCAAATAACTTTTGAGTATGGAGGGGGAAAACCAAGATAAAATCATACAAGAAACCCAGATCAAGACTACATGAAACTACCCCTATCTAGAAACTACATCATTATACTAGGCCTCTACCTCACATGTCATCTTAGAAAGAGGTCATGCGTAGGGTTTCACGGGATTCGTACCAATTGAAAATACATGCACTATTTTTCTTCCAAATTCAAATGTTCATGCTTATATGGTTGCTTCCTGAACTTTATCCTCATTTGAAACTGATCTTTGAGATTGTAGGTTACTTCACCATCAAACTTATGAATAAAACCAAATTCCAAAAAATTCTGCAACACCAGCCCATTTAAGATTTCAAAAAAATGCCACTGAAAAATATCCAAATTTCAAAACCAAGAAAAAGAAATAAAAAATATTTATTGTTGATATCTCAGAATTGGCCACTCTAAATCACATCCCAATGGACCAAGTAAAGTACCGCACTACTCCATCTCAAAAATAATGGAGGAATCCTGTAACCCGAGAAAAGAATCAAGAAAATTGAGGCTTGAAGAATCACCTGAAATACCACATCGTGGAAAAAACAAATCAGCATCCCCGTTATCACATAAACATGAGCATAACTATCCCATGAATAATCTTTAAAACTAGTAAAAGACACAAACCAAGTAATCCTAGTAGACAAGAACATCAATATATGAATCAGTAGGATAAAAACTATATCTGTCCAACAAAAGTTGACCACAATCAATGCCCCCATCATTGAAGAAACTATGAACAGTAAAAACTTGGAAAAAATATATCTTTCATCTTAGTTCATCGATGCCCTCTAACCAAAATCAAGTATGTGGAAACATCAGTGTTGCTATGGTTTCAATGCTGGATAACAAAATAGTAATTGAGTTAGAAAAAATAAAATAAACCATTGAAGCATAAATCTTGATTTCATCGCATCTTAATAATGTCTACAATATTCTAGATACAACAATAATGTTTAGATATAGAGTAAAATAATAGATGGTGAAGGGTAGGGAAACCCTCGTTGCCGCTGATTGGAGCCATGGAAAGCCTTCCGAGATGTTTTCCACCTGATCCGACCAATGCCGCCACAATAGAAGAAAATTGCGGAAACAGCCGCATCAACAGCTGATGAATCTGTGATTCATCGACTAGACCTGGTATCCCCAAGATGATGAAGAGATGTCTCTATGAACCTATGTAGCAGCGATCCCCAGTGACTCTGACCAGAACAACCCTATCACACATCCTCCCATTGAGCACCCACCAAATTCAATGATCCTACCATCCACACCAAATCCTTTAGCCACAAATCCCATGGGAACTCCCAAGAGTAAATAACTCCACTTTTAATTAATATGAATCTAAATTTTTTAAATTGTAGATTGATTAGAAATTTAAAAGTATATATTATTTAATGTAATATCAGACATGAAATCATAACAAAATTATTTGAGTTTCTTGATAGGTGTATTTCACGAATATATATTAGGGGGTTTAATATTTTGATCTGTGTAACATAAATGATCTTATTTACAAAAATGGGACTATTTAAATTTTTTTTTATTTGTGGTAGGATATCAAAATAGTTGAAAAAGGAATTGAAAATGGGTGAATATAAGAAGAAAAATAAACTTCTCACTAGGCTACATCATGGCATAGTTAGACACCAAAAACATAAGGCTTCACATGATAATGTATGAATATTAAACACACCTAAGGGCCATAACTTAAGAATCTAAGTGAAAAAGAGATTTAGGAGTTGAAAACATAAGATTAAAATGGTGAAAACATTATACAATGTGAATGTATTACAAGGCATGAATCCAATATTGGACATCAGTAAAATAAGAGGAGGGCATAATATTTTCAAGACATGGAACAACTTTCTTTTCTGAAATCTTCTAGACATACCCAAAACTGAAATATTTAATATATATTTCAACAGACAGTTTTTAAATATGGCTGGAGATTCCATTTAATTTTAGGGATGGACTCATGATTCAATATGGGCTGAATTAATGCCCAATTAAATGAAACACGATCCCCTAGGAATTATAGAAATAAACACCAATTCCGATACTTCCAAGATAGATCTGGAGACCAATGACTTCACAGATAATATTATTAAATACATTCCTCACAATGGATACATAAATAAATATATATAAATATATGTTTTTCAATGTAATGAATGTAGGTTTGAATTTCATCTTTTGAATGTGAATCCTTTATGATCCCATTGATATTAAATCCTTAGTTCCTATCAATACTATTAAATTTGGAATAACAACAATGATCAAAATTTTAAAAAATAACATTAAATATGATAATTATGTCATGTGAAAAAAGAAATTTCAAATATAAATTCAAAGGGAAGGAAAAAAAATTCTTGAATCAAGGAAAAATAACTGATTGAGAAAAAATATCTCCATTTCCATCCTCAGAGAAATCCCAATCCTTAGTTTGACACAAAAAACATCAACTAGAACACCAAATCCTCAAATACCACAATTAAAAAAAATCATGTATCATTTGGGTCAAAAAAGGCCATGAATGAATTCTTATTATATGAATAATTTTTTGGACAGTGGATATATTAGAGAAAATTGAGGTAAAATAACGATATAGAAAATCATATATAAAAAACATTCCTTTCACTTTTTCTATAATTGAGGTAGTAGTTTCTACCCATAAATTGAAAATTATCTGGTATTAAATATAGAATATCAAACATGTTTGTATCCACTGGTTCCCCTATCAGAGAATAGGTCTCAGTAAATATTATTTTACAATTTTTAATTATAATAAACAATGAAATAATTTATCCATGTTAGAATAGTTAAAATAAAACACATCAGTATAATACTGTATTATTATTTTTTATGATCCCATCCAACTAATATAAGTGACTAAAAATAATCCCCTAAGAAAAAGAATCCCCAAGAGTCTTGAAGAACCAAAACACAGAAGGTATCAACACCTAAAAAAGCTATCAAATATCATATATCTATTGTAAATACAATATAGTTATCCATTTTACATATTAGATCCCCACTAAAATTCATAATTATTATATGAAATATTATTTTATGCCAGATATTGTTTATAATACATATATTTTTAGGTTATATATTGCAGTTTCAACAAAAATTCATTTATATAATTAAATTGATTATAATATTTTCATCCATTAAATAATTTACTACTCGATTCTTTTTTAAGGAAGATAAAATAAACACCCCTTATTTCCTTAATCAATTTATGATAAATGATATTTTTTAAAGAAAATTAAAAAATTAATGTAATATATATATATATATATATATAAGAGGTTTTCGGAAGCATGTATCAAACAATTCTTGTAACACATAATACTTATGAGAAACAGTAATATATGATGAAAACTATGATTTTACAAAAAATTTAATTTTTAAATGGTTTGACTTTGGAATTCAAGAGAAAGAAGTATTTTTTTAAAAATGTGAATTTATGTAGTTTATTTTATAAATAATACATGATTAAAAAAATTAAAATAATGAATGTTTTAATAATGTCAAATGTGAATAAAAATATGAATTCATAAAAATATTGAATATTATAATATATTTTATTTAAATATTATGGGAATTTATTATATTAAAACAGGGGTATTATTAAATATTATAGTAACAATTGAATCTTTTTATAATGTATCATTAGTTAGTATATTTTTATTTTCTTATAAATATTACATACTAAAAAAACTAAAAAATAAGAAATTGATGTCATTTAGAAATATTTGAAAATTTTAATTTATAATAAAATAATTCTAACATGATGAATTGTAATACATTTTAGAAGAGAAGAAATGGAATTTTGATAAAATCAAATTAATGTTTTTCGGAAAATAGTGATATCGGTAACATAAACACATATGTGTGAGATATACCATGATTTCAATTTTGTAGATATAGGGTGGCTAATAAAGAACCCTTCAGATAAAATATTGATTTTTTTGTAGTATATAATAGAAATATATTGTTATTTTGTATCACGTTTGTTGAGAAAATTTTAATTAAAAAATTAATGGAGTACAGAGGAGGATATATAAGAAGATAAGTTATGAATATATAAACTAAATTTCCATATGATAAAAAAATAAATTATTTCAATTTACTTTATTTGACTAAATTGAAAAAAATTAATACTAATTTATAATATATGCATTGAATTATGAGAATAGAAGGGATTTTTTAGAAAATGGATGTGAAAATCATGTAATTTTAAAAATAACCAAATAATATGTTTTAATTTTACAATAAAAACTTAAATAAAGGGATGTTAAATAACATATATTTTTCTTCCCCTACTCTACATTAAATTTTTGGATCCCCAACCATGTTTCATATTATATAAATGAAGAATCATGATTTAGGATATATATAAAAAATCAAAAAATTTCATCACATAAATTTATATCACTCCCACAAAAACAATTGTATTAATAAGATATTATTATTTCTGTATAAATGTAAAAAAATTTATACTTCTAATATAATTTCAATTGTAATTATTTGATAATAAGTTCAATATTAGTATGATATCCAACAATGAAAACATAAAACATATAATGAAATAAGAAAATATGAAAATATTTTTCATATAGATACTGAAAACCAAAGTGAATATCATAGGTATTTATGTTTGTTACAGAAATATTTACATGGTACATGACCATAAAATTATGAATATATAATAAATAAAAATTTCCAACCACATTGTTAATTCATTTAAAAAAATTGTGTAAAAATTTCTTGTAATTTGTATAGTGAATACAGTAACAAAACTATATGCCTTTGTAGAATTATTTCACATATTGATATTGATAAAAATTAATTATAATATATTTGTAAAATTTAAATTGATAAATAATGAATACTATTAACCAAAAATTTAGTATAAATTCAAATTGAGAAATGTATAAATAAGATAGGTAGGAAATCAGAAACAAGTTATCATATGAAACAAATATTGGACTTATAAGAGAATATTAGTAATGAAATTAATGGAATCCTATTAAACATAAAATTATTCAACATGGAAATATGTAAACAAATAAATTCATGATTATATAAGTACTAAATTATTTTTCACTAAAAATGATATTTAAATAAAATATTTATAAAATGGTTATATTATTTGAAATACCAACAATTATTTTATTAAACATAACAATGTTAAACCTAAAATTAGTATAAAATTAATATTAGATTAGAAGATATTAAATATTAAAAATCACAATATATAATTATAAATGGTTACAATATTTTATATGAAACACAATGATATTTTTAAAAATGAATTGAATTATTGAAATATGACAATAATCAAAATCAATGAGGATATTAATAATTCCATGTATTTAGGTCAAATTGATCGACAAAAAATTTCATATGAATGATTATGGATTAAAACAAAATACATGAGTTGATTCGCATGATGTCTCATTTTATCATTGTTTTTATCATTGATAAGTTGTATAGACACTTTTTTAAAAACATTTGTAGATTTTTTAAAACATGACAAACTAAATAATCATAGTTTGTAAGGGTTAAAATATAAATACTATAAAAATTCATATATAATTATAATTCAATCATATGTATTAAATAATGGGATAAAATATTATAATGTGGCCGATGGAAATTGTATCAAAACCCATAAACTAAAATGGAGTGGTTAATGTAAGGATGTACCAAAGGGGTCACATTTAATAAATTATAAAAATCACATCTAGGTGTACTAATCAAGGTGGAAATAATATAAACAATAAACATGAATGAAAAAAACAACAATTATCACCACTCGCAACATGGGTTTTCCCTCATGTATGGGGCTACATGCACCCAAACATGAGCTCTAAACCTAGTTATGAAGATATACTAATCTTTATTCTACCATATAAAAAATATTATGACCCAAAAAGATGTAAACACTACATTTGATGACATTATTTGTTCCCCAACCCATTTACCAACTCGAACGGTGTTACATGTTGTGTGCCACATGGACTTAAGAGTGCCTCCTCATACATCAAAGGCAGGAGACTAGTATTGAGGGTTTAAATAAGTGATATCTGGGTGATTATACCATTTTAAGATGATAATAGTAACAGTCTATATAAAATTAAAAATATTTGAAAATAATCATTTAGACAACGGAAAAATAACTCTCCCGTAACGGAACCATAAAATAGGGAAGTAATGATAATAATAAATCTCAAACATAACAATTTCTATAGAAATAATTACAGAATAACATTTTTAGAAACATGCATCCAATAGAGTTCATAAAAGACAATAAATGGAGGCGGGTAGCCTTTGGCTAACCTTAATACATAAATATAATAGCATGTTGATACAGATAGAAATCAAGAAGGAAATTCATGATGAGGTAACACCCCATGGTCCCTTTCCTACAATCCCATGATTATTTAATTTCTATGATCCATATCCTAGGACCAAAGCATTACATGAACTGAAATACATAACGTCTAAATGTGTCTGGATGGTCCTATGTTATGTGTTTGAAATAATCTTAGTAAGGCACCACCAATGTCTACATATCCTATATATGTGATTCAGAATGTGTAGTAAAATATAAACAAAACAATACATGTCCAACATATTTTATGGCCTCTTTCCCTTATTTGGACATCCACAAGGATGAAATCACCTTCTTTAATGAATGATGGAATAATATTAGGTGTGGGGATCCTTAGCCTATGTACAGGACACCCCCGGATGAGAATCAGTCTTGGTGAGACCTTAGGTTCCACCTCTAAAATAATCCCTCGACACCTTAGGCCACCCAAAACCTCATGTCCAAACAATATAGAAAGTCCTAAAGGAATTCCCCAATAATATACTGGGTCCATTGGAACTAATCTCAAAATCTCCAATTGTCATGAAGAAGTACATCCCTAGGCACAAAAATACCTATCCTCCAAATAATAACATCATCGACTCGACAACCAATTTCACGATGAAGGTGGTGCTCATCCTACCAAATAAATCATGGCCCAATGAACTCAATATATAGAAAGCATTATACTTCAAATGATAGTCTCAACACCATCAACCATTGGATACTCACCATTCACATGGATTTAAATGGTAATATCTCCCAAACATCACTTTGGTCCACATCTAATGGTGGAATCTACCCAAATGAGGGGTCAATACCACATCATCATCTATGTCCTTTCTGTGTGCACATGACTATAAAGAGAACATTGGCGTGCATGAGTGAGTAAAAATCCCCAAATAAGTCCCTAAGACACATCATTTAGCACCTCATTCACCTGATACCATGCAACTAATTCAAATAGTCATCCCCATCCAATATCACCCACATCATGCCCGCATCCTGATGACCCGTTCACCTCAATATAATGACCATGATTGGACATACATTGATTATCATAATTCAATGATTCTAGGCCTTTCCTAACCTAGTGATTAAAAAACCTCATACCATATGGAAAATTCTATCTTAAACCATGGGTTGATCTCATCATGTTCCCATGGTACTAAACAATGAATATTAGTTGCATAATAAAATTAAATTTAATTAAATTATAGAACTAATCCTAACCTAACCAATTTGTCTACAACCTCAATCCTAGCTTCACAGGAATAAATTGAAGGGCCACAGAACACCCTAAGAGATATGGTGTGAATCATGTTGTCAATATTTTCTTCTAAAGTAATGGATCTTGTTCCCACATTATTAGGTACTTGTAAATCCAATCAGATGGGAATGTGTAGAAAAAAAATCTCTTTCAGATACTATAGATAAATTTTACATATTTCACTACTAAGGGCACGCCAATGTATCATATGATGATAGTGTGTCGATCATGCCTAAATAAAATATTCATAACTAGTTGTTGAACACATAAGTTTAGGCATAGTAACTTAGTGTTGTTAACACATTTTTTACATGATTTTAGGGATAACACACTATGTCTTTTGGAGCACTTCAATCGACACCCAATATCTCAATTCCTTGGGTGGATTCTTACTCTGTTTATCGATGTGAAGGTCACTTTAATAGACTTGGATTGAAGTCTTTGTTCATGCATTCCATGAGAATATTATTGCATAAAATTCTATTATTCATGCACATTAAGGAACTATCCAAACAAGTCAGATATTAAATACACAAAATTATATCAACTCAACTCTTGTGCTCAACACTACCTCTTGCATGAATGTTTTAAGAATATAATGTAAGACTTCCTTAAATCTACCCTTATCCATCGAAAAACCACACTAACAGATTTAAATGGTCTTGATTGACTCGAGGATCAGTATACATGAAATAATTATTGTGAATAACTATACTACGAGCAATACATTCTTATGGAAGAGACACAAAATATTTATTGGAAAAAATTATATGTATTGAATTGGGTGAGATGTATACTTACTGACCTTGAAAACCCGGAATTCACATGATTTTCTCATTAAACCACATGCACATAAGATTTAATTTTACATCCTATAAATTGTTTAAGTTCCTTTCTCACAACCCATTCGATTTCCATACATTGATGCAATAAAACCCAATCACCTCTTATACACAACTCACTTTTGTCCTCGCATGAGGTGCATTAGATTCATCAGTGAAACAACTAATCTATCATGTGATTATTTCCATTTTCTTATTCTCATGAGGTGATCCTAAAACACACCTTTCATGAAACATTCATATGGTTCTTCAATAATGTATGAATATTCCTTTGCAGAAAGACCTTTCTTCATTCTCATATTTTATGACCCAAAAATTTGGAAACCACTGAGAATCAACACCACATTCAATAATTCTATCATATTGTATAGTAAGACCACATTACATGAGAACTACCTGATGAAACTAGTGTGGGATAAAAAAACTCAATCTATACTCCATTTACAACAAATAAAAACATTGGTTCTAACAATATCCCCTTCTGTGTTTATTGGAAATCAGCAAAAAAATTCAAATAAACCTTAGCCATTATCATGACCTGAGACATTAGAAAAAAAATCCCAAACACTAAATCTATGTGAGAAAATATAGATGAATAAAATAAGATAAGAATAAATAATTTTGATATCTTATTTTGGAAGTCCTAAATATGTCCAATAATTTCTATGATCAATTCACAAAATCATTGCATGCCCTAAAATGTTTCCTTAAAACACCTGATTATCATTATGTCACAAAATCATTTTATTATTTTTCAAAAACTGGAAACTATCACAAATTGAGATTCTCCATAATTTATCCATTCTCTATTATCATGAATCCTCATAAAATTAAATCTCTCTTTTCTCCCCCTTTGGAAACAAACAAGAAGGTACTTAATTTTTACTTGTACTACTCAAAACACACTAACCCTAGTTAATATCTACCCCATAAACCAACATCAATTCCACAAATATACTAAAAAAGTTAATTCAACTAGGGAGAGAATATTATTAATAACTTCCCAATTATCTAGGTTCTAGATGAACACCTAGGTTCAGTCAATGTTTCTCGAACAAATGTGATGACAAGGCTTGGTTAGAATGTAATCCACTTGGTCATCAAATCCAACATGATTCGTTTTAATCATTACTTGTTAAACTATTTCCTTAATGAAGTGATATCTAATTTTAATATATTTCATACAATAATGTGGAATATGATTATTCACAATATCAAAAACTATTTTTTATCACATTGAATCATAATTTACTATTTCACCTCATCGCCAATATCTGTCAGTTGTTGCATTATACACAATAGTTGAATGCAAGACTCTATTGAAGCAATATACTCTACATAACCAGTCCTAATAGATGTACATTCTTATTTATTAATCTATAATCCAAAAATTTCTTTACAATAATAAATAATTTACAATATTTGTACATTCTATATACCACATCTCTAGCCAAATCGGCATCAGAAAATGCAGATAGATTATTATCTCTCCCTATATCAAAGTATATGCTATAATTGTGAGTTCCTTGAATGTACCTCAACATTATTTTTAATTATGTAAAAAAATCGTTTAGATTACTCTAAAAGAGGGTTGATATTCAATTTTTAATGATATAATTATTTCATGTTGTAGACTGGTACAACAATGTTCCAATGATTCTCTTGTTTATTATAGGATCAAAAGATGTATAATACTCAGGCTTTCCGAGTTTTTTCTAAACCACAATAGGTTTCGGCATTTGTTTGGATTCATGCATGTTTAATTTCATCATCATCTATAATGCATATTTTTATTGAGAGATAAAAGTGTAGACCTTCTTAAGAATCACTTTTAGTACAAATAAATATATGAGTTCACTAATTATAGGCATTTAAAATAATTATTTCATTTGATAGGAAAATTCTTCAACTGATCCTTTCCTTATTCCACCAAATATAATATCATATCCAAACACCACCATCATTAATTAATTCATTTAAGAATTCATCACATATATATTTTTGTCCACTCCACCTTTAAATTCGAGCATCATTGAATAAGAATACTGCTGAGGGTACCACACTTGTGGTGCCTGCTTCAGATCATTGAGTTCCCTCTTTAGTCTACAAATATTTATTTCGTCATTACCAAGAATAAAACCCATTTTTTTTAAATGTATAATCCTTCTTCAAAACACATGTTATGAATGGTGTTTCGGTATCATTTTGATACACATTTTACCCTCTTTGGATCACCATAGAATGATAGTTCTCGATTGAATCCAATTGCACCACTATATAAATATTTCTTCAATATAAATTCCTTAGATATATGAATATCCTTTACAGGCCAATAATGCCTTATATATGATCACATTTCCATTGTCATCAAATTTATTTTAAAAAAACAAATTCATTCTTATCACATTGTAATTTTTGGGACTCATAACAAGATCACATGTACATTTCATTGAAATATGGTCCAACACATCATTCAGGAAATTAAACCTATATTAATCTATTGAATCATATTCAAATGATGACAGTTCCAAGATTTATATAATGTTATAATATTCATCATTTCTCATTCTTCTTGTCTTTGTTGGAGCTTTCCAATCCATAATGATATATTATTGATCAATTTCTACTCTTTTACTCTTTATATGTGTTTTTGATGACCTTTCATCTTCTATAGATTACTATTACGATTATTCATCTGTGTTAATATCATCATTTAAGACTTGGTTTTTTTGTAGGCCCTCTATTGTTCCTACATTTAAATGAATCCCTTTTTCACTATCTTCTTTATCTTCTATTATATCAGTGTATAGGATTCTTGGTGTATCTCTCGATTTTTCTTTAATGATAATAACATAATTAAATTCCAAACATATTCCAGAATGATTATTCTATATTGTTTATGAATTTCTATTTGTATAACATCCAAGTAATAGTCTCTCATCTACAACATCATCTTACTTCCATTGATTTTTTTCTGTGTTCCAGATGAAGAATTTAATTCCAAAAACATGAAAATACTTCAATGTGGGATTCCTTCCATGCCATAGCTCATATTTCATCATGTTTTTTCACTTATACATTCATTTATAATTTTTAGTATACACTTATTCTTGAAATTCTCATATATAGTAATGACAAGATATACGCCTCTCAATTAGAATAGTTCTAGCTATATTGTTCACCTATCGATTTCGACTCCCAAACACTCCATTTTGTAGTGGGTTTCTAAATGAAACTATCTCATGCATTATTCTATGTTTATATAAGTAATTTTCAATATAAATGGATCTATATTCACCTCCATTTTCATATCATAGAACTTTGATTGTATGACAAATAGCATTCTAAAATAATCAATGATAACCTTTCATGTAATGAAAAACATGTTGTTTCATGTGTATAATCATTAAACAATTCGTTATACTATACTAATAAATTCAATCAAAACATTATGTCTCTATATATTTTCTAGCCTAATTTATCCGACCTCATATATCTTTTTGTATGAGATTATAAATATTTGAGGCCATTTTCTTCTTTGGCTGATATGAACTACATACCAACTTTCTTCATTTGCATGAATAAAAAATTATTTCACATTCATGATTATAAATAAAATATACCCATTACTATATTCATCTTAGATAAATTTTCCATGAATTGTTGATTATTTTTACCCATACTCAATTTTCACAATATGTTTTCTAATTCAATAATTTAGTAAAAAGTGTTTTAATTACTGTACAAAATGATATTAGTTTCCATCTATTTTTCTTTCTATTAATGAAAAAATTCAGTTTGTTCACTTTTATAGTTAACCCCTTTTAATTTAATGTCACTATATGTTTCGATTTACATTGGTGACTCATAATCAAAAGATAGTGATGCCAACCATCCACATTAAGAAATTCAATTTTCTTAAGTTCATATCATTCCAGTTTCGTACTCCCACTTCCTATGATAATCTAGGAACCAACATTGTCTAACCAAGATATTAAATTAACCATTATAATTATATTTTTCGATAAATATAGATTTCAAATCATATGGGATGAGAACCTGCTATTAATAATTTTAGTATCAGTATTCTTCATAGCTTTGGGAGAGGCTTCTCCAAGATTTGATTTCGAAATTTTCGTCTTTTACTTCCATGGTATATTTGATTGAGTAGAGGATGATGATTTCCTTTTTGATCTCTTTTCATGTGCATTGTTTTGACATAATAATACTTTTCATTCCTAAGATTAAAAATGTTCCAATGAGAAACTCCTTCTAGTGGGTGGGTATTGACATTTCTCTGTGTTATTTAGGTAGAATTTCCACCTTTCCATTACATGCAATGAATATCTTTGTAACCAAAGATAGAGCAGTGAATACAATATCCATAAAATATATTTATTATATAAGATGTAGAATATGAATTTTCTCTCCATTGTTGACTTCTTAGGTCTTCCTGATTTAAATAGTTTCTTTCCTATTCAAACAATGACATGTTTTGGCATATAAATGAGAATAATTTACATTTCATAAAAGGAAATGTATTATCACTTCAATTCCTCATCATTTATCATTCCATAGGAAAATACTTTGTCTATTGATCATTCATAGATACAAGATGATAGTTTTATGTTATCATTTTAGTTGGATATGTGCATTTCTTTTTTAAAACTTATGACGACTTTGTGACCTTTCCATCTGCGAGATTTCCTTTATTTTCCCCCATTTGATTTCCATCATTAGTTATTTCAGAATCACAAAAATTACCTCTATTTCCTATACATCTGTATCATTGATCATACAAAACCTTTTCCACTCTATCATAACCATCATTAGATTTATCTGTCATCTCAACATATGAGAATCATCCAAAATATTTTTTTATTTTTTCCATTAAATTAGATTCACATTATATTTTCATCTTATGTGTAACAACTTCTTATCCAACTCCCTCATCATTATTGGATTTCTACTCTAATTTAGATATATGATTATTTGTGACCATGAAATGTTCTTGAATTCTGAGCTTCAGTTCAACTATTGTTTTGTG
This sequence comes from Viscum album, assembly GCA_963277665.1. Classification (NCBI taxonomy): domain Eukaryota; kingdom Viridiplantae; phylum Streptophyta; class Magnoliopsida; order Santalales; family Viscaceae; genus Viscum; species Viscum album. The sequence goes on along the minus strand of OY728156.1, from coordinate 1,962,859,755 downwards.
CTTTCAAAAGCTGTTTAATGTACTTTTACTACTTATTCCAATCGATCAATTTCAGATTCTAGACGATCAACATTTTCTCATGATTCTTCCAGAACTAGTCTCCAATTTTGGTTTTTATTTCATTGATTTTCATGATTAATAAGAGCATACTCATGTTCTATCTTGTGATTGGAATCATTAGCCACTAATTATTTTCTAGATTTATCTTCAGATGGTCATATATGTTCATCAATAGATATCAGGGATGCTTGTGATCCAGATTTAATCACTGGTTCTTCTTCCTCAATGAATTCATTATCATTATCTTCTTCTTTATAGAAAAAACTCGTTATCCATAATTTATTTTAATATTTGAGGTCTCCCATTATAGAAAACCTTTTCTAATGATCCTCCATGTTTCTTTATTCAGTTTATTCATCATCAAAGTTCATTAATCATCGAGATTAAATGTTCCCAACTCTACTACAACCAAGACAGTAAAGAGGATGATTTCCCTCAAGAAAATATTTCCCTATCATGAATTTCATCGAAGAAGGAAAAATAATTTCTTCCTCCTCATTAAATTCATCAACACTAGTTCCCAAAATCTAAATTTTATTCATGTTTTTTTATACCATTCCATTTCTTACATGAGTCGTGGCATCTTATTGTTTGACTCTCATTTCAAAATCAACTAGACTACTTAGAAAATCTTCCAAGAATGTTTATATAGGTCCCTTTTCCCCAAAAGGGTGAAACATTGGAATTGTAAATTGGTTGAATCCTTATCAAACATTTATTAAAAATGTTAATGTCTTTGATTTCTCTATGAATTCATCTTATTTATCCAAAATCATCAATGATTTTATTAAAAAAGGTTTCAAAATTTTCATTAGGATGCATTGTGTGATCATCAAAACTATTGTGCAAAACATGGGGTTTTTCCTTATTTAAATTATTCTATCCTTCGTATATATTCTCTAGTTTTTTTCCACATAGACATGGAAGAATTAAAAATCATAAAATTAATATATATTTTATTTGAAGTATAATTAATAATATCATAATATTATTTGGAATATGTATCAATTATTTTCCTCTCTATATCAGTCATAGAAAAACATGATGCATCAATGAACTATATCCCTTGTGCAGTGGAAAAAAGAACTTCCACTAAAATAGAAAATAGATGAGATATGATCATGTTCTTTTAAATTACAATGTTTAATCCATCAAGTACGTGGAATCCCCTAACATTTACTAAATTATACATGATTAAAATGGGGAAATAATTAACTCTGGTATCCTATAGACTCTGATACCACTTGAAGGACCCCGGAACACCCTGTGAGGGGAGGTGTGAATAAATGTGTCAAAATTTTCTTATAATGTGCAGGATATTGTTCCCACATTGGTAGGAACCTATTTAACCATTATGGTGGGGACATTTAGAAATCAAACAATAACATGTAGAGACAACACAACTATTTTACCTTGTTCACCACTATGGGATATTCCTAGGATCGTACACCAAAGGTGTTTCTGTCATACATAATTAAACTAATATTTACCAATTTTGACATACAAAAGTTCAAAAACTATCACTCTATGCTTGATACATTTACATTAAAGTATTTTATGTATAGCACACTACCCAGCTAACAACTACCTCACTAACTTAAGTGATGTCTTACTTAGTTTATCAAGATGAAGGTATATTTAGTAGATTTACATTGATTTCTTTTCTATATATATAATGGGACTCTAATTGCATCGATGTTTTGAATTGATCCACATGAAGTCACTAACCGGACAAGTTGGATATTCGAAACATGAATGAATTTCAACACATATCTTATGCACAACAACTTCTCTTGCATGAACATTTTGGGATTTTCGTGTTTTATTTCATTCACTCAACCCCTATCCATCACACAACCACACCAATATTTTCAATTGGACTTGATACACTCAAGGATAATTCTATTTGTATGAGTTAATCTATATAAGTCTTATGTGCGCAACACATTCGTGGAGTATAGACACCAGATGTTTGTTGGAAATGGATATATGTCTAAATTTTTGGTAGACATATATTTATATACCTAGAAAACCCTACCTGTAATTGCCTTTCTCATCAACCCCCATGAACATAATCCTAAATCTGACATCAGATTCAGTATGATAGAGCCTTCTGCATAGCCCATGGCATTAGAATATTTTGAAGTGATAAACCAAAAAACTCTTCCTTCACACAACTCACTTTTGAAATCACATGGGGTGCATAAGATTCGTCCATGAGAAAAAAAAATATTGTGTGTCATTATTTATATTATCATTTTTTTGTGAAACTATATTTAAATGAACATTGCATAAAAAATACTGATGCTCTTTCAATATTGTGTGAAACTTCCTTTTCCAAAAATACCTATCCCTATTCTCAAATATTTAGAACAAATAATTTGGAAAACACTAGGGAATGATGCCACTTTTCACATTATTTTCAGCTTGTGCCATAATAAAATATCCCTTACAAACTCCATAATTAACCCAACGTGGATTGACAACAAACAAAAACCACACTCCATTTAACGAAAATATCATCATTTGTTCCATCATAAAAAATGTTAAGGCATACCCAATGGTAACCCATTATATCATAAAACTAATTCAACAACAATCATTAAAATTATGAGGGTGTTTATTGGTCAAACAAGATGGAACCTATAAAGTTCACCCCCGAATAAATTATAAAATTGCAATGAAATATAACAACACCTTCCTTGTGTTGGTAGATTCATGCCCATTTGGTATTAGCCACTAACTCAAGATGATTTGGAAGAAATCACCATTTTAGATGAGCACCATAAAAATAGTGTAAAATGGATGAAATTTTTTTATCACAACATATGAAGAGAGAAATGGAAAATAGAACCAATAGGACTGAATCTATTTCCGATGTTATTCTAATTCACCTAACGACATGAAGGTTAGAGCTCGGGCAAAGAGATTAGATCAACACCTAGGGGAGGAAGAAATGGGTGATCCCAACTATTTTATGTAGGTGAAAAACTTGGAAAAATAAATTAAAATAATAAATAGGTGTGTTCTAAAATGTTATTTTCACACATTCATTTTCCCGCATGGTTTGGTTACACATTTTGGCTAACCATGCATTGATCGTCAAACACCAACTACTCAATCTGTAAGATCGCACAATTAATGCACATAGTTTTCCAATCCATGTAAAAACCATGCATGATGCCCCCAGTTTAAAATTATAGAGTTCGGTGCACATCCGTACACCCCCTCTTTTATGATCTAGCTAATTGTGCATAGTGAAACCAAAGGGCCACACAGGTTCACCTCGGAGCCCTCTTGGTTTTTCCAAATCGTGCACCCCTGCCCGCCCACCACTAATAGTTGAGTTTTCATCCTCTAGTGCACCCAGAAATTTATTATAAATAAGATTCAGACTCCAAACCTCTAAAACCATACAAAAATAAGTTTCTGGGTAAAAATAACACTTATATTTAGGTTCAGATTATCAAAAAATGATTTGGTGTACCCAACATACTCAACGATTCGAAATGGGCCAGGATTTCAACCCACTCCAAAAACCAAGAATATTTTAAATATGGATAGGTTGATATAATATAATTTTTATATTTAAATGAAACATTATGCATCAAAAAATAATTACCTTCAATATGAAGATGATTGAATGGAATATTGTTCCTAACCACATCAACGAATTCAACACCATCAAATGTCTTTTATCATCAGTTAGATTTATGGTAGATAATGAGGTATGTGATCTTGTTTTAATATATTCATTAACTACCCATTCAAAATACACTTCAATCATAGTGATTAGTTATTCTATTAATACAATAATGGTTCTGAAAGTTGTGTGATAAATGATGCTAGAAGAGGAAATTCATATAAATTAATTTGGATGATTCTTAAGTTTTACTATAAATAAAGGAGGAAGAGGTAGATATAGAAAATTAGATAATCACATATGATGATAAAAATAAATAGTAAAGAGTTGATAAAATCCAAAATGGACATATTTCTACTAGATGGATTTGTGGGATGAAAGAATATGTCATGAATGTGTGGATATAAAAATGGGAGGTTCTTGAAACAAATACAAAAAACATCAAAACTGGAGGAAACGATGATGTGTTACTGGTGAACATGGATAATACTACATATTATTGGAATTTATATTCTATGTAATCATTTAGCTCCACATTTCAAAAGGTTTTTCTAAAATATTATGTTTATGGAAATTTTTAAATGATATATCTCAATGGTGATAAACCCTTAAAAATTGAGGTGATGGGAGATGCTCATATTTAAACCAACAGTGTGAGTTTTCTTGTTTTGGGGAATTTATTTTATATACAAAAATGAGGAAGAAATATTATTTCTGTTAGGCAGTTTGATGATAAATGTTTTAGTAACACAATCACTGGTGGTGCATGGAAAATTACTAGGTGATAATAGCTGGAGATTTTAAATTTTCCGTCTATTACTCTTTTAAATTTCCCATTAAGTAAATAAATACTATGTAAATTTATGATCTTTGTGATTTTTTGAGTTATGTAATAAATTATTAAATGGATTAATATTTTAATTTTTACTAATATACTCATTATTGTAATTAAATTTTAAAGTCATGCATAAATTCAAATTGATTTTCACAATACAAATTTATAATTTTTTGACTATGGAACTAAAATTCTTAAATATATTTATTTTATATTGATTTATAATATATCTATTAAGTTGTGAATTAAATTCATAAAATAAATTTGGAATTTTAATTTCAATTGAGTTATGTTTTTTTAAAATAAAAATTACATTTGAGTGTGATCATTTAATGATGAGAATATAATGATTTGGTTAATTAATTTATGAATTGTAAATAATTTTTTTAATGGATGAAAATATGATTTTAAATTGTTTTATTATTTTTTAATTTAATTACAAAAAATCATTTTCTAAGAAATTAATTTTTGATCTAATGATTACTCAATTATCAGTAAACGCATGGATTTTCGATGACATATCTTCTTGAGGTTTATCCAAGCACCCAAAATTTTTAAAGGAATGGATCTTCAATATAACAAGTTCAAGCGGCAACAACTGTACGAGTTCCCACAAATATTTTTTTTTCATATCCACGTAGAGATAACACCCATGATGAATGTTTGTGAGAGTAATGTTTGAAAAAAGCATTCATTTACTACATGACAATAAAAGATTGACCACCCTTGAACATATATCAACTAAACCAAATTTTAGAAAAGGGACTTAGTTTCTTCAAAAAAAGAGAATGTGCCTTTTATGTGGAATCTACCATGGAAAATGACCAAAGTAAAGAACATTCATGGTGTTTTTGGTTAATAATACTAGAAACCACACCTTTTCTCATGTCATTTCATCCTTATTGATTGTGCCACCATCTTGTGCCAATGGATATTTGAAAATTATGATCATGAAGAAGGTGAAACTAAACCACTCAACTTCATTGAAATTTTCTAATATGAAGATCATTGAAACACCATGGCAATATCCTTGAAGAATAATACCATAAACCAATATTGAATAAGTTTCATGCCCATATTGGGAAAGAAAAGCTCGATCCCATAGCACATGAAGAATGGAACTATGTTGAAACACTCAATTCTCCTTAACCGTGGTGGACAATGAAACTTTTACTGTTTTGATTAATTAATTGGAAAATAAAAGAACTCTCAAACACACTGAACTCCCTTAATCATGATCTAGATAATATGGATGATCCAAAAAATAGGATCCATAGATACACAATGATGATCCAAGATTATATATAATGCTGAGGAGATGAAACCGCACAATTAATACTGAACTCCCTGTGAAGATTCCATGAAACCAAACACCATATGTTATTTTTCTAGTATATTTGAGCTCTAACTATTTGTGATGATTTGTGTTTTTCCATAAGAGATTTTGAATGAACCGTCAAAAGATTACAATAACTAGATATGTGAGAACACATTCTTGCGAAAACCTCATTTTCAAAGAAGAAAATTCAATGTCGCCACTCTTTTAGGGATCTCGAACCCCAAGATCATCATGAATAATTCACACCTCCAAATGAAGAAATAAATCATTAGATATGAGTATCGATTTTAAATTTACCCAATATAAAATTAAATAATTTAATTTTTATATTTTTCTTTCACATGTGAAATTCCATAAATAGTGAGACCATGGTTTCTCCCTCACATTTCGGTTTGATGTTCAATGATTCTTCCAAAAATTCTTCATTGAGGACTATTAACACATTCACATGTTTGTTAGTCCCCAACTATTCGAATGAAGCACATTGAAAATCGACCTCGAAGGAGCAACTATTTACTATATAAATTTGGAATGATAGAATGTGGAAATTGGGGATCAAATTTTATGTTCTTCATGGTTCAATGTACCCAAAATTTCCATGTATATGAAATCAATGTGTAGCCAGTTATATATACATAATTTGATATATATGTTATTATAGAGAATTATAGAAGTCACCATAGCTATTTGAATGCCTGCATATGTGAATGATCACCCTTTCAAAATCCAATATTAGAGAATCTCATGTTGCCCCATAAATTTATAAAAAGGTAAACTCATTTCCAAATTTGGACTATCATTTTCAAAATAAACATGACTCTAAATCCTTTGGTTTAGATGATTTAGGTGAGATAAATATCTATGAAATCCCTCTCCATGTGATTACCATCTATAGTGAAGATAATACTCATTGCTCAATATGAATTTATGGGTGGGTGCCTCATGTCATTATAGTAGTTAAAATATGATATGTTCTCCATTGTTTCAATGGACTTCCCATATTAATGTGATGCTCCCCTATTCTTGGAGTCTTTTTCATCACTAACTCCTAGTGATGTTCGATATGGACTTGTTTGTTTCATTTTTGTAATAACACCAATTATAAATTCTTGTTATAAACAAAAATGCTTCCTAGATTTAATATTTTATTTTTTTGGATGTTTGGATTTTAGTATAATCTTTTATGTATTCTAATTTAAATATTTCATGATTTTTTATTGGTTTAAACAAATACCCTTGGGAGCTCATTCAAATCTTATGATTGTTAACATTGGGATTTATCAAGATTTATTGTTTCTTACAGTCAGTAGGTCATAAGAAGATAGTGAATAATATCATTATTTTATTTTAATATTAAAAACCAAAATTTGCACGAAATTATCATCATGAAATTTCATTTGACTAGATAATGACATGGAATTGAAATTAAATAATGATTCATTGGGATGTGGGGAGAGTAATACACGGTTATAACACTATGTTATAAATAATGAATTTTAATCCAATCAACTATATCCCATGTTTTCAAATTTTAATCCCATTATATAACATTTTGATACATCTACAACATTTTATTCTTTTCAGACAACTCAAATCCCACATTAAGAAATTTAGGTTTGTTTCATAAATAATTTTTTTGAGTGCCCAATGATAGGAATACAAACTAATTTGAATGGTTTTTGTGGAAGTCAATTGTTTTTATTCTAATTTCCTTAAAAAATGTTTCAAATGACTATAAACAATTATTCCTACCACCATAATTTTAATATTGAGGTTGATATAACCATTTTTATAAACATTGAACTCTAAAAACATTGACCAAAAGGAGAAAGAAATTTTCATCATTAAATTTGATAAATATCATTCGTCTTCTTCTTTTCCCACAAGTGTTTCATTAGGTATTTAAAAAATGGAAAATTTTATTTCTAATGTGAACATGACATTAAGAAAAAATTATACACAATATTTCAAAATCAATAACCAAATATTATAATTTTATTACTAGTGGTATTGTGTACTAAAAAATAAATTGATTTCAAATCTACCTAAATATCATAGATTATTAGGTGATTGGAGGATAAACAACGAAGTGGATCTATAATATCAACATGGTGAATATTAAAGTAAGGATGAACTATATATGAAATTAATCTAGAAAATATCTCATTCTTGATTTAGTTATCAAATAAGAAATTATATCAAAAAAAGAAAACAACTAACAAGAAAAATATTCAAGGGGTTTTGGGTAATGTTTAAGAAACTATCAACATCCTTTTCACACCATCCCTATGAAGAAAATTATTTCATGGTATTATTTTACCATGTATTGATTAAAATTAACCAAAAGTTACTAGATTCTTATTCACTGGGGGTATTAATTGATAATTTAGATACAGATATTAGAGAACTAGTTGAGAGAATCTCTCAAAATTCCCAACAATTTGTTAAGAGAACTGTAATTAGTGGTGTATATGAGGTTTCAATTTCCAAATTAAAATTAAAATAAAATGAAATTAAGGACATAAAATCTATTTTAATTAATATATCTAAAAAAATGTTCAATATTCATCACCCACCGCACAACTTCATGTATATTCGCTCTTCGTTTCTCAAGACCATTTCACTGATGGATGTCCTCAAGAAGAAGGGATTGAAAGATTAAATCCATTTAACATATTCAAATATAGAATAAAAAAATTTGAAAAAAATGAATTATATAATTCCCCACCAATAAATTTTCAGTTGGTATCTAACGTCCACAAATGACTCCAATCAAGACAGCTTCACAATAGCCTTTCTAACCCCCTCTATTCCAAACAAAAAGATTCCAACCATCCACAAGATATTAGAAAGTAAAGTATATTGGTACTTAAATGAAATACATGATGATATATGTAATAGAGTCTAAAAATATTCAATAGTCCACTCTAACTAGTCATGGATCATAGATGAAGGGATTGAAAGGATAAATTGACGAGCTTATGACCACAATCAATAATCTAGTAAATCAAGAATCGGGTAATCTTAGTACGCAACCAATTCCTAAACCCAAAAGAAATGTTTGATCTATCAAATCATGGAGTGGAAAATAGATGTTAATAAATTAATGAACATACCAAAAGACCAATGATAGATGTTAACAATAAAATGTACCTGATAAATACTCTTAATAAAAAGATCCTAATGAGGAATCTATGAAGGAACCATCAAATGAAGACAAGGGGAAAGGGATGATGGAAGTTCCGCAATAACCCCAACCACTATTATTTTAAGGATATAATTACAAAATAATCGATGAATAATAACTATAATAATCGATGTTGGTAGAATTAAAAATTAGAGATATTCATCCCACTTTGGGAACTCATCTGCCAAATTAGAAGGTATTTAAAATTAATTAAATAAATGTGGAATAATTGAAGAATTTTGTGAATAAATGAAGGGGTTAGATTATGTTGTAATTTTATTTCCTTTTACACATCAAATTCCCCAAAAAATCTATGATATGTGTATCTTTTTTATCCCCTTAACTATTGGATATCTCAATTTTTTGAAAGAATTGAATGATCTAAAATCATAAATTATTGTTCCACTTTATTCAATTAATTATTCTTTGTAGATTTGGAAAATAAAACCAACCTGAGTGGTTATGAAACTCTCTAATCAATCCACTCCCTACCTAGTATGTTTTCATGAAGATGTTTTCTTATGTTTACAAGGATTCCAAATCCCAACAAACTTATACATTCACAATATTAATGATGTAAAAGGAAAATACAACTCTCCCATCATCCTCTTTATTAAATTCCTCAAGACTACTAAAAATATAATAAATTTAAATTTATGATTCCTTTCCATGGATTATAGTGGGTAAATAGAGAATTTCAACCTCGAGGAGTCAATGAATCACCCATAGGAGGAGAAATATATTTCAATTTTAAGGAATTTTCAACTACCCTACCCTTATAAGAAAGAAATTGATATGTTTGATGATATAATTAGGCATGTGGAATAATTATAAACACCAATCCTTATGGATAATTCTATTTTTTTAATTTAACTCAATATAGATATGGGTTGGAGTGTGGAACAATTTTAATATATTTATGAAAGTTATTTTTATGAGTGACTCAATTATGATACTAATATTTCTATCTTAAAAGTTCAATATTCAAACCTATAGAACACTAAACTAAGACAACAATTAAAAAACCACACTAAAATTAAACTTATTTTCCACCATAGAACATAAAATATTCATTTTAAAATATATATGAGGAACATAAAGTTATAAACTCAAATAATTTAAAACTTATCCAAGAACACCAACCAGGAAATATTTTGAATCATAACCCTATGGACATAGGATAGAAATTAGTTTAATTCCCATGAATTATCCATACCACTGGGATCAATAGCATTTTTCTAGAGGATTATTACAAACTAGTGAGATAGCCCCAAATGAGGCTTAAATGAGAATTATTGTAGTAGTAAATAATGTGTTAGAGATAATTATAAAAGATAGAAGAATCTACACCATTTCAATCTCGTAAAATGTGAGTGTTATACAAATATTTATGGAGAAACCTAGGAATTCAATTTTGAAAAATGGTAAGAATGAATTATAACAAACAATAATTCATAATAGCTTTATATTCTATATAAACTCTAGGATATTGAACCATGATTTGAGAAAATAAAAGTTTCTCCATACCCTTTTTGGATCATGTGTTGTTGAAACTTGCTAGAAAAATCCATTATTACTTAATTGATGGTTTAATGGGTACTTTAAATATATAATAGATTTTGAGGACCATGACAAGGCAACCTCCACATGTCCCTTCATTATGTTTTCCAACTAAAGTATGCCTTTGAGTCTTTTCACTATGCTAGGTACCTTTTAGAATTTCATGGTAATTGTCTTCTACGACTTGATTGAGAGCTACATAGTGGAACTATATGATGATTTTATTATCTATGGAACTTTTTTTCAAAGTTTTATATAAATTTTAAAAAATGTTTTAAAATATTTATTGATAAAAAATTATATTAATGTTTTTAAAAATTATATATTATGGTACAAGATGACATTGTTTGGAAAATTTTATTTATCATGATGTAATTTAAGATTATAAAGCTAAAGTAGTTTTTATTTTATCCAAGACCACCACACTTTTTTAAGACACATAATATCATTTAATGGAGTGTTATATTTTGGAGAAGGTTTGTTAGGGACTTTAGAAGTATTTATTTTCCCCATACTAACATTATTAAAAAGGATATTGGTTTTTTAAATGATTAACACTGGATATATTTTGACTGAATGGAATTATGCTTTACCACATCTCACATGATCTATCTTCCAAATTTTGAGTTAATCCATTAAAATAACATGTAATTATACGAAGAGAGAAATAGGGGTTGTGATCTCCCAAAATGTTAATAGGAATTCAATATTGATATACTGGACATCATAAAACTTATACAAAACCATAATTAACGACAAAACAAAAAAGGATTCATTTTAAATATTTTTATAAATTTAGAAAAATTTAATTCATATCTTCTAGGGAGTAATGTAACTCTTTATCTTGATCATTCATAACAAGTTGGATGACTAGTGGGATGGATATTTCATATATAAGAGTTTCACCAAAATATTGAATATGGGAAGGTATATGAATACCTAGAGGAAAACCACATGATCTAGATACCTCACATTATCAAAGTACAACCAATCCTATAGACTAATATAAATGATTCCTTACCTAGTGAATAACTATACAACCTCACCCAATTTCTATGGTACATTGACAGAGTAAATTTCAAATAGTAGAAAAGGTACCATCATACTTTTCAAAAAATAAATCTCCTCTATTAAAATCTGAATAAAACTATTATGTATGGTAGGATCCTTATTTATAGAAAATTTATAATGACCATGCCATTAAAGTGTGCATCCTTGAAGTCTAAATGAACCGTATGATTTGTTTTTACCATAAACATGCATTTGGAGCCCATTTGGGACCCCAAAAAATAGTTAAAAAATTTTAGAAGCAATATTTTTTGGACCATAATATTTAAAAATTAATATAAAGTTTTTATAAAAATGTATCAAATTATAGGTTACTGGTGTAATTTGTAAACTACATGTGATTCCAAAAAAACCATTGATTTTTGTGATATTTTTTATATATGGTAAATTAGATTCCTGGCCCCATTTCTCAATTCATTTGTATTTTCTGACATTTTTTTGAAATATAAAATATTTCTATGTGAATTAATTGAAAAAATACATAATTGTATTATTAAAAAATTAATTAATGTGTTTCTAAAATCAGTGGTTTTTTTAGTTTTGCAATACAATTAATTATAATCATTGACCAAGGAACCTACATATGAAATAAGAACATGGTGGAACTAAAGAAAAAATATAAAGTTCAACCTAGATATTCACCACCTGATAACCACAAAAAAGGATTGGATGAGGTTTTCAACATAGAATTCCATTTTTTTGGAGTAAATAGTAAATCATTATTACAATTACTAAATTAAAAAACACGATGATTCATTGTGGGTGTACATAACTACATAAAAAATCCCATTAGATTTCTCTCTATAAAGAATTTTTCTTAGTGAACATTTTCACTTGCTAGTTGAGCTATAATAAAAATCCTTTTGGGTTGTTAAAATAGTAAATATAGAGTTTGGAATGGTTGGATTGTATACAATTCTGGAAATTAGGGAGATTAAGAAGATATGATGGGAAACATATGAAAACGCCCTGCTTTATAAAGTGAAAGCTAAATCTTCCAATGATAAATTGATTCAAAAAATAGAATTTGAATCTAGAGGCGATGTTTTAATATTTTTTGCAAGGGTGAATATATTCTCACATAAAATTCATTCCATGTTGATTATTCCACACACAGTAAATAATACATTTATTTTTAGTGCTTTTGATATTAAAGGGATGGTAAAAATAATTCATTCAAGGTGAATGGATAACAATTGAAGATGTTCTAGGAGAATTTTAAGAAAGAACCTATTAAGGAGACAAAAATCATCCTTGGTGATATTAAATAGATCACATTCAAAATGTCTCTTAAATAATAATTGTTTGGTTATTTTACTTTATTTTGAATTAATTTTAAAATAAATTCATGTTAGAATTCAGTTATACGTGTATGTTAAAAAAGTTTCTGTGAGTGGGGAGAATTATATTTCAGATGTAAATAAAATGATATATATTTTATACATAAAAGATAAAACAAATCATTAAAATGTTGTTTTATAAATGTATACATAGTTTATTTAATTTTTTTAATATTTTAATATTTTTAATAAATGAAATTGCATTTGAACATGTAAATTATTTTTATTGTTCTTGAGCATTCAAAAATTATTCAAGTTGGACTGCGAAAATCACTACATTTTTTGAACTCCAAGTGATTTTTGAGGAAATTGGTAATATTATTGAATCTAAAAAGATCAAATGATTTTAGAAATGTAATTATTATCTTGGGAAATTATTTTATATCATTTTTATAAATTCTAACTGAAAATTGAAATCTTGAATCACTACTAACTAGGAAAAATAATATTCTTTTATGTATAATGTTTTTTATACAAATTTACATTATATTTCTAATACCCTTTCTTATTGAGAGAAGATTGGAAATTTCTTATAATCCATTACATAGATTTATAGACTCATATATTTTAAATCATTGAGATACTTTCAATAATATTGTGTAATTTGATTTACAATCTCCACATTTTTTTTCTTGATTACTACCATGAACCTTAATCTTTTTCAATCTCATAGATAATAATGAATGGTAATATATGTTTAATAAACATTATTAGATAAATTAACATTAACCTATCTTCACTCTAGAATATAATTTTATAAATAATTCATGTATAATTACTACTAATAGGGGCTTCAATTGATTTTTTATCAGGTAATCATCTAATGATAAGGTGTTTGTGAGAGGTGTAATTAATAATCATGGGATATCTCAGAGATTCAAATAATATTGGGTCACATTAATTCTTTGTAATCTATTTTCTACAACACACACTTCTCTTAAAAAATGTGTAAAAAATAAAAAAATGGATATAATTCTGAAACATTCAATGTGATCATCTGAGTGATTCATAACCATAATAAAAGAATATTGAATGATAACTATTCATTACTCTGAGAGGGAAAACTCATTTACCCTAATAAAAATAAAATTTATAGAGATAGAATGAATATAAAAAAAATAAAAAAAATATGGCATCAGGATGAAACATTATTTGGATTCATTTCATGACACATGAATAGGGAAAAAAGTAAATTTGGATGTTTATGACACAAATTGTGTAGGTGACATTGTGTGAGGTATTCATAAATTATTTAATTTATATACAAAGAATTTTAGTTAAATATTAAAATATTATTTTTTCTGCATATATGTTTCTGAAAATTTCCCGACCAATCGAAGATTCATAGAACAACATTTTCAAAATACTAATGATTGATTTTATTGTTTTAATGATTAACAAATTATAGAGATAACAAATTTCCCAGGAAAATGGTAAATACTCACTCCTCAAGTATGAGAATAACTCCACAGAAATATTTTCTCTTGGGATAAGATTAGAAATATACAACATGTGGGTAGGTCATGAAATTTTTATTGAAATTATTTTGAATGTTATATTTTATGAAAATAGAAGAATTTATTGTTGTTTAAATTAAACACAAGTATGAATAATGATGTCATTTTTTGGAAAGAACAACAAATTATATTCTAAATATTTTATAAATATTTTAGAATTATTTTGTGATCATATCTTTTCATTTTATTTATGTCCTCTTCTTTGAGTTGAACCTTCTTTGAAAATTTATTTTGAATTGTAAAAATCTTGTAAATACGTAAATAAATTCAATTGAAGGACATAATTTTCTAGGAATGAAATAGATATTGTTTGGATGAGTGATAAGATCTCACAATTTTGAGTTTTTTTATTCATTGAAATTACCTCTTTTAATCAAATATATGTTGGGTAAATTTGTGATATTTGTGACTATTTGAGTTTTGAAATTAATTGTTTATTTTCTTAAAATGATGTTTTATATTGATATATTAATCCTTGGAATTAAATTAGTAACTCATACATAAATTAAAATTGATTTTTTCACTTTGAACTTATACTAGATTTATTAGTGAACTAAAATTATAAAAGAGAATTAATTTCAATTAAACATTAATTTATTAGTTATTTATTGTATTAATTCTATAAGGTAAATTTGAAATTGGAATTGTAATTGAATGATTTTATTTGAGAAATGAAAAAATGGATTATATTTTGAAAATTTAATGATTATAAGATAATATTTTAATTGATATATTTAATTAATTTTAAATTACTTATTTAAAGTCTGATATATTTATTTAAATTTATTTTTATCAATTTTTAATTTAATTAGAAAAAAAATATATTGTAGTAAGAAAAAAAATTTTGATGTGAAGATCACTCAAATTTCATAAAATTTTATGATCAACATTGACTTATCTTCTTTTGATTTATCCAACCACCCAAAAATGAAAAAAATCACCCATCTACTACATTTCAATACCATGCAACTACAAGTGTACCAGTGGACACAACTATAAAATTTGCTAAGACCAAATGAGGATTCAGACAAGATGTTTGAGTAAATTCTTATATGAATTAAACCACATAAAATTTGAATTTGTTGACATAGATATCCTCTAGTGTAGTTCCGATCTTTGTAGAGACCAGATTCATTATTGTGAATCCTAGTAGTTTCAAGGAAGTATCTACTAATCAAATATTTAAAAACATCATGTATCTATGACCTCACCATGACACCAACATCACATAATATCCATACACCCAAAACACTCAGTAGTTCACATCCTCTCCCCCAACTCTATAACAAGTCCTAGTTCTTGTCAGGACTACCATAATTAACACCCAAAAATAAAATCAAGCCTAAAATTGAGGACCTGATGGACTAATCCTAGAACCCATTGTTCATAAAATTATTCCCATAAGGGATGTGATATCCAAATTAATTACATAAACGTGTAACCAATATTTTTCATTATATATAATGTTAAAACAATAGGGTCAGTAGTTATGTAATGCATGTTTAATATCTACATCAAGTTCAGAATAATAATTATGAAGCCAAGAAAATGTAACAAGTGATTTTCACTAGTTAGTAAAAAGTAATTTCATAAGTAAATTTTATATGTAAATGTGTATTTATAAATAAATTACCTATGTGAAGGTAATAAAAAAATAATTCTTTGTGTGAATTTACCAGAGGATTTCTATAACTTTGTAAATGTCATATATGATTTACACAAACACTTTCAAGGTAATGAGGGAGTTGTAAGGGATAGTTATAGGTAACGGATATTGAAAAAATTCTAAATAAAGGTAATGAGGTGATGAATAAGGTTATATTGTTATTTTAGGTTCTTATATAGTTATTTAAATTCACTACATTAAAATAATAAGGAAATATTTTTAGATGCATAAACTGGAGTTAAGTTTCTAAGAATTATTGTATTTAAAGATGAAGTCAATACAGACTTTTTCATGCATTTAATCACATGAATTTGATATGTGTTTATTAATATGGATGATCATGGAGTTGTTTATGTGGTATATCTAGGCTAATAAAAAAACATATCCATTATTATGGTTGATCTTCAATGAGATGAACTAGGTTCTAGAATTTTTTTATTCTAATGAAATGAAATTTGACAATCCTTGGTATGATATTCTCAAATGAAAAATAAATATCACAAATCATATCATGATGTAAAAAAGTTGTTTAAGAATGGGTGAATAAAAAAAATTATATATATTCATGTTATATTCAAGTATTTATATTGGATAAAGAAAAATAAATATGTCACTATGCCATAGTGATTTTTCAATGGTCATTTTGGTGACCATTTTTGGAAATACAATCTACTTGTGATAAAAAATTTGTTTATTGATGTCATAGGTTATCGCATATTATTTCATGTATTAATGTAGAGGTGTCAAATTTTTAATTGGATTTATATATAGTGGGATTTGAGGATATAATGGATCAATATTTATTCAAATACCATGTCAGAATAAATTATCTATTGTTCAGGGAATTCAATAACTTGTTTAAAAAAATTATCTGATGTAGCTTGAGATCAAATGACTCAAGAAGAAAGACACCGTATAAATATTTCTCATAAAATTAAATTTTAAATAATCCTCAAGAATATATGAGAATAATATCCATTATATCATTATGAAAATATATTTTGTATAGTTGAAGAAGAAAATGGTGAGAATATTGGGAAGTCACATAAATTGTGTGATAGATTTATGAGAGCCCAATACATATGACAAGGTAAGAGTGGGATGTGAATATCATATAAAAACATTCAACATTTCACCAATGTATTTGATAAAATTTATAATAACTAAATCACTCAAGATATGTAGGAGTCTCAAGAACAACAAAATTATTTTGAAGAAAGTTTGATGACCTTGAAGAATTATTATGGGTGAAAGCATTATGATCCACCTTACTAATGAATGGATATCTATTTCACAAGTGGCATAGAACAATCCAAGTGAATAAAAATAATTTTTTATCAGACTATTATATTTTAATATGAATATTTTTATTTTGGGGTCTAACCAATAGTTAGAAGCTTTTAATCAGTATTTTAGTCCAATCATTAGAAATTGTGATTGAAGCGTATAACTATTGCAGGGAGTTCCCCTGCATGAGAGGTAGTCCCCATGAAATAATATATGATATATTGGTTATCTTCGTTGGTCAAAAAAAGAAATTAGAAAACAATTTTTATTTATAGTATACATGAAAACTAATAATCAATGTATTAACATTGAAATTGTAATTCCAAAAATTAAATGAAATATTCAAATGAATACAACTAGTGAATAACCACATTGTACATGAATTGGATAGTTTATAATACAATTACATAAAATTAGTGGAAAATTATAACCTTAAAAGTTTGTAATATTTTCCTACACTTGAATAATCTAAAACTACATGCTAGATTTACATTGAAGTACAAAAGATAAAATCTAGGGAACCCATCCTCAAAAGAATTTTCTTAAAAAAATTAAAAAAAACATAGGATGTAAGATGGAATAATTGAATTAGTATTCAAGAACCAAAATTCAAAAATATAAGGTAATGATGAAATAAAAATTTAATGAATAATTTTAATGGGGAAAATAAATTAAGTGCTTCATCCATTATCCTACATGCATTATCAAAAATTGTCAAGGTTCATTCTCTATATAAAATAATTAAATTCCAAAAGTAGTAAGTGGTGAGAAAAAAATGGAAAACCAAAAAATATACTTCACACTTAAAACAAAAAAAGAGGATGTCTAAGACATAAAAAATATAAATAAATAAAAAACACATACAATATCAAGATAGAATTATCAAGGCTCGGTCTCACCCTTTTCGAACAAGAAACATGGTGCATGTAGTAAATTTTTAATCAATGTGTTGGTAAGGTTCATCACTATTATCCAAGGTTTAATCACAGCTTACCAAGATCAATAACAAGAAACCCCTCAATGGTTTGGCATGAAAAATAGATCATGATGATGTTGTATGGGATCTTTCATCAGCGATCTTCTTGGGAAAGGTGTAGATGTGTCCTACAAGTTTATGAACCAGAACACGTACCTTCATAATTGTACACTCGGATTAGATTATGCAAGATATCTCACTCAAGTATATGATATATATATATATATATATATATATATATATATATTCCTTAGATCCATCATGAATTTTATAAATACGATGTCAAGGGGAATTTCTATCTTCTACCATCTAAGGAGTTTAGGAATAATTTCCTCCTCTACCTCCTTTGTCGAGAAGATCAATGATGTTGGACTCATTGTGGATGCATCAAACCTCAAAGATAGACCACTCTCTTCATGATGGATAAATAAGAACCAAAAAGTAGAGAATTTTCTCTCCTACTGACTCTCCTGGTAGAAAATAAATAGAACTAATGGAGGGAGTGATCACCATGATACCCTATAACATATAGCCACCATACTAAAGCCCTTGCCTAAGACACATGGTCTGTGGTTCTTAAATAGTTTTTTCCTGATATCCAACTACATTATAAACTATCAGAAAACAAGGTGTTATCAAATAAATTAATTTTAATTATCAAAAAAATATGAATATAAATATTCAAAAATATCATCCTCAGAAATAAAAATACAGAAAAATAAAAATATGAAATATTAGAACACTCCCCACCAAGGAAATTAACACCTAGCCACAAGATGATTCCACATCACCTACACAATCAAAAATTTTGTAATAACATCTTGAATAGGTAAAACCTATTATGAAAGATACCAAACATTATCCTAATAAGTATCACAATTACATGTGGAATCTTTATTGAATAGTATTTAAACACCTAATAAAAAGGATTAGAATTAAAGAAATTGTAAAAAATATGATAAAGTCCCATATTTTCACTTGCTAATGTCACACATTGAGATAATTCCAATAAGGAAATATAGACCAAAACTTTTCGTACCAATTGGTCCCTCAAATAAATCCTATATTCCTCTAAAACCCAAATAGATAGATAAGAACCGTTATATAACAAAAAAATACAAAAAAACTCAAACAAATCACAAAGAATTAAATATCAGTATAAAATAGTGAATTGATGATAAACATCATAAAATGAACTATTAGAGAGAACATGCATAGTAAAGGAAAACAACCAACTAGTAAGGTCTCTACCTAAAAAAACATAGAAGGATGAATGTACCCAGACCTATCAGCTTTAATCCAGGACACACTACATTGGACACTTTTAGGAAGTCACTCAACTCTAGGAACTCGAAGATCCTTAACACATGGATCCATAATCTCTGTCCAAGGAGATGAACGCCTAAAAAAATCCAAAAGTATAAATCATCTAATAAAATGAAAACAATAATGATAGATGAATTTAGTCCCGATATCGTAGTATATGACTGGTATTCATGAAGAAAAGTGGGAATCGAGCTAGAAACATAGGGGAAAATCTAGAAAAGTGATTAAAATCATATTCTAGTCTTACTAATGGAACAAAATTTCTAGAAAACCAAAAAAAATCCACTAAATATGGTCAAACATGCAATAATTATTCTCAGATATCAACAAATGGACAAACAAGATAATGGCAACCACAAGCTCCCCAAAACATAACACAAAGCTCACTACAGGTCCATAGCCAAATAAAAAGTTATAAAGAACATGAAATAACACAACAAATCTACAGATAAACTCATCTCCTAGGAAAAATGTAGAACATACAGACACACGATCCTACTAAGATATTATAACTAACAAGATCTAAAATGTAGTCCAACCATACCTAAACCCATTCCTAAAATGAAAGTAGAGACACACATAGGTAGAAACAACAAAAAGAAATCAATAATGAACGGTCTAGGAATGAAATCATAGAAATATTCAAGGAATCAAACTATTTTCAATAGAATGAAATTAGACCCCAAGAAAACTGACAACCTAGATGAATGAAACAACAAAGCATGCTAAAATAGGAGATAAAATTTACCAAAAAATAATTGGAAAACAATGAAAAAATAATTAAAATTATAATAAATAAAAATTTAATAATCAATTAGGCTCTAATTGAACTTTGTTTTGGTGGATTGCACTATGTAGGATACAGCCTCCAATACATAACCTTGGATCAACTGTTAATCTATGTTCATCAAAATTATAAATGAGAAAAAAATGTTTATTTTATGATTACATACAATGTTACAATAAAAGTAATGTCATTTAAATTGAAATTTAAAAACATAAAATGATATATTAAAAGGAATAAAGCTGGTGAAAAATAAAATTTGGCATGAATTGGATGGTGTCAAATAAAATAAAAAACTAGTGGTGGTAAATTAGAACATTCAATGCTTGAAATATTTTCCTACAACGAAATTATATCAAAATAAATGTTAAAATGACATGGAATAAGTAAGGATATAATCTTGGGAATACAGGTACCCAAAAATATTAACTAAATAAAAAAATTTAAAACAAGAATTCATAGATAGTAAACTAGTATAATTGAATTAATATTCAAGATGTAGTGTTAGAATAGCTAAAATTGGCCAAAAATTTAAAAAGAAAGAAGTTAAATGGGTAATAGATTTAAATTGACCAGATGTTGTCCAACATTAATGTGCTGGAATTATTAGTGGTGTTTTACAATGAAAAATAAACGGATACCAGAAGAAGAAAGTGGTGAAAACAAAAAAATGGATAGACAACCGTCATAGTGTACATCACAGAACAAACAAGGAGGCTTCCAAATACTTCAATAAAATAATAAAATAAAAATTCAAATGCGAAATATACCCCCTTACTAGGGATTAGTCTCATCAATTTCAAATAAGAAACTCATTACGGGCTCTGAAATCATTTTCGTCACATTATCAGGGTTCTTCGATGTGGTCCAGGGTGTCGTCGCCACTGACCGGGATTAAGAACTTGAAAAGCCTCTATGACCTGACTTCATAAATGGATTAGTATGATGTTGGAGGGTTACTCAATTAATAAGAATCAAGTGATATATGTTTTTGTTTCATACATGATCATGAACGATAACTTCTTCCCCTATCATAACACATTGAGTGCTGACACAACAAGTTATCCTCCTCATGTGATTTCCTAGGTTGTTCTTCATACATCCTCACGAGATGTATCTCGAAAATTCCATGTTCAATTTACATATTTTTTCATCCAAGTTGTTCTTTCATAGGTACCTATATTTCCTCTTTCAATAAGTAGATCAACCAAATAGTCTCCCTATTCAATCATCTTTTGACACACATATGAAAAATGTGACTATTTTATGAATTTTATGCATTCAATGTTTTTCAAAGGGATTGTAAATGGTGTTTAATGCCTCTTGTTAGGGATTTGGAGATTTCTTGACATAGTAAGGTGTGCCTATAACCGATTATAATAAGGCATTATCCAAAACCAACTTAGAGAAATTGATATTTTAAAATGATATTATGGAATTAGTTCTAGCAATCCATCACCAGAAACAATATTTGAAGTGAAGATGGTTTCATGTATAAAAAGAACATTAGATCCTTAAACATATTTTACTAGGAACATTATAGTTTTAATTGATCATTTTAATAGCAATCTATGTTTTCTGGATATTATTTTATTGTTATTTATGATTTGTGAAAATCGAATACTACCATAGATGCTCTATCAAGGGTGGCATGGGTAGTTGATTATCTATATGTGGAAATTTCATAACATGGTTCGGAGGATCCGATGTATTGAAAGAATAGTTACATAGAGATGTTAATATGATGGAAGTAATAGATATGTTATAGTGTAGATGTGCCACAAATCTTGGATATTCTTTCTGAAATGGATTTTTATTCTATAATAATGTCTTGGATTTTCCCAATTGATCAAAATTAATTCCATAATTATTTAAATATTATCAATATTGTCCAGTTGGATGGACCCAAAGGTACATGAAAACATATAAATTCCTAGAATGTTGGGTGTAATGGGATTAAATTATATGATCATTAATTCATACATAACACTAGTTTAATAATAACCAAATTTATAATTTGTTTCTTAAGATAGTTATCCAAAAAGTGCATTACCATCACTCTATTACATCCTGACATAATTTACTTGGTATAATTTAATGGGAATTAAAAATATGGTTTTGCTAAATAGTTTGATTGCAGTGGTTGCACCAGTGTTGTGGGACACAAATAGAAATATAATATATGTTCTAAAATCTAAATGATTAACGACAACAATATATTCTTATTTGTATTAAATTCATTTAAAAACCTTTATAGATTATTAGTAGACACACAGAGGTTGGAATATAGTAACAATAAAATGACAAAATTCTTGAAATCCAATAAACTGACCAATTAAAGTGAATGTATTATTGACATTCACAAAAGCAATCACGATAGGAACATGTGAAAAACTAATCCACTATCCTAGTTGTTTCCAACTAGTAAAGATATTAAGGGCTTCATTGAGGTTGTAGTCGTCATGGAAAAACATAGAATGCGCTAATATAAGAACTATGTTCATGAATTTTTTAGGATGTTTGATAACAATACATAAAGGGATAAGGATGATTCAAGACAAATGTGGTTCAAGAAAAAATAAAGTCTATAGGGATATAATCTACTCTTGTCCACTGTAGACCTATGTACATAGTCAAATAAGCACCAGAATATATTTATTACTAAACAATGAAAAAAACCAGATTAAAATAATTGAATGAAATAAAGGACCAATAAAATAATATGAGGATTATATATCGTTATAACAGATGGATGTGATAAAATTTGACATTCATAACATGAAATATTAAATCCTTGTTGTACTTATGCTGTAAACATGCATGGAAGGATAACAAATAACACACATAGAAAGAAATGAAAATAATAATGAATGATAAACAACATATTGTTTTTTTAAAAGTTAGAACCAATTAAATATGATTTTAATACTTCTAAACACTATATTATCCATATAAAACCTAATTCCCACATTACTACATTTTTCTCATGTTTAAAAATCATTTTTTAGTACCCTACAACATTACCACATCAAACCTAGCACTGTTCCTTGGTAAGGAATGTTTTTTGTTTTAATTTTGTTTTAAAAAATGGTTTTAAATGCCAAGATCAATTTCTTCTAACCCCTATTATTTTTATCTTATGGTTGAGTGAACCATTCAATCTAAACATAGAAATATAATATTAATTCAATAAAAGGAAGGAGATTTTATCACAATTACATTTTATAAATATTTCCTCTTTTCTTATTGATTACAAATATGTACTTTAGGTAGTGATAAAATAGAAGATAATATTTCTCAAGTGTATGATGCTTTGAAGGAAATGTATTGACCAAATTTCAACATCAATAACGAAAAAATAAAACTAAATGACCAACATGACGATGAACACAAAATTGGAATGATGGTTCTTATTCCTACATGTCATGGATAACCAGGTGAAGACCTTAACCTGGATTTTGTATAATTTAATTGATTATGATGTGTAGTCATTACAATAGGATCCATTGATATTAAAATATGTTAGAAGGATTCCTCATTCTCTATTGATGGAGAAACCAAGGAGTGGCTCCATAATCTGCAGCCTGGATAATTTACCTCATGGGATTAACTAAAAAGGAATTTACTCTATAAATTCTTATCCTATTCATTGAGTTCTCAAATATTAAATGGTGTGTGCATAATCAAACATGAGACAATAGAAAATTTCTATGAGTTCTAGGGAAGGTTCAAGAAATATTTTCCCTCCTTCCTCCCCCATCCCTATAAAGAACAAAATTTATTGGTACTTATTTTACACGGATCGATGGAAAGTTAATTTAACCTATTAGATGATTCATCCAAAGGAACACTAATTTATAATTCACCTTCTAATGTAAGATAATTTATTGGGAGAATCTCTCAAAATTCCAAAAACAATTGTATGAGAACTACAACTAGAGGTGTACATGAGGTAAAATTTTCAAAATCACCATTACTAGAAAATAAAATTGATGAAATAAAATCTATAAGTAGATAGATATATGGGAACAATGTTCATGAGTGATCTCCCACCAGACACCCTCATCTCTGTCAGCTCTTTTATTCTAAGGATCATTTCACTAATGGATGCCAACATGTTCAATGGAATGAAAGCAACAATTCAATATAACATATGCAATTATAGTATCAACCAAGTGGAAACCAAGGATTTAGATAATTCCCCACCCATAAATTTTGATTTGGGAACCAAAAAACATAATATACACCATTCAAGTAATCTTACCAATAGCCCTTCCAATCCCCTCTATTCCAAATATAGGGTTTCCATCCATCCACAAGATACTAGAAAGGAAAAGCTCAAGAACCCTCCCTAAATGAAATAAAGAGATAAGTAATTGAATCTCAAAATAGTCAACATTCCACTCTCACCACTTATGTATTATATTTGAAGTAATATAAATTGTATTTCATATATCTCATAACAGACCTTAAAAATATAATAAATAAAGGATCAAGTGAGATTCTTATACATCAAATTCCAAACCCTAATCAAAATTTTAAAACCATTATATTAAGGAGTTTCCAGGATCTAGAAATAAAAAAAGAACCACCCTTAGGGACCAAATCTGAAATTGTACATCAATATGTACCTAGTGAATCTTTCCATGAAAAATAACCTGATGATATGTCTATAAAGGAACCCTCAAATAAAGATAGGGGTAATGGGAGGATGAAATATCCACATCAACCATAACCTCTTTTCCCTATAAGGATCAAATCACCTAAGAAAAACTATGATGAATCCCCACAAAAAAAATATTTGAGGTTTTTAAAAAATTTGAGATCAAAATCCTTCACATGGAATTCATTAGTTAAATTCCAAGGTATAAATGATTCAATAAATACAAGTGCACCAAGGGAAAGGGATTATGAGGAAACAAATATATAAGATCAGTTAATCGTGTTTCATATCATGTTACCCCTTAACATAACCTAAACTTTAAAGATCCTGGTAACTTTTCTACACCATTAAGTATTCAAGAGATTTTATTCCAATGTATTGTGTGATTTAAGAGACTCAATTATTATAATGCCTTATACCATTTATTTTTCTTTATCAACTAGAGAACTCGAACCCACAATAGTGGTTATGCAACTTAGTAATTGAGCCACTAGATATGTATTAGGCATTCTTGAATATGTATTTATATCTGTATGAGGATATACATTCTAGATAAACTTATATATTCTCAACATGAATGAAGGAAAAGGTAAAGATCACTCCCCCGTCATTCTAGGTAAATAATTCCTCAATATTATAAAACCATAATAAATGTCAATAAATATACCATTTTATGAATTTTTGTGAGGAAATAATAGATTACAAAATCCTTATCTTAGTGAAGTACCCACTTGAAGAGAAATAATTTTTTACATTAAATCATTTTTAATTTCCATATTATTCCAGGGAAGAAATTGAAATTTTTATTTAAATAACTATAATAGGAGAAGAAATAGAAACACCCAAAAAACTTTATTATTATATTTTTTAAAATGAAATAAATCTAGATAGTATTTCAAGTTTTGTAAAATTTGACGATATTGACGAAATATATTATGATGAGTTAATAAAACATATTACAAATATTTCTTTCTTACATGTATAGGTTTCCAATGTTGTAAAATCTCAATTAAAACATCCATACAAAACCCACTAAACGAGAAGATAATTTTCTACCATCAAACATAAAATATTACATTTTAAGGGAATGGATAAACAATGAGTCATAATACCAAATTATTTAGAACCCATCCAAAAACATACACTGTGAAAAATTATGAATCATAATCCTTGGGACATATGCTGGTTGTAAGTGAACTTCTTATGAATTAACACATTTACCTATATGCATATTATTTTTTTGATGGTGAATCCACAAAATCTACAGAACCCCAAAGGAGGATCAACCCGAATCTTTTAGAAGTAGTAAAAAAGTGTAATAGAAACTCTTAGGATATGGAATAATATACACATATCGGTATCCCAATGGGTGAGTCCTATAAAAATATCCAGGAATAGGACTATATTTTAAATGAGAAGACCAAATTAGTTCCCACAAGAAATCAAAATAACTGGAGAGTCTGCAGAGATTTTAGGATATTGAACCATGTGACCAGAAAAGATCATTTTCTGATACCCTTTGTTGACCAAATACTGGAGAGCCTAGATGGTAATGGTCATTAATGAATCTTTTATGCATTATATTGAAATTTTTACATTCCAATAGCTCTATAGGAATAAGTAAACAA
The DNA here is from genome assembly GCA_963277665.1 of Viscum album. Classification (NCBI taxonomy): domain Eukaryota; kingdom Viridiplantae; phylum Streptophyta; class Magnoliopsida; order Santalales; family Viscaceae; genus Viscum; species Viscum album. The sequence continues at coordinate 1,962,832,876 of OY728156.1, read as the reverse complement.
AAAATTCACATTTTCCTTCAGTATGTTTCATACTAAAGGATGCATTTTCATCATTTAAATTCAATAGGTACCATTCAATGCTTCTTTGTAAGTATCTTTTTAGACAAAATTTAGTGCTTCATAAAGGTACTCCATAATTTTGTTACTATCTATGGATCTTTTTTTAAATGTCAGATAGAATTTTTGGAAATGTTTTCAAAAACATGTATTGATATTTTTTTAAATATTCAAAAAATATATTTTATGTTGGAAAAATGAAATTTTTGGGGCAATAAATTTCAAAATCTGGAATTGAATTAGAGTAATAAAAATTTAATATTATATCTAAAATACCTTACCCACCAATATGAGACACATCATATAATTTCATGTACATGTCATATTTTATATAAGTCTTTTTAGGGACTTTAGAAAGATTGCATTTCACCTGATTAACTCACTCAACAATGAAACTAATTTTGGTTTTTATGATTCATGAAATCCATACTATGACCAATTTAAATAATGACTATATAATTCCCCAACTATCTTCACACAGAAATGGTGGTATCCATTTTCAAATATTTTGTGATTCTTCCGAAATAGATGTAGCAGGTATCCTTTCCAAAAATATTTATAGGCATCCACAAGTGATATCCTACAGTTCACAAACCTTAGAAATTACAAAAATAAAAAAAACAAAAACAGAGAAAGAATTTATTTTCTATTATTGTAGCTTTAGAAATATTTAAATTTTATCATTTAGGTTTTAATGTTAATATATATTTTTTTCCTAAAACATTGAGATATTTAATCAAAACAATTGATGTAATGACTAGAATGGTGAGACAGATGTTGCTACTATGAGAGTTTAACCTGTAGATTAAGGATAAGAAGGGATATGAAAATATAATGGTTGACCAAATTGTCTGACTACCTACAATTTTATAAGTACATAAAATCACTAAGAAAACGATAGTTTATAATTTCCATGGTTATCAACTATACAAAATCACTCAAGATACCTAGTATGCTAACATAGTGAATTTTGTAGTGAAAATAAAGGTACCCATATTTTATAAACATCAAATTGCTAAATTTAAAATTAAATAATTATATTATATTTGGAGTATCCTTATTTATAGAAAATTTACAATAACTGATTCATTAGAAGGTGTATTTCTGAAGAGTAAATGAACTTTGTACTTTATTTTTTTTCACACAATTTACTATACATGGCATCTAAGACCACAGTGAACTGCTATAAATTTATTTGCAGATGGAGTTTCTTTCATAAATATTTAATAATTCACAGGAAACTTATAAAAGAATGTACCTAATACATTTTTACTGGTGTAATTTCAAAATCATATGAGATTATTCAAAAATTGTTGATTTTTTTGAGTCATTTGAGGTATGGGGAATTCATTTTGTGGGACCCTTTCTTATGTCAAAGGGATTTTACTAATTAATTTTTTATTACACCATGTTTATTATTGTATTAAAGAAAATTATATTCAATTTTATTATTAAAAAATTGTGATTGAGTTTTGAAAATGAGTAATTTTTATATGTTTGGAATATCATGAGTTATAATCATTGATTAATGAACCCACTTTTGAAAAAAGAACTTAGAGGCCCATAGGAAGAAATTTAGAGTTCATTAGAATGAATAAACTACCTAACACCACAAAACAAATAGATCAAATAATGTGTCTAAATGAAAAATAATTTTTTAGGGAAAATAATACAAAATAATAATAAATACTAGAGTAAGAAACTAAACCATAAACTATGGTTATACATAAATACCTACAAATTTCATTTAGGTATGTATCCCTAAAAAACAATTTTTTCTAAACATTTTAAAAATTTTATTGGGATGCACAAAAAAAGAATGTTGGCATGTTAAAAGAGTGAACCAAGATTTTTGGATAACAAAGGAGTTGAGGAATCATCAAGTGATGGATCATTAGGAGACAAGAAGATAGGAATATAATAACACATTTTTTTATAATGAGAAAACTAAATATTGTCATGAAAAATTGATATAGAAAATAAAATTTCAATATTAATACTATGTGATTTTATTTTATTAATGGATGCAGCTCTTGACTGGTAAGCTTTGTTTCATGTGGATTAGGCCATACACATAAATTAATACATATCCATTATATGTAGATGATATTCAAAAATATTTTTTTAATTAGACATTGATTTTTACTGTAAAAAAATTGATGAAGTACTATAAATATTTATGGAGGGAACTCAAAGAGGATTCTAGACTCTTCCCAACTTTTATTAAATGGATAAATATTAGGATAACTATTTCCCTTGTATTGGTATAGATGATTATATTAGTTTTGAAATTATATTCTTGAGACATGCATTCTGAAATTAAATTGGTAGTATGTTTTAATGAAGTGTGTGGGATATGGGTGTGTTTAGGATGTAAATACAATTTATTTATTTTAAATTTAATAATAATAAAAAATTTAAAAACAAAATTTGTTTTAGGAATATATACATATTTTTTTAGGAATTTATTTGAGATTTTTGGTGTGTAAATATATCAATGAAAATTTATCTACCATTTTTAACATGTATAATGTATTTTTTTGTTTTTTTATCAAACATTATTTCATATGAAATGAAAAATTAATTAAATATTTTGAACTTATAGTGATTTTTGAGGAACAATGTCATATTATTAATGATGAAAATATAAAAAATTTTCAGAACTTTTTTTCTTGGGATATGATTTTCAAACAATTTCATTATTTTTTACTTGAAATTAAATTCCATAACCACTGGTGACAACCCAATATTTTTTTTCATATTATGAGTGTTTTTTGAACCAATTTTAGATCAGCATTATAGTAACCTCACTTATAAAGAGAATCCTGGGAATTTTTTGAAATATTTAACTTTTATTTATACTATCTTAAATATTTGGAATTAATTGGATACTTTTAATATGATTGAGTAATCTGATTAATGGGACCCTCATTTTTGTTGAGTCCTCCCTTTAACATTGAACATAAGTAAGCACCTAAATATCCATGAATGGAATTATATGTTTAACATGTATTACAAAATGGATAATTCCTTACCTACCCTCGCTCTAAAATATAATGTCATGATTAATTCAAGTATATGTTTTGGGGTAATGGGATTCTATGTTTTTTAATCTAGGATGAATTTTATACTAAGGGGTATTTAAGAGATGTTAGTAACCATCTTGGGGTATCAGAGAGATAAAACCATAGTTCACTTTCATTCATTATATTTTGTTTTCATTATCATCCAATTCTCCTAAAAGAATTTTATAAAAAATAAAAACAATAGAAAATGGGGATTAGTGTAAAACATTCATTGTGTTTATCTATGTGATTCTTGACCATAATAAAAGAAAATGATATGATCATTATTTATTATTCAAGATAGTGGAAACCAATTTCCCCCCAAAAAAGAGAAAATAGAGAGAAAAACATATATATACCAAATTAAAAACATATGAGATTAGGATAACACATTATTTTGATTCATTTAATTACTCGTGTTTAGAGAAAATAAAGAGTAAATTGGTATGTGTGTATCACATATTGAGTAACTAAGATTGAGTAAGGGATTCATCTATGATTTATATGATAATTCATTGACATTATCTAATGAGTAAAACCTTCCTCTCCACCAATTAGTTTTTGAACAATTTTTCACCAACCTAAAATCCACTAAAAAAACCTTTTTGAAGAACACATGATTAATTTTATTATTTATGAATTTTTAATATAGGTAGATGATAATTTTACAAACCTTTGTTAAATAATCACTTCCTAAACATGATAATAACTCCACATAAATATTTTTATTGAATGGATATTTATAATATACTACATGCACGGTAAGTCCAAATGGTTTTTGAAAGGATTTTTTAAAATTGGACATTAAATAAATTGCATAATATCATTCCATTTAAATTAAACACATGTATGAAGCATGATGTCCTTATTTTAGAATGAATAGAAATAAAATTTCTTCACATTCTTTTTAATAGTGTAGAATTTTCTACAAGCATATTTTTTTATTTCATTGATTTCATGTTACGAAATGAACATTCATTGAAAATATTTTTTGATTTTTGAAAATATTTTAATACATAAATAAATTGAATTTAATGATAAAATTATTAGGGGGTCAAATAGTTAAAGTATGCGAGAGTGATAAGAGCTAAAAAGTTTGAATTATTTGTTTTTTATTTTTTGAAATTACCCCAATTAATTGAATAATTTTTTTGAAAATTTGTGATATTTTTGGTTATTTGAGTTTTTGAAATAATTGTAAAATGTTGTAAAATGTAATTCTTCAATCCCAAAATTCAAAAGCTAGTGAATTATTCTAATACATTGGCATGGTTATAAGGAATAAAATCATAAAGAGGAGATTCATTTATCATTATTGAAAAATAAATACCATACATGAACATTACATTACAATTTAATACATTAAATGCAACACATATAATCCATTTAAAAACCATTATTATGCTAATTTAACACTCAATATAAGTCATAATAAACAACTTGAAATATTGTGAAATTAAATCATAATAAAGGTGTGAGATTAGATGCTCTTTATGGGTAATGAATATAGTAAAATCTATCATTATTTACCATAAATGGTTAAGGATAAGAATAGAACTGAAGCATAAGAAAATTAAATATAATATTCATTATAATATGGAAATAATAAATCAAATAATGGAATTTGAACATTCACATTGATATTCCACTAGTCAAATAATCACATGTAATATCAATAACTAATATCCTAATGTGGTAATACATAATGATGGACATCTGAAAATTACCATCGAGGCTTTATTCCAAGAATATAATAGTGTCAAGGATTCGTTACAAAAATATTATACTCTCAAGGATTCATTCCATGAATCTAATAAATTAATGTATTAATACAAATAACTAAATAAATATGTATGGAATCAAAAAAACCCATTTCCATTTTGTTTCTTAAAACCTACTGATGCATCGAGGTGTTATAGAGGTCCCCACCCATCACATACCATGTTAAATACATTACTTATATGAATATTGTGAACCCTAAAAAACAAAATCAGTCATATTAAAAACTAGTATATGAAAAATTAATACATTAATGTTAAACCAGGAGTGGTATCTAAATACCACATTCATAATCAAACTAATCCTAATTTTTTTTATAATATGTTAAATGATATCATAAATGATCTTCCTCAGTTAATAATCAGATCCCATTAATGATGATGACATAGTTGAAAATACATTAAAAATCAGAAAAACATATTTTGAGACAAATACCCCCTTTTCATTTAAATCATTTATTAAAAATTCATGCACATATAAAAGGAGACATTTAAAAATATATTTTTTACATAAAAGTGTCCCATACCAATTTGAATATTTTTAAAGGAATTTACATTTTAAAACATTCATGTACCTAAAAATAAATCCTTAATACCAGTTTAAACTAATTCAAATTCATGAGAAAAATATAGAAGATTAAATCACTAAAACAGTTAAAAGGATATTTTAATAAATGATTCCCATTTATAAAACATTAAAAATATTCATTCTAGAAATATTTGTAAGAACCCTGGACATAGAAGATAAATATTTCTCAGTAAATACATATGTATAAGAATTCTTGGATAATAATTTTATTGTCAAATTAACCCTTACCAAAGGTCTAAAGATGAGTTTTTTTCACTGTGAAATTATAATTGTTTGATTCTAAAATAGAAATTCTTAAACAGATTTAATTTATTTTGAGTACTAATTTATTTATTTATTTTTTAATTATATATATAAACATAATTTAAATTGACATATTTTTTTATAAATGAAAAACTGGATTAGAGTGTAATCATTTAATGATGATAATTAAATGTTTTAATTTACAGATTTAATATATTTTAATTTTTTTATTTTAAAGTGATAAATTTTATTTTTATTTTTTTATCATTATTGAATTTAATTGAAAACCCCTAAACTAAGAAAAAAATGTGTATTGTGAAGTTCACTAATATGTTAGAAAATTCATGGATTGTTGGTGACATCTCTTCTGTGGTAAATCCAACCACCCAAAAAATGGAAAAGGAATAGACGGTCCACAATAAAAAACCAATATACCACAAGTATTCAACAAATTTTTTTAACAAAGCCATGAAGTGACTGCACCCATGAAGAGTGTCTATGAGAGTGATTTATGGAAAATGAATACATCTACTACTTGAAAAATATATATCTACCACAACCACATTTTAAATTTGGTTTAGATATTCCACACAAATGTCCAAGAAATTGTGCCTTGCATGTGGCACCATCAATGAAAAAAAGACCAAATTTTGGAAAATACATTGAGCTATTGCTCTCACGAAAGAAATCAATTGCCCCTTTATAAAGGTCAATCGTCTTTATCAAATTCATTACCCTCTATCAATAATGGATTGATGAAACTATAGCCTTCAAGGTGGATGTTACCAAAATAGTCACTGATGTCGACCTTTTCTATTCGGATGATCACCGCAACTCCAAAGCTAACTTCTCAGAAGAAGAATACCATTGAAAAAGATATAATAATATCCTTCGTCGGATCTAGAATAAAAATATATGTCCTATAATACCCAAATATAATAATCTAGGGTAATCATGTGATGCTTTCCAACCATGGGTTCCATATAAAATTTCAGTGTCATGTCAACTTAATCATATAATACACGAACTATTGAGCTTATTTCACTCACTCAATCTAGATTGGGGGAATGATAAAGATCCCCCAAATCAAAACCAGTGCTAGACATCCAATTCCATGGAGATCAAGATGAACTATAAATACCGAGAACACCAGGGAAGGAAGCCTAAAAATGAATGATCTATGAACCAAAACCTACAGATAAGAGTACGACCTATTATATATTCCATGCACCTATCCACAAGACAATCAGAGTGTGCTACTAGTGGATGTGAATAGAAACATATCTATGAGAAAATAAGAATGAGAAAACACCCCCTCCATGGATGAAGATTCCATGACACCACTCTACTTAGGATATAGAAGCTCGAGATCATTTTTAAGATGTCAATTTTCCATGTGAATGAAAAATTCACAAGCTGTGAGCATTGATTTTTTATTTAGACTAATTAAAAATTAAATAAATTAATTTCTATTTTTTTCATTCTTCTCTATAGGTTTGAGGATTGTTATACCAGAATTTCTCCCCTTCCACTGGTTATAGTTTCATATATTTTTGAAAAAATTATCCAATGAGTATAATAAATATGATCACTTGTATTCAGGCACCCAACCATTCAATTAAATCCCATTGACAATAAATATTTAAGGAATAACATTTTACTTTCTAAATTTCTAGTGTTGGAAAAAAGTAATTACGGTATAATTTTTTGTTCTTAATGGTTCAACATACTCAAAAACTCCATATAGTTGGAATCACTATGTATCCAAATCGATGTACTCAATTAATAATGTATCTAAATATGGGGAATGACCGAAATCACATCATATATCTGAATTCCCACATATGTGAATGTAGAACCTACCCAAAACTAAATTTTGGTAATCTCATAATTCTTGAAAAAAATATATGGAAATTTATTTTCCCATTTGGTTCTCAATTTCATAGTTATATTGGTTATCATTCATTTGGTTTGGCAGAATCTAGGATGATAAATATTCTTATAAATAAACATCCATGAAAGGGTTATTTTCAGTTGAGATCATGCTCACTATATATTATGTAATTTTAAAGGGGTGTTGTTTGTCGTTGAATGAGTTAAAATATTCTCACCTGGACATAACCCAGAGCTGGTGAAGAGGGCCTCGTGGCATACCAAATTGAACTACCCACATGTGAAGATTTTTTATAACTATATTATGATTATATTTTTTGAATACGAGGATATTCATTGCTATAGTTTTAGGGACATTACCGACTCATGTGCAGTTTTCTCATTCATAGAGGTTTATTCATCACTAGATTCTACTACTATTTATTATAATTTTTAATATTTCACTTTTTAATACCCCATTCATGGAACACTAGGTTTATATTTGTTTAATTGAGGATAAATATACAACCCCTATGATGAAATCTTGTTTTATATTAAACACCACTACATTTGTAATTATCTGGATGTTTTTTGGTGTATAGATTTTATGTGATTACTTTTTTTATTGACTTTTAAATATTTATTTGTATTTATTATTGTTTGAAAACACATGAAACTTGAGAACTCCTTCACTACATAATATAGTTAATGGTGTGATGTCCAAAGAGTGATTAGTGGAACCTAATCACTATTCCATGAGAAGATATAAAATAAAATGTTTATTTTATTTTATTTTCCAAACCAAAATTTCTAGGATAGGATAATGAAAGATATTTCTCTTAATTAAAAATTCTAGGGAAGTAAAATTGAATTTGGATTCTTTGGGTAATGAGGAAACTAATCCAAGGTTAGAACACTATTTCATAAAATTTAAATTTTAAAACAATACATTTCTTCCACTATTTTAAAATTTTGAACCCCATAAACAAAATTTTGACACATCTACAACAATTTGTTTTGTGGGGAATACCTGAGTCCCACTTTACTATATTTATCTAAGGTTTAAAAATCATTTTACTGAGTTCCATTAAATATTATATAATTACTAAGGGTCCGATAGGAATAATTCAAATATTAAATAAAATAAAATTTAACAATATGGTTGAAAATTCATATACTTGGTTGAAAAACAAATTATATTTGGGATTTACTACTGTGGAACAACATGTAGGCCACATTAGTGGGAATGAGATACAACTTCTCAAAAAAAATCTACTATATTTGAATTTTTTTGAAGCTATATTCTATGAAGAATATATGATTGGAATGAAAAATAGGACATCCATTGTAAAAGGATGTAGAACAACAAAGGAAAGGTAGTTAGATCTGGAGAACACTAATTTATGTGGCCAAACACTAGTATATTTACATAGAGGGTCACTAAAATATGTGAAATTTATAAATCGATCCAACCTAAAAGGTATGAGTTTAAATTATGAAAAAAAAATTCTTTTGTTTAAGAAGTTTCAAAAGTGTAAAACCTTATCGTGGAATGAGTTAGGTTCAATTTTAAAATGATTGAGGTCTAATAATAGTATATTATAGTATCATAATGAGTATAGGTAATTATATTCTAATGATGGAATTTAGTGGGAGATTATTGTTATTTGTACTACATAATAGAATGGTGTATAATAATGGATAAAAATGATGTTAAATGAATGTTCTTTGATTGTGGGGTTTCACTAAATGATTCACAAGCCTTTCTAAGTTGGGATATCGAACATGGAATCATATCTCACCAAAATAAGTACATTTTATAATAATGGGAAAATTTATACCAGGTTAGATCTGGTCAGTAATGTATGTAAGACTCTCACATTTTTTATTTTTTTATTATTTCAATATTGTAATTATAAATTATAATATAGGGGACTAGATTGATTTTATGTCCAAATACTATTTATTTATTTTATATTTTGTTTAGGAGTTTGATTACCACATTTATGGTGATAAGAATAATATATTCAACAAGGATTATGAGGCATGTATTGAGGTATTCATTATCCATACATAATCTGTTATTGAATAATGGTATAGAACTAGAATGTTTTGAAGAGGCAATCCAGGTGAAGGGGCCAAATAAGTGGGAAATACCTATGAATAAATAGATGTCATCATTACATGATAATTAACCATTGGTGGTGACACTTTTTCCAAAATGAAGGAAATAATTTTATAATAAATGGTTTTATTGATTAAAGTAATAATATTAGGAAATATTATTTTTAATGAAATTCTAGGGGTTAAAGGTTTTCAATAGAATTATATTGTAGACTTTACTAAGATTTAATTACCTATATTGAATCTCAACACCATGTGGTTAATTCTTAGTATTCACTAACATAGATTATGTCATATTAAGAACTACCATTAATCAGTCATAAGAATAGAACAGATAAAGGGGTACCTTTACAAGTTCTATTGAAAATTGAACCTCTATCAAGGATTTTTTTAATGTAGATAATTGAAAATTTTATGATCTTTTTTTAGCACTGATAATGAGTGGAATTTTTAGCTCCATTTTAGTGTTGATAAAATGTATATTTAATAAATACATATATATAATTAAAAATATTTATATATTAATATATAAATTTATTTATTCTGATTTAATAATAATATGTTTTGTTAAATAGGATATATATAAATCTAAATAAGTATTTACACTTAATATTTATGATATTTAGTGAAAAATGGATTATTAAATAATTAATGATTAATATTAATTAATAATTTACTAATTATTATTTATTAAATTTCATTTAATAAAATTTAACTACATAAAATAATAATATATTAATGAAAATTCTAAGATAATTTGAAATCATGACTTGAACATCAAATAACCATAACTTTTGATGTTGTTGATTTTTTGGTGCTACCAAATATCAAATCGAATATTGAGAAACAATCTATGTTTTATAGAACTTGCGGACCCTAATTAATTATTTTTGTGGTAAAAAAGGCCTAGAAGTCCTCCAAAAATGATTTTTTGTTAGGATGACTTAGTTTTTAAACATTTTATGGAGTTTAAGAATCTTTTGAGGGTCTCTTTTTTTATTTCGTTAGTTGATACTAAAATTTTTATCATGTATTATGGTCATATGGTTATTATAGTTTTTCTTTTTTACGATTTTTATATTTTAATATTATTTATAATTAAATATATACATATTTCCATACACATACTTATAATAAATCAATTTTATAAATAAAAAATTATACATATTTATTAAATAATGAATTTATAAATGTATAATACTAATGGAAATCAATATTTATTATTCAGTTTATTTAAATGAAAAAAATTCCATTTTATTTTCCTTATAAAATAGCATTAATATATATATATATATCTATCTAGACATGTCATATTTATATATAAATAAGTCTGTGTCCATAAAAAATATATTTATCTGTATATTATTGAATATTTAAATAAATACACAAATTTAAATGTTTGTGTGTGTTTGTTCAAAATATAAATGTGTATGTGTCTTTGAAAATATGTTTTTATGTATGCATAACCTTCTATCATGGAGATATGAAAAAAGAAATCTATAAATAAAATCCTAAGGTATATTTTATGTCATGAAAGGAATATCTTGTGTTAAAAATATATGTGTGTTTATAAAAGTTAAATCTGTAACCCACATAGTAGAATAAGAATTTTGATGCGTTAATGAGAAACAGAGTATCCAAATGAATTTCAACGGATCAATGTTGATATTACATGTACTTTAGTGAAGAATATATTATATTTATTTTGTATATGGCTTACATGTCATTATAGGATCATGTTTATAGACAATTGAAAACCTAAAAGTTATGATGGATGAGGATTTTGGGTTGAAAGATATTAGAAAATATGACAATATTTTGGGGAGAAATATCAAGAGAGATTGTATAGTTGGATCCCTGGTGTTATGACTTGTTGAATACAATGAATGTTTTTTAGTACATTTAGTATTGTTAATGAAAATATTTTTTTCATTCCCTTGGTAATTCATTCCATATTGTCAAATTTGATAGCACAAAATATGGTATATTAGGTTGTGTATAAGGAAATGGTTCCATGTTCATCAGTTGTTATAATCTTAATGTTTTCTAGGATCTGTACTCAACTTTATATTGTTTATGTAGTGGGAAGCTGTGAAGTGGATATTGAGATACCTGAAGGGAATCAATGAATTATTTTTTGGATTTGGGAATAAAAAATCATTATAGAGGAATATATATGCTGACATTCGTGGTGATTTAAATAGAAGGACGAGTACCATTGCTTATGTGTTTACCTATGGGAGAAATGATGTGAGATGTATATCCAAGTTGTTAAATGTGGTGACTTTATCCACCACATAGGTGGAATATATTATTTTAATAGAAGCTAATAATAATATTATATTCTTAGAGGAATTCATAGAGAAGATGGGAACAAAGAAAGAATATAATGTATTGTTTTGTAATAGTTATAGTTCTTACATATTATAAATATCTCAATGATTAATTCCCGTAAAAATCATTCAATTGATGTTCGATTTTATCAGAATATTAATATATAAAGCATTGTAATATTATGGATGATTCAAGGAACGATTAATCTTGTAGACAAGTTAATGATGCCGATGGGGATATAGAAGTTGGGGAACTAATGTACTTCTGTTTGTATTTATTGGTGAATGGAGGATGAAAGGTATAATATGGGAGAACAATATGAGAAGATGGTATGAAAAACAATTAGTATTTCATGAATCATAAAATTGAAATTGAATATTTTAATAGAATGAATAAATTTGAGAGTTAAGAATAGGTGGAGATTAGATTAATTAAGTTGTCTATGTTAGTAGAATTATTGATGATCAATATGCCGAATCAGGATCACAGTTGGATAATTTTGTACTTGGGTAGCCCAATCATTGTATAGAGTAAGGCCAACTATTGGTTGATCGTACTAAACACCAATTCTCAAAATCGACTAGGTACTATAACAATGATGTATCAATTTAGTAGAGCTTACTAATGATAACAAAATGGAACTATAATGATGCAAACATAGCCTACATGGAACTATAGCATCATAGAATCTTGATGAAATTATACTATATCTCCACAAGCATTCTACCACTAGTTATTGTAGCGTATTCCACTAGCCTAGTTGTTTCCAACATGCAAATATTTCTAAATTTTAAATATTAACAAACAAAATAATGATAGACGGTATTACAGACAATCCCTCTCTAGTGGGTTTTTTTGAAAAAAATCGAATATAAGAGGATCCCTCCAACATTATGGCCTTCTGTATATCATGGAATTTCCATGAAGGATGAGGTAAAAACCACTTGTTTTTAATATTTCATATCTCTTATAGAGGACATCACAACATCGTCCACATAATTACAGATTTTATTATTTTATTTTATTTTTTCTTTATCATCATTATTAATCATTTCTTAATGAGACAAAACATTTATAGTATTATTATCTTTTTGGTAATTGAAAAATATATCATTCTATTTTCTAAAAAAACAGATATAACATAACCAAAATATAAAATCTGAATTCCTAAAAAACAAAAGGATATATTTAACTCCATACAATGACACAATATATCATATACCTGGCTCAAATAACAAATTTAATTCTAATTGAAACCAATACCCAGTAATTCTTTTTTAGATACCAACACCTTTTATTTCTTTGTATATTTTGAAACTAGAGTTTTGTTCAATTCCTTCATGTATTATAGCACTTATTATTTCTATTTCAATTCTTCTTTGATCTCATATGATTTTTTCCAGCTCTAATCATCTCCATATTCACCGATGAAACTCATAACTTTCATATCCCCTATAATGTGTTCAGTTTCAAGATCCAATTCCTGTTTAAAATCTATTTTTGTTTCTAGCTCAAAAATTTGTTGCTTTAGTTCATTCTTCTTCCCAATCCATCATACCCGAATAAATAGACATGATGATATTCAGATAAAATAATTAGATATTGATTACCTATAGATAATACTAAAAGAAATGGACCATATAATTTTTGACTTCTTTTCCAATTTTATTACATTTTCATCACACTTTTTCTACTCCAATGGTTCCCTCATATTCTCTATAAAATGGGATATAAAAAATGATGAGTTAATTTAAAAACAAAAAAATTACCATCCCTAGTAGGACGATGAGAGCACAAGCCCATTTGGTTCATTTGGAGAATACATTAGAAGGATAAAGTGGATATAACATTTCCCTCTCATGATGAAGCTTCCCTCTCTATGTTTTATTTAATGTTTTCGTTCTACATAGTTCTCAATCACACTGAAAAGACTATTTTCATGAGCATTTAAATATTGGATTTCCATTTCCTGCCAAAATTGGCCTCCAGCATGTGGCTCCATATTTCTCATCTCTAACACAAAATATTCAATGAGTTATTTTTATACTAATAATTTTATAATGTATTGACACCGTTACTACAAAAATCATACAGGTTAGAATTACAAGAATAAAAATTCTTATACATCATTAAAATTGTGGTGCATATCATCATTCCATTCAATTCCATTATTTAGTGACTTTTCCTATTTCAAATGATTTCAAGAATGGATTTTATATAATAATCTCATATACATACATCTGGGTAGATGTATACCAATCACGATATTATCAATGATGTATTTTTTTCTATAATCCCTTACTAGGACAAATTCTCCTTATATTTTAACACTCCTAAATTCATCGCACCATCTAATTTTCTGATTCCATATATACCTATCCAGGAAAACACAAACAACTCATACATGTTATCAATTCCATATGTGATTATCATCTTCTTCCTAAATAAAATCTCCGCAAGATAAAATAGTATTGATTATACTGGATTGGGATTCCTTAGATCAAGGAGCCATGGAAATAGAATGTTTTGGATAAAGATCACCAATAATCTTCTACACAACCATAATCTCCATAATAAGATGATTTTTTATTCTTCCAAAATCATTTTACTTACCCCAAGGATCCATTTAAGTATCTTATTTGAAATGATGTTCACCCCTCATCTTCTTCAAAACCACGTTTTGACAAAAAGAAGAGTATTGATTTTACTCGACTCATAATTTGTACCAGAAGGAGCCATGGAAGTATGTTTTTTGGAATTAGTATCACCATCCATCTTTTAAAAAGAAACATTATAAAAAATAGGACGATTTTTAATTCAATGGGACTCAGAGTCCTTACTTAAAAATATAAAATAATTTTATATAATTTAATACAATTATTTAATATATTTAAAATTAAAACCATTTTTAAATACTTATTTTCATTTTTAATTTTATTTTATTGTATCTATAATGTTATATATTAAAATTCTAATTTAAATACTTTAAAAAAATAATTTTAATATTTATGTTTTAAAATAAATTTGTAAATCTAAAATGGATGAATTTTATTTTATTAATGGAATAATAATAATTAATTTAATTGGATGTGAATATAGAATTCAATTCTAAATACAATGGTTAATAAACTAAGAATAAAATAAACATATATATCTTTAATAATATATTGTAATTCATTTATATTTTTGGTATTATAGACATAGTTCCCACTTCATAGTTTTCCTACAAAAATTTTCACTCAAACATTTTTTTCACCATTTCTTCTCGAAATAACCTCTCAAATTCATGAATCACCTTACGCTATGTATTCTCATCATATACACCTCCATATATCCCACCTCACCTACACATTCACTTCTTCCATCTACCAACTACTTTCACCGCTTCTACCTCTGACACTCCTCTTTACAATGTTGGAATCTCAAATGAATGTAGGGAAACCCTACGGGTCATGTTTGCTGGGTGTAAGAGACATATCCCCCATTGCAGACTAGAGGTGTGTTGGGAATCATATATAATTCTCATAAACCACACTCCCATCACAAGACCTTTTAAGAAGAGGGATGGCAGTGAGCTACACCAGTGGGTAGTGAGCCCTACTGAAGAAAAACCCCATGAGGTAGTGATCCAAAGAAGAAAATATTGTGAAGTAGCATCCTTACGCCCTAATGAAATCCATAAAATTGTTATACGAGGCAGGTAGGAAAGCCTTTTATTCCTAGGTGAAAGAACACGTCGAGGGATTTTTGGAATCCCAAATTAAAACAGTGCATCACTACAGGTCAAGTATTCTCGGTGTAGGGGCATTGATCCAAATCAAATACTAGAGGGGCTTTGTGTGTTATATATAATCCCCAACCATCCCTCAAAAAACAAGGCCTTTTTAGAAGAGGTATGGTAGTGAGCCACTAAGGTGGGATATGAGCCCTAATGAAGAACAGTCCCATGAGGTAGTGAACCATAGTAGAAATTTTGGGATGTAGGGTCCTTCATCCCCAATGTAAGCCCTAAAATTTTTATAAGGGCTAGGTTGGATATCATATGATTAGTTGAGGAAATGACTAGGGGATAGATGGTTAGAATCCCAAATGAACGTAGTGAAAACCTTTGTATCATGGTTGATGGGTTTAGAGGCCCTACCCTATAGTAGAGACTAGAGGGGTGTTGGGAATCATATATAAGCCCAAGTAATCCCTCTCGCATCACAATAATTTTTTAGAAGAGGGATGGAAGTGAGCCATTGTGGTAAGTAGTGAGCCCTACTAAAGTACAATTTCATGAGGTAGTGAACTAAATCGTAAAATATTATGATGTAGGGACATATAGCCAAAATATTGATCCCCCAACCCCTACTCCCTCTCTCTATTCTCCTTCCCTCTATCTCCACCTCGTTGCAAGCCCAGTTTCTTGCCTCTCGTCCACTGTCACCTTCTACCCACCCCTCAACCTCTCCCCCTCCCCACCTCTTTATCCCCACACCCACCTCCACATCCTCCGATCATCATCTTTATATTATTCCCCCATATTTTTCAACACCTAACTACATTTTCTCAATACATTACCACCTTTAGTCTGCCTCCACCCTTCAGGATCCATTATTTCCTCCCATCTGACATGATTTTCAAACAGGGTTATATTTTTTTTGAGTTTTCCATATTTGGATCCTTTTGTTTTCTCATTCAATCTACTCCACTCCTCTACAATCATCTAACAACAGATTCCATCTTTTCTTAAACACTCCACCTCACATTATCCCCAAATTTCAATTCATTGAATAAATTCTATAATTTTTTTTCACCAATCTATTGGTAACTCACATCACCATCTATTTTTTTCTATCATGGACACCATTTAATTCACAGAGCCTCCAATGTCCCCAAGCATCCTCTTGAACAACATCACCTACTAGGTTACCTTCCGAATTCAGTACGATTCTGATTAATTTAGAATTATTCTTCACTATTATAGATTTTACACGATGTATCTGTATTCATATTTTGAATTTTGTTTTATACTATTCAATTGATTGATTCATCTTCCATTTTTATTTTTTTCATAGTGACTTTCCAAAAACTATGTGAGTAAAGTATATCCCCTTCAGTTTTTTGATAACATTATAGTTAACCATGAGTACCCATGCATCATTATATAGTTTTAAATTAATTCCATATAATTTTTTCATGATGTCATTTTTAGTATACTTTCATTACCAATATTTTTTTTCTATTCATTGGTTTCCCTCATTGACTTGATACACACCATGTATGTAAATTATATGCGGTTAACATAGTCTTTATGTTTAACCGTATGTTTTCTCCTTCATACGCTTCTCATAATTGATTCCAATTTTAGTCAATGACCTCATTTTTATGTCTCTTAATATTTTTAGCTTTTTCCTTTTTATTTATTTATAGTATTTTTGTTACCATGTTATCTAGATATTTTTTTATTCTTCAAAATAATTATTCATGGTACCAATTTCATAAAAATACAATATTTTTATCCATATGCATTTTTTAATACATATCGTACTAAATAAGTCTATTACTACATATGTATTACCAAATCCCTATATTATCCTATCATATTGATACTTTCTTAATGATAAAAAAAATTTTATTTACTTATATGATTTCTTATTATAAATTTTGTATTAGTCATACTTAAATCATTAAAATTAATATTCTTTTTTTATATTTTTGGAATATGTAGTTAAATTTTATTATATTCAAAAAACATTATTTTGTAAAACTTTTAATGTTAGTCCCCACTGTATACGAAATTATAAATGTCAGTCCAAACAATTTATATTAATTTCATTCTATTAATTGTATTCATTTTAATTATTCACTTTTATGTTAGTTAATATATTTATATTTTCTACACAATTATTCACCCAGGACACTATAATAATGTTCATACATCATTACACACAATTAGGTCACCATTTTTTAGGATATGTTATTTCTTATCCAATGTGGCATTGATTTTTGAATCAATAAATTTAATTATTGGTGTCGGTCATCTACAAAATCATCTATGGTATATGAATTTGTGTTGGATTAGTACGTGTATTCATATTAATTAAAATCTATATTTATCCATGTTTATTATTTTTTATAAAATCACTTTGATGATATGATTTAAATTTAAATTATTTATATTTTTTAAAATCGTGCATAAATATCCTTTCAACTAAACTTCAAAATACATTAGTCCTACTGCAAGGCTGGGTATCTCAGATAAAACATGTGTGAGTCTTTAATTATAATGGTAGGGTGACTTTTTCTCATGGTTTTATATTTGGGGTACAATTCATTGCATGGTACGATTGAACGGAGACTTCCCAAACCTCCCCCATCTTTAAACATTCTAATGCGAAGGTAGTGAGCCAACACAAACAATGTCCCAGGCCCCTCCATTTGGGCACTCATTGTGAAAATTTTGTCTGAAGCGACAACAAGGAGGTCTTGAAGGATTCTTATTTTGAGGATTCTCCCTAGTGGTCATAAGTTAAAGCGACAGGAAGAACGGATCACCAAAGTGCGTCCGGTGGTCTGCAGAAGGATCTACCGGCCCACCATTGCCGACAGCGCATCACGTGGTGGCGGCACATGCCATCCCGGTGCCAGATGACTAAAGAAGGCTGCCAGCT
The DNA here is from genome assembly GCA_963277665.1 of Viscum album. Taxonomy (NCBI): domain Eukaryota; kingdom Viridiplantae; phylum Streptophyta; class Magnoliopsida; order Santalales; family Viscaceae; genus Viscum; species Viscum album. The sequence continues at coordinate 1,962,814,158 of OY728156.1, read as the reverse complement.
GTGTCGGTGGATATATGGATAGGCGGGCCTCATCATGAATTTTGTGTAGTGGAATTCGAAAATGATCAGGCCACAGCGTTGGAGACCCACGGCCCAAGAATGACACCGTGTTGATCGGGGTAAACCCGTGGAATGAGTCCACTGTTGACTTGGAGGGCATTCGGTCATCATTATCCATGGGCACGTGAATGAGGGACCTACTCCTTGCCGGATGCACGTGGACCGGGAGGGATGTTGCAGTCTGCCACATCCCAAGCACACCCCAAAAGCCACTAACGCAGACAGTCTTCAAACCAGCAGGTCGTGCCCACCAGCAGGATGCGCACCCTTCAGGCTGGGGCAGTCCAACTGCCCAGTGGGCCAAACCTGACCCGAGCGGGCCATACCCAATCCCATTTGGTCCAGACCTCGTACCAGTTGGTTGGACACGTTCCAGATGGATGGAACCCACACCGGTGGTCCGGACCCATGGCTATGGTCGAGACCCGTTCCCCTACAGCCCGGGCCGGAATACACCACATTGTTGGGCGACCCAGCGGGCTGGACCCTCTGCCAAGCAGGCTAGGTCCAGTGTGGCTTATTATCCAAGGCCCACTAGCCAAGCATGACTAGACCATCCCTGACACACACCTGGTCTGGTCTGGTCCGTCAGAATAAACCATGGTATGTGGAACCCCTAAGCTGGGCTTGTCAGGTCGGTCCGACCGAGTGAGTCTGGGACCCATCGTAACTAGTCCCCGGGTTACTAAACCGCTTGAATCTTGAAAATGGTGCGTTCTATGGATAGTTTTATTTGGGGTGTTCGGTCCCTCTCTTGGAGGTAGATCTTTTGAAATGCTTTGTGGTGACTTTCATGGACTCCGATAAGCGAAAAAGGGATTGGGGAGCGGTTCTCCCAAAGTGTGCTACGTACAAAACCCTACGGTTGGATGAGACCTGAAGACTGCTCGACGATGGCATGGTGGGGGTGGTTATGTGTGATTGAATAGGTGAATAGTGGGGAGAGACTCTATGTGACTTGACAGACCCATGGGACTCGACAAGATGAGTACCTCATTTTGTCCATGGTGTGAGGTTGCTCTGTGTGACCTGGAAGGCCCACAGTGGGGAGCTGCTCTATGTGACCTAACATAACCATGAAACTCAAATGGGATAAGTACAAAAATAGAAAAAATTTAGCAAGGAGAGGATCTATCTGACCCAGTAGGCCTACTGCACTCTATAGAGGTGGAGTTCTCTAGAGGGTGAGGAGTTTGAAATTTGTGACTAACAATGAAACTATTACTACCCTAGAATATACTAGGTGCGAGTTGTCGTGTGTTTCATGTTTTACATTGAGAAATTTTTTGGGATATTTACTTTTTGTTTTGGGGTCCCTACTGAGTACTGTGTAACTCACCCTTGCATGGGCTTCGCCCACACGTGTTGTGTCTGGTGCAGACAACTGACATTTTGACATGGGTGTTCAAGGAAACAGGACTGACGAACGATTCGACAGTGGACTTGGTGGCCAAGGAAGAGGTGGGGCTCAGTAAGAATGGGAAGAAAACTTATACTACTTAGAATTCTAGTAGATTCAGTACTCTCATGATCATGTGGGGTTTACTGGAGATGTCTATAAAATAACTTTTTGTACTTTATAGTTTTATGCACTTTTTCTTATGATTGTATTCTTTCCCACATTCATTCAGCTGTACTTCCACTCAGTTTATTTAGTGTCATGTTGTTTCCCTTGTATAAGTAGGTACATGGATGGGCATGTGTGTCTGTACATGTATCCCAACTAATGCCTCCCACTTGTAGGTGGGCACCTTCAGAGATGGTCACCAGCCTCTGTCCTACAGGAGGCTGGTTTGGGAAAGTCACAACACAGGCCCCGGGGGATGGGTCGTGACATGCACAATTAGATAAAAGACATATCATATTTTTTATTTTCCATATTTGTATAATTTTTTGTTTCGTCTCATATTTTATGTGATGCATATTGAGAAAAATTGTTTTAATAATTTATTTCATTCAGTTTTGGATACACCTGGTAAGACCAAAAATAATAATAAGGCATGAATAGATCAATCCCTTATTTGTAAGTGACCAGAACATGAACTATTTGAAAATGTCAGATAACAAAAGATAATGAAGACAAAAGAAGATTTTATACTGTCCAAATAGATCCATTAATTATTTTTCCAGTGGGTTTCATATTTGGGACATCCAGATGGTTGTGCTTCAATTTTGGGCCCATGTGTCAAAAATGGTCATATTACCAGATAGAAAAGTCACCAATACCATGTTTTAATGGAAATACATCATCCGATTGGATTAAATGGTTTGTTAAATCCTATTATTTAGGATGTTCTAACAGACATGTATTATATTTTTGAAGACATCTATGCATTAAAAAAAAGACTAAGATGTAGTACAAAAACTGTAAGAACATTTCAATTCAATTTTATATAAAAAGTGAAAAGATCTTCCCACTGGATTTTTTTGACTCATTTAAAAATTTGATATTATATTTTTTAATGAAACAAAATGTGGAGGTCCAATGCAATATTCATGGATGTACACACTCGAGAGATAGATGAAGAAATTAATTAAAAAAAGTATGTAACAGTGCATCAGATGAAGGCTCAATTGCAGAAGCATATTTGGAAGTGGAAATTTTTTTTCTGCTCTAATTATATTAAAATCTGAATATCCCTAATCGTACCACATGGTCTGTAATGACGGAAATGATGATTATTACATGAGAAATCAATTATCTGTTTCCAATCATTCTGAACAAGGCATCGATGGAGTTCAAGTATAATGGATTTCTGGTTATGAACATCACATAACATAAACATATATTCTACTCAACTGTGATGAAATTACACCATTTTTATTGTCAGTGATCCTACCACTTATTCTATGATTTTTGTAATAGTACATTAATATAATTTTATTTATAGGTTATATGATAATCATATCAAGAAATAGCATCCACAAATTACAGCAGCTCCTCTTGAAGAACATCATCAATTAAAATTCTTACTGGTTTCAAAAACTAATAACATATGTTTTTTTATTTCACATAAAAAATCAATTTAATACTTGTTATAGTGATAATTATTTAAAAAAAATCATGTATCACAACATACTGATAAAATTTAAAATCGATTGTATTTCTTAAGTAACCCACCATCCAAAATTGTTATATCTTATAATGAATATGTGGTAAATTGTTTTTTATTTCATGCATGTGCATGTGGGGAATAAAAAATGAATAGTAGTTTTTTCATTAGAGGATATATTCCTAGAGAATTTTAAGATGACTTTTTTGGCATACTGGAAGAAATCATTGAACTATGTTATATGGTAAAACATTATGTAATGATGTTTATATGCTAGTGGATGGATACTAAGAGAGGATTGTGTGTTACTATGATCCATGGAATCATTGATATAAAATATAATAGTCTTCTACCAGTAAATGATCCATTTTTATTGTCTCATCAAGAACATACAATTTATTATGAAAAATATACTGATAAATCAAGAGAGTTGGGTGATTGGTGGAGCATAATAAAAATTAAATCTTGAGAGAATTAATTTTCTGAAAGTTAATGTGGTTACACTAAAGTAGTAGGAATGGAAAATTTTCCAGAGACTACTTTTAATACATATTTTTCATGAAGAGACATGAATATCATTGATGACGCCACGTAGTTAAGGGTTGATAGTGATGATGATGTTAATGAAGATACAACTGAATCTCAAATGAATATAGATGGTGAAACTGAAACTTATATAGAAATTGATGATGCTAAGAAGGAAGATGAAAACATTGACATTGACATCTTTGAATATGAGGATGAATATGGCCATTGACAGTTAAATTCTTCTTATAATAAGATATAATATATATTTATGTATATATTTTTTCAAATCTTTCCTAAAAATAGTCATTTTGTGTTTTAGATCGATGACGATTGGTATCACCTATTACAGGAGGCTGATCATCCTTTGGACTAGCAGGATATTAGATCATCTGACCCTCAGACTGCTCACATTCAAGGGTTCACTCAGAGTGGGTGTTGTCTCGCCCGATTGATGATTCTCGAGCCAATCCCCGAGCGACGTCCATGTATTGGGTTTCATCAACAAATTAAATGGTATGTTTACTTGTATATTTTATTCAGTTTTAATTAATTTGTTTATATTCTAATTGTTTAATTAATTTTTCTTTTTTTCAACTTTACATATACAGAATTCGGAAGGGTGAGCGTTATATTACAAAATTATTTTTCTGAAGCATGGGTTTCATGGGATCAGATTCCTATTGATGTTCCGGACCACATGTTTGAGTATTGGAAGGTACATAAATAAATAATATTTATTTCAAAATTAATTTAATTGATAACATATGTTATAAATTTTTTTTAGAGTTTATGGTATCCTATTTATTATATCAGGCGCGAGGCTATCTTGAAGGCATGGAAGTAAGCTCTGTGTTCGTGTTTCTCTTCATTATTTCATAATTTGAAAAAGAAATAAATTGACATATCAAGAGTGATAGAGATTGATGAGACATGTCACATCCACCGACCTGATTATATTTCATCTCAGGTTTGGGATGGATTATTTACATACTTGTTGAGAAGGTAGTTTCATAGAAGATCATCAGTAGGTCAGAGAAACCGGGGGAGACAGGAGGCGACACATTGAGCCGTTAGTCGTACATTTAGTAATTATTCGGTGATTTTGGTAAGTATATTTTTTTAAAATATTTTATACAACTATAATTGTAATCACTTTATTTATAATCATATATGTAGTCGTAAAACCCATTATTACAGAGAATGACATTTATAGGAGGATTTAGAGTGATCTGACCATTATAGATATTATAGGAGCTCACCATCGTCATATTGCAGTAAGTATAATTTATTTTTGAGTTTTAAATTTTACAGAAAATAATATTTTAACAATTTTAATTTTCAATTGCAATTGTAGGAGTCATATGAGGCTCCAAGGACCCAAACACATAGTAAGAGTCAAGACCCGACCGATGGTCAGACACATACCCCCAATTTGATGATGCATCATGGATGTAGGAAACCCAGTATTCCTTATATAAAGGCCAAGTTGTTGGTAACATCTCTCAAATGACCCCTAGGGGTTTTTATGGAACCTCTATGATGTTGGCACCCACCTCGAGAGGTTCTTGCAGAGAGTCATCATCATCTCATGTACTATATCAGAAGTAGTTGCGAGATCAAATTGAATTATAGAGACTATACATAGGGAGAATGAGAAGATGTGTCAGTGGCAGTAGTAACAGTAGGAAGAGTTCCTACGATAGCTACAACAATAGCAGGAGATATAGGATGGGATGCGTCAATCAAATCCTCAACATGAGCACAAGTAGATGGAGTACTTACAATTTCAGTCTCATAGTTTTGGGATGGAGTTCCCTCCACCATCTCCTCTATCGCCTCCAGAAAACCCTCCCCCTTAGTGATGTATTATTATTTTGAAATATAACATTTCAATATAATTTTTTTAATATTAACTTTTTAATGTTTTAAATAGTTTCTTTTTATATTGTTTCAAATATAAAATTTTTTATTATTTATTTACTTTTATTATATTTATTATATTTATTATTTAATATGTTATTATAATTTTGTGTATACTAAAGTATTTACTGTGTTACTAATATTAATAATATTATTTCATTAATAATAATAGTATTAACTTATATATATTATTTAATTATGAAACATTAATTATATTTTACTAATAATATTATTACTATTGATTTTATATTATTATTGTTTTTATTATTATTATTTTATAAATAATTGTATTATACTGATATTAATATTATTATTTCATTTACATTAAAATTATATTATTTTTAATAATATTTTATTTTATTTTATTTTATTTTATTTTCACCCACTATTTGTGATGGGCCCGTTGAAAATACTAATTAGGATGGTCTATTGTAAATGGTTTTTAATAAATCTGGAAAACTATTTGTGACAGTTGGCCGACCCATCGTAATAGTTTAAAAAAACTCACAAAACGTATTTTCGACGATATGACTACCCGTCGCAAATAATATCTTTCTTGGGATGGACCATCTAAAAAGGTAATATTTGTGATGACCTTTTCCACAGAATGCCAATTATGACATGAACCCATCGCAAATGCACCGTCACAAATAGCCCTTGTTCAGTATAAATCCACTATGAATCACTGATTACAAAATCTATGTAATGTCTAACCTTGAATTAAAATTAGTGCACATAAAAACTTGTGTGAAAAAACTACACAATATTAAACCTCATTCACCTATATAATAATCGTCTTTTGACAAGACTTCACCAATGGATAATCAGAACAAAACACACATATTTGTTAAAGTAGCTCAAATAATCAATTGTGCAACCAAATTTGTGATGTTCGTCGTTGTACCGTGCTCAAAAATAATTTTCACCCATAAATATGAAAAATATGTATTTGTATAATATCTTAACATTTATATATTCCCCATGTTGGTTCTTTTATTGGAACATGAAGGCATCTATAATATAATTTTATTTATATTTAATATTCAATCAAATAATGATAACCCTTTTCACCATTTTAAACCTTTAAGCCCTTGGATACATTATATTTGTTTCATATTTAAAACATTCATTAAATTATAATAACTCTGAGTTAACCCTAAAAACATCTATACTCCCAAATCTATAACTAGACCCAATTTTGGTTCGGTTTACCAATATAAAATCCCAGAAATAATATCAGGTCTAGAAATTGGGACCTCATGGACTGTGCCCAGATCCCATTGTTCTTAAAATCCACTTAACCTTGCACTTGAGATATACATTACCGGCATAATAATTCCACCGATATTATTCCTTATGCATGATGCTAAAATATTATTTAATGTAGCTAGGAAATGGTGTCTCTCTATCATTTTCATGGACACAGAGAAAATTAGGAATTTGCATAAATGTAACCTGTTACTTTTACTCGTTATGCAAAACTAAGGTGAGAAGTAAATTTTCTATGTAATGGTGGATATAGAAATACATTACATACATGAATTTAATAATTAAAAAGCGGAGCTTCATTATGGTATCATAATATTTCTATAACTACATAATGCAAATCAATGATTTACACAACCTGCATAAAGGTAATCGGGGAGTTGTAATGGAAGTGTATTGGTAACATGCAATGAGATGCATTGTGTATAGGTGATGTGGAAATTCATAAGGGTAAATTAATATTTTCAATACTTATGTAAGTAATTCAAGTTTCCAAAATAATGTAATATGGAAAAATTTTGAACTATATAATCATGAGTTAATCTACTACAGTTCATTGGATATGAATGTGCAGTCGATACAGACATGTTATTGTGTGTGATCACATGCATTTGATCTAGATCTATTCATATGGTCCATCAGTAAGGTGTTAATGTGGTTGATCTAGGTTAATACATATAGTTTATACATTTCTATTTTTGATCTGATGAGAGATTAACTATGTTCTATAATTTTTTTATTTTTATGAAATGAAATTTTATGATGATTGGTATATGGTTCTTTAATGAAAAATAAATGTCACAATGATTATTGTGATGCATAAATGTAACTAAATAAATATGTAAGGAAAAATAAAACCTAAATATATTCATTTTAAATAATTTTGATTATCATGGAAAAAAATAAATATTTCACAATTCTATAGTGACTAGTTTATGTCTGTTTAGATGCCCATATTAGAAATTTCATCAACATGTGAGAAATGGTAATATAAGAGATGTTGTGGATTTTCATTTGGTATAGTATGGATTCATGTAGAGGTGGAGTAGTTTTAAATGTATTTATATACAATTTGTGATGAGGAGATAATTGAGCTATGATTATTTAAATACCATGTGGAATAAATTTCGAAGTCATTAGGGCATTCAATAATTGATTTAAATGAAAACAATACCCAATTCACATAGGGATATATTGACTAAATAAGAAATATATACTATGACAATGTCAATTAATTTTAAATATGAAATAATATTATAGAATAAATTAAAATAATATTAAAGAAATTATTTTGAATATATATTTTATAGGTATCCAAGAAGAGTTTATTGATAATATTGAGACCCATTGTACATTACGTGAGAGATTTTTCAGAGACTACTGCATTATAATGTTGAGGGAAGGGATTGTATTAATAACATGACACATTTTTTTTGTAAGAAATAGTATTCAAGAAAATTAAGAAGAACTAAATCTTTCATGTTCTGGTTGGAGTTTCAGGACCAATAAAATGTTTATGAGAAGCTATTGGACATATTGAGGAATATTTACACAAGAACGCTTGTTAATTCATCCTGATCCCGTAGTGAGATCTATTTCACAAGTCGCATAGAATAATACAAGATTATAAAAGGATATTCCTATGAGTAGATTAAAGTTAAACATGAATCTTGTGTCTAGAGTTCCTAAGAAATCTCAATGTAATTGAAATTGGGATGTCTAGCCTGTTGTGGAATAATGGTAACTGGGGTGCCTAACCACTTATGTATAATATGCATATAATGGAGTACATTTTTATGTTTATCCTTTTAAATACCGTGTGTTTTATCTATATTATAATCATTTGAAACTACTTTGGGTTGTGAGATAGTATTGATATGATTTAGAACATTAACGGGTTCAAGTGATTGAATTTAGAATTAGAAAATGAATTTGTAATATTAATATGCTTATTCACGCCCCACACCATCTCAGGGATAATCCATACGAGGGAAAATCAAATAACCTATAAAAAATTTATATGATTTATAAAAATATTTTGAAAAAATAAAATATTGGATGTATGAGTAGTAATGGGAAGAGATTGAAAATAAAACTAGAGAAGATGTTTTTGAGGAAACAATTGAAAACTCATCGAAGAGGGAGAATGGTGGAAAAAGACATATGAAAAAGGGGTTAAATACAGTCAACATCCCACCTTATAAAAATTATCATTTAATTAATATTGAGATTGAAAAATAGGTTCAATATAATTTTTAATAGGGTTTCATCAGACATTACAGAAGCACATACTCTATCCCAATAATTTGAGTAAATTAAAATGAAATAGGGTGGTTAATGTGTATAGATTACCAATTTTTGAGTATTTTTGTGATGTTGTATGAATACCTAATTCCAGTTAAAGAAGAGAAAATGGATGAGTTTCATTGTGAGGAATACTTGAAAAATTTGGATTTGAAATCCGATTTCCATCAGGTACAAATGAATGGGGAATATATTGGGAAGAATGTATTAAAAATCTATGAGATTCATTGAAAATACCATTTTATGCCTTTAATATTGATTAATTAACCAATCGTTTTCCATTATATTTGCAATATGTAATTTTTTCTTTTATAAAGTAAAATTATTTTGTTGTTTTTTGATAATATAGTGGTGTATAGTATTGGATGGATGGAAAACTAGAGAATATTCAAGAAGTTATATAAAACATGCCAGACAATGAACTATTTGTAAACATGTAGAATAATTCTTATTTGAGTTATATATAGAATTTAGGGAATATAGTTTTAATTGAATGAGTTTCTTTGGATCCAAATAAACTTTATGGTGTTAAATAGTGGAGTGAGGTTGGAATGTGAATGAAGTGATAATGTTTTAAGGATAAATGGATACATTGAAAAATTTAAAGGATTAAGGAAAGACTATAAGACCATTATGGTTCTTGAGTAATAAATATTGGTTAAAATATAAACATGGAACTCAAGATGTATTTGACACACTTTAGGAAAACATGAATATTTTCCTAGTTTCATTCATGTAATATTTTCTAAGGGATTTTAAATGAAGTGTGATGCCTCTAGTTTGGGAGTTTGGGCTACGTTAACATAATTCAGATGTGCTATTTCCTATTTATGTAATTCTTTATATGAAACCATCTTAGAAAAATTGGTATACGAAAATATTTTTATGGATTTAGTTCTCGATATTCATCATTGGGACAATATTTAATTGGTAGGTAGATTTTGGTATACACAGATCATTATGGAATTATTCATTTTCATAGTCAAATTGTAGTTTTAATTGATCATCATTGATGATAGGCTAAGTTACTAGGTTAGGATTTTATAGTTATTTACAAAATATGGTAATTGGGTAGTGTCATTGGTCTTCTATTGAGGGTCACATAGGGAAAATATTTTTTATCTAGAAATTTTAGAACCCAATTGGGAGGAGCTTGATGTGTTGAAAGAATATTTATTATAAGTTATTAGACTAATGTAAATTATAGAATTGTTACATATTCTTATTCCAAAATTCAAGATTATTATTTTTGAAATGGAATGTAATTCTATAAGAACTAATTGGTCTTTTAAAAATGATCAAATTTAATTGAAAATATATTTCCAAATTTTTTATAATGGTATAGCCTAATTGTTGAATAATGTTTCCCCCTGTGTTAGTGGCCTATAGTACACATGTGGTCGCATCTCTAACTAGGATCTATAGCAATGCTGAATCATTATAGGAATGAAGTCTAGTGACACTGACATGGCACTATAGTAGTAAAAATTTTATCAATATTGAATTTTAGTATCTTCACCTTCGTTGATAGTGGTATATTATCTCTATAGACTACCACTGATTACTATATAATAATGGGACTACTATGTGATTGGTGTCACAATTGAAATAACTTCTTTATGAGATTATTTTATGTTACGATTTTATTCTAAGATCGAACCTTGTAATATCTATTTCTGATTTTAATGAAGTGATTATTTCCCTCAATTGTTGTATGAAATTATTCACAAACCATTTAAATTTTTTGGTCTCATGTTCATGTTCTTCTTAATCATTTTACTTTTTTATTTCCATTTAATCTCATTCTCAAAATCATTCACTTTTTTTTTCATAGGGAATTTTTTAACAACTTGTATCAAAGTTTGAGTTCTGATGAACAAGGATTAATTTTCAAAAATTAAAAATGGCTATATAGGAAGGTAATGTGATGATTTATCACCTAAATAAAATTTACATTAGTTATTGGAGTACAATTATCAAAGAATATATTAATGAGAAAAATCTTCACCTTCCACTTGTAGTTGAGAAACCAATTGAGATGGATATGTTGTAGTTGGATCTACTAGGGATACAGGTTGTAAGATTTTTTTTTGTAAATAAAAAAACAATAGTAGAGCAGGTCCATTGGTTAATTTAATACTTAGGAATAAGATAGAAGTGATAAAATCCCAATGGAACTAATGGATTTGTAGTTTTGGTAAACTAGATACATACATGATTCCCATAATAAATTTGAAAACAAAAATTAAAACATATTTGTTTTTAAATAATTTAATTGTACCCTATATCATATATTTTCATATTATTAATATTACACCTCCTAGATTCCATGGAAATGAAACAAAATAACAATGAGCACCAGATCTCAGTAAGAGATAAGTAAAATGGAAAAAATTGTCAGTCAATAAACTTAATCGACATGGATTGTTAAATAATTATATTCACATTCCATTTATTAGATATCATTAATATCATAATTAGAGAAGTAATAATCAATATTTCATGATAAATATCTTAAAAACACTATATTTAATCAATAATAGGAGAAAAAAATGAATCCATGTAAAATATCATTGAAAAATTCTCATGGATTATGATAATTAAATTCTTAATGATGTAAAAGCTTAATTATAGATTCCATGATCTCAAGAATCATGTTACATCAACTATAAAAAACATTCACATAAATGTTTGAATATTACGTGTAAAAACACATTTTACTATATATTACTAATTTTACTTAGGAGACTTATAATATGTCAAGGGTATATATAATTCTAGGTCGCACTCATCATTATTGGTAAAAATTATTCCCCATATATTGAATGGTTAATTTAATCCACTGATCAATTTACCTTATCAATAAATATCTGTATTGAGTAAAGAATATAGTTTTATAAAAAACATCCCATGTTAATCAAATAACATTCATAATAAACCACTATATGTAAAATTTATGTATTGTTTATTCTATAATTATACACAAGAAAAAAAAATTATTGATATTTAGGGGAAATGAAAACTACATTGATCACAAGAATTTGAATGTTTCGTAGTAAAGTTAATGACTATAAAATGAATATGAAACTAAATTTGAATAATTTACTTGGTCAAAATCATCATAAACCATACATAAAAAATTTAATAATGGTATGAATATAACATATCCTAGGGGGACTATATATAATATAAAGGGTTATTTGATTTTATGATTAAAAATACCATAAAAATATATTTAAAACATTCTTGAGGAAATAAAATTCTCACTTTGAAAATATTTTTAAAACAACATGTTGATAAAATAATTTGAAACTACTTTTCATTTAAAATTTCAATTTAAAAATATAATGTTTTATTAATAAAATTAAGTCCACATGATGGTTGGAAATTCCATACATGCTGAGTATGATAAAATAACGATTCCATTCACAATTTAAATAAAATTTAAATGACCCTTATTTTAAAATGACATGAAGATTACTTAAATTAATTGGTAGGAAAAAAAATTGGTAAAATGGTATTTAATAAACCATTTTTAAAATTGGCATGATATTTTTAAAAACATTATAAAAAACAAGTTTTTAGAAGAAAAATAATTTATATCCAAAGAGATAAATAAAGTAAGATTATCATAAAAACGCATTCTCCATTATTTTATATAAAAAAGAGTAGAAAAAGTATACTATTAGTTTTAAATATTATTAATAGATAAAATAAAATAAATATTAATTGTTTTATTATGGAATTATCAAATAATTCCCTTCAATGTAAATTCAAGAATAAACAATCTCGATTAGAATTTGATTATGAAATAAAACATTACATTGATTATAATGATAATGTGAGAATTAATTATTAATTTATTATTTTTATCAATGTAAATAAATATAAAACAAGTGTAAATACAACATAACATAAAAAAAAAAATTATAAACATATTCTTATAATATCACTGACAATGATGATGTAATATAATCCAATGAAAATAAATCAAGTTATGAAATTTTTTACCACTTGGTAAATTTTATGACGAATACCATTGGATGAAATAATAACAATTTTCTAAAAATATATAATGAATTATTATGTAATCATGATATTACATTTTAAAAGGTAATTATATTCACCAAATCAAATACATTGGGGGAATAACATTACTATATTCATTAATGAAAGTAAATTGAGATGATGTCACTTTACGCAAGTATTCATTTTAGTGGAGTGCTAATTTTTGAATTTTATAGTGATTTTAAACACTTTATTTACATATAAAAACCATAATAATATTAATTATATCATATCTGATTTTTAATCATATCTTATCACCTATTCGTTACAAATCATTCATTAATAATTTTGTTTTGGGTTTCAAATGCCTTATTTTCTCATGCATGTTATGTCATGATTGTTACTGATCATGAACATAGAATATAGTTACCTCACTTACAGAGTGATAGTAATGTTATAAAAATTATTATTTTTTATTAATTACAACATTAAAACCATTATAGAAATTTGGACATAGAAAATAAATTTCATCACTTCAGGGAGATGGTAAATCATACGTACGAATGAGTGGTAATATCATTTCTTAATGGTTGAGAGGGTAAAAAATTGGATGGTATATTGATTTTAAAAATTTAAATATTATTTCATATATATCATATATTTTCACAGAATTTTTCTTTTATTACCTTCCATCTAAAGTGTTAGTGAAAATGGATCACATCACTATGTGAGGTGATAGTCTGCCATACACATAGGTGATGTTATCGTATACCCTAAGGAATGAAAATTAAGATGATATATGTGATATGATCAATGAAGAATTATATAAATATAAAAATTAATATATATATATACATTATATCCAAAATCAAACCCAACTGTGAGAGGTTTTGTTTGAAAATGAGTCGTATCAGCTCGTGGGGTCGTAGTCCACCGTACAAATGATCGAAGTTGTTGTTTCCCATTTATGGGAAGAAGATATGGATGTAGGTCTTTACAAAAATATAATAACATATCATTATATTGGGTATAATAGTATTATTATATCATCTAGATTTTATAACATTCAAGTGATGTTGAAGAAGAAATAAAATAGTAATTCTCATTTTAGAATGTTACATCTTCGTAGGAATAATCCTTTTGGTTAGCACAAAAATCCTTCCAGTTAAGGATTTATAATATAAATAAGTACACTATGATGTTATTAGGGAAGTAGTTAAGGTATTTTTGCTTTTATTTGATAATGAAAATGTATTTGGATGTGTGAGTATGAGAGGAGATAAGGTGGCCTTTTAAAAGTGGGGGAGATTGTTGAACATGTAATTTTTTAAAACAGTCAATCATACCAACTGTTTCCCATTCCAAAAGAATAAAAATTTAACCATTCTAGAAATTATAACATTAAATGTCTAAATATAAAAATCTAATCAAAATTTTACTACTTTTAGGATATTTCAATCCTAATCTATTTTTTACCCCCGATAATATTGTTTTTACCCTAACGATTATAACTAATTTTTAGAATTCATTATGGAAAAATTTAACATCAAATTATTAGATAATTTAAATTATAATTATTCCAAATATTTAATCCATTTTTATAAATTATATTCATCTAAATGGAATAATTAAATTTAAAATAAATCCTTTAGAAGCATCGAAAAAATAGTTTTTAAAATAAATACTTTCATAATTTTAAAGTATTTTAATATATTATTTCAATATAAAACTGATTATACAAACATAATTCAGTAAAATTATAATATAATCGAATTAATTTAACTTTTTAAAAAATTTATAATATTATTTTTCTTTTTAAATTATTTAAATGGAATGGAATTTTTTTAATAAAAAATCGTAATTTCATTATTCATCAAAATAATAATAATTTCAAAAAATTCTCAACATTTTACCCAAATATAATTGATAAATATATATTTTAAAAATAATATTTATTATTTCCAATAAATTTAAAAAATGTTCTAAAAAATGAATATAAATTATTTTTTCAAAAGCGTAACTAAACCGCCATTTAAGAAAAAAAATAACTTTTTTCAGAAAACATTTCTTTTTTTTAAGTGGTTCATATTATATTTATAATCAATAGATAACCATTGAAATTTTATACATGATTTTACTATATAATTTTAATAATTTATTTAGTATTATTGATACCCATCCCATGTAATGGTTATATTATAATAATATAATATATTAATGTTGATTTATAATCAGGTTAGCGTGTTTTACAAGCTAACAAAGATATTGGTTTAATTAAAGGGAAAAATATTATAATGTATCATGGTGTTAAATTATCTAAAAATTGTGTTTTTTTAATATACACAATTTAATATGATGTCCCTCTTGTAATATCTCAGGGTGTTACATTCTATGCCCTAAAATAAAATGTATCCTTTGAATTTTATCTTGGTCTTGGTAATCAAGGGATTTACATTTCTAAATCACAATATTAAAATAACACATCTTGAGTAGGGTTAATATGTAATCATCGTGATAATTTATAAAGGGATATATGAAGGTTATCTGAAAAAATCACATAATTAGGCTTCCAAAATGGGAAACATTAGAGGAAAGTAAAGATATAGACATACAAGAAGAGAGTAAATAATTAAAGAGAGTTATTGGAGTCATTGGTAAAAAATTATAAATCTATAATTATTTTATGGACAATTTTTTTACATTTGATATGAAGGTAATGTGATAAAACAATTGTTTTAAGATCAAATTTCTAGAGTCGAGGAATTATTTTACTCTCAAGATAGAGGGGACTAGAAAATACACTTAATATATTTTTAAACTTGTACGTAAAATTTAATACATTGGTTGTGATCAAATTTCATACTCCAATAAATTATTATCAAAAATTAATTCATTTTATGTTTGATGTAATAAAATTATGTTCTAATGAAACATGTAATCCATAAAAGAATAACATGTTATTTCTCTTATGTTTACTGAATCCAAAATAGTTAACACAATGTAAGGTAATTAAAAAAATAAATAAACCATCATATTAATATCCAAAGGAAAAATTCAACTTAAATATTTATTTAAATAACCCTATATCTGAAATAAAATCAATATTCCAAAATTTACTTTTCTTCTTCATGATAAATCATTGGTATTATTTATGTGTTACATATAACTGGACATAATGAAACATTTCCAAAAATATGCTTAATATTTATCCATGAGATTGTTTTATTAAAAAAATTTCATATTAAACATTACATCATGTATGATATTGGTACACATCATAACCTTCAAACCCTTCAGTTATGGGTTCATGTCCCACAGCCATACCAAATGTGATGTCTTCTCTACCAGAATGCAATTTGTACTTTTTCTAAAACTATATTAATATAATTCCTATAACATTCTATGAAAAATTTGATAGAAATTATTTAAATAAAATTAATAATTAAATATCCTTATTATTAGAGTTTTAAAAACAATATATTTTTCTACAAAGTACAACAATCTTATTTTAATATAATTACTATATCAATAATGATCATTTTAACCTTAATGGTTGTAGATAACTTCATACTTATTTCCAGAAAATATTAAAGGAATATTCCACATATATCCTTCTAAATAAAATATAAACTTGAAAAATGTCAATATTCTTATATCATTATGGAATATATTGGATTATTTCATAAAATCAGAATATACAATTCTAAATCCTTTGTAAAACAAAACAAAAAATTAAAATTTATGAATTTTTAATACGAGAATTGTAAATATTGTTTCATTCCTAATATATTTAAATCATTGAAATATTATCATATACTTCATAATGTTTTGGAATGAAAATGTGAATTATCCAAAGCATATCCCCTAGGAATGTAAAAAAATTGCATAGTAATACTCATTGTCCTTTACTAGGAAATGCTCATGTAAAGATCAGTGTTCCTTTTTCAGAGTTATTGCCCTTGGGTATATCTATTCTATAATCACATCTACTTATATTATCTAGAAAGGGATGTATTTATAGGAATACTGCAAAATCTCATCCTTATCAAAACATTAGGATATTTTTACTTACATATCCTCAATGTCAATCATAGGGTTATGCTCCCTAATTTATGTTTTCCTAAATCTAGTTCCCAAGTATTCTAATAATCTTCTTATAAAATAAACTATAAATGCCTTGGCCCCAAAAACCTATAGCCAATGGGTACTTTACTACTTTTCCATAAGATACAATAGATCACATACCAATGGACTAAATAGTTTAATAGTATTGTTAAACTATATAAATTCACAATACCTGTAACATATCTGAAAATGAAAATTACAACAATTTTTATTTTGAGAATTTCATCATTCCCTTTATTGTATCCTGGCATATCATTCTTAGTACACATCATGAAATCCGAGTAAAGGAAAAAAAGGGTGAGATCATATACGCACTAATGATTAAGTAAAATATAATATATATAATGAATTAATAAGAATAATCAACATGGAAAATTAAATAATCATACACACATTCCATTTATATATAACTTGCATATCATTATTAGGTAAGGCATAATCAACATGGAAAGGTATATATTAAAAAACAGATGCCATTTTATCAATAACTTTGGAAAAAAATTCATCCCTCGGCAAAATCATTGTGAAAATCCCATGGATAATAATAAATTAATTCTTAATGATTGAAATGCTTTATTATTAGACATCATGATCTCAGGAATTCTGATACATCTACTATCAATACCTTTGATATAAAAATTAAAATACTATTGGTAAAAATCTCTTTAATTATAGCTTATTAATTCATATCATGAGATTATCAATGCACCATGGGGATATATAATTATAGACCCCAGTGGTCACTAAAATTCCAAATTAGTCCTCATATATCAAATGATCCATTTAATTCATGTCTCAATATTCCTTATTTACAAATATATGTATAGGGTAAAGAATATTTAATTATCAAAATTTTCCACAATTAAATAAAATAAATTTTGTAATAAAACAAAATATATAAAAATTATATATGGGTTATGAAATAATAATAATATATATATTAAAAATATGCATATTTAGAGGAAATGATATTTAAAATGGTCACATGATAGATAATGTTTTAATTGAAAGTTAATGAATTAAAAAGTAAATCAATAAATTAAATGTCTATACTTCCCTTGGTTAAGGAAATCATAAAAAACACCTAAAAATAATAAGGATGGTATCAATAAAGCATATCCCTATTGTATTATAAGTAATATAAAGGATATTTTTCATTGATTTATAGAAATACTATACAAATATCTTTAAAATATTCTTGAGTAAAATATACTTTTCATGTTGAAATCTTTATAAAAATAAAATTTCACAAAATATTTTGAGAATAATTTTATTTGAAAATAAAATTTAAAATTTATATTAGAATTTTTAATACATTTAGTGGTCATGATGGTAGGAAATTCCATATATTTCGAGTACATTGAAACAAATATTCCTTCCATATTTTTATTAAAATAAAAACATGCCTTGTTTTAAAAAATACATGAAGGTTAATTTAAAATAATTAAAAGTAAAAAAGGGTGAAATTTTATTTAATTAGTAAATTTTAGATCATTAAAAATATTTTTAAGAACATTTTTAAAAATATGGTTTTGAAAGAAAAGATATTTTTTATAGAAGAAAAAAATAAAGTATGAATTTATTAAAAACTTTTTAAAAATTATTTTAAGTACCAAATAGCATGAAAATGATAAATTTACTTTAAAATATCATGAAAAACTATAGGATAAGAATATTATATTGTTTCATTATACAAAGATCAAATAAGTTTTCCAAATGAAATTTGAAAATAAATAATATCAATTAGAATAAGACTGTGAAGTAAAGTCTTACAAGGATCATAAAATTGAAGTGATAATTTATAAATGAATAAATATTGTGTATAAAATTTGAATCCACATAAAGAATTATAAATACAACATCAAATAATAAAATGTTATTACACATATAATCTTATATATATTCATAGACCAAAAACGAAATATAACCCAATAAAAACAAATTGAGTTATGAAGCTCTTAACAACTTGGTAACATTTAAGTCAAACACACATGGATAAAATAATTAAAAATAAATCTTAAAGGACCATGAATTATTTCTCAAAAATGATGTTACTTTGAATTGGGGAATTATATAAACCACATAAAATTAATTATGTGCATAACAATACAATATTCCTCAATGAAAGGAAATGAGATGATGTCCGTTACCACAAACTTCCCATTAGTTGATCAGTATTTAATCTTTTTTATTGTGGTTTGGAAATGTTATTAACATATAATAGAATTATAATAATATTAATAATATCATATATTATATTTTTATCACATCTTCTCACATGTTATTTAACAATCTTTTGTTATTACAATAGTTTCAAGTGTTAATTGCCTTGTTTTGTCATGCATATTTGTCCATGAAAGATCATGATCTTGAACTTAAGATGTATTTCCATAATATTAAGAATTTTATTAATGTTATTTTAATGTTTTTAATTATATTATTCTTTTGAATCATTCATGAAATGTGGAAAAAAATAAATCACATCTCTTTTTTGAGATGGCAAGCCGTACGTACGCACAAGTGATGACCTCATTTTTTAAGGGATGAATTGTAATATAAGTGGGTGATATTTTAATTTTATAAAATAAATAAAAAAATATAATTACATAAATTTCAATTATATTATCTAAATTTATCCTTTATTATTTTCCATGTAATCAATTATTCAATATGAATCACATTGCTTCGTGAGGTTGTAGTCCGCAGTACACACGAGAGAAATTATCATATCCCCTGTGAAATGGAATGTATTAAAGTATATATGATATGGTTATTCATGAATTATAATAATTTTAATTGTATAATATTTATTTACATTATATAAATCATCATACAAATCTATGAAAGTTGTTAATGGTAAATGAGTCACATCAGTTCTTGAGGAAGTAGTTAGCCGTACAAACGATCAACGTTATCATTTATCATTTAAGGGAAGAGAAAATGGTTATTGGTAATTATTTAAACATAATTAAACATAACTATATTTTAGATTCTGGTTTCATAATATCATCATGATTGAATAATATTTGAAGGGCGGGGAAGAAGAAATAAAATAAAAACACCGATTTAAGAACGTTGCCTATTCATCGAAAAATCCTTTACGTTTTTACCAAAATAATACATATGTCAGATTTAAAACAAAAATATGGAATATAGGATATTTATATGGAATTTATAAAGGTATTTGGGTCATTATAGGACAATATAAATGGAATTATATGTGTGAATATTATAAGAGAGAAGGTGGCATTTAATAAGTGGGGGGGATGACACACTAAATTTTTTTTGAAAATAATCAATCATACCCATGTTTTTCTCTTAAAAAGGGGAATAAATTAATAATTAATCTTTCCTATATCATATTGTGTCTATATATTTCAATACAATTAAAATTGCACATGTTTTTTGGTCATTTAAACCTTTAGATTTTTAGTTTAATCCCTATGTAAACCCAATTTACCTTAGTCATGATAAATAATGTTTGCAATTTTCAATATTAATTATTATAAAATATCAATATGATAATATTATAAATAATGGATTATTATTATTCCAAATATGAAATCAATTTTTTCCAAATTACATTCACATAGTTGGTTGAGTTCAATTTACAATTAAACATAGAGGCTCATCGAGAAAATGGGTTTTCCAGAGAAAGAAATGCAAATGATTAAATTGTTTCTATATTAGAATTAAATATAAAATTGACTATAATGAAAAAAAATTAGTTATGATTTAATATAATTGAACTAAATTATCTTTAAAACAAATTTAAAATATAGTTTAACATTGTAGAAATTCTAAACACAAAATTTTTTTTTTCATTAAAAAATATTTTTCCATATTCATTAAAAAATCATTCATTTTAGAAAATTATATACAACAAAAAAAATTAAATTTTTACATAAAGATTTAGAAAATGAAATTTATTTTCTAAAATAAATTTTATAAAGGTGGTAAAATGTAATTTTAAATTATATTTTCAAAGCATGAATAAAATGTGCTTTAGAAAAATATTATTTTTTAGAAAATATTTCTTTTCCATTCAAATGATTAGTATTTTATTTCAAATCACTATATAACCATTGAATTTATTTTGTACATTTTTAAACCATGTAATTTTTATATTTTAGTCATTATTATTCATACTCTCTAATTTGAAAACTAGGTTGTAAAGTTAAACTATATTATGGTTGAATTAAGATTAGGGTTGCGTGTTCTGCAAGCTGAAAAAGTGATTGAATTTATTTAAAAAGATAAATATCATAAATTTTTTTGGAGAGACATTCTATTATAAAATTGGTTTTTTGTTTCATATATTCTATCAAAAATCATGTTCTTCTTTTAAAATCCCAATGTGTTATAGTGCTCCTTATGTTGGACAAAATAGGTGAGTTTGATATCTGAGAAGAGAAGACAGTGCATGAGTTGGTGAAATATCTCATGAATATATAAATGAAACATTTTTCATTTAAATAATTTCAAATTAATTTGGATTATTTTTGAATGGATGATATTTTTTTCTCATGTCACTAAATTCAACACCATCAAAATTCATTTTTTATTAGTGGTAATAATGCTAGATGATGAGGTATGTGATATAGTTTTAATATCTTCATTACCTAATAGTTGAGAAGTCATTATAACTGTAATTAGAAGTTTTTTGGGGAATAGAAATATTTCCATAAAATATGTGTGAGACCTGATCCTAAATGAGGATATTTGAAGAATATAATCGAGATGATTTTCTGGTTCTACTTTGATCCTAGAATGAAGATGATGATATGTGCAGTGTGATACTCACATAGGATGATAAAAAAAATATTGAAGAGTCGAGATACAGAAAAAGGGGAATGGTACATCCTAAAGGATTTTTTTTGAAGAAGGTAAAAATCAAGATGGATTGTAGACAAAATTATTTGGTGCCTGAAACAAATACCGCAAACATGAAATTTGAAGGAACTGATGATGTGTTATTCATGAGATCTGATATCCCTATAGAGTCATGGATTTTTGACTCAGGGAAATCTTTATGTTCAATATTAGATATGGGTTTCCAAAAAAATTATATTTATACGAATTTTGGCTAGGTACGTCATTTTGATGCTAAACCCATAAACATTGTAGTGATGGGAGAAGCGTGGATTAAAATAATGTTGGGTTCTTACTAGTTTTGCTGAATGTAGGGTGTATCCTTGGACAGATAAGAAATATTATATTTATTGGGCATCTTGATGATGCAGGTTTTTGTACACAAATTCACTTCTATTTCATGGATGATTACTAAAGGGGGTATAATCATAACTCGGGGATTAAAGAATAGAACCTTAAACAATATAGTAGAGAATTTCATGGAAATAATTATAATAGAAAATTTTATTAGAGATTCAATATTATTGAACTACAATCTTATCCACTTTAATGATATGGGTATTAAGGTGATAATAATAAAAATGAATTCTACAAGAGATAAAGTCGATGGAAGGTCACTAATGTGTGTAATATATATTTGGAATACAACAGAATGTTTCCTTTGTAAAATGAGATAGAACAATGATGTTTGTGAAGCTAAAGTATGTATATACTGATGATGGGGTCATTCACTAGTACATTCCCTTAGAGGGTCACCATTTTTTGTTAAATTTCATGATGAATTAACATGAATGTTATGATTTTACTTTTTGAAATTAAAATTATATTATTTTAACATGTCTTAGAAGTAGAAAAGCCTAGTGAGGAATGAGTCGGGTTGAAATATTAAATAATAGATGTTAATCAATAGTGTAAAGAATGAAAATAATGAGTTCAAAAATTTAATATATAATTATGGAATCTAGTGCGAGAAGACATATCCATTTTATCCAAAATAAAATGGAGTAGCTAAAAGGATGAATATGACACCAAATGAACACATTTGGATTCTAAGGTTACACTCTAGGTTAGAAATGAATTTCTAGGTATAGGAAATTAACATGGTACCATATCTCAACAATTTTATTCCATCTACAGCAATGTGAGAATGTCTATCTAGGTTATTTGGTTAGGAAATGTGGTAATACTCTCCCATTTACAAGTATTAAGTTGTTTTTAATATGCACATATATTCTAATGAAAGGGGAACAATATATTCTAACTCCAAATCTCATTTCTCTCTTGGATACATTATTTATGAGTTTGGTTATCATTTCTAGGATGATAAGAACATGATAATAATTAGAATTAAAATGTTTAATACTTAATAGAGGTTTCACATACAAGGACAGTAATATTTCCAAAGTTTGTAGTGGGAATAGAGAATTTGAGTTCAATGTGAAATTAGATCTTGAATGTGTACCAATGTATTTGACGCAAAAACTGGTGGATTATACTCTTAATGTTAATTTAATGAGATCAAAATAGGTGATGAGACCTATGAAAACGATTTCAAAATATTTATTTTATCTATTATAAATTGGGTTGGTGAACCATATGTTTTTGAATAGTAAATCTAGATGAAGCAGTTGAACAAGTTGTTGGTGGATATGAACGGGATGATTTATTCATTACATGATAATAACACACGAGAGCTGGTAAATTTACAATAGGAATGAAATAAATTTAGAATAAATGGGTATACCAACTCAAGTAAGAACATGATGGTAAGATAAGGCCCTAGAAAATCTTAGTGTTTAATGTTTTTTAATAGATGAAAAGTGTATAATTCACTAAAATTCCCTCCCCTGTAATGAATATCACAACCATCCGAGTGGTTATAATTATTAAATACTACAAATCAAGTTATATTAAATGTTACCCTTTATCATTGTTAAAAAATAATAATAAATGGGGTTCCTTTATAAACACTAGCTAAAATAATTGATAAAATCACACCATGTTCTGTATTTTTTAGCACTGATAAAGGTCACATTATTAGCATTGATAATTGGTGGACATTAAGAGTTCTATTTTAGCAATGATAAATGGTATACATCATCAAAACATTTCATATAATTAAATTTATTTATATATAAATTTATAAATATATTTATACATGTATAAATATAATAAATTTTATTAAATTTGATTTAAATAAGACTAAATATTCATTAACACATAATATAAAAGTTATTTAGTGAAAATAAATTTTAACATAATGAAAAAATTCAAATTAATTAAAAAATTTAAATTTATTGTTAACTAATAGTCATATAATCACATTGGGAAGACATAAAAATAAAATAAATTAATGAACAATTTAGGATATATTTATGAAATGACTTGAAATTCAAAAAAAATACCTTTTGATCCAAGAGCTAAATTGGTATATATCTTATATAAAATCAAATATGCTGAAAAAATATATTATATAGTGGCCTTGGTGGTCCCTAGACAAAATTATTTTGAGGTTAAATATTCTAAAAGGACACGAATAATAATTTTTTTGTCAATATGACATTATTTTTATACATTTGATGGAATTAAAACCTTGTTTGAGGAGTTCGTTTTGAATTTTTGTAGTGGAGAAATAACATAATCTAAGGTGTTACAATCATATGGATATTATTGTGTTTAATTTTTATTTTATTTTTTTACATTTTTGTATTATTTATAATTAAATATATACATGTGTTCATACATTTACATATATTAAATAAATTATACAAATAAATATTTAATCATTATTGCATAAAAATATATTTTTGAATATAGAAATCATAAAGAAATAAATATTTTTTATTTATTTTACTTAAAAATATTAATAAATATTATTTATCTTATAAAAATACATTAATTCTTATTTATAAGTAAGGTTTATATATAAATTTCCGTGTTTCAACAAATAAATATAAATTAATGTTTATGTTGTAATATATATGAATAAATACATATATGTAAATATTTGTGTGTGTATGTGTGAAATATAAATGTGCATGTGTTTGTGAAAATATTTGTGTTTGTCAATGTTATGTAAATACATCATATATAAATGTTTTTATATAAATATATAATTACCAATAAATATATTATATAACCACAATTAGAATAAATAATTATAAATACATGATAAATAGTATATATCTAACTATTCAATTATATTTAAATATGTTAAAATTTTATATTTAAATATTCAATATAAAGACATATTTTTTACAATTTATTTAATTTTTTTATTAAATATGTATGATTATATATGTACATATTTAAATGGAAATTAATTATATATATATCCTAAATTATTATAAAAATATTAATGGTGTAGGGGTAAAAGAATTTGGCTATGAAGGCATAGGTCCTAGGATCGATTCCATGCATGAGTAAAGTTGAAGGGAATGACAAGTGATGATAAAGAGGTTAAAATGTGATGGTAAAGAGTATGGATTATGTATGGCTACAGATCTGGCATGTGTGGGGGGGTGTAGCACCGATAAACACTGGTCAGATCGCTAATAAAAGTGGGGCTATATTGAATGAATTTGTTTTAAAAAAAATTCTATTAGATCTAAAAAAATTCATCGATAATGGAGACATTTATCAAAAAATATGTTAGTATAGATAATGTTTACGATTTTTTATGACACTTAGCCTATCGGTGTTTTTTAGTGCCAAAAACCCCATTTTTAGTGAATTTAAAGGCATGGTATGTTGTGGTGATTGTTGCATCCAAGAATTTACACCTTGATCTTCATGATTTAATGATTTCATTCCTTCAAGGATATAAAGTGGTTGAAGTCTATATAAAATATCCCAAGTGACATTTTGAGTAATGAAATAAAAACCATTTCAAAATCTCTTGAAGAGCTTATATGGGTTAATGGAGACACTCAAGTAGTCGAATAATAATTTTGATGAATTCATGAGAATAAAATGCATACAAATGATGTAATATTGTGAAATTATTCTATTATAATAGATTGTAATATTTTATATACAAATATGAAAATTTATGACAAAATAACCCACTTGAATTGAAAATTCTATCCTCTATTGAAAATGATGAATGTAGATTTCAGTTTCTTGATTTTTGGGAATCACTACCTCAAAATCTCTGCCCTTCCAAAATTCCAATGATTTAATAAGTTCATAAAAATGTTTTTTATTATTTATGTGAAAAACTATTTCTCAATCTAATCCCCATATCATTATGTAACCATTTATGTTACAAATACTAATCATATATTATAAATATTATGAAAATGAGAAATATATATCTTACATATTATAAAAGAGTGTAGTTATTCTACATATGATATTTTAATTACTGAGAATCTAGTTATAAAAGAAGTAGAGTTATTGTACATATTATTTAGAAAATTCGTGTATTATATTATTACTATTTCATTGTCAGTATTATAAGTTAACATGAATTGAGTATTACATAGTGTATATTTAATACTTGATATTTAAAATTTATATTTTAGTAAATATATGATAATGGGTACAAGAATAGTTCATATTATAGTGTATTAATATATAGAATCAATAATATTTTTTTTAAGTGTAAGCATTCCACTCATTAAAAAATTGAATCAATGTTTGTGATATAGAGAAGAATATTTCATGTTGGTGGAATAGTGGAAATGCTAATTAATAAATTGAAACATTGAATGATGACTGCTGTTGAAAATATTACTTTAGTTTCTCACGTATGAAATATTTATTTCAAAAACTATAAATTTTCAACTCCATAAAATATAAAAATATAATTAAATAATGTTCATAAAACTAAGAACAATTGTTTATCATTTTAAAATATCGCTTTTTAACATTCAATAAATTGGTAAATTGATAATATTATATTTCTATAATAAAAATTAGAAAATATTACATCATAACTAACAAATGAATCTTTGAAAATATATAATCATTTAAAAAATTAAATGGTCTCATATCTATTAATCTTAAAATAGTTATAATTAAAATTTTAATAAAAAATTGGGTTGAAAACCAATATATCAATAAAAAGTTTCAAAATAGCTATAAAGAAATAAATTCTCTAGCCATAAAATAGAATCATTTTCAAGACATATCTAGTTTCTATTAGTTAGGATTTCAGATAATTAGTGTCAAATATGTTATAGAAAAATAATATATTTTAATAATGTACGATGAATAATTTTAGACTAATAGTTTTTTGAAATAATTGAAAACCATACGAATATAGTGATTCTTATAAACTTCTAATGATCTCCATACTCCCCCACTAGTTGATATTAAATATTATTGGATTCAAATATGAAATCACAATTGATGTTGATGTAAGATTAATAAGTAGGGAAGATGAAAGTGGTGTTCACCAGAAATTTATGATCATGAATATATAAATATACAAATAATTATTACATAGTATATAAATATAATATGTTTATATAGTATAAATAAATATAAATAATATTAATAATCATGTAAATGATAATTAGTTTAACATAATGTATACATATAGTTTGTATAGAGTAAATCACATGGATTTGAATGTTTCCATAAATAGAATGTCAAATAAGAACATATAGTTCATCATGTGCATGCTTTTAGTGACAATTTCATAATATTTAAGACATTATATTAAAACAATATAATTGAATAAATATTATTATTTTTGATATTAGTGATAATAAATGTCACATAGATAGTTTAAATAACTTAAAACTATGTTATTTTTTCATGAACTATTTTCATCAATAATGTAGCGTTTGACCGTGTGTTTTCATTCATGATAGAGACCATTCATTCAGAAAAATAAATTTAGACCTGTGAAAAAGTTTTTATTTTGTCATTCCCACTAAAAATCAAATAACAAACCTGGTCATATTAATCACATCCAAATATGAAAAAAATATGATCTTGTTCATAATATAATAGATAAATATAAACATATGTTAAAATTAATAAAAAAATTATATATAATAAAGAACATATATAATCCATTATATTTAATTGAAATCTATTAGTTTTTTCATGAATATGAATCTATGTGAAAAGATTAGAAAAAAATATGATCCCGTTTAAAATACCAACTTTTATGAAAAAATGTGATTAAAGATAATAAAAACAGGTTAAAAAATATATGAAAAAATTTAGAAAATGTGAACCATTATATTGAATTGGAATCAATTATAAAAAAATATGAAGAATAATTTTAAAAAACATAAAAAATAGATACTTTTATGTATAAAACAGATGTTACTGTATTGAAAAAATATGCACTTGTATGAAACAATTAGACTAAATTTGAAAAAAATATCAACCTGTAAAAAATATGAACTTCTAAAAAAACCCAAATCAATATTCCAAGAGCACTAAAACAACCTCCACTATGGGACACACCAATGGTGTTTTGAATCCCAGATAGATTAAAAATCATTCTACAACTAATATCCCTAATAAAAAATCCTAAAGACACTCCATGACTTCATAAACCCAATCAAAACCCTCATATAATAAAAAAATATATAAATAATAGTTAAATTCATTAAATTGGGGGTATTATATCCTCACTCATATTTTGGAAATATTTTTAATCCAAACTTCTCATACTAAAATTTTAAAATTAATTTTGAAATACTTATTTTTTCAAATATTATAATGCACACCGAATATAAATAAAACATGAATACATATCATTGACAAAAAATAATCCTATCATATACGAATTGAAATTATTTTAGAGGATCTAATTATGAAAAAGAATATTGAATTAGATATTTGTAAAGAAACTTAAATATTCCACTCATTGATTCAAAAAATATAGACCAAATTTATTGTTAATTTTATTTTACCATTTTAATTTGTTTCTATGAATATAGAAATAAATGAAAACATATGTATCAAATCATCATATATATTCCAACATGTTCAATAAAATCTACATTAAAATAAAAATAAAAGAAATTTAGTTTAATTTGATCACAAACGAAAATCATGAAGAATATAAAATATAAATGTGGGATTCATGGTTTAGCGTAGTGATATGGCTGATGAATATAAAATATAAATGTTGGATTCGGGGGATACAATAGTGATATGAAAATAAATTGAAAAAACTAATCATCGGAAAATATATTTACATTATGTATATAATAATTATTTTGTTATCATTCAAAAAAACCACATACACGAGAATATAATATGAAAATATATCATAATAAAAAAACTCACATTAGAATAGAATTGAAATATATTTAAGGAAACATATTTGGATAAAAGGAACATCCGTTAAAAATGAATGTAAACCTAAACAGTTTTCTTTTATATTAATAGATACGTAAAGTAAAATTTATTATGAATGTGATATGCAGATGGAAATGGATGTGGAGGTGGAGGTATGAGACGAAGGACAGAGGTAATATTCTAAAAAACAATGATATATTTTCAAGGTTTCTATATTTTAATGGGATATGATATTCAGAAGACTATAGTCTTGCAATGATGCACAAGTGGAAATTTGTAGGATACATAATGGTGTTAGACATATTTTCATTGTTGGAGAAGCGGTATCTATGGGAGAATATAGATCTACATATTTGATGCACTAGATATTATGGATTTGGGTAAAGGGATATAACATCTGTAGAATATGGGGGGTCGAATCATGGTTCAATAATGTGGAGAATGAAATTTTTTGGATGGATCAAGGTTCGTCATAGGGAGGAGGAAAAATAAGGGGAGGTTCAGAAAAGGAAAAATTCAGGGAGATATCAAGGGGCTGAAATGGGGAGGATGTTGAATGAGTGGAGTTTTGGATCAAGAGGTAGACATGTGTTGGGAGAATTGTTTTCGATGATACACATGGCCCTATAGGCACATGAAATAGTATAGATAACAAATTTGTTTTAAAAATCCATGTTATTATTTAAATAAATTCAAAATAATTTAGAATATTATAATTATTATAATTTAGAGACCCAATTTTTTCATAATAAGACATTTATATAATTCTATGAAGATTTCCAGAGTTGGGCGCTGAGATGGCATGAAATTATAAGGCTCGGTGTGCCTGAAATTAATTTTATAAAAATGATAACTATTTTTATATTATTCACAATTGGTTAACTAAAGAACATGTGATATCTCTTACATGGTTGATTGGATCAGAAATCTCATACCACAGTTGTGTCTAGAACGAGGTGTTTTCCATAAGCCAGACATAAAATATTTTGGTGCAAGATGTTCGGACCCCTCCCTCATTGGTGGACTGCTAAATAGATAAATTAAATTATTCATTTATTCATTTAATTTCTCAAACCCGTATAACATATGGACGAGGTCTGGGATGAGAAATCTGAGACCATCGATGAACTCAGAACATAGGCTTTAACCAAGGCACGATATAACTTTTTTTGGCGTCGAGTGTTCATCTTTTGCACCATTATGTAAAAATAATTAAATAATTAAATGATTATTTATATAATTGTTTGATTTAAAAAATATTTTAAATGAATGAGTGGTTATAATTCCTTTTTTTAGAGGGGATTGGCCTCATAAGTCAGTTTGGATAACGATGGAAACTTTTCTCCCCATTGAAGAACTACGAGACTTCAGATACATGAGGATCAAAGCACAATGATCGCAATAGATCTTCATGAACGCAATCTTCACCAACGATAGATCCAAACCTGATGTAGGATTTATCGTTGTGGATTCCTTACCCCAGTTAAATTTTCACGAACAATGAAAATTATATGAATTAATTCATGGATCGAAAAAGAATTGATTGAATCAATTTTCATCCTTTTTTATCATTAATTAGAAATTCATGAAGTATGGTAAATATTTAATTCCAAATTCCCCATGTTCTTGATTCTGAAAAACGATGGTCAAACATAGTAATCGATCTTCACATCATAATCATTTCTTAGTCATTCTCTGTGTGTTCATCACATGTTCTTCATTGCAAAATAATTAACTGCATCAAGAACTCAATGTTTCATTGAGCCTGACATATCGACATAGAGATCTCAACCCATGGATCACATATCCACATTATTCTCCTTTTTCTGATTTACATCAAAGCCAGAATGTCTTGAAGAAGGATTTAGTTTTGTGGGCCCAGTGAGGGTTTTGGCTGATCGTCCAGGCAGTGGTCGGCATGGCTTCTGGAGAGCATGGCAGCGTGGAAATGGTGGTTTGGTGGTGTCTGGTGTGTCCAAGGCAGCTTTGGATAGTGGTCCGGGTGAACATTTAGTGGCCAGGCCATGGGGTACAAGGAAGTCGAGGGAGGAACACGGTGTTGGGGTAGCTGGTACGAGTCGCTGAAGTAGACAGGAGGCGTGACGGTCGAGAGGAAAGATGAGGCAACAAGGAGGCCAACAGTTCAAGAGAGCGAGGCTGAAGGCGGTAGATCCGACAGAAGATGCAGTAGTGTGAATTGTTGGCGAGAGTGGCTGCATGATGTGAAGGTTGTTAGGGTTGAAGGAATAAAACCATGAATGAATAAGATTGGAGAGATAAATTTCAATGAGATGAAATAATAATAAAAATTAATAAAATCATGGAGGGAAAAGTGTTGTGAGACCCACCAACACAAAATGAGATTTTTTCATTAAATATAATAAGATATTTGGTTAAAAATAGTAATAATAAAAATAATAATATAATATTACTTATTTTTTTAAAACCATAATTTCTTTGTAACGTATCCTTCTGAATTCATATTCACAAACCATCTGATGTAGTGCGGCCCTGACTTCAAGATGGTCATTTCGAGTCTGATATTGAATTTCTTTCTCAATTTTATGAATCGGGTTCCCGAAACACTCATAAAATATTAGATTTAATATTATTTTTAAATATTTAACCCACTATAATTTTTTTCATATGATGTCCGATTGAATTTCCATCAGTGGGGACATGACCATTTCATTATGATGGCTGATGCAGATCCAATATTGAATATTAAATTCTAGTTTGTGACTCAGGTCCACAAAATACCAAACAGTAATTATAATATTATTATTGCAGAATATTTCATCAGTCTTAACTCTCCCAAGCAACATCATATTGGTGAGCCGTCAGTGGAGTCATGACCTTGACAAATGAGGCAAAATTTTCAAAAAAATTTGTAGATATTTAATCCAATGTTGAGGTGTAGGCCCCATGAGGCTCAGTTCACATGTGTTGCGGTGAAATGCGGCTTTTCACTGGGTATCAGTTCTGGGTGAACGATTAGTCAATCCCATGTGTTTTTCTGAGAGGATCACAATGGCATGATCCATAAAATTTGTTTATGGACCATGTTGTGGGCCCCACATAATTCCATTCAAGGGCAATGCCGTGATATTTGACTTTTCCATCGGATGTTTGTTTAGGAAGAATGAATAGTTGATATTGTGCATTTTACTCCAAGGATATTAAAAGTGTGATCAGTTTGGTTGTCTAGTGCCATTTGAGGAGGAATGTGAGTACAAGTACGTTTTCGCCCTTCACATTAACAATGAGCATTGCACGCTTGATAGCATTTTTTCAATAGATGTCATGTAATATGAGTGTACACTGGAATACCTAACGGGTAAATGATTTTATGTTTAGTAACCGAGTATTGAATGCTACCCGGCCAGGTGACGAGGTGTGGCCACACAATGTGTGGGCCCCACACCAACGGTTTGCCACTATTTGACTCTTCTATCTCTTATATATCCTTCTTTTGGAATAAAACTTTGGCATATTATTAGCCTATCCTTAGTGGTTTTCCACCTAAAATGTGATGGTTCCCTCTATAGTGGATTTTGAGAAACGATGGGATATTTTCAGGATTCGACGCCTATTCGGGGAAACACCCGAGGACTGCAGCGGTGTGCTTTTTAAGAGGTATCATCCAGTTTGGATGACCAATGTTCCTTAGTGATTTCTGAGAGGTACTATCTAGTAAGGATGATCAGATTTCTTCACTCATTTTCCAAGGGGTACAATCTAGTCAGGATGATCATGTTTCCTCGGTGCTTCTCTGATATGTACCGTCCTTCAGTGATGATAAGAGTTTCACGATGCTTTTCGGATGGGTACCATCCCATGGGGATGGTCATAGTACCCCAATTCTTTTCCGAGATGTACCATCCATAGAGTATTTTTAGAGTTCCTGGATTCTTTTTTAAAGAGTTGTTATCCAACAGGGATGATCAGTGTTCCTCAGTTCTTTTTTGAGAGGTTCCATCCAGCATGGATGGCTAGTGATCTACATTGATTTTTGAGAGGAACCTTCTAGTAGGGATGACCAGTGTAGTTCCTGGATGACCCTACTGCCAGGATAGGAAGCATAGTCCCTAAGGAGATCCCGGATGACCCAAAGCATAGTCCCTGCTGAGATATCAGGAAGACCCAAAGAGTAGTCCCCGATGAGATACTGGTCTAACCTAGAGCATAGTCCCCGACGAGGTACCAGGCTAACCCAAAGTGTAGTCCCCAAAGAGTTATCAAACTGACCCACCCAACAAGCCGGGTATCACATTCCCTGATGTTTTAGAGATGACCCTCGACCTAGCAACATAGTGGCGAGTCATGGTTTGACATACCTAAGGACCCACAAGGAATAGGTGCACTTTTCCCACTAAGACAAGTCCTTGTGACGTAAACTAAAACCCGTGCTTGCGAGTCAGTATCGCCAAAAGATGATAGTTTCGAGGTGCGATGATTTGGGACCCCTTGACAAGGGCTTCCTGGGCAGATGGGATGAGGTGTTTGGAATTGTAGATAGTTACACATAAAAATATTGGCTAATCAAATTCTTGGGTTGATCTGTGAGATGATGATCCACTTACTACCTCATTTTGGTTTCATTGACTCATCATATATATATATATATATTCTATTTCTAGTGCCCACTCCATGCACTTTGGTTACTCCCCTTGAAAAAGAGGCAAAGTCGCGTGAGGAATGCCATGTTATTTTCATCCCTATCTCTTATGGTTGGATGAGTCCACTCTCCTACTATATGTAGTGAATATTTGACAGTGATTTCATCTCCTCACTATTTCGATCTCCTTTGAATTTGGATGAGTATACTTTTACTCTCTTGTTGGGTTGTGTTCTACTGATGTTCACTTTTATTGTACATTGTTCCCATACTGGTCTTCTTCTATTATATCTCTTACTGCTCCCTTATTCAGAACCTCTATTTCTACTCCCTCGAACCTTCGGGACATCCTACTGAGTATTCTCATACTCACCCCTGCTAGTGATTTTCCTGTATTTGGTTTTCTTTTGCAGATGACAGAATGGTTGATCGTGATTTAAGAGGAACTTAAGGAAATGGGGTGCTTAGACCATGTGCAGTGGCCGTAACATGGGATTCTTGAGTGGGACTCTCCCAAGTATTTTACAATTTCACTTATTGCCGGGATGTGGCACTTTTCTAATTGGGTGATTTTTTCACCCCTCTCCCTTTCAGTTTTACATTTCTTGTACATGTACTGTTTAGTGGTTGATTCATATTTGTTTGGTTTCCATTTATTAGCAGTTTTGTATCTTTATTTCTCTTCCTCTACAGTTTTTCATTGATTTGGCTGCATGTGTGTATACTATTTCATAGGCGAAGACCTCCCCTAGTTTTTGTGCCTTCAGCGCTAGTCGGCAGCACCTGGCCTATGGAGGTGGGCTTAGGGTAGTTGTGGCTCCAGCTCCGGTATGGGTCAGGTCATGATATATAAAATCCAAAACAGGTTTATATAATTTATCTACATAATTTATTTTATCTTTTTAATAATATAACATCATAAATTATTCAAATTGTTTAATTATTTAAATATTTTTTTACATAATTCATTTAAATATTCATGAAATTTAATTTATTTGTTAAAAGTAAAATATCTTAGAGAAAATTGAATACAAAATGTTAAATACCTAATTTGAATATTGAAAATAAATACATTATAAATAAAATTTAAACACATTGAATATTTAAAATAAATCAATTTATTAAAAATATAAAAACTATAATGTTGTTATATTTTAAAGTTCAATTAATATTTTAAGTTAGAGTTTTTTATTTTTTTATAAAATAATTTGATTATTTAAAATTTAAATGTCATGGAATATTATGTTTTTAAGAATTAATTAATATTTTCATATTTGAAAAATAAAATTTTAATACTATGTTTCCTTTAATTTTTTTGAAAATATTCTACACATTCCCCATTTTACCCTTATTCCTTGGTCACATTTCATTCTTTATTAATGAATAAATTTTTTTTAAAAATGTAATATATTATAAAATATAAATTTTATTGTATCAATTTTTTCAAAATAATATTGTCAAATTATTTCATTTGGTTAAGATTTTCATTAGTAAATTAAATTAAATTATTTACTATGAATTGTTTCAAATACCAAAAATATTTATACACATTAAATTAAAAAGTTATTATCATTAATGATTGGAAATTATATAGTCAAACATTTAATAAATAGTCAATTCATTTAAAAAAATTTGGATTAATAAAAAATTCATAATTACAATTTTTAAATAATTTTCTTCAATTAAACACATTTAGTTAATTTTCATAAAATTAGAATATTTTTCAAATACATTTTTTTATTTTTAAGGTCTTTTTATTAACACGATCTTAAAATATATTGAAAAAATTATTTCAATTACATTAAAATATTTATAGTATTCCCCCAGGTATTCACATGACCTAATTCATACTTAATTATAATACATATAATCACAAAATAGTATACATAATTTTAATATATGAAATAATTAAACAAAATCATATTCCAATCAAAACACATAAGTGAAGACATACATATATATATTTGAAAATTGAGTTTAAAACAAACATAAAAATGTATTTAAATTCAAATGCATTTAGTTTTCATTTTTTTCATGTTAACATTGGACGGAATTTTTCATTGAACACCTTTTTTGATACATCAGAATCCAAATAAACAACACTATAAAGTGGTGGTTAATATTTTTCATCGTGGACCTGAACATAATTTATATTTACAAATTTAATGTGATCCATATGCATAAGAAAAGAAAAATTAGTGAAGCAATAAAACAATAATTATAGTCAAATGTGGTGTATGATAATTTAAATCATATGAAATATAAATTTTGAAAGGGTACAAGAACTATAAATATAGAATTGGGTCGTGTGTAATCATATTTTGGAAAAATCATAAGCACTATATATATATTTTTTAGTTTCTAATCCTTAATTTTATACTAATATTTATTATAAATATTTTTCAAAACTAAATATGAATATGAAAATAAATTTTATAAGAATAAACACTTTTAATGACGAACATGGTTGTGCAAGAATATGATTCAAATTATATGACAATATTAATGTATTATAATTAATCATATGTAAAACTAAAAGAATATTTTTAATTAGTATTTAGACATTAAAATATATGGAAATTTGTATGTTTTATAATATTTGTAGAAACATAACCATAAGGACGAGAATAAGAAAATCATACGAATAAGAATATTTACTACAATTTTGAAAATTTATATATATTATAGTGTGTATATAATACAATGAATAAGCTTTATCATATAGATTGTCTTCTTAATAGTTATCTATTTATTTCAGTACTTTTGTATTTTTGTTTTTTTATAACCATAAGCTAAAGAAACTATGATTATTAGGTTATATATATTACAGTATTGGAAATTTTATTTTTATTATGGTATTTGTATAAACATAACTATAAGAATAATCATAAAAATATATTTAAGAATAATCATAAATATATTAATTATAATATTTATTTATTTTATTTATTTCATTTCATTAATTGTATAAGGGAATGATTGTGGAGGAAAATAAGCATAATAATACACTAAGACATGGGAAAATAATAACAAATTAAATATATATGAAAATTTAGGCACATAAAATTGTTTAAAATGGGATCTTGAAAAAATATAAATCCCAAATAATTACTACATATTAATTCATGTTGATGTTTAATAATTGAAAAAAATATATAATTGACACAAAATAAATTATTTGATGTTTATAAATCATTGGTATATCATAAATAGAGATGGATATAAGTCATACCTAGATGAAAAAATGTTTTCTGTTTTTTATAACATTATTTTCATTATAGTGTAAGTATATGAAAATGAACATTGAATATAATTTTTTCATTATCTAGAAAAATCAAAAGAAATGAATGTATTTGATGTATTATGGAATATTCATCATTAAAATCTTACAAAAAATTATTTTTCTATAAAGAAAATATAATGATATGAAAAAGTATGCGATGTCGTAATTTAATTCAATGCACACAATATTAATATTACAATTTTATATATAATTCAATATTAATCAAAATCCATTTTCATATGGGAATCTATGTATAATAAATTATGTTGGATTCAAAAATCCATCATATAATATTGGATTCTAAAAGTATAGTTTTTTTAAGAGAAACAAAACTTATTTAAAAAACAATAATGACAGAAATATTTGAATGAAGAATGTAGTTACTAAATTTGATTAATATGAATCTATTTTAAAAAAACAATTATATTGATTATATGTTTAAAATAAGTTAATATTGACAGGTATATTAAACAAAATATATTCACAAATTTATTTGAGTTTCTCTAAATAGAAAATGATATTTTTCAGAACCAAATATAGCCTCAATCAACCTATTTTAAGTTTCCATACTTCATAATATTTCTGCTAAATCATAACACATTATTTTTTGGTATATAGACATTCAGATCATAACATTAAAAAAAATCATAACAAATGGATTCATTATGTTTAATGTTTATATCTCCACAGCAATTAAATTTCCTTATGTTTTTAAATAGTACACTCATATTTATATAAAAAACTTGGAAATATCTAGATTTATAGAAAACAAAAAATACATCTAATTTGAAAAAAATATATCAAATTTCTCTTATCAAGATGAAAATAATTAAAAATACTAACCCATAGTGGGTTGATAATTATAAATATATGAAAAAGATGATTCTAGTGAAATCAAGGTATGGTTGAGGTTTTTAATTTCATGGTGCATCCTACATGGTCTCATAAATATTAACGCATTTCAATCCTGAAAATACAATAAAAATGTAAGAAAAATAATTCTCAAAATTATTAAGAATAATAATAGACATTAGGATGAATATTATGTCATGAATATTAGAAAATAAAATTAAAATTATGAGGGATGGATATAATATTATGGAATCTTGGAATAATAATATAATGAATAGAAATATTTTTATTTCCATCCATCGAGATATCCACAACCTTATTTTGACACCAAAAAACGTCAACTCATACCCCAAAGCCTTAAATCCCTTGATTAAACATATCATGTGACTTTTGGGTCAATCAAGGCCATGAAAAAATTACTATTATATATATAATGCTTCAATGAGTGATTATATTCGATAAATGATAGATAAAATAATGATACAGAAAATCAAACTTTACTAGATTCATTTTCACTCATTCTATAATTTAGGGAGTTGTTTCTCCAAATCAAATAACATCTATGAAGCAATCTATAATATCAAACTTTTTTTACCAACCAGTTCCTTTATAAGAGAATCAGTTTCAACAATGTGTATTTTCCCCTTTTCAATATTAACTGACAATGAAATTATCATTCCTTGTTAAAATATATAAATTATATACAAACAAACATAAGGTTTCATAAATAGTGAGTTACTTTTTTCGTTCCCAACCCAATAATAAAAGATCCAAATAACTACCCCAACAAGAAAAATTATCCTCAAGAGTCTTGAAGGACCAATACATGCCACAGATCAACACTAAAATAGTCCATAAAATTTTATATAGATATGGTAAATACATATCGGTACTATATATTACATTTACCTCTAAAATAAAATAAATAAATATTATATGAAATATCAATTCAGATATTTTATTGATTAAAACACAAATATTTTCATATTACATATTATAGTGACAAATTAAAAGCATCATATATGTGAAATGATTATAATATTTATCCTATACAATAACCACCGTTAAATAACTTACTAATCATTATTTTTTTTAAAGGAAATAAAATAAGCACCTCATATTTATTAAAGAATTTACTATTAATTATAAATCTTGTAAACAAAATTGAATAATTGATGTAATATATATAAAAATCGGTGCTTGAAAATATTTATAAAAAAATATTATATAAATTATCATTTATGATAAAAGGAAATATATAATGGCTCTTATATATTTTTGGAAATAAATTATTAAATTGTTTAACATTGGTATTATTGATGAACTATTTTTTTCAAAAATTATATCGTGGTTATCTATTTTTCTTACATATAAGTGATTAAAATGGGATATAATGTATTGTATGTATTCATAAAGTTTAATTGAACAGAAATATTTTTTTTTCATAAAATAGATTATATAATATTACAAATTGTATTATGTAAATATTTTAGGCATTTATAGTAATAAAACTGGGATATTATTGGTGATTGTAATAATATTTGAGTCATAACTTAATGTATACATATTTTGAATATATTTTTTTATTACAAGAATTATATAGGAAAAGGCTAAGACATAATAAATAGAAATAATTAAAAAAATATAGGACAATGTAAAGTTACTATAAAATAATTGTAATATGTTTAATTTTATAACATCGTAAGTGTAAAAAATTGAATTTCAATGAAATCAACAAAATGTTTAATGGAAAATAAGGAAAAGTGTGACATAAACCTCTATGTGTTTGTGATATTCCAGGATGTATATTTTATATATATAGTTTTTCTATGAGTGAAACCTTCCGTAAAATATTGAATTTTCATGATTACATAATATAAAAATATATTACTTTTTTATCATGTTGTCTAAGAAAATAATAATAAAAAATTTAGAGTAATATTGAAGGGGCTAACTAAGTAGAAAAATTTATGAATTTTTCAACTAAATTTCAATATGCTAACAAAAATAAAACATTGAAATATAATCTTTATACATACTCAATTCAATGAAAATAATAAAAAAGGATAAGAAAAGTATTTATTAAGGAAAATGGGAAAAAATTAGATAATTGAAATTGAGATGATATAATTTTAAAAAACACCAAAGAATATGTTTTCATTTTACACAAAAAATTAAAAAGAAATAGAATGAAAACATCATTCCATTTTTATTTCCATAATATCCATCAATGTTACGGATTGATAACCATATCAGATATTATATAAATGAAGAATCATGATTCATTGTATCTATATTAAACTAAAAAATGTCATCACCTATTCTTATATCACTACAATAAACGAAAAATTTATTAATACAATTGTTTTATTTTAGGATTAATATAAATAATATATAATTCAAAAATAATTTCAACAGGAATGATTAGATAAGGATTATAATATAAGATTTTTATTCAATAATTATAACATATAACATATAATGAAATAATAAAATGAAATAGTATTTTTCATATAGTTTTGCTAACACCAATGTGAATATTCAAGGTATTTTTGTTTGTTTCACAAGGAATCCTAAATTATATGAGTATAAAAATATGAGTATAAAATCATTTCAAAATCCAAACCACACAGTGTATTATTTTATGAAATTTGTTTCCACATTTCCTATAATCTTTATTGTGAATACAATAGCACAGTTAAATGCATTTGTAGAATTTTTCACATATGGACATCGATGAAGTTATATTATAACATATTTGAAAATAGTGAATTGAAAAATAATGTACATTGTTAACATAAAATTCAGTATAAATTTAAATTTGATAGTTTATAATGAATAAATGAAAGAAAGAGAAAAATATTATCATAAGAAAAACTAACTGGACTAATATGGAAAACATCAAGAAAGATATAAATTATATCATATTTAACATAATACTATTTAATGTAGACATATATAATAAATATATTCATTTTTTTAACGATAATAACTTATTTTCCCTAAAAAAATTAAATTTAATTAATAAACTTGGGAAAGAGTTGTATTGTTAGAGATATAAAAAATAAATGTATCAATCATAATAGAGTTGAATCAAACATTAATAAAACATTTATTTAAAATTATATGAGAAGATATTTAAAATTAAACATAACCATATATAATGTTACTCATTTTAAATATTTTATATGAAACATAATAATATTTAATGAAAATAAATTTAATTATTATAATATATTTGTAATTAAAATCAAAGGGGAAATGGTAAAAGACCAATTGTTTATGAAAAATTCTTCGACAAACAATAATATCATAAGAAATGTTGTGATATAAAAAAATCTATTTGTATATTTATATGACGTCACATTTTCTCATTATTTTAATCCTTAATAAGTGGTCCACACGCAAATAGTTAAAAACTATTATAATTTTTAATCAAGATATAATGAAGAATCATTGATTGGATGGTTAAAAAAATATTAGAAATTCGTAATTAATTAGAAATCAATCATCAATTTTAAAAAATATGCTAAAATATTGGAATGAGGCCCTTAGAATATGAATTTGGATTCCAATTATTCATAAAATTATAATAATTAATTATTACATATAAAATATATAAATTTATTTATTAAATGTAAAAAATGGAGTGGGGAAAATAGGAATGTATCACTTTTCTAACTACTCTATAAGATGTATTTCTCAGTTAATTTTATTAAATTTTAAATTTTATTCAAAAACATGGACATATAAAGAGTTAATGAAAATATAGAATAATACATGTGGTTATTTATGAAGAGGATTGTTTAGAAATATAAAAAATGAACTATTAATGCATGTGATATTAAAAAATGAAATGTTGATAATATATTCGTTCCACATTAATGTGTAATTTGTAAAAAAATATATAGTGAACAATTTAAAGAGTTAATATCAAAAAAACATAGATTAAACAAAAAAGAAAGAGAAATTTCATATTTTGAACATTTAGATTTCAAATATGTAGTGCCCAAAACCCAATTATCCACATAAACATTGCTATCAAACTATGTTCCACTAACACTTGGTGCACCTCCTAGAATGCCAAAGGATTCCGACTAGCAGCAAGGGTGTAACAGGTTTAATGGGGAGGTTATACACTTTAGGAAAGATAAAATACTATTATGAGTAATAATACATAAAATGTAGTGGAATATATAAATCTTAGCAGACCGAAACTAGGCCCGCTTATAGTGTATGCACAATCAATAATGAGGAAAACCAGAAGAAATAAATAATC
Organism: Viscum album; assembly: GCA_963277665.1. Classification (NCBI taxonomy): domain Eukaryota; kingdom Viridiplantae; phylum Streptophyta; class Magnoliopsida; order Santalales; family Viscaceae; genus Viscum; species Viscum album. The sequence continues at coordinate 1,962,771,718 of OY728156.1, read as the reverse complement.
AACTACAGTAGAAGATGAATAAAATGATCAATATGCCACTTGTATCCACTACCAAAACAAAAAATAAAAACATGGATTTCATAACATTCGATACATTTGAATATAATTGAGAGGGTCGCCAATGGATTACGATTGCAAATCCTACCTATATAGAATGATGATATTTAAAAGAAACTAAATAGAGGCTTCAACGGAGAAATGGCCTCAAGGTCCTTTCCAACATCCCATAATAAGTAGTTTTATGAACCATCTCATTAGCTTATCCCATACCTGAATGTAAATTCATAATGTATATAGGTATCTTGAAGGTCCCATATAGGGTGTGATAACTAGTCTCAGTAGGATACCATCCATTGATGCGTACCGAGAATATGTTTTTATGTTAGTGTGCATAATTAATGAAAGAAAATTTGTTCGATGAAAAAAAACAAACAATTATTTCCTAGTAATCAACAAAAACTAGGAAACCATCACATTCCTCATCCAGTGTTGAAATATCTAAATATGTGAAGGTCTTTGGACTATGGCCTAAGGTTATTTTGATGTCATACAACTCATGTTAACCCTCGAGTTCTACCATAAGAAGTAGCTTGATACCTCATGATTTTTGACATCTCATGTCTTAGTATATACCGAAATCCCAAATTCATGCCCAAGCCATTAGCATCTAATCCCTCATAACCCTTCTCAAATATACTATCAGATCATAGACTGATGTTCGGAGTCACAACGATGTCTCTCCTCAATATCATCCTAGGACCAGGGCCTTAATCATTGAGAGCCTCATCCCCCAAATGGTAGTCTCATCGCATTTAATTGAAGTATCCTCACCTTCAATGTGTCTTTCTATTGGAATAGATCCAATGTCTTTTCCAAAGAATCTCTATCGGGGGCCTTTACCAACACAAGTGGTCAAAACCACCACATCAACATAGTCATCCAATTTTCACAAAACTCAATTAGGTTCTTTGGATATCTCGTGTGAGATTAAATAACCAAATCAATAACCTATGCCACATTAACTGACACCTTGTTCCCCTGTGACCATGTATCTCATGTGTTATGGCCATGAAATCCAAATATCATGGACCAATCCAAACCTAACAGTCCCTCTACCTCAAGTCGACATCCATGATGCCCAATCCTATGGTCAAAACCAATCATGAAAACTCAATCCATGCAAAACCGAATGATATTATCACCTCAATCCGGATGGTAATGCCTTCAGAATTGTAGGCCAAGATTGTCACGACCCCTTGGGTCCCAGCTGACATCTCAAGAAAATAATATATATACAATACACCTTAAACATGCTATTAAATATAATAAAATTGAATTTCATAACTAAACAACAATAGCAATTCAATTTGGTGAACATGAATGACTTAGTTCATATTAAACAAACAAATTCAATTAAAAAATCAATTTATATGGTTTTGGCACTGTTATCTAAACAACCCCATTGAGTGATGGCCTCTAACCCAACCTTTCTCATGAACAAATGGAATTCGGCATGCCTCGTGAAATATCTAGTGTCACTTGGTCATTCTAATTTGAAGAAATAATTTTAAATGGGTCTCTCTCAAAATACATAAATGCATTCTAAAAGATGCACCCCCTAAAAACTATGAAAACACAAATAACGATATTAGACACCTACCATAATATCGTAGATGTAGGAACATCTGATATCGAGATCCAATTCAAAGTTGTTCAACATAGATTTGAGTTTCCATATAATGCCTGCAAAATAGGGAAAATAACTCATTAAGATTTATCACTGCAAGAGGAGAAAGACAAATGAAGAATAAGGGTGGGTGGGGTTATCCTTACCACCATGACTATAACACACCCGACTGTTCTAAAATTGGAAAATATATTGAGGATAGGGGTCAAAATTTACCAAAAGATATGAGGATGCTGTTTCCTCCTAATTTGCGCATGACTTAGGGGGATAAGGGGAGAGAAATTAGAAAAAATAATGAAAATTGAAAACTATAATAACAACATTTACAGGCTCTATTGATTAATCAATGAGTTTTCCAAACCATGTGATAACCATGATTTCTACAATGTTGAGGTACTTCAAATGTGTAAAAACCTTTGTGGCCTTCCACATGGTTTTCTATAACTATGTGAAAATAGTTCGTAAGAAATTATAATATTAGAAGACACCCACGTGGGGCTATGTTCCTCCCTCGCATGGTTTACACAAACCGTCTGGTAGTTCAGAAACATGTCTCATGGTTTCCTAGAAGTGGCTACACTATTTATCCTCAATCGTGCTCTTTGACATGCTATTCCAAAACAGGCCATCCAGCCTTCGATGTTACCAAAACCTATTATGAACACTCAAGGATTCATTAAAATCTATAAACCCTTGTAAAAACATTATATAATTATAATGGATCATTTTTAATTGAGTTCCTATCATTTGATTAGAAAATGGCATAGCCACTATTTCCCAAATTGAAAATGGGTGTGGGTTTCCACATGATTCAGAAACTTGAGATGTTATATTTAATGATTCATTCATTAATCCTTGGGTTATGACTATAACTCCTTAGTAATATTCATTTCACCACCATTGAATATATTAACAAAACATATATCATCATGCTTCTTGATATAAATATGATTTATTCATTGTATATGGACACACCAGAAATTCTATTAAACTATTAAGATCCCATTGTTGGTTTTAATCCTTGCATCTCCCTTCCGTACAATTTTAGTGGGTTTATCATCAACAAGATGATACATGCCATAATTTCCACAAATTATTTTTTTAGTAAAACATTCTCTGAAGTGGAATGAAAATATTACCTTATGTCTAAAATCAATAAAAATAGAGGGATATACACACCCAACAGTAACATGTCATCAGTTAATTCAGTTATTATGGTTTTTGTATTGGTTTTAGGAACCTTCTATTTCTCATTACACCCCTTCTTGATGATTCCATTATTCCCCAAAAATCATCCGGTAGGACCAATCCTTTATTCGATGTCTCCAATATTTTATCCTGATTTTTACCATCCCCGGTGATTATCTCATTGAATGTATCTTCCTATTTTTTCAATGTCTAGATCAGAACCAGAACATTTACCCAATTATCTTATATTTTTAACCTCATTGAGGATCAGGTATAACAAATCATTCAAAACGATTTTTTTATTCTCTAATGAACTTTTTCATGGTGGTTACAATGGAATCTAGACTTTTAGATAATGAAGAGTATAAAACCATAACACATGTCTCATCATCCAGCATAATTTTCATTTATGAAATATGACTTGTGATGGTGTTGAAATTTTTTTTGTGATTAGAAAAAATCTTCAATTTATCATTTTCAGATTGAAGGTTCACTTTATTCGCCACATATGGCTTCTCAAACATATTATTGATAGCTTTGATTCAACTAACCATCACCTTCTCCTCTCTAATATAGAATGCCACTTTTTTTCAATCATAATGTTCACAAATCCTAGAACCATTATATTCAGTAGCACCCACTACTTCATCTCTATCTAAATTGGTTTCTCTCCTTGATGTATAATGTGGAATTTTTTGGATAAAGACAATCTTTGATCTATGTCCTCTAATAACTAAATTCAATTTCATCAAATTGATTAGTATTCACCTTCCATTATTCTATGTCCGTTATTCAATTTTATAAATCTGGCCCTGAACTTCAAAAATCAACCTTTGATACAAGTTTTCTGTGGAAATTATTGGGGAACAATGATGACTGACCACAAGAGTGGTATTAAATGAAAGAAATTATATAATAAAGAATAAGAAAAATAACATGAGAACCAAGAATTTATGTGGTTTGGGAACGAATCCATACTCCCATGGAGAAGAAGAATCACTTAATTAAAATCAATAGTAGAAATTATAATGTAAAATATGGGAATCAAACCATGCCTTAAAATGAACTCATAATGAAGACAATGAAATAGTTCTACTAATCACACTTTAGAACCATTTTAATAAATTAACATGTGGAAGGAAGTACATAGGGCTATAGTACCACTGTCACCAATGTAAAAGCTACTACACTTCAATGTTGACCAATGTTTCACTACTATAGTACCCTATCGGTATCTCTAGTGATTAATTATTTCTATAGTTCTTAATTAGAGTTAAGGACCATAATGTAGTTAGTGTTTGATTTTGTGTTCTCGGACCAACTATTTGTACATTGATTACATGTATATTTTATTTATTGAATATTAATAAAACTTCTTCTTTCATATTGTTTTATCATCTGCATGAATTTAATGTAATAATGTACTGGAGTATACGTCACATTAATATGGTCATATGAGTTCCCCGCTATGATGAGATCATTGATGTGTTGTGATGATATTCTTAAATAATGTTCTACGATTGGATAATGTACTATAATGGGGCACGTAGTACATAGACTGTCAAGTGTGAGTACTCGTAAGAAGATGAGGCTTCTTCTCATGATGTTTTCACTTGGTAATCTCTAAGATGAGTGATTATGAGAATAGACTTTCCAGTAATAATTCCAAATGTTTTAGTGTCATCTAATGTTCCTATATATGAGAATTTGTGACAGTCCTTATAATTTAATATTATTTTTGATGTATCATTCAAATCATGTACATAAATTTATTTCGTAAACCATGATGATAACAATTTAGGGTGAATTTGGATATGTTGGGTGTGTCATGAGTGATATTTCATTAATTAATATTTTAAGAAGGATTTATTTCTTCCATATTTATAGAAGCTGATATCTTTGTCCTTTTGATTGGAATAGAAAAGTTCCATTAAATTCCAAGGCCATGGTCTAATGACGTGTTTATTTCAGATTTTCAAAGAAAGAAATATCCATCATATAGATTGGTGACACAAATATACAACCTGCTAGATGAGATACTATCACAATGAGATTTTATTAGACAGTGAGAATTTGTATGTGGTTGTCAACACTATGGCATTATGTTCATTCCCATGGGAACCATGACCCATTCCTAGAAACAATATTGGACATGAGTCATGCCTGTCGAATATCAACAAGAAGGAATCCTAGAGCATCATACACTAAGTGTTTTTGTTTATCTCAATACATTTTCATTTGAGTTTAATTAATGGAAATATGTAATCATCATGTTCAAGGAGTAATTTTATTCAATTTATATTGATCACATAAATTAAATTTATATTTATTCATCGTCTTGTGAATAAAATACTTATTTTATTAATTGAATATTTCAATAAATATTTATTCCCTAGATAGTGAATAAAATATTTATTAATGAATTAAATATTTATTTTGTTTTTCAATAAATTCTAGAGGAGTTCAAACGAACCAAGGCTGATTCAAGTGAAAAATATTAGTTAATAATAACATTATATAATATTTTTTATTCCACAAGTTGGAACACACAAAAAATAATAAATCTATAATTATTATTACAATACCTGAAATTTATTGAAGGTAATAAATGTTACTTAATAGATGGTAGAAAATTAAATAATATTTTAACTTAAATCAAAACTCTATTAATAGGCAGTATATATAATTTATATAGCATTGAAAATTGAGAATATAAATTTTTGTGAAACACTAATTCTCTATCAACTCCTCCTTCCCTCTCCATCTCAAGAACAATACATGTAAGAGATATTTCATCAAGACCCAAGAACTGGCGATCATGAAAAAACATCGCAGGACATTCTAAATGCCGTTCTAACACTGAGAGATTGAGTGGTGTTTCTCATACATCATTGGAGCATGTATGGATCATCCATATAGGGATTCTTTCCATGGTTCCTCAAAGTTCAATGAAGGTAATCTGAATGGTGTTTTGGATAATCAACATTAACCAATGAAGAATGTTCTTAAGAACAAGTATTTATTTCTTCAAAAATTAATTAAATTAATTATAAATTAGACGTGTATGATCCTCACTCTTGGTTTTGGGTAATTATTATAAAAATAAATTTTAATATATTTTCAAACACCATACCTATCCATTGTGCCCATAACCATTAAGTGGAATCAGAGGGGTCACATTTTATTTTATAATTATTTATTTTACTTTTGCCCTACGATCAATTGTTTTTAGATTTTCATTTAAAATTAGTCTATCATTAATCATATTTGAATTAAAATTTAATCAATATATTAATCAAATTCCTTAAGTGTTTAATTTTCCTAAATGCTTAAGAAAAACTAAAGAAAAACCAGAGATGACATCGAGAATTGCCAAATCATTGGCTTGTAAAACTGGGATACATGGCATGCAGTAAGAGCACAGACTGTATACCCATCCACATTGTACCTATATGCACTAAGATATTAATTAAATGATGTTCCTTTTTTCGTAACACATTTTTATCATCCAACCAAGCTTATGACAAGTGGATATAGGGGATGTATCTAGAATGTACACACTGTATTGTCCGGATGTGTTAACAAGTAGAGGACCAATGTGTGTGACTTGGATATATGGAAACATAGGTTCATGGAGTGTAGGTGCATGTATATTCCTTGTAGTCTCCCATTAATGGAAAAAATTAAAATTAACTTAAATTTTAAAATTATAGCGTTAAAACATTATTTTTTTTATTTTTCCACTTTTTTACGTTGTAAAATTTAATAATGGTTTTAAAAAAAATTAAATGAACAATTAATTTATTGTCATTAATATGTCATTATTGGTTATTCCATTTGTTTTCCATGAATTCCATTAATGATGATTATCTTCAAAAAAGATCAGAGGATCATCAAATATGAAAGAGAATTAATTAATTAATCAATGCAAGCACATTTATCTTAAATTGTAATACAAAGAATAAAGAAATGAATTCTTGTCATTTACATTTATGTATTTATTTCATGTATTACTATTATTGATCTTTAACAAGTCATGTGTACATGTTGGATGTTATAATATAATTTATTTCAAGTAATTGAAATAATTAAATATTAAAAAAAATTGTGGCCTGTGAGTCATACCTCCCTCAATTATTAATTAGGACCAATGTGTCCAAGTATATTTATGTAATCCCTTTAAACCAATACTTTGGTTCCCCCCACATGTGTGTGTGTAATATATATTTTTAATTAATTGATCATCCCAATGCATGTTGAAATTGTTCAAGAAGGAACCATTATAATGCCAACCCGGGTGATACACACGTGGATATTAGATTTTCTATATGTCATAACCAGACCAACAATAAGAGTTATCTCTCCAAGGTCAAAGCTTGATTTAATTTCTACTAATTAAATCAACCATTCGATAAATCTCATGAATGGTTCATTTAGTTAATTATTTGTTTTTATCTATGAAATTATTTATTTTATAGATGCATGTTTGTGATTACATAAATAATTGAATTAACGTGCAAAGAAAGAATCTAAATAAATGAATTTTGCACAAATGTTTTATCCAACATTGTTAATAAATTATGTAACATACAATAAATAATAACAATATGTGTAGATGATAAACAAAAGTCAAAATATATGCATAATAAATTTGAATCCATCAATTAAATATTATTTTGGAAAAAACCTTCAATTAAATTATTGTATATGAAACTATAGAACTAAATTTAGTACATTGTCGACGTCTAGATAGTTAATTTATTTAGGGAGTTATCATGGTAGTTTTTGGTTGATGTAGTATAAATTTAATTGAGTTCACTAGATAGATCATGTTCAATACAAATTTGGAGTCAAGTGTTGATGAAATCCAAGTCATGATTTCAGGATAAGGGAATCCGCTCAATGGATAATGGAAAAGCACGTTCATAGTTGGTAAGACCGCCTACCAAATTCTATTATAATAGTTTTCATGGAAATTATTTTATCATTAATAAAATTAATGGGGATCCTTTCCACTCGAATGTTAAAGAAACATGATAATCTATGTTAAATGGTGATGGCTATTGAGTGATGATAAAATATATGGAGATTTAATAAATAAATAAATAAGTTAAAATTTAATTTTCTATATCTCACATAGTTTGTAATAAAGAAAAGTATTAAAAGTATTATTTTTTAATTATAGAATATAATGAAATGTTCATCATCCAAACTATCCATATAATCAATATTGGATAAAGATAATGTGAAAACTAGAAGTAACTTTTATGACAATGAATTTAAATCTTTTGTGTTGGAATCATAATTGTCCGAGCTGACTGTTTAAGAGGTGGGTGATGAACTATTCCTTGATTATGAAAAAATGGGAGTGATTATTCTAAATTCAATGTTTTCTGCTTTCATAAATGTCTAGGGAATAAATGAAGTCTCAGGAAAATATGGATGTTTGTAGTATTGTTGAGTACCTCCATTATCTTTACCAAGAGAGATATAGATAGTAACATTTTGAGATTTAAAAGGTTCTCTTTTAGAGAACTCTTAGAGATGGATCCCCAGTAAGGCCCCATGTAGTAAAGACCATTAGATACATTGAAAGAATATAGGTTATTAGGTTTAAAATACCATATGAATCAGGCACTGAACTCATTACCCCATAGCTTCTCTCACCTTTCTTTTGAATTTTAATATGACCCAAATTTATAAGCCTCTTCTATATCTTATTAATATTCTTCATTGAGTAAATAAGGATATGATGAATGAAAAATCTTCTATCATTGTAGTGAACCAACATAAAGGGAAAGAAAATGTCTTTATGCCCAAAGCATCATAACAGCCATATAAGAAGAAGAAGAACAAGGTGAATGTAAGGGAAAAGATTTTTTTAGATTCTCATGTGGAAAGAAGTTCCACTAGAAGTAAAACATCACCTATCCAAATAATAAAGGGGAAGCCTTAGGCGCATTTTAAAATGAGTGAAATTTTTATATTTATACAAATTCAAAATTTGATATGGGTTTTGATGCTCACATATGTTTTAAAATATTATAACCAAGTAGATTTTAAAATATTGACTGAAGAGAGGTAGATCTTAAAGAAGGAAATGGATCTAAACTTGTTGATGTAGCTATTAGTGACAACTAACTAACATCTAAAATAATAATGATCTTGGTTTTAAGGGGTTATATTTATGTGGATTTAGTTATGAAAAACATTATTTTTATATTAAAACCTGATATGGATCGATTTAATATCAAATTTCTTAATAAATTTTGATAATTTTATTAGAATAAAAAATTTCATGGTAAAAAAAATTTAGATATAAATATATATATGTTAGATAACATGAACCAAATAATGGAAATTGATAACGAAGTTACTTCAACTGACTCACACCCGACCCATCATTGGAATCACTAGATAAGTCATGAAAATGAAAAACACTAGATTAAATTACATCAATGTGGATATTTGGATTCTATTGATCTAAAACAACTTGGGGTATGTCACAGATGTTTACAAGGAAAACAGAAAAACAACCATTTATAGGGAAAGTTGAAAGGGCTACAATGGTTGTTAAATTATTTTATACAGATGTGTGTAGATGATATCCTATTTATGTAGCTTATGGGTAATCATAAATTATATCTTTTACTAATGATTTTAGTGGATATGGATATGTAATATAAATGAGGTATAATTATAACCTTTTTAATAAATTAAATGAATAAAATAAATATGTTGAGAACTATCATGTTAAGAAGATTATGAAACTTTACTCAGAATGTGGTGTATAATATCTTAATCAAGCCTTTGTTGATTATTTATGGGTGTTTGGGATTTTATTTCATCTCACTCCTCCATATACACCTCAATGGAATGGTTTAATAGAAAAGAGGAACCTCACATTTTTTTACAGGCTTATATAAATGTGGAGTCATAAAATCCATCCATCATATTTTTATGGATACATGGTATGAACAAAGGCATGTGTACTAAACCAAGTTCCAGCTAATGAAACATTTGGTAATACATAAAAATTATAGAATATAAAGAAACAAATATTTTCTTACATAAATTTTACAATTTATGAACCATTTGATAATGACACTTTAGATAAAAAGCTTACACCTTGAGGAATAAATTGTATCTTTATTGGATATACCAAAGAAACTACGAGATATTATCCAAATAATCATTTAAACAAAATGTATGTGGTTAAAATAATTCCAATATTTCTTATGTATTATATTATATCTAAAAGAGACATTTTTATATGGATATAATTTGATGAAATCTAGTCTCAAGATACACTAGAGTTGAAACATGAAAAAAAAATCCATAATTCCCCTTGGAAGATGAAATGGTTCCAAATATGCAATATCTATGTTAGAATACTGGATAGATTATAAAACTAGAATGATATATATTTTTACTCAATATGGAATGTGACTCATTATTATTGGATAATATTGATCCATTAACCCATATTTAAGTACTAAGTGACACAAATGATTCCATTTGGAAAGAATCCATGAATTCTGAAATGGATTTCATGTACCAATCCAAGTCAATATTTTGTTAAACCCTCTTCTATATGTAAATAATGGTGGCTGAGAATTGGTATTCAAGAAACAAAAATGGACATGTAAGGACATGTTAGGACCTATGAGGATTGAATGGTTGAAAAGTGTTTAAATAATATATAGGCATTGGATACGACAAAAAGTTTTCCCCAGTTTGAATTTTGAAATCCATCATCATTCTATTATCCATTATGGAATTCCTTGATTATACAATTTTTCCCATTGATGTTAAAATAGCCTTACTTAATGGGAAACTTCATAAATATTTCTATAATAAATATCCCAAAGGTTTTGTGACTCTAATGGATTCCAAAAAGTAATGTGTGTTGGAGAATCCACTTATGGATTATAGTAAGAATCCGTGTAATGGAACATTTATTATGGTGAGGCCAGAATGAAATTTGGTTTCATAAATAATGAATGTGATCCAAGTGTCTATAAATAGTTTAGTGGTAGTGAATTCATTTTCATACTAGTATATCTTGATGACATAATACACATTGGAAATGAAATACTGGTCATACAATCTGATAAGTCATGGTTGAATAAATTATTCTCAATGATGGACTTAGGTGGGGCTGTATATATTATTAGGATCATGATCCATCATTATAGATCAATAATTTTTCTAAACCAAAGTCAATGTATATACATTGTCTAGATAATGAAGATATTCCATTTGGAATAATCCAAACAGGGATTGTTTCCAACATCACATGAAATTAATATTTCTTGGAAAATCCTACTTTATAAACAAGAGGAAATAAAGAGAATGATAACTATTTCATAGTCATCAATGATTGGGTTAGTCATGTATGATATTGTATATACTATGATATATTCCTCTTCTACATTAAGTGTGGTGTAAGGACATTTAGTTGTTCCTAGTTATCTATATTTTATGGATGTCAAGACTTTCCTTAAGTATCTGAGTCATACTGAGTAAATGTTCACAGTTCATAGAGGATATGAGGAAATAGTCAACAGAGAATATGTAGCTTCTAGTTTAAAATCATATCAAGATGACATGAATTCACAAATGGGGAACATATTCACATTTAATGGATGTGTTGTGAGCTAGAAGAGATCAAAGTATGGTGTGGTTACATATTCTACAGTATAGTCTAATTATATTGTGGCCTCTAAGTCAGCTAACATTGCAGTATGGATGAATAAAATCATCTAATATCTTGATTTTTTATATAGTAGAAAGATCCTCCAACTCACTATTGTGATAAGAATTCAGGAGTGGATATTTCAAAAGATCCAAGGTAACATCAACAGATAAATAACACAAATAGATAGTATCATCTCTTGAGGGATTTGTCTTAGAGTGGTGAAGTTTAAATGAGAAGCATTTACATGGAATAAAATATGGAGGACCCCTTGACTAAAGCCTTGACTCATAAAAAAAGAATGTCTTCTCTAGTTTAGAGGACTCAAGGTTGATGGAAGTTGGATATAGTTCATGTAGGAGTTTTTTAATGTTGGTGTCCTAGGACCAACTATTTTTACACTGATTGAATCTATATTTGTTTTGTTGAATATTAATAAAACAACTTATTAAGTATTATTTTTTTTCTGCATGAATCTAATGTAAAAATTTTCTAGATAACACAACTCATTGATATGGTCAAATCAATTCCCCTCTATGATGAGAACCTCAATGTGCACCAATGATATTCTCAAATAATGTTATGCAGTCGATAACATACTATGATGGGACACATAGTACATAAACTATTAGGTTTGAATACTCGATAGCAGATGATCCTTGTTCTCATAAAGTTCTCAAATGGTAATCTCCAAGATGGAAGATTATGAGAAAAGACCCAATAGTTGGAATTCCTCATGGTTTGGTGTAATAAAATATTCTTATCCATGATTGTCTGTGTCAGTCCTTAGACTTTATGATTATTATTAATCCATGTAATAACTTATGTACTTAGATGTATTTCATAAACCATGATGATAAGAGGTTATGTTAAATTAGTATACATTGGGTGCATCATGAGTGGTATTTTTATAATGAATAGGTCAAGGATGGATTTATCCATTTTATCATTATTGAATTAGATATCATGGAACATTTATTGGAATAGAATCTTCTTATTAAACACCATGGATAATGTGTAACATCAAAGTTATTTCAGATTATCAATGAAAGACATATCAAGCATATAGGTTGGTAACATTGATATGAAGCCAGTTTGATGAGATATTATGACAAAGGGATTATATTACATAGTGAGCATCTGTATGTGGTTGTAGATGCTACAACATTATGTTATTTCTCTTTGGTCCATTTACTCATTTCTAGACAATAATCATGGACTTTACGCAAGCCCACCTAATTCCAACAAGAAATAATCATAGAGTTTCACACACTAAGGGTTTTTGTTTATCGTAATTAAATTATATATGAGTTTAATTAATTGGATAAATATTACTCTCATGTCCACAAAATAATTTAATTCAAATTATATTGATCCCATAAATTAAATTAATATTTATTCACCATCTTGTGATTAAAATATTTTTTTTATTTATTCAATATTTTATTAATATTTATTCAATGGATTTTGAATAAAATATTTATTTATGAATAAAATATTGTTTTGGTTGTTCAATAAATGCTATAGAAGATTGAATGGGAAAATACTGAGTCATGTGACAAATAATAATTAACAAGACCATTATATTATATTTATTATTCTATATGTTGGTGTACGCCACAAAATAAAAATTATATAAATATAATTATGGGACATGAAGTTTATTGAAGACTATAAATGTTATTTAACAGATAGTATGCAATCAAATAGTATTTTAACATAAATATAATCATTATAAGTATGAAGCTATGTCTATTGTGTAGAGAAAAAAATGAGAATACAGAATTGTTGTGCACAACAAATTCTTTCCCAACTCCTCCTTCCTTATCCCTCTTTAAAATGGTAAGTGAAAGAGATATTTCTTAAAGATGAATAATGATCAATCAAGAATGAACAACCTAATACATTCAACACTCTGCATTATCACCTAACGATCTACTGGTGTTTCTCATAAATCATAGGAGCACATGTGGATCACCACTAGAAGGATTCTCTCATTGGATCATCATAGAAAAATGATGGTAATTTGAAAGGGTCTTTTGAGGTGATCAACATTCACTATATAAATTGGTCCTAAGTCCAAATAATTATTACTTTTCAAATATTAAGAAAATTATTTATAAATTTTATGTGCAATATCCTCACTATTAGTTTCTTGAAACAATTTTTAATGTAAATTTTAATATATCACCTACCCTTGCATGCTTCCACTGCTCCCAGAACAATCTATATGGGAAAGCAACAGTTGGACCAACCACATTCAAGGATTATGAAATAACAATCCAACATCTTCTGTGATAGATTTGGAAATAAATTCATTATTTTTTGAAAGAACAATAAGTATTAATGAAATAAAAATCCATTTTGGAAAGAATATTTTGTCTTTGTGGCACAACCACATTATAACACTTCTATAGTTTTATTTCAGAGTAACACCTTGTATTTAATATTCTATAAACACTTCAAGATTATCCCAAATGGGTTCTGAAATTGGTATATAAAAATAATGTTCCCCCTATTCCACCATTTATATAACACCAGTAACACTATTCAATTTCTCGTGATTGTAAAGCAGTATAAAGTCATATCATAGTATCTGAGCTATCAAATAATGATGATAAATTGAAACTACCCTTTTATATATAAAATTCATAAGGATCAAATGATCTATGTATACCTCCTACCACATTCCTATTAAATACTGTTTCCAATACTGGATTTCTATTACTAAATCCAGAAGATCCTTTTTATATAATGATTTTTAAAAGATGGTTTCAGATAACACCTTACAGAAATAGGCTATAGGCCTACCTTATGATATTAATATATCTAAATCTCCAGAAATAGATGCATCACAATCCACTAAAAATACCTTGGAAAAATATGATATTCATAAAACTGGAGTAGTTGTTATGTTTTTATTATTTGTGTCAGATTCTATTTTAGTTTCATGATTCTATTTAACCCCATTCTTCATAGTCAAGACCATAAGGTATTTCAATCATTCCATAATACTTGAAAATTTTTTAATGTATCCAACTATCCCTTAAATCCCCTCAATTACATCACATTATTTGGCTCACACCACAATTAAACCACCTCTTAATTTTTCGAAGCTATCACAACTCCATCACTTGAAATTATATTCCCTAAAACACATTATACCTCATTCTATAAAACAGTTATACTTCTTTGAAAATATTACATTTTATGCCCTCATTTGTAGAACATCTCGCACCATATCTTGGTGTTCATTATAGACCATACTATATAATGATATATCATTGAATAACACTAAAAACACTTTCTATTCAAAGCCAAAAATAATACATTCATCATAAACTAAAAATTCAAAGGTTCATTCACTTATCTGAATGTCATAAAAAGTTATTCCCAATTCCCATTATGGGGTTTGAGTAAAGTATTCTTAATAAATTCATCTTTTATTCATACCTGGTGGAAACATGATTTCAAATCCAGATTTGTGAAGTATTACCCCCTATGAAAGTCATCCATAATTTCTTATATTACTAGAATTAGGTATTTTTCAGCACCACCATTCTATTTGAAACAAGGTAATCCATACACATTCACCACCTTACTTATTTATTATTTAATAGACTTATTGGTCTAGAGTATGGGATGATTCATTGTCCTATGAAACCCAGTTTAATAATATTTTGAACATATTGTTCAATATAAATTTTCATGAATTACGATTTTGAATAAGGTCAAATGTTGATTGGATTTAATCCCCATTTAAAATTTAATAAATGAGAAGTCCCTATTTTTTATTTTAATTATTGAGGTGCCTAATATACATCCACTCTAGTTTCCTTTTCTATAATTTACTACTTCCACCCATAAAACTTCAATTTTCCTATTTCTAAATATTATATCTAATCACATGGAATTTATTATTGGGTTCTTTGAAGCTCCCTAGGTTGGATGAAAAATGATAAGGGGTGGTGTGAATCCATATATATATTTTAAAAATTATTCTTCTTCTAAATTCAACCTCCTGAACCTGTTAAAGTTATAGACACTCTTACTATTATATCACAACATCAAATCATTTTCAATGATAATAATTGAGAGCACAATTAATGAAATTTATATATTTCTTTAAAAAAAATTACTGCATTCCATGCATGTTAGTCAGAAGTGGTTATACACCCTTATTACTATTCTTGAACAATTGGTTAGTCAATCCAATTGCAATTCTAGGATGATTGGTTTGATTCCCCAATAACAATAATCCATCAATAGGTTAGACACCCAGTTATAGTCTTATTCTTAAACATTAATACCTCATATATTTTTCTTTTTATAATCCAATATTCTTTTCTTTCACATCTGAAATAGATCTCTTGCCATGAGAAAACTAGTTTGACATGCTTATATGTGTACTTATTCTTCAAGGTATTCATTATTTTCCCATAATAATTTTCTTTATTCAAGAATACTACCAAATATTGACTGATTAGGTTCTTATAAATATTATCAAATTCAGGGGTGTAGAAAAGAACAATGGCACTAAGTTTAAATTCCTTCTATTCACTCAATACTATGATATATCTGGATCTCACAAATCTATCACACAATGTATGTTAATTCTCAATATTATTAATGAAATATTTATCGATATGAACTAAAATATATACTCACAATAATATCATGAATATATTTCATATTTATTATTGAATATTATTTCATATTTAATATTCAAGGAAAACATGTAATGATTGACATCCGATTGATTCATCAAATCCCTAGGTTTAATTTTTATTTTTCCTTTGAAAACAATTATTGAATTCTCTGAAGACTGGAAATTGTTTTCTACAAAGTATTTGAATATCCAGAACTCCATTATCTCATCAAATAACACTACAAATAATCCCCTTTATAAACTCTCTACCTCTGTATGAATCTATGAAATACCATTGGATAACCTACAATGTATCTCTAATCACCTGTTCTCATAGATGGACTGAATTTCCAAAATGATCAGTAATACAACAATAGAAAAATAACTATGTCATGGAGACATAATTATTTTTCTATATCCATGATAATCACATGAATTTAACATGAATATATTATCTTTATAATTTTTATTCCTCCCTTATTCAACAACCATTATACATCATGATATGCATTGTGGTATTTTTTATTTCAGATCATCATACCTAGCATCATAAGGTCCCATTTCAACAAAATATACAAATTCTAGAACTCAGTTCATATCCTAACAGATCAATCATATCAATGGATTGACCACATGTAATAATTTAAATCAACCACATGAAAACCACAATGATCGATCATATGAATAACCCCATATTGAGTGGACATGAGGAAACAAATTAACATGTCTAGATCAATTTCATGTTCAAATACAATCAATTATACCATCATAACTCATGTTTATGAAGCTGAACAATATTACATATTATTGTAACTTAGCACATGAACTACTTATGTATTTATTTAAAATCACAATGTACCCTTACAGATCACCTAATCAACATTACATGGTTTGTTTTATTGAATTTTAACAATATGAAACCATCACAAATCACTCATCACCTTTACACTGGTTGAGTAAATCATAGATAGCCTTTATGTATTTATAGAAATACTATGGTACCTTTACCAAGATCCTCATATTTCTTATTACCATCAAATTGGTAATGTATTTTAAAATACACCTTTACATATCAAATGTACTTATCACATTACTTTTACGAGTCCAGTGCATGTCATAGGATACATTTACAAAACATCATAATTTTTTGTTTGACCATAAATAAGATAAAGAAAAACTTATACAGAGATACTTATACTTTTACATTACCTTTACATATATGGAAAAATATTATTGAAACCTTTAAATAGGTATTATAGATATCACGTGTTTGGTGGGATAGATTTCATGAATAATGGGATCTAGAATTAGTCCATTAGGTCCTTAATTTTGGTTCGGATTTTATTTTTGGGCATTAATTTTGGTATGATTAGCCAAAATTGGGTCTGGTTATAGAGTTGGGAGAAATTATGTGTTGAGGTTCATCTTTGGGATTTTCAATTTTAAATATAATGTTTTAAATTTTAAATGAGTCTCATGGATTAGGAAGCTTATGGGTTTAAAATGGTGATAAGTTTTATAATTATTTGTTTGAATTTTACTCCAAATTCATATGAGATTCTAGATAGTTTCACATACAAATAAAAGAACCAGCATGAGATGTGTATAAAATATGATATATGAGATCAATCCAAATTGTTTAGATATAAGGTTCATAGTGGTTTTGAGTGGTTGATAGTAGCAAACATCACAAATTAGGTTACGAAAAGACTTATTTGACGTGTTGTAACAACATCATGTGTTTGGTTTTGATCATACAAGGGTGTAGTTGTGTTGTGAGATGATTATGAAATAGGAAAATTTGGTGTATCAAGTGTTTTTTTCATATAATGTTTCCTATGCTCTAATTTTAATTCATGTTGAGGCATTACTTGGATTTTTACTCTCTGATTCATAGTAGATATTTTACAGTTTCCTTGTGGTTTTTTAATCCTCTACGTTGGATGGGGTTTCCATGTAAAATTATATTCCTAAATTTATTTCATGCTATTTGGTTTTCATATATGTTTTTTTCAATTATTACAATATTTATGTTTCAACTAAATAATTGTCCTTGAACTGTTCTGTTTCCTCGTGAACAACTTATTTTAGAGGGATTTATCTATGTTTCATAATTATTGAATATGGATTATTAATCACATAGAAGTTATACCCATATAGAAATATTTAATTGCTAAAATATTTTACTCTGTTTAAAAAATAGGTAAAATATATTTTTGTTTTTTATTAGTCATTGACGGAACTAACGAAAAAACTAGAGAAACTAGAGAAGATGATCATTTTTGATTATAAAGACATGTAAATGTTAATGAAAAGTATAATATAGATGTATTTGAGTGATTATAAACTATTTTAGGTGGTGAATCTAGTGTATTAAAAGGATACCAATGAAAATATTTAAAAAAGTTAAAAATCGAAATCTCTCAATAATCATTTATATCAAAAAATTGATTGTTTCATTTCATAATTTCATAGAATGGAGATTTTGGTAACCATATGGATGAGTTCACTAAAATTTTGATAGATCATTATTTAATGGAAGTCAAGATCTAGGATAAAGGTAATTTAATACCTTTTGAAATGGAAGAAGAAGATATACTTTTCTTATTTTTGATTCAACACCTAATTCATATAATAATCGCATATGCACATTTATTTTTTTGAAAGACACTCTCAAGTGAGATGATGTAGATTCATCATTATTGATGAATGAGACTCATAAAAATAGCAATGAAGGCTATTCATCAGGTTATTGTGGTATTATGGATTTGATAAATGAACATTATAATCAGGGAGGTCAGTCAAAGATATGTTGAAAGGTCATGTGCTTCGTTTTATATTAGGAGGGTCATGTGTAGAGAAAATTATATGCTTTGAAAAATATTATGGAAGATAATAAGATACATGAAACTAATTCTTAAGATACCAATGTATGTATTATATAGGTTGGTGGTGATCTACTTTTAGTTTTAACTTATTATCATTGGTCAGATATATACAAAAAAAATATGTTGTTGATTTAGCAGGGTCAACCATATTACAAAAATGAGTGAATTATTATATTCATATGAAGAAGTAAACATTGAAATATTAAAGATGGGATATTAAGAATATTCTTGTTACATGAGTGAAGGTGAAATTGTTATCACTAAAATTAATGATGTAAACTGATTCAAATAAAAGTGTTACATGTTCCAGTTATAATTGATAATTTATTATCTCCCAATACTCTTGATAATGATGGAACAAGAGTTAATTTGACCTGGAAAATGGTCCATGTCTTGACGATGGATGGTATAGAAAAGATGAAAATGTATGGTATGATTTACAGGATAGATTTAATGTTTTATGGTGAAGTGATAAATGTTGTTTCAATGATTTATTTTTCATATTTTGGCACTGATGATCCTTGTGCATGAGTCAAAAACCATCAACTAGGATGATGAAAATTTGAAAGAAGTTGAAATCAATATCCAGTGTTTCAAGACTTAAACTCAATTACTTTTCATTAGATAGCCTCACTAGTGGTTTTTTAATTAAAATAAAAGATCTAGATGAAGTGATAAGAGTTATAGACTACTAAAATAATTTTTGGAAGATTGAAATATTAGATTGTGAAGGTCATATTGATTATATGGAAATCAATATTATAGGTGAACCAGGTTATGGTTAAACTCTTGTTTAGAATGATATTTCAAAGATAGATATGATGAATTATTTAGTGTTTGGATTGCTTTTATAGTGGGATTCATTATATTTCTATGAGATGTAAAAAATGGTGATGACATATTATTAGGAATGGGTAAGAGTTAGTGTGATATTAATCATTTTTCATTAAAAATGAGTTTATTGGATGATATATCCTTATTATATGGGATAAAGGGGGATATTTTTTAGGTTTATCCTAGCGTTTTTCAAATTTTAGGACAATTATTTAATTTTGAAATGAGGAGTGTGGATTAAAAATATTATAGGTTTAAAATGGTGATAATTTTTATCCTTATTTGTTTGAATTTTGTACCAAACACATTACAGATTCTAGAGGCTTTACCCACTTAAAAAATAACCAACATGGGAAGTTGAAAAAATGTGGGATATATGATCATGTCTCATCATGAAGATAAATGGGAATCAACTATTTTTTCTCCTAGGGGAGCTACATGTTGATAAAATTAAGTTTCACAATGGATTATTTGAGGTTATTCAATGACCCCACATGTTTAGATTTGATCATTGAAGAGTAATTATTACTATTATTTGATTGTCATATAATAGAATTAGTCATATTAGGGTGTGGTTTATCACATAGTTTTTCTACACTCTATTTGTAATTCTTGTTTGGGTATTACTTGGATTTTTTACTCTTTTATTAATAGTGGATATTTTAGAGTTTACATATGATTTTTAATCAACCTCATTGGTGTTTTTTCCACATTAAAACATCAAACCAAATTTATTTATTTCTAGTTGGTTTTACTTTTAATTTTTGTTCGTTATTATCATAATATTTTTGTTTCAAGTGACTAATTATCCAAAAAACAATTTGTTTCCTCCTAAATGGTTTGAAATGATGTTGTTTAATTTTTTTGTTATTTAAATTCTCCTTATTAATTATTAAATTATATTTTTTAACTTTAATTCATGAAAATATTGTTTATATTTCATATGCTCAATTTAATTTTCGACCTATTTTTTGCAATGATCCATTTAATCCACGCATGGTATCTTGGGATATGTCTTTACCAGAACCTAATTTTTTTTCCGTAACCCATGATCTTTTTCATTGCCATCATGGTAATCCACTAAATGTTTCACAAATCCATTAATCATGTCTTACTCATTCGATCCATGTCTTCCATGTATTTCAAGAACATGAATGTGTCCTTTCCCTTACAGTTTCAGTGTGGATCTATGTCGAATTCTTGTGGGTTGTTTGGTTTTGAGTAGGAACATTTGTCAGGGGAACCGATCAGCCCGGCATCCCATCAGTTCACTGCACTTGAAACATTTCACCTTCTAATATGGTTCTCCCTCCAAATCTAGAACCCTATATTTGGTGAGTTTTTTTCATCATTTGTGAATCTATGTGATTGTCCTCCTTCTATGTACACCTTCGGTGTATTGCTTCTTGTGAATTCTTTACAAAAATATCCATCGATGATGAAGATGTGTTGAAAAGTTCTTGAGTGAATAACATCTATTTTTTTATTCTAGAAATATTTAGTACATATTCACGGACCATGATCTACTACAGTTTTCTAGTGATGGATAAAAGTGATCAAGACATCTAGACATGTGCATATAGCACTGCATTTTTTACATTCCTAATTCTCATTTTGTAGCATTATCTATTTGAATGTTCTAAAATTGTATCTTAAAACCATTAATTCATATTCTTTTTCTTCATTGAGATTTAATAAATGTCTTTTTTTTGTGATAGTGTTCTTACCATGCATGTAGTCACAAACTAGACATAAGCATGTTAAATCCTTATTTCAATCTTTACTACATTGTTAATTTATTTCATATTATTTTATCTGTTTCCATTATATTTGAACACTATAAACCAAATACCAATTATTTTACATTTTAAATTCATAATATATTCCCTAGATAGTTCACATTACCCCCAAAAAGGGGTATTAGATCCTCATTAGTTCCCTTTTGTTTTCAAATTGTCTTCTTGTTTCAATTTGGTTTCTGTATTAATTCTTCACATCATTCTCATCTTGATACACCCTTTGAGTTCATATTTTTAAAATTGAAGTCACTAACACCTCTATTAATTTTCAAATTCATTATCATAATTTAAAAATCATAAATAATCATTGATATTGTCCCGTTCATAGGGTATATATTATTATTGTTCACGATAACACGATATCTGATATTTTGGGTAAAAATGAGGTCAACTAGGTTTGAAATAAACAAATTTGACACTGAAAGTGATTTTAATTTTTGGGGGATTTAGATTATATACATGCTCCTTCAAGAATGATGAATTGATTCCCTATTCATCGCTAATAATCCTATATAATAGGTATCTAAAATGAGATAGACTTATACTATTTCTAATGATGTATCCACTGATGTTGTTATTAAGGAACATAATTCCCTACTTATTTCATTAGGTGATAAAGTCCATAGAGATGTTTCTTTTGAAAACACATTTTATGGTATATGGATTATGTTTGAGAAATTATACATGATATCTTAATTAATAAGTAGTATTTTAAAGAAACACTAAATTTTTAAAATTAAAATGAAACCAATTATTTAAATTGAATCCCATTTAGATGAATTCAATAATGTTATGTTAGACCTATCTAACACAGATTTTACTATTGATAATTAAGGTCATTCAATGACCCTTTTAATTTATTTATATAATGCTAATAAAACCTTAGTAAAAATAATGATTTATTGACATGAATCTGATGTTGTAATTTTTATTTTGTGGGTTTTTTCAAGACCAGTTCGTTCCGATGATGATTGGTTGCTTTTGGTTGCTATGCGGAATGTATCTGGTATTTGTGGTTTCTCATTTTCTGTTTATTTCACCAGATATGATGGCTGTTTTCGTGGATATCTGGTGTGGATTTTGCAATGTGCCGAGGGTTTTTGGCTCATTGAAGGTTCTGATTGTCAGATTTTGCAAGGGGGTGTGTGTTCTGTCCCTGTTCTCTTGTGTTTGCTCATGGATTTTGGTTTGGACCAGCGATGATCTGGTGTTGGGATTCCTCCTACGGTGATCGGGATGAAGGACGCCGATGATGCTCACCGGCGTTATTCTCATCGGCAGTATGTTTGATGAAAAAGTTGGTTTTCGCGTTGAAACGCTTCTTGAGGTGGGTTGTGCAGCTTGAGGTGTACATGTGGTTAGTGTTGTTTGAATTTAGAATTTCTGATGTGGCTTTGCTTTTGGAGGAGTCACTATTTGGTTTTGAGGTTACCAGTAATCCTAAACCTTCTTTTGAAATTAAATAAAAATACTTCCATATAAGGAACTACATTATAGTCCTAGAGTTAATGGTGAGGATGAGAGTCTTTTCTTAATAGGTATACCATTGTATATGATTAAATATAATTACTTCAGTAAGGATAAATTAAATAAAATTAAATAAAGCAAGCATATGTCTATGTATTGGGAAAGAAAATTCATTTGATTCAACTTTGGAAAACATGGGAACACTAACACCAAGTGTAGGAATATTAAAGAAGAAAATGAGACCAAAATATCCACTCACCAGTCCCTTATTATGGATTCTAGTTATGAATAATTTGAGGTTTTGAATGTTTCCAGCCAACCCCTCAACCATGAGTGGGTCCTAGACTAAGGATACCCATTCCATATGTGTCCTTTTATAGAGAGATTACTAGAATAGATAGAAAGAGTAGATGGGGAATATATTTTAAGAAATAAAAAAATGTGTAATGTATAGGGAAGAGGATTTGTTCTAATAGAAATAGATAACCACTCTATCATCACTTTTCTTAATGTTATGTGGATTACCAACCTCCATTGGAGACTGATTTAATTATGAATTATTGATAAAAAAGGTACACCTTTTGTTTTAAAATAGGTTACCTAAATGCCTCCAAGGTCTCTAAAAAATCATAAGGGGTACTATCATTAATGGGTTTTATGTATTGAATGGGATGACCCATTAAAAGATGTTGGGTTCTGTGTATACCACTAATACTAATATCATCATGTTATGGAATTGGATATTTGGAGATGTAGGCTCCAAAGGACTATAAGAACATAAAAGGTACATTAGATAACAATACACCGATATATCGTCCTTTTTTCAGAAGTTTTTGTATTGGTTAAGTCTAAGAGTGTCACATTTAAGTGGACTAACTTAAAACCTACCTACCCCATACAATACATACATTCTAACATGTCGGTAGTATCTTGGACCACCTCAAATGGTGGAGAGAAATATTTTTTTCCTTTATAGATGATTTCTCAAGAATGTATTTGATTAACATACTGAAAAATATGTCTAGAGTTTTTTGACCTTTAAAACGAAGAAAGGACTAGTTGAAAATTAGGATAGTTGGAATTTCGAAACATTGACAACTTATAATGTCTTAGAATACATATGTACTAAATTTATTCATTTATTTGAATCTGAGGTTATTTTCAGACACCAATCTATTAGGGAAACTCTTGTTAGAATGGTATTGTAGAATGAATGGATATAACCATTTCATAGATATTATAAAGAAAACTTTCATGCTTAGGTCCCCCTAAATAATTTTGAAAAGATGAATACACTACATTTTTCTACATTATAAATAGGTTTCCATCCTCTTCCAATCATTCTAAAACCACATAAGATCTTTGTAATAATAAACAACCCTATTATAATCTTCTGAGAGTCTTCAGCTATACTCATTATTCCCATATAAATACTAAAAATCTTAATCCTTTATCTCTAAAACGTAACATTATGAGATATCTCAACGAAGTTATATTTTTAAGCGATCAGTTGATAAAAAAGATTACCAAAATTGAATCATTAGTATATATTTGGTATTTCATGATCCATGATCTCCCTATTCCAAATAATTTACATAAAATTTTAATTATGTAGTAATAAATGAGGTTGGATAAACTAATCCTTCAGCTCAGTTTGAGGATTCTTTCTAGCCTCCTCCAACTGATCCTTAGCATGTGTCCTTAGATGATTATATCCCCCTTTATAATTCAAATTTAGATGCTGATCTAGATACCACTAATAATGACTATGATTTAATATAATATAGATTTAGTATTGTCCCTAGACCACCTTCATAGTTCATTCAAAATTAACTGGATTCTTTTTTCCTTTCATGTTTTCTTGGATCTCAGTAATTATGACTCAAAGAAAGAGAAGCAACCCCTTAATGAAATATTTCAAAATAGTGGGTCTCTAGAATAGATAATGAAATTAAACCATTGAATAAAAATCAAACTTAGCTATCATAGAAAATCTACACAATGATAAAAATAAATTGATGTAATCATATTTATAAAAGAAAAATGGTTTTCAATTTTTTGATGAAAATAAAATTATAAAAAATATTATTTTATAATGGATTCCTTCAATGGGAAGGAATAGAATATTCTATAATTCTTTATCTTGATTTATGAATTCTTCCCTGAGGATATTACATTCATTATCAACTTGAAATGATTTTCACATTGAACAATTTTATGTGAAAACTACTTTCATTTTGGGTCATCTAAATGAGAAACATTACATGATCCCTCATGATGATCACTCAATGTAATTCAAATATAACCAAGTTTTTTTTAAATAAATCATTAAATGGTTTAAAACAATCCTCAAGGAAGTGGTATATTTTTCATTCATTTTTTATTGGTAATCATTTCACTAGGAACCATTATGATGCTTGTGTATTTTTAAGTAAATTAAAATTATAAGGATTTAACTATTGTTTTATGTTTATTACATGATTATTATTTGAAATAAAATGAATCATAATATGATTATTAAATCTAAATTAAAAATAATTTATGAAATTAAGGAATTAGTTGAAGTAAAAAAACATCTATGTATAGAAACCATTAGTGATAGAACAAATAAATTTCTATATATTTAAAATCATGTTTATGATATGATTATTCTTAAAAGGTACCTACTTAAATCTTTAAAACATATAAGTATAACTTTTTGAAATCATATTAAATTTTCCTTACGTAAGACACCTACTTCTTCTATTGATATTGAATTTATGATTCAAATTCCCAAGGGAAATATTTTTGGCAGTATCAAGTATATTAAAATTTTTATATGGCATTATGTATCATTTGTAATCTACACCCTTAGACGATTTATGGAGATAATGGGGAATCCACATCGTCATGCGTAGAAGTGCATTTTCAGTATTTTTCATTCACTAATAATTTATGTTGATGTTATGTTAGGAGTGTTGATATTGCAGAAGTATTTGTTAGATATGTAGATGTAACTGTTATGGGAACATTGAAGATTAAATGTCATTGAAAGTGTATCTACTCACTGGTTTTGGAGGTCCCATTTCTTATAACTACAATATAAATTTAGTGGATTCTCATTTAAACCCAAAATGTAAATACATATCATTAAAAAAGATTAAATTATATGTATGGATTAATGGTTTGTCTCTTAAAATCAAAAATTATGATAATTTTATTACAGTTTATAGTGAAACTCAATTTTTGTTACATTTATCCATGAATTTATTATTCCATATTAAATCTAACAACATATATAATATATTACAATTCATTAGAGATATTTTAGAATCTGAAATCATGTGTTCCAATTAGATACACACAGATGATTACCTAGAATATAGTTTTACAAAATCCATGGTATTGTCAAATTTAAAATCTTTAGTACATAGAATTAATTTGGTTCCCATTCAATAAACACAGGTTTATGAACATCGCCAATATCAATTATGGATGGTATGGATTTTTGAAATTATGTTCTTCAATTTGTTTTTTTACTAACATTATCTTTTATACATTTTTCCATTAAATTATTTAATAAGGTTACATGAAATTAGTTTTGAATATATTCTATATGATTGATTTCATTCTATAACTATAATTTTAATTGGGACTCTTAATCTCAGCATGGAATATTTTGCTAGATATTTTCTAGGGCCCGCTTTTTTTTCCATGGCCTATTCACATTTCCATTGCTACCATGGAAATACAACAGATTTTATTCTCGAATGTGAATCATCTTTTTTCCACTGAGATTTATTTCATCCATCTATCTCAGCTGCTCAAGTGTTCCATTTTATTTTCTATTTAATCATGGATCCATGAATATTTTTATTTGTTTTTTTCTATTTTGAGGAGTAGTGGGTGTCAGGGTAATTGATCGAACATGGATCCCTTTGTTTTACCTCACATGAAAATAATTTCCTTCTAGTTTTCGTATATGGCCCCAGCCTTAAACCTTACTTAATATTTAATTAAATGAATAATTCACATTGAGGATCTTTTCATGTTTAGAGTTTTAGATAATTAGAACATAACTATTACATCTCAAAAGATTACAAAGTAGTCAGTTCTACTAAGTTTCCATAATAATAAAAAAAATCTTAAAAGAAACATGTCTAGTTCCATGTTTTATATAGCATGAAATTCTCTTGATCCCATCCTTGACCTTATTCCACATTAAGTCCTGTGAAAAACATTTCAAAAAAAATGTGGGGTGAGCATAAAAAGCTCAGTAAGGGATACACAAAGAATGAAAACTGTTAGTTTTTCAAACATCAAGTAAACCATGTATACTCTATCAAAGTAATACCTTCACTGAATAAAGTATCATTACATACCTTTTTGTAACCAAAGGATTACCATAAAACCCATATAAAGAACACATAACATATATAAAGGTAACTTAGGACATAAACATACTTAAGTTGAATAACCATACGGTCGACTTCCACACATATCACTTATTGGAATAGCCATGCAGCCAATTTCCATACATACTTAATGGAATAGCCATACGGCCGACTTCCATACCCAATGCATTGGAGGTTAAAACGTAACCACCCGTCCTGGTATTCACGGCACCACCGGTCATATGGTTTATCACGTAACCACCCGTCAAATGTCCAAGTACCAATATAAAATCCTAAAACATAATACCAATATAAAGGAATGATGACATTTCCACATTTCAATCACAATATATCATAATAGAATCCTTTATCAGAACCATTTTCAATACCAAAATACATAAAATAGTATATGGTATTTATTTCATTTTAAAAACATTACGGCTTGTTGAGGAAGCCAAAGACCAAATAATACTCGCGGCGGCGGAAAAGGTCGTTGTCACCGCATACGTTAAAAAAACATTCCTTTTTGTCGTTTAGTAAAACGCTTCGTAGAAAAATATTCCTTTTGTATAAATGTAAAAGTAAAAGGGGTTTAAACACCGTATAAAAGAAAGTTGTGTATAAAACAAAATTTGCCTCAATGAAAGGAGATTGAGACGAAGTCCCTTACAAAGATCATTTTTAAACTAAAATAGATCTATTATGTGTATTAACTATATGTACACATAAAGAAAGTACAAATACAAGATAGGACATAATAATATCATGACATAATTTTAAAGTAGGAGATTAACCCAAAGAATGGTAATTGGGTTACGAAGTTCCCTTACCTCGGGTCCGACTTGACTCGATCGTTCTTTAACGTCCTGAATAATAAACTTGAGTTACTTCATACTTGATTAATAACATTTTTAAAGTTTATTATTCCTTTTATATCACTTATTGCCATGTTATAAACATTATGTAACCATTAAAGTTAATAATATTTGTATTGTCAATATTTGGTTCTTAAGTCGAAAGTGGAATTCTTACAATTACATGTTATTCATGTGGTCAAAGGTTCTTTATATCCAGAATGACATTCCTGATTTGGATATAATATATATCATATATATACAGCATATAAATGTATTTATATTATTACATAATCATTTAGAGGTATGAAATGAAATGCACCGCTCATGAAGACGGTAAGCCGTACGTACGCATGAATGCTACTTTCATTTAAACTTCGTATTTTATAGAATGGAATCATAATTATATAAGAGTATATTATAATTCCAGTATAATAACATATATATTATCATTAACTTTATCCTTTACACATCCCACATATGGTATTAACGAATCAAATCACTTTCAGGGGGCGGTAGTCCGCACTTCCTAAAATGAAGATATCGTGTTTACCCATAATGGAAACAATAATGGTATGCCATAAATGAAAAATACCGAAGATTAAGGAAATAATAAACATATTATATATCATATAAAAATAGTGACATCATAATGGCCACCTTTGAAGGTGTTAAATAAGTATTGAACAATCATCGTTTCGGGAGGCAGAATTTCGCCATCCACGGAAACCGTATGTTCTTTAACCATTTGATGTAGTTGTGTGAGAGTGTTGCTTGAATAAATCTTATAACAACATCCTAGTATATTTATGATACTGGTGTTGTTACAAAATAAGTAAATAAAAAGAGTTTAGGGGGTTGGAGAAGCTAAATAAAACAAATGAACAAGAGAGAATGAATTACCTTTAAAAGTGTAACCCCTTTTGATTTGAGCCTAAAAGCTTCCTTTGAAAGGATTATGCCCAAAGGGAATCCTCTAGGATTAGGAGAGGGATTTGGAGAGAGTAAATGGGCAGGGGATGGCCGAGCCAAAGGCTTGAGGAGTGTGTGAAATGAGGTAGAGGTGGGGGCCTTTTATAAGAGGAGGGGAGAGGCACTTTTGGAAATCATGAAACTATTATTTTATTTTCAAAAGTGTTTCGAATTTATAAGGTCCCACATTGATATATTTCTAAGATAAGATGATAAGGCTTCGAAATATTCTCATCCAATAGGTTTTGGACATGTTTAGGTTTTAGATATTACATTATCTTTCCATTTTATTTAAATCGTTAAATAATGA
The DNA here is from genome assembly GCA_963277665.1 of Viscum album. Classification (NCBI taxonomy): domain Eukaryota; kingdom Viridiplantae; phylum Streptophyta; class Magnoliopsida; order Santalales; family Viscaceae; genus Viscum; species Viscum album. The sequence goes on along the minus strand of OY728156.1, from coordinate 1,962,742,000 downwards.
AGTCAACGCTGCATCATCATGATGTCATAAATAATTTAATTTATTTAAAGTCTAAAAATTATTAAAAAAAATACTATGATGTAGGAAATGTTATTAGATTTCCAATTACTATTTATAATCAAAAATCTTATCTTTATAACCCCATGTAAAAATTGTTTTCGTAAAACATATTATGTTTGTGTCATTTTTACTTTTACATTAAATAAAAAGTTATTTATGTAATTTCCCTACCAAAGTGGCTCCATGGGGTCCCCAAGTTGACCCATGGCTTTTCTTGGTCGGCCATGACACATAAAATGAGGGTAGGACATGTGTCAAGCCCATCTCAGATTATTAAAACATTATTTTTACCTTAAACTACACGAATTAACACTAATCTCAATTAAAAACTTAATAAGTTACTATTCACCAAAAAATTATTTTAATCTCATTGAAACACATTTTACTTCTTAATGACAACCATGTATGTCGGATTTTTGAAAATAAAAACACAATGATAAAAAAATTTCATTTAAACGGAAAATCAGTTTTTATAAGTACAACATAGTGGTTTCACTATTCATCAAAAATTGAAGTTTTTCAAAAAATTACCAAAAATTCACCCTATGCTATATTTGATATTACGAATTCAAAAATGAAGTCTATTTTACAAAATTCAAAACATATAAGTCAAATTAATTAATTTAATAATTAATTCCCTATGTCAGAGCAAATAGAGTGCTTTTATGAAACAATAAGTATCAAAAGATTGACACTAGTTTAAGTCCGATTTTAAAGTGAAATTAATTTCCACAACCACTATTGGATTTAATGGTAAAAATATTTTCTAATTTTACTTTAAAACCAATTCAAAAGAAAATCTAATCATATAAATAAATTCGATTAAAAAGAGGTTTTGAATTAAAATACAACATTTTATACTATTCATTAAAAATGAACTTTATCGGAAAGGTGCCAAAAATTTACACAAATTAAATTTTGATGTCCCGATTCTATAGAAGAGTTATTTTTGGTCCAATATAATTTATAAGATTGATCAAAACTATATTTAATGACGGTTTTCCGTCAAAAGTTGATAAGTGAACCCTTAGTGAAAATTAGGGTATAAATGCCTAAAATTGAACTCTTTCTGTATTTTGAGCCTTTATCTTTTATTGGGTAAATGTAAAAACATTTAAAAACATATATAATCATATTTTAGTTATTTCTATCCCTTCCCACCAGTACAACAACTACTTGTTAACTAACATTTTAAATAATATTATTTTATTACTTGTGTGCAACGTAAGTTTTCAAAGAAACTCATCGTTGCGTATCGAGTACGCTATCGAACGTAGAAACCCCTTTTAATTAAAATTAATATTTAATTCTTAAATATTAATAAATATGAAAATTTTTTATTCTTTAATTACCTGGGATGTTACATCCTTCCCCCCTTTTGGGAATTGCGTCCTCGCAATTTTATTCACTTATCAAAATAAGTGGGGGTATTTATCCCTCATAGCATTTTCAGATTCCCACTTTGCCTCTTCAATCACATGGTTTTTTCACAAAACCTTTACCTGATTAATCACCTTATTTCGTAACACCTGCACCCTGTGGTCGAGAATATGGACTTGTTGTTCTTCATAAGATAGGTTCTCCTCCAGCTGAACTACCTCTGGACTCAAAACATGAGATGGATCTGGCATATACATCCTCAACATTGAAACATGAAAAACATTGTGTACCTGAGATAAACTCGGAGGTAAAGCCACTCGGTAAGCAACTGATCCAACTTTCTCCAGAATTTCATATGGTCCAATAATCCTTGGACTCAGCTTTCCTTTCTTACCAAATCTCATCACACTTTTCCAAGGAGAAACCTTGAGAAAAACATGATCACTTACCTCAAAAGATAGATCCGTCCTCCGGTTATCTGCATAACTCTTATGCATGCTCTGAGCTGTTCTCATGTGCTTCTAAATCAACTGAACTTTGTCTGCCATCTCTTCTACCAATTCTAGTCCCATCTGTTTCCTTTCACCCACTTCATCCCAAAATGCTGGAGTTCGACACCGCTTCCCATATAATGCCTCAAATGGTTCCATATTTATACTGGAATGAAAGCTGTTATTATAAGAAAACACAACCAAAGAAAGATGTTGGTCCCAACTTCCCTGATAATCCATCGAACAAGCTCGTAGCATATCCTACAAGGTCTGAATTGTTCGTTCTGAATGCCCATCTGATTGAGGATGAAAATATGTACTAAAATTTAATTCAGTACCCAACGACTTCTGAAGGCCTTTCCAAAAGTTAGATGTGAACCTGGGATCACGATCAGATACAATAGATAGGGGAACTCCATGTAACTTGACTATCTCTTTAAGATACAAACGGGAAAGTTGATCTAGGGAAAAATTATCTTGTATATCAAGGAAATGAGCAGATTTGGTCAAGCGATCAACAATAACCCAGATTTCATTATTACCTCGAGATGTCCTCAGTAATCCCACAACAAAGTACATGGATATGTTTTCCCATTTCCACTCTGGCACTGGTATAGGATGAAGCATCCCTTTAGGTAACTGCCGCTCTTCATTAACCTGCTAAAAAGTCAAACACTTCACAGTAAAATCAGCAATATCTCTTTTCATTCCATCCCACCAGAAATACTCCTGTAGATCTCTGTACATCTTAGTACTGCCAGGAATAACTGAAAACGGGGAACTATTAGCCTCACATAACAACTCATTCTTCAACTGTGAATCACAAGGCACACATAATATCTTCCCAAACCTCAAAACACAATCATTATCAATGTTGAATTTAGGCAACTTACCTTTCTGAACCAGCTCTACCTTTTTCTTCAACTCACTGTCTCGCTTCTGTGCTTGCTTGATTCTGTCTGATAGAGAAGATTTCACTGATACCTGAAACAAAACTGAAGAACATCATGTACTAACAACTTCTATGACAAAGTTCATCAAATCTTTAACCAAAGGATCACTTTCCAAATGCAACATTGCTAATGAAGCATTACTTTTTCGACTCAAAGCATCAGCCACTTTATTTGCTTTTCCCAGATGATAATTAATTTTACAATCATTATCCTTGATTAATTCCAGCCATCTCCTCTGTCTCATGTCCAATTCTTTCTGAATGAATATATACTTTAAACTTTTGTGATCAGTATATATTTCACACTTTACTCCATACAAATGTTGCCTCCAAATTTTTAAAACAAAGACAACAGCATCTAATTCCAAATCATGTGTAGGGTAATTTACCTCATGAGTTTTCAACTGTCGTGAAGCATAAGCAATTACCTGATCATTCTGCATAACGACACAGCCAAGTCCCATCAATGAAGCATCACTGTATATAACAAACTCACCATTCCTGGAAGGAAGTGCCAAAACTAGAGCATTCACCAATCTTCTCTTCAACTCCTGAAAACAATCATCACATTCTTTTGTCCAGATGAACTTAACACCCTTAAGAGTTAGCTTAGTCATTTGATATAGATAACTGTGAAAATTTTTCATAAAACCTTCGATAGTAACCTTCCAAACCAAGAAAACTACGGATCTCGGTTACATTTGTGGGTCTTGGCCATTCATCAACAACTTTTGTTTTAGTAGGATCAACAGTTATGCCATCTTTTGAAACAATGTGACCTAGGAAAGAAATTTGTTGTAACAAAAACTCACACTTGCTTAATTTTCCATATAGTTTCTTTTATTTTAAGGTTTTCAAGATAACCCTTAAATGACTTTCATGCTCCTCTTTACTTTTAGAAAACACTAAAATTTCATCGATGAAAACAACCACAAACTTATCCAAGAACTCATGGAAAATTCTATTCATAAGGTCCATGAATACAGCAGGTGCATTGGTTAACCCAAAAGGCATAACTACAAATTCATAATGGCCATATCTAGTACGGAACGCAGTCTTCGGAACGTCTGCTTCTTTTACGTTCAACTGATGGTACCCCGACCTCAAGTCAATCTTCGAAAAATACTGAGCTCCCAGGAGCTGATCAAACAAATCATCGATATGAGGCAAAAAATACTTGTTCTTAACAGTAATATTATTCAAGGCTATATAATCAATTCAAAGTCTCATTGATCCATCTTTCTTTTTATCAAACAAGATAGGAGCACCCCATGGTGATGTTCTAGGTCGAATGAAACCTTTATCTAATAACTCTTGCAATTGTTTCTTTAACTCTAAAATTTCAACTTGAGCCATTCGATAAGGGGGTTTTGAAATTGGCTTAGAATCAGGAACTAAGTCAACAGTAAATTCAACCTCCCGATCATGAATAATACCAGGAAACACATCAGGAAAAACATCAAGATACTCATTTACCACTGGCACATCATTAATCTGAACAGTTCCTCTATTTTCAACAATATGTGCAAGGTAATATTCATTTCCATCTTTTACTAGTTTCTCAACTTCCTGATATGTTATGAAAATCAAGGGTTCATTCTTGAACATAAACTGAAAATCATTCTGAAAAGAAACCATTTTAGCTCTGTAGTCAATCTTAGCATGATAAACAGAAAGCCAATCCTTGCTCAAAATAACATCAAACTCTACTAGAGGCAAAACAATAAGGTTTGCTGGTAGATTCTTTCCACACACAAGGATAGGAAGGTTCTTATAATTCATTTTTGTCTCAACGTTCCCTCCTGCTGTTTTTACCATATGTTCAGGATTCATATCTTGATATGGAATTTACCATTTACTAGAAAAATTCTCAGAAATTAAAGAGTGTGTAGACCCCGAATCAAACAACACATTGGCATAATCTGAACAAACAAACAGTGTACCTGATACCACTTCATTCGATGGCCCAACATCTGCTGAAGATGTTGCAAAGGATTTCACCACCCCTTTCTGCTTGTAGTCTGGATGCATTCCCCCTGTTGAGTTCTTCGTTGGACACTCGTTTGCATAATGACCCATTTCATTACACTTAAAACATCTTACCGTTGGCTTTTCATTGCCTGCTTGATCATCTTCCTTACAGCTATGAGCAATATGACTAGACTTACAACACTGAAATCACTTACCAGACTTAGATAAACATTCTCCAGGATGCATTTTACCACACTTCTCACAGGATGGATATTTGGTTTTCTTACCTCCTTGCTTCATTGATGAATTCTTCCCCTTTGCCTGCCAACTAGACCTCTTATTCTGTTGTTTGTCATAGAACACCTGATCATCGGCAAACTCCATTTCCACCTTCTCCGCACATCGAACAAGTTTTTCATAACTTTTGAACTCACGAGAAGCTAAAGCCCTTGGATACTTTGGATTTAACCCTGAGTAAAAACGGTTTATTTTAATATCAATATCTCGTATGAAGTTTGGGGCATACCTTGCCAATCGAGTGAACTTTGCTTCATAAGCAGCCACTGAATCATCCTCCTGCCTCAATTCTAGGAACTGGTTTTCCATCCTAAGATGAACCAGCTTAGGAATATATTTCTCAAGAAATATACCTTTGAATTCTTCCCAGTGAATATCCTCAATCTCATCACTATCCCTGATATTTTTCACCATCGACCACCACTGATCAGCTTCACCTTCAAAACGGTAAATAGCAAAACTAACCTTTTGATGTTTTGAACACCCCATGACATCAAAAATCTTCTCCAGTGCTTTAATCCACCCTTCAGCTTGCACAGGGTCAGATGATCCTCTGAATGATGGGGGATGTTGCCTCATGAAATGTTCCACCACTGACATGTTCCTCTGCGGTTGATTTGGCTGATCTCATGCATGGATACCACCACCATTTATAGCCTGAGTCAACTGTTCCGTCACTGCAACAAACTGTTCAGTTCCGATTCCGACCATCTCAGGTTTCTGATTTGGAAGGTTGTCTTCCTCCTGATGTCGTCCCAACATAGTTTCTTTGTTTCCTCTGCGGAAAACCATTCTGAACACAAAAATATCTTAGGCGAAGCAACATGGTAATCTGTAAATTCTATATCATTTCAATCATATTATAATTTAACACTTTTCTAACTCCTAAAGTTGTCTAAACCTCCCTTTGATACCAACTATAAGGCCCTAGCCTTAAACCTTACTTAATATTGAATTAAATGAATAATTCACATTGAGGATCTTTTCAGGTTTAGGGTTTTAGAAAATTAGAACATAACTATTACATCTCAAAAGATTACAAAGTATTCACTTCTACTAAGTTTCCATAATAATGAAAAATCTTAAAAGAAACATGTCTAGTTCCATGTTTTATATAGCATGACATTCCCTTGATCCCATCCTTGACCTTATTCCACATTAAGTCCTGTGAAAAACATTTCAAAAAAAACTTGGGGTGAGCCTAAAAAGCTCAGTAAGGGATACAAAAAGAATGAAAACTGTTAGTTTTTCAAACATCAAGTAAACCATGTATACTCTATCAAAGTAATACCTTCACTGAATAAATTATCATTACTTACCTTTTTGTAACCAAAGGATTACCATAAAACCCATATAAAGAACACATAACATATACAAAGGTAACTTCGGACATAAACATACTTAAGTGGAATAACCATACAGTCGACTTCCACACATATCACTTAATGGAATAGCCATACGGACAATTTCCATACATACTTAATGGAATAGCCATACGACCGGCTTCCTTACCCAATGCATTGGAGGTTATAACGTAACCACCCGTCCTGGTATTCACGGCACCACCTGTCATATGGTTTATCACGTAACCACCCATCAAATGTACAAGTACCAATATAAAATCATAAAACATAAAACCAATATAAAGGAATGATAACATTTCCACATTTCAATCACAATATATCATAATAGAATCCTTTATCAAAACCATTTTCAATACCAAAATACATAAAAGAGTATATGGTATTTATTTCATTTTAAAAACATTACAGCTTGTTGAGGAAGCCAAAGACCAAATAATACTCGCAGTGGCGGAAAAGGTCATTGTCACCGCGTACGTTAAAAAACATTCCTTTTTGTCGTTTAGTAAAATGCTTCGTAGAAAAAGATTCATTTTGTATAAAAGTAAAATTCAAGGGGGTTTATACACCGTATAAAAGAAAGTTTTGTATAAAACGAAATATGCCTCAATGAAAGGAGATTGAGACGAAGTCCCTTAAAAAGATCATTTTTAAAATAAAATATATCTATTATGTGTATTCACTATAAGTACACATATCGAAAGTAAAAATACAAGATAGGACATAATAATATCATTACATAATTTGAAAGTAAGAGATTAACCCAAAGAATGGTAATTGGGTAAAGAACTTCCCTTACCTCGGGTCCGACTTGACTCGATCATTCTTTAACGTCCTGAATAATAAACTTGAGTTAATTTATACTTGATTAAGAACCTTTTTAAAGTTAATTATTCCTTTTATATCAATTATTGCCATGTTATAAACATTATGTAACCATTAAAGTTAATAATGTTTGTTTTGTCAATATTTGGTTCTTAAGTCGAAAGTGGACTTCTTACAATTACATGTTGTTCATGTGGTCAAAGGTTCTTTATATCCAGAATGACATTCCTGATTTGGATATCATATATATCATATATATCCAGCATATACATGTATTTATGATATTACATAATCATTTAGAGGTAAGAAATGAAATGCACCGTTCATGGAGACGGTAAGCCGTACGTACGCATGAACGCTGCTTTCATTTCTATTTCGTATTTTATAGAATAGAATCATAATGATATAAGAGTATATTATAATTCCAGTATAATAACATATATAATATCATTAACTTTATCCTTTACACATCCCACATATGGTATTAACGAATCAAATCACTTTCAGGGGGCGGTAGTCCGCACTTCCTAAACTGAAGATATTGTGTTTACCCATAAAGAAAACAATAATGGTATGACATAAATGAAAAATACAGAAGCTTAAGGAAATAATAAACATATTATATATCATATAAAAATAGTGACATCATAATGGCCACCTTTTAAGGTGTTAAATGAGTACTGACCAATCATCGTTTCGGGAGGAAGAATTTCACCATCCACAGAAACTGTAAGTTCTTTAACCATTTGATGTAGTTGTGTGAGAGTGTAGCTCGAATAAATATTATAACAACATCCTAGTATATTTAAGATACTGGTGTTGTTACAAAAGAAATAAATAAAAAGAGTTTAGGGGGTTGGAGAAGAAAAATAAAACAAATGAACAAGAGGGAATGAATTACCTTTAAAAGTGTAACTCCTTTTGATTTGAGCCTAAAGGCTTCCTTTGAAAGGATTATGCCCAAATTTAATCCTCTAGGATGAGTAGAGGGATGTGGAGAGAGTAAATGGGCAGGGGAGGACCGAGTCAAATGGTTGAGGAGTGTGTGAAATGATGTAGAGGTGGGGGCCTTTTATAAGATGAGATGAGGGGCACTTTTGGAAATCATGAAACTATTATTTGATTTTCAAAAGTGTTTCGAATTTAAAATGTCCCAAATTGATATATTGAGAATATAAGATGATATGGCTTCTAAATATTACCATACAATAGGTTTTGGACATGTGTAGGGTTTAGATATTACATTATCTTTCCATTTTATTTAAATCGTTAAATAATGAAGTCATCGCTGCATCATCATGATGTCATAGATAATATAATTTATTTAAAGTCTAAAAATTATATAAAAACTACTATGATGTAGGAAATATTTTTATCTTTCTAATTATTATTTATAATAAAAAATCTGATCTTTATAAACCCATGTAAAAATTGTATTCGTAAAACATATTATGTTTGTGTCATTTTTACTTTTACATTAAATAAAAAGTTATTTATGTCATTTCCCAACCAAAGTGGCTCTATGGGTTCCCCAAGTTGTCCCATGGATTTTCTTGGTCTTCCATGAGACATAAAATGATGTTAGGACATTTGTCATGCTCATATCATATTATTAAAACATTATTTTTACCTTAAACTACACTAATTACCACTAATCGCGATTAAAAACTTAATAAGTTACTATTCACCAAAAAATTATTTTAATCTCATTGAACCACATTTTACTTCTTAATGACAACCATGTATGTAGGATTTTTGAAAATCAAAACACAATTATGGAAAAATTTCAGTTAAACGGAAAATCAGTTTTTATAAGTACCACTTAGTGGTTTCACTATTCATCAAAAATTAAAGATTTCCCGAAAATTACCAAAAATTCACCCTAAGCTATATTTGATATTAAGAATTCAAAAATGAAGTCTATTTTAAAAAATTAAAAACATATAAGTCACATTTATTAATTTAATAATTAATTCCCGCTGTTAGAGTAAATAGCGTGTTTTTATAAAATAATAAGTATCAAAAGATTGACACTAGTTTAAGTCCGATTTCAAAGTGAAATTCATTCCAATGACCACTATTGGATTTAATGGTAAAAATATTTTCTAATTTAACTTTAAAACCAATTGAAAAGATAATCTAATCATATAAATAAATTAGATTAAAAAGAGGTTTTGAATTAAAATACAACATTTTACATTATTCATTAAAAAATGAACTTTATCGGAAAGGTACCAAAAATTTACACAAAGTAAATTTTGATGTACCAATTCTAAAAAAGATTTATTTTTGGTCCAATAGAATTTATAAGATTGATAAAAACTATATTTAATGACGGTTCTCCGTCAAAAGGTGATAAGTGAACCCTTAGTGAAAATTTGGGTATAAATGCCTAAAATTGAACTCTTTCTGTATTTTGAGCCTTTGTCTTTTTTTGGGTAAATGTAAAAGCATTTAAAAACATATATAATCATATTTTAGTTATTTCTATCCATTTCCGCCAGTACAACGGCTACTTGTTAACTAACATTTAAAATAATATTATTTTATTACTTGTGTGCAACGTATGTTTTCAAAGAAACTCATTGTTGCGTATTGAGTACGCTATCGAACGTAGAAACCCCTTTTAATAAAAATTAATATTTAATTCGTAAATATTAATAAATATGAAAACTCTTTATTATTTAATTACCTGGGATGTTACATTTCGCCTCCATCATGCTTTGGTACCGATGCTTCAGAGTGTTTATTTTCCTTAATGGTGAATCTCTGTAAATTAAATCCTCTTCTATACACCACTGGTGTATATATTCTTGTGTAGTTCTGATGATGGTGTTTTTTGAGGTGGAATATGTTTGGTCGAGCTCTCGAGTGAAGAATGTCTGATTCCAAACTTCCATTCTATGTGAGTTCCTCTTTGAAAAAAAATTCTATTATAGATTTTTTATTTCATATTGGGGAGATCATGACTCTTGGACCTATTTTGAGGTACTATAAGTTTTACATAACTATTAAACTGATTATTCATTATCTATTTGAAGCTTTTGTCATTGTTTTTTAAAAATTGAATATTTTATTTCTATTATTCTTTATTATTTAATAAAATGAATGCATGGGATGATGTATTTTTTCCAGGAACCTAGTTCTAAACTTGGCCAAATGACATAAAATATTGTGTAAGTCCATACTATTTTCTAAATTTATTTCATATTTTATGATATGTATTCATGTGATTCAAAAATTATAAATAAATGGCTCAACCTGATCCTTTTCATGTTCATGTGATCTACCGTAACCATTTCACCTTACCCATAACTAAATAATGATACCAAAACCGATTGGTTTCCTCCCCAATGGGATGTGAGATACTGCGTGTGATGAGTGTGAGGAGGTGATGTCATGGTGGTGGCATGGTAAGCTACTGCAAACATGATGATGTGTTAATCTGTGATTAAAAGTTTTGACCATGACTTTATTGGGATTCACTGTGGTGAATCTAGTCTATACATGGATCTGTACTACAATAAGGGGAATCCATTATCAGAAATTCAAGATGGTAATGGTTTCATTCATCTAGGTTATTCCCCAACCATCTTGAATGTATCCTATATTAACATTGTAGCCATTGCATCAAAGTTAATAAAGGCCCCCACAAATTTAGTATTGGTCTTCCAAACAAAACACATTAGTCAAACACATCTAAATTTATTCAATATCATAACTTTTATTTTTTCACCAATATATCGTTCCATCAACCAAGGTGCATGATTGACTCTAACGACATCTCACACCTACTCAATCTCATTGGGTCCAAATGAATAGTCATCATATGGATTCGATAAAAAAAATTAATCGAGTAATGTTTTTCCATCATAAATCCTTGATCAGTTTTCAAAATTCTTCATTGAGTGTAAATATCTTCATTTCCACGGATACACAATTTGTGAATATGATTTAATTTTTTCTTTTGGCTACTTTTGATGGGTAAATAGTCATTTTATCAAAGGAGATGACCCCATATAATTTTATTGATCACTCCATTAGTCCTAGAATAGGGCTTTTAACCAATGGTATATGGTTATTGTAAATTTTATATATCACAGTTTTGGAGGAATATTTAATATTTTTATTAATTAAATATTAAATTGTTCTTGTGGGATCAAGTGGATATTTATTTTTAATGGAGCATCATATTGATATTTCTACTATATGGTTGAGTATGGAATTGGGGGTTTTACTTAAAATATGGATAAATGTAAATTGGTATTTGGGACATCAGTTGAGTATTTAATAGTGAAATTAATAAATTAATTAATTTAAAGATGCCAAACACATCCCCCCAATTTTTCTCTCATGCATGGTAGTATAAGGGGAGATTGTTCTACCACACATTATTCCTAGACCAAGAAATGATGTGGGAGGTGATGCTATTTTACTTCATCCATGGCAGATATTTGGCCTAGATAAAGGTGTAGTTGTTTCCAAGAGAGGATTTAGACACGAAGCTTCAATGTTTGTGCCTTCAGTTAGGCTATTTTTTGACTTTTTTGCCTTAACTCCCTTAGTTTAGTTTTTTTATTTTTTGAAAACATATTATTATTTATAAGGAAACTATGAATGTTGATCTATAGACAATAATGTAAAAAAATTGGGTTTTAAGAGGTTCGTAGGGGTTTCCATTTTTAAAACCCGAACTACACGACACATGATTTTAAGAACACACACCATGTATTCATCTCATTCATGGAATAAGGGTTTTTTTAAAGTACATGTTGTGCACTTTATGTACACGCTATATAGTAGTACATGGACATGTACCTTTCCATGTACCCAGACATGTGGAAGATTACATGGGTAGGAAAGGTTTGGAAAGCACACTACATGTACTGCGGGTTCACTTTGTGAAGTTGTCCATGGCTATGTTGCCATGCACTTAGGAAAAAACCCCATGTTTGGGGTAAAATCCTATAATTTAGTATACAATAAGACTCCATATACACCATATATTTGTATTAATATGCATACAAGCCCCATGTGTGCTATGTCCATGTACAAACAGATGGCTATTTGAACATTTGGGAGGACACACCATGTTCATGGAAGTAGAGGTTTTGTACTTTTTCCAGAAAAGGGTATTTTTTGGGTGTTTTTGACTTGGAATCCGAACTAGACTTGTGAGAAATCAATTTTGATCAATTTTATAAGTAGAACAATATGTTGGAACCCATAGGGTTATTTTATGGCTCTTAGGATGTGTTATGGGGTGAGTATGTTATAATAGAGTAGTTTTCCAATAGTATGTGATTCCATCTTTCTTCTAAGTGTGAGAAATTTGATTATACCTATGTGAGGGCCATGATAATGATCTCAATATGTGTTATGGGTTATTTTGAATCCTTTATTTGGTCCGGAATGTGGTTTCCCCTGGTTTTAGATATGGCATTTCAGCATGAGGTGGTGGATAGGCTGGTTGTACATTCCCAGCTAGGGTTTCTAGGAAAGGGGTTGGTTCTGAGGCCTTTTCCATTAATGTTACTTACATATGATAAGGTCTGTGAGGCCATTAAATAATTTTGAGTGGGTTTAAGGATGTGTTACCCTTATATATGGGTTGTGTCTTGTGATTTGGGATGTTATGCAGAGCCATGGTTTACAACCTTAGGGATGTTGTGATGTAGATAGGTTACAATGTTTGGAGCCAGATTTACTGAGATAGACATTGATGGTCAAGGGATATGGAAATGGTGGTATGGATAGATGGATCTAGATAGCCATGATTGGGGACATTGTGAATGATTCTTTCTATCAGTACTGATAGTTGTTTTTGGGATGAGTAATGGAATGAGGCTCCAAACACACTATTTGTTTTTTGGAGTGTGATGGTAGTGATGTGTATATATATGTAAAAATATACATGATATTAGGTTCTAGAATGAAAATCTAGGAACCATGAGATTATTTGATGTACTTAAACTCCAGGACCCACGAGATAAGGTGATGGACTCTTTCTCTAGACACCATATTATATGATGGTGGACAGATTCTCTTTATCCATGAGATTAGATTCCAGACTAACACTCTAGTAACTATGAGATTAGGTGTCACACTGAAGCACCAAGAACAATATTATCGGATTGTGGTCTGATGCTCTGCATACATTTTTTATGTGTCCTAAGAACACTCTAGTAACTATAGTGTGGGATGGAGCACAATCACTCCGTATCCACATGTTTTGGTTCTAGACTAATGCTCTAGGAACTATGACATATGGTTTAGGTATCAGAATAATGATCTAGGAACTCTGGGCTGAGTCACCATGATTGACTTCTTGACTGATGATCAAGGATCATATTTTATAATGGGTGGTATGGATTGCAGTCTAATGCTATACATCTAGGGTATAGGTGTCTGATTTATGCTCTAGTCACTATTTTTAGACATTGTTGGGTGAGATGTTAGACTAATTCTTAGGTATGAAGTTGTACTTCAACATTCTATAATCACCTGATACCAATGCATCTAGGTACATAGAAAAAGATAATGATTAAGGTATTGTAATTTTGTGGGGTTTATATGGGAGTGGATCAGCTATCTTATTTGGGATGCATGACTATTGATGCATACTTAGAGGAACCTCGACACTGGATGAAGCAGGTATGGTCGATTGATGAAATGGAATCAAGGATTGCTGGTGGGTTTAGAGTATTTATTTTAGTTATTATTTGGGTAGGGTATGTATATTGAATGAGAATTCCCTTTTCTAAGTAGGTAATACGTTCACCATTGGGGGAGGCCTACTGATATTTATTTATCACCGAATATATGTACACCTCATTGTACATGAAAAACATATGTATACTTTTAGGTTTAGAATGGATGCATTATGAATATAGTGGAGGCATATGATTCCATTGTTGAGTTATTTTCTTATGTAGTGTATGATTATCAGGCTAGATCTACTTAGTAGGATACGTGATACTGTGTATGTGACATTGATTGGATTTGGTAGTAGGGACAAATTTATTTAATTTATAGTTGTTTATTTTGAATATGTGATCGGTCTAGTTGGAGATTAATGTTTTATGTATGTAATGGTTGTTAGGGACTTTTCTATATTTAATTTTATTATTTCATGTTTTAGTTTTAGTTTATTTATTCTTCTAAATTCTTGGAACTTTATGTTGTTTATTTATTTATATCTAGTTGTTCACTCTGGTATGGGGGTATAGTCTCCTCATAGTACCACCATGGAGCTCCCTAGCAAGTTGGTAGCCTCTAGTAGACTAGGAGGTTCTCTTGAAGTCATGTGTTGAACATGACAAGGGTACTGATTTAGTGGAATCTAGTACATGAAATTAAAGTGTGGTATCATGTAGTAAATTTACTATTATTTCACTATTTTGGGTTTGGTATACTGGATATATAAGAATGTGTCAAAGCTTGTGATGGATATCATTTGGTTGGAATTTACCACATGTTCATTAGTATGTATAGGATACCATGGGATGGTAGTGATGTTCTTCGTTTGTGATGTTGTGGTTTTGTAATAATTTTTTCTTTGAGTGACACACATTTATTTATATATGAAGGTGTATGATAGTCTTCTGGATATTGGACCATTGGAAAGTGGAATGTGATTTGGTTTTTAATATTGAACTATTTTGGAATGTGACATCTCATACATCATAATTGAAATATTGGATCTACATGTCATAGGCCTACAGGTGTGTGATTTTATGGTTCCCTTCTTAATGGTATGTTGTGTGGATATATAACGAGACATATTATGATGAGGACTCCATAGTAGTATTTTTGCATAGTGGGAGTAGTAACCCTAATGGGTGAGAAAAATATATGTGTATGACTGTTGGACCCCATGTGAGTGGTTAAGTTTTTAGGCTTTTTATGTTCCCCAGTCCTCTATGGAGGGGAATAATGCTGAGATGCTTGGAAGGGATGGGATCCCTAGATTTGGGTGGTTGGATTTGCATGTGATGGTTTTCATATGTGAGTCCATAGAGACGGGTGGTTTGATATGGTGATGGTAGGTAACATTGGAATGGGAGTAATCATTAAACACGTTGAGTTGTGACCTTCTGTGACTTGGCTTAAATCTAGATGGTAGATCCTAGTGAAATTATTTACGTGCCTCTAGTATAGAATTTTAGTTATGCTTGAATTCATTGGTGATCCATGAGAGGGGCCAATATAGTAATGAGTGATTTAAAGTGTGCGATGAACTGATGGATTTTTTGGACACTTTATAATCGTTCATGATGGGAGAATTCTATTTTGAGGTATAGTCATGTAGGATGACTTGTTTCTGAGAAAGAGAACATTTGTACCAGCACTTCAAAAATATTGTTGGTTCATGCGGGGAAGGTTCATTTGGATGTCTTTCCTAGGTAATAGTTTCACATGCAGGTCATGCCTTTTAGTTATGAGCTGGACCAGAGCACATTAGGTGATGTAGGTTTTTTGGATGGGTCTTGTGATCCGCGCCTTCAGGATATGTGACTCGATGGAGATAGAATCAGGTTCTATGGCTGGGTTACACTAGTGTGGGTAATAGTTCGGAGTTAATGGTATCCTTGGGATGTTATTGATGGTGATAACATGTGTTGTTTAGATTGTTAATCAAATGTTACAGGAGTTTATTCCCCTTAGTCTTGATTTGAGAAGGTATCTATGAATAGGTTAAGACCCATTGTGGGTGTGATGATAGGATTTTTGGAATGGTGACCTGAGGCCATTGGAATATAATCATTATATTCCAAGAATGTATGATTTTGTTGTAGTATTAATCAGAAACATATTAGTTTACTCCACGAATATAGAAAATAATGGAAAAATATTCACATCTATCAGGGTATGTATAAAGATAATCGGCTACCCACCAAGCCATATAGATGTCACATTGGTTTGACAAAAGACCTCATGAGTGGTGGTGCTCATAGAGTAGTGTATTTGTATCTGTATGGTAGGAGTGCACCATAGACCGTTTGTGGGTGGGGCCCTCATGATGGATTAGAAATCAATAAATACAAATGAGTTCCATTCCTAGAATCTAAAAATGGTCAATATTTTATATTCCATTTTTGTCTCTAGTTGGAGAGAGAGGAAACCATGTCCATTTTGGATGTTTGGTTGTGAACTAGGAATGAGATGTGAATATTGTGGTCGACTATTAGATGAATTTTAGGATACTTATATGTTGGGGAGTATTATATCTGTCATGGTGATGTAACCATCATGAAGATAGAGTTGAGAATGTAGTGGAAACCACATCCATCATGTTAAAAGACTGGTAAATATGTCTTTCAATAGGATATTCTGATAATGGGAGGCATATAGGATCAAAGGCCACCCTTGTAGGTTGAGTTCTATGGTGGGGTGAAATTTAGAATGGTGATAAGTTTGGGATGATGTTGGGAAATCTCATGGTGGTTGTTTTTTTGGAATTTTCCTAGTTGTTTTCTGAAAGTGTAATGTGGTGGCTTGTCCTTAGGATGGCTGGTGTATTTTATCCCTACAGTTATGTAGATAAACTCAATTGGAATCTCATAGTTGAATGCAATGAGTTGAGAATGTGTTGACAAATAAGGTGGGCTAGAATATTTGGTTTGATAACCACTAAGGATAACTAATGATGATAAGGTTTATGGAGGAGATATTGTAAATACCTCATTTCCCCAGATAATAGATTTGGGCATAATGTTGAATTGTGTGAGTATAGGTGCTTTTTAGGGAGTAAAATGGTTATTTTACACTATAATATTATCTAAAATAATATTTCTAGGACATTTTTTGGTTCAACAATAAGGTGTTACCATAGGATAGATGTTTATTGGAATTTCAATCCATTTTTTTCGAATAATATTTTATATTTAATTAATTAAATATTAA
This sequence comes from Viscum album, assembly GCA_963277665.1. Taxonomy (NCBI): domain Eukaryota; kingdom Viridiplantae; phylum Streptophyta; class Magnoliopsida; order Santalales; family Viscaceae; genus Viscum; species Viscum album. The sequence continues at coordinate 1,962,724,757 of OY728156.1, read as the reverse complement.
ATTGTTCATTTCAGTTTAGGTGGATATATCTTTTGAATGGAAAATAATATTAAGATTCTGACCCTATTTTTGAGTTTGAAATGCGGGGGGGGGGGGGGGGTTCAATGGTGAGATATAAACCTGCTTCAGATTATTGGAGGAAATGAGCATATACCTCAGTGGTACATGCACTTTCTTAGAATCCAAGAGACCTAGGACCAAATCTGGGTGGGTGTGAGTTTTCAGGATACTGTAGTCATACTGTAGAATATATTGTAGCTAGTACTATGTGGAACTATAGATGCTTTAACAAATCATTCTATTTTGTCCTTCGGGTGACCAGTTTTGGTTGATGGTTATCAGGTCTATCAAGCCTCCAAGGCCTTCATGACATATGTAAATTAAGCCACCAAGGGCCTTCAATCCATAGGTCTTTTGGGTCACCAATTTCCCTTCATTCATAGGACCTTCAAACCAAAACTTCCAAGAAGCAGTCTGAGATAACCACAAAATAGTAGGCCATGAAGAGGATTCTTAGCAAGTAGAATCCACCAGAGTAGTGATAACCCGATTGGAAGAATGAGTGGGTATGGAAATTACCATCGATACTAGGAACAATGGAACTTCTCAAAGGGAAATGATAACTGATCATCCATGTAAGGTGTATAGAAATCCACCATTAATTATTCAAATTATAAGGAGGGTCTGTTTTAAGTGTATTTAGGTCTTGGTCCTTCAAGGTCATGTATTGGGACTTGTGCATCTCATATGTTGGCTCAGTATGGGACGTGTGCCTTCAGCTTACGGGTTATGTAAGGGGTCCCCTCAACCAATAAAAAATGGATATTATCAAAAAAAAATTAACTAGGTCCTTCATGGTTTTAATGGTTTTGTGACCTGGGTTGAGTGTTTAAATGGGTAATTAATTAATTAATTAATTAATTAATTTATGAGGTAAAACACCTCCCCCCATTAGGGTCTCATGGACAACAAGGGTAGGGGAAGAGGGTTCTACCTTGCACAACACCCATACGGAGAATAGAATAGGGGTGATGCCACCCTAATTCATCCATGTTGAATATTGTTACTAGATTGAGGTGTTTTTGATTTCAGGAGTAGATTTAGTCTTGAAGCATTGTAATTTAAACCTCATGGTAGTCCACTTTTTTATTTTATGTCATGATCTTCAATAGGTTATTTTTATTCATGTTTTAGAGATATATTATGATTACTGAGGACCCCACAGGGATCAATCGATACCAAATAAATGAAAAAATGGGGGTTTTATGAGGTTTTCATGGGTATCCTGGTCATAAACCCTAACTAAACTATTTGCGGTTGTAAGAACACATGACATGTTTTCTTACCATTCAAGGAAGATAGGATTTTTTGGATTACACTCTCTGTAAAAGAAGAAAAATTTGTGTTGTAGTACATTGACATGTACCATACCATGTAGAAGATTACATGGGTAAATAATGTTTATAATATACACGTCATGTAATGTGGTAACACTCTATGTAGTAGGACATGTACATGTGGACATTAACATGGGAATACACCCCATTTGGGGGGGGGGTGTACATAGCTGTTTAGTATTACAGGGCCATACCCCATGTACCCCTTAGTTGTGTAGTAGTAAATTGAAAAACCCCATGTATTATCAAGACATGTATATGTTTATATATCAGTGAAGGTTTGGGATTATGCGATATGTACTTAGAATTACCCATCGTGTACTTTTTCTAGAACGGGAGTTTGGTGGTGTTTTATGCATTGGATTTATAATTGGACTTGTGACATGTCAATTTTATTTTTTTTCCACGTAGATCATGATAGTGTAACAACATGGGTGATTTTAGGATTCCTTTGAAACATTTTGGGATGATTATGTTATGAAGATATGTTTTCATCTAGAAATTAATATGAGATATCTCCAGAGGGTGAGACATGGGATGAGAACTGAGAGAGGGTCCATAGAATGATTACAGGATATAGAGTATGAGTTCATTGGAGAACTACTTTACTATTGTAATGGTATTTTTCCTATTTAGCAAGTGAGAGTAGTAACACAAGGTGGTAGATATATTATGTTTACATTCCTACTTATGGTTTCTTGGAAAGTGGTTGAGCCTGAGGCATTTTTTGGAATAAGGAATTACTGTTATTGAGTCATGTGAACCCGTGATATAATAGTAAATGGGATGAATGATGGGTTTCAATTAGATAAGTGTGATGTATCAAGAGATTGTTTATTATAGTAAGACATGGTGTAAACCCTCAGGGATGTTATTCTATGGTTGGGCTACCATGTTTGGATACTAGTTAACTGAGATGGTAAGTAGTGTTTGAGAGAGTTAAAAATAAAGGTCGACATGGTTGGTTATCGATATCCTAGGTTGAGAATGATAGATATGATGCTTTGTATTATTATTGATATTTGTTTATGGGATGCATTATGGAATGAGTCTCCAAAAACACTATTTTTTGTTGAGTATAATGGTAGTGAAGTGTATATATATATAAATGTGTGTCTTTGTCAATGTATATGAGATTAGGTTACATATTGACACTCTAAGAACCATAATATATGACGGAATGAAAACACTCTACATCCAAGAGATTAGGTGCTGGAATGAAACTCCATAAATTATGAGATTAATTTACAGAATGATATTCTATGAACCATAAAATAGGATTGTAGAATAATACTATACATCGGTGGTTTTGTTTCTAGACTGAATCTCTAGGAACCATAGTTTGGTATGGGAGACTGATGATCTATATTTATGGGTTTAGGAGATGGGGTGATTCTTTGGGCACTATTATGTATGGTTTAGGTGTCAAAAATTTCCTCTGGGAACGTTTGGAAGAAACGCATAATTTGAGATCAGAAATGATGCTTTATACATGAATTGTCTACTGGGTGGTATAGATGAAATACTGATGCTCTACATCAATAGTTTAGGTTTTTGATTTATGCTCCATGAAATATTTTTTGGGACACTTTGGTGAGATTTTAGACTAATACTATGGGTTTTTATTGTTCTTCATCACAAGATGATCACTCAAGAATGATTCATCTAGGGACTTAGTAAGAGATAATGAGTAATGTTGTGATGTTTTTTTGGAACATATTTAGCAGTGGAGCCTGTATTTTATTTAGGATACACAGTCATTGATTTGTACTCAGAGAAACCCATAAACTGGATGAAGTCAAGATGTTCAATTGGATTCATGGGCTCGATGATTGACGGTGTTTTATTGTATATATTTTATTTATATTTTATCTAGGATGAGAATATTTAATGTGTATGAAATTATTGATGATGGTTATAGGACAACAATTGGGGGCTTCCTACTAACATTTATTTCTCACAACGTTTATGCACACCATCCTGTATGTTTAGACATTATGCCTACTTTTAGGTTGATAATGGATGCATGATGGATAGGGAGAAGGCATAATATTACATTTTTGAGAGATTTTATCGTGTTGAGTCTGTTAATCGGAATAGAGCTACTCGATGGGGTAATGGAGATCAGGTATGTGACATCGAATAGAGTTATATGTAGGTCCAGATGTATTTATTTTTAAGTTGTTTATTTTTTATATGTGATCAGTCTAATGGGTGATTGATGTTGTACGTATGGAATTTTTGTTGGAGATTTTACTTTTTTCCATATTATTACAATATATTTTAGTGTTAGTTTTTTTATTCTTCCACATTAATTGATTTATATGAAGTTTGGTTATTTATTTTGGTTATACACTCTTACATGGTGCTATAATCCCTTCATAGTTCCACCTTAGACTAATGCTTCTAGTCAGCATCCTATAGCATACAAGGAGTCATTTTCAAGGTCTTGTGGTAAACTAGTCTAGGACATCAGGTTTTTGGCATCTGGAATGGGTAGTTACATCAATCTTAATTCTTATCTAAGATCCTCTCAGCTATATGATTCCAACATGGACTACATCGATCGAACAACTTATCATCCTTCTGCATAAGTCTTCCTTGATTCGTAGCACCCCATGGTTAGATATTATCAAATTCATAGTTAGTGATTTTTTCATCAATCCATGAGGCTCTAATTTTGACACATTTATTGTTAATCCTTTTCGCAAAGAACTTATCCTACTCCAATTTCATCAAAATAGTTTAGGAAGTATCATCTTGGACTAGTAGAGCTCAAGAAGTGTTGACCTGGATTATCTTTATCCCACCATGGTTTCTTTCTTTTTCGAAAAGCCTCTGTCACAAATGGTATTCTTTCATCATATTTTTTCTCAGGTATTTCAGGTCGAACATGATTACCATGATTGGTTGAAAATAAATTTTTTAGTCTGCTGATGAATGTGGTGATTTCAATTTTAGTGGGGAGTTAATATGGATAACTTTATGGAGTTTTATATTAGCTTTAGGTTGATGGTATGAAACATTGGAAAATTTTCCAAATTTTCACCCATAGTCACTCATGGAACTATAAGTGGATCTATAAATAGATCCATACAATTCATAAAATAAAAACAATGAAAATATTTATTGAATAAAATTAATCATTAAACAATTACATTTTTAAAAAATACATTTTAATAATTGGATTTTATTATCAACCATTTATTAAAATCTATTATCAACCCTTGTTTGAAAATCATTACTAAATCAGGTTCATCATTTGAGAACAAATTTCTATTCCAAATATACTATTTAAAATTGAATGTTTTATATGATAATTAATTTATTATTTAAAAACACATATGTCTTGATTAATAGAATATATTTTCAATAATAATTATCCAAATTCTTTCAATGATGTTGAAAATTTTATTCAAAACCAATAATTATGTTCAATTATAATTCTTCCACTGGAAACACATGTTGATACAAAAATCTGATTTTTAACTGGTTTTTCATGAACCAGCTCATATACCCTGGTACCATAATAATTTGGCCAGTCCTAAAATATCCTGAAGGGTCTTCCTGATCCCCATTGGTTGGACATTTTCACCTGGAATCATACAAGATAAAGGGGGAATTGTTCTTCCACATAAATAGTAAAAGAAACAATTACAAGCCAGTTTGTTCCAAATAAAACACCATAGGGAGAAATATCCCATATTTCAAACACGTATAAAAAATCTAAAGCATAAACACATAGTACAAAAATAGGAAGAAAAACATCAGTCCCAACATACACAGTAAATCAAATCTCAAAGGACAAAAACAACTACAACCACCAAGTGGATTTTTCCCCACGCTCCATCTTAGAAGGTGGAAATAAAAAAATTCCCAAATGCATAGTCAGGGTGTGATAAAAATGCTTAGAAGGTTCTCACCATGGATTCCCTAAGAAGATTCAAAAATATTTTATGAAATAAAACATTCAATTTTAAATTATCGAGAATGGAATTTCAAAATATTATTTAAAAAATCATTCTTTACATTTCAGATAATGGAACTATTCCAAACAATGTCTTAATAAAAAATTTATATATAACCTTTTATATAAATCTTCATGGAATATTTAAAATAGTTCACAAAAATGAAATATATTTCAAATATAATCAAATGAGAAATATGATCATCTGAAAATAGGTACAATAGTTCTATGTTATGGGATCCTTAGACACACGAATAGGTGTTTATGAAAATTTGTGTACATACATACATTAGACACTAGTCAAAGAGGAATCATCCCCATCCCATTAGGGATGTGAGGTACTATGTTAATTATTTTAGTGTTTTAAAGTGTAAAAAGAGTGTTGTCCCAAATAACTCACAATATACATGGGATTACATGTTTTTTAAAAACATTAAATAATTGTAAATGTATTTCAAAACATTTTAAAATAGAATTCATTCATTATTAATATCAATATTAAAATTCTTATTTAAAAACAAAAACATGTTTTTAATCAAATCATGCATTTTTCTAGGACAATACCAACAGGTTCTTATCAAAAAAAGGAATACATTTTTCTCAAATACAATTTGAAATCAATTTTAAAATTTATATTCAATATTTAAATTTTGGAATAAAATTTTCATAGAAAATCCATCAAATTTCCCAAAATACTCACCAATTCAATGGAAAATGGGTTTTCTAAAATTTTGTACAAAATTAAATCCAAATATATATTTAAAAAAATAAGGATTTCACAGAACAATTATAATCTAATAAATTAAATGAATATATTTAGGGTTAAATCTATCGATTAATATTAGACATAACCACCTACCACATGATCATGGGATTACAAAACAAAACATATAGAATGAAATTCTCAAGAAGAACTTTAAGAACCAAGATCTGAGAATCAACTCGAGATTAAAGATTCAAAAAAATGGGGAATAGATTCTTTAGGAACATAAATAACTAAGAAACCCAAAGGAGTATAAGAAGAGTGAACATTAGAGAAGGAATAGGGACAGAAATATTATTGGGAAAGAACTGAATGATGATCACCTAGATTTTACATTTATCAGTGAGGGTTTTATGTAGCCCAAATTGGTCCTTGAGATCTTCCAAGTCCTATGGAATCATTCTAGGTCGAGTTAGTCATGATTAAGGGTCTAAATGGAGGTTCAGAAAATATTAAAATAATTTTAAGACTAGTTAAAAGTCACACACACACTTTCATTACGGGGTCCACACAGTTTTTTATAAAATGTGTCGTAACAGTGTGCCTCTACTCATGGGGTTTCACTATTTCACCTTAGTGGTCACACGTTTTTTCATACCTTGTGCCAAACATGAAAAATATCACTTTCTGGATTTGTATGTTTTCCACTAACATGATACAAGGTTTGGGAAAAAATTTCTCCCAACATGCACAGCTCAAGATCGCTTCAAAATTTCCAACATTTTAACTAAATAACCCCTAAAAACAAACCATAATCATGATCAAAATAGGGGAATAGGAGTACTTGAAAAAAGTAACAATATTTTAAGACATACACACCATAGAAACATCATGTCCCTTGAAATCCTGTTAAGAATATTTCGTGTAGAAAAGATGAGGCCACTTCTCTCTCATAACTGTCTCCCTCTCAAAAGACTGATGTGTAATAGAACCATACTACCATTGAACTCAAACCAAATGAATCATCCTCCAATGATGTACATTGGTTATTAAATCAACTATCCCAACTGGATTCTCAGTCATGTATAAATCATGCACATTTTAAAGATCACTCCAACTCAATACATGAGATGGATCATATAGATACACCTTTATATGAGATACACATAACACATTATGTATAAGTTTCAACAGTGATGGATGTTCTAAATGATATTCCACTTCCCTCATATTCTCAGGAACCTCAAAATGTACCAAAAAATGAGGAAAAATATTCACTTCCATGTGCAACCATCGATGACCCAAACATGGTGAACCATTCTAGAACACCCAATATTAAACTAAAAATTTTAGTGGTATGAAATGATGATAAAAATAAGACTTATCTCATCTATATGCCACCGATATTATCTGATGAATAAATTGAATCTTTTATTATATTGAACCAACCGTTTTCAAACCATGATCATTCACAGATCAATGACCAACATAAAAGAGTTTTACAAAACAAACCATATAATGATTCAAAAGGATCCATTGTAAATGTGAAATGGTAACTATTATTAAACAAAAACTCATCCATACCTAGATGGTCCTCCCATGCCCCACAAAAGTCATGAATTCAAGCGTGGAGCATATCCTAAAAAATATATGCAGCTCTTTTTATCATTCCATTCGACTTTGGATTGTATGTTTTGCTCAAACAGACCTGAGAACCTAGTGCCTTTTGTAGTCTTATCCAAAACCACGATGTGAGCTAAGGATCACATGAGACTCATCCCAGTTGATGAGGTATCTATAAGTGCATCCACAAGACCTGGGTTCCAGAAAAGGTAGATGCATATTTTTGGAGGTAATTTGGTAGTACTGCAGCATGTATTGTAGCATGTACTATAGCAGTATTGAATATTGTGTGGTAAAGTAGAAAACTGTACACTGTACAGGAATTGTAGTAGAGTTGTACACTTTGCATGTTCTGTAGAAGGCACTGTAGCAGTTACTGTAGCAGGTAATATTTGTTGTTGTAGCAGCTGGAACTATTAACCTTGGGCCACCGGTTTGGTATTGGAGTCCTTAAGAATTTTGGGCCACCGATGCCTTCAGGTCAGTAGGGTTTTCAGGAAGCTGTTAAGACCTTCGGGCCACATGCAGTTGCACCAAACAAAATACCAAAAACAGAGTAGCCAGAGAAGATGATTCAGAGTAGCTGCACTCACAAGAGTAGAGCCAAAAGGATTTTTGAGAATGAGAGGGTATGGATATGCCATCTGGAGCAGCCTGTGCTTGCACAGGATGCCTATCCAGATGGCCATGCGAAGGTGGAGAGCTACAATCATGATGCAGATGCTGTGAGGGACAGTTTCTTGTAGATATTACAGATGAATTCCCTAAGAACATTAGGCCATGTAATCTTATAATCTTACGCGCCATGTAATCTCTGAGCCTACAGACCTTGTAAGGTTCCCCCTCATCCCTTGATTGAGGGGTTATCAAAAATCAATAAAAATGAATGCCTTAGGGCCATTCGGGTCAACAAGTGTGCTGGGGATCCCTATCCGAGGAATATAGCATATGAATCTCCATGAAATCTAACAATATCATTCACATAGTGATTTCCAAGATATTAAAATTTGTTTTTATTGTGAATAGGTTATATGTGATCAAATTTAGTAAACCTATCGATTACAAACCATATCATATTCTTATTTTTATGGGTATATGGAAACCGAAGCCCAATGTGCATAGATATTTCATCCAACTTACATGTTGGAATAGGAAGTGGATGACGCAAACCTGAAGGTTGTTTGTTCATTGGCCTGAACTTGTAGTCATGTATAACAATGAGATAAAAAATTATCAATGCACCATATCATACATAGACACCATAATCATCACCAAAATACAGAGAAAATCTTCATGGTTCTTAGGTAGACTTCCCGTTGGTAGTTATGGTAATACACCATCACATCTTTTCTAGCTGATAAGGGTACCAAAAAATGATTCTGATTACAAGGAATTACCTCTGTAGGGAATAACCCGTCAATAATGCTCTCCCCCCCAAAAAGAGTTTCTCTCAATCTATGGAACTCATCGTTAAGATGTTTTTTATAAAGGATAAACATGGGAATAGTATATATAAACTGGACACAAGATAGGGAAGCCTCATCCCCTAATTCCTAGAATCCAATATGAAACTATTAAAAAAGAGCTCTCAACTTACACTCTTTTGATGTTTCTTTCATGACCTGGGTAAGATGTATCCTGCTCAATGAATCTGTGAAAACATTATCCTTCCCAGAGGGATAGGCTATGTCAATGTGAAAATATTTTAGGTAATCCACCCAATTAATCTGACAAAGAATCAAATATTTTTTATATAAGTTATAAATAATGATATTGTGGTCCGAATACACAGTAAAATTTTCTCCTAAATGGTAATACTACCAACTCTTATGTGTGTGAATCACATCTCCAAGTTTATGTTCATGGGTTGGGTAATTATTTTCATTTGCACAAAGTTGATGAGATATATATAAATTGATATGATCTCCCTGTATAAAAAAAACCAAACATGAACCTAACGAATCATTTATGACCACATAACCATGCCCACCCTTTGTAAGAGTCAACACCGGTGCATTAGTCCAATGACTTTTCATCTTAACAAAATAACTCTGTAACTTTTTAGCCCCAGAAAACATTATATACTTCCAAGTTATATAAGTCATCATATAATCTAAAATTGAGAGGTCCTCCTCAAATCAGAAATATTATCCATATAAATCCTAGAATCTATAAATATTGAAAGCATTTCATTGTTATTCCCATGTCAGAATATCCTCCTCCATTTTAGGATCAATTGAAATATAATGTTCTAACAAAAACATTCCCAATAAATTCACTTCCTAAATATAATAAAATTCAAAATCATGGAATAAATTCGTTTATTTCTCAGAAATTCTAAAACTCCTCTCAAATTATGCACATGATCCACCATGAAAATGTAGTAAACAACGATTTTAATAATAAAGATAACCATGAACACATATAAATACTAGTAGAATATCCTATTACAAAAATGCATAAATACAGTAGTAGATTTTTTTAGATCAATGTAATGACAACATACTCATAAGGGTCTTAACTACTCTGAAAGTTGGTTTCCAAAATTTCATTTCCTTTTATTCTCAAGTAATGATTACCATATCGTTGCTCAATTTTTATAAACCACTTTCCCCCTTTCAACTATTCTAAAAAATATTCAATCTTTGGAAATTGATATTTGTTCTTTACTGAGACTTTATAGAGTTTTCAATAATCAACAAAAAGGTTAAGTGTCCAATCATCTTTCTTAGCAATGAGAACCAGCACCGCCCAAGGTGACACACTTAGGAATATAAATCCATTTCCTACATGTTCATCCAATCGAGTCTTTCACAATATCATTTTACCTGGTTCCATGAGTTATAAAGGAATAGATATCAGCTGAGTGCCCGAAACTATATCAATTGAGAACTCTACATATCTTACCTATAGAAAACATGAAATGTCAGAAGGAAAACATTAAGAATGTTGTTGAAAACTCAATGGAGATCATTACTCAAATATTATTTCTCCATATAAAAAGTACTCATAGATATTACTTTAAACAAATTTGGATAAGATGTTCTATCTCTACGTGACCTTGGGTCTCATACTCCTTGAAAGACACAAAACATCCTCTGAGGGATAGTAAAGGAGACCCATCGATGATAATAATCAGTCTGAGATTTATTGGAAATGAGCGAATCCATACCTAAAGTGACATTAAAAGGTTTCATGTTAAGATCCATAAAATATAAAGAAATATATATATTTGATAATGAGAAAAAACATTCCATATTATGGATACCCTACTCTCCTTCAATTCTAATGGGTGTAGTAATATCCATCACATAAGAAAAAACATCAAAATGAGTATTTAGAAGATTCAAAATACGAGTCGAAATGAATGAATGAGATGCACCAGTATCAAATAAAGTTGTCACTAATGAAGAATCTATACGGATGGTACCTCTCATAGTAAATGGATGTGTAGAGACTCTCTGAATATGTGAATAAGGTTCATTATTTTTTTTTTATTAAACCCCTTTATTCATGAAGAATCTGATTTCACCATAATACTTTTTGTCACTATAGGTCATGTAATGCTAAGGGGAGTATAATAGACATGAAAGAACATCTCTAAGTGACATGAATACCCTCATGATCCAAATATTTTGGATGCCTTAGTGAAACCCACATAGAATTCCAATGTTTTCCACATTGGTAATAAATCAAAGGTCATCATATAGGCTCTATATGAGGTATAGAAAATCAAAATCATGAGAAACACCATAACAAAAATAATGATTTCTATTTCCTTTAAAGTTACTCACACTTACTCTAATAGAAAAAGGAACTATCATTATCTCTGATCTACTAGATAGTTCCATTTCAACCATCAATTATATATCCAATACATTAGTATAAGATGAAATATTCAGAAAGAAATTTTGAGAATTAATATTAGATCAAATTCCCTTATCTAAAGCTTCATGTCTTTTATTAGTCATTATATACAATCTCGTCTTAGGAAACAGAAGGTTAGTAAAATTGTTTGCATATTCTATCACAGTCTTTTCTTTCTAGTCATGTTTTACGAACTCTAATTCCTTTTCCAACACTGTAGTATATAAATATAATTGGTCGAAGAAAATAGCATTAAATTATTTCCACTCTAATTCCACTTGCTTCATTTTCATCACCATCATATCCCATCTTCTCCTTCTAGGACCCTCTTTGTCGAAGGTTTAACATTTCTCCATGATTACATTGATCATTTTATATAACTCAAATAGAAGATTGATATTTCTCAACCAATCCCCATGTAGTTGAGGATTATTAGAGACTCGGATTTCATATGGATTTTGATGAAGGAAATCTTCTGAATGATTCCATAAAACATCCCTTTGAGTTTCCACAGTTGGATCCTAAATGAGAATGGGTATAGGTTCATGTCTTAGGGATTATATAGAATGCAAGATAACCTCAACTTGATTTTGGTCAATGAGAGTATTTTATCATTGAGGTTCATCAACATATTCCACCTTGATCCACTATTCATGTCTTCTCAGAGGAATGGTTCTCTCCAACATTAAACAAAATTGAAGACATCAGAGAGGTTATGTAAAACAACTCTAAAACAAAAGAATAGGGAGAAATAATCCAAATAGATAATTTTTTTATTTTATTTCATGTTATCTAAAAAAATTACATAATATTCAAGAACTAAACCTTAATATATGTTTCCCAAAGAACCCTAAGTTCCTTAAGGATCATTTTAGTGAGAAATTGGTAGACACTTAATAGTAACTACCTCCTATGTCCTAACAAGATTATGTAACTTTATATTGAGATCAACTCAAGATGCTTATCCTCTCTCAGATACCAAATTTTCATAAATCATCCCAGATACCCCAATACCCAGATAAATAGTCAAGTCCTATCATAGCCTTAAGGATGTTCCCAATCCCCAAGGGATGTCGACTTGGACTTTACATCATACAAGGTATAGGGGGGTGATTTTTTCCACACAAACATCTGATGAAACAGTTTCAAGATAGTATTATCAAAAGAAAACACCATATGGGGAACTCTAATTGAACTCAAATAGGTATAAAACCCCCAAATCACAACAAAGAAGTATTAGAAAACAAGAAGAATAACCCAAGCCCCAAAAGACACAACAGAACAAATCCAAAAGATCAAAAAAAACTACCACCACCAAGTGGTGTGTTCCCCTTGCTCAATCATGGATGGAGAAAATCGATAAACATCCAAAGGCGCATATAGGGTGTAAGTTAGAATCCTGTTATGGTCTCACCAAGGATTCCAAAAGATGATTCAAAATTAATTAACTACATAATGTGTTACATTTTAAATAAACATGCATGTCATTTCAAAATCATATTTCAAAAACAATGACGCTTTCCATTTTTAATTGTGAAACAATATTAAAAAAAGGATTAATAATGTTTTATATAAAATATTTTATATAAATTCACATTTAATATTTCAAAAACATTATAAACAATGGAATATATTTTAGATATAAACAAATGAGAAACATGGTCATCTTCTTAGAGGTATAATAGTTCAATGCTATTTTATCCATAAACACTGGAATAGGTGATCATGAATATATTTGTACACACATCCATCAAGCACTAGTCATAGGGGACTCATCAACATCCCATCAGGGATATAACCATGTACATTATACAATTTTAGAGTTTTAAAATCTGAAAAGAGTGTTTTCCAAAATAAATCACTAACAACATATGATTTCCTATGCTAAAACAACATTCAATAATTAGAAATTTATTTTTAAAAGTATTTAAAATACAATTCTACAATTTTCCATTTCAAAATTCTAATTTCCATTTAATACCCAAAATGTCGTTTTAATAAAATCATGCATTTCACAATATAAAACCATTTGGATCTTATCAAAAACAATTTATTCCATTTTTATAAAATATAATTTTAAATAAGTTTCCCAAATCATTTTAACAACCAAAATTCCATAATTTAATTCCATAATATAATTTTCACAAATTTTCCATCCAATTTCCACCAAACACCCCAATATAATGGAATTTCTGTTTTCCCCAACATCATTACAAAGTAAATCCAAATACCATTTTACAAAAAAATAGTTTTTCACATTACAATTGAAAGTAATTTAATTTAAATCAAGAAATGTTGGTTTAAATTAATTAGAGAATCCTAAATTGTACAACCTGCCTTGGGATCATGGGATCACAAAAAACAACTTATCCAATGGAATTACAATGGAGAACATTAACAATAAATATTTGTTAATAAATAAAATATTAAATATCTAAAAGAATGATAATTAAATCCTTTAATAACTTGGCGATCTAAAAAACCCTATGGAGAAGAGAAGGAGAGAGGAGGAGAGAAGGAATGAGGAGAGAAAAAATACTCAGAATGGACCAAATATAGATCACCTAGATTTGATCTAATTTATATAGGGGTTTTAGGAGCCAAAATTGGTCCAAGAGAGCTTCTAATACATAGTAATATGTTCCAGGTCGAGTTAGGCCTGAGTAGAGGTGGAAATTGGGGTTTGTAGAATTTTTAAATAATTTGTGATTTAATTAAAATATGGACACACGGTTTCCTAGAAGGGCTATATAGTTTGTTAAGCAGTGTTCATTAACCATGTGCCCCTACTGGTGTGGTTACATGGTTTCTCCATGGTGGTCACACGATTTTTCAAACTATATCCCAAAAATTAAAACTATCATTACCTTGGTTTGTATGGTTTTCACTAGGAGGGTCCACAATTTAGAAAAACCCTACACCAACCATGAAAAAAAAATGATCTATTCAATATTTCCAATATTTCAGTCAAAAAATTCCTAAACTATACCCAACAAATGAATGATACAAAGAGTGGTTGAGGAGTACCTAAAATAGTAACATCATTCTACACAAGTTTTAAAATCGATTGAGGTGAATTTGAAATTGAATTTAAAAGAAAGTTTTATTAAAATATCACTTTATTCAAACGATTTGTAGTTTATTAATAAGTGTTAATAAATTTTAAATATATTATTCATCATATTGATAAATATAGATATAATATTGATTCATGATTTATTTTTATAGATTAAAAATTATTTTATGACCATTTCCCAGATTTTATAATCCAATCTGAATTAGTCTCATTGGTTTTAACCCTTTTATGGGTGACATGTCATTTTAATAACAAATCAAAGGTTAAATTTTACATTAGATCCTATTGAGTAATCTAAGGATCTAATTGATTCATTATTTATTCTTATAGATCAAAAATTATTTGATGTATATTTTCTAATGTTTCTACACTAATACAAACTCATCTGATTTGTTTTAACCCCTTGAAATGTGAGGTGTCATTTTAATGAAAATGAAAAGTTGAAATTGTAAATTGGGTCTTACTGAGCAATATGAGATTGAGATTAATACTCGAATAATTCATATAGTTCACAAATTAAATAAATATCATTTTACTATGTTTTGATGTAAATATATAGTCAGTTTCTCAGTTTGTGCCCCTGATGTTTGATATTTCATTTTAATAAAATATAGAGGTGAAATGGTACATTAAATCATATTGATAAATCCAAGAATCATATTGCCAAATGATATATTAAAATAAATAAAACATATCTCAAGGATAATTATCCTATGTTTAAAAGTATATAAAAACTCATTTTCTTAGTTTTGATGACTTCTATGTGATTTGTTACATTAATAACGTTGTGAAGGTAAAATAACACATTTTATCATACCGGTCAATTCAGGTATCAAATTGTCGTGTGATTTATTCAAACTGTTCATAAACAACTCATACTATTTTTATAAGTTATCATGTCGATCCAAGCTTGTTTTTGTAGTTACAACCACTACACAGGTGTTTTTTTTTCATTTAATATGTGTTAAAAATATGAAATCAAATTTTCCATCAAACTAGACAATCTGAACATAATATTGATTCATGGTTGATTCATACATATTAAAAATGATTAAATTATATTTGTCTCACATTTTCATATCAAAATTATCTTTTCTTGTATGTTTTGTCTGTTTTACAAATTACATGTCATTTTAATAAAATATATAATGCTGAAATGTTACAATTGATCAAATATATAAATTTGGGCATCAGATTGATGGGTGGATAATTTTTATAGATAATAAAATGTTTTTGGATAATTATTCTATATTTTCATGGTATTTTTAACATGTTTTGATATTTTTTACCCCTTTTAGGTGACCTAACACTTTAATGATGATATAATTGTCAAATTGCTAATTTGATCAGATCGATAAATTTGATAATTTTATTGACATGTGTTTTATTACTATAGTTAAATAATTACATTATGATCATTTTCACTAGTTTTTTAGCCAATCGAAACATGTTTATTAATTTTTCACCCCTACACTAGTTATTTGTCATTTATCAATAAGGGTTAAAATTTTGAAATATTATTTTTCATAATATGGAGAAATTCAGGTGTCACATTTTTTAATAATTGATTGCTACATATGAAAAATTATTCACGTATATTTTTCCTTTGTTTCTATGTTAGTATGAACATGCCTTGTTGGTTTTCCCCAATTGATGTGTGATATATAATTTTATTAAACATAATGTTGGATTTGGTGTTCTAGAACCAATTTTTGTAAATTGAATATAATTTTTTTAAATATTTGAATATTAATAGGAAATATAATATTATATTGAAAATTTTTATTAATTAATTTAAGGTAATAATTTCCTAGAGTATCTATCGTGTTGATAACGTCATAATAGTTCCCTGTTACGATGATAACATTGGAATTTTATGAAGGTATTCTTAAATTGTTCTCTATGGTCGGATAAATTATATGATGGGGAACATGGTGTGTTGGTTGTTAGGATCATGTACTCATAAGCATGTGATACTTCATTTGAATAATTTCACAGTTGGTAATCACCATGATGAGACATTGTGTGAATATACCCTCCAGTATAAATTATATATGGTTATGTATCATTGGATATTCTAATATGTGGGTGTGTGAAATGGATCATAATCTTTTATATTATTATTAAAACATTTCATGACTCACACAATTAGATTTACTGACCAAAATCATTATGTCAGTTGTTAGTGAGATGTAAGGAATGTTGGGTGCATCATGAATGACCTTATATTAATTGATAATTTTTGGAAGTATTTTTCCATTACAATTTCATTGAAGTTGATATCTGAACCCTCCTATTTTAAAATAATTTTCACATAAATTTTAATGGTCATGGTGTAGTGATGAGTTTATTTTAGATAGTAAATAAAAGGCTTATCAATCATAAAGGTTGATGTCATAGATGTGAAACCTGCTTGATAGTATATTTTGACAAATGGGTTTTATTACATAATGAGTTCTCATATGTGGTTATTGAAATTACGATATTAAATTCTTTTTCATGGTCTCTTTGACCTATTTCAAGATAGAAATATTAAACTGTAGGCAATCTCACATAATGTTCATAATAAATATGCTTGGAGAATCAAGCACTAAGTGTTTCCATTTAGCTAGATTATATTGTATTCAAATTTAACTATAAGGATTAATATTATTCTCAAGACTAGTGAATAATTTTATTTCGAATCATATGATCATATACATTAAATAAATATTTATTCACAAGGATGATGTTAATTTTTTATGATATATAATAAATATATTTTTTATTAATTATTTAATAAATATTTATATTCTCTAGGTAGTGAATATAAATTTTTTATGAATAAATTTTTACATAAATACATATTCGGGTATTTTTTAAATTTCATGGAGGACGAGAAGACCAATATTGTGTCTGATGATATATAATAATTTACAAGTCGGAAAAAAATATTTATTATTGTACCAATTTTCAAATGAAATTAAAAAATTAACATTATAATTATTTTATGTAATGATGTCAGATAAGGTTTATTATAATACTTAAGTGTCCTCAGAAAATATAAAATTATTTTTAACAAAAACTCAAACACATTATATAGATGGTTGTTTCTATTTTGTAGGGTTAATTAGGAATTGATAATTATTAGACATAAATAAATTTTCTCAATATTCATATTTATCATCTTCATAATAATGATAACAACTTCTTAAATACTTATGGAAGAAATCAATATGGAAAAAACAAGATGATTGATCCACCATTCTGGCACTCGACATGTTATCAGTTTTTTTCAAATATCATAGGACCACTTGTGGATCCCTACTATAGGGGCTCTACTTTGTGTCCTCCCTATGCAACAATGACTACATTAAGAGTGGTATTAGGTGATAATAAACATAATTATTAAATGATAAAAACATGACTTATTCATTCATCATGTCTAATTAAAACTAATTATAAATTAAATATGCAAATGATCATATCTGGGTAATGGGATTTATATGTCAATATTCAAGGAAAAAGATTCATTTTTCATGAAGTTGACATCTTGTAAAATTGGAAAACGGTACATAAAATATAAGAAAACATTAATTATTATTCCCCCAAAATTCACTTCCAATAAGTACGAAACAAACAACTACAATGGTGAAATTGTACTTTGGATCCTATAGAGCAATCCAAGCATCAGACTGACTCTCAATTGATTGATATATATCAAAAATGACTAGAGGATCATTTTCACATGATTTCATGTGAATGTGATGTTTTTTCATTGTTTAGAACACTTAAATAGTGATATTTTATTTTTGTAAAAATAATTCATGCGATGGTACATTGGATCATTCTGAGAAATATTATCTTTGGATTCACATGAAGTCAAATCCTACAAATATAAAATATCTCAAGGATCATTTTCCTTAGTTTAAATGAAAATACCAACTCATTTTCATAGTTTTCCACAATTTTAGGTGATTTGTTTACTTTAATAACAATTATAAGGTGAAACAACACTTTTAGTCATGCTGATAAAATGATCATGATCATTTCAAAATAAAAATATAATTAAAAAAGTTATTGGAAATCACCACTTTATTACATTTAAAAACAATTTAATTTCATGTACTCTTCCCACTCATATCAAAATAGATATATTTCTTATTTTCAATTCACAAACAAGAAACAATCTTGTTAGTACTTGAATAGTATAGAGGGACAAAATAATAATAAATATTTTAAATGAAGGTGTAATTACCTTTACGTATTCAACTTTTTGGATTATATTTAAATGATGGAAAAAAATTTCATTCTTAAATTTCAAAAATTAATACCACAAATGTTGTCATAACATAAATTTTTACACTATAGAATGATAATAAAAATAAATAATTTGTTTTGAAATGTGATTTTATTTTAAAATATTCTTATATATACAATAATTATTATCCATGTGTAAAAATACATAAGCTTTTTTTCTCAATCACCATCCATAAACCATGATGTTTTTTATATATAAATATCAACTTATCATAATTTTATTTAATTAAATCATAATATAAAAATTACAATTTAAATTTTATCTATAAAATTTTGAGAGTAGTGAATTAAAAAATCCTAATGGAAATTATGTATGGTTGATTTTTTGGATGTCCATGTGTTAGATTTAATAAATAAACCTTCATATTATTCAAATTGACTACAATGAGCATATAGAACTCTCTAATATAGTAATTAGTAATGGAAAAAATAAAAATAAAATATTTTATATGATTAAATTTTAGAAATTTTATACTATATTTTAGGTTTCAAAAATAACTGATCATTTTTTATTTTGAGTTCAAATGTTGTGGCTAGTTCATCTTTTTGTTTTATTCTTCTTTTTCCTATGTTTTTTCCCTCAAAAATGATAGTAAGATTAATGAGTCCAAATTATTCTTTATAGGGTTTTCTATATGTATTGTATTAATATAAAAATATATAGATTTAGTAAGTGGTCTTGATAGAGTGGTAAAACCTCACTTTAATCCTACATCAGACCCAGGCTCAAATTCGTGTGGGAGATAATTTATGTTGGCAAGTAGTGACACATGTATTACGCAAGAAGGTGATGACGCATAAATGATGTAGACACACAGTGACACTGGAATGGTATAGAACTGATGTTTTACTGGGACATTGGGGACATTTTTGGGCCTTAGGGTCATGTAATGGGCTTCATTCCCACATGGCCTTTGGGCCATGTACTGAATAAATAAGGTTTGATGGGTGGGATATCCCTTGGGGGGCTATGACCTGTCGTTCTGGTATGTGTGTGTGGTGTGTGTGTGTGTTTAATATAATTGTACACCCAAAAATCTAATATATATATACACATATAAAAATTATAATAGCTATAAATATAAATTAAAATAATTGTATTGTCAAGGGGAAAAAATTAATGAAAGGGTAACACATATATATATCCATAATTGAGATTCCTAGGAATTAATTCTTTTGAATTTCATTTATTTTCTCAATACCAGTTATGTATCTAATTATGTCACCTAAATTTTTTTTCAAAATAAATTTCAAACATATTTTTGTCTTCGAATTTTATATCTTTAATAACATGTAATGTTAATAAATGTGGTAGTGGAATTGGGAAGGTAATGGTATTAAAGAAATTTTATTTTGATTTATTAGTTGAAACAATATATTATTTATGTCTGACTATCTATTTCCCCCTCCCTTTCTCAATATATATTGGAATACCTCATTTTATACCATATTCAGATTTTTTTACAAATTTGGTTATCTTTATCTAACTCATCAGATGAATATTAAAATGATATAGTGGCTCTTTGGTGTAATGTACAGAAAATTGAATTATTTATTCATTTAATGTATTACAAAAGCTTTATATTTCTTACATGGAGATCCTCATAATAGTGTGTTAATAGGTTCTCATGATTCGTATAAATGTTTTTAGACTTTAATAAAATCCCTTTAATAGTATCAGTTGGAACCCATGATTTAGATTTATGTAATCAATCTTGGAAATGAAGATGAAAACTTAATATTGAGCTCTGTTTCATATTATATAATTTTTTCATTTAAGAGGACTTATCCCTACGCAGATAGGTTGTGTAAAAGAAAACCAGGTCTTAACCCTTATGTTGAAAAGATGTGTAAGGGTAACTAGGGATTTACCCTTAAACAATGTTGTTTTGGAAAGGGTCATCTTTCATTACCCGAGTGTAGATCATTAAATGTAATGTTTACCAGAATCTACCCTAAATTGTAAAGGTGTTAGGTTAAGATATGTGGTATTTTATCCTTTATACATAAATGTAATGAAGGGAAAACGCTTATGGGTCTGATTTGAATAAGGGCACCTATGGAATTACTCATATGCGAGTCATCACATTAAGGTAACCTATAGCTTACATATACATTAAGGGGTTCATGTAAGGCTACAAATTATTTTCCAAATGTTGCTTAAAGGTAATATTATATCTTGTATAAAGTATATGGTGAACAGCTGTTACAAAAAAATGATTTTATTGGATACATACGGGTAAATGGTTTCTAGATAAAGGAAGATGAGATTTATCTACACTGCATAATGGTAAATAGTTTGTTACCTTTACATCATTGTTGTAGAAGTCTTATGTAAAGGTAAAAGTTTTTACCATAACATAGGAAGACCTCTATGTGTATGGGTAAAAGAAGTTTTTAAAAAATACTTATAAATTCTTAAATGGTATTAATTAATTTTTTAAATGTTTGAGAATCATTAGAAAATAGATTTTAGGAATATTTCATTTATAAGTGCTTTATAAATTATCTATCCAATTTCAATTTATTTATAATTAGTTATATAAATGTTTATAAAACATTTAGTTTTCATAAAATATTAAATGTTTTTATTTAAAATAAATTTAATCCAAGTTATATGGAAATACTTATGATCTAGGAACAAATGTGATTATTTAGAAACCATAAGTAATAATTTTTAAAGGGTTCTAAATTATAAAATATGTCCAAAATATAAAATTGTCATATTTAAATTAAGAATTATTTATATTTAATTATTTTGAATTGTTTAATTTAAATGGGGTCCATATTTGGATCTTATTTAAACATCATAAAGACTGTTTTGATGATTTATATTTTCAAGGTTTAAATAATGATTATGTTAAATTTTTACATAATAAAATTTTTATAATAAATAGTATATAATACATATAAAATCATATATTAGAAATAGAAATTTCATATAATGATAAATATGAAATATTTCATATTTAAATAAATATAAAATTTCTATTTTTAAAATTATGAAATTACCATAACTTTAATTATGAAATTATAAAATATTTATATTTAAATTTTATTTAGTAATAGTATATAAATGTTTTTCTCAAGTTTAAATATTTGAATTGTTCCATTATTAAAAGGTTATTATCTTTTAAATTCATGATTATCAATTTTTTTAAGAAATTTTAATATTGTGTATTCTTTATTATAATATGTTAAACTTCTTCTAGGATAGAGCCTTGCATTACATTTTAGGTTTGAATCTATATAGAATTTAGTTTTTCATTTAACTTTTCCTATGATTTTAATTGATGTTATTATCTATAATTTAGTATTCGAATATGAATTTTTTATACTAGGTGTTAGTGTTCTGAGTAATTTTATTCACTCTTGAGTAATGTATCCCCAAGTAGAGCGGCTTGTTGTCAGACTACCTACTCATCTGTAGGTATATTCCTTGTCTTTAAAATTGAATGGGGTTGGATATATATCTCTATGAGATACCTCATGTGGAGTTTTTCAATCTCATATAATTCAATGTCTTTATATGGAGTGTTCATGTACCTTATATAAATGATACATTTTGATTGGTATGGATATGTTTGGATTCTATTTTAGGGTGAGTAACATAGACTTATGGTTGGTGTAAAGGGTTACACCACTATATGGATTGTACATATTGATTTGGATTAGGTAATATGATTACAAACTAAATTACTAGAATCATGCATACATAAAATGTAATATCATGAGATAATATTGTGAGATTAAAATACCCATTAAATTCAAAGTGTGAGATTCCTTCCAAAGTATCCCTTGTCAATACCTCGATCATCTGTCTAGGTGTCATCAAACACTGCATGAGTACCAATAGATTATCTTTTTTATGGATAGAAAGTTATAAGTGAATTTGGATTGACATGATGGTGTTGTCTATCTTAGTACAAGTATCCCTTTATTTTTCATTTATTGGATTATTATTGTTTTTTTCATTAGATTGCACATGATGGGAATATTTAATGGTTAGGATACCATAGAGATTGGGTTGATAATACAAATATAATAGATTGTGAAGGGTTTGGTTTCTATACTATCCAAGATTCAATACTATTGTGATTAGGATGATTCCATACCTAAGTAATCATCGATTATTTACATGAATAATAAATGATAAGTCATGGTGAAATATGGATCTTATCACACTAATAGATTTGATGAATATTTAAATGGATTCATTGTTTTTGTTGGATCCCATTATATATAAGTCATTATTTAATTGTTATTAATCATTATTCTTATCTAATAAAAGATTTTGTTGTAGATTAATAATATCATAATCATTAAACTAAACTCTGTGATAAATCCTTAATAAGGAGAAACGTAATGTAACTACTCCTATGATTGGAAACAAAAGAAAATTTCTTAATCTATGTTATTATTTACAAAAAGTTTTAGGGAGAATTATATGTGTTAAAAAAGTTCATTACTCAGTAAAAATGTGTTGAATTTGTTAATAAATTGAATCTAGATTCTTATAGTAGGATAGAGTGATTCATTTATGTTTTTAACGGAATAAAATGCTAAATGATCAAATTAATATCAGTTGTCACTCAATATATTATTGTATGTAAAATGATATTCAATATAATTTAATATTTTAACTGAATTGGAGAGATTAAACTTCTCCAAAATGGACTGTTCGGGTTAGGGAACTTATCCTATTGTAATGTATGGAAATTTTTTGACAATATGATTGAATCCAAATAAAATTTACCTAAAATTGTCATGTTTGGGAATATATATGAACTATTAATATGATGCCTATGTTCTAAAGTACAATATAGATAATACAAGTAGGTAAAAGTCCAAACTAAAAGGATAAAATTTATTTTAAAATTTCACCAATAGTTATTTAGTATTCCTATGAAGGTCATTAAAACCAAGGATTGTAATTAAGAATTAATAATAATTCAATATGGTTCTATTATCCAAGATACAAATGAAGGAGCTTTTGAAACCCAGTTGAAGATCCATGTCATATAAATATGTTATAGAAGTAAATTATTTTAATTTTAAAGTTATGTAATACTAAATATATATTTTATAATGTTTTTTAAATATAAAATGTTCAAAATTTAAGGAAGAATTTGTAGATCATATAGTTTATATTTATGATATCAATTATGTAGTTTCTACATAAAGGATTTACATTTTGTGGATTTTATTAAGATAATAAATTTATAAGTAAAATATTTGTATCTTTATATCATTAATCTTATATGATTAGAGAGCATGTTTGACAATAAATAGTTGTGATGATCAAATATGATAGTATTAAATGTATACTCATGGTTTATGATTCATTAATTTCTATAATATTTTTTGAGAAGATGATATGGATAAAAGTGTTTTATCTAGGATAAAATGTTTATCCATGTATTTTTTAAAATATATTGTAATGTGTTCCATCCACCATTATTTTTTATATTTTAATAAAGTCATATTTTCTAATGAAAATGTTTTGAAGCCATATAATATTATATATTATATTAAAACAATATATTAATTTTTAAGCATTCTTACTGAAAATAAATAAAGGTTATATTTTAAAAGAAATTTATTTTTTTGTATCTTAAAAAGATATTTTGAATTCAATATAATGTCTAAAAGTATAGTGGGGGTATTTCTTCACTTAATGAAATTCATATTCAATAAAAAAAGGATTATGCAAATCTAAATTCAAAGGCTTCAATACCCTAAGAGTGTTAGGATGTTTTTGTAAAAAATAATTTAAGAAGTGTCATTATTTCAAGGAAAAAGATTGGTGTAATAGGGTTACTAAAGTGATAATTTTGAACCTAGAAAGATTTATAAGTAAAAAGAATAAGTTTATATCATAACCCTTGATATTTTCAATTTAAAAAGATTCAGTATGGTCACAAATTTGAAATGTTAGGAATATGATTCCTAAATCTCAGCATTTTTCAAACATGATTACTTTATAAAGGTTTTTAACTAAATATTTTAGTTGTATAGTTTTATCATATGGTCACATAGACATGGTATATGAATTAAATAAGATGTAAAGAGTAAACAAAACCCATAAATTGTTGCAAAAATAAGGTTTATCTGTCTAGTTTACATATATGATATGATAAACTAGTGCTTATATTAGGGTTGTTAAATATTCTTAAAGAGTTTAAGAATATTAAAATGATTCATATTTGAGGAAACATCTATTTTATCATTATTTCACATTATCTACATAAATGAATATATGGATATACATTTCATAAATTACAATGATAATTGACATCTTAAAGTATAACTTTGAGTTTATCCCTAACTGATGATTGTCATGGAGTATTATAGTATATGGAAAATTTTTAAGGTTAGCATGAGTAAGATTATATTATAGATATATTACATATTATCATGAGGCACAAAAAAATAACATTCTTCGTGTCTGTTGGATGACCCACTATGTATACCAAATAGAGAGTCATATAGGTTACATTGTCATACTAGGGGTGCATTAATCATAATTGAGTCTCCAATACTTGTGGATAGTTAGAAACCATATAATAAAACCTTCATACTTTGATACCATACAAAAAAAAGTATACATATTAACTTATCTAATACACAAGTGTGTGGGTTTCTTTTTTATCATGTCATCAGTTGGAGAATAACCATTAGGGAATTTTTTTTCTCTTGTACGATGAGTATGAAATAATTGTCCTCAATTGAGATAGAATGTGGGAGTGCCCAGTCACACTCAGATATTTTATATCTATCTAGAAAAGGTACATTTTATGTCCTTCTATATAAGGTTATATGACATGTGTTGTATTTATTGGTCAAATTTTTATATAATTTGAGAATCAATAACATATGAGTTATCTATATGGGGTTGACATGATTTGTGTCCCATGATCATTATATGTCTTGGAAAAGGGGAAATTTCATCATTCATATTTTAATATGATATAGACTTGTGGGAATAGATATAGAGACACCTCTATATAATGGATATCATTCAAAATTCCATTATAACATGATTACCATTGATGTTTTTCAAGTGGCATATTTTTCTAAAATATTTGGATCTATGGACTGAAATTTATTTTTAATGATGTATAGGCTCTTAGGGTCATACTTTGTGTTGGACTAAATAGGGATTTATTTTTACAAAGATAGATAATCATAACGTGTATTAGATTTAATCCAAAATTGTTTTGGATGTGTGTTCAAAAGGTATTGCATATGATGTGAAACCCCATACAAAAAAAAATTTTAAAATATTATTGAAAAAATCACTTTTAAGTAATGTAGGAACCTCCAACATAAATAGACATACCATCATAAAGTCATAGACACATTCTACTTTGACAGAAATCAAAATTTAAAATGATTCAAAAGAGAAAGCATCTCCGCACCAAAACCATCAACACACAGGATCTTTCAGAACTAAAAGGTGACACTGTCACATAATATCCCAAAAAACCTTCTGTCCACCCAAGGATAACTACACACATCCTAAAAACATGTATTCACCATCATCATATTACGGGACTTGATACTATGTGATGTTAATTATAGTTTTCAAAAGGTATTTTGGATGATATACAAAAGGATTTTTTGATATATTTTCACGAGTTATTGTATATGATACAATATAAGGTGAAATGGCACAAATTCTATTAGTCTTTAGTGAAATTTTCAGATTTAAGGGGATATTCATTAATGATATAGCTAGTATTTAATTAGCAGATATGTCCTTTGCATGGGATATTGAGATACATCCATCAAAGAATATTTAATTCATGCAACCACCTTTAATCAAATGAATAGATAAATATTCAATGTATTTATATTTTAATAGTTAAACTCATTTAAACCATCATTTATTAAGTAGTTTATTCATGAGTGGAGTTGTATCATCATTTATGTAATGCATGAGTGTTGTTTTCATTTAATAAATTAATGAATTTTCCATGGAATTTAGGAATGCAATATAATTTAATGAGTAAATGTTGTAGCATTTGAAGAGTGTATACTATATCCTATATATATTATTATCTTTTTATGGTAAGGGTTCAAGGGATATTTCTCATGTAGAGATAGTACTCCCTGAACTGAAGCGATCATTTATCACTCTCCTTTGCATATTGAGGTATTAGAATTCTATGAGGAAAAGGATAATCACATTTGAACTCGAATGTTTCATATCATCCCTTGGATACACTAAAGAGGTGGTATTATTTTTTCCAATTTTTTTATCTTTAACAAACTCATCAAGCACATATCAAAAAGTTATAGTTGATATTTTCTATAAGTTGAAAACAGTTCTTGTATTATTTATTTAAAATTTTAGGTTAGTTTTATATTTCATTCAAAAAAATTAACATATTCTGGTTTTAATAACATCCACATCATATTGTATTTTTTATTAGACTGTAATGTATCGGATTTTTCTGTTTATTATTTTAAATATTTTATGGAATTTTTTGGAGACTGGGCGAGATGACGGCACATCATTCCGAGGTCCAGTGAGCCCAGAATGGCAGATTTATCTTTTTTTATGTTAAGTGAGTAGGTTCTTGTGCGCGGTTGTGGTAGTTTCCAAACCGATGCCTGGATTAAAAATCTGAGCACATCGTTCATCCTGGACGATGAATTTGACTAAGAACGGCTCTAACCTCGACCAGCACAGGTCGGACGCAAAGGTTATTTTTGGGAGTTTTAAAAAAAAGAGGAAGCACATTAGAAGGAATAAAATAAATTAATAATTTATCTTATTATTTTAAAACGTTTCCTTTTTTTGATCACCGACCTAATCCTCCCCTATAAATACATGCCTATTGAAAATTTGCAGGGTTAGCCTCATAACCCTACTAGTTGAGAGAGAGAGAGAGAGAGAGATTTCTCTTGGAGCTTGGGCGGAGGAGGACGCGTTGGAGGACGACGATGACGTGAAAAATAGACGCCCCTCGGATTTGGATGAATCCCTTCAGTGGACGCGTCACGATGATCGCTCATCAACCGGTTTTAGGTAGGGGTTTGTTATTTCAATTACATTTCCCCATTATTGAGTTTAAATGACGAACGTGGATCAACCACGAACAAGTTGATCTGCAGATTCGTACGTTATTGCGGGAGGGTTTTCTTTGGGTTGATTTTGGTAAAATAATCCATGCTTTTATTTATGTGTATCTCATCTCCATTTAAACCTATTAGCAGGATCTAATCAATGTAGTGACGAACGACGACGGAGGTTCGTTCCTTGATTTGTTAATTGGATTTTTCTTCCCCCTTCTTTTCTCACACGTTCATTTCGTTCTTCGTGGGGAGACGAACAATGGATCGTGCCCCATTCATTCTAGGATGAAACGATCCAAAATCTAAAGTTCTACACCGCAACGACCTTATGGAGGTGCGGTGACTCTGGAAGACGACAAATCAGACAAGATTGGGAAAGGGTGTTCTTCTAGGGTTCTTTGTGCCGGAAGATCAAAACACATTTTTAGAAATGATCAGAGGTCCGAAAACACCGGAAGTGGATTCGTGGTGATGGGGCAGCCAAAACATGAATGTTTCATGGTGATCGGGTGGCCGGATCGATGAACGGATCATCACTGGAGGCGCAGTGGCAGATGTCTGTGTTTCTAGAAATTTACAGAATACACAGCGTGTACTTCCAAAGGAAATGCCATGTAGTACTGCTGGAAATGGCTAGGGTTTCATGGTTAGAGAAGAATCACACAATGTGTGACCTCGGTCACACGGTGTGTTGGTCTTTCCGCGAAACTCAGCATGTACTTTGGGTAGTACATGGACACGGGATGAGCTACACGGCTTTAGGAGGCATGACGTGTGCAGCTTGGCAGAGGCAGCTACATGGAGCTCGGTGCGTATCTTAGGGATACATGTGCATGGTATGGAGTACACGACCATGTACTCCATGACACGGCCAGGAAAAGATAGTAACGCAGGTCACCCTCTGTGCAGATTACATGGGTTGGAGTACACAGGTTGATGACCGTGTACGGGCACATTTCCAATGTACACAGAGCCAACCCCAGTTACCTAGACATGGTGTGTACACCATACTACACTCCATGTACTGAGTTATTCTTACCCGACCAGCCTTACGACATGGTCCATTGTACACGGGCAGTACCAGGGGTCAGAAAACACTGCGTGTAACCTTTCTACCCTCTGTGTACTTTTTGGAAAATGTCATGGTCCTTTTGTTAACCTTGTTTTGGACATATTCCGTTTTGGTTAGTTCCCCTTCTTCTTATTCCCCTTGAAGGTCAGGCATCATTGCCTCACACATGATTATGATCCCTTCAGCAGGGCTTTCTGTGATAGAGTCAGGCATCCATCCTAGAGGCCCTGATCGAGATCCTCTATCCATTCCTAACCCTAGGTATAGTCAAGCATCGTCAATACCAACCATAATGGGATTTTATCATCTACCTAGGTGGTCTATCACCTAACTGTTGAATCTGGATGAGTCGCAATATCTGACATGGCCCTGGTAGTGATCCATATATTTTTATCGTGATCTTTCCCAATGAGGAGTGTGTCTCCCGGAATGAGTGCTTCTATCTACCGTAACCTTTCCACTCGGGAGTGTGTCTCCCATAATGGGTGTAGCTATCTCTCGTGATGTTTCCCGATGAACAACACTTCTCTGACGGACTTCAGCAGAGCTATAAGACTTGGGGAGTGTGGTCTCCCAGAATGGGTGCATCAAAAAATCTTCGAACAGAATCCCTAACGGGGGTATGCGGTTGTGTGACTTGTCTCTAGTACAAGGGTCTGGGTTTTTCAGTATATCTTGTTTGTTCTATATGTTCTGTAGACAGATATTGTGCATAGTATATTGTACCTTTACTTTGTGTATTTCATTGTAGTTTTCAGGGTCCTCTACTGTGTATTGTTATACTCACCCCTGCACGGGCTTTGCCCGCACATCTGGTGTCTTGTGTAGAATAGCATCCTTTTGACAATGTCTAGGGTGGACCAGGACAGGACCGAGCTTTCTGAGTTCCCTACAGGCCAAGGCGTTACTAGGGATAGGAGCGGCAGTCCCATTACATTTTGTGCTTACAGGTTAGACATTGCAATTTTCAGACTCTTGTTTTTGGTGGGCTTGTATTCTGGCCCAGTTTACTTTTATAGTACTCTACCTTTCGTCGTACTCCTTTTGTTGGGATTAGTCATATGCAAGCATTATTTTTCCTTAGTGGTTTTTACATTTCAGCATTTTTTGGGATTAGAGAAGTGTGCGTTTGTACATGTACATATGCAATGCCTCCCATGTTAGTAATATGCCTACTCAGTGCTAGTCACCAGCCCCTGGCCTATTATAGGAGGGATTGGGGAGTCATGGTGGGGGCCCCACTAGGACGGGTCGTGCCAGTGTGGTATAAGAAGTGTTCGGTTCTACCTTAGGACCAAGAGTCTGTGAGTTTTGTTTGGGGCAACAGTGTTGAGTGTATCGAGTTCGGCTTTCACGCCAGAGACCCCAGGGTTTGTGCGGCGGCTGACATATCCATTCACCAGGACTCTGGTAACCTACTTTTCAACTCTGTAGACAAAAAAACTGGTTGCGGGGAAATAAAAGGCACATGCATCATATAGGAACAGGTTGTGTTTTCCATGTCCTTTGTGTCAGCTATCCAGATATACTCATTGAATATAGTACATCTTTTTTTTATAGGATTCCTCCACGATGAATACACACTAGGATTCAGCAGCACGATCATGAGGATGCCTCCCTCAGTGAAGAGGCTTCGATACAGGGACCAGCTCCCCAGGCGTTGCCACCAGGTGGTGCACCTGCTATGCCACCACCAGTGGAGAAGACAGTGGTACCCGTAGTACCAACCAGCGAGGAGCACAAGCTCAGCGCACTCTATGAGTTTTAGAGGTAGAGACCCCTTAGGTTCCGAGGTGAGCCTGACCCACAGGCGGCTGGGGACTGGCTTGAGGTGGTGACTAGAGTTTTTCGTCTAGTGAGGACACCATTAGACCAGATGGTGGTCCTAGGAGAGAGCCTTCTTTGGGGTTCGGTGGGACGATAGTGGATTCTGAACACGCAGACTCACGATGAGGAGACTCTTTCATGGATGGAGTTCGAGAAACTCTTCAGGGAGGAGTTCTCTCCGGTTACGCTGAGAGCTGTTCGCATCCAGAAGCTTCTTCAGCTCCAGCAGGGCAGTATGACAGTAGATGACTATTCATCTAGGTTCAAAAACCTCGACCGGTAGTCGATGGATATGGAAATGGATCTGTACATCAGATCTCGGACCATTGATCGAGGTCTACAATGAGACATCCAAGCCAGTGTCATGCCTCTATGCATATCGATTTTTGCTGGAGTGCTCGAGCGGGCCTTTGTGATCGAGAGCTTCTTGGCGGAGCAGAGACAGCTGCTGGCAGTCAACAGTAGGCAGACAGGTGCGGAGAACTCGGCGGCAGGGATTCGGTGTCAGACGCAGGGATCAGGACGTGAGAGATGTCGGAGGAGGACCCAGGATAGGGGATCGACAGTCGAGGGCTCTCAGGTTGGATCTAGTAATCCTAGGGATAAGCGATGCTACACATGCGACGGTAGGGGGCATCTCGCTAGAGATTTCCTGACATGTTGAGCTGCTGATAGGGAATTGGTGGATGGACCACCGAGGTAGATGAAAAGAATGGAACAGGTAGAACCACCAGGAAGAGGATGTGGTAGAGGAGTAGGGAGTGTTGCAAGTGGTGGAAGACGCTTCGACTTACTTCTACCACCACCCATAGGAGGTCCGCCCCATGCTCCGGGAGCTGGGGGACATGGGCGGGGACAACTGCATGCGGTCGAGGCATACGACCAAGGGACACTAGGCATGATTTTAGGTATGATCTGTGTATTTACTAACTTATCATCCGTACTCATAGAAATAGGTGTCAGTCATTCTCTTGTAACCACATGTCTTGTACAGAACCTCGAGATTCTGGTAGAACCATTGATATAATTCTTACGTTTGGAGACACCTACAGGAGGATACTCGATGATCAAGAAACTTTTCAGACAGTGTGTTATTACCCTTGGAGGTGAGTGTTTCAGTTGAAACCTCTTGGTGTTAGTGTTGAGGCCTTATGACGTCATTATGGGTACGGATTGGTCATCTTCGGTCCATGCCCAGATTGATTGTTTTAGGCGAAGGGTACGGTGTGTCCGCTGTGATGGAACGAGGTTTTCCATTGTTAGAGAAAAGGAAACCCCTACATCACAAAATGGCCTTATGAATAAGAGGGTGTAGCCGATCACTCATGTGTTGGATAGCCTTACCCTCATAGTAGTTGATGCTCTGAGTTCTCAATTCCCAGCAGTGGTGGCAGAGTATGAGGACATCTTTCCCGAATATATTCCAGCATTACCTCCCCACCGGGAAATTGACTGCTGCATCGACTTACACCCGGAGAAGACACCGAATTCCTCATCATCTTATCAGATGGCTCCCATAGAGATTCGCGAGATAAGGGTGAAGTTAGAGGACTTGCAGATCAAGGGTTTTGTGAGACCTAGAGTTTCACCCTGGGCAACCCCAGTCTTGTTTTCCAAGAAGGCAGACGGGAGTCTGAGGCTGTGCATGGATTACCGCCGCCTGAACCAGGTGATGATGAAGAAAAAATATCCACTTCTGAGAATCGATGACTTCTTTGATCATCTAAGAGGGGTACAATGGTACTTAATGGTTGACCTTCGATCAGGATATCACCAGTTACGAGTACAAGATAATAATATACCGATGAAGACTTTAATATGTTGCTGTAAGAACCCGGTTTTTGCTGAAAAAGACTTTCGAATATTCTTGATAATATTCCAGAGCAGTGCCTTCAGTC
The DNA here is from genome assembly GCA_963277665.1 of Viscum album. Lineage (NCBI taxonomy): Eukaryota > Viridiplantae > Streptophyta > Magnoliopsida > Santalales > Viscaceae > Viscum > Viscum album. The sequence goes on along the minus strand of OY728156.1, from coordinate 1,962,691,944 downwards.
GGCGTGCGATTCCGAGCCCTGGAGTGGCCAGAATTAAATTTTTAGGGCGTTCACACTAGAAATGCTAAATAAATGTTATAAATACTAAACGGAGCTTCAGATCAGAGATTCGAGTGTACGGATGGGTCCAGGATGTGGTTTTTACCCTAGAAACGACATAAAACTTGTTGGCGCGGGATGTTTGGATCCCTCACCCACTTCTGGAATGTTAAACGGATAAATTAATTCATTCATTCATTCGTTTAATGGAGAAACTAGAGTATCTATTAAACAGTGTCTCGGATTGGAAAACCAAGGGCATCGTTGAGTTTGGAGCGTGCCGTTTATCATAGGAGGGGTATAAGTTTCGCGGGTGCGGGCCATTTGTGAAAAATGGACCCAGGGGCGTTTTTGTAATTTAGCGGCTTCGGACGTTAAATTTTTTAACTTTTGAATGGGGTCTTGGTTTAAAATTCTAAGACCTCTGTTGTGCTCTGGAGGTGGTGTATGGACTTGGGGATGCATAACCTCGTCTCCGTCGGGAGTTCGGGTTTGGGCCGACGAGCGGGTGGTTAAGAATTTTCTATTTAAACGCTTAACACACACTCCTCCCTCTTCTCCTTCCCCTTCCCCCACTGGAAGCCCCTCCTCTCCCCCTCTTAATCCATCTCTGGTAAGATGGTCCGGAGAGGCGACTTTGGTGAGGTGCGGTGATGCCGGTGGATCGTCGCGAAGCTTCGGGCGAAGCCCCACGAGGTAGGATTTGTCGTTTGCATTTTCTATTCCCGCACCTACTTTGAGCTCGCATTGCACTGTCTAATTGCTGATGGATTATTGAAAAACTCCCCTGAATGTGTATTAGAAATAATTCCCTTTCCAACGCATCTTTCAAATTCGAATTCCGAGATCTATGGCGTCCGCAATCATCCACCGAAGTTTGTGGGTTTTCGGTTTCCGGCGGTTTTGGGGCGGCCCGGCTCGGCGGGTGCGGCGGCACTGCTCGGTCGAGGTGCTTCATGCGGGTGTCGGCCGGTGGGAGCGAGAAGTAGGGGAGCACCCGCAGGGGTGCGGCCGGGGTAGGAGCTGAGGTCGGGCGGGTGTCCAACGGGCGTCGGCAAAGCGCAGCGCGTGAGTGACGAGTCCCCGGCCCTCCTGGACTGGTGGACGCGGCAACAATGGGGGCATGGTCCTTAGGACCCAGTGGCAGACAAGACCCGCACTCAGCGGGTCATTGTGGGAGAAAGGAATGCTGGACCAGCTTGCTGCCGGTCCGGGCATGGAAGGCCGGCCTGCAACCGCGGGCTCGTTCAGGACAGTGGGTCGGCCGAACCGGCCTGGCCGACTAATGTCCATTTTTTTTAAACGGCTGTAAATGTCATCCCGGGTGTCGGATTTGAGCATCGTCAGGGGAGACACGTTCCTTGGGAAGAAGAGATTATTTTGAGATGGTTTCGAGAAATTTTAATTCCCGAAAGTATAGGACTCGGTGGTGTGACACGTACGTCGAGGGGATTGGCGTCATTTTGGGAATCTTCTTTTAAGTGGCGTGGATGCGCCCGACGTCCGTTTTGAGTGTCGTCAGTGGCGTTGGGACCCAGGAATCGATGCTGAACTTTCCAGGGTGGTGTCAGGAATTGAGGCTGAAGTTGAGGCATGGGCCCCACGACCCATCTTTTGAGCTGCGTGCAGCTTGTAGTGACATTTTCCTCGGACATCTGTTCAGCAGTTGCCCTTTTTCTTTACCTGTCTTTCCATTTAATCTGCACTTTGAATTGAGTGTGCTATGTGTGGGTGTGTACAAGTGTTTAGGAAAAGGCCTCCCCGAGTTTTTGTGCCTTCGGCGCTGGTCGCCAGCCCCTGACCTATGGAGGCGGGCTTAGGGTAGTTGCTGCTCGAGCCCGGGTAGGGTCGTGTCATGACAAAGTTGTATCATAGGTGTTTTGTTCCTTGCGATGTCGTGCGAACATCCCTAAAAAAAGGGAATTGGTTGGGATTTAGGGAAACAGTGTTAACGTGTCTCGAGAGAGGCTCTCAGGCCAGGGAGTCCAGTGATGGTGCGGCGGCTGACCTATCCATTAACCAGGACCTTGATAACCCGCTTGTTGACTCGGCATGTTGAGACACTTGTTTCAGGGAAAATTTTGGTTTGGAATCATATAGGACTGAGTCTTGACTGTCCTTCTTGAGTCAAATCCCCATCGTTGTTGTTGTTGGAATATACATTATGCTCATCTGACTGCAGTACTCCGTGATAATATTCAGGATGTCTCCGCGAAGATAGCCAGCCAGGATACCAGCTTAGGTTCATGACGAAGACCTTGTGAGCTACGAGGCCACAGTCCATGACCCATCATGCGAGCCCCTTTCTCCGAGTGGGCCAGTAGCTGTACCCCCACTTGTTGAACAGCAGACAGTTTCAGCAGAGCAGGCTGAGCTTGAGCGCATGTTGAGCGTGCTCCGTGAGTTCCAGTGGTAGAGACCGTTGAAATTCAGTGGTGAGCCACACCCTCAGGCAGCAGAGGTTTGGCTCGAGTAAGTGGTTAGCCTTTTCAGGCTTGTGCAGATGATGACAGATAAGAGAGTGGCTTTGGCGGCCACCCTTTTTTTCGTGGAGCAGCTTGGCATTGGTTGAGTCTGGTGACTCAGCTTCTTGACGAGTCGTCGCTTTCGTGGAGAGACTTCCTTTTGTTATTTCGTGAGGAGTTTTTCCCCTCCTACTTGCGCTCCCTTAGGATTCAGGAGGTCATACAGTTTCACCAGGGAGGGATGTTGATGGCCGAGTACGTGGCTAGTTTTGCAGACCGTGCACGCTTTTACTCAGACTTGGTCCGTGACGACAACATCTGTGCGCGGAAGTTTGAGCAGGGTATCCACCGAGAGATTCGTGCTATCATAGTAACCACGGGCATTTCCACATATATCAGGGTGCTAGAGAAGGAATGGGTGACAGAGAGCTTCTTGTCACGTTCTAGAGTTGGTGGGGGTAGCAGGCACGTCAGAGCCGAGACGTCTGCCGCTGCTAGTGGGCGTCGGCATGCAGAACCTCAACGCAAGTGGCTTTCTGACAACCGGACTCAGGGGTGTGGTCGTACACCACAGTGGTGTCGTAGGGCACCAGTGCAGCCCAGAGATAGTCGATGTTATGCTTGTGATGGGAGATGTCACTTGGGACGAGACTGCCCGACCCGAGTTGCTGGGAGTATCGGGCAGGCAGAAGGCGTACCACCACGGCAGAGGCAACACCGTTATCGGAGTAGTACCCAGAGAGGTGGTGCTAGTAGAGGAGTGGGAGGAGCTGATAGTGGGAGATGTCTTTAAAATATCTCCCCATCACCACTAGGATGTCCACGTCAGGCTCAGAAAGCTGACGGTTGGGACCATGGACAGCCGCGAGCTTTGGATGTCTACGATCCTGCAGAGCATGGGATGGTGAGAGGTATCCCTTGAGACTATTCTACTTTTTGCAGTAGAATTGTTAGGCTCTGCGTGTGAATGTATTTTCTCCATGCTCCTTGTTTGAGGTGTTACCAGGGTGACGCAGGGCGTCAGGTGTAACCCTGTGTTGGTAAGGAAAAAGGCGTGAGACCTTTTCCTTTAGTCGATGGTGTTGACTCCATCGCCTTTTGAGCGTGTAAGAGAGCATCGACTGTGGAATCATGCTTGACCAGATATCCTTGGGTGTTCCACCATATGGATATTCTGAAGGAGGTAATCACTGGGCCTTGTCTTATGCCCAAGCGGTGATTCCTATCGCAGTGTGCGACGTAAAGGTTTGGTCGGGGAGGTGAGTTACCCCCGAGGACCTTTGAGGCATTTGAGACCATGCAAAGGGATGGTGAGGTAACCTACCGCCATGCCCTAATCCCGAAGTCTGATGTGGGTGCACGACGTCGGAAAGGGATGACCTCGCATGAATGGATCAATACTTTGGTCTGTGTGTGGTGATGCAGAGCTGTGTGTGGGTTCTTCTGGGTATGGGAAAGCCAGGTGTGGGCTTAGTACCCTGTGTTGCTCCCTAGTTTTGCTTTTCGAAGATGAAAATATTGAAGAATAGAATGATGTAAGAAACCGCTTTTTTCTGAGAGAGACTTTGAAATATTCTTTATAATATTCCAGAACAGTGCCTTCAGACGGCGTGCGATTCCGAGCACCGAAGTGGCAGGAATTAAATTTTCAGTGAGTTCACACTGGAAATGCTAAATAAATCGGATAACTCCTAAACAGAGCTTCAGATCAGATATCTGAGTGTACATATGAGTTCGGAATGGGGTGTTTACCCTAGGAACAACATAAAACATGTTGGCGCGAGCCGTTTGTGAAAATGGCACCAGGGGAGTTTTCATAATTTAGCGGCTTCAGACGTTAAATTTTATAACTTTTGAACGGGGTCTTAGATTAAAATTCTGAGACCGCCATTGTGCTTGGGAGGTGGTGTTTGGACTAGGGGATTCTTAACCTCGTCTCCGTCAGGAGTTCGGGTTCGGGCCGACGGGCGGGTGGTTAAGCGTTTCATATTTAAATGCTTAACACACCCTCCTCCCTCTTCTCCTTCCCCTTCCCCCCTAGAAGCACATATTCTCCCCCTCCTCCTCCATCTCCGGTGAGATGGTTCGGTGATGCGACTCCGGCGAGGTGCTGTGATGCCGGCAGATCTTTGCGAAGCTTCGGGCGAAGCCCCACGAGGTATGATTTGTCATTTGCATTTTCTATTTCAGTACCTAAATTGAGCTCGATTTTCACTGTTGAATTGCTATTGGATTATCTATAAAATCCCATGAATGCGTAGTGGAAATTATTCCCCTTCCAACGCATCTTTCAGATTCGAATTCTGAGCCCCGTGGCGTCCGTAATCAACCACCGAAGTTGGGGGGTTTTCGGTTTCCGGCAGTTTTGGGACAGCCCGGCTCAGCGGGGGCGGCGGCACGGCTCGGTCGAGGTGCTACAGGCGGGTGTCGGCCAGTGGGAGAGAGTAGCAGGGGAGCACCCGCGGGGGTGCAGCCGGGGCAGGAGCTGAGGCCGGGTGGCTATCCAGCCGGCGCCGGCGAAGCGCGGCGCGCGGGCGACGAGGCCCCGGCAGACAAGACCCACACTCGGCGGGACATTGTGGGAGAAAGGCAAGCCGGACCAGCTTGCTGCCGGTCTGGGCGTGAAAGTCGGCCCGCGACCGCGGGCCAGTTCAGGAGAGTGGGTCGGGTGAGCCGGCCTGGCCCAGTAATGTCTGTTTTTTTAAATGGCTGTAAATGACAACCCGGGTGTCGGATTTGAGCGCCGTCAGCGGCGACACGTTCCTTGGGACGAAGAGATTATTTCGAGATGGTTTCGGGAATTTTTAATTTCCGAAAGGATAGGCCTCGGTGGAGTGACACGTACATCGATGGGATTGGCGTCATTATGGGAATCCACTTTTGAGCGGCGCGGACGCGTCCGACATCCGTTTTGAGCACCGTCAGTGGCGTTGGGACCCAGGAATTGATGCGGAGCATTCCAGGGTGGTTTAAAGCATTGAGGCAGAAGTTGAGGCATGGGCCCCACGGCCCATCTATTGAGCTGCGTGCAGCTTGTAGCGACATTTTCTTGAGACGTCCGTTCGGGGTGTGCGAGCAGTCAATGTTGGATGTTTTTCTGAGGGCATTGCGTTGACGCAGTCTGCCCGCTATAATTCCACACGATGGTGCTGGCCCCGTGAGGGCCGTTTCGGGAGTCGACAGTGATTTCCAGCTTTATCACCGGGCGACCGTTTTGGACAAGTGAATAGTCCATTTCGTGTACTTTTTAGAGAGGATCGCAGTTGTGTGATCCTTTCATTGTGTTTCGGGACTGGGATGTAGGTCCCATGTGACACCGCTCGTGTGCAGTGCGCCAGGATGCACCTTTTTCTCCGGATATCCTTTGCACTCATGTGAGTTGTGCTTTTGACATGTTTTCCTGAGGGGACTGCAATGGTGCGATGCGCCCGACTGTTTTCAGGGCCGAGGCTCGGGATCACGGGATGTCGTTCGGGGGTGAGGCGGTGTTGGTGACTTTTCCATCGGATATTCGTTTGAGGTGAGTGAGTAGTCTCTCTCTTGTGTTTTTCTGCGAGGATTACAATGGTGTGATCCGTTTGGTCATGCGGAGCTTCTCGCGTGATATTATTGAATGTGGATCCTGAGAGGTGCTCGGGTGGCGGTTCGTCCTACCTTATTTGTAGTGGACCCTTGGCGCGTGATCGCGCACTCTTTAGAGAGTGATATAAATGATTCACGAGATGTGATTGTTCGTGCCTGGGACATTAAGGTGGAGTTGTTACGTCACGACTTCGCGTTGACGCTGGGTGTCGTGTGCACGATAGCCCATGGGATGGAACGAGGTATACTCTGGGATTATACGGGAGTGCTTGGAGGTATGTTTGGTTGTTTGTACCTAAGGATGTTTGTGTGCTCAGTTGGGGTTGACTTGGGGCCACACGTCGTGTGGTCCCCACGTGCGTGTCGTGGTATGCTTTGCGTACTTGAGCTCTCGCGACATAGAGGGTCCCTCTGCACTCATTTGTTTGACCAGCATGGTGGAGTTTCCCCTGGCCTGGTGCTCTTTTGTCTAACCAGTAGGGTTGAGCGGTCTCCCCTGGTCTTGTTCTCGATGGTTTGGCTGGGAGAGATGGTTTGGTTCCTCTACTTATTCGGCTGTGAGGGGTTTCTATACTGTTCCCTTTCACTGGTATGCGACATCGTCTGTGACTACGGGTATTCGTAAAACATGGGTGTTTACCGACTTTCTGGGATGAGATGTCTTGGTCCGCTTTGACAGTGACTCAGTTGATTGGAGTGGGATTTCCTTGTGAGGCCTGGGGAGCTTCTCTCATTGTTCTGTGTTACCTGGTATAGCTTGTGGTTTCGGTGTGACCAACACTTTATGCGGGCATCGATCCTCTAACCTGGAGGTTTTTTCAGCAGGGCTGAGGTTGTTCCAGCAGGGCTAAGGTTGTTTCCAGCAGGGTTGAGGTTGTTTCCAACTGGTCTGAGGTTGTTCCATCAGGGCTGAGGTTGTTTCCAGCAGGGCTGAGGTTGAATCGAGTAGGGCTCATCAGTGGGTTACCATCCAGCAGGTATGACCAGTACAGCGGTGTTCACTGAGCAGTACCATACAACAGGGATGTCCAGAGCAGTTCCAGGCTTACCTCCAGCAGGGCTGGGCAGTGGACTTCGATGTCGGGCTTACCTCCAGTGGGGATGGGTAGTGGTCCCCGATGTCCGAATTACCACCAGCTGGGCTGGGAAGTGGTCCTCGATGCTGGGCTTACCCCCAGCTGGATTGGGCAGTGGTCCCCGATGCCAGGATACCTCTAGCTGGGCTGGGCAGTGGTCCCGTTGCTGACTTTAGCCGGGTCTCCCTCCAGTGGATTACCCTGTTATGGGAATGGGCTATGTGGCACCCGTATACTTTTTGGGTCTCCCTATATTGGGAACCCGTTGACTTCCAGGGATCCTCCAGCGGGGCTGGGTAGGGGTCGCCTGTCGACTTTGAGCAGAACACTCAACTGCGGGGTAGTGACGTGGTGTGGTTTGATGTTCTCCCAGAACTCACAAGTACGAGGAGCTTTTCCCCCAACAAGACACGTCCTTGTGAAGCGACATAAAACCATGTGGGTGATTCAGTGCCACCCAAAGCGGATAGTGTCGAGGTGTGGTGATTGATCCCTTGGCCTGTAGTTCGGGGTAGACGTGTGGGATGCTGGTCATTGATGGTGTTACTTTTGGGAATGTTGGATACTCTTTCTTGGGCTGAGCTACGGGATAGAGATCCCCTTACGACGTTGTTCAGGCTTCTTGTTGATCATATGGACTTGTATATACCCTGTTCTAGCACGCACTTCTTGGGTTTGGTAAATCTCCGTCCAGGAGAGGCGAAATGCGCGGGGTATGCCACATGCTTTCCGTGTCTAGATTCTCATGGTTGGAAGAGTCTACTCTCCAACTATAGGTAGCGAAGACTCGATGGGAAGTTCATATTCTCAACATTTCTAGCTCCTTGTGTCTGGATGAGTCTACCTTCTTTCCTCTTGTTGGGTTGAGCTGGACTCTTTACTGCACTCTCTATTATACTCCTTTACTTTTACTTTTCGCTCTACTGCTCACCCTTCGGTACCTCCTTTGTTGCTCCCTCGATCCTTCGAGGTATGCTACTGAGTATTTTTATACTCACCCCAACTTGGGCTTTTCCCGCACTTGGTGTGCCCTTGCAGACGATTGACAGGTTGGTCGTGACTTCGGTGGAGCATTGGAGTTTGTGAGCTAGGACCGCGTGCGGTGGTCATGGTCGGGTTCCATGTGGGAGACCCGTCAGCTATTACTTTTCAATTACCTGTTGCCGGGGTGTGGCACTTTTTGGTTGGGCGCATGTTTTGCCCCTTTTTTCAGCTTGTACCTTGTTCTGTTTAGAGGTCGATGCACATTTGTGGTATTTATATAGCATTTACCCTTTTTCTTTACTTGTCTTTTCTTTTACTCTGCACATTGCATTGAGTGTGCTGCATGTGGGTGTGTACAGGTTTTTAGGTAAAGGCCTCCCCGAGTTTTTGTGCCTTCGGCACTGGTCGCCAGCCCCTGGCCTATGAAGGCGGGCTTGGGGTAGTTGCGGCTTGAGCCCGGGTATGGTCGGGTTGTGATAGCTGCTACGGTCACTATGAATACTTGGTAATGCATTTCGGCGTGAAGAAAGCACCTTCTGTGTTCATGGGACTGATGAACCAGATCTTCAACCTGTACTTGGACTGGTTCATAGTGGTCTTCATCGACGATATTCTTGTATACTCGGCGTCAGGGGAGAAGAATGTGAGACACCAGGGGATAGTTCTGGACATACTTCGGAAGCACCGGTTTATGGGAAGCTCTCAAAGTGTCAGTTATGGATTTAGGAGGTCCAATTTCTGGGAAATTTCATCTCAGTAGATGGAGTGGCCATGGACCCAGCCAAGGTGGAGGCTGTGTTAGCATGGGAGCCACCTCGGAGTGTAACAGATGTGCGAAGCTTCCTTGGTTTGGTAGGATATTACCGGAGATTGATTCTAGACTTCTCCCGAGTATCAACACCGATGACAGCCTTGACCTAGAAGGGGAAACCCTTTGTGTGGACAGAAGAGTGCTAGCAGGCTTTCGAGATGTTGACATAGACTTTGACAAGAGCCCCAGTATAAGGATTTCCAAAGGAGGGTGTCGAGTACGTTGTTTTCTACGACGCATCAGGGACCAGGCCCAGCTATGTCCTGATACAGCGGCATGCAGTGATTGCTTATGGTTCATTCCATCTTAGGCCATGTGAGATGAATTATGCGACCCATGATCTTGAGTTAGTAGCTGTAGTCTTCGCATTGAGTATTTGGAAACACTAACTTTTGGGCGAGCGGTTTATTATCTACTCTGGACAAAAGAGCCTCAAGTACATCTTCTCACAGAGGGATCTGAATCTGAGGCGAAGGCATTGGATGGAGTTCCTCTAGGACTGCGATTTTGATATCATCTATACTCCTAGAAAGGGGAACAAGGTGTCCGATTCCCTTAGCATAAGGTTGAGTTCACAGCTCTTGAGTGAGGCGACACAACAGTTAAGCGCGTTACATTTGTCTTTCGTGGATGGAGAGGATACATCTTACCTACAGTTGATGGTTGTCACCCCTCCACTATTATAGTGAGTTAGGGAGGCACATATTGGGGATGTTGACTATGTGGCTTTACATGCTAAATTATCCATAATAAATGCACCTGATGGATATTCACAAGGTGGGGAGAACGTACTTCTTTTTAGAGGACGCACTGCTGTTCCATTGGCGTTTCAGGAGGATGTCATGAGAGAGTTTCATACATCTCCTTTTGTGGTACATCCTGGAGTGGCAAAGATGTACTAGGATCTCCGATGACAGTTCTGGTGGTTTGGCATGAAGAAGGTAGTAGCAGAGTTTGTTTCTCGATGCCTCACATTCAAGTAGGTGAAGGCTGAGCACCAGGTTCCAGTGGGATTATCTCACCTTCTGGAAGTCCCAGATTGTAAGTGGGCTGGAATATCGATGGACTTCATGATAGGCATACCACATACGTCCAAGGGGCGTGATTCCATTGGGGTGATCATTGACCGACTCACCAAGTCGTCCCACTTTCTAGCTATCATGGAGAAGAGTTCTGTAGAAATCATTGGAAGCCTCTACATGTAGGAGATTGATCGTCTTCAGGGCATCCCCTTGACTATAGTCTCATATCGAGATGGTTTCTTCACATCCCAGTTGTGGAAGGGATTGCAGGAGGCTATTGGGACGCAACTACGCTTAAGCACAGAGTTTCATCCCCAGAGGGATGGTCAGACAGAGAGGACCATTCATGTTCTGCTGGATATGTTACGAGCCTGCGTCTTCGACTATGGTCATAGCTGGGAGGACCACCTACCACAGGTGGAGTTTTCATACAACAACAACTACCACTCCACCACCAGTATGGCACCATTCGAGGCCTTGTATGGGAGACTATGGCGGTCACCGCATTTCTGGACCGACCTCAGAGAGTCAGCACTCATGGGTCTAGAGTTAGGGTGAGACACCACAAAGAAGTTATAGATCATCCGGGAGCAGATGAAGACTGCACAGAGCCGGAATAAGTCTTATGCTGACCGGTGAGGGTTACAGATATTTGGACGAGATGGGAAGCTATCTTCGAGGTTCATCAGACCATTCCAAATTCTGTGCAGAGTTGGCGAGGTGGCGTACCTCCTAGCTCTACCTCCATAGTTTCATCGGGTACATGATGTCTTCCACGTGTCACAGCAGAGGAGGTACGTACATGACCCATCGCACGTCATCCACGGGGGCGAGCTGGATATCGAGGATGGAGTGACCTTTGTCGAATACTCGATGGAGATCGAGGATTGGCATGAGAGGATCCTTTGTGGGAGATCGATTCCCTTGGTGCGCGTCCGGTGGAAACAAGGTAATCTTCAGGAGAGCATGTGGGAGCAGGAGGCCCATATTCCTCCCCAGTACCCACATCTTTTTCAGTAGCCATAGTTTTGGCTTTTCGAGGACGAAAAGTCCCAAGGTGGGGAGAATGTAATGTCTTGGATTTATCCATTTTTCATTTTAAATATTATATGGAATTATTTCAAGACCGGGAGGGATGAAGGCACGTCATTCTAAAGTCCAGTGAGCCCGGAATGGTGGTTTGACCAGTTTTTTAAGTTAAGTGAGTCGTCGCTTGTGCGCAGTTGTGGTAGTTTCCAAACAGATGCCCGAATTAAACATCTGAGCACACCGTTGCGTCCAGGATGACGAATTTTACTATGAAATTCTCTAACCTCAACCAGCGCAGGTCAGCTGAAAAGATTAGTTTTGGGCGTTTAAAAAAAAGAGGAAGCACTTTAGATGGAATAAAATATATTAATAATTTATTTAATTATTTTAAAATGTTTTCTTTATTTTTGAGCAGCAACCTAATCATCCACTATAATTGCATGCTTATGGAAAATTCGTAGGGTTATCCTCATAACCTTGTGAGTTGAGAGAGAGAGATATTTCTCTTGGAGCATGGGTGGAGGAGGACGCGTTGGTGGACGACGACAATGTGAGCAATTGACGCCCCTCAGATTTTGATGAATCCCTTTGGAAGACATGTTGCGATGATATCTCTTCAACCAGTTTGAGGTATGAGTTTTTTATTTCCATTCATTTTCCACATTTTTGAGTTTAAACGAAGAAGGCAGATCAACCACGAACAAGTTGATACGCGGATTCATACATTCTTGCGGGAGGGTTTTCATTGGGATGATTTTGGGAAAATAATCCTTTCTTTTATTTATGTTGATCTCTGCTCCATTTAAACCTATTAATGTGAGCGGATCCATTCCATGACAAATGATGGTGGAGGTTCATTCCTCGATTTGTTTATTGGATTTTTCGAACCCATTCTTTTGACGTGTGTTCTTCATTTTCTTTGTGGGGTGATGAACAATGGATCATTTTGCATCCATTCCGCGACGCAACGATCCCAAATCGAAGGTTCTACACAGCAAAGACCTTATGGAGGTGCGGCGACGATGGCAGACGACGAATCGGACCGGATCAGGAAATGGGTTTCTTTGAGCGTTCTTCATGCGGGAAGATCAAGACACATTTTCGGAGCCGATAAGTGGCCCAAAAACACCATAAGATTCTTCGTGGTGATAGGGAGACCAAAACCTAATGGTTCCGTGGTGATTGGGCAGCCGTATCGATGAACGGATCATCACCAGAGGCACGACGGCAGAGGTCCACGTTTCTGGAAATTTCCAGAATACACGGCGTGTACTTCAGAAGGACACACTGTGTAGTACTGGTGGAGTTGGCTAGGGATTTGAGGTCAGATAAGAATCACACGGTGTGTGACCCCAGTCACAAGGCGTGTTGGACATTCCTCGAAAATCGGCGTGTACTTTGGGTAGTACACGGACACAGGATGAGCTGCATGGCTTCAGGAAGCACGGCGTGTACAGATTTGCAGAGGTAGATACATGGAGCTCGGCTTGTATCTCAGTGACACATGGGAACGGGATGGAGTACGCGACCGTGTACTCCATCACACGGCCAGACAAGGCTAGTAACATGGGTCACCCCGTGTGCAGATTACACGGGTTGGAGTACACGGGTTGATGACCGTGTATGGTCACATGGCCAGAGTACACAGAGCCAACCACAGTTGACCAAACACGGTGTGTACACCATACTACACTCTGTGTACTTAGTTTTTCAACATGACAAGCCTCACGACATGGTCTGTTGTACCCGGGTAGTACCCGGGGTCAGAAAACACGGCGTGTAACCTTTCTACATGCCGTGTACTATTTTGGAAAACGGTATGGACTTTAGTTCACAGTGTTTTGGACCTCTTCTGTTTGGGTTAGTGCCCCTCCTTCTTGTTCCCCTAAAGGTCATGAATCATTCCCTTATGTAGGATTATGATCCCTTCAGCATGACTTTCTGTGATAGAGTCTGGCATCTATCCAAGAGGACCAGATTGAGATCCTCTATCCATTTCAGACACTAGGTAGAGTCAGGCATCGACGTGACCAACTTTACCGAGCGTTTATTCTCTACCTAGATGGTGAATCACCTACCTGGTGAATCCTGATGAGTCACGGTATCTACCATGGCCCTACCAGTGATCCTTATCTGTGTATCGTGATCTTTCCCACTCAGGAGTGTGTCTACCATAATGAGTGCTTCTATATACTGTATCCTTTCCACTAAGAAGTGTGTATCCAGTGATGAGTGTAATTGTCTCTAATGACAGTTCCCAATGAACATCACTTCTCGGACGGATGTCATCAGAGCTATAAGGCCCGCGGAGTGTGGTCTCCCAGAGCGAGTGCATCACGGAATCTTTGAACAGAATCCCTAACAGGGGTATGTGGTTGTGTGACTTGTCTCTAGACCATGGGTCTATGTTTTGAGTATATCTGGTTTGTTCTATATGATCTGTAGTCATATATTGTGCATATCTAACTGTACCATTACTGTGTGTATTGCTTTGTGGTTTTCGGGGTCCTCTACTGAGTATTGTTATACTCACCCCTGCACAGGCATTTCTTGCATGTCTGGTGTATTGTGCTGAAGATTATCCTTTTGACAGAGTTTAGGGCGGACCAGGAAAGGACTGAGATTTCTGAGTTCCCTACAGGCTGAGGCGTTCCTACGGTAATGAGCGGCAGTACCAGAACCATTTGTGCTTTTAGGTTGGACATTGCAGTTTTAAGACTATTGGTTTTGTTGGGCTTGTATTCTGGCCTAGTTTACTTTTACATTACTCTACCTTTTTTCGTACTCTGTTGGTTTGGTTTAGTTGTATGCATGCATTCTTTTTTCCTTAGTGGTTTTAACATTTCATCATTTTGCGGTCTTAGAGATGTGTGCATGTGTACATGTACATAGGAAATGATTCCCATGCTAGAAATATGCCTACTCAGTGTTAGTCACCAGCCCCTGGCCTATTGGAGGCAGGCTTGGGGAGTCATGGCGCGGGCTCCACTGGGACGGTATGTGACATGACTCTTACAAAAACTATAACCAATAGCATGTTTGAACATAGTATCATCCATATCACCAAGTTGTACATTAAAATTGATACATGACTCATGATCTTCATAAATCCCCACTATCGGGTGATCTTTTGGGAGTTATTTATTGAGAATGACATCTTTTTTGATATTTTATAGTGTTTCCCACCTAAAATAAGGTTATGGGTTGGTTCTAATAGATATTAGTCACTATCACAATAACTACGATGAATTTTTAATAATAATATTATCATTAGTAGTTTGAATCTCTTTTCAATAGAAATTATAAAAATATTTATTACCTTCGGTAAAGAATGTCATTTAGGGTAATGGATAGCCCCAAATAGAGTGGGGTTTGAGTCTTAATATACTTTTTTTCTCTATTTTTGGTTCAATTTAACCCCTTTTTATATATTGGTCCATTAAACCACATATGAAAATAATTTATTTTATCATCATCTAAATGTTCCTGCATGTATTTAATTTTTTTTATATCCCCATGTGACTTTTATTTTTCAAAATATTCATTAGGTGAAACTTTTGAAGCCCCCACCTTTATCAAGACCATATTATTTTAGTAACTCATGGCTATTGTAATTAGTCATTATTCTAGTACATCCCCTAAAATTTCACATTCCTAATCTATATAAAAAACCTTTTCAAAATAATTATATATTTTTATATAACTTTTTTAAAGATTAAACAATTATTATTATATCATAATTACACATGATTCACATACTCTTTGTCTAATTTAATCTATTAATTTTTTTTCTATATTTATGTTAGCCTCCTTTTATAGAATAATACATAGGATAGAAGTGGATTTAAATAGTTCATCAATTTTTATATAAAAATGGAAGAAAATTATGATGTTCTTTCATATCATATAAAACCGTTACTATATATTAAAAATAAATATTATTTTTCCAGTGAAGTATACTTCATCCTTGATTAAAGGTAGGGGTACATTGTTTTAAATGCACATTATTTATTTTTAGAACTCATGTAATATTTCATAAATTAATAATTTTGAATAAAATTAAATATTAAAAAATATTTAAATAAAATATTATTAATTTAATAACTAAAAAGATTCATCCTTATGATGACCAATGATATAATTTTGTGTTTCTTAATTTTTTCACGTCTAAATACATAGCTGGTGGGTGGGAAATTACATTCCCCTAAAAATTCCAGAGATATCACTATATCAGAAGTGTCTAGAAGGCTACATGATCCTTTCCCATGATCATTAACACTAATTTATTATTGATAATATATAAAATAAACATACTCCCAAAAGGATAATTAAATGAAAATTGTTATTTTATTTTATTATTTTTCATTATAATAGAGAAATTATATTTTAAAATTACCCTAATTTCCTCACAAATGATTTCCTTCAACACAAGAAAAAGATTATGCCACATATCTATATCAATCGAAACATGAATTTTAGTTGTTACCCTAATGTAACTAATGAAAATAGACTTGTTGTGTTAAATATTATTCTTTAATTTATTCCACCCAACATCATATTCTATACCTTGACTTATTACCTTGATATATTTTGTTAACATGGTGGTGGTACACCAGTTGTTTTTTATTCACTAGCATGTTGTTGATGCTAGAGTAAGTATTCTAGAACCAAATATTTTCAATTTAGATTACATCTATATTCAAAAAATTTATTATTAATAAAAATATCTTATTACATATTGTTCATTGGAATCAATTACATTAATATAAAAATTTCATAGAGTATATATCAAATTTAAAACACCATACTTTTTCCCTAATATGATGAAAACCATAAAATTCCATGATGATATTATTAAATATAGTTCTGTGGTCAGATAACATTCCATGATGGGACACATCAAATGTTTAATGATAGGTGTGGGTACTCAAAAGAAATTGAGACTATGTCCCATGAAGATATCACTTGGTAGTCTCTATGATGACGGATTATGAAAATACATCAGCTAATAAGAAATCAATATGTTTTTTTATCATTGGAATTTCCTATATATGAGTTATTGTGATGATCCTTATAATTTTATATTATTATTAATGTATGTCCTAACTCACCTACATTGATGTGTCGAACAAAACCCTGAAACGATTTCTTCACATGGAGTTGGGTGCATTGGGTACACCATAAATGACTTGTTATTTATGAATAATCCGAGGAATAATTTTTCCATTCTATAATTATTAAAGTTGATACCTCAAACCTTTTATATAAATAGAGGTTCCACATTAAATATCATTAGCATCGGGTACTGAAGTGTTCATTTGAAATGGTCATAGAATTCCATATCAAACTTGTACGTTAGTGTCACAGGTAACCTCTTTGATTAGATATATTAGATAAGGGATTATACTACATTTTGAACACTTGATTGTGGTTTCCCATAATGGGACATTACCTTATTTCTCTTGGGAACCTTTACCCATTTCTAGAAAATAATCTTATACTTTAGGTAATCCCACATAATGTCAATGAGAACGAATCATATAGGATCAAACACTATGTTTTCCATTGATCTCAATTTAATTTTAATTGAATTTAATTATTGGTATAATTATTTTTCTCGTGATTGATGAATAATTTTATCCATGATTTATTGAATGAATAAATAAAATAAATATTTATTAAAAAGGTAATAATATCACTACTCCGATGTATAATATTTATTTATTGAAATAATAAGTATTTATTTGGGTATTTGATAAATTTAAAAGAGGAATATAGGGATCAATAATGTGTCAAGTGATATATATTAATTTTTATGCTAGAAAAATAATATTTATCATTGCTCTATTTAGAACAAACCATGATAAAATAGAAATATTATTATTTTTACATTACATGGGGTCATAAAAGGTTTAGTATATTATTACAGGTTTTTTGTGAAATTTAATAATATTTTAACCTTAAAAATATCTCTATAAATATTAAATTATGTCTATAATGTAGCGTTTGATCAGAAAATTGACAATGGTTGCACACAACAATATTTTGGATCTCAATTAAAATAATTTTAAATTGAGATATTGATATTTTTAATAATAACATAATAATAATAATTTCAAAAAAAAATTAAACACATTTCTAGTGTTTTATATATAAATTAATGATGACCAATATGAATATCAACATCATATTTGGGAGAAATAAATAATGAGTCACAAGTAAATTTTTGGTTTTAGGATCTATTCATCATAATAGGATTGCTATCTTTTTTTCCAAAAAAAATCAAAATATTATTTATAGCTCTATGGTCATGAATTCTCACTGATATATTTCAACATATAAGTTAAATAGTTCAAAATAAACTAGATTTAAATTTTTTATTTATATAAAATAAAAATAAAACTATTTACAAGCATTGTTATCATAATTATTTTATAACTCTAACTGTTATTTGATTATAAAATTATAATCCTTCATTATGATTATGGAAAATTGGAATTATATAATTTAATCAATTAATGGGAATAATAATAATGGTAATAATTGAAGAACATTATTTTGATGACTTAATGTTCATAATTTTATTTAATTAATTTAAATTCATTTTATATAGATAATGTTCATGATTTTATATTATGTAGTACATAATAATTACTATTATTTAACATTATTTATCTAATTCAATCATAAATATTTTTATGTTTCCTTATGTATGATTTAATTACATATTGTATTTTCAAATGAATTTTAAATTCAAATCGAATTAAATTGGTTTTTATTAATCCATTAATAATAAAAAAATTCATTCATTTTCGATTTTCTAATTAATTTTAAAATTTCAAATAATTTTTTGATGTTGTTAAATATGTATTTCTATATATAGTGATATTGAGTTAATTAAAGAATCTGATAAATGAAAAAAAAATTAAAAAGACTATAATTATGAAAATATTAAATAAATGTGTTAAATTATAATTTTTTAAGTAATAATAATTATTAAAAAAAATTATTATACGACTGGAATCATTAATACTTGTGAAATGATTTGATTATATATTTTCTAATGATAAGCAATAATGTCATTATTATTTAATTTATATATTTATTTTACTTAGATGAATCAATTCTAAATAAATAATTTAATTTAATATAATATTTAAAATCATAAAAAAATTCAATAATTTGAAAATAATATTTAGAAAAAATGGATATAATAAAATTTATATTTTTTTATATAATAAATTTTACAAAATAAATGAAGAAAATTTATTAAATAAGAATGAATTATGACCAAAGATGTCCCTTTAATACAAATCCATATAAGTGTATACCTATCTATACTTCTACATGAATGTGGAATGGGACTAGGTCGGTGTCTAGGGACTAGTGATGTAAGAATCCGGATCATTGTTTCATGTATGTCTTTCCTTTTTCTGAAGTTTTTATGAAAAATGGATTTTCTAGAAATTTATGAAGTCCACGCCATGTACTTTTGAGTACACGCCGTGTAATTCCGTAGTACACACCGTGTACTCTTTTCCCACTCGAAGCCGTGTGCTGGCAGTGTCCGAGCCACACACAAAGTGTGTAGGGGTGATATAGAGGACAATTAAAGAAGAGTATGGAAAAACCTAGTATACACCATGTACTCTAAAAGTACACGCCATGCACTTTCTTTCATTCATTAAACGAAATGGGGTCACACCTAATCAACAGAATGGTCTTCTTCTCCAGCTTCTTCATCTGAGAGTGCCAAGATTCCACGGATATTTGACGTACCCCCGTTCCTGCATCCGTTCTCCAATTCAATCGTCGTCGATTGCGTTGTAATCGCAGCAGTGAGATCTCCATTCTCCATGAGTCTTGTTTTCCAATTCATCTTTTTTCTCAAGTTATCGTGGGTTGAGCATTTTTGACATTTTCTCAGATCTTCATCATTCGAAGGAGAATCTGTCGCCTTGGTTCACATTTATCGATCCCATATGATCAAGGAAGGTGGTTTGTGCCTTTCTGTAGAAATTATTTGAATATTTTGTGAAAATTACACCAATACCCTTGAATGGGGTATTTCTTGTTCCCGTTTTTCCCTTGTTGATTTCTTGCTTTGCTTGATTGCATGAGTAGAGGTAATTAGTTGTGAATAGGGTAGTTTTTACAATACTCTAAATTTCGTTCCATGCTTATTATTCTTGTTTGGCATTTTTCCAGTTTCCATGCCTAGTAGTAGGATAGTGGAAATGATTTACTGTTATGCTGTTGCGCCTTAGATTGATAGCCAAGTTGATCTTGAGGTTTACTTGGACGATTCACCAACGCTATGCATGTTTATTTTACACAGGGATGTGAGAACCTAGTATAGTGGACCATAGGTAGAATGTACGTAAGGGATTCTCAAGAGTGTATTTAATTACGACGCGAGACCATAGGGGTAATTGATGTTGAGATCTTACTCAGAGAGTCTATAGTTCTTCGACATGGGCCATAGGGGGAATTGACGTTGAGTGCTTCCCTAGAGAGCCTTTAGTACTATAAGTGACTATAAGGGGAATTGACGGTGAGTGCATCCTCAGAGATTCTATTCTTTAGCATAACCAGAGGGGTGTGACTGTTTGTTCCTCCCAGAGGGTTTCTAGTACTTCTAGGTTAAACCTTAGGGGTTAGGCTGTGAGAACTACCCAGAGGTTACCATTTTTTCTACTTTCTTGATTGGTTGTTTCTTGTTTGTGGATTGTTACTACTGTGCATCATCCTGTTTCCTGCTTACTGTTTACTACTTACTGTACATTACGTGCCATATATTCACTAATTATAATGCACAGATATTTGGGTGGATGCCTATTGGGACTTTGTATCGAACCATATTTGGTTCATTCTTTTGGGCCAAAACAAATTATATTGTTAGAGGTATAAATAAGGGCAAGAACCCTTGTACTTCGGGTTCTTGATTGCACTAGAGCTAGAGAGCATGGGATCGAGCCGAGGCTTGTGATTCTGAGGAGTTGCTCATCTATTTATCTTCTTCACTTTGGATTAGTATTGTATTCATCATTGTGACTTGTTTGGCTGTTTTCTTAAACACATATGAATCATGCATCATTTACATATATTTTATCTCCAGGTGTATATTTATCTATCTTCCGCTGTTTACTATTGTATAGATGTCGAATATTTCCACTATTGTTGTTATTGTCATTCTCTTCCACAGTTTACTCGGCCAATGAGGTCATAGTTTCTCCACTATCACACCCAAGGCCCTCACTGCTAGTCGGTAGCCTCAGTCGTTTGGGGAAATGCGCTTGAGGCCATGTGACCAACCGGGCACGGGGCACCTCTGGATGGCTTCCGGAACCGGGACGTTACAAAGTGGAATCGTATGTGTTTATATTCTCTTGATTTACTGTTTGGAGCCTTTTGCCGGGGATAGTATGGATTCAATACTTGGTATAAAGCTGTGCTCGAGAGTAGCTAAACCGTGTACAAGGAAAAGCCATACTACCTCTTTAATTGCAGTTTACTAGTTTTTGAGATTTACTATATATATATGATTTCACCTAGAGTGATTCACATGCCTTGTGTTGTTGTTGTTATTGATATTGTGGTTCTATTTCTGTCGCAACCCATTGAAATGATGGTATTCCATATCATGCATCATATAGGCACTTGTTAGAAATCACATTCCATGCATTCTAGCCATGCCATCTAAGGTGCATTAGCGATTGCATGTTATTGTCATGGACTCTATGTAGATTATTCATTCTATTATGATAGATACATTTATAAAATCTCCACATTTTGATAGAATGGATGTTTTGTTTTGTACCATGCTTAAATGAAGTCCAATTTTTGGTTCTTGAGGTGTTATGGGCCCTTTTGAATTGGGAATTGGTGAATCATTGTCTTTTTTCCCTTGTATATGACTTTAGTAGATGCGAATCTTTGATTTGCGTGGAGTATGGGCCCTCACGGATCGTAATTTAGCACCTCTTTGTTTTTTCTCAGTGTTTTATGGGCTTCAGTGTAGTTTCAGAGTTATTTATTTGAAAAACCCAAAATACACGATGTGTACTTTATATATACACACCGTTTAGTTTTTAACTGTGTCACTGACTGTGTGAGAAGAAACACGGGTTCTGAAAATTTCCATGAACACGCCGTGTATAGAAGGTACACTCTAGGTAGTAGTGATCGTGTACTCGGCCATGTAACTAACAACACGGGTCGAGAGAGCTCGTGCCATACATGTCGTGTTTTGTATGAACACTCAGTGTATCCTTGTCCTTAGTACTGGACCGTGACATGAACAACACGGGATGGTGTTCTCTTCTCATATACATGTCATGTTTGTTCGGAAAACGCTGTGTAAGTGTCAACCATATACTTTGTTGTGTCGCCAACAATACGGGTTAGGAAAAGTCTTCAAGTACATGTCGTGTTTGTTCGGAGCACACAGTGTAGTCTCAGCTGTGCAGTCGGCCGTATAACTAACAACACGGGACATTTGCACCTTGTCTACTACATGTCGTGTCCCCAGGGAACACACTATGTAGTCTCAGTTTATGAAGACTATGTGGGTTAGCCATGCATGGAGACACAGACAGGGGAGTGGAGTTATGTACACGCCATGTAGAGTTTATACATGTTTTTTAAATCCGGTGTGTTTATTTCTCTTGTTTTTTGTTTTGTACTCCTTGGTTCTCTATCCTTTTTTTTCCTAATCTATGGTATGATTTTGATCTTTCAGAGCTATTCCTCCGAGATGTCCTTCGGTTGTACATCATTTGTCAGGCAGTGATCAGACGCTAGATATGGTTGATCAGGGACTTCCTGTCGATCCTCCAGTTAGGCCACCCTTGGCACCCGCTGTCATACCAGTTGTAGGCGCTGATGCCCAGTTCAAGTAAGGTTTTATGAGGATGATGCAGACCTTTTAAGGAGAACCGCCTCTTTCCATGACTATGACAGACTTGAAGTGGGTTTTCCAACAGCAGCATCCTCCTACTTTCTTGGGGGAAGGAGGACCACAGGCTGCAGAGTCATGGATGGAAGCCATGATGACTATCTTCGAGCATCTGGAGACACCTCTAGAGAGGTGGGTCAAGCTTTTTACCTATTCATCGAGACTCCTCCAAGAGGTGGTGGGATGTGATCTCACAGGAGGGTCATCAGCAGTTCATGGATTGGGAGGAGTTCCAGCGTCTGTTCTACAATTACTTCTACCCGGAGACCCTGAGGTCTGATCAAGCCCAGGAGTTCATGAGTCTAGATCATGGTACTCTTTCTATCATATATTATTCCTCTCATTTCACCATGATGCAGCGCTTCACACACCTCTGGAATGGAAGTAGGGTGTTCTTAGAAAGGAAGTTTGAGGATGGTCTCAGGCGGGAGAACTGCTCGCAGGTGAATATCTTCCAGTTGACTTCCATCACTTCCATCACTTCCATCGTCAACCAAGAAATAATTGTGGAGCGCAATCTGAGAGACTCCGGAGCTGCGATCTAGGGCGGTTCTACTTCCAAAGATATTGTTCCTCCAGTTGACAGTAGGAAGTGTTGAAGGGAGCCTAGGCGTGGTGACCCTAGGAGGCAGGATACATCTTCAGGTAGACAGGTCGTATACTACCAGTGTGGAAGGGCAGGGCACACAAGGCTGAAATGCCATAGATACCCAGTGGTGTTCCAATCTTATAGCAATATGGGTCACCTTCATCTTTTCTGCCAGGTTTTCTCACCAGTTGCTGGTGATGGGGGTTCTTCCATGACTCCTCGTTCAGGAGCAGCACCACCAGTTTAACACTTTTCGGGGAACCTGAGTTCTTCTAGCCATTCGGGATGAGGTGGGGGTTGAGGTCGTGGCGGTCAGTCACTAGTCCTTCAGCGCCAACAGGGAGGTTTAGCATAGACTGGTCACGTAGGGGCACAGGGATGCAGGGTAGGCCAGACTTTTGCAGTAGAGCAGACCTATTAAGAGCAGGATCCCAGACCTTCTACAGTTCGAGGTACGATTTTAGTAGCCCCTGTTTTGTCTTCAACTCTTTTCGATACTGGTTCTACACAATGCTTTATCTATATTTCTGTTGTGGAGAGCCTTCGGCTCTGTATCCTTTCTTCTTCCGACTCATTGACACTAGACACACCTTTGTGGACGAGGACATCTATTGTACGCCAGTGTAGAGAGTGCCCTCTCAAGGTTGAAGGGTATAGTTTTTATGAGATCTCTATGTCCTAGATATGACAGGCTATGATTTCATCCTTGGGATGGACAGGTTGGTTCCCTTCCACACAGTCATCGACTGTTATCGCCACAGAGTGAGTTTTATTTCACCAGAGGGTGAATCTTTTCTTCATAGATGAAAATGGGATGTTCAGGCGAGTTGAGAAGGACTCAAGAATCATGGTCTAGGAAGGGTGAAAACCTAGATTTCTAGTCATCATCTTGTTGTTCAGGGAACATCGCAGCTAGAATTTCCTCTAGTGGTGGATCATTTCAGAGATGTCTTTCTAGATGAATTTACGGGTTTGCCTCCATAGCGTGAGCTAGACTTTTCTACTGATCTCGTGCCAAGAGAAGCACCAGTGTCTATTCCTCCTTATATGATAGCTACACCTGAGTTGCAGGAGATCAAGAAGCAGTTGGAGGAGTTATAGGGAAAGGGTTTCATCCAACCTAGTACTTCTCCTTGGGGTTCTCCTGTTCTGTTTGCAAAGAAGGAAGATGGTACCCTTCGGCTTTGTGAGGATTATCGGAAGCTGAACTAGTTGACAGTCAAGAACCGATATCCCTTGCCGAGGATCGATGACCCCTTTGATCAGCTTTGAGGAGCCTGGGAGTTCTTGAAGATCGAATTGAGTCCCGATTATCATCAATTGGGCGTTATATCATCAGATATACCTCTGATAGCCTTCAGGAGCAGGTATGGTCTATACGAGTATACAGTCATTCCGTTTGATATCACGAACGTGCTTGCAGTTTTCATGGAACTGATGATACGAGTGGTCCATCCTTACTTGGACACCTTCGTCATGGTCTTCATGGATGATATCTTGGTGTACTCTCACACTCGACATGACAATGACACACATCTTAAGATCGTTCTGAGTACACTAAGAGAGAATCAACTTTATGCTAAACTCTAGAAGTGCCAGTTTTGGATAGAACATATTTACTTCTTGGGTCACGTCATCTTAGAGGCAGGAGTATTTGTGGACATAGAGAAAGTGATAGCTGTAGTCTCCTGGGAGAATTTGAAGAACGTTTTTGAGGTACGGAGTTTCCTAGGGATGGCTGGATACTATAGACGCTCCATTCAGGACTTTTCAGGCCTAGCAGCACCATTGACTTGTCTGACCACAATGGGGGAAAAGTTTTATGGTCAGATTCTTGTGAGTCAGCCTTTCATGACCTAAAGGGAAGGTTTACATCGGCATCGATACTAGTCTTTCCAGAGCAACAAAAGAGCTATACAGTGTATTGTGATGCTTCAGGTATCGGTATGGGTGTTGTGCTTATGAAGGGAGATGGAGTCATTGCGTACGGGTCTCGGTAGTTGATTCCACATGAGAGGAAATACCCGAAGAACAATCTGGAGTTGGCGGCTATTGTTCATTCCTTACACTATTGGAGACACTATCTTCTAGGTGAGTACATTGTTGTCTTCAGCAACAACAAGAGTCTCAAGTATATCTTCACTCAGCGTGATCTGAATCGGAGGTAGTGTAGGTTGGTTGAGTATCTTTAGTCTTTTGATTTCGATCTTGCCTATACGCCGGGAAAGGGAAACATAGTGGAAGATGTGTTGAATTGGAGAACTCAGATTCAGGCAGTTCAAAAGGCCAGTAGTGAGTGGAAGCTTATGGCTCTATTCTCTATGATGCACCTAGAGGTGCATGAAAGACAGGGATAGACTTTCCTATCTTCTTTAGTTGTTACCTCTATACTACTTGATCGGGTAAGGATGAGGCAGTTAACAGACTCAGAAGTCATAGACCTGTGGGAGAGTGTGTTAGGAGAGGACTCTCTTCCTGGATAGAAAGTGGGTGAGGATGAGATCTTTTGTATCCTGGGACGTGTATGGGTGCCAGTAGACATACGTGAGGAGCTGATGCGGGACTTTCATTCCTCAGTTTGGGCAGTTCATCTTGGCGTCACCAAGATATATCAAGATCTTCATTGCCAGTACTGGTGGCCAGGTATGAAGAGGGATGTTGCTAGTTTCGTCTAGAGGTGTTCTATTGTCAATAGCTGAAGGAGGAGCATCAGCGACCAGAATTCCTTTTACAGCAGTTACTCATTCTGGAGGGGAAATGGAATGATGTCGTGATGGACTTCGTGACCGGATTGCCGAGGTCTCTTTGAGGGAACGATGCTGTTTGGGTGGTCGTCTACAAAATTACGAAGGTCGCTCACTTCTTGCTTATCATGGAGACCTTCTGTATCGATGATTTGGGACGACTTTACATCTGAGAGATTATGCGTCTACATGGATTTCCACACTCCATTGTTTCAGACAGATATGCATTCTTTACTTCTCAGTTTTGTCAGGGACATCAGAAGACCTTGGGTACCCAGGTACTTCTGAGTACGACATACCATCCCCTTACAGATGGCCAGTCCGAGTGTATGATCCAGGTGATTGAGGATATTCTCTGAAGATGCATTCTAGGCTTTGTCGGTTCTTTGGAGGAGCATATTCATCTGGTGGAGTTCGTCTATAACAATAGTTTTCTAGAGACTATTCAGATGGCACCTTACTAGGATTTTTACGGTAGGTAATGCCAATCACCTTTTTGCTGGATGGAGGCAAGAGAGAAACATTGTTGGGCCATCGTCTTGTTCAAAAGACATCAGAGATGATAGAGTTGATTCGGAAGAGGATGGCTACAACACAGTCTCATCAGAAGTCTTATGCTGATTATCAGAGACGACCTCTGGAGTTCGATGTCGAGGATTAGATTTTCTTGCGTTTCACATGAAGATTGGGACTCAAGAGGATTCAGAGATAGGGTAAGCTTTCACTGCGGTACGTCGGGCCGTTTGAGGTATTGGAGAGATTTGGGCCAGTTTCTTATCGGTTGTAGTTACCTCAGAGGTATCGGGCTATGCACGATGTCTTCCACATCTCTCAGCTCCGGTGTTACTTTTTAGACCCATCTCATGTCTTTCAGTTGGTGGAAGTTGATCTCGAAGCAGATGCATCATTTGAGGAGCATCCCATCTTGATTGTCGATCACAATATGAAGGTTCTCTGTGGGCGGTCAGTTCCTCTAGTACAGGTGATATGGCATCACAGGCGAGTACTGGACAAGACCTGGGAGGTGGAGGCCGATGTACGATCACAGTGGTCGAAGCTGTTCGAGGTTTCTTCTTCTCCACCTCATTAGGGAAATTTGGGGATGAATTTCTTAATGGTGGGAAGTTTGTATGAACCAGTATCTTCGTTTTAGGTATGCCTTTTGTTTTTCTGGAGTTTTTAAGAAAAATGGAGTTTCTGAAATTTTTTGAAGGACACACCATGTACTCTTTTCCCGCTCGAAGTCGTGTGTTGTCCATGTCCGGGCCACACACACGGTGTGTAGGGGTGATGTGGAGGACGGTTAAAGTGGCATACGGAGAAACCTAGTACACGCCGTGTACTCTAAAAGTACATATCATGTACTTTTTTTTCATTAAATAGTCCGGGGTCGCACCTAATCGATAGAAAAGTCTTCTTCTACAGCTTCTTCATCTGAGAGCACCGGGAATCTTCGTATCTTTGATGTTCCCCCGTTCCTTCGTCCATTATCTGAATCGATCACTGTAGATTGCAATAGAATCGCAGCGGTGAGTTCTCCCTTCTCATTGAGCCTTTTTTTACAATTCCTCATTTTTCTCACTTTATTGTTGGTTGATTGTTTTTTGACATTTTCTCATATCATCGTCGTTATAATAAGAATATTTCATCATGGTTCGCATATGTCGATCTCCAAGGATCGATGTAGGTGGTTTGTGCCTTTCTGTAGAATGAATTTGAATATTTTGTGCAAATTCCACCAATACCCTTGAACGGGGTATTGTGTGTTCCTGTTTTGTCCTTATTGTTTTTCTTATTTTCTTTATTTCATGAGTAGAGGTAATTACTTGTGAATAGGGTAGTTTTTACTATACTTAGGATGTTTTGACATACTTGATATGATTTTTTGGTGTTTTTGCAGTTTCCATGCCTAGTAGTAGGATTGTGAAACCGTTGTATTGTTATGTTGTTGAGCCATAGATTGATATCCAAGTAGTTCTTGATGTTTACATGGATGATACAGGCGCGCTATGCATGTTTATTTTACAGAGGGCTGCGAGAACCTTGTGTAGTAGACCATATGGAGAATGGACATAAGGGCTTATCCAGAGTGTCTCTAATTACGATGCGAGACCATAGGGGGAATTGAAGTTGAGTGCTTCCACATAGATTCTTTAGTTCCTCGACACGGGCCACAAGGGGAATTGACGTTGAGTTCTTCCCTAGAGATACTTTAATATGATATGAGACTATAGGGAGAATTGACGGTGAGTACATACCCATAGAGTCTATTCTATAGGTTAACTAGAGGGGTGATACATTGTGTGCATCTAAGAGGGTTGTTAGTACTTGTAGATTGAACCTTAGGGGTTAGGCTGTGAGAACTTCTTAGAGGTTACCCTTTTTGTTCTACTTGCTTGAGTGGCAGTTACTTTTTTGTGGATTGTTACTGCTGTGCATTATTCTATTTCCTGCTTACTGTTTACTGCTTAGTGTACTTTACCTACCATATATTCACTGACTATTAGGCACATATCTTTTGGTGGATGCCTATTGGGACCTTATCTCACACCCTGTTTGGGTCATGCTATTGGGCCCAAACTGATTATATTGTTGCAGGTATAGATAAGGGCAAGAGCCCTTCTACATCAGGTTCTTGATTGCACTGGAGGTGGAAAGAATGGGACCAAGGTGAGGCTTGTGATGCTGAGGAGTTGCTCATTTGTTGGCACTTTGGTTTAGTATTGTATTCAGCATTGTGACTTTTTTGGATGTTTTCCCAGACACATATGCATTATACATCATTTACATATATTTCAGCTCCAGTTGTTTATTTATCAATCATCCACTATTTACTCTTGTATGGATGTCTACTGTTTTTTCTATTGTTGTTATTGGATTTCGCTTCCATTGTGTACTCTGCCAATGAGGGCATAGTTTTCCCATTATCACACCAATGTCCCTCGCTTCTAGTCATCGGCCTCTGGCATTTGGGGAAATGAGCATGAGGCCATGTGACCAACCAGGTAGGAGGCGCCTCTGGGTGGCTTTCGGAACCGGGACATTACAAGTGAAGCCTTGGGAAGAATAGATAATATTATGTGTGACCTCCTATCCTCTAGATACTTACTCTTTCACTTATGTTAATTAATATCGCTCGGTGACTATGTCTACAAGGAAAAAAAGTTTTTTTGAGGTCTCGTGAGTCCTTAAATAGGTCTCAGGGTATGAGATTAGACATAGCTATCCTAGGATTGGTTTTTAGACATAATTGGATGGGTGATAGAGGATTAATCCAAATGATGATGGGTGATACAACCATTCATCTCAACACATACAGCAAATAAACCCATTTGAAACCACTCCACCTCAACATGAATCCATGAAATACCGTGGAATAAATCATGATGCCACTCAACTCCCTATTTATCATAGGTGTACCATATTTCTAAAAATAGTCACCAAAACATCCATATATTTATCAACATGTCATGGAGATGTATTTATTTTTCTACATCCACAATAATCACATGCATTTATCATGAATTTATATACATTTTTAGTGTATTCCTCTTTTATTCAACAACATGGGTGAATCACAATAATCATTGCAATATTTTTTTAATTTAATATCATTATACCAAGCATCGTCAGATTTTATTTCATCAAAATATAAAAATTGTAGAACTTATTTCACCTCCTAGAAGATCATCCATAGATATGGATCTTCCACATGTATTAACCTAGATTGAGCACATGAACACCTCAATGATTGACCATATGAATAACTCTAGACCGACTGTGTGTGATCAAAGACATAAAGAATATTCTTTGATTCCAATCCAATTGACTATAGTATCCTAACTCATGTCTATTCACCTCAACAGTTTTCCTTATTACCTTAACATATTTCATTGAAATACCTATGTATTTAGTTAAAAGTTCAATGTACCCTTACACATAACCTCACCACATTTATGTGGTGAATTTTTTTTTCATTTTACTTATACAAATCATTCACAAATCCATCATTTCCATTATAGAGGTTTTGTGACCTTTACATAGTTATAGAATTCATTTTTTACCTTCACACACCTACTTATTTCCTTTATGTAGGTAATGAATTTCTAAATCAACCTTCACAAAGGCAATGTAATTCACACCTTAATTTTACATAACCAATGAACATCTAACTCATGTTTTACCTTTGTATAATTAAAATTAATGGTGAAACCATCACCTAAGTAATGAATATTTTGTAATAAGGATTTTAATAATAATTGTTTTTTCGATTAGTCCAACAGATCCTCAATTTTGGGACCAATTATATTTTTTTTGCTTTAATTATGGTAGCCATGGATATAATTGGGCCTAGTTATGGAGTTTGGATAAATAATATGAGATTCTAAGTGTTATGGGTGTGAGGAGGTGATGTCATGGTGGTAGAAATGAGGAATTTCCTAGAAAATAGTACATGCACCCTCCTCCTTATATAGTATGATGTATTAAAGAAGAGAAAAATAGAAGAAGTTTTTTGTTAGGTGAAATTGGAGGAGTTTAATAGATGGAATCAGAAAATCAATGGAAACGTAGATGGAAATCTAAAAAAACATAATCCAAGAGGAAAATCAAGCCAGATGGAAGGTAGGTAGATAGAGATGGGGGGATATGGAGGAAGAAGAGGTGGGAGGAAGAGAGGGAGGAGGATGAGGGTATTCGGTCATAAAATGATTGTCCCACTGCTTTAGGGATAATAATGAAATAAAATAATGTGAAAACATGAAAATAAATGAACTCCAAATATAACATGGAAAACCCATAAAAATGAAAGGGGAAAAAACACAGGACAATAGAAGGATCATGATGGGTTAAAGTAGGTATATACTTACTCGCTATTATAAGGAAAACAAACCTTTTCAATTTCTCCCTTGAATATCCGATGAAAACACATCACAAAATACCACAAAGAATGAAGAACCGTGGGTGGTGGTAAATATGGTGAGAACTACGAGATGAGAGATAGTAATTTTATGGGCCTCTCCTATCCCATATTTCCTCGAATCTTGATTCTCTCCAAGGATGTTGGGTTTTCCACCCACAAAACCTACAAAGATTCCTTACCTTTGAAAAATCAAAGGGGATGTGCTATCTTGAATGAATAAGACATCCAACACATCTCCCACATAATGATTTATAGAGAACGAATTACATATCCACGCATCCTTTCTATATACCAATTTATATATCACATGTCTCTTCCGGGCTAGTTGATTATCTACACCATTTGAAATTATTAGATCCAATTCCCTTTATTATTAAATATTCTATATTTTATTTACGGTGAAATTTATACATGCCCACACTTCCTTCATCCCCCACGTCTGGGACAATGTCATATTGTACCCCAATGTGCTTCTACATGGATTGAAAAGATAGATTCCCTATACTGTGAAAGGCTCTCTGGCTACCACAAAATAATGAAACCTTCTTTTCTATGTTCCTGAGATCCTCCAAAAAATTCTCATCCAAATTGCCTATTTTCATGGTTTTTTATCTACTATTCACTCTTCCTCTACCATGGATGAAGCCACAATTGACAATTACATTGAAATCCATATCACTTAACCTCCTACAAGAGTAATCACATAACCCATAGAGGATTTTCTCCAGTCATAATCTCCTAGAAAATATAAATAGAATTTCTTATGATAGTGAAATATGATCCTACCTAACATAATGTAGTATCTAAGGTCTTGTTGATGTATCACAGGATCCTCCTCACTATGTTCCAATGATCCCATCTAGGATTTTCTATGTACTTACTAAATGCTCCCATTGTATGTGAAATATCATTTCTTGTAAAAACCATAATCAACATCAGACTCCCCACTACAAATGCATATGGTAGTTGACACTTCTCGGTCCTCTCGGATTCACTTTTAGGGCTCATCAAAGATGATTATGTGAAAATTATTGGAAGTGTGGTAGATATTGGCTTAAAGTATTTCATGTTGAACTATTTAAATACATTACAAATGTAATTTTTCTATGATATCCACATTATCCCATTATTTCAATCTCGTTAAATCTATATCACAAGAATCATTCTTTTTCATCCCATGTCTTTCATAAAAAACTCTCTATCTAATTTTGCCTTCATCTCCATGATCTAAGCTTTCATGGGGACTGTAACCAACATGTCATCAAAATGTAACTGAATAATGAAGAATCATTTCCATTTGAACCCCAAAAATATGAAAAGAATATAAATTAAGTATACTATATCCACGTCTCATTATATAGGAATGAAATCTCTTGTACTAAAACCACAACAATTGCTTGAGACTGTATAGATATTTATTCAACCTGAAAACCATGATCTCATTCACTTCTTCTAAAAATACTTCTGTTTGTTGCATATAGATCTCTCCATCATGATCACAATGGAAAAAAGATGTATTCACATGCCTCTACACTTGATGTAAATCATATGTAGAACACATCTCTAAAACTATCTAAATAGTCACTTGTAAAACAACTGGTAAAATATTTCATTAAATCAATACGTTCCTTGAACAAATTTTCTGTGTCCACTAGCCTTTCATGATATCTTTCCCCTATATCATTTTAATCTTGATTGATATTAATGACCCATTTTATACTACTATCCTTCCTTCTATGAGGTAATTGATCAAGATCCCAATTTATGTTCTTATTTATAGATTCATGTTCCACCAGCATCACCACCTTCCATGATCATACATTTGGACACTGTGTCACCTCCATAAAAGATTATATCTATCCATACTCTGTTAGGAAGTAGTACATAGTGTTTCTCTCAGTGACATAGTCGGAGTTCCATACTGGTGCCCTTTTCTCCCATGTTGACCTTCATCGTGTAGACACAATAGGTACTTGACTATCGTTCTCTAATAATTACTCAAAAGAAACTAGTTCATCCTTGTATTCATCCTATAATTTAAATTTTTTAGTTTCTCAATTCACATTCTCTATGTCTCCAACTATTTTCATTTCTAACTTATCTTCTACAAAATTGATATCTATACTAATGATAATCTTGAGGGCAGTGTGGTCCCACAATCGAAATCCCTTCACACCATCAGTATACACAAAAAAATCATTTATTTGATATTGAATCGAAATTAAATCATTCATGGTCTTTAAATATGCATATACTGGACATCCAAAAGTCTATAACTGAAAAAAGTCAGTGGGTTTACCAGTCCAAATTACCATCAGGGTCTTTAGATCAAGACCTATTGAAGGAGATAAATTGATCACATAACATGTGGTATTCACTATTTCTGAAAAAAAGGTTTTTGAAATTATTGCAGTCTTCAACATCACCCTTATTCTATACAACATGGTTTTTTCATTTTCTCGGCCACTCCATTTTTTCAGGATTTTACTCCACCATGAACATTCTTTTTATTCCTTCCTATTAAAAAAACTAACAACTCATGTATTTTATATTATCTACAATTTTCATTAATTATGAACTTGATCTTATTTTAGATTCATGTTATTTCCTTTCATTGAATTTTTTTAAGACATAAAAAACATATGATTTCCTCTTGATTGGGTACACTGAAAATCTCCTGGAATACTAATTAATAATGGATATAACAACCTTCCTCCTCCCATGTATGTAACTGATCATTTCCAAACATCAGAATGGATCAAATATAATATTTACTTTCTCATTATTCTTGACATCCCAAACATTAACCTATATTTCTTTCTCAAAACACAATGCTCACAAAATGTTAAGGATGCCTTTTTAAGAACTGGACATGACTACTGATCTCAAATAATCTTCAGGCCTCATTCTATGATATGTCTATGATTCTAATTCCATAATTTAATCAATTATTACAACGATGTAGTTAACACAAAAATGATATCTTCCTCCTTGTGTTTTTCATCCTTAAGAATGTACATGGTAATAGAGATCTTCTATTCTATCATTACCAAAAAAACTACCTTATCAATTATCATCACACCATCATAGGTGTGATTCTTTCATCTGATGTCATCAAATTGTACCAAATCCAATATTCTCTTCTTCTGTCCCTTCACATGGTGTACTCCATGGATGGATTGAGAAATACCATCATGCATCTTCAATTTTATGGTACTAACTCTAGAAATCTTTACGATGTGATCATTTCCCTTCTATACAAGTCCTTTATGTATAGTTCCATATTGGTTAAAACATTCTTGTCCAGGCATAATGTTCCATGTTTCTCCTGAGTCAATTATCAATGCATTGATGAGATACTTATTCCATCTAACAGTTGTCACCACTTCACTGACTAGTATTTATCCACTTCCAAGAGTAGTAACCATATTTCCCAATGATATATTTTTTTAAAAACATTATTTTACAATAATACTTATTAACGTTCCCCTTGTTACAAAAATTATCACTTGTGACACTCATATTTGTAATCATAAATATAGACATGTCATGATTTTGGCCACCACTAGAAAAATTCTCTATCATCCTTCCTCTCTCCATTGACATACACTCTACTTGCGGTGAACTTTCCTATCTATCATCCTTATTCTTGCACTGAAATTGTTCTCCAAGAACTATGATTATAACTTCATTGAAAATTAGCATATCTATTAGGATATTTCTGGTGAGGTTGTTGATGAGTTGGTCATACAAATTTGGAGAACATCTTAGTAGAATCTATACATGTTCTGCATCCAAAAGTTTATAAACCAACACCATGATAAGGGTGAAATCAGTTTTGAGGGTGTCGATGTGGTATTTCACCAATGATGACTCCACTATTCGAAGAGTTTACATCATTCACATCTAGAAAATTTTGTTGTTTGGTTGCCTTGCCTTGTATAACTTTATCGTAGTATCCCATATTTCCTTCACAATTTTTCTCCATATTGTTTGATAGGATCCAATGTTATAAATCCAAATAGATGTTGGTAATATAATTCATATACATGTGATTTCATTTCTCATCTATCATACCCATTATCTTTTCACCAATTCCCAGTAGGGAATTATCCCTTTTTATTAAACCCTTCAACTTCATTTTACACAATTAAAAATTATTCCCCATGAATTTTTCGATCTCGAATTTGACCAACATTTGGACACGCCACCAGTCCAGAACCTCCTCTACTTCACAATGGTATATTTAATAATCTCAATTATTTCTGATATTAATGATAAACTTGATTCATAATCACCTGGATTACTCAAATTTATGAGAATTATTAATAACCAAAAAATTAACTACATCATGACAAAACCTTCCTTTAATACAACTTATTAGGACAGAAAATGTTATTACCACTAATGTAGTGATAATTATGATATAACAGAAAGTGAAAAAAGCAGAAAAAAATTAACACCAGAAGTAATGTGGAGAACCCCCCCCAAAATGAAAGAGGTAAAAAACATGGGAAAATATAGAGATCAATATAGGTAAAAGTGTGTACAAACTCTCTCACTACTACAAGGAAAACCCCCTAAAAAATTTTCTATTGAATATCTAGGTAAAACATTTCACAAAATACCACAAAAATGATGAATCATGGATTATGTTGAAGAAGATGATATCTATTCTAGGTGATAGCCTCCTTTTATAGGCCACTTACATTCCCTCTGACCTCAAATCTCATTATTATCAACATTTGGTGGGGTTGAACACCAACCAATCCTACAACCACACATCCCCAACATTTGATAAATCAATGTTGGGTGTCATCTAGAAAAATGTTTTTTCCTTTAAGAGGAGAATATGCAAGTGTTTGGAGGTAGAGTTTGGGGTGGGGGTGTGGGGAGAAGGAGGCTAAGGGTGTAGGGAAAAGGAGATTTAGGTAGAGGAGGAGATCTTGGAAACTAGTGAGGTCAAAGGTGGAGGCCAAGGTGAGGAGAACAAAGAGAATGATGAGCTGTGATATGGGAAGGTGGAGACGATGGGTAGGCATAGAGGAGAACTGACAGGGGGAGGTGGAGAGGTAAAGGAAAAAATGGAATGTAGGGGTGAAAATATTGACTGGGAATATAGTGAACATTGGGGCCATGCATGTAATCCCTAAAATAAAAGTTTAACATATAATTACATATATTTATGATGATTCAATTTTGAGTTTATTAACTATTGAATTTATGTGTGATTTCTAAATTCAAATCATATTAAATGAATTGTTATTAATATGTTAATAAAAATAAAATTCATTCATTTTAGATTTATAAATTAATTATAAAATTATAAAATTATAATAATTTTTTAAATATGTTAAATATGAAATTGTATATATAATAACATTGAGTTACTAAAATGAGCATAAAATAAAAAAAATAATTCAAAAAAGATTATAATTTTAGGAAAAAAAACTATTAAATTGTATATTTTATTTTATTTTTAAATAATAAATCGGTATTATCAAAAAAAAAATCTTAAATGAATGGAATATTTTGAAATTTTGAAGTTATTTGACTCGATATTTTCCAATGATGTGAGATAATATCTTATGGATTTAATATTTATATAGATTTCCTTGGTATGAATAAATTCATAGTTAATAATTAAATGAAATTTAATATATTAATCCTTAATAAATTGAAATAATTTTACAATAATGTTTAGAATGAAATAGATAAAATTTAATATATATTTTCCACTATATTAAATTTTACAAAAATGGATGGAAATATATTAAACAAAAATGAAATGAGATTGATGAAAAGGAGAAATAAGATAATTATGAGGAATATTTTCCAAAAAAGGATGGAAATATATTAGAAACCTATAACATTAAAAATTTATTTTTATAATACACCAAAATTTATTTACTCTAAAAATTTAAATATCCATGTCATAATCTAATTATTTAATTAAAGAAGATAAAACATTAACTGAAAATATTTATAATATTTTATAAAATATAAATATTCAGAAAATTAAATTTTTAACATTTATATATTTTAAATATTTAAGGTATTAAATTTTTTTCGTAGAATATTTATTTTTAATATTCAAATTTATTATTTTTCAACTTTTATTAATGTTAATTTAATATTATTTACTTCGAAATTTAAAATAAAGTGCAATAATATTTAAAAATATTAAATAAATAACATTAATTAAATAATTAAATATTTGAATATATTGTTCGATTATTCATAAAAAAATTAAATACATTTAATATTAATACTATATATACTAGTTGAGAATTTTAGAATAATTAGAATATTGTAAAATAATTTTATTTTATTAAAATTTTAATGTGGATTATAAAATATTAAATAATTAACATGATTAAAAAAATTATTTTCTTTAAATTTTTTTTTCTGGTTTTTTAATAAAAAATATAAATTTTTATTAATTTAAAGATTTGAGTAGAACCACACCCCTATATTATTCATTCTTCATTAAACATTGTTTCCATCTTTATGGTTTTACCCTAATAGCATATTTATTACTCATTTATTTTTTCTCCCCTTATTTTAGGCAACCTTTTCACTATATAAAGCCATGAAACATTTTCATACCAGCAAAAAATCCATCATGCCTTCTTTCTGTGTTCCATTTTTGGGTGACTTCTTCCTGTATCATTAGAAAAGTCACGTTCCTCCCAAAATGGGTCAAAAAAAATTATTACATTCATTCAAAACAACTTATGTCGGTGTGGGGCCCTTCTTCACTACTAAAATTAAAGTAAAAATCCCCAGACAACAAATGTTTTTCAGAATGTATCGATGAATTTTTTTGATCATCTTGTTCATTTTGAGTACCAAAAGTCCCTCTATATATCACATGTTGGGAACATCCACTTTAACAACATGCTAATTTTTTTTGGGTTTCACTCAGTGTTCATGGGATGGATCGATTAGAAGTCACTCAATAACATAAATCCTAACATAGGAACAAACATCACTTTAAAGAGACTTAACCAAGAAATCATTTTGGTACACAAGGAGTGGATGATGATACATTTTTGGGAGAACATCTTTGATCTATTCTGGAACCATAATTGATTTATTTCGCAGGCCTATTTTTGATTCCATATTCATATTTTTTTAAAAAAAAATTATTTTATACTTTTCTATATAGGATATTGAGAAATATTTGGAGCATTGAAAATTAATGAAATGTTAATTAAACTGGAACAAATCTATGAGGATTGTAGTACATTTTCTTTATGTATCAAATTTTCGTAATCCATATTTAATTATTTATGTAAGAAACAAAACAAATGAAAAAAAATTGGAGATTGAAATAAATTTCTTAAGAGGGTTTTTTCATGTTGTGAGGACCTTGAGAGAAGATGTAGATTTTTATAAATGGGAATAAATGATTTTAATTTCCAACTCACCAACTACATTTCTTTGGTGGGTGTTCTTTTTGTGAATGTTTGTTGTCCGTGTCACGTATGAGCATCTTGGGAAAACAAGTGTTTAAAAATAGACGTTGAAACCTATAATAGTTTATCTAGTGTATAGGATGATTAAAAAAGAGGAGGTAGTAGAAGAATTTAGAGAATTATGTAATTTTAGGGGAGTTCTAGATCAAACATCATTTAGATGCAAGACCGGGCCGTGACAATGATAAGGGAGCCTAGAGGAGACTGAGATAATTAATCTGGGAAGTCATGTTACTCTTCTAAAATACTTCTACCTTTAATTATTCTATTGTTATGATCTCAATATTGTTTCTTTTTTTCACATTGAAAGTATTTATTAACTAAATTCTAAGGGGTGATTATATTTATTTGATCAATTTTATACTTCATTCTCATTTATTATCTTATGAGTCACTTCTCTAAATCTTATTGTCATCCATATATTTCTAAAACACTTAGTTGTTTATAGAAAATTGAATTATGGGGATTGATATGATTTGTAAATACTCACAAATGGATTTATAGTGTATTTTAGTGATGAGTAATTGATGGAAATCTGTGCGGAATTAGCTAGAAATAATAACAACTCATACCTTCTAACATTTATGAATGGGAGAAATATTTTATTAACATATGGATGCTAAGATTTATAAATCAAAATAAATAGCCTCCCTAACATAATCTTTTATGTAAACATATTGATCAATTGAAATAGTCATTTTAGGACTTCAATTATGAAATACTTCGAGAATCATAAATTGAATTTATAGGTTTATAAAAACAAGAATTTTAAATTTTTCACCAAATGAAATTTAAGGCAGTTCAACTACGAATTTAGGAGACGGAGG
This sequence comes from Viscum album, assembly GCA_963277665.1. NCBI lineage: Eukaryota > Viridiplantae > Streptophyta > Magnoliopsida > Santalales > Viscaceae > Viscum > Viscum album. The sequence goes on along the minus strand of OY728156.1, from coordinate 1,962,653,417 downwards.
AAGAAACATCAATTGGTAAGTGTGAAAATGAAGTAGAAAACAAACTGCTTTTGAAAAGATTTATAATATAGGTTAATATGAATATTTTTGAATATATTTCAAAAATAAAACTCATTTTTACATTAAAATATAAACACGGTTTTCTAAATGAGACATTGAAGCTTATAAAAACAAGGATGGGGGTTTAGAACATTCTTCAAATCAATGAAATTTTTTTCATACTATAATTAACGAAACTTATTCAAACCCACATTTTTTAAACTAAAATAATATCAGCATTTTTTATCGTTAAAATTAGAGTATTTTTATGACGGTATCCAAGATAGTTTTTACAAATAAATTGGTTGAACCTTATACCCTGTATTCATGTCAATGTAGCTTGAACTATGTTAATTATATTTTTAAAATTCAAAGTGGATACTGATAGATTTTTTATTTTGAAATGGTTTTCTTACAATTATTTGATGAGGGGATCATACAAGGGCATATGATTGACTCTAGGGAAATTTATTGACTCCCAAGAAGGGTTAGTGTATAATTTGTTGATTTCAATCAAAACTCATTACACAACTAATATGTCCTGATTTATGTATAAGACACCACATCCTCATAGTGAATTTTGGATAAATTCTCATGATAAGTTCAACTGGAGGCTTCAAATCTAGCTCTTCATATGATAGTCAAATGGTGTTTTCAATAAATTAGCTTTTTTTATTTCTACATTTCCCACTAAAAAAGTTCTCTTTAGTCATTATAATAACCACTGGTAAAAAATTATTTTTTATATAATTTAAAATTAGGGGTATTATCTTTCAAACCACCACTATTTTTTAAATATTTATCAATAGTTCGGTTTAAACTTCCACTTATCTTTAAAAATTAACCTATATTTGACCCCCTCCCCGACCTGATGCCCTAGACCCTCACTCCTAACCTGGATCCCCTGAACCCATGACCTCCCCTCCCCCTCGATCAACCACACCTATCCCTGACGATGGTGATCATCCCTACCCCTCTCATTTGTTCCTCTTTAAGATTCTAGTAACATCACCTCCCCGGTGCTCATTCCTCTCCCTGATGTATGTGATTGTTCCTCCCCCCTTAGCCCCTCCTCTCAAAAAAAGTGAACTCGCTTATCTTTGGTTGCTCTCCCTTCCCCCAATCCCCTTTTTCCTTGATGGATCACCCCTAATCCCCAATGTAAATCTTACCTCTTCCCACCATCACATATAATCCGTGTGACCCTAATCCCACCTACTACCCGACGATGAGCCCACAGATACCCCCATACTGTTTGACGGTTATCCACAATAGCCGCCATAATACCATTTTCCTAGAAAGTGTGATCCCCAATCAAAAATTATAATATTTTTATATTGTATTATTGGATTTTCTATACCATTATGCAGTGTATCATAATGTATGATTGGTTTGTTTATATAGTTTTTACAGAAATCATTCAAATTTGGAGTAGAATATTAATTCTTGAAAAATAAAGGGATGTATTTCACTCTCTAATGAATATTGTTATTGTGAATAATTCATTTCATCTTAACTCATGATATTATTTGGTTTCTCAAAATATTGTTTTATTAAATATTCAAAAAATCTACAAAATTATGTAAGTTCACTTTAAAAAAAAATTTAATTTATTTTTTTAGAATTTTCAATTTTCTTTTCTAATTTATTAATATTATTATGATTTATTAATATTTTTTCCAATATAAAAATTAGAGGCACATATTGTGTGAGTTTAACATTAAACATATGTTTTGGGTGATTTGATAAATTTTGTATCATGATTATGTAATGTATTTAAATTTTTTTAAATTATTTGTTTGGGAATTTTCTATATATTATTTCAAATCAGGGTTTTAATAATTTTTGTTTATTTTTATATTTTAGAAATATTGATATCCATTTTAAGTGATATATTATTGTTTATTATTTATATATTTATAAGATATATTTTTAAAATATTCAATATTAATCGGATGATGAAAGAAATGTTATGAATGATTTGATAATTGTATACTTGTCTTTTCATCATGAATTTATATACCCTATATACATATTTTTAGGATAGAGTCGATGATCAATATAGATGATGTTGGGTTATGTTTAGTTTTCATTCTATAAGATTGATTAACCATTGATATCTTTATATTTTAATTTTCAGGGAGAAGAGTGACAATGCAATACATATGTGTAAAAGTAGTATTAATTTAACAAGATACACCGAACTGTATGCTAAGGGTTTGGAAGAATTTTTAGATAATGAAATTGTGACACTAATAAGTGTATGTTAAAAAAATATATGTGTCCTGATTTAAAATTAAAGTAATGGAAGAATATAAAGGATTTATATTAGAATTTGATATTGAAATTGTCTCTTTCTCAATATTTATAGTGTATTTGGAATGGTGACTCTAATTTTTTAGAAATTAAAAACAATTACAATTCTATCAATGGAATATAAATTGACCTTCTATAGGAGAATTCATTTTGAAATTTGATAAATGATGTAGTAATCTTTGCATGATACAATGTCTAAATTTTAAATATGTCAACAGAACCTTCGGTTGATCTTGAGTAGGTTAATATATCTCAAAACTTCATTGACCAAGAAAATAGTTTTTTAGAATTAGTTGAAAATAATAAACCAGAATTTTATGAAGGGCGTACCAAATATTCAATGTTTTTTTCTACTTAAGTTTTATAATATCATGTCTCTCTATAGAATTATTAAAACATAAATGTCCGGGATTTAATATTTTTTCTAGGATGAATGTTGTTAATATAATATCCCTATATCGTGTTATGAGATGAAGAAATTCATCAATAGTCTGGGAATTGATTATACAAAGATTCATGCATGGAAAAATGTTTCCATGCTTTACTGGGAAGAATATTCTGATAAAGAAGAATGAATAAGATGTAGTACATAAGATGGAAGTCAATGAACAATAATGAGAGTATAAAACAATTAAAATCCAAGAAGAAAAAGAAGAAAAAATATCTTACAATGATATTATGTTACTTTCACTTGAAACAATGCTCTAAAATATTATTTATGCCATCAAAGACTGCATACGACATGTAGTGGAATGTTCTGGATATACATGATGTCTTGATGGGACAATCATACGATTCAAAATCATGGAATTTGATTGATTCATTATATCCATATTTTTCTCCAGATCCAAGGAATGTTTTTTTGAGATTGTCTTTTGATGGTTTAAACCATTTTCATACTTTAAGTACTAATTAAAGAATTTGGCCAGTTGTATTGGTCCCTTATAATCTACCAACATGGATTTGAATGAATATGACGTATTTCAATATTTCGATAATTATTCTGAGAAATAAAATTCCTAAATATGAAATTGATTTATACCTTCATCCTCTAATTGAAGAATTTCAAGAATTTAGGGATGGTCAAGTGGAAATATATGATGATACAACAAGGGAACTATTACAAATCCATTCTTATTTATTGTGGACAATTAGTGAATTTCATTGACTAGGAAATATATTCAGTTGGAACACTGATACTGGTTTTTCATGTCCTATTTTTATTTTTTATTTTTATCCTCAATGATTACCTCATATAAGACGATGGTTTTCTATGTCTCATCATCAATTTATTGATCCTTCTCATATATTTAGGGTTTAGAAGGTACAATTCAATGGAGATAATGAATTAATAGATACTTCAAAGGTGTTATCTAGTTTAAAAATCATGGGAAAATTAAATAATGTCACTAAATAATTTGGAAAATGAATTCAGTTTAAGGGAGTGGAAAATGGTACTAGGTACAATATTTGAAGAATATGGAACACAACCATGAGTGAAAATGAGTATATTTTTCAAACATCCTTATTTGATGTTTAATTTGGTACATCGTAATCTTGATGAAAAGAATATTGATAAGATTTTCAATGATAATTTAATTTTCAAATTACTTAATGAATAGGGTAAATAAAAGGATCACATTAATGCTCATATAGATTTAGATTCAATCAACAAAATTCATGGTTTATGGGAAAATGATAAGGAAAAGTATACTTTGTCTATTTTTATAATAAAAAATCCTGATAAATACATATTCTTACAAATTTTAGTGACTATAAAATTTATATATGGATATTCAAGTAATATATCAAGGTGATTTCATATAAAAAATAGATAGTTACATGGAATGAAAAGTCAAAACTTACATATTCTGATAGAGTAGTCATTTCCATTAGAATTACATAATACATTTCCTAGAAAATTAATTGTATTTCTAGTTTAGTTTTAATCCTCTTTAGAGGTATTTTTGGAAAAATCTAAATTTGAATGAGCTTTATAAACTGTAATAAATACATTTTCTTGACACTTTTTCATTTGGAGATGTTTATTCCCCTCAATTCTTCACATTCATGATTTCTTTTACTATTCATTTGGTTGAATAAGAAATACATAGTGAACTAGTACGTTATTGTTAGATGTATCCAATTGACATGTTTTTTATATTACTTTTATTTTCATTGGTGAATTCAATTTTATAAAATAATTGTGAATTTTTTTTTGTATATTTCTTTTTTTCATTATGTAATGAGTACATTTGAAATCTTGTTTGAGGAATGAAGATCTATTATAAGGCTCTACTAAAAATGGTTTCATGCCCAAAGAGTGCATGACCTTCTTTTCTAGGTATTTGGATGGGATTGGGATTATATTCAATCATTTGGTATCCGTTCATGACATATCCACTAATTCTAGTTCTCGAAAACCATTCATCGATATTTTCAACAATTAGAAAGGAAATTGGAAAAGTGTTTTATTTTACACTTCGTGAATTGGAGTTCCTACAAGCACATATATTTGTTCTATTCAATAGTTTACTATTGATCCATTTATTAAAAAATTTAAATTTCAAACAATGTATCAATTGATTGGTCAAGGACGAAATGAGATGGAATTAACAAAAGTTGTTATTGAGGTGATTTTCGAATTGTTCACACATCGTGTATGTATATACTCATATTTCTTTTTATTGACATGTAATTATTTTTACTCTTTTAAAAGAAACACCTTATATATATATTTATAAATAATTAATGTTGAAAATTGATATGAAATATCAAATGATTTTATTTTTTTTCCTTCAGGCCCTCAAAGTAATGATATGAGATTTTATTCCTACAATATTCATGGCTTCAGTTTTCAGACAATTTATCATGAACAATACGCGAAAACCCAAAATAGTCGTGTATTTAAACATTAAGAGGTGGGATAAAATATAAGGATGAATGATATAATTTAATTAACCTATCATTGCTAGTTTTGAGTTTTCCTATTCAAATACAAGTGGGTCAACAATGATAGGGTTATATTGAAAGAATAATCACATTTTAGTTCAGTATAATTCTCTCTCTTGATCCATACCAATTAGTGTGCATAACATGATCCATTTATATTGGATTCACAAGAGAATATATTTTATTATATGGATGATGAAAAAAAGGATGGGGGTTATTTTCTACTTAAAAAAGATGGACTTTTATGATATGGGTGATAAATTCCAATTGGAACTTTTTGATAGTGAACCTCATCAACCACAAGACATTCAACATCTTTTTTCTGAAAATATTGAAAAAATAGAACTTATATGAGAGGGTTAAAATGAATCACTCGTCACATTGGAAGAAGATAACAATGAATACAATAAAGATGAAGATAATTGAATATAAAAAATGGTAATGAAAATATATTACAGTTTCTCATTTGTAAGTGATTCATTCATATATACATTGATCTAGTTTCCTTTTTTTAAAGAATTTTAGTTTTCCATTGTTTATAAATTTAATATCTATGAACCATTTGATTTTAAATATTTCCAAGAATAAAAAATTTCAATGATCCTAGTTGATCAAAATCTTCAAGAATGAAACTACTACCATCAACTTCATCAGATCAAATTGATTACATTGTACCTGATACTACTATAAATCTAGTTGTCTCCCCTGATAAAATTTGTAGCGCATCGTCCAATTCACCTCTTGTGATGGCGATGTAGATCACCACTCTTTCTAGGGGATATTGATGAGTTACCAGAATTGGTATGTATGTCATTGTACAAAAATATATATATATTATTAATTGTTTAATTAACATTCCAAATAGATAAAGATAACAATAGAAGGGACATAAATATGAACCTGGAAGATGTATGTGACCTAAAGGACTTAATGATTATCATTATATTTGATGAGTTTATGGTGCCTATTGGTGACACTTCTAGAATCTATGATAATATTATTTTGAAACATTATTATGAGATGATGATATTAAAAATGAATTATAAATATTGGAGGCATATTCATGAAACATAGAAAAATGAGTTCTTTGATACTCAAGAAAATGAAATATTAAATTAATATTACATTAAAACTAATTTCAAATAAATTGATAAATTTTTTTAATATAATTATAAAGTGTTGCATTTTTATTTCATGATTTTTTTCATTTTTAGGACTCTGACTCCATTTCACAACCATGGACTCTGAAAATATTTGTCCAGAAATTGGGATATTTTAATTGGTGATTGTGGTGATAGTTTGGTGACATGTCTATAAGATCATGATAAATGTATGAGAAGGTTCCATAAGTCATTTCTTCTGAGAAATGTAAGTGGTTTGTCGATATTAACAGAGATGTGTCTCATGAGATAATTTCATATTTTATAGTATCTTAATAACATAAACATGATGAAAATATAATTCTTATTAGTTTTTATATTTTTTAAGAATTATCTAAAAAATTATTATAAAGCCTGAAAAAATACATTCCTCATATCTTTGGGTCTGATAGTCATTTTTCGAAAAACACGATTTTTGTTTTTATTTTATTCCTTATTATTTATATAATTATTTATAGATCTTGGTTTTTTATAACTAATTTATATTTTTTTATAGAGGATAATGAATTAGGTCACTCTATCATCCAAAAAAAGATGTGGTATAATGTTCCTAGGAAACCCTATGTCAATTATGTAAATGATGCTACCAAATATGTTGTATTAGGTATATTTCATTACCATTTCATTTATTTCGTTTTTATAAAAACATAATAACGAATAATATATTGTAAAAAAAATGAATTTTTGACTCTTTTTCATTAGGATATGTTGTTACCCATTCATTCTTCACAGTCATAATTCAATAGACTGTTCATTTGGTTAAAGAATAAAACGTTGTGGATAGGTACACTATCAATGGAAGTATACAATTGAGAGGTACATTTATATTATTTTTATTTTCTTTGTTGTATTCAATTTTATTAAATAATTGTGTAATTTTTTTTAATATGTTTTTTTTCATCAGGTACATAGGTCATCTGAAATCATATTGTAGAAATAAAGATCAACTAGAAGGCTCCATTGTTGATGGTTACATAGTAAAAAAATTCATGGCCTTCCATTAAAGGTATTTGGATGGGAACAAAACTAGATTGAATCATGTTGTATGTGTTCATGACATCCACACTAATTGCCATTATGTAAACCATTCATCAGAATTTCTAATTGTTAGAAATCCAATTGGATATGGATCATATTTTACACATACAAAATTAGAGTTTTTACATGTACATAGATATGTGCTACTAAATAGTCATATTGTAAACCCATTTATTGAATAATTATAATTGAAAAAATAGGAGACTAAGGGTTCATGCACAAAATGACATAGAATCAATAAATGTTGTTAATAAGGATATTTTCGACTGGATAGACTTTCATGTATGTATATACTCGTATTGATACTGTTGATGTGCAGTTATTTTGAAAATGTTAAATATAACACTGTATAAATATATTTTTCTAGATAATGAATGATAGAAATCGAGATGAAATATCAAATGATTTTAATTTTTTGGATTTAAGTCTATTAAAGAATGCTAAAATATTTGATTCCTACAATATTCATGGCCTTAGGTTTGATACAATTTAAAATGAAGAATATTTGAAAACCCAAACTAGTTGTATATTTATAGTTCCGGTTATGGATTATATAGATAAATGAATGATAAAATTGAATTAAAAAATCATGGTCAGTTTTTAGTTTTCTTATTCAAATTCAAGTGGGGAAAATTTGATAAGTGTAGAATGAATTATTTGTTACTTTTTACTTCTATCAAATTCTATAGCATGATCTATTATGTTATGTATGAAAATCATGATCTGTTTATCTTGGATTCACAAGAAAATATGTCTTATAATATGGATGATTAAATACATGAAGGGTAAGTTGTTTTTGTAAACATAGGGAAGATATACTTATATGATATGGGTGATGTAGATCAATTAGTACTTTGATTTTGTGAACCTCATCAACCACATAACATTGAACAGTTTTTTCAAAACAATATCGAAACAACAATAATTGTATGATATGGGGAAAATGAAGCACACATTAAAATAAAGGATGATAAAAATGAATAAAATGAATATGAAGATGATTGAATATAGAAATTAGTAATGAAAATATATTAAAACTTTCCATTGATAAGTGTTTTTTACATATTTGAATTTTTCTGGTTTTCTTTTTAAATTATTTTTAGTTTTTCATTTTTATAAATTTAATATATATAAACCATTTGAATTATAGGAATGCTAATAACAAATAAATTTCAAGATCCTTGTTGTTCTGTATTTCAGAACATCCTACCATTGTTGTCATCTTCAGCAGATCCAAGTGATGCCATTAATCACAAGACTACTAGCGAGCCAATCATTTCCCTAGATAATGTTTGTATCCCGTCATCTAATTCCCCACCAATGATGGAGAAATTTTTCACCACTATTTTTAGTGGAAATTGTTGAGTTACCATTAATCATATGTATTTCATTGTACAAAAAAAAATATATTTTATTAATTGTTTAACTCATTTTTAAAATTGATAAAGATAAAAATAGATGGGACATAAATATTGTCATGAATGATGTATGAGACATGAAGGAATTCAATATTATCATTCCATTTGAGGAGTTTGGGATGCCTATCAGTGACATAGCTAAAATATATGTGAGGATTCTTAGCCTACTTTCATGCTAGACAATGATCACTCCCATTAATTATAATGATTCGTGGAATATTCCTATAGCATTAAAAACAAGGTCTTTAATACTTGAGTAAAGGTAATATTAATATGATATTACTTGATAACTAATTTAAATTTCATGAGTAAAATATTGTAATATACCTATAACATGTTATATTTTTTATTTCTATATTGTTTTCATTTTGAGGTCGTTGACTCCATTTCATGTCCAAGGACGTTGAAACAATAGGGAAATAAATAGATAGATTTTAAATAAAGCTTATGAAATGAGTTTAGGGACAGATCTCTAAGCTCGTGATAGGTGAACGAGAAACTGTCTTAAGGCATTTCACATGAGAATTGGAATTATTTTTTTGATATTAATATAGATACATCTCATGAGATAATTTCATATTTTAAGTATCTAACAATCATTGACAAAATAAAATTAATATTTTTATTATGGTTTCTATTTTTTACAAAATAAAAATAATACTAATATGAATCATGAAAAAAAAGTCATTCGTCAAGAATTTGGGTCTCAGTGTTTTCCCACAAAAAGAAAAATTTTGGTTTGTATTTAATTCATTATTATTTATATCATTTCTTATATTTCATGTTTTTTTCATACTTGTTTATATTTTTTTTATGATTTTAATGAATTAGTTCACATTTTTGTCCGAACTGAGATGTAGTTTAAAGTGCATAGGAATCCCAATTGTAGTTATGTAAGTAAAACATCCAAATATGTTGGAGTACATACTTTTCATTACAATTTAATTATATTTAATTAATATTGAAGTATAATAATGAAAAATAAATTATAACAACAAAAAATCCTTAAACCAAATAAAATGGGGCCGACTACATGGATCATAAAATCCCAATTTGGTGTTGATTGATATATCTAGTGATCCCCAATTAACATGGATTTTGTATTTATTGTTGTTGTAAAATATTTTCAAATATTATTTCTTTATAGTAATGAAATAACAATGAATAGTAATGAAATTTTTTAATTAGATAATATTTTAATGTTTATATATTTTCAAAATACATTGTAAATATTTTTGTGTTAATAAGTTAAAAATAAATAATTCTTGGATAGAGTCCCTTAAAAATCATTATCGGTTTCCCAAAATGATTTAGTTGCAGTCGTTTTAAGGAAGGATCATCTCGTACATGTATGGAGGATGGGTTAGGATCATACTCTATCATCGTTCATTCGTATAAAATTTTCAAATTTTACTACTGCACGAAATTGTTTTCTGATTAGTGTCGTGGATCTACAATCACAAATATAAATTTCAAGGGTGAAAGAAAAAGAACAAGAAAAAGACTCTTACAAAAAAAACATGAGCAATAGTGGCCAAAAATGTAAAATGATTTAGTTTTTCTTTTTTAGTAGAAGACCAGTATGGTCCCCTAAAGAATTTACAGCCTTATAACCTAATGAGATTTTTATTTTCCTATTTTCATTTAATATAAGGTTCTTATTTTGAAATGTCTATTTTCCTGGAAATGTTGAGCACTGGATATATTGGGGTGGTAGAAGAGATTCTTCTTCTATCCTACTAAAGTGTGCAATGTAGAGAACTGTGTCTTCATTGATGGATGATTAGAAGAATTATGAACCATAGATTAGCCATTTAAACCAAATATCATAGATATTACATCTAAAACCATGAACCTTAAATTATTAACTTTTAACTTTTTTAAAATATAAATATTGAACTTTTAATCATGAAAGTTTAATACTTTATTCATAATAAAAAAATAATACTCCATAAACCAAAAAATGCTATGATTAAATATATTCCATCACATTAATCTAGAATAATTATTCCAAAAAACCTTGTTTCATAAAACCCTTATTCGAAATCATTTTTAGGGATCCTTTTTCAAGGGTTTGGTTCTATTTTTATTGTGATTTGTTTTTGTAATTCTTGTTTATACCTAAAATATGTTAATCTTAAATCTCAATTAGAAATGATAATCATATATTTTACAAATTAAACTCAAAAATTAAACTCCCTGGATGATATTAAATCCTCAAATTCTCACTATCTAGACCTATATCAACCTATGCCAGTCCAAAATTGAAAATAGGATGATGAATGTATCTCAATCCACCTATCTCAGGATCAAATGAAAAATTCATATTAGACCATTCTTTAATATCATTCTCCATCCCCGCAATCCCAAAACCCTAATTTGATATGATTTTTTCATATACAATAGAATGGAATGGTCCCATACCGATTTGGTCCCCACATTATGGACCCATATCCTAGGATTTCAGATCGACCATACTCAAACACAACATCAATTCAACTATGGGAAGCAACATTGTATCCACCAGCACCCCAATCAACCTAAACAACTCCCACCTCATGTCTAAAAAACGATTTCCAACTTCACGAAGGAAAATGACCCATCCACCATGTGGACCACCCCACCGAAAAACACTAGCGATCACCATAACACTGAGGGATGTGCCCCAACCACTCACCTGCAAAATTACATGCTCAACACATGATCTTCTTCACCGAACATCCCCTATACCATGGGATTCTCATCAAGGCAGGTCCCCAAGCCAACACCTGAATAAAATAAAGAAGATAAAATTTAGAGGAAGTCAAATATTATTTTTGTTTGGTTCATTTAAGAAATAATATGCATAAGATGGTGAAAAATATAGTAAATATAATTAAAACAATGAGATGATGTTTCAAGTTTTGTGAAGACAACACATAGAGTGATGAAACAGTTCAACCCATGTGGTTATTACCTCATTCTGGATGGGACATACAAGATAACAATATGGACAATATTTGGTAGTGATCCTCTTACATTCTAACATATTTTCCAAATACCCATTAGAGAGGGAGTATATGTATAATCGAATATAATTGTTTCAATTGTTATTATTTCAAATTTTATCATACATGAAAGTTAGAAACAATTAGGCTAATGAATCAACTTTTCACATGCAACTGTCATGATAACATATACCAATGTCACTCATCCTCTTAAATTTTTTGGAAACATTATTGGTTTTTCAACCATCTTTTATTTTCTGGTTTCTATATTCCATGCTATGTGAATTAATTTAATATATATAGTATTTTTTTACGTTATTGATCTAAATGGTAATATATTGATGTAATGAATCATTTATACATTAGAACAAATATCACATTCCATGTTATAATCCACGACCATGGTGAAAACCCCACAACCCAACTATTTACCACATCCTCATTTTTCATTCCCACAATATGATACTGAGGAAACTAAGTCCAAAAGTAATGTATAGAATTTAGTGTTGATAACAGATGAAGGTCCAGGAAAAAAATAGTGCATCCGATGATTGTGGGAATCATGGTAATATGAATCAATGAAAAATCATTCAATTACAGTAAAAAAAATACATGTTATAAGTTTATATTTCTTCAATAACCCTAGGATCACTCTAGATTTAGAAAAATTATAATATTTGTAGAGGAAATTCTATAGAAACCACAATGAATGATCTAAAAAATTTTAGTCGAAAAGGTGAAATAGATAAAACGATGAAGAACAAGATCAAAGGAAAAAAAAATTACATTGTTTAGAAATAATCTATATTTCCACAAAGAGGGATAATCAGTCCATGAAAATCAGGATACGTAATTAAAATGTACAATATCATAATGAATACATATCTCAAAATGAACATACAAAGAATACAATCCAATGGAACCACTAAATACATAATATATAAATTGTGCTACAGTAATTGATGTAAGAAAGTCTGTAGAACTACAATACCACTATCAACAATGTCTATGAAACTACAGTTACTTTCCTACTGAGTCTTCATTGATATAGTTCTATCTCGGTGTTGTTGGTCAACTATGTTACACTAATTCATCATAGCTACAATTTCTAGTCAGAGTTGAGACCTGATGTGTTGTATGTATGCAAATAGTTGGGATCACTTCATCTAAGAGTCATTTTCACCATTTTAACATTCTCCCACATATATAGTGTTTTGGTATTATGTCATTATTCAATGCTACTGAATTATACAACATACTTAACATGAACTTTTCCTCTTCTCCACTCACTAGTGTGTGCCTTCTATTCAAAGCTTCAATTTTAAGCTGATGATTCCTTAAATACCAACAATTTTCCCTTAAAAATCTATTATTGATCTCCCATATTCATCCGTTAATCCTCCATTCACCAATGAAGAAAAATTGAGGCACAATATTAGCACAAATAACTTGTATAAAAATGGATTTTAGTGATCAATAGAATTCATTTTTAAATCCCTGTAGCGGACTCATAGTGTTTTCTAAACGATAGACATTTTTGGCCCGTCATTATTCCATATATTGTTTACCATTTGGAGGACACTATAAATGAGATTTGTATTGCCTATAGAGACTACCACTTGGAGATCATAATATACTATGTAAAGTTGGCCTATACAGACTATTATTTGGATGTAACTATATCTACCTTTGGGATCATCTATAGTGACAGGAAAATGGTGGTTGATATATCCAAACAAGAAAACACTGATCGTGATTTCTATATGGTTTCCACTATAGGATTTTTTATTTATTTTCAAACCACATTAACATTCAAAAAATAACCATATTTCAAAAATACAATTTTTTCTGAAAAACATCTAATACGATGGGCACACAAATCCCTTTGATTGTTCATATTCTAATATCCACACCCATCATCAAATAAAAATACAATAAAATTTTAATATAATTATATGTATAGATAAAAATCACACATAAAATAAATTAAATGCAATAAATACTTAAATTAATTCATTGTAGAAATGACTGAAATTATGTGATTTTGAAAATATACTAATAATTTCTAATTTTTTTAAAAAAATAAAAAACCACTTATTCTATCATTTAATCAAGGAATCATTTCTGATTGAAATTATATCTAAACATACAAAAAAATAATAATAATAATTTGTTTTTCCTATGATTTCAAGTAATTTTGAGTTTGTTTTCTATACATCTGACTATTAAACAAACGTTTTGGTTTTTTATGACACTACAAGTGTGTTTTCCATCATCTCAATCAAATTGAACCTCTGATGTGAAGACCTTCTACTCAACCATTTCTAAAATCACTCTATATTTTTTGTATGATTTCATGAAATTCAATGGTTGTTTGGCTGGTTTTGACCCCAAACACACCCTTTTGATGGGTTTCAAATCTGTAAAACCCATTTATTCAGTTGTTCTATACAAAAAACCAATTTGATTGATGTGTTGTCTTATCTTACATGTCCCAAATTATAATAACTCGGTTTTCCTATGATTTCAATTCATTCCAAGGTTTTTTTCTATGTAAATGACCATTAAAACCCACATATTTAGTCATTCTCTATAGAACACAATCTTGTATGACATTCTGTTAGCTTTTACACATCATGAATATTAATAATATGGTTTTCCTATGATTTAAAATAATTAGTAGTTTGTTTTCTAGGGATCTGGATATTAAACATGTGTTTTAGTGTTTTATGATAGTAAATGTGTTTTTTGATCATCTTGGGAAAACTCCTACTAAGAATGAAATTTCATCTACTCAACGATTTAAAAATTCACACTATTTCTGTTTCCATTTGATTTTATGTCATTTGAATGCCGTTAATTTAGTTTTTGAATCCAAAGCACACCTTTTTAACGGGGGTCAAATCATTAAAACCCACAAATCCATTTATTCGGAGTAGAACACATGTTCGATAAATGTTTCATCTCTTCTTACATGTCACATATAATAATATGATGGTTCCAAGCTTCATCATGTAAAACATGAACAGAACCACCTAAGAGAGAAGTGGAATTTCATAGAGATTACCACATGAGAAATGTTATCTGTGCCACCCCATGAGTCTGTCACCATAGCACACAATACCCTTCAGTCATATACAGGTGTAATATGGGTATATGTAACATGATCATAGAACCATGATTATGTGAATTATTTTTTAAAACACCATTGAATATACATTCATTTTATGAGGGTTACTTTTTAAATAATTTTTAAAGAGGAAATAGTATTTTTAGTTAATATTAAACTAAGTAATATATTTATATGAATTAAAGGATTTTTGAATTAAATTATATTTTAATGAAAACATTATTATTATTATTATATTAAATTTTATTAAATAAAAGGATCATATAATGTTATGAATGTAATTGTCATTTCTATTATTAAAGTTTGAAAGCCGTTTTTGTCAAAACCCATGAATTTTTTTATAAATGTCGGGATTCATTTTAAAAGTAATAAATTTATATATTTAGAAAATTATTTAGATGAAATTAATATTATTTTTGGAATTAGGTCATCAAAATTATCCATTGGGAAATTTTTCATAATTTTCTGAGACAGTCGAATTTTTGGGTAAAAATTAAATACCATTTAAATATATAATGTTTTTTAAGACATCATAATGACCAAATAGTGATTTAATAAAATACTATAAATGAAATTTTCAGACAATAAATATTTTATCATTAAAATAATGTAAATTTAGGTGTTTCCGATTCATTTTACAAAATACTAGTGGACCCTCCATGAGTTATAAAACATTTTCATATTTTAAATAAATTTCCTTGAGAGTGTGACTCACCTCCACATAAGAAACCCTGTTATTTTAATAATTTAGGAAAACTTCTCTTTAAAATATTATTTTCCACTCCCATTTGGTAAAAAAACATGGGAAAAAACCCTCAGCTGGTTTCTGGTTTTGATTAGTTTAATGTCAAGTGTCCAAAACCTAAATAATAAATAATTATTTCTCCTTTCCTATATAAACACGCCCAAGATCCCACTTCCTCTTCCCTAAAATCCTTTGGAGTTCATCCAACATATTCTCTTTTCTCTCTAGAATCCTCCCAATGTTCCCCAAGATCCCAATAAGCCTCTCTCAAGCATCTCTCACGCCTTTGGAGGCACACATTCAAGTAAGGGATTCTCACTTTTCTTATTCATGTACAACTTTTCTTATATTATTATAACCTTTTATATTAATTTATAAATGATTGGGTACAAATTTTATTCTCCCCCATAAATCCCTCTTCATGTTCTAATATTAATATATCTCTTTTCTTTCTCTTTAATTCCTCCCACGTTCACCCGTTACTATGATGAAATTCCGTAAGGAATTTCTCTCTCATCATTTACATTGAAGACATTATTTTGTGAAATGAATATAATTTCCAATACTTATGTTGGGACATTTTTCTATATGACCCCCTTACTGTTCATTTCATTTACATATTATGATATACCCCCTTCTCTCTCATCATCCTTTTTTAAGAATTCTTATGTCATGCTGTTATGCTGCCAAAATTGCACCCGCAATTTTCCAAACCAATGTCACTGTGTATAGAATACCATGGACATTTCCCTATCAAGGGTATTCACTTTTATGTACATATACATATTTATTATAAATATTTATGTATGTATTAAACATCTATTTATCATGGAATAAAGGAAGATGAATTATTCCATGTTCTATGATCCAGGTGGCACACTTATGCATGAAATGAAATGATTAAGAACGGTGTGCCCTGATAGCGCTCCAATGCATTGGGTAGAGATTAGTATCATTATAAATCAATTAAAATTATGGTTTACTCATGATAATTCAAGTGAAATTATAGTTTTCTCATTCTCTATGTGCAATGAGCCAGGGATCATACTAAAATCATGTTAACTGTTGTTTCCAAATTTCCGTGTTATGTTAATCGTGGTATATCATGAATTTATGTTCATGTTTATATTCAACTACATGATATGTCTATTGCATAACATGTGTTCTATCTTTCATGTTATTCCTTGTTAGCTCCCTTACTGGGCATTATAGCTCACCCTTTTCTTATGCATGTCCTCAGGTTATCCCATGCAATGCTAAGTACAAAGAAATGTAGTGGTCATGTAAAGGAAGTTTTCAATAAGATGTTGTGTCCTAAAATTGATGTTTTTATGTAATGTTCATAGTCCCTCAATATATTAGACCTCTTGATCAACAATGTTGTATCATGTTAAATTCCCTATGTAATAAATAATCATTAAGTGTTTAATAATGATCAGGGTTGTCATAGTTTGTTTTAGAGGACAGGTATATTTATTTTTGGGATTAAGATTAGAAAACCATAGTAATTACATAGATACAATAGTAAGTGTAATAAAAACATCCCCAAGTTTTGGTGAGTATTATTTAAGTGGTTTAAAAGGAAAATACATCCCTGTCTTTATACGAGTAGGTAGAGGCGGCTCAATCACAGATGTATTTAGGAATGAAAACTCCGATAAGGAGTTTTGGGATTGACACGGGGTATCCTGGTACAAGAAAATGTACGTTTCTGCACTCTTGGTTATGAAACTCCTGGAGGATATGCTTTGGTAAATTCTGAATCTTATTATGAACCATTATAAAGGTAATTAAAAAAACCGCTTAAGAATATATGTTTGAAAGTAGATCATGGGTAACATAGAGTGAAGCCTGTGGATTCATATGTTAACTAAATAAAAGTTATTTATAAGTCATCCGTTTTGTCCTTGGATTACCCTTTATGTGTTACCCCTAACATTCAATTTATTCCAGCCAATGGTTAGAAATAAGAAGACTCCTGCTAACAACCAATGTGATGATCATTGTGATGATAGTGCTAATGAGATACCCAATTCTATGCGAGTGGGAATCGCGAACATTATCATGTTTCTCTCCCAGTTAACTGAATCTTTGAATAGAAGCATAGGTCAAGTGGAATTTTTACCCCCCAAAGAACAAGTCGCTATGGAGAGCTTCACGAGACAAAGGCCTCCTAATTTTAATGGATCATCTGATCCCTAAATCCTGGAATATAGGATCAAATACATTGAAAATTTCTTATTCATCCTTAATTGTTCTGAACAAGAGATGGTTCTCAGGGATTCTTATCATATGGAGGGTGAGGCTGATCAATGGTGGATGTATATCAAAAATACGAAGCCTGAGGAGGATATCAAGGCATTGGAATAGAAGGATTTCCAAAAGCTTTTTTTGGTAAATATTATACATTCACCCTCTGACTTAAGATGGAAAGGTACTTCCTTACCCTCAAGAAAAAAGATGATGAATAATTTTAAGTTTACGAGGAAAACATAAAATTTCTTGCACGATACTCCTTTTTCTTTTTAGTTATCCATGAATTCAAGGTTGACCGCTTCTTTGGTGAGCTGGAACCTGGCCAATAGATATCTCTGGTGATCCGGGACTTCGACAACAATGAGGAAATTTTATGATGTGTACTCATGGTTGAAGTGGTGATCGGAGAATATTAGGCGTATCATGGGGAGAATAAGTGTAAGGTGGACTTCAATTCTGGCAGTCCAATTGATAAATCCAATGCTGCTAAGAAGTTCCAGCACCCCACTTTCCAATGGTGCTGAAAGAACCCCATAAATTTCTTGATGTGGATGAGGAAATGCTTTAGGTGTGGAAGAGAATGATACCATGCTATTAGAATCTGACAGGAAAAACCCACAGCTGTGATAGAGGAGACGAACGCTCCATTCGACACTCAAGGCATTGTTCATTTCTTCAATGAAAAAGAACTAGAGAACTTTTCCAATCAGTTCTCTAAGAAAAGGGTTTTCGAAGGCTACCAAAAACCTCCAAGGAAGCAATGTAAATATTTTTCCATCACTATCACCGAAGGGAACCCCGAAAACGAAGTGGTGATAGGTACACTGTTTATTTATTCAAGAATAGTGAATGTACTTTTTGATTGTGGTTTATGCATTCTTTTATATCCCGAAATATTAGTAGAACAATCCCAACACTACTATAAATCATGGAATTAAAGATGTCAGTGAGAACGTAAAATTGGGAAATCATTGCATCCTCTAAATATAACTCATCCCCTCTCAAAATTTATGGAGTTAACTTCATGAAAAACCACTTCATACTCTCTCTGGTAGAATTTGAAGAAATTCTAAACATGGATTGGATTTACTTACATATATCCAACATAAATTTCTGTGAGAGGAAAATCACTCTCTATATGGATAATTGTCCCATGATTCTATAAAAATGCAAGGAGGAAGATGAATCTTCTTTAGATCCACCATCTCAAGCACGAATATTACTTCCATATAAGCATGCATATCTGGATCAGTTGATTGAGTCCAAGTAAGTAACCATCCTTGAATACATGCCAGATGTGATCCAATTCGCTGAAGTGTTTCTGAGGAATTTTATGGTAATCCTCCTAAATACGATGTTGATTTATCAATTGAACTTATACATGGGGCATTGCCAATGTACATGACTCTGTATATAATGGATGTTGTGGAGAGTGAGGAGTTGAAGAAAAAACTATAGGAGAATCCAGATAATGGATTTATATGACCATGTACTTCACTATGGGGTGCAGCAGGGCTCTTCATCAAGAAGATGGATGGATCAATGTGCATTTTTATCGATTACAATGAGCATAACAAAATCACGATAAAGAACAAGTATCCTATCCCTTTAATTGATGACTTGTTCTATCAGCTACATGGGGCACAATACTTCTCCAATGTGGATTTGTGGTTAGGATATTATCAAGTAAGGGTGAAGAAGGAATATATCCCCAAAACTGTTTTTTACACCAGATACGGGCACTATGAATTCATAGTAATGCATTTTGGACTCAATAATGCTCCATCAATCTTCATGGAGTTAGTGAATAGAGTATTTAGATATTACATCTACAAATTTATGGTATTATTTATAGATAATATTCTAATATACTCCAAAACCAAGGAGGATCATGAGGAGCATCTAAGAACTGTACTAGAGACCTTGTGAAAGGAGAATCTCTATGAAAATATAGCAAATGTGAGTTCTAGTGGGAGGAGTTACCATTCTTGGGCCATATCATCACAATCAATGTGATATTCGTGGATCCTTCCAAGACAGTTGTAGTAAAGAGGTGGTTGATGCCAACATCGGTAACAGATATCTGTAGATTCTTGGGGTTAGGTGGATGTTATAGAAGATTTGTGATAAATTTCTCATGATTGTCCAACCCTCTTACCAAGCTAACTCGTAATGAAGTAAAGATTTCCTGGACTGATGAATGCGACAAAATCTTCATTGAGTTTAAAAAGAAGCTTATCACTATCCTCGTGCTCACATTACCCACATGTGGAGAAATTTTAGTGTTATTCAATGAATCTTTGAAAAGGGCATGGGTTGTGCATTGATGAAAAATGACAAAATCATTGCCTATGCTTCAAGGAAATTGAATTTTCATGAGCAGAATTATCCAAATCATAATCTAGAGTTAGTTGTGGGGATCTTCACTTTAAAAATATGGTGGAATTATCTTTTTGGGGAGAAGTGTGAAATATATATGGACCACAAAAGCCTCATGTATATATTCACATAGATATAGTTGAACATGGGCCAACTAATATGGTTAGAGCTGATCAAAGACTATGAATGGTCAATCCATTACTACCCTGTGATAGCGAACAAGGTGGAGGATGCTCTGAGTGGAAAGGACCTAGAAATTTTGACATTGATGATAATTGAAAAGGATCCAATATTCATTGATTTGATTAATATGGACATGGGAATCATAAAGAAGGGAACGTCATCAACCTATTTACAATTTATTGCTCAACCATATCTTTTGGAAAGGTTAAATGATGCTCAATATAAGGATGTGGAAATTCAGAATAAGGAGGAAACTATTAGAAAAAGAAAATATATTGATTTCAATGTCAATGAAGAAGGAATTTTGAGATTTGGGAAAAGGCTATATATCCCATAATTTCTGGAGATGAAGAATGAACTTTTGGATAATGCACACAGTTTGAATTTCTCAATTCACCCAGGAAACACAAAGATGTACTGACATCTCCTAGAGAATTATTTGTGGGATAATATGAAGAAGGATATCGCTGAGTATACATCAATGTTCTTGGTGTGTCAGCAAGTAATGGTAGAGGGGTAGAAGTCTATGGGGATAATGAATCCATTTCCCATACCATCATGGAAATGGGAGAACATCACTATGGAATTTTTCACTGGACTTCAGAAGACATCCAAGGGAAACAATGGTATCAATGTTTTTTTGGATCATCTTACAAAGGATTTATATCATTATTATTCAGGAGGATTTCTCGTTGGATCACCTGGCACTGATATATATCATGGAAGTGGTAAGGTTTCATTGAGTATCACTATCTATTGTATCCTACTGTGATCCAAGATTAACCTCTATATTTTGGAAGAGTATTCAACATGCTCTGGATACTGAGTTGAACTTCAGTATGGCCTGTCATCCTCAAATTGATTTTCAATCTGAACTGACTGTCCAAACACTTGAGTACTTGTTGAGTGGTTTCTCAATGGACTTCAATGGATGATAAGACCAACATATTCCAATTGTGGAATTCTCCTAAAATAACAGTTTCCACACAAGAATCCAAATGGAACCATATAAAGCTCTTTATGGGAAAATATTCATAACACCGACATGTTGGGATAAAGTCGGTGAGCGTAAACTTCTAGGACAAGAAATGGTCGAAGAAATGGTGGAGAAGGTGAAAACCATTCAGCAGAATATCAAGGCAGCCCGAATTCAACAGAAGAGTTATGCTGATAACTTTCAATGAGACCTTGATTAAAAAGTTGGAGACATGGAATTTCAATTCATATACCAATGGAATAAGGTCATGAGGTTTGGAAAGAAAGGGATGTTCAGTCCTAGGTACAACGGCCCATTTGATATTCTTGATCGTGTCAGGGATGTGGCCTAATGACTAGAGAATATACCTACCATGGCCAATATACATGATGTCTTTCATTTCAACCAAAGGAAGAAAATAACAGACCCTTCACATGTACTATCTTTAGATGTAGTATAGTTTGAGGATGATATTTCATATGAGTAGAAACTAGTAGAGATCTTATATCATAGTGAAAAAGTTCTACAAAATAAGACAATTCCCCTTGTCAAGGTGTTGTGGTGAAACCACAAGTTTGAAGAAGCGACGTGGGAAATAGAGTAAATGATGAAGCACAGTTACCCAAATCTATTTTAGTGAGGGAGAAGGAAATTTTTAAGGGAATATTTTATAAGGGGGATGATTGTAATGACCCAGAAATTCATTAATTTAATTTCCTCTTGATCTAATTAAATGTGTCATTATCTTAAATGTTTATAAAAAATGTGAAGTTCATTGGTTTTATGTTTGTTATTTTATAATATCATTATGAATTGTGCAATTTCCTAATATAGTTGTTGAATAGTGGTCACGTGATTAGTGTAAATATAGGTCTTTAAGAAATCCAATTTACTCAGAAAAAGGAAGTGATATCGTCATATAGTAAACTTCACCCGTATGAAGCCAATTTGTCAGAGCTCAGAAAGAAGGTTGCATCATTGGGCTTGTCTCTTGACCAAGCCCAATCTGATCTTCAACATGTAATGGTCAAATGGAACTACCTACCAGAGAAATGGAAGTTGAAAGATATTACTACCTATGTAATGTTATCTGAGCCACCCAAATAGTATGTCACCATCAGACACCATACCCTTCGGTCTTATGTGGGTGTAATAAGAGGTAATTTAAAAAAACCATATCTCTATGATTATGTGATTTATTTTTGTATACAATAATTAATATATATTAATTTTATAATTTTTACTTTGTAAATTATTTTTAAAGTGCAAATAGTAATTTTAGTTAGTATTCAAATAAGAAATCTATTTTGATGAATTAAATGATTCTTTGTAAATTATTTTTAAAGCACAAATAGTAATTTTTGTTAAATGAAATTTTTATTTTAAAAGTTAAAAATTCTAATATATAGAAAATTATTTAGATAAAATTAATATTATTTTTGAAATCAAGGCATCGAAATTATCAAACTGTGAATTCTTTATATTTTTCTCTGACAGTTGAATTTTAGGATAAAAATTAAATATAGTAAAAATATGTAATGTGTTTTATGCAATCCTAATGACCCAATAGTTATGTAATAAAATAATACAAATGATATGTTCGGCCAATATATTTTTTGTCCTTAAAATAATGTAATTTTAGGTTTGTTTGATTTATTTTAAGAAACTATAGTCAACCTCCAAGAGTTATAAAACATTTTCACTTTTTAAATGAATTTCCTTGAGTGTGTGACTCACCTCCACATATGAAACCCTGTTAATTTAAGAATTTTGGCCATTTCACATATAAAATATTGTTTTCCACTCCCCTTGGAAAAAATAATAGGAAAAAACCATGGGCTGGTTGGTGTTTTTTATTAGTATAACGTGAGGTGTCCTGAACCTTAATAATGAAGAATTCCTTCTCCTTTCCAATATAAACCCACCCAAGCTCACACTTACTCTTCACTAATAGCCATTGAAGTTAGTCCAACCTCTTCCCTCATGTCTCTACAATCCTCTAAAGGAACCCCAATCTCTTATAAAGCTTCTCTCAATCCTGTCTCAAGCCTTTGGAACCACACATCCAAGTAAGGGATTCTCGTTTTTCTTATTCATGTCCTTGTTTTCTTATATTATTATGCACTTTTATTTTCAATTATAAATGATTGGGTAAGATTTAGCACCACTCCCATACTTCCTTATTTATGTTTGAATTATGAGAGATCCCATTTCTCTCTCATTAAGGCCTCCCATGTACACTCGTCACTGTGTCGAAATTCCGCTTGGGATTTCTCTCTTTTCATTTACATTCAAGCAATTCTTTTGTGAAATGAATGTAAATTCCAATAATTATATTGGGATATGTATCTATATAACCAAATTACTATTAATTTCATTTACATATGATGACACACCCCTTTATCTATCATTATCCTTTTTTATGAATTCTTATGTCACGTCGTTACAATGCCGAAATTGCCCCGCAATTTTCCAAGCCAATGTCATTGAATAGTGAATACCATGCCCATTTCTCTATCCACGGTATTCACCTTTAGTCACATTTACTTATTGATTATAAATTTTATTTTATTTATTCTACATACCTTTATCATGTAAAAAACTATAATGAATAATTCCATGTTGTATAATACATGTGGCACAGTTATGCATGAAATTAAATTATTAAGAAGGGTGTTCCTTGATAGCACTTCAATGCATTGGGTAAAGGTTAGTATCATGATATATCAAGTGAAATGATGGTTTACTCATGATAATTCATGTTTAATTAGAGTTTATTCATGATCCTTGTGCAATGATCCTTGTCTCATTCTAGAATCATGTTAAATGTTGTAGCCACATTTCCATGTTATGTTAATCACGTTATATCATTCCTTTATGTTCATGTTTATCATATTCTCCATTGATATGCCTATTTCCAGAAAAGTATTATATCATTCATGTAATGTCCCATTAACTCCATTATTAGGCATTATAGCTCACCCTTTTCTTATGAATGTCCTCAGGTTATCCCATGCAATGCTAAGTACGATGGAATGTAGTGGTCATGTAAAGGAAGTTTTCAATAAGATGTTATGTCATATGTTTTAAGTTGTTTTGTAATGTTCCTAATACCCAATGAAACAAGACCTCTTGATCTTATATGATGTATCATGTGATTTTTTCTATGTAGTGAATCATGTAAATGTGTGTAATAAAGATTAGGTTTGTCATATTTCAAATCACTATGAGGTTTTTTATACAGATGTTCCCTTTAATTGTGCATTTTGGTGTTTTATGATAGTAAAAGTAAATTTTCTGTCCTCTATAGGTAAACGCTAGCCGGTATAGATGATATTTCGGCACAACCATATTAAAATTCACACTTTAGTAATTTTCGTTTGATTTCATAACTTTCAGAGTCCATTCAATTGATTTTGAATCTAACATCCCAAGTAAGTAATGAATAATAGGTATTTTTATCTATGTATATTAATGATTAAGATAGTGTTTTAGAGGCATAAAATGAAAATAAATCCCATCTTAAGCATGGAATACACTAATATTTTTAAAAGATTGTTTTACTGCCTTTTGAAGGAAAAACATTTTTAAATCTATCTCTTGACAATTTTATAAGATATGTTTGTCAAAATAAACTTATTCTTTATGATTGGGACATCAAAATTTACTTTGTGTGAATTTTTGGTATTTTTCTGACAATGTTCATTTTTTTAGCGAATAGTGAAAAATACTGCATTTTACATCAAAACTGCTTTTTAATCTAATTTATTTATATGATTATATTATCTTTTGAATTGGTTTTGAAGTGAAATTAGAATATATTTTTACCATTTTATCCAATTATGGTCACTGGAATCAATTTCACTTTGAAATTAGACTTAAACTGGTGTCAATGTTTTGATACTTATTGTTTTATAAAAACACGCTATTTGCTCTGACAGCAGGAATTAATTATTAAATTAATAAATGTGACTTATATTTTTTGAATTTTGTAAAATAGACTTCATTTTTGAATTCTGAATATCAAATATAGCTTAGGGGGAATTTTTGGTAATTTTCTTAAAAACTTCAATTTTTGATGAATAGTGAAACCACTAAGTGGTACTTATAAAAATTGATTTTCCGTTTAAATGAAATTTTTCCATCATTTTGTTTTGAATTTCAAAAATCCGACATACATGGTTGTCATTAAGAAGTAAAATGTGGTTCAATGGGATTAAAATAATTTTTTGGTGAATAGTAACTTATTATGTTTTTAATCGCGATTAGTGGTAATTAGTGTAGTTTAAGGTAAAAATAATGCTTTAATAAAATGAGATGAGATTGACACATGTTCTACCCTCATTGGTTGTGTCATGGCCGACCCGTAAAAGCCATGGGTCAACTTGGGGACCCCATGGTGCCACTTTGGTTGGGAAATGACATAAATAACTTTTTATTTAATGTAAATGTAAAAATGACACAAACATCATATGTTTTACGAAAACAATTTTTACATGGGGTTATAAAGATTTGATTTTTTATTATAAATAGTAATTGGAAATCTAACAAGATTTCCTACATCATAGTATTTTTTTTATAATTTTTAGACATTAAATAAATTAAATTATTTATGACATCATGATGATGCAGCGATGACCTCATTATTTAACGATTTAAATAAAATAGAAAGATAATGAAAAATCTAAAACCTACACATGGAAAAAACCAATTGTATGAGTGGATTTCTAACCCTTATCACCTTATCCACGAATTATATCAATTTGGGAACTTTTAAAACCGAAACACATTTTCAAATAAAGTAATATTTCTTTACATTCTAAAAGTGCCCCTCCTCTCCTCTTATAAAAGGCCCCCACCTCTACCTCATTTCACACACTCCTCAAGACTTTGGCTAGGCCAAACCCTAACCATTTACTCTCTCCACATCTCTCTCCTCATCCTAGAGGATTCCCTATGGGCAGAAGCCTATCAAAGGAAGCCTTTAGGCTCAAATAAAAAGGAGTTACACTTTTAAAGGTAATTCATTCTCTCATGTTCATTTGTTTTATTATGCTTCTCAAACCCCCTAAACTATTTTTATTTAATTCTTTTCTAACAACACCAGTATCTTAAATATACTAGGATGTTGTTATAAGATTTATTTGAGCTACACTCTCACACAACTACATCAAATGGTTAAAGAACATACGGTTTCCGTGGATGGCGAAATTCCGCCTCCCGAAACGATGATTGTTCAATACTCATTTAACACCTTAAAAGGTGGCCATTATGATGTTACTATTTTTATAGATGATATATGATATTTTTATGTTTTCCTTCAGCTTCTGTATTTTTCATTTGTGGCATACCATTATTGTTTCCATTATGGGTAAACACGATATCTTCATTTTAGGAAGTGCAGACTACCGCCCCTGAAAGTGATTTGATTCGTTAATACCATATGTGGGAGGTGTAAGGGATAAAGTTAATGATATTATATATGTTATTATACTGGAATTATAATATACTCTTATATCATTATGATTCCATTCCAGAAAATACGAAATAGAAATGGAAGTAGTGTTCATGCGTACGTACGGCTTACCGTCTCCATAAATGGTGCATTTCATTTCTTACCTCTAAATGTGATTTAATGTTATAAATACATGTATATTATTAATATATATGATATATATGTTATCCAAATCATTAATATCCTTCTGGATATAACGAACCTTTGACCAAATTAACAACATGTAAGTATGAGAAGTCTATTTTTAACTTAAGAACCAAATACCGACAAAATGAACATTATTAACTTAAATGATTACATGATGTTCATAACATGGTATAAAAGGAATAATGAACTTGAAAAAGGTTCATAAGCAAGTAGAGATTAACTCAAGTTTATTATTAAGGAGATTAAATAACGGTCGGGTCAATTCGGATACGAGGTAAGGGAACTTCTTAACCCAATTTCCATTCTTTGGGTTAATCTCCTACTTTCAAATTACGTCATGATATTATTATGTACTATCTTGTATTTGTACTTTATTTATGTGTAATTACAGTGAATACACATAATAGATCTATTTTATTTAAAAAATATCCTTGTATGGGACTTTGTCTCAATCTCCTTTCATTGAGACATATTTTATTTTATACAAAACCTTCTTTTATACGGTGTATAAAACCCTTTGACTTTTCCGTTTATTCAAAAGGAATCATTTTTATATGAAGCATTTACTAAACGACAAAAGGGAATGTTTTTGTCGTACGTATGCGGCGACAACGACTTCTTCGTTGTCGTGACCATTATTTGAGTTTCGGCTTCCTCTACAAGCCATACCATCTTTTTAAAAGAAAAATAAATACCATGTTTTACTTTTATTTTATTTTGGTATTGAAAATGGTTTTCATAATGTTTTTATATCAATGTTTTGTATTGATATCTTGTGATTGAAAGGTGGAAATGTTATTTTTCCTTTATGCATGTTTTACGTGATATGATTATGTTGAGGTTCTTGGGCATTATTATGAAAACGGGTGGTTCCGTGATAAACTAAGGGCGGGTGAGACCGATATAGCTCTCCAATGCATTGGGTAACGCGAAGGAGTTAAATGTTAAGGTTTCTCCGAAGAGATTTAGGGAATATACTATGATGGGTATTCCAAACGTAACCAAGAGGGTTACTCCCTACGTAAAAATGTTATGAATGCCTCAAGTTACCTTTATGTATTATGATTTCTATGATTTATTCATGATTTGATGAGGTATGTTAAAGTGATTATGTTTTATGGGTAAAGTATGATTTCATTCTTATGTATATATGTACCCATGTTTCCTTTCCATGTTTTTATAACCCATACTGAGCTTTTTATGCTCATCCCAAGTTTTTTTGAAATGTTTTTCACAGGTCAAGGGAAAGGTACATGATATGATGATAGTGTCAAGGAGCTGTCAAGAAAGAATCCATGTTTTATTTTAAATATGTTTCCATTGATGGGAATGAAGAATACTATCTTTATGTAACCACTTTGTTTTAATGTGGTTTGTAATGCATGTTTTAAGATCTAATTCTCTAAAACTCTAAACCCGAAAAGATCATCAATGTGTAATCTTGTAATAACTCAATATTAAGTAAGGTTTAAGGCTGGGGCCTTATAGTTGGTATCAGAGGTCCATTTAGATAAATTTAGAAGTTAGAATTCTATTGAATGATTATCCAAAAATATTTTTTTATGGTCAAATTGAAGTGATATAGCATTTGAAGATTACCATGTTGCTTCATCTTAGACATGTTTGTTCAGAATGGTTTTCCACAGAGGAAACAGGGAAGCAGTGCTAGGAAGGCATACAGATGGAAATAACCTTCCGAATCAGCATCCAGAAATGGTCGGAATTGGAACTGAACAGTTTTTTGCAGTAATGGCGCAGTTGACTCAAGCGATAAATGGTGGTAGTATCCATGCACGAGATCAGCCAGATCAACCGCAGAGGAACATGTCAGTGGTGGAACATTTCATGAGGCAACATCCCCCATCATTCAGAGGATCATCTGACCCCGTGCAAGATGAAGGGTGGATTAAAGCACTGGAGAAGATTTTTGATGTCATGGGGTGTTCATACAATCAAAAGGTTAGTCTTGCTATTTACCGTTTGGAGGGTGAAGCAGATCAGTGGTGTTCTATGGTTAAAAATATCAGGGACGCCTATGAGATTGATGCTCTTGACTGGGATGAATTCAAAGGTATGTTTCTTGAGAAGTATTTTCCTAAGGCTGTTCGACTTAGGATGGAAAAACAATTCTTGGAATTGAGGCAAGGGGAAGACTCAGTGGCTACCTATGAAGAAATGTTCACTCGATTGGAAAGGTATGCTCCAAATTTTATCCGAGACCTTGATAGTAAAATCAATCATTTTTACTCAGGATTAAAGACAAAATATCGAAGGGCATTAGCTTCTCATGAGTTTAAAAGTTATGAAAATCTTGTTCGATGTGCTAAGAAGGTGGAAATGGAGTTTTCCGATGACCAAGTGTTCTATAACAACCAGCAGAAGAATAGACCGAGGTGGCAGGAGAAAGGTAAGAATTCTTCAAAAAAGTCTGATGGTAAGAGAACTAAGTTTCCAGTTTGTGATAAATTTGGCAAAAGGCATGATGGGGAATGTCTTCTGAATTCTGGAAAGTGCTACCGATGTGGTAAGATGGGACATAAGGCTCGTGATTGCACTGAAAGGGATCAAGGTGAAGGTAAGAACAAATTTGATTTACAGTTAGTGAAATTTTATAAGTGCAATGAGATGCGTCACTATGAAAATGAGTGTCCGACAAAGAGCTTGAGTGAAGGGAATCAGTTAGACTACAAGCAGAAAGGGGTGGTGAAATCCTTTGCAACTACTTCAGCAGATGTCGAACCATCAAATGAAGTTGTATCAGGTACTTTGTTTGTTTTTTTAGATTATGCCAGTGTGTTGTTTGATGCGGGCTCTACACATTCTTTCATCTCTGAAACCTTTTCTAGTAAAATGGAAATACCATCTTAAGAAATGACTCCTGAACGTTTGGTAAAAACACCTGGTGGAAATGTTTAGGCAAAAAGAATTTATAAGAATCTTCCTATCCTTATCTGTGGAATGAACCTACTTGAAAACCTTATTGTTCTACCTCTAGTAGAGTTTGATGTTATCCTGGGTATGGATTGTCTCTCTATTTACCATGCTAAGAT
Organism: Viscum album; assembly: GCA_963277665.1. NCBI lineage: Eukaryota > Viridiplantae > Streptophyta > Magnoliopsida > Santalales > Viscaceae > Viscum > Viscum album. Next base: position 1,962,623,126 of record OY728156.1, on the reverse strand, counting down.
TGACTGTAGAGCTAAAGAAGTTTCTTTTCAGAAAGACTTTCCGTTTGTTTACAAGAATGAACCCTTACTTTTGATAACATATCAAGAGGCCGAGAAACTTGTAAAAGATGGAAATGAATGTTACCTTGCACACGTCGTTGAAAATAAAGGAACTGTTCATATTAATGATATGCCATTGGTAAATGAGTATCCTGATGTTTTTCCTGATGAGTTTCCTGGAATAATACCAGATCGGGATGTTGAGTTTACTGTTGACTTAGTTCCTGATGCTAATCCAATTTCAAAACCCCCTTATCAAATGGCACAAATTGAACTTTTAGAGTTGAAGGAGCAATTGCAAGATTTATTAGAGAAAGGTTTCATTAGACCTAGCACATCACCATGGGGTGCTTATGTTTTATTTGTTAAAAAGATATATGGTTCTATGAGACTTTGCATTGATTATAGAGCCTTGAATAACATCACTCTTAAGAACAAATATCATTTGCCTCATATCGATGATTTGTTTGATCTGCTCTAGGGAGCTGAGTTTTTTTTCAAATATTGACCTGAGATCGGGGTACCATCAGCTGAAGGTAATGGAGGCAGATATTCTGAAGACCGCGTTCCGTACAAGATATGGCCATTATGAATTTGTAGTAATGCCTTTTGTTCTAACCAATGCACCTACTGTATTCATGGACTTAATGAATAGAACTTTACATGAGTTCTTGGATAAGTTTGTGGTGGTTTTCATTGATGATATTTTGGTGTTTTCTAAAAGTAAAGAGGAGAATGAAAGACATTTAAGGGTTATCTTGAAAACCTTAAAAGAAAATAAACTGTATGGGAAATTCAGCAAGTGTGGGTTTTGGTTGCAAAACATTTCTTTCCTTGGTCACATTGTTTCTAAAGATGGAATAACTGTTGATCCTGAAAAAAAAAAGTTGTGGAAGAATGGTCAAGACCCACAAATGTAACCGAGATTCGTAGCTTCCTTGGTTTGGCGGGATATTACCGAAGGTTTGTTAGAAATTTTTCATGATTATCTAGTCCAATGACTAAGCTAATTCGGAAGGGTGTTAAGTTTATCTGGGGAAAAGAATGTGATGATTGTTTTCAGGAATTGAAAAGAAGATTGGTGAATGCTCCAGTTTTGGCACTACCTTCCAGGAATGGTGAGTTTGTTATATACAGTGATGCTTCATCAAAAGGAATTGGTTGCGTCCTAATGCAGAATGATCAGGTAATTGATTATGCTTCACGACAGTTGAAAACTCATGAGGTAAATTACCATACACATGATTTGGAATTAGCTGCTGTTGTTTTTGCTTTAAAAATTTGGAGGCATCATTTTTATGGAGTAAAGTGTGAAATATATACCGACATAAAAGTTTAAAGTATATATTCACTCAGAAAGAGTTAAACATGAGACAGAGGAGATGGCTAGAATTAATCAAGGATTATGATTGTACAATTCATTACCATTCGGGAAAATCAAATAAAGTGGCTGATGCTTTGAGTCGAAAAAGTAATGCTTCATTAACAATGTTGCGTTTGGAACATGATCCTTTGGTTAAGGATTTGATGAACTTTGGCATAGAAGTTATTGGTGCAGGAAGTCCTTCTGTTTTGTTTCAGTTATCAGTGAGATCTTCTCTATCAGATAGAATCAAGCAAGATCAGAAGCAAGACAGTGAGTTGCAGAAAAAGGTAGAGCTGGTTCAGAAAGGTAAGTTGCCTGAATTCAACATTGATACTGATTGTGTTTTGAGATTTGGGAAGAGATTGTGTGTGCCTTATGATTCACAGTTGAAGAGAGAGTTGTTATGTGAAGCTCATATTTCTCCGTTTTCAGTTCATCCTAGCAGTACTAAGATGTACATAGATCTACAGGAGTATTACTGGTGGGATGGAATGAAAAGAGATATTGCTGATTTTACCATGAAATGTTTGACTTGTTAGCAGGTTAAAGCATAGTGGCAGTTACCAAAAGGGATGCTTCAGCCTTTACCAGTGCCAGAGTGGAAATGGGAGAATATATCCATGGACTTTGTTGTTGGATTACCGAAGACATCTCGAGGTAATAATGCAATCTGGGTTATTTTTGATCTCTTGAACAAATCTGCTCATTTCCTTACTATACGAGATACATTCTCTCTTGATCAACTTTCCCGTTTGTATCTTAATGAGATAGTTAGGTTACATGGAGTTCCTCTCTACATTGTATCGGATCGTGAACCCGGGTTTACTTCTAACTTTTGGAAAGGCCTTCAGAAGTCGTTGGGTACTGAATTAAATTTTAGTACAGCTTTTCATCCTCAATCAGATGGGAAGTCAGAACGAACAATTCAGACATTGGAGGATATGCTATGAGCTTTTTCTATGGATTATCAGGGAAGTTGGGACCAACATCTTTCTTTGGTTGAGTTTTCATATAATAACAGTTTTCATTCCATTATACAGATGGCACCATTTCAGGAATTATATGGGAAGCGGTGTCGAACTCCAGCTTTCTGAGATGAAGTGGGTGAAAGGAAGCTGATGGGACCAGAATTGGTAGAAGAGATGGCATAAAAAGTTCAGCTGATTAAGAAACACATGAGAACAGCTCAGAGCAGATAGAAGAGTTATGCGGATAACCGGATGAAGGATCTATCTTTCGAGGTAGGTGATCATGTTTTTTTCAAGGTTTCTCCTTGGAAAAGTGTGATGAGATTTGGTAAGAAAGGAAAGTTGAGTCCAAGGTTCATTGGACCATAAGAAATTCTGGAGAGAGTTGGATCAGTTTCATACCGAGTGGCTTTACCTCCGAGTTTATCTCAGGTACACAATGTTTTTCACGTTTCGATGTTGAGAAAGTATTTTCCAGATCCGTCTCAAGTTTTGATTCTAGAGGTAGTTCAGCTGGAAGAGAACCTATATTATGAGGAACAACCGGTCTAGATTCTTGACCAGAGGGAGAAAGTGTTACAGAATAAGGTGATTAAGCAGGTAAAGGTTTTGTGGAAAAACCACATGATGGAAGAGGCAACATGGGAATCTGAAAATGCAATGAGGGATAAGTACCCCCATTTATTCGATAAGTAAATAAATTGCGGGGACGCAATTTTATAAAGGGGGGAAGGATGTAACATCCCAAGTAAGTAATGAATAATAGATATTTTTATCTATGTCTATTAATGATTAAGATTGTTTTTAGAGGCTTAAAATGAAAATAAATCCCATCTTAAGCATGGAATACACTAATATTTTGAAAAGAATTTTTTACTGCCTTTTGATGGAAAACCATTTTTAAATCTATCTTTTGAAAATTTTATAAGCTATGTTTTTCAAAATAAACTTATTATTTATTATTGGGACATCAAAATTTACTTTGTGTGAATTTTTGGTATTTTTCTGACAATGTTCATTTTTTAACGAACAGTGAAAAATACTGCATTTTACATCAAAACTGATTTTTAATATAATTTATTTATATGATTAGATTATCTTTTTAAATGGTTTTTAAGTGAAATTAGAATATATTTTTACCATTTTATCCAATGATGGTCATTGGTATCAATTTCACTTTGAAATTAGACTTAAACTGGTGTCAATCTTTTGATACTTATTGTTTTATAAAAACATGCTATTCGCTCTGACAGCGGGAATTAATTATTAAATTAATTAATGTGACTTGTATGTTTTGAATTTTGTAAAATAGACTTCATTTTTGAATTCAGAATATCATATATAGCTTAGGGTAAATTTTTGGTACTTTTCTGAAAAACTTCAATTTTTTATGAATAGTGAAACCACAAAGTGGTACTTATAAAAATTGATTTTCCATTTAAATGAAATTTTGTGATCATTGTGTTTTGAATTTCAAAAATCCAACATACATGGTTTTCATTAAGAAGTAAAATTTGGTTCAATGGGATTAAAATAATTTTTTGGTGAATAGTAACTTATTAAGTTTTTAATCGCGATTAGTGGTAATTAGTGTAGTTTAAGGTAAAAATAATGCTTTAATAAAATGAGATGATCTTGACACATGTCCTACCCTCATTGGTTGTGTCATGGCCGACCAAGACAAGCCATGGGTCAACTTGGGGACCCCATGGAGCCACTTTGGTTGGGAAATGACATAAATAACTTATTATTTAATGTAAACGTAAAAACGACACAAACATCATATGTTTTACGAAAACAATTTTTACATGGGGATATAAAGATCAGATTTTTGATTATAAATAGTAATTGGAAAGATATAAAGATTTCCTACATCTAAGTATTTTTTTTATAATTTTTAGAATTTAAATAAATTAAATTATTTATGACATCATGATGATGCAGTGATGACCTCATTATTTAACGATTTAAATAAAATGGAATGATAATGAAAAATCTAAAACCTACACATAGCCAAAACCAATTTGATGAGTGGATTTAGAACCCTTATCACCTTATCCACGAATTATTTCAATGTGGGACCTTTTAAAACCGAAATACATTTTCAAATAAAGTAATATTTCTTTACTTTCCAAAAGTGCCCCTCCTCTCCTCTTACAAATGGCCCCCACCTCTACCTCATTTCACACACTCCTCAAGCCTTTGACTCGGCCAAACCCTTCCCATTTACTCTCTCCACATCCCTCTCCTAATCCTAGAGGATTCCCTTTGGGAATAATCCTTTCAAAGGAGGCCTTTAGGCTCAAATCAAAAGGAGTTACACTTTTAAAGGTAATTCATTCTCTCATGTTCATTTGTTTTATTTTGCTTCTCCAACCCCCTAAACTCTTTTTATTTACTTCTTTTGTAACAAAACCAGTATCTTAAATATAATTGGATGTTGTTATAAGATTTATTTGAGATACACTCTCACACAACTACATCAAATGGTTAAAGAACATACGGTTTCCGTGGATGGCGAAATTCTGCCTCCCGAAACGATGATTGTTCAATACTCATTTAACACCTTCAAAGGTGTCCATTATGATGTCACTATTTTTATATATGATATATGATATGTTTATGTTTTCCTTAAGCTTCTGTATTTTTCATTTATGGCATACCATTATTGTTTCCATTATGGGTAACACGATATCTTCATTTTAGGAAGTGCAGACTACCGCCCCTGAAAGTGATTTGATTCATTAATACCATATGTGAGAGGTGTAAGGGATAAAGTTAATGATATTATATATGTTATTAAACAGGAATTATAATATACACTTATATCATTATGATTCCATTCCAGAAAATACAAAATAGAAATGGAAGTAGCGTTCATGCGTACGTACGGCTTACCGTCTCCATGAACGGTGCATTTCATTTCTTACCTCTAAATGTGATTTAATATTATAAATACATGTATATGATGAATATATATGATATATATGTTATCCAAATCATTATTATCATTCTGGATATAACTAACCTTTGACCAAATTAACAACATGTAAGTATAAGAAGTCTATTTTTGACTTAAGAACCAAATACCGAGAGAATGAACATTATTAACTTAAATGATTACATGATGTTCATAAAATTGTTTAAAAGGAATAATGAACTTGAAAAAGGTTAATAAGAAAGTAGAGATTAACTCAAGTTTATTATTCAGGAGATTAAAAATGGTTGGGTCAAGTCGGATACGAGGTAAGGGAACTTCTTACCCCAATTTCCATTCTTTGGGTTAATCTCCTACTTTCAAATTACGTCATGATATTATTATGTCCTATCTTGTATTTGTACTTTATTTATGTGTAATTATAGTGAATACACTTAATAGATCTATTTTATTTAAAAAAGATCCTTGTTTGGGACTTCGTCTCAATCTCCTTTCATTGAGGCATATTTTATTTTATACACAACTTTATTTTATACGGTGTATAAAACCCTATGACTTTTCCGTTTATTCAAAAAGAATCTTTTTTATACGAAGTGTTTATTAAACGACAAAAGGGAATGTTTTTGTCGTATGTATGCGGCGACAATGACTTCTCCGTCGTCGTGACCGTTATTTGAGTTTCGGCTTCCTCTAAAATCCATACCATATTTTTAAAAGAAAAATAAATACCATGTTTTACTTTTCTTTTATTTTGGTATTGAAAATGGTTTTCATAATGTTATTATATCAATGTGTTGTATTGATATATTGTGATTGAAAGGTGGAAATGTTATGTTTCCTTTATGCATGTTTTACGTGATATGATTATGTTGAGGTTCTTGGGCGTTATTATGAAAATGGGTGGTTCCGTGAAAAAACTAAGGGCAGGTGAGCCCGATATAGCTCTCCAATGCATTGGGTAACGCGAAGGAGTGAAACGTTAAGGTTTCTCCGAAGAGATTTAGGGAATATACTGTGATGGGTATTCCAAACGTAACCAAGAGGGTTACTCTATACGTAAGAATGTTATGAATGCCTCAAGTTACCTTTATGTCCTATGATTTCTATGATTTATTCATGATTTGATGAGGTATGTTAAAGTGCTTATGTTTTATGGGTAAAGTATGATTTCATTCTTATGTATATATGTACCCATGTTTCCATTCAATGTTTTTATAACCCATACTGAGATTTTTATGCTCATCCCAAGTTTTTTTGAAATGTTTTTCATAGTTCAAGGGAAAGGTACATAATATGATGATAGTGTCAAGGAAGTGTCAAGAAAGAATCCATGTTTTATTTTAAATATGTTTCCATTGATGGGAATGAAGAATACTATCTTTATGTAACCACTTTGTTTTAATGTGGGTTGTAATGCATGTTTTAAGATCTAATTCTCTAAAACTCTAAACCCGAAAAGATCCTCAATGTGTAATCTTGTAATAACTCAAGATTAAGTGAGGTGTAAGGATGGGGCCTTATATTGACCCCCAAGCACACCATTTTATTGACTTAAAATCTGTAAAAACCCCATATTTAGTCATTCTGAGTAGACCACAAATCTGGTTGACATGTCGCCTCCTCCTGCACGTAAAAAATAATAATCAGATCATTTTATTATGATTTTATGTCATTATATGGTCATTTTCTACGGATATGACCGTTAAACACCAATTTTGGTGTGTTATGACTCTAAATGTTCATTTTTAGTCCTCCTGAGAAAATGTTTGCTCGGATGAATTTCCCTTCTTCTTAACTATTTCAAAATTCACTCAATAGTTGTTATCATATAATTTCAATGCATGCAGAGGTTTTGAAAATATTTTTGAGCACCAATAATACCTTTTTTAACGGCGTCAAATCTTAAAAAACCACATATTCAATCATTCAATGCTGACCACATGTCTGATTAATGTGTCGTCTAATCTGACACATCATGAATTAGGATAAGATGTATTCCTATGATTTCAAGTAATTTTGAGTTCATTTCATATATATTTCATAGTTAAATGTGTGTTTTTGTGTTTTATGACACTAAAAGTGTATTTTTGGTCCTACCAAAAAAACACCAACTCAGATTAACATTCCTTCTATTTGAAAATTTTAAAATTCATGCTACATTTTTTTTATTTCATTGGATTTTTATGTCTTTTGGTTGGATTTAAACCCCAAACGCACCTTTTTAAAGGACGTAAAATCATAAATACCACATATTTAGTCATTCTAGGTACACCACATAACATATTTCTGTGTTGTCTACCCGTACACCTCACACATAATAGTAAGAGAAGTTTTTGATGATTTTAGGCCCTTTATAGACTGTTTTCAAGGGAGTTTTCTATTAAACACACATTTTGGTGTTTTATGACACAAAAATTGTGTTTTGAGTCATCTCGAGCAAATGAAACCTCCGATAAATATTTAATCTACCTGACCTTTTCAATATTAATAGTATCATTTTTTTATATTTTCACGTCATTTTGATGTTGTTCGGTTTATTTTTACCCCCAAATGCGCCTTATTAAAGGGCGTTAAACCATTAAAAACCACATATTATATTGTTTGAAGAATATCGTGCATCTGACTGATGTTTTTTCTACTTATACACATAAAAAAGTAATATTTAGATGGTTTTCCTCTAATTTAATTTCATTCTATGGTTGTTTTCTATATATCTTTTTGTAAAATGCATGTGTTGGTGTTTTATGGAACTAACAGTGTGTTTTCCATCATCATAGGAAAATTAAACCACCAATTGTTGTTTCGTATTGTCTAGAATTTCAAAAACCACTCTACAATTATTTTTCTTTTGATTACACCTCATTCAATGGTCGATCAATTGTTTTTGACCCCCAACAAGTATTTGTTGGGCATCAACACTTTAAAACCCACATATTCAATTGTTTGAAGAACACTACATGTATGATTGATGTGTCTTCTCCTTGAAGATTCCATAAATAATAACAATTAATTTTCTTGTGATTTCAAGACATTCTGGGTTCATTTTCTTTTGATGTGGATTTTAAACACGAGAATCATTGTTATGTGACACCAAAAGTTCATTTTTGGTCATAACAGTAAAACATAAACTCAGATGGATATTTTTTCTACTCAACCATTTCAAAAATCATACTACATTTGTGTTCATATGGTTTCATAGCATTTTGATGCCTTTTAGTTGGTCTTAACCCGCAATCACACTTTTTAAAAGGGTGTCAAACCATTAAAAACTTCTTATTCTATAATTTAGAGGATATTGAACATCTGATTGACATGTAATCTACTTATACACATCACTAATAATAATATGATGGTTTTCCTATGATTTAAAATAATTATAGGGCCATTTTATATATATCTGACTGTTAATCACAGGGTTTTCTATTTTATGACACTAAGAGTGCATTTTTCATCATGAATGAAAAAACAACACCTCTGATATAAGTACATTATGCTCGACCATTTCAAAATTTGCTTCATCATTTTTGATGTATGATTTCATGAAATTCAATGGTTGTTATGATTGTTTTGACCCCCTTCATGTTTTTAAATGGATCAATAACTTTAGAAACCACATATTTAGTCAGTTAAAGAATCTTTTACCACCAATTGACATTTTATCTCTTATTACACAACATAAATAATAATAAGATTTTTTTCTATGGTTTAATGTCATTATGAGGTCATTTGATATGGATTTGACCATTAAACACATGTTATGATGTTTTATCACACTAAATGTGAGTTTTCGATCCTCCTAGTAAAATGTTAGCTCAGATTGATGTAATGTCAGCTCAATCATTTAAAAATTCACTCGAATATTTTTTCATCTAATTTCAGTGATTCGTATGTCGGTTGGTTGGTTTGATCCCATACACACCTTTTTTAGGGCATAAATTATTTAAAACACGTATATTCAGTAGATTCAATAATATTATATGTTTGATTGATGTGTTGTATACTTATAAACATCACCAATAATTATATGAAATCATTTTTACAATGATTTCATGTAATTATAAGGATGATTTTTACATATCCATCTCTGAAATACCTATTTTGGTGTTTTATGACACTAAAAGTGTGTTTCGAATCATCCAAGGCAATAATCACCTCTGATTAATGTATCGTCTACTCAAAAATTAAAAAATTTACTCTATTTTTTTCTCATATGATTACACCACATTCAGAGGTCAATCAGTTAGTTTTGACAACCCCTCCTTGTTTTTAACGTGTGTCAAAACATTACAAACTGTATATTCAACCGTTTCTTGTATAATGGACATCCGAATGATATTTTGTATCCTCCAACATAACAATAATAATAATAATATTTTTCTAATCATTTTAACTCATTACATAGTGTATTTAATTTATTTTATCATTAAACATGAGTTTGGGTGTGTTTTGAAACTACAAGTGTGTTTTTAGTCATCTTTAAAAAAATGCAAGCTCTCTTTGATGTTCTTTCTGGTCAACCATTTTACAAATCACTCTATAATTGTTTACTGATTATTTAAAATCATTCAGATGTTGTTTTGGTTGGTTTAACCCATAGACGCACCTTTTTGAAGGGTGTCAATCCTTTAAAACCCTTATATTTAGTTGTTATGTGCATACTATATGTCAAATTGATTTATTTCTACTCATATGAGTCACCTGTATTAATAAGATTTTTTAGTATGATTTTAAGTAATTAATATTCCCTTTGATATATGGTCTACCATTATATTCCCATTTTGTTGTTTTATAATGCTAAAAGATAATTTTTCATCATTCTAGACAAACAAAACCTCATATTTAGGTACCATCTACTCAACCATTTCACAATTTACTCTATGGTTGTCGTCGTCAAATTTCTCTTTATTTATATACCATTCAATTTGTTTTGACACCATCATGTTATTAAAGGGCGTTAATCCTTTAAAAAATTTATTAAATTATTGAATGGATTGTGGATCCATGGGAAATTTTCATTGGTTCTATAAGGTTTTAAATTAGGTTTAGATGATAAACAAGTAGTAGAACCTAGAATAAAAATTCTATTTTCCACTATTTATAGGTTTTTAATAGTTTGTTATTTAGTGACCAAAAGGACCAGCTGAAGTAGAAGTGCTAGAGGTTGGAATCGATGACATATGAAGAGCTAAAGGGTCATGGATAATAGATTTGGAAGTATAAATATAAGTATCCATAGGGGAATTAATTTCACACAAAACTCAAGATCCATGTTCCATTATCTGGGAAAAAAAATCCTTCTCCGTTATAAAGTCATCCAAGATAAGTGATAACACCCTAAAATTATCCACTGAATCTTCAAATTCCTAATTATGGGGAGTCATTTGAAGATCAATGGATGATGATCTAAATATTATAGTAGAAAATGGGACCATCCCTTGTAAACCCTAAAGGTTCCACCATATCTTAAGATCCCCATATTTCCTTTAGGTACACCATCAGTATTCAACATTATCTAGTTGCTCATATGATCCTTCAAAAAAAATTAATTAATCCTTTGTTGTTATTAATGTTAAACATAATATTTTTTTATTTAACAAAAATGATCATAAATGATATTCCCTGCATAAACATTCTAAATCTTATCGACATCCTTGCAAGAAAGAAAAATATGTGAAATAGTTGGTTATAAAGAAAATAACAGCACTGTCAAACTCACATAAAATATGGATCCACCAAACTAGATACATGAGATTGGCTATAAAAGAAATAAATATATTTACTCACTATATTATAAGGTATATATAAAAGAATATTATAGTCATGTCTTCAATTGAGGTTATATGAGGAATGTAGAGTTCAGAAAATATATCAAAAGGCTATCTATAAGTCCAAAGTAAATGGGTATTGAAAGATTCTAGGGTCAACATATTATTTACATTATTTTCTTAGAAAACACAATGATTCAATGGATAAACAAATTTTACTCAAAAATAAATCCATACATTTATTTCTATAATAGGCTTTCCATAAAATAATAAAATGAGATGGAGTTTCCATGACTTGAAAAATTAATTGAGCCAAGCCATGGTTTTTCATGCTTCTATTAGCATGTTGATAATATGATTTACATGATAGAATACCATAAAATTCCAACCATCTAACATGAATGTCTGAGGGAATGATAGTATAATTAGTAGTGATAATTATAATATTAGTAGGAAAATCAGATAGTTAATGAGATAGATTTTTAAAAATTAAGATATCGAAGTATGTATTTATATCCTCTTTATACAACGTTAAAGAGAGGGGATACCCATTAAATTTTTTTGACAAAAACATGATATCCGAAATAGGATATTCAAACCACCATGAAATATACATAACATTGAAGAAATAATGCCTTTGATTATACTAAATAGAGGATTAAAATTAATTCAAGTGTCAGATATTCAATTGCATGAGAAACAAGACTATTAAAAAGTAATTGGAGATAAGAATAAAACTAATAATCCAGCACATAAAGACCACATGAAGAATAAAATTGAAATTATTGATGTTTATAAAAAAAATTCCCCTAGACATTTTACTTTGATAGAACACTCTCTTTGGTACAATATTTGTCTTATTTTAAAAAAATACCAAGCCTGTAAAAGAAATTATTAATATATACATTGACTTTTTTATTAATTTAATGGCTCGATTATACATCATAAAAGAATAAATCATCATAAAAGTAATAACCTATAAATAATACAAGCCTAAGTATCTACAGAAAGTTACATATCCCTCAATGGACTTATTTTATAGATAATTTGATTAATAAAACCATTAAATTATGAAACCATTGTTTTCCCCAACAAATAAGAACTCTATGATTATTAAATGTGCGGAAATGCCCTATAATATCCAATTTAGAGAAGTATTCAAATTCCCTTTCACAAACAAGGACATGAATAAAATAAATAAATTTTTTATTATTTCTAATATTTTGACCATTAACATGTTCAAATTGACGGAACATCCTTTTTTATTTATAATAGAGAACATATATGTGTATCATTCAATAAAATGATAAAAATGATATATTTTTGAAGTAACATAATGAGGAATGTTCATCTGATCAAACATTCTATATAGAATATAGGGGAAATAGAGACAGAAAATGATTCTGTAATTTTCCTCATTTATAACTTCAACACCATATTCAAAATTAGTTCATAAAATCATGAATAAATAGCATGTTAATGGAAAATCCATTAAATAATCACACAAAATATTATTAACCCTGAAGAAAAAGTGGAGTGGAACATAAATTATAGGACATGAATGTGGGATATCATATCCTAGTAGGAACTAACATTTCATAGCACAGTAATTTCAATTTTATTCATGGACCAATCTAACATAGAAAATTAGAATTTCATAAAAAAAATTGAATTTAATGAAACCTAAAAAAATAAATAAGATGGGATTCCAAAATCATACCAAACCTGTAGAGTGATCTCAATTGAGAAAACATCACTGTCCATCATTTTAGATGTTTATATATTACATGAGGTGGCATTAAGATATTAAAATGTATTTGAATCTTCTTGATAAAGGTTATATGTCATATAACATGTAATATTTTTATTCCTAATTTATAATTGCATCCTATGTGTCTTCATTACATTTAATGTTCTTAAATAGAAAAATAAATGGTTTTAGTAAAGAAAAGAATATATCTAAATAGAAAATAACACAATTTTAATTTCAGTGGTGTAATTGAAATAACATATAGACTATTTCAATGGATTTATGCATAATTAGTGACATGAAATCATTTATAGTGGAAGGGTAATTCATAGAAAATTAATCAGAAACAATATGGTTAAAAATCACATGCACCAATAGTGAAAATAAGAACACATAAAAAAATATATAAAAGAATTTATATTATTTAGTGATAAGAAATAAAACTACAAAAACTGAATTTGAAAATGTTATAAAATGATATGAATCAATAAAGAACACAAATGGAATGGAATTAACAAAGGATTTACAAATAGATAAAGATAATATTATCACATAATGTAAATGAACCATGATTATGAGTAAAAAGATAGTATAACAATTTTTCCAGGAAATTTTAATGCAATGAAAAATATATGGAACATCATTCATTAATCTTATCATGTTTTTAGATTCACAAAGTAACTACAAATAAATATTATCAACCCAACAGTTTTCATAAATTAAATTTAGCAAACATAGTAAATTTATATAAAATACAACCATGCATGAAACATAAATAAATAATTAATTTTGAATGAATTTATAAAAAATATCATGGTAGAGTTGATTTGTAAGAAAAATATAATAAGGGGTACATGGATATCCTAATAAATAATAAAAAATGGTAGTTAAAATCCTAAATCCAATATTAATGGCATTATAATATCCAAAATTGTTCGTCAATGTTAGAAGATTACATAATAAGAAAATGTAACTTGATAAAATCATGGATAGCCTATTTTACAACACCAACAATAGTAATGGAAGGAACTTCAGGAATATGAAATAAAATTTAATAAAATATAATTTTTTTGAAAACTGATCTTTATCATTATAATAATTTTATGGGAAAATAAAAAAAATTAATCATTTGTAAAAGTAGATTTTATTTGAAGATAATTTGAAACTACATCTTTGTTTTTATAAGTATTTCCTATGGAAATGAAAAAATTTATTTTCTTTCCCCTCAAGATAATATCTAAAGGTAGATAAGGTATATTATGGTAATGAGCATAGATAAATTTTCTAAAAATAAGTATCATTAAAAAAATATAGGAAAAAATATATTAATAAATAATTTTAGGTAATATATGTTTTTTAACATTATATTATAGGATCATATTATAGAATTCATAACATATGTCTTAAAATGGATAATAACCAATTCATTGTTGGAAAATAAATTATCTCAAAAGGTTAGTCACATTGTAGAATTTAGAACGAAGTCCCACATGGATTAGGTAATTTGTTCAGTATAATAAAAAGGAATTATAGAATTCAAACCTTCTAGGTTGTGGAAGATCTAATGGTCAGAGAGGAGGTGATGACCCAACTATAATAACTACCCAACACAAATTTGGTGAAAATTATATTATAAAACCATTTAAATATTAATAAATAAATATAGTGAGTAAATAATTGTAGATATAAAAAAATATACTCATGATTTTTGGAGTCAATACTATAAAAACCAACATATAGTGAACCTAAAAAAGGATAAATTACATCAACTAAACATCTCTAGATTAGATATATAGAAATTTAAGTTGAACATTAAAAAATTAACATGTATTGAAATTTATATATACATATAAAATTAAATGAAACAAAATTTATTATTTCATTAAATATATAGAGTGAAAAATTTTGGATAAAAAATACATAAAATTTTAAAGAAACTCTTTGAAAAAGTTTTATATTGTTGGGATAGTTTTATGTGCTACTAAATTCTAAAAATTCAATATTTATAGTTTAATGCTATAAAATTGTAAAATTTATCCCTATATATTGTTAAATTCTAACTTCTATTCTCCCTATATACCAAACCCAATTTTTATATTAGTATTTTTATTAGATTATGTATCTAGTTTACTCAATCAATACAATTTAGCATATATAACAAATAAAAATAAGGATTTTTCCTTTTATTAATGTTTATCAAAAGTGAAAAATGTTAAATTCACAATAAATATAGTAAAAATAATATAATTCATTTAACTACAGTTATAACTAAAAAATCAATTCTTTATTAGGTCCATTCAAATTATATCGTCAATTATATTCTTTTTTTATCCATAATAATGAGTTATAATTGAAAACAGATTTCATTTTTGATGATTTTCAAAACTACAATATATTTTAATATAATTCATAGAATAATGTAAATAGGTAAATAAATAAAAATAAATTTAAAAATTAATGGAATGGAAATTTTTTAAATAACTCCTGGAAAACCTTATATTAAATTTTTTAAAATAATAATTAATCCCTACAGTAGTGATACATGAAACACAATTCATGAAAAATAAACAATTCATCAAACTAATTATTAAGAAAATTTAAAAATGGATATTTTTAGATAAAAATATAAATATAGAAAAATGAATCAAAAATCTCAAATAAATTATAAAATTATAATAACAGAAAAATAAAAATTAATGTAGCATAACTATTATGGTATGTTGAATAAAACTAAAGACCAATTGAAAACCAACAATTGAACTATTGTTCAATAATTTCAGACCAATTGTAGATAAAATTATTCAATCAAAACAATGATTCAAAAAAAATATTGATTCATTAAATGTTAGAAAATATATCAGATTATGAGTTTTGTAAATTTAATCAATTCGAAATTATTTAAAATAAGAACATGGAATACAAATTACATAAGTTAAATTGTTAATAAGAAATTCATATATTTTTTTTTATAAAACCAGGAACCTAAAACCAAATTCCAAATTAAAAAATTGACATTATACTTTGATTAGGGAACAAAAAACTCTTAAAATGGAAACCACTTTGTGATAATAGGGTATAGGAATGAGATGCACCTCAGGGGAGGGTCTGTAGCCAGGGGAAGGATCGGCGACTAATGGGATGATGTTGATTATCCTACATGGTTGGTGATGGGAAGGTGTGGGTTGGTGCATGGGGGGATAGAGGCTCGATAGAGTGGGGAGGTGAATGATGCATCGAGGATGTGAGGGTAGGGGTCGATGGTGGGAAGAAGAGTGGAGGAGTGGGGACTCGAAAGGTGGGGGAGGTGGCGTGATGAAGCAAGGAGGTGGGGGAGGGGCTCTATGTTGAGGGGAGGAGGAGGGAGGGATGGGGATGTATGGATATGGTAGAATGCATGACATAGTGAGGGGGATCAATGATGGATGATGGTGAGGAGGTGGGGGAGTAGGCATGGTGAGGGAGGAGTGAATCTCAGAAGGGGATGGGGTTGGGTTCGATGTAGGGGGGAAATAGGGGGTGTTGAGTTAGATGCAGGAGGGGAAATCAAATGAAATATGGTTGGGGGAAGGGTAATGGTCAGTGACCATCATTTGGTGGTCACTGATTGTATCAATAGATAATAACATTTAGAGGTTTCCAAATATATGCCACCTCAAAAGCCTCTTTTCTACTAGTGACTTCTATCTCACAATAGAATTCATCAACATTTATTCTATATTATTTAATTTATGAATCTTCTACAATATCAATAACCCTTATTATATTAAGTCATTGATAAATGGTACTTTAACATAATATTTCTTGTATCATCATAGATCATTGGGTTATTTTCAAGATGCATAACAATGTGTCTATCATAGTCAAACACATTACATTCTATCATTATGTCAATATTCTCAAAGATGTTCTTCAAAAAAACAATCTCATTATAAACTTTTTTTATAATAAGGTATTAAACATATATGGTTGATAATCATTCCACCATATGTAATAGAAATATATTGCTCACTATAATTATTCCATAGATAAACTCTCAACATATGGTACTCCTTCTACTATTGACTTCATATCCAATTTCAGTATCCACATACCACCACAATGAATTTCCTTTCCAAAATCACAGAGATACTTCCTAAATTCCTTTCATCCATCTCAATATCGACGTCATTTTTTCCACATGTTTTCTTCTGTGGCTAACCATGTACCTGGTTATAAATCCCACATCTTGAGAAATATTGGGTTGAATACAGACCATGAAATACATCAATATTTCAAAAATTAATTGTTATGAAACATTTGACCTGTACTCAACCACTTTTTTGTCATTGGTGATTGTATATTTGAAATTTTGAAATGACTTTTTGGGGGAATGAAAATTGGATTTTCTTACAGTAACTAAATCTTATATAAAATATTCTAATGTAGTCATCATGTGAAAACATGAATGTTCCAAATGTGTGGTGTCTCTTGATCTTCATCCCCAAAAACTTTTCATATTCGCCAAGATTGTTCATCTCAAACTCTTTACAGTGTTTCCCTTTAAAGTCATGAATCCTATGTATACATGATCCAAAAATGTTCATTTTAACCACATATATAAGAAATACAATATATCCACCACAAAAGGACTTATAATAGCATCATTAATCCATGAAATATAATTTTGATTAATTCTTTCTCATTCGAACATCAAAATTCTTATTCCACTACCTCGGCTCCTACTTTTACTCATATAAACTCTCATAGAGTTTTCCCACTAGTTCTTTTTTTTCATACTCAACACATCTCTCAGGATACTACTTCAGATGTACTCCTATGTATTTATATAGAGGAAAGTAGTCATTACATCAAGATTCTAAAAATATAAATCCTCATACGCAATAATAACTATAGTAGATCGTGCTATCTAAATAATTATTAATGTGTTCTGTCATTGATAAAAAATATGATGGGCTAAGTTCTCTTAAAAACCAATGAAAAATTTTCAATACTAACAATAGCCCTCATAAAGGACAACATTATCAGAAATTTTTTTAGAATTGATAATGGACACATATATCAGTGTTTTTTAGAACTGATAAATGTATTCTTTATTAGTAATATTTTTTAGCCCTAATAAAATTTAAAAAATATTTTTTTAAGAAAAATCATTCAACAAAGTCACCATTTTATTAGCACTCTTACCCCACCTTTATTAGTGTTATATTCTTTATATACATTTATATAACTATTTTTAAATATTTTTTAAAAATATATCCATATAATGTATATTTACATATTAATTACAAACATATTTATATATAATTGTATATTTTTAAATAGTTTTTTTTAATATGAATTTATAATTTTTTATTATAAAAATTTTTATATACTAAATTTTGTTATCATGATATATATTTATAAAAATATATTTATATATAATGTATTTACATAATATTGACACACAAACACAAACACACACCTATTTTCTCACACACATACACATTTATATTTCACACATACACCCACAAATATTTACATATATATGTATTTTTTATGTATATTATAATATAAAAATAAAAATATATTTTTATTGACACACACATATTTATATATAAAAATTACATGCATACGTCTATGTATATATTTTAATTCATTTTTCTATTCTCAATAAAATGGGAAGGTTTTTCATTTAAATAATATAAAAAAGAAATATTTACTTCCATCTCATTTATATAATTAAAAAAATATTTTTTTTTTAAATATGATTAAATATTTATGTGTAAAATTTATTTGTTATATGTAAATATAAAAAAATATGTATATATTCGATTATAAATAACATTATGGTATGAAAAAGGTAAACTTTAAAAATGATAATATCCACATGAAAACAAGATCTAAGAATAAATTTAGTCTCCATTGAAATAAGACAAAAAGGCCCCCTCAAAAAAGGCAAAAAATTTATCAAAAGTTCAAAAAATAAGGCATCATGATAAAAAAAACATAGTTTTAGAGGCCTTACAAGACTTTTTTACCTAAAAATTCTATCTATGGTCCGCAATGTTCACAGTATAACATATCCTTTCGCAATATTTAATTCGATATAGGGTAAAGCTCAAATGGTCACCCATATCAATAGTTATGGATGTTTTAATTTCAAGTCATATTTTCAACATATCATAAATTAGCCATTAATTTATTGATCTTTTTGTCATAAAATTGTTATTAAATATAAATTTCTCAATTATAGTTTTCAAATTATTAATTTATATTAATTTATAATTATTTAAAAATCCATTTTTCACTACATATATTATATATTAATTGTAAATGCATATTTAGTCTTATATAAATCATATTTAATAAAATATAATATATTTTTATATTGATGTATAAATATATTTATTTATTTATATATTAATATATTTAATTAGTTATTTTCTGAAATATACCTTTTTCAGTGATAATATAGCGCTAACTAGTCCACCCTTTATTCGGGTTGAAAAAGGAATTAACAAAAGTTACCTTTATCAGTGCTGAAGACACTAATTGTGGTATTATTTTATCAAATATTTTTTCTAGAAATGTTAATGAAACCCCCTTTATCAGATATTTATTTGTCATGGATAATGGGAAGAACTCAATGTCATGATATCTGTACTAGTGGATACAAATAACGATCTGAATGGTAGTGATCTCCACTACTAGTGAAAAAATTTCACTGAATCCCACATATTCCTTCTATTGAAAAACAATCACCACCAACCAAAACATTCACTTCATATTACCATAATGCTCTTACATGAGTTTATATACCCATCTATTATAAAATGATTCCTTTTTGTATAGGGTGTCAGTGCCAAAGTATTATTATCATGCAATGATGTAATCTCATCCTTCATAGTCTTCTCCCACTGGTTTGACTCATTCAACTAGATTACCTCTTCAAAACGATTTGGTTCTCCACTATTAGTCAATAGTAGATAATTTAAGGATGATGAATACCTATTAATATTCCTCATCACCCTTATATATCTTATCAAATCCATTTTAGGATTAGGCTCTTCTAGTATTGGTATCACATGCCCATGTACACCATTAAGTTCCACTTGATCTTTGAACCCTGTTTCATTATTCCCACTATCAAATTCAACATCATGATGGTCCCTATATGAGAAACCCTCATTTATTATAATTATACATATTATAATGATTAAATTTTTCTTATCATCCTAGAAGAGTTAATAAAACACCTCAAACCCATAGACAATAAAGAAATGATATTTTAACATAGCAATAAGCATGTCCCTATCTTTGGTGTTTGTATATAAATTGGTAAAATAAAAAAATGCCCATAAATGAGAGAGTCTTACCTTCTTTCTTGTCTATATATAAGTATGTAGAAATTATCAAATTTTTATAGATGGACTCCAACTGATGACAAATGATTCCATGTTTACTTCTTCTACCCATAATGTCTTGGGTAGCCTGGACTTCGAACCCGTATTACTGGTATGTTCACTTAGCGTCATGTCAATATTTTCATCTCCACCATTATTTTATGTTGTACCTAGAATACTCTTCCACCAACAAATTTCTTCATTATAATAGTGATTTAAGAAGTCATTTATGTCATACTCTCCACCATTATCATAAATCAATAATTTCATATTTGATCTTGACTCATTCTACGCCATGGTTTTCCACTTCTGAAAAATGATAAACACCTCATATTTTCATTTTAGAATATAAACTCATTACTTTTAAATTATTTCATATAATATTTCATATAATATTGTGACCCTATTAGGGAATTTACTTGTTCTCACCCCAAAAGAATTAGCATTCACTAGCTCTAGATTACCAACCATTGGTGTTATTCTTCCTTTACAAATAATATCTTCATATTCATTCCAAAAATAAAATTTTCACACTATCCCACATTTTCCTACATTAGATATGGTATAATTCCATTTATTTTGAGCACCTACATCCCCCTCTTACTCATGTGGCATTTTTTATAGTGCTAATGTTGTGAATCCCCATAATATTTAGTTGTTAAAATATCGTCAATGAAATTCTATACCATATTGTTTAGGCTTTCATTACTTACTCCAT
Organism: Viscum album; assembly: GCA_963277665.1. Lineage (NCBI taxonomy): Eukaryota > Viridiplantae > Streptophyta > Magnoliopsida > Santalales > Viscaceae > Viscum > Viscum album. Next base: position 1,962,602,200 of record OY728156.1, on the reverse strand, counting down.
GAGTTATGACTACTGATCTCTTAGGGATGAGGGACTTTTTTAGGGAACTCTTAAAAAATTATTTTATAAGCAGAAAAAAATGTTTTAAAATGGGATTCATGTTTTACTTGGAAAATATAGTGTTGTGGACGTGTTAAAATATTTTCTAATAGGTTCAAAATTCGAAGAATTTTAATGTGGTTCATTGGTTTAAAATTCATTGTTTAAATAATAGTTTTATAACTTTGGATTATTCTCCTAACTTTTTGATGAATAATTTTTCAATTTTACTTCCCCATCATTCTATAATCAAAAAAATCTACATGATTAGTCTTTCTAGAAACTTTTGGTTCGGAACAAAAAATAAAATAAAATAATCATTTAATTTTTTATCCTCTCTTGGCCTTTTGATTGGATACCACCAATCGCTATCTGTTCATCCCAATATTAACTACTGTAAATATTGAAGGAGTTATCACGTGGATTGTGTGTGAAATGGTAATAATTGCAATAAATATATTGATGTCAATAAAAATAAAAATATCTTATAAGATATACATCTAAGGACATCAAAAGTATTAAACAAAGAATTTTTTTAATTGAAAAAAAGTGTTCGTCGTATGGTTGGGATATTTATCCTCATCTCGATCATTATTCACCTATTTTATCATAATTAGAGTTATTAAAAAAACAATATAATCAAAACTATAGGAAATAGTTGTAGTAGTAAGTAGTGAAACAACCTCTAAGAATGAATGAGAATTAAATGAATCTGAGAAGTCCATCAAAATAGAAGAGAATATCTGCCCTTATTCTGAAAATAGAAACATAAAATTGTTATAAAAAATCCTCACATCTGGTGAATTCCACTTAATATTCCTTGTGGAACTCATCATCAGCTCCAGATGAAGTCTCCATGAGAATAGTTGAACTCTTATAATGACAGGTAAAAACCCCTCATAATTATGTAATATGAAGTCTGAATGATCTCAACTGTAGATAGTCACTAGATTGATTGCGATAGACTAATATCATCATCTTCCCCAGTCTAGAAAAATCCAAAGAATGAAAGTCATGTAGAATTTGAAAATGAGAAGCCAAATAGAGAATTGAAATTGACCAATTTTGAAATTTTGGTGAACCCTGAGATTCTCCAAAATTAGATCTCGATGGGGTGAGAATTCACATACATCAAAATTTTTAAATACAAGGAAATTTTAGTCATTATTCATAATTGTATATGTCTCCATTTGAATAAGTGTATTTGGCTACGTAGTGATTCCTACTGCATGAAGTTTTTGGGTAAGTTGAACCATCATTAATGTAAAAAACGTCCCTCTTTCATCATCATCTAGCACTCCAAATTTAGATTTCAAAAATAACTTCTATAATGGTAAATTTTCAATGAGCTTCAATTGAATGGATGAGAACTTCTATATAGACAAAGCTATTGATTTTCCTTATTCAATCATTTTTCTAGAATCTACGAACCTAAAACCAATTCATGGTGGAGAAACCATGGTTTGAAGTTTATTGAAACTACATAGGGGAAGTAATATAATGAAATTAATTAATTTAATATTTTATTTGGTTTAATATAATCTCGCACCTAACAAATTGTAATTTTTTTCACTGTGCGACATACTTATCCTCAATGAGCTCATTTCTTTTCTTCCCAAGCTAAGTGGTGGAGTGGAATAACCTTCTTTGATAGTGTGGTTATCTCATTAGTAGGTTCTCAATGATATTTTTTAGGTCATATCCTCTGATAGTGAACTCTAATTCTTTGGTTGATAATCACATGACATATGCAACAATATGAGCTCACATCTATAGGCAACTGCACACATGACATTCAGATTTTTGGAAGATTCCTCTATGATCTCGTGATTTATACTGAGATAATATCTTTTTAGATTAGGATGGAAGATTGGATCCTAATCATGTAGCACCAGTTCTGATTTGGGGGATCATTGGTATTCTCTAGATCCAGTTCAAGGGAGTGCAATGAGATCAAGAGTTTTTATCATCTACAATTAAGAATCCCAGAACCATAAAGTAATTAGGAACCCCTAGGTGGTTATAATTGAATGTTTTACATAGACTTTTAATTTCATGATTCTAGATATTTATATTTTTATTCTATATTTTGGAATAGATCATGTTCATTTTTGGTCTATGGGATTCTTTTTCTATGATTATCTTGGGGTTTCAGTGATCTTAAGCATTGAAAATATCGATTTTGGAGATTTTTTGGTTCCATCCAAATTGAGAGATTTGGTTTCGGATCTCCATTAATGAAAGAGGGTGTCATTGTTGATTGGGTTGTTTGACTGTAAAAAGTGGTTGGTTGATTTTCTTTTATGTGTGTGGAAGCTCAATGTCTTTTCCGAATTTAAGTCATTTTCCTTGATCTATGCCACATTCTTGGCATGATAACTTGTTTTTTCTATATGGATACTTAATCCATTTATTAAAATGTGTTTGTGGTAGATGTAATTTCTCATTTGGTATTTTTTTGTCTTGTGGTAGATGCATGACTTTGTTAAAAATCACTCTCATAGTCACTATTCACAACAAAGAAATCATCTTGAATTTACCAAAATTTTATTTAGTTTCGTTGGTACACTGGCAGTTACATTGTTTTTCCATACAGTAGATTCATGCATTTTAAATTTTTCAATGGTGATATTTATCACAAAAAGAGATGTTATGGTTGATCCATTCCTCTGCGAATATTTGAGTGATCTATACAACATATATTTTTTAAATAGTGAAAAAATTTTATAATTAAATTAATAAATTATAAAACAACTTAAAATAACAATTCCATCCATTAAAAATAATAAATTTCACTATATCAATATATTAAAACATAAATTTATGGTCATTATATATTGAAAATCTTTTATTATATTCAATTTCTAAATCAAATCACTCAATTATGATTTCAATTTTAAATTTAATTTATGTATTTAATTTAAAAAATAATAAATCAATTAAATCTCAAAATAAATTAAATCCTTTTAATATATTTTGTTCTAGAAAAAAATAATTATAAACTCAAAGTGTAAAAATCAATTTCAATTAATGTATGGATTCCGAATTTGATTATAATGATGAAAATATCAATAAAAATCATCCTTTTAAACCATTTTACAGTTAATTAATAAACTCAAAAAGTCACAAATCCTAAAAATTTACCAAATACTTCTTTAATTAGTGGGGTTAATTTCTAATAATAATAGAAAAAAATTGTAAAATTTATCTCTTGTCACTCCCCCATACATAAACTATTTCACCCTAAGGAAATTTTATCATTGAATTAAATTTATTCATGTATTTATAGATTTTCACAATTCAAAATATATTTTAAATGAATGTTCAATTCAATAAATATGCAGTCAAAAAAAAATGAAAATACATTCTCATAGAAAATTCCATGAAATCAAGTAGAGAGTGAGGGTGTTTTTTGATATTTCAGAAAAATTAAATCATGCTTCATTTCATTAATTTTAATTGAATAAATTATCTTTTTTATATAAAATCAAACTATCAAAAGACATCCAAAACTATTTTTTGACCTACCTTGTATGAATTACACTTTCAATCTTCCCTTAGGTGAAAATATTTATGTGGTGTTGTGATCATACTTGGGAAGTATGTATTTACCATAATATTGGGAAACATTTCATCTCTCCACACTATGAATCATCAAAAATACTATAAATCATGAGGTCATTGAAAATGTTGTTGTGTGGCTTTAAGGTTGGTCGGAAAGTGTTCAATAACACATCAGTATAAAGATAAATGTTATTATACTTTAATAAAATTCAGTATTTATCATCTAAATCATGTATGAATTCCTCTCTCAGTACCACCTTCACAACATGTTACACATACATCCCAATTTAAACCTTTTACTATGCCTGATTCATGAAATGAATTCAAAGTATTTGTGATCCTAATGTCCTATTTCTTCTTTTTCACATATAAATTGTCTCCCTAATTTTTAACTTTTTTGAGTGGAAATGTGTTTTCAATAGAAGAATATTGAATAGAAATCATGCCATTTTGTTTGATTATGGTCGAGAATCACTCAGATGATCAAAATTAATGTCTCAAACTCTTAATTATTATTTTATTCTTTTTTTGTTTTTTAATACAAATTTTTAATTATTATAAACATTTTTAAGGATAATTGGATGATAAAGAAAACATAATAGAGTGATTAAAAGTGACTCGTGGCCATTTTACTCTCTCTGATACCCCAATATATTGACACACACCTCTCATAGGACCCTTAGCATGAAATTATTACTAGAGAATGAATATATTTAATCCACTTTAACAAAAACATATAATTTAATTAATCATGTAATTATACATTACAATGAGTGTGGGTAAGTGATTATTCAGACTGTAATGCATCATAAACTTATAATCCCATTAATGGTTATCTATGGGGTAAACTAGTATCAATTTTTAAGGTAGGACTCAATGAAAAGTGAGGGAATTTCTCTTCAAATTCATATATAATATTGATAATATATCTTTAATTACAAATATGTGATAGAGTATACACAATAGTTATAAATTATTATCTATTCACAATATTATATCAATATGTAAGAGAGTCAAAAATATTATGTCAAATTGGATCAAAAACCTCTTTGTATAAGAATGAAAATTTGTTATAGTCAGAAATTAATATGGATTTAAATTTCTAGTTAAAAATCATGATTTTTTTTTAAAATCATATCCGATGAAAAAAACTACATTTCAGTAATCATTTTTCCTTTTAACTTCAACAGTATTATCAAGATCATTACAAATCACATAGAGTTAAAAAAAATTATTGAGTCTTCCAATTCATCTAAATGAAATTATGAAAATAAAAAAACTATACAAATAATTCTACATGTTTACAAAGGAAAACATTATATTGAATTTTTTATTTACACTCTAAAAATCTAAATAATAGACCCTACAGAAACTATTTACATATTCCAAAAATAAATTTGGGTTATCTTTTATTGAATTTTTAATTGTGAAACATAAAAATGGAATTTACATCTTAATACTAAATCATCCATCTCCCCCATATATAGCTCAAATATATATCCTATTAAATCCCATCAGGAATTTATTAAAGAAAAAATTCATAATAATGTTAGAAACTATACCAATATAAGGGAATGATATAAACTTATAGTACTCTATTTAACAATAGTGGGGATGATACTTAACTCCACCATGGTTTATTTCCATAAATCCTTATGGTACTTATCAATTTTTTTCCATTCACCATGAATTAATTTTTTGAACCATCTCCTTGAATATCAAATGAACCAAAAAGAAATGTATTACTTACTTTGTAGGGAAAAATCCACAAGGAATGAATCTTACCAGGGAATAGATTTGTTGATGAATAAAATTACAATAATAAGTCTCTTGATTTAAATTATCTTTTATAGATCAATTTATCATGATATGACATGGTTTAATCATTATATAGTAGTGTGATCTAATTTACTTCACTTTTGATCTCCTCAAACTCCATTATTTTTAGATTCATCTACTCTCCATCCTTACAAAACTCTAGGATCACTCTTTTAATAGCCCATCTAGAATTGTGTTATATCTCAATAGGTAAGTGACAATTTTTACTATATAAATTTATATTGGGATACATACCTTGTCGAGGTTTTTAGGCTATTATATATTCCCAAATATCATCCTCCAGTTTGTAACACCAATTATTGTGATTGGGCCACAATTTTTTCTCCAAAAAAAATTACATCTGTATTTGACACCTCAGGTAATCCATTTTTAAATGGGAATTAGGTAGTGTAATTTCAATAATATAATCCATATTTCTCCTTATGGACCTCCATGTTCATGATACATAAGTGGGTTCCTTGGAAACATATTGTATCTCAAGGTATTCAAAATTTACAAAAAATTATCGATTTTATAAATTCAATTACTGTTTTGGAATCATCAAATGGAATATATTTTTCTATATTCAACATAGAAACATGGTTTACTACAAGAAAATATTTCAAAATACCAATGAAATTGGTAATGAGCCTATGAATTAAATTCCCCATACATCAATTATATCACAAAAAATTAATGGAATTTGTAGAATTTTATGTCTTCTAAAAATTACATCTGTAAACTAGAATTTTGGATTTTTGTTTTGAAAAACTCATTATCTTGTTATAAATTTTGGTCCAAAACAATCTAGAATCCAGAAATTTTAAATATGTTCTTTAAGGTCCAAAATGGCCTCCATATATATGTGTGTAGAAAAAATAAAGCATACATTTCATTTCTTCTTTAGGGATTCACCTTTTAATGACACTTTAATTGTAAATTTTCAATAAATTAATATCATACAAAACCTAATATTTTGATTCATATTTAAATTTAGCAGCTTTATTTTTTTTAAATAAGGGTGTTCTTATTTTTTGACAAAAAAAATCACTATGTCATAATACAAGAGAAATTTTGTAAGGTCATACATCTTATCACCAGGGAATAAATCATATAGATATGTCTTACTAATTGATTCTTCCCCAATATTGAGAGGTGAATGACTAATGTGTTCAAACACTATATTTCACATCCATTATTATATTTAATCTATAGTTCAATGAATTATAGTAGCAACATCCATCTCACTAGTCTAGGATTTTCATCAACTTTCATGGTTAAATATATTAATGTTGTATAATTGTAATGGATATTTACTTTTCTCACTAATAGATAAGATGAAAAATTTCTAAATCATCAAAAATAGACAACAATCCCTTATATATTGTAGTGTAATTAATCTTGTCAATTTATAATGTTTTTTATGTATAGTTTATCACTTAGGGAAGCCTATTAATCTTTTGGGTAAGTACAACCCCTAGAGCTCTGTTGGATGTGTCACGTAGAATTTTAAAGGTGTAAATCTATTTTTGAGGAAAAATATCATGGGTAGGGGTCAAGAATTATTTTAATCCATCACAATATGTACTATATGAATCATCAAAAATGAAATCATTTTCTTTCTTGATTGGGGTTATTCATGGGAAGATCAATCCGGCTAAGTTCTCTAATAAACCTTCTATTAAATCTAACATAGCCTTGCAATTATCAGATGTGACTCAAAGTGGTGATGTGGGCTGGTGTAAAAATAACATTAAATTTTTCCTTATTTACTTAAATTCAATATTTAGAAATTAAATGACCCGAAATAATTCACTTTCCACCATATAATAGAATTTTAAATATTTCAATAACAAGTTTTTCTCAATGAATATTTTTAAAACCATTACTAATCATTCTAGAAAACATTGAAAAAAAAGTTCCATTGATTTTAAATTCATCATGGAGTGCCTCTATGAATCCCTAAATTAGTCTAGATAAGATACTTAAAATGATGTGTTGAAAGGTACCTAGGGAATTGAAAATATAGAAAATAATATTTCAGTAGTAAAAATGTCTAAGGGAATATTGAATGTGGTCTTTTCCAGGACTTCCAAATCTATTATAACAACAAAATACATATACATTACATCAATGAATAAATTATGACACTTTTCAGTTAGTCTTACTAGAAAGTTTTCGACAATGGTTATGGGGAAATCATCATTAGGGTCACATTGTTCAAAACACTATAATATATATAGACACTCTTGATATTTGTAATTTTTATGGGAACTAAATCATTATTCTAATGTTTCAATGTAAAACATCTAGTATTATTCTGGGCTAATTAGAGAGGACTTAGTAATTGGGATTTTAAACTGGGTAGAAAATTCTATCTTGAAAAAATCTCTTTACCACTATTTTATTACTTCTTGAAGGGTTGTATTGAGCCTCTATTAGGGTTTTCATAGTTGTTTGGATACAACTTATATAAAAATTTTAATCATGAAAGTGGTGGGGTAAATTCCTAGGATGTCCCTTTAGTTTTCATTCTATATACCTATAATTATTTTTCATAATTTTCAATTTTTTGGTGTTATTGGATGGGTTTCAAATTATTTGAGATTTTTAATGGAAATTTATCATTTCACTATAATAAATAATTTTTTTATTTAATGGTAGAAACCTTAGTTTTGTTTCGGGGGGGTTCTCTGAGGATGGTTTTAGTTCATATTTCTCCATGTTGGGAGCCTTCACGTGTATAGAAAAAAAATATTATTAGAATATTTGAGTAACTCCTCTAAATAACGTTCATTAAACTCTTCAAATTATTTATCACTCAAAACAATCCCCAAATAGTGTTCATTTTTAAATATAGAATTATCAAGGGATTTGGCTGTCAATAACGATTCTTATTGTTAGATTATATCATTGAACATTTCAATTTATTCCTTATTAGATCAAGGTTAATAAAAAATATTTAATCTAAAAGATGATATCTTTTTTTGTGGATGATGACTGATGAACTATTTTACACCTAAGTGGATCGTTAGAGATTTTATTTATTCATTTTTATTTTCATGTAAAGGTGTTTTGAAATTTTTACCTCATGTACACCTCTAGTTGAAATTATCATACCAAATTGTAGGGAATTGTGAGTTATTCTTTTAATAAGTTATCTAACTTGAATATGATAATTATCAATAATTACTCCTCCAGAATAATAATATATCTGGTTCTAATCATTTTCCATAAATCCTTGGTAAAATAATACTGATAAATTTTGTGGGGAGGATACTGATAGTTTCCTAAACCATTTCCAAAACTCATATAATGATTATAAATTATATTGTTTGTTTCTATAGATATCTATTCATAGTTGATAACTAAAATATTTTGTGAATAATTTCAAGAGTAATGTACTTTATAGCTCCTACCATGAGGTAACTTCTATATTATGTAGATTATGGAGCCACTCATTTTTTAATCCTTCATAAAATTTTCAGAAATCATTATATAATATTTGAGTATCGGTGAATCCTCTTATTTTGAATAAATTATATAATATTTTAAATTATATCAAATGAATTAAGTTGTAATCAACTTATAATATATTAATCTTTTGTAGAATACCAATCAAACCCGTATTACGTTCATAGTCCTCTTGGTAAAACAATTGAAATTTTTGTTTATTGATATTGAAATTTTCTGCATACATTTCCCTCAAAGTCACATTCACATGTGTAGTATTATCCTCTATTTTTTCAATACCAAATGTAACTCTAGTGTAATAAGAATAATATAAATGAGAGTTGTCCAATGTGGTTGTGAATAACTCTTTTTCATATTGTTCAATGATTTTTAGAGTTTGAATTTTTTCGAGTATTGTTCTCTCAGCCTCTGTAACCAAATCAGTGTGGTTTTAATGACTAGATCATGTCACATGAAACCATATTTTTAAAAAAATGATATCCTTCACCAATAATTTTTCAAGTTTTGATTTGAACCTATTTATGGGCACTCTACAAAATGATTTTTTAACTGGGAAAAAATGTAGTAAAGTGGGACTTGGGTTGTATCTACTGAAGATAGTGTATTTTTTTAATTAAAATATTATTCCATGGTTTTGAAATATGATGATAGGGTATAAAATCTATTATTTTAAATTTAAATGTTTTAAATATAGTGGTCTGACCTCGTATTACTCTCCTAACATCACAATGAAAAATTATTCAATTTCACTTTCTCATCATTATCTAATAAAAGGAAATATCCTTGATTAGTAATTCCTGTAAATTTTGGTTAGGAAGAGAAAAATATAATAACAACTATACTCTCTTTATTCACCTGACCTAGAAATCAGATACCACAAACCACTCTTAGTTCATCCCACTATTAATTTTTTAAATGATGGATTGAGTTACCAAAAGGCTTGTGTATTCTTCTAGTAAAAATTTAAGATATATTTAAATGTGACGAAAAAATAGAATCACCGAAAATCTACACATCAAAACAAATCCAAATAATTAATCTATGAATAGTTTTTTATTGAAAATAATAAATCATCATAGGGTTGGGAGATTTTTCCTTGGATCCCCCACTATTCATCTATTATTCCATAATTGGAATTATTAAAAACAAGATATAAGGAAAACTATGGGAAAAAAAATTAGAATCATGTGATGAAGTAGCCTCTAAGAATAATCAAACATCTCTTGAATCTGGGATGCTCCCGGAACCAAAGGAGGATATATCCTCATATTCTGAAAATAAAAAAAATAAAAAATCACAAAAAAACCCTCACAGGTAGTGGATTCCATGTTGTTTGACTTGAGGGGACCATCACCAAATATTTATGATGTCCATGTGAGAATAGTTCAACTCATTCAATGACATGGAAACCCCCCTATTAATTCTATACTGAGAAGTGAGATTGATCTGAGCTATAGATGGTGGCCTTGGGGATGGGGATCACTAAGGATCATTATCTTCCCTGACTCATCCAAACCAATTGAATGAGATAAATGTTGAATTTTGAAATGAGTGGCCAAATGGAGAAAATCATTTCCCAGTTTTATTTATTTTTGGGGAAAGATATTATTCTCTAACATTGACTCTATGATGATGTGAATTTGCATACATGGAAATTTCGATAGGTTATGATATTTTAGTAATTCCCCATCATCAGATATATTTCCAATTATGTAAGTGGATTTAAATACATTATGATTTCTAGTACATTGAGTTTTCAGGTATGTCAAACCATAAGGTACGTAAAATTAAACCCTTAATCATCATCTTGCAGCACTCAAAATTTGGACAAAAAATAGTTCATCCTTTGAGATTTATTTTCCATGTTCTTCATTTGAATAGATGGCCACTAGAATATTTGTAATCATGTTTATTTTCCACATTCATGAATTTCATGAAGAATCTGTGATCCTACTACTAGTGTTTAGAGGAGGAATCATGGTCTCTGTATCTTCATTCAAGAAAAAGGTAAATAAAAATATAACAATTAATTTATATATGTTTTAATTTGGATAAATAAAAGATCACCCCTAGAACACACAATTTTTTCCTCACAGGGTGATATGATTTTTTATCTGAGGATAGTCTTCTTCACCCCTCAGTGAGAGGTGACATGAAATATTCTTCTCAGGTGGTGAGGTTTTCTCAAGATCATGTTCTCAAAGAACTATTTTCAGTCATCTCCAATGGATGTGCACTCATATTCTCAGTCCAGAAGGAACAAAATTTCTACAACATGCATAGCTTAGATATACAGGTGACAATGCACACGATTTTCACCATCCAAGAATATTCACTAGTGATGTTTAATATCCTTGTAAATCGATTGAAGCTAAAATATTAAACAAGTGAATCCAATATTGATTTTGGGGGTTTCAGTGTTCTCTTAATCCAGTCCAAGGGATTGTGGTGAGATTGAGATTTCTTTTACTCTATGATCAAGATGGTGTGACACTTTTTGTTTTTTAGGCTCCCATGTGTAGTGATCAATGAGTGTTTCACCTCAGTTGGTATCATCAGGTGTAGTGGGATTCACCTTTTCCTTCCAGATCTAGGTCCATCACCTTTTCAATCTGGGTCTATATTCTTCTTCTTTTGAGACACCATCTTGTGGGTTCAACATTCTTTAGAATAGAAATGATAAAAATTAATTAATTGTTCAGTTTAATTATCCTCGTGATCAGTCTTTTCATATATCCATTAGTTAAAGATGGTGACATGGTCGATCAGGATGATCTATTATGATACAGGTGTGGCTTATGGTTTTTTTATGTGTTGTAGCTCCATTACTTTTCCAATTTTTTCCATTTTTTCACGATTTATTCCACATACAGGAACAGTCTCACGGTTTTTAGGAAACTCCATCCATTTTAAAACTATGTTTGTTGTATAGGGAAATTCAATGGCAGTCAATATTTTTTTTTCTATGTGGTACTTTCATTTCTTTTTCAAACATCACTATCATATCCACTATTCAAAGGCACAACCACCTCTTTACTTTGAGAATTTTTTCAGATACGATCAATAGTAATATTGTAGTTTCTTTAATTTTTTGTGTCGAAAATCCATTATTTTACCATTTTTAGTTGTTGGATCAACCACAAGAAGATATGTCATGGTTGATCTATTCCTTTTCCAATATTTTAGTGATATTAAAATAAAAAAAAGTAGTGCATTATTTTGTTCTACTTAAATTCTAAAATGATAAAACAATTTCTTATTATAATTTCACCTTTTAAAAAAATAATTTTAGATTCATTAAATAAATTAATTAAAACATCATATTCTCATCATTTAATGTTCTCACTCTAATCAAAATTTTCATTTCTCAAAAACCAATATCACAATTTTAATTTCAATTTCATTATCAATTTTTGAATTTTTTCTAAAATTTAAAAAATAAATTAATGATAAAAATAAATTAAATACTTTTAATAATTTCAATTCCACAATAAAACAATTATACATTCATAGTTCAGAATTAAATTTATATTTATTACTGGATTCTAAAAAAACTACAATGATTAACATATCAACAAAAATAATAATTTTAATCCATTTCAAAACTAATTAAATAAAATTATACAGTAAAAAAGATCACAAATTGAATTATAATTCCTTTAACTATTATGGTAATTTCAAAGTATAATAGACAAGAAAATTAAAAAAAATAAACTATTATCCAATTATAATGATCCATACAGCAATAGTGAATGGGGTACTAAAACCATCATCATCATCAAGATTCCTAATAAAAATTGTATTTATTCTTTGTCCATGGATACACCTTAAATTCCAGAAAATTAGAAAAATACCAATATTTTTTTAATACATGCATCTATCGTCCCCTAAATTGTTAAGGGTTCATGACCAACAAGACATACCTATCCAAAATTTCTATAAACCTAATTTTTTAAGAAACCCCTCTCCAAAGTGGGATGAAAATATTCCGCTGAGACTAAAATCCATGAATCTATAATACTATAGATGCTCACCAGTAACACATCAACGACTCCTTCAGTTTTTATGTGAGTTATATTGGTTTTATGAAACATTTATTTGTATATTCAATCCTTAACGTGTCCTTTCATCCCAAAAATCTAATGGGCAGGGCTAGGTCCCATTTTTATTTATCTCAATTATTTACTCTTGATTTTATCATCCTCTATGATTATTTAATTTTATGTATCCTGATCTTCCTTCCATGAACAGATTAAAACTAAATAATCTTCTCGATTCTCTTATTTTATTGTCTTTATTGAGGATTAGGACTCACACGTATTTAATACAAAACATTGTACATCCAAAAGTTCTTCTGACAATAGTTATGTGGCCTTTAAATAGTCATGAAGTGAAGACAGTAAAACAAAATCACATACCTCATAATCCAAAATAATTCCCACTAAATAAAACTAACATTTAATGGTATTGAATTCATTAACGGGATCAAAACAATCTTCCAATTAATCATCTTCATAATTTATGTAAACATTATTTTACACAAAAAGGATTATCAAATATATTCGTAAGAGATTTCATTAACCTAAGCATCGTTATCTTTGTTATACTGATGAATGTTGTTGTTTTTGTAGCCTAAGTTGAACAACTCCTAGAACCTTTAGATCCAGCTTATCCCACTTTTCCTTCTACATCACTATTGTTTCTAAACTCGAATAAAAAAGTGAATATTTTTAAGATAAAGATATTAATTGATCCACACCACTTAGTAACTGAAATTCATTATAGTAATGTGATAAAAATTGACTTTTCCTTCTTATAACTATTGAGGAATTGGGTAAATATGACCTTGATCTTTTGAATTTAACATTTGGAATAAATTATTGTATAAATAATACAAAAACAATGATGAACGATCTAATAAATTGGAGTAAATTAATGAAAAATATTAAATAAATAAGAAGAACATGAACATGGGACACAATAATTTACATGGTTAGGTAATAAATCCCTATGCCCATGGAGATGTAGAATAAATTCACTAAAATCATGAGTATAAATTACTAGGTAAAATCTTATTATAAAAGCATATCATGAAATGAGCTCATAATGTAGAGAGAGAAATTGTTCCACAAAACTTAGAGTATTTCTATTATACAATAGTAACTAGTGGCATGAAGCTTATGGAACTAAAATACCAACATCACCAATGTCTAAGGTTTCATAGTTCCTTATCGACTGTGGTTGAATTATTGTAAGACCCTTTCGGTATCGTTGGACATCTATGTTATAGTGAGCTATCATTTATATAGTTCCTATTCAATGTTGCAGCCTCGTGTGTATTATGGGTTTCCAACAGTTGGTATAACATCATCTAAGGGTCAGGGTACACCGGTACAACAAATTTTTTAATATCCTTGGAATTAAATCTGAGCCTTTTGGCAAGACCAATTACTTCTTATAGAACATCAATCTATTTCAAAAATAATATCATCTATTTATGGAACAACCACATTATAATGTATCTATAAATTTCTTCAGACTCACATATTTGTTTAAATTTTCTTTTAATACATAAATCTCCACCCATTTTGGTTCTTAAATTTCTAATTATATATATTCATCTCCACATGTCACCCTATAGAACAACATCAACATAATTAAATTACCCCAAATTCTAAATCCTTATAAAATCATATCCTAGTAACATAGAATTCAAGAACTGATAATAAATTAATACTACCACTTGACTAAGAAAACACATAAGGATCAAATGAACTATGTATAGATGAATCCACCATCCCATTAAATATTTTTTCCACTGCTGGATTTAAAGCACAAAATTCTTAAACTCCTTTTACAAATCTACTTTTTACAAGTAATTTTTAGATAAAACCTTACAAAAATAGGCATGAGGTGTCCCTTACAATGTTTACAATGCTTCAGCTCCTAAAATGAAGGCATCACGCTCCATTTATAATAATTTTCAAAAACATTACATGCATAAAACTGGGGTAGTAGCAATGGTTCTTATAATTTTATCAAGTGTTAGTTGAGTTTCACAATTCTATTTAGACCCATACTTCTTAGTCAAGATAGTGAGGTGTCTATAAATCCTTACATAATCCTTGATATATTTTTAAGGTATCTAATTAACCCTAAACCCTATTAGTTCAATAACATTTTTTGGATCCTTCCAAAAATAAACAACCTATAGTTTTTTTGGATATATCACAAATTCTTCACCTAAAATTATATACACAAAATACTCTATAGGACTCCTTTCATAAATACAGATTTTTAATCATTTAAATATTACATTTCATGTCATCATTTATAGAACATATTAATCCTTATATAGGTGTTCATTCCACTCCTTACTGTATACCGCTATGTCCACAAAGAACCCCAAAACCCACATCCTTAGAAAATAACAAAATACCACATTCATAGTAGCCTAAAATTTTTTAGGATAATTAATCAAACACAAAGGTATAAAAAGGTATTCATAATTCCCATAACGGGTTTTGATCAAATTATTCTCCAATTTATCGTCTAACCATCATACCTGGTGAAGATAGGATTTCAAATCTATCCTTTTGAAGTATTCAACTCCCTGAAACTCCCACAACATCTCTTTTATTACTAGAATTAGGTATTTTCTCAGCAACTCCTAACTACTTAATTCTCAATAATCCATGTACATTCTCCACCCGCCACCATTCATCCTTTATAAAATTATTAGTTTTTATTATGGGTTGGTAGTGAAGAAACCTCATTCCAAAGTATCTTGAACATGTATTTCCTAATCATTATCTATGAATTAATCATTTTTATATGGTCCAACTTTGAGTAGATTAACTTATTATTTTAAATTTATTGTGTAACTGGAATCCCTATTTAGTGGTAATTCATGATGCACCTCAATTTTTTTATTGGTTACCTTTTATACCATCTTCCACTGCAACCCATGATCTCACAATTTTACTCTTACTTGATATTCATGTAAAAATATTCTCTTCTATAAACGTTTATGAAGTTCCCCAGGTATGTTGACCACTTAGGGGGGTGAGGGTGTGCATTAGTGGACTAATTTTATAAAATAATCTTCTTCTAAATTCATCCGCTTGAACCTATTAAAGTTCATGATACACTCAATAATATATCTTAGCCACACCATGTATCAAATAACAATAAAAGAGAGAACAAAACATGTTATTTACAAGTTTTGTCCTAAAATTTCTCTCTCAACCATACCATTTAGACACAAAAGGCTAGAAACCCCATTTTAAATTCTCTATCAATTAGTTATAAAATCATATTTCAATTTTATATCGATTAGTTAAACACCCCAGTAATAGTATTTAAAAAAATTGTTAGACACCCTAGATATATGATTGTTATTCAACATTGATGCACATTTAGTAAAAATTAATTATTATTCTGGTTTCTTCTGTTTCACTTGTAAAATTTATCTCCCTTCACAGGAACACTAAATTAACAATCATTCACATGTACTTCATCATCAATATATTCAATTGTTTCTCACAAAAATTTTATTGTTCTAAAAAATCCTACTGGAGCATGTGTGATATGGTTCTTCTCAATTTTCTTGAATACTCAGGTGTACAATAGAACAATGGCTCCTAATATCTACTCCTTTTCATCCCTCGATATTGTGATGGATTGGGCTCTCAATAAAATCTCACATGGCATATTTTATTTTTAAATATTCTCAATAATATGTTCTTTCATACCAAATAAAAATATATTTAATATATTACTGGTAATATTATCCTCATTTATTCCAATTGATTATTTGACATTTAATATTATAGAAATATCATCTAGATCTCCTTTTTTATTCTTGATTCATCAAATGCACAGGTGTATTGATAAATTTTAATTAAAACCTATTATTGAATTCCTTAAAGACTCAAAAATGTATTATAATATGATATTTGAATAAACATGACTCCATTTTCTCCTAAACTCAAACTACATATATATCCATTTAAAACTAATCCATGATTTTATGAATCTATATAGTACCAATGGACAACCTATTGTGTAACTAAACTTACTATTTTTCATAAGTAGACCACATTTCCTATATGGTCACAAAAAAACTATTGAAAAATCACAATATTGTGGGGATTTATTTAGTTTTTCTATCCTTCATAAAAAAATTAATTTAACTTGAAAATATAATTGTGATTGTGGATTACACCCTTCTTAAAAAAACATCATGTATAATGATAAGTATTTTGACCTTTTTTCATTTGAAAACTGAATTCCTAGAATAATTAGATTTCATTTCATCAGAATTTACAAATTATGATTAGATCAACCAAAATAATGGATCGACCATATATATTAACCTATAGCAAACATATAGAGACTAGAATGATCTACTATGTGAACAAATCCTTATTAACTATGTGAAAACAACCAAATGAATGTGTCTTGGTAGAACATATGTTTAAATCCCATTGATTGAAGCATCTTAAATCATGTTTACACAGCATAGTAATTTTCAATATTACCTTAACATAATGTGTTGAATTAAATTTATTTATATAGTTTAAATACCATTGTTCCCTTAAACATCCCATCATCACCTTTACAAAATTTATAGATTGAATTTATGTTACATAACTATAGCCTTCACAACCCCCTCATTACTATTATGTTGGACATGTAAATCATAGTTGACCATTATGAGGTTTTTGTAATTCGATGGTACATTTTTGTAGCCCCTCGATATCAATACTACATTCAAAAAGGTAATGAATTTCTTAAAATTTCTTTTTTATCCAGTATACTTATCACAGTACTTTAATTCAACATTTGAAAAGAATAGGTTACATTTAAAAACATCATTATTTTTTGTCCAATCTTTATATAAATAGATTACAAAATTCATTAATCTAATTACACTCATATTTTAAATTTATGATATATTTAAATAAGTAATATAGATATCATATTTGAGGAGGTATGGATTTTTAGAACAATGGGATCTAGGACTAGTTCATTAGGTCCTCTATTTTGGGCATTAATTCTGGTAGGCCTGTTTAGAACTTGGTCTTGTTATGGAGATGGGAGTGTGGATGTGTGATGCCAAGTGTGATGGGTGTGGGGAGGTGTTTTAATAGTGGTGGAATGTGGATGTATTAAAGACTTCATGATGATGCAATCTATAATCAAGAGATGGTGCATTCAGTCTAATGGGATGCATTTCGGTGATGTTGGTCTATACTTGAATAGGTACATCACCAAGGGATTGATAATACAAGTACTTCAAGTGGAAAATTTATTTAGTAATTTAGGAATTTCGACAAAAATATTTCATGAGTATTCGTTTTCCATTTAACCTGGTGTGATAGATAGCTTAGAGTCGACCACTATATTCTTCATAGTCTTGAAATCATACAAAATACAATCGAACACATCAAAATCATGTCCAGTTCATATCTTTTCAAAAATCAGAATTATCTCATTTAATCGACCATGGTTCATGTGTATATCGGTGAGAATATATAACCTATTAAATCCCATTTGTTTTTATTAGATACACATTAGATGGATTCAATGTAAACATGAACATGAGTAATAATTTTTCATCATCAATCCTTGATCATCATTCAAGATTATTTATTGAAATTCATTCTTATCCAATATTCTATTGGTCATGCTGGACCAACATTGTCATAATTGATTTCTTGGTCAGTCTTCCTTCAACCTCGACCTTCCATGATTCATAGAAACCCGTGGATATATATTCTCAATTTTTAGTTAGAAATTAATACATTACGAACAGTGTTTTCCATCCTGAATACATGTTACATGGATTTAATTATAATTTTCGAGACATCCTTGGCACTAGGAAATTCTCTTGCTCCAATTTCATTTGAAATGACTTCGGATGTATCATCTTTGACTACTGAGCTTAGCGTGATCAAACTATGGCTTCTTAGGCTTACCTTCGTTTATTCTTCATTTAAAATGTTCTCACATTGATGAAATTTTTCCATGGTAGGTTTTGTCATGTATGTTAGGTTAAAGGTAATTTTTTTGTAGGTTGAGGATTAATTTTCTAGAAGATTGACAGAGGTGAAGAAAATTTCCATGCGGAGTTTTTTTAGTAGGTTGTATATAGGCTTACGGTTGGTGTAGTGTTGTGGAATGAACGATCGATGGGAGGTACATATAGGTTGTAGTCAATCGACTGGTTGAATAATTCGTAATATGTCAGACTTTAGAGAGGATCTGTGGTTGGTGGAGTTACCGTGAGAATGGAAGGTCGAGGTGTATTAGATTGCATGACCATGAGAGGTGAAGCAGTCATGCAGAAATATGTAGGTAGTGGAATACAACTTTTTTATATTCTAGAATCAAGCCAGGTTAACCATCTATGTAATATCAAATATTTTAGAGATTAATCTATGCCTTGTTAAAAAAAATGACCATTATATTGAAGAAAAATTTAACTGTGGGATTATCAGGTTTTTTTTTAAAAAAATGATTATTCCATTATTGTCGTACTTTTTTATTTCAAATAAAAACTGGTAAATATTTACAAGAAATTAAAAAACATGAAAAATGAAATAATTAATTGTTTATCTATATACTAATTTATTTGATTTTATATCTAGGGATTAATATTTGAGAAATACTAAATGTAATAATATTAATTATACAATAACAATATTTCTTAACAATTTTCATAAAAATAGAAAAAAATTTAACCAAATTTTTAAAATCATAAATTTTTAAAAAAAATTAATTAATTTTTTTTTTACTGTAAAAAAATATATTTTTTGACTATCGTTACATATAAATATTTTTAAAAAAAATATCAAAATAATAACGGGTTTTTATATGTTAGGAATAATAATTTCAAACTGAAATAAAAAATAAGAGAAAATTACTTTATATTTTATAAATTGTTTTAAAAAAGTAATAACATTTTTATTCATATAAAAAATATTAAAAAATATTTGAAAATAATGAATAAATTGTTAAGACTTAGAAAATTATTTTATACATAATTAAAAATAAAATTCAATTTATCAAAATAGTTTAAAATAGAAAAATTGGCATCAGAAAACATACCGGTTTTTTATAATGAAAATTATCTTTGAAAATTTATAATATAAAATTATTTAGATTTTAGATACATTTATACTAATAATAATTCCAAATTTTTTTCAAAGAAAACAAAAAAAAATATTATTTACAAACTTTTTATCATCATGGTTTATTGCCAATACCATTAAATTTAACTATTTAAAATATTAAAAATAACCTATCCTTTTTTTTTGCATTTATTAAAAAATGAAAATTAATTTTTTTATGAGAATTGCATTTGTAATTATTTAATTATAATAATTATTATGTGATTAAAAAAATTATTCATTAATTATGATTATTGATAATCAGACATAAATAAATTTATTCATTTAATGGGTTTTATAATAATGTTAATAATTGAAGAAATACATTTCGATTACTTATGGATAATAATTATATAAAATTAATATAACTATTAATTTATTATATTTATATTATTTTATATTTATAATATCATTAATGATCATGATTGTGTAAATTTTTGTTCATAAAGAGTTACAATTATTTGAAAATATTTAGCTAATCCTTTCATAAATATATTGACATTTTATTTATTTTGATTTTATTGCATATTGGATTAATAAATGAATTCTAAATTAAAATTCAATTAATTTTTTTATTAATAATATCTTAATAATATCAAAATTAATTCATTTTTTATTTTAAAAATACATATAATATTTTAAAATTTTAAATATAAATATACTAATCGTGTTGGATCTTTATTACAAGTGCCAAATATCCTTTCACCTTTTCCCATTTCCCAACAATTTTTTCTTCCCCATCGATTCATGATACTTCTTCATAAAATTCCATAAAATTTCATTCCACCGATACAAATATCAAGAGATCCTATCTTCATCCACCTCCCCTCCCCTTCTCCAAGTGATTCCTCTATACCCCCTTTCAAATCACACTAATTGAGTAGTCAGTGCACCTTCCTAGGATTTTAACACATGGATACTCGTATGATGCCTAAACCCAAATTGTATTATCCCCCTATTATAGGATGTATTATATTGTGTTGCATGGTAATGTATCTCTTTAATTCTAGAACCCTAATTTCATTTACTTTCCATAACAATCATAAAAAGATATTTAGACCATAGTTTATTCTCTTCTCCATCATTAAGGGGATTCATTAATTTCAACCCATCATAGTTTGTGTTTTATAGTATTGTTCCCATTTTTTAAAATCTACCATTATATCAATTTGTATCTCTGAATAATACTATCAATATTTTACAAATGTTTAATACATAATTTTTACAATATTTTTAGTACTTTTATATTCCAACCTCTTCATATTCATTAAATATTATTACATTCCTAATACTTTAATTTCTGGTACCATTTTCCTATACTTCTAATGAAAACCAAACAATTTTTGTTGAATATTATTTTTTTTCTCACCAAAAAGATATTTTTTCACTCAACATGACTTCTTTGATGTTTCAATAGAGTAGTAAAAAATCTTATTATTGAATGATATCTCCAAAAAAATTTAATTTAGATAATGCATCGCTGAACTTCATTGAATAAGTACCTCATCTCTTCTCATAGAAAAATATCAGGCAATATCATTTTACCATATATGTTCAGAAAAAATATTTTCCTAAAATATACTATCTTGTTTTATTATTATTTATTATATCTCTAAATGTTCACTCTATGATGTTTCTCATTTCTATATTTTCAATGTATGTTGTTACAATATTTTCACTTTAAATAATTCAATATATATATTTTTTGTTTATATTTTTACTCTTTATTATGCACAATATGTACTATTATCATGACATATTTAAATTTAGGAGGAATTAATAGTTTATTTTTTTAAAATATCTAATCAATTTTCTTTAAATATTAACTTAATCCCTTATTCAACTGATTTTATTAACACGTTTTTGTGGTTTATTTTGATTAAAATTCAAAATTCATCCAAATGAATTGAGAAATACATCTTTTACAGTATTAATACTTATGGTATATGCCTTTTTTATCAACTAAATTTTTAGTTTTAAGTAATTTGTTTATTTATTAAATGTATAATAACATATTGCTAAAATTTTGATGAAAAATTAGGGTCCTAAATCTAATTCCATGGGATTCATTCAAATAATTTATCTTATTCCTCAATATTGATGTTTGATTCATAATTCCTTATTATATTTTTGGTATTCAATATTTAAACCATTTAATCAATTATTATCTATTATATCATGTTAAATATAATTTATATAGGTTAATAACTACATGTGTGTGATCCATTTATGAAGGATAAAACAAATTATAAAATGAGGCATCATAGAAATATATTCTATGAATTTTTAATCCACAATCTATCTTATGATATTATTTTTTCAATCTATCTATAATTTAAATTTGGTGTATTTTTCAATACCCATTGATTTTAATTGTTGTTATAATTTGGTAATTAAATGAATTTTCATTAAATATAATTATTTCATTTAAAATAATTTAAAAGTTTAATATTATTTATTATTATATTTAATTTTAAATATCATCATGCACAATATTAAATATAATTTGATTAAAATTTTTATATTTAAATCAATTTGGTTTAAAATGTTATTTTTTTAATCTATTACAATAACTTGATTTTCTATGTTATTTTATTAAATATCATTTCTTAATCAAAATATGTTATTATCTATAAAATATTGTAGGAATATATATATATATTTATTTAATTATGTCCACATTAAGTATTTTTTTTATTTAATATGTTTTTTTAATTTATTTCTCGGTATTATCAAATTAGTTCAGTTACATTTTTCCATAACAATCCATTTTCTATTTATTCCCTATATTCATTATACAATGTTAAATGTTCATTTGTAGTAATTTTTTTTGCAAATAAACTGAATTATTTATAGGTCCACTATTTCCAAATATTTTTGGAATATCATCATAAATACAACTCTATAAAAAAATTATACAAATTGATACTATTTTTTTATACACTACACATATTTCAGGAAATATACACATATTTTTTTAAAATACATTTACTGTGTGGTAGGGGTTTTATATTTATTTTATTATCATTATTTTATTGTCTTGTACCATAGAATTAATTGTGAAAATACATAAATACATAGGATATTAACTTTTTATTTAACCATCTAAACGGACAATATTTTTCTATTTTATATTTTCATTATATTTTATATATTCTCATTATTAAATATCATACTTTTGTTGGGGAAAGGGTATTTTATTTACCTTTTATTACCTTTAATTTTTATTTTAAATTTAATTTATATTCTTTAGAGTTTTTTAAAATTATCTCAATTCCACTTCCATTGTGTAAAAATCCCTACAATTTTCATAAATCATTACATTTTTTATTCATTTTTATTATTTTTATGTAATTTATTTAATAAAAAATCTACATTTCAATAATTTATTGTTGTAATAATATTAATATTGGGTTAATATATTCATAAATTTTTCTTCATGTCTATCCTCTTCTATATTCCTTTAAATTTTAGTTCAATTTTTTTAGTAAACAAGATACAAAATTACTATATTTTTCTATTATATACTCGTAAAAATTCATTATTTTTTCAAAGGGTTCTTTATTAGAATACTTATGTATGAAAATAGATATTAATTCATATCACACACACAAAGGACTTTATGTTTTTATAGTTAATATTTTCAACTAATTTTTTTTTATTTCATTAATATTCCAGATATTTTCTTGTTACAATGTTTTTACATTCATCATATTAAATTATTTTAATATACCTTTTTTACTGTCCTATATTTACGATTGATGTCACTTTCTTATGTTATATTAATCTATATTTTTTATAATGAATCAATATATACTGACTATGTATTATTTCTCCTAATACACAATTATTACTAAAATCGTTAATAATTCTTATGGTTTAATATTATAAAATCATATAATTTATATATAATCTAAATATTAATATTATACATTCTATATAATGAATCAATATTCTTATTCACATTCAGATTTTATAAAACTTTCATTTTTATACTCTCTATTTTAATCATTTATTTTAATGCCAAATAAATGACTTGAATTTAATTTTTTTTTAAAAATTGTTCCTCTAGTTTCCCAAAGATAAAAAATATAATAATTAGTTTTTTTAAAAAATATATGATCCATTATACATTGGATTTTATAATGAGGGAGAAGTGATTCAAGATTTATTTTATAAATTTTTTCAAACACATTTATTATACAATTTATCATTTATTTGATGGTGTTTACAATATTTATCATTTTTGATAAATTAAGGAAATAATTAGTGTTCATTTTATTTAATTTTAAGAAAATAAAAACTAGTAATTTATTTATTGGTAGTTACCATAAGGGAAAATTGTAATAATAATTTTCTTAATATGAAAGTTGTTGAGAGATAATATATGTAATGTAAAAAATATAGGATATGAAATGTGTAATATGAAATATGAAAACATATGTATTTTAGTCAATACTATATATGAACTAATATTTCCTTCTATATTTATGTTTGTTAGTTTAGAGATAATATATAATATGTTGAATTGATATGTATATACCACCGGTATATGATATTTAATGGCCCATTTTTCTGTTGATAACTACTATATTTGAGTCCTTTATGATTCTTGAGTATTCTTTTAGTTTATACGGGGTTTTATGGCCCTTCTTTCTATGGTTTGTGTTCATAAATAATAATACACTATTTATAAAACCTTATGTTTTTTAATTTCATCTATGTATTACAAAATGGATAAATACATTCATTTTATATTATTATTTATAAGTGGAATATATATTTAGTTGAGACTAATTATCTGACAACAGAATATGTGGATACAAATAAGTGTGATATTATACATTTTTTAATCAAAATTTTTATATATATAGGGTGAAATAACTCCCTCAATTATAGAAAAATTTAATGTGAAGCGACTATAGTATGATTTTTTGTATCATTATATTATCTATATTTTCTCTAACATAATAAATGAATAATTATTCATATAATAGTAATTTTATCATGTGCTTGATTGTTCCAGATTTCACATGATTTTCTGTAATCAATTGATCTAAATATTTGGTGTTCCAACTGATTCTTGTTAGTGAAAACTAAGATTTTGGTAGTCTCTGAGGATGGAAATGAAAATAATAGTAGTAAGTCTGTAATGGTTCCAAGATTATATAACATTTAATCCATCCCTTTTAATTTTAATTGTATTTTTTTACATGAAGTAATTTTCATCCTTATTGTTATTTTTTTAATTATTAAAATTATTATTCTTCCAACATTTATAGTACTACTGGAACACCAAGGGGTTAATGTCAAATGGAAATTAAAGGCTGCAAAAAAAATACATCAATTATACATCAATTCTACTTGAATCTATCAGTTTATCTATATTTATTTATCAAGCAACTTTTGGCAGTCTTTCTCTATACTTTCATTGTGATATGAACAAGTTGGTAGATTTTTTTAAAATTATATGGCTTTGTTATTATTCAATACATCTCTAAATATATATATTTTTTAGATAAATCACAACCATATATTTAGAAAAATGATGAAGTGCATTATTTTTGAGAGATTAACATGAAACATGATGAATTTTTTTATGCTTTAGGAAAATGTTATAAGAAAAAACTCAATGCACTCAAAACTAGTTTGTTATGGTTCGAAGGAAATATTATTAAATTGGGAAACTAAAAGGGTAGAATGAGGAAATATTTTGTTTTTATATTTAGAGAAACTCAAAGTATTTTGTTATGATATCATGTTTAACAAATGTTTCAATATGTTGTTATTTTACTTTTTTAACCAAACTAAATTTTTAAAATTTTAAGATTTATATTAATCAAAATATAGTTACTACATTCTTCAATCAAATAATTATGTATATCATCATTTTAGAAAATGTTGTTAGTTATTTTTTAATCAAACTGCCTTTTAAAAATCAAACATTATATGATGGATTTTGGAATTATTCATAATGGATTAAATATAGAATCACTTTTGAAAATAGATTTTTCTTAATATGGAATATAACATCATATTTTAATATGGAGTATTTTTTTTCATTGAATAAAATTAAAATGTAAAATATTGTTTCATCTTTAAATATATTCATTATTGCATAAGAGTTAGATATAAAATTTTTATGATGAAGATTCCACTAAAACTAGAAATACAGTCATTCTTGTGAATTTTTCCAGATTATGAAACAATGATATTAAATTCCCTTAATTTTTTCTTCTTACATTAAAAATAAAATGATGTCTAAAAAATTGGGCTACCATTTTTTCTTCCATGTATGACTTCAATTCATCACTATTTAATTTATGCTAATGATTTATACACATGTATTCATTTTAGGTAAAATTAATTATTTATTATGATTTATTAAATATCCACATGAATATTTATGCAACAATTATTTTTTATTTTTATTTGTTTAATAACCCCATTCAATCAAATTTTTTGTATTTATTTTCTGGTATCATCAACTTCCCTTCTCTTAAAATATTCATATAATGATGTCTATATGCATTTTTTTTCATATAATATTAATGTAATGAAATACATTCACATTTATATTTTGATAGTGAATTTGATTATGATTATGATTAAAAATCTTCTTTTGTTTATGCTTACAATTAGGCATATACAAAAACTGTAAGTCGTAAATAATTTAAAATACAATAATATATATAGCAGAAAAATATAGTTTATTTATCTTATGCTAATACACAAATTGTGTTACATATATAATGAAATAATGAATAAAATTTAAACAAGTAAATCCATATTCTTTGGTTACTTCATAGGTATATGTATACACTATAATATATATACATGTTCAAAATTACAGTGCTTATTCATATGTTTATGCTTTACTTGTGCTCATGATCATTCTTATGCATCTAAAAATGCTATAATATATACACATTTTTATATATTATAATATAAAAACAATAATTATACCAAATACATGTAATGATTTTTATGCATACATAAAATACTATTATATTGTTATAAAAGTATAAGCATATTCTTAAGAAACTAAGCTCATATTTACTGGTGTTTATGATTATAGAATTTATTAACTTATTCCATTTTAGTTAAGAGAAATATTTCTAATAAATATAAGTATAAAAATAAAGATAGGAAACCAAATACAATATATACAGTATTATACATATTAAATAATATGATTAGGCATGGGAAAATTTTTAATTTACTGTGCTTGTTCCCTTTCTAAAATTATAGTGAATATGATTTGAATTATCAAAAACATCTTTTGACTATGATTATATTTTTCATACCTCATTGTTTATGCATTTTTATTCCTATAGATTGCATTATAATTTCAGATCTAAATTTTCATCAAGTCTAGGATGACAAAGATCAAAAAAAACATGATATCGTTGTTGATTTGTATTATTATTCTTCAAAAAAGATGTTCAATGGAAAATTTCATCACATGTCAACATGAAAAAATTAATATTGAATGTGTTTGAATTTATAAACATTTTTATGTTACATTCAAACTCAATTTACAGAAATATGTATATATTTAGACTTAATTTGTATGATAGACCTCCAATTTTAATTAATAATTTCATTAATTAGGAATGTACATATTATATTATGATTATATATATTTTTAATTAAGAAGATATTAGTTCGTTCGAATGAATAGTTGGGAATACCAGTAATATTTTAAAGTAGTTGAATAAATACTTAGATAAATAATAATAATGAGTTAATAAAATGAGATTAAAAATGGAAAATATTAATTAAAATATATTATAATTTTTAAAACATTAAATAAATGTGATAATTTTTATAAAATTTTATTTTATTTTTATGTAATAATTTATTATTAATTTAATGAAAATTTCTAAATGAATAGACTCTTTAGTAATAGTTAAATTATTTAACTAGATAATTTCAAATAATGAAAGATAATATATTTTTTATTTAAAGTGTATATAGATTTTATGTATATGAATAAATTTATAATAAGTAATTTTATTTTATTTGATACAAGAAATATTAAAAAATAAAATAATTTAAAAATAATAATCGGAAAAAATGGAGAAAATAAAATGAAATTTTCCTCCTATATTAAATTTCAAAAAAAGAGGATATAAATTAATCAAGAACGCAATGTGACTTTAGAAGTAGAGAAACATGATACCTATAGGGAATATTTGGCAAGACAATAATGAATATATATTAAAAACCGATAACATTAAAAATTTATTTTTAAAATAAGTTAATATTAATTTATAGGAAAAAAAGTAAATATTTAAGATATATAAATTTAAAATACTCTAATTTTTTTTTTAAAATTTAAAAAAATTATCTTAAAAAATAATTGTAATTTAAAATATAATAAATTTTAAATTTTAAATTTTTTAATCAATTTATTTAATTTAATTATTCAATTTATTTATATTTTATTAATAAATTATTTAATTCAATATTAATAATAATTTTTTTATATTTTTTATTCAATTTAATTTATAAATAATAACACTGAATAAAAATATTAAATCCTATAAATATTTTAAAATTTTAAATAAATAACATTTGTTAAATAATTTAATATTTTGAATATTTTATTCAAGTTATTTTTTTATAAAATAAAAATAAAATAAATATGTAAATTATTTGAACAAAGATGATAATTTTAGTATAATTATAATATTATAAAATAATTTGAATTTAATAAAACATTAAATGGATATTTACAGAACACTACTTATCGGTACTATTTAATTTTTTCATATGCCATCTGTCTCTTCTATGATAATTCTACCTACAACTATCTCCCTCTTGATCCCCATCGCCCCTCTTTCCTCCTGCTCCCTGTTTTGTACCCCTGATCCATCCTCAAATTCCCTCTTCTTTGTGCCTCCCCTCATTCTTCCTCCTCGAATTCAAACCCCTGATCCTACCATAGAATTTGAATTCTCCATATTTCAAATCCATGATTCCATCTGCAAATTCTACCTCCCCTGCGTCCCTTCTTCTTGATCCTTGATCTATGGTACATCATATAATCATATCTATTTCCCTATATATACAACGCTTCTCCATAAAATGTCACCACTTCAAACACGGTTAGGATTCCAATAAATCCCCACCCCTACATCGTCACAAGCACATAGTCCATCAAACCACTTTCCCCATAAGAATATTGAAACCCTATAAATCTCTCAATGTTTCTTTAGAATAACGTATCATGCCTCCGTCTATAACCTCCACCTATATCGCCACCTATATCCGCCTCCTATGAATCTCCCTCCAGTTCCATCTCCATCTACCATTTAAATTAAAATTCACTTTACTTTTCTATTCATATTGGATAATATTATTTAATTATGTTTTAATTTTTATAACTGATGTACCTTTTATCCAAATAGGTTTCTATAAACTCATTTCATTTCTGTTGTGAAATTAGTTTTTTCCAATTATGATATATTCTCATATTATTTTCTAATCTAGGGTGTTTTATTTAATTTTAACATTATTTATTTTTAGAATTAAAATAAGAACATTTTCATTTGATGATTTTATAGTTGTTTCCATTTCATATGAATAAATCCCCAAGATACCTTTAATATTGTATGAAATCCATATGAACTACTAAATCATCATGATATTTCAATCCACGAATTATTCCCTCAAATTTTCCATTATAAAAATAAAAACTAATATCTTGGTAAAAGATTATCTTTATTTCTATCCAATTATGTAATATTATTCTTCTTCCACCCAAAAAGTGGATCATATTCTTGATTATTCTATTGAATAATTAGAAATTTTTTTCCATTAGAAAGGATGTTGTATGATTATTTATATCCCATAAGTTTAGTTCACCAAATTCCATTTTCCCATATAAATATAAGAATCTTCAAAGCATAGAAAAAATATTCATCTGCATGTAATGATGTCTCAAATACCACTACCATATACTCATGAGATATATCACAATAAAATCCAAAATATCATTCTTCCATATTTTATTAGAAAATATAATAAAATACACACCATATTTATTTAATTATGTATTTTCATATAATTATCCTAACATACGAATCCATCATTTATATTTAATATTCTTCTCCCATAACACTATTGGGACCCATGAATCTAGCATTAATATTTCATAATCTTCATGATTTATTATTGTGATAAATATAAAATAAAATTATTTTCTTTTCATTATAATATATATTTTATTGATCATGTTGGTATATATGTTATTCTTTGTAAAAAACGTTTTCATTAATTTTCACTTGTATTGAAACTCGTGCAATGGGAAAATATAATTTTAGAAGTTAAATTTTACTTCAGTTTGTTCATCAAGAAGAAAAATATTTTCATATATTTATAAATTTCTAATTCATGTTTCCTTTTTCAAAACTAGAACCTCTAAAATATTTTTTTATTTATGATATGATTTTTTTTCTTCAATGATTTGTATTAATAATTTAATTACATTCAGTGCATTTTATACAATTTTTACATAATAAATATATTGAAATTATCTTCAAAATATGAATTTAACGAGTTGTTATTAAACATATCATCAACATTTTAGTGTCATTTTAATGGCCATAGTTTAAGGTGTTTCACTAGTTTATTTTGTATTTTTGTTTATTTTATGAGGGTTTGGATTAGTTTTATGATGTTTGGAGGGGTTTTTTCGATGTTTTAGTGGGAATCCTTATTGTAGAGTAAATTATTTTCACATTGGGATTCAAAACACTCTTGGTGTATCACATGGTGGAGTTCATTTTAGTGTTCATGAAATGGCGATTTGGGTATTTTGTATACATTAATATTTTTTTTGAATTTGTACATATTTTTTAATATAGGTACATATTTTTTACCATACATATGCCAATTTTTTGAACATATAGGTAACTATTATTTATTTTTTTCTGTTTATTTATTTATATTTTGTATAATTACTTTTAAATCTATATAAAGATTCATATTTTCCATTTTTGTCATATTATACCCCATTTTAAAATATATTTTTCATTCTAAGTCTGTTTCATGTCAGTTTTTTTTGGGTTGGAGGTATTTCAAAGGAGGCATTGTGGGTGTTGGAGGTGAAGCATAGTTGATAGAGAATATTCTGATCAACAAAGGTTTAAATATTGTGAAATGGTGATTCACATCTTGTGAATATTGATGGATTCACGACTTCTATGCGGATGAGGGGGAACCACTGAAATGGATTAATGTTCTGTAAGTAATTCAAGACATGTAATTAAATAAATTCGGGGGTGATGTGAATTTCAATGGGAGTTGGATTTTTTTAAAATCTTGTGAATTACATTTCATGAATGTAATACGAAATATAATAAATGAGATATCAAGGTTATTTTATAACCTTTTATGATGATATATTTACATTTGGACATACATCTATCACTCATTCCAGAAAAACCCTGGGCTTCTCGAGGAGATATTATATCCCTCTTTATCCTACTTCAATTTGTCGGTTCTGATGGATTATTATTAGTGATTGCTGGTAATAACATCACTTCTCTGTGGTTATTTTTTTATATTATTATCTATAGGATCAAATTTATCACTTCTTTGTGTTTATTTTTATATTATTTGGGTTGTGTTTTTTATAACACTAGGTACGGTGTTGGTTGATCTGGGTTTTTTTTTGCGAAGCTATGATTTTTAAGGAATTATTTTCTCCTAGCGATGTGTTGTGAGATCAAAAAACATCTTTGAGGAATGAAATCCCTCAGTTATCAATTTTTTAAGTAATTTAAGAGGGATTTAATCTTGTTTACCTATGTGTAATGGTTTTTTAGGATTAATTTTAGGTAATCAATTGGATGTTTTAAATTTATGGGTTAAATGGGATTAATTCACATGCCTTTTAATATATGAATTCATTGTGCTATTTTGTTTGTATGGGATGAATTCCCCACTAAAAATCATGGATATTGGGATCCATTTCTTGAACTGTAGTTGCTAATATATGGAAAAATGTATTCATGTTGATGTGATATCACCTCAAAATTTAAACTATCTAACCACATATATTTTTTGAATAGAATGGTTTCCCATAGATTTATGGATTTTGTGACAACACCCCTAAAATAATGTGAAATATATCAAAGTAACTTTTTTAAATATGTAAAATGGTATTTGATGTGTTTTTATGGGGGGTCATGCTTATGGGGTGGTGATGTGTGGTGGTGATGTGGTGTGGGGTGATTTATGATTTCTTTGGTTGTACTTTTGAAGTGGTAAGGTGATGGTTGTTTGGATGTGATTTTGGGGTGTTGAGGTGGTGGTTTTTTTAGACATGATTTAGGTGTTGTGAGGTAATGGTTTTATGGCGATGATTTTGGGGTGGTGAGGTGGTGGTTTGTTTTTCATGATTTTTGGGTGGTGAAATGATGGTATGATTATGAAAATCAGTTTATTGTGTTGTGTAGTTTCATTGTGCTAGAGGCCCAGGTGGTGATGTAATAACTGGATAATAATGTTTTAGATGGATGTGGTTTGGTTTAGTTAATGGGTTGAAATCTTTAAAGAATAAATAGATGATGGGTTTTATGGTTAAATGTGTTTGATGCTTAATAATGAAATGAATGAGCTAGATAATGGAATTTGATGGAAATGTAATATATGGATTGTGTCTTGTGTGGTGTTATGTATTTAGAGATGGCAGTGAATGGGATGATTTTTGAGACAATTAGTTTTTTCTTAACCCATATGTTGGGATTATGTGCGGCTATTTTTATATTTGTGTATATTCCTTGTTATTTATATGCATGCCCCATATATATCGATCATTATGTGCCAACACCCGTATATTCACACAGGTGGTGTTTTTTACAATATCCTATTGATGAGGATGGATGGTTGGATACACTCTCTTTCCCTCTCTCTCTTCCAGGAACGTATATACGCACATGTTGTGAAGACTAATGCTCCCATAGTGCTATATTTGATGGCCCAACTATCTTTGATTGAGATGGTAATATTACAATGTTGTGGGGTGGTGGACCAAGTGTCTTCACGAAATATGGGGATATGACCATGCTTTAGGGTAGCATATGGTGGGGGTCGTGCATTTTATAAGGAGGGTATGAGGTTTATGTAATTAATTTCCAAGAAACCCTTGTACTCTGGTTATGGAAATGGTTATGATGTGATGACCCAGGTGTCTTCTAGCGAGTTGAGATGTAACGGTGATGTGGGGTGGTGTCCTAGGTTCCAATTGGTGTGATGTAATGTGACCATAAATGTGGGTATGGGGTGGGTATATGTTATTCGAAATATATCGGAGTGTAAGGAAATATGTAATTGGGGTGTGAGTGAGGAAAATTAGTGGGAAAGTGGTGCATGGTACCCTTTATCGATATGATTCAAACTATGTTATTATACATGGATTGTGTAATTTTGTGAGAATTCCCTAGTGATGATGGAATTGATAGGTGACCTATTCATGTGATTTTGGTTCTATTATTTTCATAAAATTGCATTATATTGTTTCTTTTACTTGTGCATGATATAATTCAACTTTCATACAGAGTATAATTATATGATCACCTTACATTTATGAATTTATTTACATGATTCTAGGATGATTTTGTGGTCTATACTAGATGGTACTTACTCAGACATTTTTGGATAATAGTTGTGTTGCTAGTTCAGATTTTATTATATGTCTTTACTTTTGGAGAATTTTACCTCTATTAATTTTATTTATACATGCATTATGGGATTGTTTTGGTGTCTTTTTAAATTATATCTTGGTGTTGATTTTGGATGATTCATCTTTTCTCCAAATATTATATTGTTAGAATGGGTAATACCCTCCATTTTGAGAGATTTTCATACCATCACTGCCTGTCCCCAACCTGGGGATTGTTGTTCCTCTCGTACCCCTCGTGGTTTAATTTTCATGATCACAATCACTCTTATTTTGTTCTAATCTTGTTTTAAGTGATTTTGGATGATAGGCATGATTTCAGGTTTCCAAGGAATTGGACCAAGAAAGCCAGAAGACAAAAGTGGACTGAAAATCAGTCCACCGGCCGGCCGATGGAGTCTTGACAGAAGGCATCCCCTCTGTCCAGACCACCGGCCAACCGGTGTCCCATCACCGGCCAGCCGGTGGAACCCAGACAGGAGAGATAGCTACTGTCTCAGTACCGGCCAACCGGTGGCCTCCTCACCAGCCAGCCGGTGGAGCCAGTCAAACTAGCCGTTGGGCTTTGACCAGACTTGTCCACTTGACTCCCAACGGCTCTGAAGGCCTCTCCAATGGCTCCGAAGACCCCCAAAGGCCATATGAGGGTTCCCCCTCTATAAATAAAGGACTAGGAAGCCCCGAAAACGTACGGTAGCCCACGGGAACATTTTTCCATTATTTGGCGAACCTCCGGTGCATTCCCTCAAAGATCCCCATTTGCCCCAACTCAATTCCACATACAAGGAGCACCATCAAAGAAGCTTGGGAGCTCCCTTCATCATCATCCATGAATCCATTGGCGCCCAAGGCTTCCCCTCTTACGGTTTTTCATTATTTATCTTTTTGAGCATCAATTTGGGTTTGTGCCTACAAACCCCTCTTTTTCTCATCCTTCCTTTGCTTGGGTTTACACACCACCTTCAAGGTGTGAAGAGGTTAGTCAAGCCT
Organism: Viscum album; assembly: GCA_963277665.1. Taxonomy (NCBI): domain Eukaryota; kingdom Viridiplantae; phylum Streptophyta; class Magnoliopsida; order Santalales; family Viscaceae; genus Viscum; species Viscum album. Next base: position 1,962,567,445 of record OY728156.1, on the reverse strand, counting down.
TCCCTTTAAAAAGCTTGAGTCATAGGTGAGCTAGCCTTCACCTGTAAGAAGGCTAGTGGGTTCTTGCTCAACCATTAAAGGCAAGCTGTAATAGGTCCTAGACTACCTTAAAGTCTAGTGGGTTTCTTGCTAAAACCAATGAAAAGCAAGCGGTAGTAATTCTCTCAACGGTTGAGTTAGGAGCGGGGACGTAGGCTTTGGTTTAAGCCGAACTCCGTTATCAAGTTTTGTGTCTTGCCTCTTTTATTTATGCTGCACTTTGATATTTTTTTTTAAATTGTTAATTAATTTTTAAAAGGCAATTCAACCCCCCTCTTGCCATCACTCTCCGCCCAACAATTGGTATCAAAGGCAAAATTTGAGTAATACCCTAACCGGTTTCAAATTCAAGATCCTTTGTGATGGCTTCAACTTCTTTCTCCCCCGAAGGCTATTCATTGGGTCGTGCTCAATTCTTTGATGGAACCGACTATAACTATTGGAAAACCTGCATGACCACTTTTCTTAGAAGCATTGGTTATCCTATTTATAGAATTGTCATGCATGGTTACTCTCTCTCTTCTCCCGATGAATCCAAATGGACCCAAGACGATATTAAAAATTTCGAGCTTGATGGCAAAGCCATGAACGCTCTTCATTGCGGCCTTGATCGTAATGAAATCAATCGAGTTTCCACATGCACTTCATCTCATGAAATCGGGAAACTTTTGGAGGTTACCCATGAGGGGACCAAAAAAGGTAAGGATACTCGATTGGATATGTATCTTCAAGACTTTGATCGCTTCACCATACACCCACACAAATCAATTACTGAAATTTTTACTTGTTTTACTGACGTTTGCAATGGAAGAAAATCTCTTGGAGATGATGTTTCTGCAGAAATTATGGTCAAAAAGATTCTTTGGATCTTACCATGCTCATGGGCACCGAAAGTCACGACAATCCAAGAAGCGAAAGGCATCAAGAACATGCCGGTCGAAGAGCTCATCGGATCCCTCATGACCTACGAAATCACTATGAGGAGGCAAGCGGAAAAGGAAGGAAATCTCATCAAAACTCCAAAGAACATCTCCTTCAAAGTTCAAAAAGAAGAAAGCTCCTCCTCCTCATCGTCTTCCTCTTCAAGCGGTGATTCAGAAATGGAGAATCTTGCCCGCAAGATGCACAAATTCATGAAGAATCACAAGAAGAAGAAATCCTGCAAGGCTCAACCCAACGAAAAATCTGAGCCCGAGGTAACATGTTACGGGTGTGGAAAGAAAGGCCATTACAAGCCCGATTGTCCACTCAACAAGAAAAAGGCCAAGCAAAAGGAAAAGAAGAAGGCATTCAAGGCCACATGGAGTGATAGCTCCACATCCTCCTCCTCCTCCTCCTCAAGTGACAACGGTAAAAAATGCGTAATGGCATTTCATGAGGTAACCTCTTCCGACTCCTCTTCCTCTTGTTCTTCAAATTCTTTTAATCATTTATCTTATGAGGATCTCCAACATGCTAGAGATCAATTGGAGGAAGGTTTTCACGAAATTTCTTCCAAATTTATTGCATTAAAAAAGAATTTCAAAAAACTTTCTTCCGAAAAGGAAAAAATTCTCAATGAAAAGGAGGACTTGTCCCTCAAGATCCAAAACCTTCCTGATGTTGATTCTATGGAATTAACAATCAATGATTTAAGGGAATCACTAGCTAAGTTCACCGAAGGTGAACATAACCTCTCGAAGCTCCTTGGTTCCCAATGCGTATCTAGAACCACCCAAGGGCTTGGCTATTCCATGCAAGCTTCCTCTTTCCATGCTCCTACTATTTTTGTAAGGGGGAGCTCCCAATATAAATTTTGCAACTATTGTAAAAAACCCGGGCACTTAATTTATGAGTGCAATTGCAAAAATGCCCGGTATGGATGGCCCAAAACCATTTTCATTAATGATGAATTTCATAGGAGAAGACCCGCCACTAGACAAGTATGGATTGAAAAATCCATTTTAGCGAGTCTCTCCAGACCAAAATTTGTCTCGGTTCTAAAATCCTCTCCCCGGTGATTTGTTGTTTTTATTTAGGGGGGAGTTTGGATCGTTTATGCCTTTTTGCGTTTTTCTTTCAAAACGTTCATTTCAAAACTTTCATTTCAAAACTTTCATTTCGAAACTTTCATTTCAAAACATTCATTTCAAAAATTTCATTTCAAAACTTTCATATCAAAACTTTCAATTCAAAAATTTCAATTCAAAACATTCAATTCAAATTTCAATAATTTCAATTGGTTTAAAATCTCTATCTTGTTTTTCAATCCTTTCCCTCAATCAAGTTTTATGCCCCGTGCTATTTTGATAATCACAAAGGGGGAGAAATTCTTGGTTGAAACTAATTCTTGAGTCGAACCATAATCTGTATCAAAAAATGTACCAAAACCTTCACATGCAGTCTTAACCGAGCAACAATTCTTTTTAACTAAGGATGAAATGAAAGTCTTTGGAGAGAATATCTTGGCTGGTGTTGAGATGTTTTTATTCACCCAACCTCTACCAGTGACTCAACTAAGCCAAGAAGATGCATCGATTCTTTTGGAAAATATTATTATGCATATTCAACCAAGGATGATTCGATAAATACAGGAAGTCAAAGTTGAAAATAGGTTACTTAGTGGTGATGTTGCTAATTTGAAAAGTTTGGGGGAAAACCTACAAACAGAATTGTCTTCAAGATCAGTGCCTGTTTCTGCTCCTGTTTCTGCTCCTGCACCTATTGCTGCTTCTCCTGAATGGGATGTTTCCAACCTTTCTAGAGAGATTGTATCTCATTTGTGTCCTTATCTGTTATCTTTTGAATAGAATATTGGATCAAGATACACAAATATGATGCAACACATGAGAGTGATTGTAAAAAATCAGAATAAGCTCATAGATGAGTACACTGGATGTCTGCAAAAAGTTTTGAAACAGCTCAAAGTTCTAACCGAAGTTATCCATGCTTCTCCTCCCTCTGGTCAGACCTCCACACATTCATTGGATGATTCCTTGCTTAGGTCCATAATCAAGGAAGAACATCAAAATTCCCTTAGTGGTTTTGATCTGTCTCCTCTATCTGAAGTTATGATGAACAGTTATAGAGAACTTGATCTTGTTCAGATCCATTCTAAGATTTCAAATGATGCTCAATAGAAGATCACAATGAAGATATACTTTTATCTCACCCGAATTTTCTCTAAAAGTGACATGACAAATCAATTTAAGTATCTTGTGGAGAACCTGAAAATCCCTCCAGTGACTCAAGATTTTAAAGATCAAGTTTAGAAGCATACAGAGTTCATCAGATTGTTAGACAAGTTTGTGGAGAATAAGAACGATTTTGAAAAGGATATCCAATATGGTGGAGAAATCATTACTGATTTCATCAATATTTTGACGTTGTGTCATCATGTGTAGAGCACTTCTATCATTGCTACAGCTGCTGCACACCTCAGACCTGGTCTACCTGCCTTAGCCTCAATTGCCATGTCAGTCAGCCAAGCCGTTTCTCAGATCCGGCCAATCATTCTTGACCAACCACATACCAGATCTTCTACTGCTCCTACTTTGGCTTCATCAATTTTTGAAGGTCTAAGCTTATCATCTTTTTCTACCACATCTATGCCTTCTTCTACATCAACATCAGATCATGTTACTGATAAAGTCAAGGAAAAGGCCGATCCCTGAAGAGTCAAGTGATTGTGTTCTTTTTTGATGGGATGTCTTTTTCTATTTACTGTTAGTATTTATACTATATAATGTATTCTAAACGTTTTTAATGACAAATGCATTGTTTCACTCCCTTATTTCTATTTCACTTTTTGATAATCCCAAATGGGGGAGAAAGAGTACAAGTATTAGTATTGTAAAGAGATATGTTTCAATGGAATCTATTATTCTCTAAATCTATTATTCTTTGTGTTATTTTCTATAACGTTGCATTTCATTTATATTTTACCTATACATGATTTTTGATCAACAAAAAGGGATATATTTTTGGACTCCTCATGTTATAATCATGTTTTAATGATCACAAATCTTACTACTGTCAATAAATCTCAATAATAAATAAACATCATGTTTTAATGATTGCAAATCTTATTGATGTTAATTAATCTCTCTATTATTTAAAAATATAATTCATGATCACAAATTGCATTTGTCTTATCAAACCTTTGTATTTCTCTTTCATGTTATTTTAATTTCTAATAATTAATCTCAATTCATATTCTGAATATTACTCTTTATGTCTAATTACATATATTTTTCTATGTATCAAGACACCGTGATTTTTGACACAGTAAGACAAACTGTGTGAAAAACACATTCCCAGTCAAACAAACATCGTGAAATGAAACACTGAAGTAGACACCATAATGTCTAAGTACCAGAAACCATGAAGGACCCACCGTGAGAAACACACCATGAAGGTTACACTGTGACTAAGACACCGTTTGCAACACACCTTGAAGGGTACCTATGACTGAGACACCGTGAGAAACACACTGTAAAGGTTACACCATGAAGGACACCATGAGAAACACATCGTGAAGGACATACCATGACCCACATACTGTGAAGGAGACACCAGTTCAAAGAGACATTGTTTGCACAACTACTGTGTCACTGTTTCTTAACCTTTTTGTCAATATTATTTAAATAATACTAACGGTCATATTTAATGTTTTTAAGGAAATTAATGTTATTTAATGATAGTTGTTGGTCTGTTAAAAAACCCTACCTCGTATCTATGGAAAAGAAAATCATTCCTATTCCCGGAGATCGTGGAATATAAAGAATATTGAGAAGTAGTAGGGGATAAACGTGCGCTTGAGACATCTCGACGCACATACCACAATACATGCAAGCTCTGTACTAAACAGAAGAACAATACTTAGCACAACTGTGAAGAACACATTGCACGATCCTCAAAGAAGTTCGATACATGAAATCCTACAATACTGAAGAACACACGAAGTACTATGGAGTCAAGAAAACATCTTTTCACTCGTGAAGAACACAAGCTGAACCACGACACTCTATTTTTCCACATAAAAACCAGAGAATGAATCAGAAGCTATTCTTCTGAATCCAACGAGTCCAGAGCTGCACTTCCAATAACTAGAGCTTTCTAAACATTAATATAATTTCTATAAGTGATTTATTATTTACTTTCGAGCAGTGTATGTATCCTATTAATTTTACACATCAACTGTCTCTTGTGCTGAACTAGAGGATATCACAATCCTCATACCAAAACACATTACTCTAGTTTACCCATGACAACTGTGGAAGAGTTCATTATGTGGTCTGGTCTTTATTTTCATTTCCCATGAAGAACAGTGGTAGAGGTCCCTGTGTGGCCTGAACAGTCCAGTACTATTGTTAACCACAATCTAGGGTGTGGATCACTTTTATATATAAATTTGAAAGGACTAAGTCATGTCTTCAGACTGAACCTATTGGTTATATTTGATGTGAATTTTTATTTTAAGTTCAAAATATACAGTATCTAACTTATATAACGATGCTTGTTGCTTTGAAATACAAATCTTTTTTAAGGATAATTTGATAGTTAATCTAGCAAGTGTTTGTATATATTGTAAATCAGTAGGTTAGTTTCAAAAGCTAATTTAATATTTTTATTAGATTAACAGAGAACTAATAAATCTTTTGAGAATCTAATTTAACCTTTATGTTTTACAAATTCACTACATTTTAAATTTTTTTATAAATTTCGGGATTTTAATAGAAAATATTTTAATAGAAATTTTATTTGGTACTAAATTAACCCCCCTCCCCCTCTATAGTATCCACTCCAACCAACAATTATTATTTGAGTTCATAGGTGTATTCTTTTACTCATGTAATCCCCTATAGATTATTCATGTCAAATCGTATTTTCCAAACTCAATATATCCCGTTATATACAATATATAGACATCCTCCTCTAAATATTACATCAAGAATTTCAAGATGTATATACTCGGATGAAAAAATAACTACACATATCAAGCATTTCAAATAACTATAATCTGTTTTTTTGGTGCTTAAAATCAGTCACAATCTAAGTGTCCTTGAAATACCATGACCATTATCTATACTAAAAGAACCTCCAATAATGGCCACCATTATCAGTTCCTTTTATTGCTCTGATAAAATTCAAAAAATATTTTTTAAAAAAATATTCATTCAACCCATCCCCCATTTATCAACAATCCAACCCCAAATTATCAACGCTATATTCCCCCGGTGCTCCCATCCTACAACATTTCCCAATCTCATCCCGCTTATAATCTCTTCCCAACCCCTTTATCAGTGCTTTTCATTCCCTTTATCATTTATTATGCATTGTATCGAAGCTATGACCTATTCATTTAAGTCATAACATCTTTACAACTACTCCATTAAGATTTTAATAATATTTTATTATATGACTATATATATAATTCATTTTTATTTAAATATTTATTCATAAAATTATATACATTAATATAATTATTTATGAATACATTTTAAAATTTTATTATTATATTTTATATTTATATATAAATTTTATACATATCTATATATAATTATATATTTAGATATATATTTTTTATAACGAATTTACATTTTTTATTGTAAATATATTTTTATAATATATTCAATGATAACGATATGTTTATAAAAATAAATTTATATATGATGTATTTTCTTTATATTGACACACACACACACACACATACATGAACAAATTTTCACACACATGTACACATTTATATTTTTCACATACACATAGAAACAAATTAATATATTTATTTATATATATTATAATATACACATAAATATATTTTTTATTGGTAAACATATTTATATATTAACAATAATTATATATATATATAGTAATTAATTTTTATAAGGTAAATAAAATGTATAATTTTTTTTTAAATAAAATAAACATTAAATATTTATTTCCATATGGTTAATATATTTAAAAATTAATTTTTATGTAAATATGTTTAAATATTAATTTGATAAATATATTTATTATATTAAAAATTATGAAAATATGTATATATTTAATTATAAATAAAACAAAAATAAAAAAATAGAAATATTTATGCACTATAATATCCATATAATCGTTAGACCTGAAAATAAATTTATAATCTACAAAAAATAAAAACTACACCCTCAAAGGATATTAAAATTCCATTAATGTTTAAAAGTTTAGGTATCCCAACAAAAAAATAGATTTATATGACTTTGTTTCCTTTTTGAACTCAAAATAATACTTTCTAAAATCCTATATGGTCACCATTTTGTATTTTTTTTCCCAATATTTGATTTGAAATGTGATGGATCTTAAACAGATGCCCAAATCAAAAATTATGGATGTTTTAAGTTCAAATCATGTTTCAACTAATAATAAATAACTACTTAATTTATTGAATCATAATGTATTATAATTTTATTATACTACTATTAATAAATAATAAATCAAAAACTATGATTCAATATTAATTTTCCAATAATTTATAATTCAATTTCATTATATATCATTTGTATTAAGTTTAAATTCGTATTTAGTCTTATATAAATAGTATTTAATAAAATATATCATATCAATACCAGTATAAATATGTTAATATACTAATATATAAATATATTTAATGATATATATATATATATATATATATTGGAAATATACCATTTTTCATTATTAAAATTCTATTGAAAAATTTCACCTTTATCAGAACTAAAAAAGAAAATGTTATCAGTGCTAAAAATGAACTCACAAGGGTAGTTTGTTATCAACTCTTTTATCTAGAACTGATAAAGGCACCTCATTTATCATTGATTTTTTTAATTCTAATAAATGGTATCATTAAAATTATTTTTATTATTAGTAATTAAAACTATGAAAAACCATGATGGTGGTGATATTCACTATAGTTGATCAAATTTCAGTGAATCCCACACATTTCTTCGATTAAAAACCATTCACCAATAGACTTTCCTTGTACATCCTCTTATCATCATGTTCTTACTTGAGTTAATATAAACATTTAGTATAAAATTATTTCATTCCTTATGGAATAGGTGTTATATCTTAAATATTTTTATCATGCATTGATGAAATATCCTCCTTCGTAGATAGCTCCCACATGTTAGACTCCTTTAACTAGATTGTCTCCTTAAAACAATGTGGTTCAGAAGAATCAGTCTAAAATAAACATTTTAAAGATGATGAATTACTATAAACAAGTATTCTTACCCTTTTTTATCTTCTAAACTCAACTTTAGGAGTACAATCCATTGGTTTTAGTGTCACATACTCTAGTACACCTTCAACCTCTAATTTCTCTTGGCACACTAATTCTGTATTCCCACTATAAATTAGAGATTCATGATAATTCTTATGCATGACACATTTATTAAATATCCCTACCTATCTTCTAATTAATATATTATTATTATTATCATTCTATAAATGATAACTAAACTCCACAATAATATAGAAAATGAGGAAATTAGATTTGGACTTAGCATGAAGTGTGTCTCTTGAATTTGTATTTATATACACATATAAAAAAATTAAAATACTCATAAATGTGATTGTTTCACATCCTTTCCCGACCATTGATTCTTGGGTATAAATTATCTCATTGGTATATAAGTACTCATATTGATTAGATATGCAACCATGATCACTATAACTTCCTAGAAAGTCTTACGTCACCCTGAGTGCATCCTCATACTCCAAGAACATTCAATTAGTGTCACATTATTCTTTATAGATACTCCATTATATTTTACTATGACATGAATAGTCTTCTCCCAATGGATTCAATCATTGTCATAGAATTCCCTAAACTCGTTACCGTCATATTCTCCACCATTGTTCGACCTCAAGCATTTCAGAAATCATCCTAAATCATTCTCCACCATGGTTTTCCACTTCTGAAACCTTTTATAAGCATTTTATTTTCTTTTTGGATATTAACCTCAGTCCATCTATTTAAATTCATAAATAAATATCACATAATATTTTGACCCACCAAGGTAATTTACTGGTGTGGGTACTCAAACATCGGTATGCCCCAGCATCAGCTTTATGGCCTTCGATGTTCAACATAATTTTATAAAGTTTGTCTTCTTCTTCATTCCAAATATAATGACTTCCCCCAAGCTAAATTATAATATCATGTCCTCTAGTAGTTTTACTTTTACTATGATTACCATTATCCTTATCTCTCTCATGTGGCATATATTTTAGTTCAATAGTTTTTAAGACACAAATAATAATAATTTGTTTAAATCATATCTATGCAATTTATTACCATACCATTTAGGGTTCCATTCACTACTACCTAATTTATTATTATACCTATCTTAGTAATATTATTTGAACCACCGGTGAATTTTGTAATAAAAACATCATCATAATGCTTCATAATATAAATAATATTTCTTTTTAATGCAGGGATATACCTTGAATTCTTCAAAACCAGTAATCTCCCACTTTGGGTTTCAGTCCATGTATCTCCCTTCCCCATAATTTGTAATGGTTTCTTATCAACATGATGTACCTTACCAAATTTTACATTAATATACATTGTTAGGAAACCCTTCTCAGAAGTTGAATGAAAAGATTCTCCCAAGTCTAAATTCTAAGACTCTATATGGCTATCCATACTCAATATTCATAGATCATAAGTTACATCTGATATAATGTTTTAATTATTAGTTTATAGAAACTATTGTCCTTATTTTCACTCATTATTAACATGTCACTTATTCCCACAAAAATTAATAGTAGCAGTCCCATTTTACTTGTCATAGATATTTAATCATGATTTTGATCATATTTTGTGATTATATCATTGGAAATATCATACAATTCCTTCTAAGTTTAGTACTAAACTAGAGAATATGAATGATTCTCTTATATGATTATATTTATTGTGTATGAAGTCTCACACATCATTATGAGAATTATTTTTCCCTGAAGAACTAATCATATTGATTATAATGGATTCCAAACTATTAGTTATTAAAGACAATAAAACAAAATCACATACCTCATCCTTCTATTTAATTCCCATTTATGGAAACTAACCTGTGATAGGGTTGAATTTTTCTCTAGGATCAACAACAATATTTCCCCCAATAATCTAAAGATTGAAGGTGTAATTTTTTGAATCAGACTCCATCTAAAAAATTTTAGTGAGAGATTTCATCAACCCATCCACCATCTTCCACTTTTTTTATTTTGAAAATCCTACTCTTAGAAAACATTAAGAAAAAAAATTATAGTACATATAGATCTATTCTGTACAACTCCATCTTCTCCATATCCATTGGTTTCTCACCCTAATTCGATAACTAATAGTTTTTTTAATAATGGAATTATTTGATATGTTTCCTCATGTAACTAAATTTAGTTTCATAAATGTGATAGATTATTAACTTCCCTTCATCCATATCCATTCTTCAATTTTAGATATATGACCTTGATCTTCTGAAAGAAACCTTTGATACTTTTTGTGGAAATTCTAAAGAAAATATGATGAACAATCTCAAGAATGATAGAAAAATGTAGAAAAATATAATATGTATAAGAATAATAAAGACATGAGAACCAAAAAAAAATTGTGTCCCAGGAATAAATCCATAATCCCATTAAAAGGGAAAATCACTTCACTAAATTTGGGAGAACAAAATACAAGGTACAATATTAGAATAAAACCATATCTTTAAATGATATCATAACAAAGATAGTGAAAGAGTAACACTAATCTAACTATAAGCCCATTGTGCTATAGTAACTGATTATAGGAATTCCATGGAGCCACAATACCACCATCACCAAACAATAAGCTACTAAAATTAAATGTATTCCAATTATTCACTGATACAGTTTTAAATCGGTGTTGATGGTCCGCTTTTCTATACTGATTCAGTAAATATATAGTTCCATGTTGGAGTTACTACTAGTTCTGTAGTATGGACCCGAAATTGTTGGCCCAACTTCATTTAAGGATAAGGCTACACCTATTCATAAAATTTTGTAATATATTTGGAATTAAATATGAAACTTTTTTAAATACCATTTGGTTCTAAAATAAAAATAATCCATATCTTAAAAAGAATCCAAAATTTGGGGAATATCCACAATTTAATGCATTTATAATTTCCATCGGACTAACATCTTTCATAACTCTTATTTAAACATATTAATATCACACTAATTGAGTTCAAATATGGATAAGTACTTATAATCTCCTCCTTGTTCCACCCTCAATAAAAAATCATTGAAGCATTTCAATTTACCCATCTTTTAAATCATTAAAAAATCATATCCTGGTAACATGGACATCCAACAGTCATGATCAATTAAAATAAAAGATTTAATTATAAAATTTATAAGGCTCTAATGATTTTTGTTTTCCACAATCCTCATTTCCATCAAATATTTTTTCCAACGATGGATTTCTAAAACTATAGCCATAATCTCATTTTTATATACCAATTTTTTCATGATAGTTTCAGATAAAACCTTATTAAAATATAAAATTTTCCTCCCATCATATGTTAAACAAACTCCCACTCCTGAACTGGAGGCATATAACCGTAATAAAAACCCATTATAAAAATTTTACATGCATAAAACTAGGGAATTAATCATGTTTTTCATAAGCTATTCAGATTTATCTTGAATTTCATTTAAATATTTAAACCCCATCTTATTTTTCTTGGCCACTAGGGGTATTTAATTCATTATATATTACTTCATAAATTTTTAATGTATCCAATTATCCCTAAAATCCCTCACTTCATTCACATTCCTTGCATCACATCACAATTTAATCGTCTCTAGTTACCTAGGATACATCACAACTCCATAACATGAAATGGTATACCCAAATTACTCTACATGCCTCCTTTTAGAATAAAAGTTCTTCTTATTTTCCAATTTTACATTATCTTCCTTTATTTTTATAACGTACTACACCTTCTCTAGCTGTTCATTCTCGTCTTTACTACACACCAGTATATCATCAAATAACACCAAAACACACTTCCCTTGTGAAGCCCAAAATACCTTATGCATAGTAGAATGGAAATTCATAAGTTCATTCATGAATATGAAAGGAATGAAAATTTAATCATAATTTCCCTAATGGGTTCATAATGCATTCATCCCAATATATTCCTCTTTCATCCGTACATGGTGGGAACCTTATTTCAAATCCACCTTTGTGAATTATTACTCTCTATGAAACTCATCCATAAAATATTATATTACTATAATTAGGTATATATCCATCACATAAAAACTACTTAATTCCATGTAATCCATGGACATTATCCACCCTCAATCTTTCTTCATTAATCAAAGCATTATTCTAGAGTACCAGATGGTGAAATTTATTATTAAACAGTATTCTAAATGATTTTGAACGTGTTTTAATTATTAATATTCATCAAATAATATTTTTTTATGGTTTTAAATTTACTATATCATCCCCCTATTTAAAATATATTACATGAGTAGTCTACCTCTTCGATGGTAATTCCTAAGGTTCCGTAAAAACCTTCACTTTAGTCACATTTTCAATCATTTCCCACTACATCTCATACATCTATAATTTTTCTTTTCTTAAATGTTATTTTAAATCACATTGAATTATTTTGTGGGTTCATTGAAGTTCCCCAGGTCAAATGAAAACTGAGGGGTGTGGGTGTGGGTTGGATTTGGGGGTGAATTAGTATTTTACATTTACAAATTATTCTTTTTCTAAATTTACCCTCCTGAACTGGTTAAGGTTCTCAATCCTCTAAATAAAATCTTATAGCCTCAACTCATTTTCAATGATAATAAGAGAGATCACTACACATGATATTTAAAAATATCAACATAAAAATATAATCATTTTTTTCATGTTAGTCACAAGTGGTTAGAAACCACTATTATTATTCTTGATCAATAGGTGGGACACCGTAATTATAATTATGTAGTGATTTGTTACACAACTCAATCACAAGCCTCCAATAACTTCTTATACACCCCAGTCATGAGATTCTTCTTCGACATTAATCCACTCTTAGAATGATATTTTTATACTATTTGTTTCTTCTATTAGACTTTTGAAATATAACCCATCATAACATGACTGTATTAACAATCTTGTACATGTACTTGTTATTCAAGATCTTAAATATCTACTCAAAATAGTATTTTTTGTCTTGAAACATCTACCAAATCTCGAGTGATCGTGTTCTTCCTGTTTTTCATGAATACATGGGTGAATAATAGATTAATTGATCCTTATTTCAAATCATTATCTTTCCTTGATACTGTGATGTATCGAGCTCTCAATAATATCACACACAAGGTATGTTGTTTTAATATTCTCAATAAAATCTTCTTTGATACCAACACCAAAATATTTTTACAGAAATATCATGAATATTATTCTTGTTTATTATAAAATATTATTTAATATTTAATATTAAAATCAATTTTGGTATTATCTCCTTCTTCTTTAATCATAAAACCTCTAGGAGGAATTATTATTTCTTCATTTAAACTGATTATTGAATTCTTTTAAGACTCAAAACATTATTCTTCATGGTATTTGAAAAAACATGGATCCAGTATCTCCATAATTTTCACTGCATATAAATTCATTTAAAACCTCTACACCTCCCCATGAATCAATGAAATACAATAGGATAACCTACAACGTCACTCAGCTCACAATATCTCACTGGTGGACCTAATTTCCTAAATGGTTACCATAAAATCCATAAACAATTCACTATGTCATTGTGAAAAATTAATATTTCTCAATACATGATAATCACATACATTTAACATGAATACATATACTTTTCATTGTGGATTCCTACCTTCTTAAAAAACCTACCAGCATCATGATATTAATTTTGATATTAATTTTTCATTTGATAACACCTTACATACCATCGTAATATTTCATTTCATCATAATATGATAATTATTGAAATCAATTCATCTCCCACAAGATCAACCATAGAAATGGATCAACTACATTTTTTACATTGATCGACCACCTAAAAAACCTCAATTTCCAACTATATTAATAACTCTTTATCAACTACATGTGATCAAACACATGAATAGGTTGAGATCAAATACATGTTCAAATCCTATTGATTATTGTAGCCTAACACATTTTTATGCAACTTAAAAATATTCCTTATTAATTTTACCTAGTCCATTAAACAATATATGTATGTAGTCAAAATATTAATTTACACATACACATTGCCTCAACACCTTTACAAGGCGTAAATCAGCTTATATTACATTTACACGGCCTTTAGGTCTCCCTCATTACATATACATAGGTCGTGTAAATCATAGATGTCCTTTATATAGTTATAGAAATTCTATAGTTCCTTCATGAAAATACTTGGATTCCTTATCAAATTCATTTAGGTATTGAATATCTAAATCCACCTTTGGATACCCAATGTACTTCTCTCATTACTTTTATGTAACCAGTATTTGTGACATATTACATTTACGATGCATCAAAATTTTATGTCTGAGAATGATGCAAATAGAAAACTCCCATTACGTTGCTAAATTCACTACTATTTTACATGTACATATATGTAAAAATATTGGTGACACAGTTACATATGTAATATTGATCTCATGTGTTGTGTGGGATAGATTTTATGAAAAATAGGGTTGTGGGCTTATTCCATCATGAGCTTAATTTTGTGCCAATTTTTTGGGATTTAATTATGGTATGACTGGCCAGAATATGGAACAATCATGGAGTAGAGAGAAATGATGTGTTGAGGTTCATCCCAAGTTATTTTTAATTTAAATTTATTATTTTAAAATTTAAATGGGGCATGTGGATTTAGATGATTATAGGTTTAAAATGAGGATGCGTTTTATCCTCATTTGTTTAAATTTTGATCCCAATACTTTAGTGATTATAGAGGCCTTCACACACCTATAAAATATCCAATTTGGGTAGTAGATAAAATTTATGATATTATTGAAATATATATTTTATAGATATATGGGTGGTAATGGTTTTTGAGGATGGGGAAACAATGATCAACATATAATGGGTTACACAAGGACTTAATTAAGGTCCTACAACAACATCTGGAGTTTGGTCTTGATCATTAATAATTGATTCTTTATGAAATGATGATTTTTAGAGGGGGAAAAGGTGTATAATATTAAATTATTTTATATATGTTTTTAAATAATCTAATTATTATTCATGTTCAGGTATTACTTAGATTTTGTACTCTCTATTTTAGAGTGGATATTTTCAGAGTTTCCCCATGGAATTTGTATACTTTAGATTTTAAGGTGTTCCATGTTAAAATATGAACTTAAATTTATTTCCCACAATTTTGATTAGTGTATAATTTTCATTAGTGATTATGACAATATTTTTTGCAATTAAATAATTATACCAAAACTGAAATTTTTCCTCCCAAGAAACTGATATCAAAAGGATTTATCTTTTCTTTCTTTCTGATTGGAAATGGGTGATTCATGCCACATGATTTATTCCCACATCTAACTATTTAATAGTTAAAATGAATTTACTCGTTAAAATAAATGGGTTAAAAATATTTTAGTTGATGAGAATTCATCAAAGTTATTGATGAAAAAAATAATAGAAACCAAAGAGGATGAGATTTGATGATTACCAGGATATGAGAAAGTTGGTGATGAGCACAATCCAAATGTATTTTCTTGAAAATAAATTATAGGATGTGATAAATCTAACATATTAAAAATATATATGGGTGAATATTTAAAGTATGAATAAATTGAAATATCTAAAAAATGATTTATATCTAAAAATGATTGTATCTTTGGTGATTGGTAAATAATAGATATTTAGGTAACCATATAGAAGAGTTCAAAAATATTATTAGATATTTTTTTAAGTGGTAGTCAAGGTCGATGATAATTGTAATGAAATAACATTTTAAATGGAACATTAATACAAATATTTTATTCGTTTGGTTTTGATTCCAGATTCATATGATAATCTCATCATCAGATTTCTTTTTGGTAATTAAACTCTCAAGTTGGATAATGTTATTTTATCATTGTTGATGAACATGAATCAATGAAATGACAAAGATGGTGATTCTTAATGTAATAGTGGTATAATAGATTTAATAGGAGGATATATTAATCAAATATGATGGTTTATGACAATAATAAAGGTCAATTTCTTCTTTTTAATGAGGAGGTTCATGTGAAAAGATACTACCATGCTTTGAAAAACATTAAGGAACAAAAAAATACTCATGAAACTGATTTTTAGGATATTGGTGGAAGTATTTTATAGGTTTATGGTGATTTAATTTTTTTAGCATTGATTTTTGTAGGATAGATCTGTAAAAAAATCTGTTATTTATTGAGCAGTTTCATACCCTATTAAACCAAAGAGGGAATTATTTTCTTCATATAAAGATGGAAAATTTGGTATATTTAAGATGTTAATTGAAGATTCTATAGGTTTTATTGGTATTAGTGATGTTTTTATCACTATGAATGACCATTTTATACTGGTACGTAAGGATGTATGACATGTTCTATCTATAATCCATATTTTTTTGATTATTTTACTATTGATAATGATAGATTCAGGAGTTGGTTCGGAAATGTAAGATGATCATTTTCTTGAGGATCGAAGGTATATGTGTGAGGTATATTGGACGATACCCATTACATTATGGGTGTAATGGTGTGAAGTGAAGTGTAAAATATAGTTTTGAATGGGAATTCATCAAATTTTTTAATATATTATCAACGCACATGATTTGAAGACCATAAAGTATAATGAAGAATGAATAAATGTAAAAGAAAGTCAGGTTATGTGTTTCAGTAATTAAAACTAATTATTTTTCTATATGTATTTTAACAAATTAATAATGAATTAAAATCAAAGATCTAGGAGATGCACTGAGAGTTAAAGACTTCTTGGATCAAGTTGAGGAGATGGATAAATAAGTTTCTGTAGGTGCTCTTGATTATGTAGAAATCATTCTTTTGGGGGATCCAAGTGATTGTTCTGTTCTATTTTAGAAGGGAATTGTATATACTGATATGATGAAGACTTCGGTGTTTGGAGATATTTTATTTTGGAGTTATCTTTTTTCTATGAGAGGTGAAAAATTGTGGTTTTATATTTTCTAATTTGGATGATTGTAGATGTGATACGAACTAGTTTTTATTCCAACTGAGTTTTTTGAATGATATATTCTTCATTAATGGGATTAAGGGGGATATTTTTTAGGTTCTTCCTTGGTTTTTTCAAATTTAATGATAATTTTTAAAATTTGAAATGAGGCCCATGGTTTTGAAATCATAAAGGGTTAAAAATGGTGATAAGTTTTATATTTATTTTTTGAATTTTGAGGAAAATATATAAGATGTTTTGGTGGCCTTCACACAGTTATAATAAAACCATCATGGAAAATAGATAAAATGTGAGATTTGAAATCAGGATTACTTGGGAATACAGATGGGAAACCATGGGTTTTGAGCTTGGGGTAGCAGTAAGAAGCATAAATTGGGTTGCAAAATGACTTATTATAGGTTACTAAATGGTGTCATGTGTTTGGTTTTGATGGTCCAATATTGATGTACTGTCATGATACCATTATTAGAGAAAAAAATGTTACATATTGCGTGTGTTTTTTTACATAATTTTTTTGATGTACTTTTAATACAATTTTATATATTAGATCGATTTTTTCCACTCTAATTCATATTGGATATTTCATATTTTTCCCATTGTGTTTTTTAATCCTCCTCATTGGAAGGGTGTTACATATTAAAACCAATATCTATATTTATTTATTATCATTTGGTTTTGTGATTAATTTTTTTGGTGATAGTCATAATATTTTATTACAACTGAATAACTATCCTACAACTGATTCATTTCTAACACAACTTGATGTGTGATGTTGAGTGTGATTTGTGAAAGGAAGTGATAACATGGTGGTAACATGGAAAGGCTTATGAGACTTGATAATTGTTACAATTTGTGATCTGGAGAAGCTTCCTCAAGTCTACTATGATACATATAGTTTAATCTGGTATGTACAATTATCATTGTACCACAAGTGGAACGAAAAAAATGAACATCACGATGGACATGGTTCCAATAAATTAGGTGTTTCCTCAATCAGATTGCATGAATCTTCCATTGACCTTGCATCTAGTTCATCAGAAATCATGGTGGCCCCCTCCATTATATTCTTGGTTCTGTAATCAATATACTCTGAGTAAAAAAAATGTGTAAAACTCAAATATTTTCAAATTCAACCTTCATGTATTTCAATCAACCAAAGTTCATACATGACATAGTTGGCATCTCACCCCCAGTCAATCTCATATGGTCTGATCTGATACTCATCAAATTGATTTGCCAAAAAATTCAACCTGCGCTATAGTTTCCTATTGTCAATCTTCAATCAACATTCAATCCTCTTCATCAACCTTCAATCTTACTCAAGCTCCTCATGGTCATGTTGAACAAACATTGTCATCTTCAAATGATTGGTTGTTTTATCCTTTAACCTTGATCTTCTTTGATTCCTAGCACCCCTTTGTTAGAGATTGAAATTTCTCATTTGGTTATTTTCTTCATCAATCCATGTGAAACAGAATTATTCACATTTTATTTATTAATCCTTGACAGTGGTAACTTCTCCTAAACTAATTTCATCTAAAATTTCTAAGAAAGTATCTTCTTTGTTTAGATAAGCTTGGTCAGTGTTGAGATACTGGACCTTTAGCACATCATGGTTTATTCCTCATTTGTAATGGCTCAAACATAGATAAACTTATTACACCTTATATTTTACCATGTTTTGTAGGTAAAAAGGTTCTTTCCATAGTATGTTGAAAATTCTTTTTTGTGGTCGGTTGATGAAGGAGGTGCTTTTGATTGGAGTGGGTGTTCTTACAACTTCAGGTATATGGCTTTATTGTAGAATGGGGGTAATGAAATAACAACTTAGTAGATTTTCCAATTATTACCCATATCCTATCCATGAAGAATAAGTGGATCTATTGAGAGATATGAATAAATCACAAAATTGAAACTATGGAAAAAATGATTGATAAAAAATCATTATAAATCAATTATATTTTTAAGAATTTATTTTCAACAAATGGATTTGATTTTCTACCATTAAAATTAAAAATGATGTTTTATAGAAATCCAATATTATCTCAGGTTTTTCAAAAACATAATTATTTCAGTTTCATCATTTAAAAAAACATTTAAATTTCAAATTTACTATTCAAAATTCAATGTGTTAAAACAACATGAATATATTCATCAAAAAATCATGTCTAGAATAAAAAAAAATTATTTTCAAGAATTATTATCCAATTCACATTAATATTTTTGAAAATTTTATTAAAAACCTAGATTTATGATCAATCATAATTCTTTCCCTAGAAAACACATGATCAAAAATATTTAGAATTTTAACCATGTTAAAAAAATGATTTAGGGGATTTTTGCATTAAAATTAAAAGATAATTATCAGTAAAATATCATTTTATCATGACCTTTTTGTGATAATCTAAACTGTTTTACTTCTATTTTTTCCCCACAGTAGTGATTTTTTATTTATTAATAAGTGTTAACAATTTTAAAACATTTTTATCAGTTTACTAAGAAGTAAAATCCTTAGATTTATTGATGGTTGACTCCTATAAATCAAAATTGATTCCAAAATCATTATCCATAGTTTCTAATCCAATATAAATACATTGTGTCAGTTTTGACCCTTTGACAACAATATGACATTTTAATAAAAAAAGGATGAAATTTTAATTTATATCCTAATGGTCAATCCAAGCATCAGATATATTCCCATATTATTCAAATAGATAAGAAATGTACTATGGATATTTTTCAAAAGTTTCTATAATAATCTGAAATTTTCATCTTGGTTTTGACCCGTTCATAGATGATGCACGATTTTAATGAAAATAAAAAGGTTAAATTTTAAATTGGATCATACCAAGCAGTCTAATATTTAGACAAATGCTCAGTTGGTTCCTATAGATCACAAATGATCTGAGGATCATTTTCCAATGTTTTCATGTAAATAAAAATTCATTATCTTATGTTGGACCCATTTATTTATATTATATCATTTTAATGAAATTATACAGGTGAAAAGGTACTTCAGATCATGTAAATAAATCCCAACATTAGATTCACATATGGTATATTCCAATTAATTACAAATTTATCAAGGATCATTATCTAATGTGTCCATGGTAATGTAGAATCATTTTCGTACTTTTGACTTGTTTTAGGTGATTTGTTACATTAATAACAGCGTGAGGGTGAAATGACACATTTTATTATGTCATTAAATTCGTGTATCAAATTGATTAATGATTGATTTCAATAGTTTATATATTTATCTTATTTTATTCCAATGTATTCATTCCAATACTAGATTATTTATGCAATTATGATTATTACATGTAAGATTTTTCATTAACTAGAAAGTGTAAAAAATGTAAAATTATAGTTTCCATCATACAAGACTACCCATTCATCAGATTGATGTAAAATTGATTCTTATAGATCAAAAATGATTTGAGTTTCTTTGTGTTAAGATTTCACATCAATATCAACTCTAATGGTTTTTAACCCCTTTACAAATGATATTTAATTTTAATAAAAATAAAAATGTGAATTGATACTGTGGATTATATCAATAAATTCGGGCATAAAATTGTTTTGTGGTTAGTTATAATAGATAATAAATGATTTTTGGATCACAATTTTTTATTTTCATGGAAATATGAACTTGTTTTCAATTTTGACCCCTTTTAGGTACATGACAGTTTAAAAACAATATTAAGGTCAAATTAGACTTTTGATAATTTTTTGAAAATTGGATTTATATTGATGTGATTTTTACCCCATCTGATCAAAAATTAATTTAATATCATTTACCTAATATTTTGATCCAATTCAAACTCGTTTTCTTAGTGATACACTTATTGTAGTGATTTTACATTTATTAATAATTTTTTTCTATTTTACTACAAAATTTTCATTGTATGAAGAAATATGGGAACCCCATTGATGCACGACTGATTCCTACTTATAAAAAATGGCTTCTGTATCATTTTACTATATTACTAAACCAATCTAAACTCATCTACTTAGTTTTTACAACTTAATGCATGACATGTAATTTTAATGGAAATATTATGGGTGTTGGTGTTTTAGAACCATAGTTTGTAATTTAGATTTCATATATATTCAAATATTATAATATTAATAAACCATATTGTTATATATTGTCATTTATCAACATGGATTTAATGTAATAATTTCTAAGAGTATCTATCATGTCTATAATGTTAATGTAGTTCCCTATTACAATGTGATCCCTAAAATGTCATTGTGATATTCTTAAACCTAGTTCTACGATCAGATAAAATTCTATGACAGTGAACATATTATGTTGGATGTTATGTGTAAGTACCCATAAGAATATGAGAGTTCATCTCTTGATGTTTTCAATTAGTAATCATCAGGATGAGAGATTATGAAAATAGACTCGCTTGTAGAAATTATATATGTTTATGTGTCTTCAGATATTCAAAAATATTAGCTTTTCTAATGCTTCTTAGCCTTCTATATTGTTATTAATTTATTTCATGACTCACATAACTAGATTTTCTATCCAAAATAATTATTCAATTTGTTCTTGGTTAGTATGGTACATTTGGTGTGTCATGAATAACATTTTATTGATAGATAAGTCATGGATGGATTTTCCCTTCCATATTCATGGAATTTGATATCTATAAAATCTAATTAAAATAGAAATCTCACAATAAATTCTATGGCTATAGTGTAGTGACAACATTATTTAAAAACTCAATGAAATCAATATTAATCATATTGGTTGTTTAAATGAATTCAAAACATTCATGATAATATATAGATACAAATGGAATTTATTGCACAATAAGAACTCGTATGTGGTTTTCAAAATTGAAAATTTATTTTTTTTATCTTGGGTGCCTTGACTAGTTGTCATATAATAATCATGGACTTTTGGCAAGCTCACCTAATTCCAATAAGAAAGAAACATAGAGAGTCACACGCTATGTGTTTCCATTGATCTTGAATTTATTCTATTAAAATTTAAGAATAAGAATGATTATTATTCTCAATAACATGGAAAAATTATTTAGGATTAAATGTTCTCATAAATTAAATAAATAATCATTTTCATGAAATTTGTTAAATTATGGAGATAAAAAATATATTTATTTATTTTATTTTAAAAATATTTAATAAAAATTAATATTCAACAGATTTGGTGTAAAATAAATATTTTGGAATAAATATTTAAATAAATCTTTATTTTGGCATTCGATAAATGTCAAGGAGGGTGATCAGACTATGTTTCACTCGATGATAAATATTAATTTGCAAGACATTAAAATAATATGTATCATTGTGCCAGTTTTTTGAATGCCATTAAAATATTAATAATTTAATTATTTTATGGAATGTGGTTAGATATGGATTATTAAATTATTTAAGGGTTTTTGTTAAATTTAATAATTTTTGTAACATAAACTCCATCACTATAAATATATGGTTATAACTATTGTGTAATCTTAATAGAGAATTGAGAATAACTACACATGATAGACATATCACTAGATTCCATTTTCTCTCATCTTAATAAGAATGATAATAACACCTTCTATCCACAAGGATATTGAAGGAATCAAGATGAACAAAAAAAGATGATTTATCCACTATACTGGCACCCAACATTCTATCTGTGTTTTTTGGGAGATCTGAGGACCATGTGTGGATCACCACTATAGGGGGTTTACTTTTTTCCTCCCTAAAAAATGTAGGTAACACAAAAATGGGTTTCATACAATCAGAAAATCATCAAAGAAATATCCTAATGTTATGTATTCATTCTTCATATCTAATTTAAATTATTCATAGTTTAACATGCCAAAGATTGTCTCTGGGATTGGGGATTTTAATGTCAGTATTTGATGGAAAAAGTTCACTTCTCCTGACATTTATGTCCTAAACAATTAATGAATGATCCTTCAAATTTGAAAAAAAAAGTCATAATAATCATTCACCCAAATTGCATTTCCAATAAGTCCAAAATATTCAAATATGAAGGTGATATTTACATTAGATAATACTGAGGAATCCAAGCATCATATTAGTATTCAATCAATTCCTACTAATCAAAAATTACTAGAGGATAATTTTCCTATGTTTTTATTTCAATATGAGTTCATTTTCTTAGTTTTGACTACTTAATTTGGAGAAATGTAATTTTATTAAAAAAAAATTTGGGAATGCACTTTGGATAATACTGAACAATTCGAGTGTCATATTCATGCATACTCAGTTCTTATAAATAATAATTGGAATAATGATCATTCTTTAAACATTAATGATAATAATAACTAATATTATTTGGTTTCACCCATTTTATGTGATTAATTATTTTTATAGTAATGTGAAGTCAAAACAACACTATTCACAACACTAGTCATTTAATCATGATATCTACAAAATAAAAACATAATTAAATATGTAATAAGAAATAACCTCTTAATGATTTCTACAAATACTCTAATATCATGTACTTTTCCCACTTATTTCAAAATAAATCAATTCCTTTTGAATATGTACACTATCAGCAATCCAGTTAGTACTTGAAAAAACATAAAAACAAAATATTAGTAACTATTTTAAATGAAAGTGTAATTACCTTTAAAAATACCACTTTTAGGATGATCTTTTATTGGTGCAATATGTTATCATTACTAAATTTAAAAATAAGAAATCAACAATCGTTGTAATTCTTTTATTTTGGATACTACAGAAACATTAAGAGAGTATGTAATTAATTTGACATGTGTTTTTATAGAGAAATTTTATTTTATATACTATAATTTATTTCCATGGGTAAAAAATCATAATCTTATTCTTCGTAGTCACCGTCTTCCTACCATGATTTTTTTATATATAAACATCAACCTATGATAATAAAATTCTCATTAAAGAATATTATAAAAAGAATAATTTTAACTAAATAATTTTCAGTTTAATTTTAGTGCATAAAAAATTTATAATTGACATATTGTGTCATAATTTTGTTGGTTTTCCATGCATTGAATCCAAATAATAATCATTTACAGTATTTAAATATCTTACAATGTACATCTAATTTCCCCTAATAACAAAAATAAATAACTAGTGAAAAAAATAAAAAAAAAATTAATGATTTTATTGTAGATAACCCCCATATTATAAGCATCAAGAAGAGTCTTTAATTTATTATTATTTTTTAAATTGTGTGGTAAGTTTAATTTTTTTCAAATTATTCTTTAACCAATGAATTTTTTTTATGAAATAATAGTATGGTTAATGATTCCAAACTTTTCATTGAATTATTTCCCATTTTTATAGTAGTGATATATAAACCTGTCGAATATTTTACAAGATACTAATTAAAATTATCCACATTTGTAAATTATTGGAAAAACAAATTATAAAAATGTAACCCATGTATACATTTGAAATTAGGATTCCTAGAAATTCACGCTTGATAATTTCACTTGTACTTTCAAGTGAAATCATGTTTGTAATGGCCTCCCCAAACATTTTTTCTTAAAATTGGACATAGTTAATATTTTTATATATTAATGTTGTTTCCAAAAGAACATTCAATTTTAAAAATTTTGACAGTTTACTTGTTTGGGAAAAGGTACACTCGAAAGGTAATTTTTATTTCTCAATTGATCCACTATATTTTATTTGTCCAACCTTTATTCACCCCTCTCTTTCTACATCTGTAATAGAATACCTCATTTTAGACATTTTGTGGAAATTATTTTCCACGTTAGTGATCTTTATCATAATCATCAAACAAGTTAAAAATGATATAGTGGCTCTTCAGTGCAATTTTAACACATTTATATTATTTCTTGGTTTCATATTTTATGTATGTTTCATATTTTTTACATGGAGATCCTCATACTAGTGTTTTAATCACTTATGATGATTCTAATAAATTTTATTACACTCTGTCAAAACCCTTTATTGGTATCAGCTGGAAATAATGGTACAGATTTATAAAATAATTCATGGAAATTTATAATAAAACTGAAAACAAATATTAGTTTCATATTCTAAAATTTATATTTTCAATAGGATTTACCCTTATGTAGTTGGGATTTGTAAACAAAACAAGATCATAACCATCAAACAGATGAGATGGATAAGGGTAACTAAGGATTTACCCTTATGAAAAGTGGTTTACATAAGGGTCATATCACATTAACCATATGTAAATCGGTCTATGTAAGGGACACCTGAATCTATACTTACATGTAAAGTTGTTACAGAATGGTTGGTTGTATATTTACCTTTATGTGTAATGGTAATGAAGTTTGAAAATGTATACATATGAGTTGTGTAATGGTATCTAGGGCATTACCCATATGTTAGTGCTGATGGAAAGGTAACTTGTGGCTGACTTATACATGACCAATATTAAATAAGGGTAATCATTATTTGAAAATTGTTGAATAAAGGTAATGTTATAACTTACATACATGTTATTTTGAACTACATTTAAATAGAAAAGGATTGTATCAGCTATGTAAGGCTAAATGGTTTCTATAAAAAGGTAGCTAATATTCATCTACACCGTATAAAGTTAACTGTGATGTTAAATTTATTTTGGGGTTCCAAATTTCCTATGTGAAGGTAAAGTATTTTACCATCAGATAGGAATACCTCTATGAATAAGGGTTAAGAGATATTTTTTTAAACATTATTTTTAAATTCTTAAATGGGTTAAACAATTTATAAATGTTTTATAAATCATTAAAAAATATATTTTTAAAATATTTAATTTATAAATGGTTTATTAATTAATTAATTAATTAAAACGGTTTATAATTATTTAATTAAATTTTTATGAATCATTAATTATTCCTAATTATTAATTATAAATATTTGAAATACATTTTACCCAAATTATATAGCATGAATTATGATTTAAAAATAAACATTTCTATTGATAAATCTTAACTAATATTTAATAAAGGGTTATAAATTATTAAATAAGGAAAAAATAAAAAAATTAAAATTTAATTATTAATTTTTCATAATTAATTATTTTGAATTGATCAAGATAAAAGGGGGACTTATTAGGATATTATTTAAACAACATCAAAATGTTTTTTATGATTGATATAATAAAGGTTTACATAATAATTAAGTATATTATATTTGGATTGTGCAAAATGTTTATATAATAGAAGATGGATTATAAATAGATTATAATTCATATAATATAACATATTTAAAATGGAAATTTCATATAATGATAAATATGAAATATTTCAAACTGAAATGAATATAGATTTTTTTATTCAAAATTATGGAATGGATATAATGTTAATTATGAAATTATAAAATATTTATAGTATTATTATATTTATGAATTTTTAAAAATGTTCATCTCATGTTTTGATATTTTAATTGTTCATTTATTTAATAGTTATTCCCATATATATTAATATTTCATATAAAAAATTATAAATGTTAATATTTTGTATGATTATGTTTAAAATGATAAACAACTTCTAGGATAGATCCAAACATTACATGCTAGGATTGAATATATAATGAATTTAGTTTTTCATTTAACATAACCTCAGTTTGTAATTAATGTAATTAACTTAAATTTAGCTGTTGAATATAGTTTTTTCATTATATTAATTATATTTATAATTAATTTTATTCACTCATGATTATTGTATCCTTGGGTAGTCAGACATGGGGTCGGTCTAACTTCTTACCTGGAGGACTACATATTGTATAGGAAACAAAATGTGGTCGGCTATCTATCGATCTAGGATTACTCATGTATATATTTTAAATCTCATATAATTATATTCATTTACATTATGTGTTCATGCATCCTATGAATATAACGCATTTGAATATGTATTAATCAGTTTGGATTCTATTTTTGGGTGAGTAACAAAAACATAGGGGTTGGGTAAAAGGGTACACAAAAATATTGTTTAAACATAGTCATTTGGTAGTGGGAATAGGATTCCAAACTAAATTAATAAAATCCAGAATATTTAAAATGTAATAACATGAGATAATATCATGTGATTAAAATCCACTTCAAATAGTATGTGTGATATTTTTTCCAAAGTAGCACTTGTTAAAACTGATATCCTCCAAACATGTATTTTTAAAATCAGAATAAGTACCCAAGGGTTAATTTTTTTATGGAATGTATGTTATAGGTGACATTGGTATTATCTTGATGGTGATGTCAATATTAGCACGAGTATCCCTTGATTTTCATTTGTTGGATTATTCATGGGATTTTTGTTTGGTTACTCTAGATGGGAATCCCTAATTATTTGGATACTAGATGAATATAGTTTAGAATATTTATATGATAGATTAGGAAACAATTGTTTTCTCATCTATCCAATAATCACAATGATTTTTATTAGGATTATTCCTTACCTAAATAATAATGGCTTATTTATAGTGATAAACTTGTGTAAGCCATGGTGAAATATGGATCTTTTCCCACTAATAGATATGGTGAATATTAAAAGGGGTCATAATTTTATAAGGGAACCATTAAATATAATTCCTTATTTCATGGTTATGATATATTATATTTTCATGATAAATTATTATATTATATATTAATAGTATCATCATCATAAATCAAAACATTATGACAAATACATGATAAAGAGAAACTTAATATGAGCTACATCTAAATGTGGTAACATAAGAAAAGTTATCAATAAATATTGGTAATTTGAGAAAAAATATTAAGTAGAATATATGTGTTATAATATTTCCTTTTACATCAACCAAGTGCAGAAGTTTTTAAATAGGTGAATCAAGATGCTTAGGGGAGAATAGGGTAATTTATTTATGGTTTTAATGGCATCATATAAAAAATTACCAAAGGAATGTCAGTCTCTACTTAATATGATTGGGTACGTAAAATGATAGTCAATATGATTAAATATTTTAAATTACTTGTTAATATTAATATTTTCCCAAATTTGTTTTTCTAGTTATTTAATTTATCCTAATTTCATCTTTGAAATTTTTTTGATATTATATTTGATTATAAAGAACATTTACCCAATATTCTCAAGTATGGGAATATATGTGAACTAGAAATATGTGTTCTAGGATCTAAAATATAGTAAAAATAGTAAAAGTAGGTAAAAATTAAAATGAAAATAAGAAAAATTAGTTTAAAAGTCTACCAATGGTTCTTCAAGAATCCATTTAATGTCATTAAAATCTTCTATTTTCTATAATGAAGAGTAAAAATTCATTATGATTGGATTTTCCAAGAAAAAATGGATAGATTTTATGAAACTTTATTGAATTTCCATCTCAAATATAGATTTTATAGAAGTTAATTCATTTATTATAAATGGTATGGGATTCCAAATATATATTATATAAAGTGATTTAAATTAAAAGAATAAAAATAAAGTGAATAATTTATTTCTCATGTAGTTTATATTTATGAGATGAATTAAGTTGTACTACATCAACGATTTGAATGAAATTATTTTATCAAGATCAAATTATTCTAATTAAAAGTTTTGTATCTTCATCTCATTACACTAATATGATAAGAGATCATTTTTTATGAAAAAACATGTTTTACAATAAAGATTTTTGGATATCAAATGTAAGATAATTAAATGTATACGAAAGGTTTATGATTTTTTAATTTCAATAACATATTTTCAGAAAAATATATAGATAAAAGTGTTTTACGTAGGATAAAATCTTTTTCTAATTTTTTATTAAATATATGGGATTGTTTTCCCACTACTGATCAGTGGTATATTTTAATAATGTCTTTTAGTCAAATGAAAATTTCCAAAACACATAAAATACCATATATGATATAAACATAATAGTTTATTTGTTAAATATTCCTATAAAAACGAAATAAATTCTATTCCTTAATAAAAATGTTTTTTAACTTATCAATATAATGTGAGGAGAATTTAATATCTATTTGGATAGTTTGAGTATGTTTTGACTTAAATAAATTTATATTTAATAAGTAAAGGGCTAAACTAATGTAAAGTTAAAGTATATAATACCATAAGAGATTTAGAATGCATTAGTAAAAAATAATTCAAGAAGTTCCATTATTTAGTGGAAAATGTTTGATGTTATAGGGTTCTAAAGATGACGATGAACATAAAATGAGTTCTAAGTAGAAAATTGAATTTTACATTAACAATTGTTGTTATGAAGTTATGAAATTTAAATATGACTAATAAGTAGAACTATTAGGAATACGATTCCTAAAAATCACCATTATTCCAACTTTATTAATTTATATATGTTTATCACTAATGAGTTTAGTGGGATGGTACTATCTGATGTTCACATTGATTTGTGAAATGAACTACATAAGATGTAATGATTCAATAGATCACAAAAAGTGTATCAGACATAAGGCTGATCTTGTAGTTTTACATATATAAAATGTTAAACCAATTCTTATGTTAGAATTGTTAAATATTCCTAATGAGTTTAAGAATATTAAAATGTATAATATTTTATACAAACTCTATTTTATCATTATTTTACATTATCTACATAAATGTATATGTGGGAATATATTTCATGAAGAGAAATGATAATATACTACTCAATGTAAAACATTGAGATTATCCCAAAATGATGATCATCATAGATTTTTATAGGTTATAAAGTCATGTTAAGGTTATTGTGAGTATGATTCTTGTATATATATATAAAATATGATGATGAGGCACCATAAAAAGAATAATATTTTTTTCCACTATATGACCCACTAAGTATTCCACATGGTGTGTCTACATATGACTTTGTTATACTAGGGATGAATATATCATATTTGAGTCCCCAATATATGAGGTTAGTGAGATACATAGCATGCAAACCCTGATACATTGATTTCCCACGTAAAAATTCATTTATGATGACTTAGATAATATGGGGGTGTTTGGGTATGTTTCTAATCATGTCACTAGTTGGATCTTAACATATATGTGATTTTTTCTCCCATAAGATGAGTATGACATGTGATCCCGCGATTGGGATAGGCTATGAGAGTGTGCGTCCCCACAAAGATATTGTATATCCATCTTGATAAGGGACATGTGATTTTTTTTCTATAATGATAAATGTCATGTGGTGTATTCAGAGTTGAGATCAACATATACTCGGAGAATCAAGAAAAAGATGAGTTGGATATAGCGGGTTAACATGATTTATGTCCCATGATCATTATATGTCTTGGGAAAATGGAAAATATGAGAATTCCGATTTTTATATGATGAATATTGGTAGCAGATGTATAAAAATACATGTTTTTTTGGAGAAAATTCCAAACCCATATAAAGATTGAGTAACAATGAGGTTTTTCTAGAGGTCCCTCTTTTACAACATATTTTGATCAAAGGATTCTTTTTTATTATCAATTTAAAAAAATTACCCTGGGCTCACACATTTTGGTTTACTGAATGGGGATTACGTGTGACTTAGTGAGATACTATAAATGTGTTTTAGTTTTGATCCAAAACTGTTTTGTATGGTTGTTCATTAGGTATTTCATATTATATTATGCAATTTAATGTTACCGATATATTTCAAAAAGTGTTTCTGAAGAAATAAAAATGGATTGTTGGATATGGTTGCATGAGTTATTGTAAATAATACAATATAAGACGAAATAGTACAGAGTTAATGGGGATTTAGTACAGGTGGAAGGGTGAAAGAGATATTCCGCAAATCATTAGGATGTTTGTGATCCCCGATATATCATGTTCATGGAATATCGAGATAGTAACATGAAATAATATTTTAGGCATGATACCACCTTTGATCAAATGGACAACTAAATATACAATTTTTCATTTTTTGAATAGTTTAATTTATTTAATGTTCTATTAATTAATGTGTTACATGAGATATAATGCTTTAGTGGAGCTTGAATTCATGAAGTGAATGAATTTTACATTGAATGTACTCATGCGTTATAACCACATTAGTATATATAGTAGTAGTCAAATAGTGTTTTTAACAGGCTATTTATATTATTTTTGTTTGATTTAAATGGTTCATGGGTGTTTTCTCATTCTTGGTCAATACTCCCTGACATGGTACTATCTTTTATCATTCTCATTTTTATATTGAGGTACTAGTATACTGTGAAGAAAATTATATCCCCTTATATATGGAAGATGATTCAGATCAACTCGTGGATATATAATAGAGTTGTGATGCTTTTTTGAATCTTTGGCGATCTTTATCAAACATATCAGATGAATATCAAAAAGTTTTTGTGTATCTTTGATGTAAGGTACACAAATTTATAGTATTATTCATTTCAGTTCTTATGTAGGTTTTATAGTACATTCATGTATATCCACAGACTCTGGTTTTAATTGCTTCCACTTCTTCTGATAAATGTTATTAAACACATACAAACACCTTCACCACTAGAATGATCAACAATAGTTACATCCATAAAATCAAGTTGAACATGAAACATCACATTTGACTCATGTGATACTTGAAAACCCACTCTCATGTGAGATTTTTGGATTTTTTTATTGTGGATAATATCTTCTTTGATATTTTATAGTGTACTCCCCACAATTAGTCAATGATTGGGTGCTACTAAATAAAATTCCCAAACACTTTCACCAGGAAAAAAAGTTTTAACATTAAAGTGTTATCAATAGTTGAATGATTCACATTTATCAAAACTATTATAAAATAATAAATTACATTGGGTAATGAAGAATTCTGATGGGAAGCGCTAGCCCAAAATACAGGGGGGTATGAGCGTTCACGTAGTGGTTTTTTCTCTATTTTTGTTTCACTTTGACACCTTTGTATATACTTATTTACCAAACCATAATTTTCAATAATTCATCTTAGAGAATATACTTGTGATTTAATTTCTATAATTTTCTTATTTAAATCCACATGTGACATTGTTTTCTCAAAATATTCTTGATGTGACATACCCAAACCATCACCTTTAATGCGTCGATATTGTTCACGCTTCTTAAAATATAGTTTAAGTAATCATTATTCTAGTACAATCAATACTGATTCATATGTCCGAAATATATGAAACTATATGAACATAATTATATATTTTTACGTAATATTATTATAATTCATAATAAATTTCAATTATGTTATACAAACACATGATTATTATAATATTTGTGTGTTTTCATCTTCCATTTTTTTCTTTATTTACATGAGCCTCCTTCCATTATACATGATGTTGGATAGAAGTAGATTTAGATTTTTGTTCATCAATCTATGTATATATAAAGAAGAAAATAATTATATTGTTGTCTCACATCACATTAAACCTTTACTATATTTTTAAAATAAATACCATTTTATCAAGTGAAGCGTACTTAATAATTGATTTTTGTTTTGGGTATATGGGTTTAAATGTGATGTTTTTTTATATTCATCACTCATTTATTATTTTAGAAATTAATATTGTTGAATAAAACTGAATAAATTAAATAATTTCAAATAAAATATTACAAATTATAATTCATGTGAAAAGATTCATCTACATTATAGATAGTGAATGAATTTTGTTTTTCATGTTTTATTATTTGTGCATACATAGTTGGTGGGTGGGGATTTACATTCCCCTCTACATCCCTAAAATATTTGTATGTTAGAAGTATCTAAAAGGATCTATGAACATTTATAGTGATCATTAAAATTAATTTATTATAGAAAATATCTAAATAAACCTACAGATCAAGATATAATGAAATGAAAATCAATGATTAAATATATCATTTTTCATTAAAATTGAGAATGCATATCCTAACATTTCCCTAATAACATCCCTAATTATTTCATTCATTAAAGAAAAAAATATGCCATTTATCTATATGAATTGGAATAATCATTTGAGTTTTGACCCTAATGTGGCTAATTAAAATTGACTTCTTATGTTTAATAGGATAGTTTCATTGATTCTACCCAAACTAAAATTTTTTACCTCTAAATTCAACCTTGATATATGTTTTTTACCTGGTGGTGCTACACCACTCATATTTTTTTATCCACATGTTGTTAATGTTTTATTTGGTGATACATAATCCAATGCTTGTACATTGGTTACATGTATATTAAAATAATTTATTGTTAACAAAAACATATGATTACATATTTTAGTATGGTCAAAATGACATTAATTTAATAATATTTTAGAGTTTCTATTTCATTTAAAAGACTATATATGTTCCCTGATATAATGATAAATTTTAAATTCCATGATGATATTCTTAAAAATTAATATGTAGTTGGATAATATATTATGATGGGTCAAATAAAATGTCGATTTTCAAGTATGAGCGCTCATACGAAGAAGATAATTTGTCTCATGAAGTTGGCACTTTAATATATATATAAATAAGATTTTTGATTATACGAACATACATACCTATAGGAATTCCACATGTTTTTATGTAATTGGAATTTCCTATCTACGATAATGTGTGATAATACATAAGCATTAAGAATATTATTAATATAAGTCATGGCTCACATTCTTTGATGTACCAACCAAAACCGTGATTCCATATATTCATAGGAAGTAGGGTACATTGGGTATTCCACGAATGACCTGTTATGGATGAATAATTCAAAGAATAGTTTTTACCATCTATATTTATGGACGTTGATATCTCAACGCTTATATTGAAATAGATTGTCTCATTAAATTGCATGTACATGGGGTAATAATGAGTTTCATTTAAATGGACAATGAATGAAATTTTAATATTTTAGGTTATTGACACAAGTAATATGTTTGACGAGATATCCTGAAAATAGATTATATTACAGAGTAAGTGATTGTGTGTTGTAGTCAGCATTGTGACATTGACTTATTTCTCTTGGATTCTTTGACTTTTTGCAGATTGTAATATTTGGATTTAGTAAATCCAACCTAATGTTAAAGAGAAAGAACCACAGTGGGTCAAAAACTAAGTGATTTCATTGATGTATGTTAAATTATTTTTGTATCCAATTATTAGAATATATATTATTCTCAAGATTGAGGACTAATTTTATCCAAGTTTTTGTGACCATAAAAACAAATAAATAATAATTTTCAAGGTTATTATTCCATAACATGAATATATAATATTTATTTACCGAATTGATAAATACTAATTCAGGTATTTGGTAAATGTCAGGTTGGTTAGGGGTCCATGAATTTTTCTTCTTAAAAATATTAATTTGAAACCTACTAAAATAATATTTATAATTGTTCCAGTTATTTTAAGACCTTAGAAAAAAACAATAATAATAATGTTACATAGAATGGAGTCCTATAAGGTTACAAAGACATGTTGTTGTAAATAATAGACCTGAAAGTCTTATTTCATTTTTCTCCATCCTCTAAAGCATTGATAATAACTTGAAAATTGTATTCAACTACAATATTCCTCTGGCCATTATAATAGGAAAATTACACACTATACCAAATACCTATATATTAGTCCACATAGTGATCCTAACATGAAATAATGATGAATTTTTAAACCATAATTAAATATCCCTCATAATAATATATGAAATCCTTGAGTATATCAGTACCATCTCTTGGTAGTTCTAGGTAAGGGTTATTTATAATGAATCTCGAAGTGGGATGTAGGCACCTAGAAGGTGATGTTGGGTGTTGAATCTATGAATAAAGATGACCCCATTCATTATTAAATTGAGAAATCCATTTTTTAATCCTAGCTAGTCATACCCAATCACCATTGACAATTCTCTCAAACATGAATCTATTATAAAAGAACCAAATAATCCATGTGTGGATGCTTAACCCTAATATAGTCTTTACTAGAAGCAATATGAACCACTCCACGACTGCATGCTTCACATACATGAGGATTCTTCATCAAGCATGATCCTTCACAACACATGATGAACATAACCCTGTTACCCAAGAGAAAGAGAATATCACATGAAACTAATTTTCCATAGTGGTCCTACAAAGAGGGAATACCATTTTCTCAGAAAAGTGTTGAACAACTACTAGAGAATTCATGGGGGGGATCCCCTAGAAAATTTTCCAACCTTAGAGCTTGGAAATCATTTGGTATTTTAAATTCAACAAATTCTTCAACAATCGAATGCTATAGCATCTCCTTATGTGATGTTATTCCAAAAACCTGAGTGAACTATGTAGTATCCCAAACTAATGAATTTCTAGCATAGATTGTTTCATCATACTTTAAGAACCACTAGAACCAATAAAATAGACGTTCTTACATGACCATTAAACCAAATGTCAGTCTTCTAAATATACAATACACTAATGTATTCATCTAGAATATC
Source organism: Viscum album (assembly GCA_963277665.1). Lineage (NCBI taxonomy): Eukaryota > Viridiplantae > Streptophyta > Magnoliopsida > Santalales > Viscaceae > Viscum > Viscum album. The sequence continues at coordinate 1,962,531,867 of OY728156.1, read as the reverse complement.
CCTCATTGAATCATGTAGTAGATTTACTGTTTTCATAAAAATGGGTTTTATACAACCAAAATCAGTTACCCAAGTATCACGCTAGATTTTAACCACAACACCGATAGAAATGCCCAAATAAATCCCACAGATTCAATCATAATTGGAACCCTAAAATATTACCTTGAAAAATATTGGATGTGACCCCAAACATGATGATTGAAAATCATTATGATGAAAATACATGGATTTGAAAACCTTTGTACACAAACTATCTGATTCCTATAATAAACAACAACCTTTCTTGGCTAGGAGGGAATCGTTTAACACATTCATGTCTTTGAATCCCATATCACCATATTCCATGGGTGACAAAACCTTCTATAATAACATCCAATGTATGTTATTTTTTCATTAGCACTACCCCACAAACAATATCAATGTATTAATGAATTTAGTGAATAATGAAATTTGGGGTCATATAATGATCCATAACATAAAAAGTAATTTATTGAGCCCCTAATATAATAATAAAAACATTCTTGACCGTATGGAGTTTCATTCCAGGAATCCCCTGAATTTTTCTATGAACATTATCCAGGCTAAGGGAGAAGAATTTTTTTTAGAGTGCCCAGAGATCATCAAGAAACCCAAATACTTTTAATGTTTTTCCACATTCATGATTCCACACAAACCAATGATTATATCTCTCTTCCCATATATCACAACATGACTAAAAGATGTATCTCATTTGGTATAGTTGATAATTTTTTCGAGGATTTGGTAAATTTATCAATAAATTTTATAATCATGTAGAATTACTAAAGATTTTCTCTTTAAAGGGGATGTGAATCATTAGAAAAGAATAAATGATTAATTGGGATACTATACTATAGTCCTTAGCCATATTACTGAGCATTTACAACTCTAAATTTAATAAGATATGATATTAAATATCATAAATTAGGGGAAATGAGTACATGGAAAGGGGGTTAACCTTCTGTAACCCTTTAGTTTGTTTGATGCAATTTATGAGATAACCAATGACCTTAATTTAGAAGGAAACAGACTTGTCACAGCTTAGTATCACCCTCATCCATTTTATTCCGAATCCTAGTTTCCTTATGGCCACTTCTAGGAAATACCATTCCATCCTTTCATTATATTCTAATATATCCATTTTCATTTCGAAACTCCCTATCATTTAAGTATAATGTTTTTTCATAGAATATAATATATCATGATAAATAATAACATTATCTATAAAAAGTATCTTGTGTAAAAAAATATGATTCTGTAATGCACGGAACCTAGTTACCCAGAGTCGGTGCATTATTTTAATACATTGGCATGATTACAAGGAATCAAGTCCCGAAGGACCGATCAGTTTAGCAGTCTTGGAAAAATAGATCGCATACATGAATGTTACATTTTCACTTTATGACGTACAAAACAACATAAATAATCTTTATGAACACCATTATTCCCTTGGCTTAACCCTGTAGATCAATCACATTACACTACTTGGAATCCTGGGAAAAATAAAACATAGAAAGGGGTGAGCTCAAATGCTCAGTAAGGGTAAGCAATACGGCGATAACGTTCAGAAATAAGCATAAACATTTAAGGAAATTTATAAAACTAAAACAAAAGCCATTTAAAATTTTACTTCAGCATAATATGGCAGAATAAAATGAAATAATACCATTTACTTATTCACATGGATATTCTACTAATCAAATATTCACATGAAATATCACTAACCACTTTCATAAATATGGAATGCATGATGCCGAACTTTAATTTCTGTGTCGAGGCCTCGTGCCAAGACCTAAGGGATAACTGTAACCAGAACCCAGCCTGGAGAGCCTCTATAACCAAACTCCATCCCGGAGTGCCTCTAATAACCGGACACTAACCCGGAGTGCCTCTAATAACAGGACACCAACCCAGAGTGCCTCTAATAACCGGACACCAACCTGGAGTGCCTCTAATAACAGGACACCAACCCGGAGTGCCTCTAATAACCGAACACCATCTCGGGGGGCTTAATTTTACCGGTCCCCAACCCGGAACATACTAGTCCAACACATTCATCTTAAGAATATGATGAAATATAAATTTAACATTCGTATTAAAACTAACATAAAAAATATCAAAACTTTAATCATAAACCATTAATGGAATAAAAATAACTCATCCAAAGTCAAAAATATCACAAAACCATAAATACAATATGGATGATTTTTATCATAATAAATCAACTTGAAACATGTTTAAAATTTATCAAAGTATGTTTACATAGATGAAATCAATACTATTTGAGAGAAATATCTCTTTTTTATAAATCATTTTAAAAGTCGCATAATTATAGAGAAACCCTTTATTTTGAAAATATCTTTATAATCTTGTGAATGAAGCTTCAAAGGTGTAATAACGGCAGAGAATAACCGCACCCGCCGTATAAGTTAAAAAACATTCTTACCTTAATTTTGTCAAAAAGGTTAAAAAGGACCTTGTTTGGAAAATGACAGAATGATTCCTTTATAAACCACTTATAAAAGTCAACAAGGGTATAAATGACTTTAACCCATATTCTAGTAAATAGTAAAAATGTTTTGAAATACATTTTTAAGAAACATGGATGTGGACGATAAAGAAATCCCAGTAGATTATTTTGTATAAACAACCTCGGATAATGAAGAGATTGCGAAATAAACCCTTACCAATTTGGTATCTTACGAAACATGCAACCCATGAAAGAGGTATCATACAATGAATATGTAAATACACATAAATTAAAGTGTATTACACAAAGAATATAATTATGGGCAGTACATACACCACACAAAAGGTAATGGTGGAAATATGGCATGAATCTCACGGGAATAAGGGGTGAGATGAATACTCTTTACCATGCACTTTCCTTTAGTCGAGGGTACGTTTATCCTCATGTACGATGATAGTAGTATGTTATTAAATTATACCAGAACCATATTAATATTTATGATATCATACATGATTCATTTATGACTTTATATTACCCATTTAATAATAATTTCCATGTTAAGTTAACATTTCGGGTAATAAACACTTTCTTTATCGTACGTGTTTTAACTTGTCACTTTTGGTTGTATCACTTAGATCATAATTTAAATACTTCCAGAATATAAAAGATGATAAATATATCATATATATATGGAATATAAATATGTATAATAGACATATATATGAAATGGAAAACACCGTTTATGGAGATGGTAGTCCGTACATACGCATAAATGTTGTTTCTGTTTTCATATAGTATTGAACGGAAGTAAGTGAATAAGATATATATAAGTACATAAATCCTTATATATATATATATATCCAGTTTCATTATTATGTCATATATTATATACTTATTAGTAATATATATTTTTATAATCTTCGATGAATGGTGAACTTGGAAATGAATCTCATCGCGTCGTGGAGATGGTAATCTGTACGTATGCACGAGCGAAAATTTAATTCTTTTGATATTAAAATATTATATAATTGGAAGTTATATCATATATAAAGAATAATTATCATGTTATATTTATTATTTACATGATTTACACATCATTATTATACCCATCTAAATAATAATTTATTGAATAACAATTACACCACGACGTGGAGACGGTAAGCCTTACGTACACACGTATGGTGACATGTTATTCAAAGGATGGATAGAATAATGAATATGGTTGTACCATAATTATAATAAAATCAAAATATATATATTATACTGGAGTTATTATTTTAGAATGGTAACAACAAAGGAAGAGGAAGTAGAGGAAGAAAGGAACTTGAAAAGTGTGGTGAAATCATTACATCTTCTTCGGGTTCTTCCATTTGATTTGATCATAAAGGCTCCATAAGTTGGATTTATGATCAATATAAGACCTCTAGGTTGTAGTGAGGGAAGTTTAGAGAGTATTTGGGCAGGTTTTGGCTGACCCAAAATGCTTTTAAAGTGTGAAGTAATGAGAATGGGGAGTGCACTTTTATAAGAGGGGTGAAGGGCACCTTTGGAAAAGCTAGAAACATTAATTTATAATAAATTCATATTCGGTTTATAATGTCTCAAAAGTTTATTGTTTAAATTTTAAGGTGGGTATGGGTCTAAAACCATTCATCCAATTGAATTTAGATAGGTGTGGGTTACTATATTAACCTTATCTTTAAGTATTAACTCTAAGTTAATTAGTTTCACTTTTACAATGTCTCTTTGTATTGTTATATTATATGGTTAATAAACATACTATATACATCCAAGCGACCTTCAAGTGGTCCATTAATGATACACCTATCATGATATAAGTCTCTTTGCCAAATCTAAGATTTTTAGTAATTTAATATCAATTAATAATATAATATTTGTATTAAAACCTCTTTTATGTCAATTTTGACACTATTCAATAATTGATTTTTGTGAACCTCATAACAGAATTATTACTTCTAAAAAAGTTAATTAAAACAATCCTAATATTTCATATTAACCTATAATATTAGTTCAATTCAATAAAAAATCAAATCATTTTTATTTGGGTATTTATAATATCAATTATTTTAATTTTTTACTATTATGGTAATTACTGAATCATCATTGTGTCATAAATAAACTAAATTATATAATGTATAAAAATTATAAATAAAATATACTTATGTAGGAAATAATTTTAGCTTTCTAATTAATATTTATAGTCGAAATTCCAACATATATAACCCTTTGTAAGAATTGTTTTTCTAAAAGATATATGCTTTTGTCATTTTTGTACTTATTTTAACTTAATTAAAATAAAGTGTCCCTATCACCTACAAGTGGCTCCATGGGGTCCCCAAATCGACCCAAAGATTCCCATGGTAGGACATGTATCCACCAATATGGTTAGGATACGTTTTAGGGTAATTTTTTATTATTATAATATTATTTTGTAACCCTTATTTATGGGATTTACCCTTAACCATGGTAAATAAAATATTTACCACAGTAATTATTCAAAATGTATAAAAATAAAAGTGACCTATTTACACAATACAAACTTCCTTATTCTAAATATGGAATCCATTTTTCCAAATTCATAACACAGAAGTGGCAGAAATTAATTTAAAATTAATTCCCGTTGTTAAAACCAAAAGCGTGTTTTTAAGAGATAATAACTATCAAAAGATTGACAATTGTTTATGTCCAGTTTAATTGTAAAATTATGTACAATGACCAAAATTATATTAAATGGTAAAAATATATTCTAAATATACTTTTAAACCAATCAAATTCATAATTTATCAATATAAATTATTTCAATTAAAAAAGTTGTTTTTAATAAAAATTTAGTAAATTTCACTATTCATTAAAATATAAGTGTTATCAGAAAAGTTCCAAAATATCACCCTAGGCTAAATTCGATATTCCGAACCCAAAAATGAAGTCTATTTTGAAATATATAATATATATAATTTCAAAAAGTAGGTATTACTATTCATAACGGCTAGTTTGATTGGTTGTGGTGTGTGTTAGAACTCGAAGTTGCATACAACACACACTACTGTATTATTCAAAGAGAAGCATACTGTAGAAGCTCGGGGTGTTACATTGTCCCCTCATTCAAAAAATTGTGTCCTCGTAATTTGATATTGTTCTTTGAAAATAATGGTCTAAAATAGAAGATATCTTTGTGTAAAAAACCCACATCGAAAATTTGGTTTATAAAATTTTAGTCTTAACAAGATGAAAAGAGAAATGAAAGGGTCACCACAAAATTGTGATCTCGATTAGGAGGACATTGGTGGCAATTATAGACATATAACCAGAGGAAAAACTTAAATATTTATAAGTAGTGATTAAGGTCATCAATCACAAACATGTTTAAAATTGAGGTCCTTAAATTCATAAATCTACGATGATTTAAAATATCATAGGTTCAAAAAAACATAAGGTATTAGGATAACACATTTTTGACGTTTCAAAATATCTCAGTTGAAATCCCACATCGAAAAATGTATTAATGAGGCCTCTATTTAAAATAAAGAGTGTAATGTATGATGATTACCGAAAATAAAACATACTAGGGTTCCATGTAGGGAAATATGGATATGGAAGAGAAATCTAACCATCAATTATCTAATGGAGAGTGGTAGAGAACATGGCTATTAAAAGGCCAACAATCCCAATGCCATAAATTAGTGATGATCTAAGGTACCATCTAGGATAACATTTTTGTTCTAAGTTCATTTTCTTAATGTTGAGGAATTTATTTATGATATTGGCTAAGATCATAAAGAGATATACTTACTTTATAATTATAGTTTTATACATTAATAAATTTCTACCAAAAACTCATCTTTCACCCCAAAACAAAATACAACTCAAAAATACTCTATTTATCCTAATCGTATAGGGTTCCAAATATAATGAATTTATATTTCACATATCAGACCCCTTATGTAAAGAAACTACATTATAATATCCAGGAACATCATGTAGCACAATGGTAGGTGATAAATCCCAATTGCACTATGGTTGTGGATTCGATTCCCATAGCTTTCTCTAACACGACGGGCCGTCACACGGTCTGCGTGTTTTCCTTTTATAAAAATCCAAAAAAACTAACCTTTCAAAAATAATTCATTCCAACCACTAGACTTATCCAAAATAATATTATCCAAACTCACAGTCCAAAATTTACAAGGAAGTTAAACATAATGAGGATCCATTTTTTCAGGTAATAACATGTGAACGCATTCCTCATATATTCTTTTAAAACACCGAAACATCCGGAATTACCAAAATCAACCATATCTTATTCCAAAATCACTACCTCAATATTAGGACCATATTATGTTTTATCTTACCTTCAACCACGTAATTTCCAAAAAAAAATTAACACAATGTGGATTCACTTTTCTTAGTACCATAAAATCTCAAATCCTTAATTAAATAGTATTGTAGTACAATCCTTATTTATTTCTAGAACATCATTGGTACGACACTTAAATGAAATAAGTATAAAATGACAACATAAGAACACTAGTCATTCCTCTTCATCTGTGGTAGTATCATAACTTGATTATTATCTAATAGTATCATTTGTGGCATAGTCTGATGACTGGGACATTGGTTCACGTAGTGTCCCAACTCCTTGAAAATGAAGCATTGTACATTTGAAACCATTTTCTTACACTTTCAGTCACGTACTTTGTGACCTTTTTCCTCCACACTTATAACAAACTCCCATTCCTTTTAGGAAAATTCCATGGTGTTTCTTCCCACAGTTATCACATATGGGAAAATTTTTCTTTTCCCTCTTCCCTTTACCCATATTTCTCTCTTCCATCCTTTTATTCTATTTCTTCCCTTCAAAGACATAGGACTCCGAGAATTATTTACTCATCTTATAAACACATGACACTATTTCTTCATATGATGATAATACGTGGGAAACTATTTCCCTTCTAAATTATGGCATAGGACCATGAAAGATATGATCCTTCTTACTCTTTGGATCATACGTATTACGGGAGTTCACATTCCTTCTTCTGGGCGCCATTTCTATACAATAGCATAAACAAGTTCAGTTTATGAATTGAAATGAATAATTACCAAACTTGTAAAATACCTAACACATATTGAACAGTTTATGGATATAATCCATAATCATAAAAATGTTTTCTTTGAGTAAGTATATACTCATAAGCCCTTAATAATGGTTTGTAAAGAAAATTAGAATTATCCTAATCATATCCCCCGGGAGTGTCATAACCAAGAGTGCAGCAAGGCCCATTGTCATGTACCAGTTCCCGTTTGAGTCTATCTCAAAGTTGTGTTTTCAGGTTTTACCCATAGGTACATCTGTTCCAGAGCCGCCTCTACCTGCTCGTATCAAGACAGGGATGTATTGCTCGGAAAACTCAAAAAGTCTATACAATACCAAAATTCTAGGAAGTTCTTCTATACTAATCCTCAAAGTCTATCTTAGGGCTATGTGCTCTAATCATGGTTTATCTAAATATTGTTTCCAAGGTTATTGATAAACTTCCTCTGATACCAAATGTAACGCCCCGACCCTAGTTACCCAGAGTCGGTGCATTATTTTAAGATATTGGCATGATTACAAGGAATCAAGTCTCGAAGGACCGATCAGTTTAGCAGTCTTGGAAAAATAGATCACATACATGAATGTTACATTTTCACTTTATGATGTAAAAAACAACATAAATAATCTTTATGAACGCCATTATTCCCTTGGCTTAACCCTGCAGATCAATCACATTACACTTCTTGGAATCCTGGGAAAAATAAAACATAGAAAGGGGTGAGCTCAAATGCTCAGTAAGGGTAAGAAATGCAGCGGTAACTTTCATAAATAAGCATAAAAATTTAAGGAAATGTATGAAACTAAAACAAAAGACATTTAAAATTTAACATCAGCATAATATGGAAGAAATAAAATGAAATAATTCCATTTACTTATTCACATGGATATTCTACTAATCGAATAATCACATGAAATATCACTAACCACTTTCATAATGATGGAATTCATGATGCCGAACATTAATTTCTGTGTCGAGGCCTCGTGCCAAGACCTAAGGGATAACTATAACCGGAACCCAACCCGGAGAGCCTCTGTAACCAAACTCCATCACGGAGTGCCTCTAATAACCGGACACCAACCCGGAGTGCCTTTAATAACCTGACACCATCCCGGAGTGCCTCTAATAACCGGACACCAACCCATAGTGCCTCTAATAAAATGACACCAACTCGGAGTTCCTCTAATAACCGGACACCAACCCGGAGGGCTTACTTTTACCGGTCCCCAACCCGGAATATAATATTCCAACACATTCATCTTAAGAAGAGGATGAAATATAACATAAACATTCTTATTAAAACTAACATACAAAATGTCAAAACATTAATCATAAACCATTAATGGCATAAAAATAACTCATCTGTAGTCAAAAATATCACAAAACCTTAAATACAATATGGATGATTTGTATTATAATAAATCAACTTGAAACAACATTAAAATTTATCAAAGTATGTTGACATAGATGAAATCAATACTATTTGAGAGAAATATCTCTTTTTTTAAATCATTTTAAAAGTCGCATAATTATACAGAAAACCTTTATTTTGAAAATATCTTTATAAGCTTGTGAAGGAAGCTTTAAAGGTGTAATAATAGCAGAGAATAACTGCACCCTCTGTATAAGTTAAAAAAACATTTTTACCTTAATTTTTTCAAAAAGGTTAAAAAGGACCTTGTTTGGAAAACGACAGAAAGATTACTTTATAAACCACAAATAAAAGTCAACAAGGGTATAAATGACTTTAAACCATATTATAATAAATAGTAAAAATGGTTTGAAATACATTTTTAAGAAACATGGATCTGGATGATAAAGAAATCCCAGTAGATTATTACGTATAAACAACCTCGGATAATGAAGAGATTGCGAAATAAACCCTTACCAATTTGGTATCTTACGAAACATGCAACCCATGAAATAGGTATCATACAATAAATATGTAAATACACATAAATTAAAGCGTATTACACAAATAATATAATTATAGGAAGTACATAAACCACACAAAAGGTAATGGTTGAAATATGGCATGAATCTCACGGGAATAAGGAGTGAGATGAAAACCCCTTACCTTGCACTTTCCTTTAGTCGAGGGTACGTTTAACCTCCTATACGAAGATCGTAGTATGTTATTAAATTATTCCAGAACCATATTAATATTTATGATATCAAACATGATTCATTTAGGACTTCATATTACCCATTTAATAATAATTTCAATGTTATGTTAACATTTCGGGTAATAATCACTTTATTTATCGTACGTGTTTTAACTTGTCACTCTTGGTTGTATCACTTAGATCATGATTAAAATACTTCCAGAATATAAAACATGATAAATATATAATATATATTTAGAATATAAATATGCATAATATACATATATATTAAATGGAAAACAACGTTTATGGATATGGTAGTCCGTACGTATGCATAAACACTGTTTCTGTTTTCATATAGTATTGAACGGAAGTAAGTGAATAAGATATATGTAAGTACATAAATCCTTATATATATATATATATATCCAGTAGCATTATTATTTCATATATTACATACTTATTAGTAATATATATTTTTATAATCGACGATGAATGGTGAACTTGGAAATGAATCTCATCGCGTCATGGAGACGGTAATCCGTACGTACGTATGAGCGAAAATATCATTATTTTGATATTAAAATAATATATAATTGGATGTTATATCATATATAAAGAATCATTATCATGTTATATTTATTATTTACATGATTTACATATCATTATTATACCCATCAAAATAATAATTTATTGAATAACAATTACACCACGACGCAGAGACGGTAAGCCGTACGTACGCACGTATGGTGACATGTTATTCAAAGGATGCATAGAATACTGAATATGGTTGTACCATATTTATAATAACATCATAGTATATATATTATACTGGAGTTATTATTTTAGAATGGTAACAACAAAGGAAGAGGAAGTGGAAGAAGAAAGGAGCTTGAAAAAGTGTGGTGAAATCATTACCTCTTCTTCGGGTTCTTCCTTTTGATTTGATCAAAAGGGCTCCTTAGGTTGGCTTTCTGATCAAACTAAGACCTCTAGGTTGTAGTGCGGGACGTTTATAGAGTATTTGATCAGGGTTTGGACGATCCAAAAGGCTTTTAAGGTGCAAATTATTAAGAAGGGGGAGTTCCCTTTTATAAGAGGGGTGAGGGGCACCTTTGGAAAAGCTAGAAATATTAATTTATAATAAATTCATATTCAGTTTCTAATGGCTCCAAAGTATATTATTTAAATTTTAAGGTGGTTATGGGTCTAAAAACAGGCATCCAATAGAATTTAGGCAGGTTTGGGTTACTATATTAACCCTATCTTTAAGTATTAACTCTATGTTAATTAGTTTCACTTTTACAATGTCTCTTTTAATTTTTATATTATATGGTTAATAAACTTACTATATACATTCAAGAGACCCCCAAGTGGTCCATTAATGATACAAATATCCTTATATAAGTCTCTTGGCCGAACCTGATAGTTTTATGAATTTAATATCAATTAATAATATAATATTTGTTTTAAAACCTCTTTTATGTCAATTTTGACACTATTCAATAATTGATTTTTGTGAACCTCATAACAGAATGATTACTTCTAAAAAGACAATTAAATCAATCCTAATATGTAATATTAACCTATAAAATTAGTTTAATTCAATAAAAGTCTCAAATTATATTTATTTGGGTATTTATAATATCAATTATTTTAATTTTTCACTATTATGGTAATTACTAAATCATCATTGTGACATAAATAAACTAAATTATTTAATGTCTAAAAATTATAAATAAAATATCCTTATGTTATATTTCTAATGAATATCTATAGTCGAAATTCCAACATATATAACCCTATGTAAAAATTGTTTTTCTAAAAGATATATGCTTATGTCATTTTTGTACTTATTTTAACATAATTAAAATAAAGTGTCCCTATCACCTACAAGTGGCTCCATGGGGTCCCAAAATGGACCAAAATATGCCCATGGTCGGAAATGTATCCACCAATAAGGCTAGGACACGTTTTAGTGTAATTTTGTATTATTATAATTTTATTTTTTATCCTTTATTTAACGGATTAACCCTTAACCATGGTAAATAAAATATTTACCACAATAATTATTCAAAATGTCTAAAAATAAAATTTACCTATTTACACAATATGAACATACTGATTCCAAATATGGAATCCATTTTTCCAAATTCAAAACACATAAGTGGTAGAAATTAATTTAAAATTAATTCTTGTTGTTAAAACAAAGTGTGTTTTTAAGAGATAATAACTATCAAAAGATTGACAATTGTTTATGTCCGGTTTAATTGTAAAATTATGTGCAATGACAAAAATTATATTAAATGGTAAAAATATATTCTAAATATACTTTTAAACCACTCAAATTCATAATTTATCAGTATAAATTATTTCAATTAAAAAAGTTGTTTTTAATTAAAATTTAGTAACTTTCACTATTCATCAAAATATAAGTGTTATCTGAAAAGTTCCAAAATTTCACCCTAGGCTAAATTCGATATTCTGAATCCAAAAATGAAGTTCAATTTGAAATATAAAATATATATAATTTCAAAAAGTAGGTATTACTATTCATAACGACTAGTTTGATTGGTTGTGGTCTGTGTTAGAACTCGAAGTTGCATACAACACACACTACTGTATTATTCAAAGAGAAGCGTACCGTGGAAGCTTGGGGTGTTACAGATTCTCAATGTTCATAAAGGGAAGGAAATTTCCCAAATAGTGGGAGGGAAATTTTGAAACAATATTGTAGACCACATAACAGAAGATGATAGACCTAAAATTCGAAATTTTCACTTGGATAGACACTTTTAGGATCGAAACAATGAATGTTTCATTGACCTTTTCCATACCCATGGAACCATCCTACAATCCATGCATCGATATGATAATTTCAAGACCCTAAAATATGCCAAAACACTTAAATAATGAGGCATGGTATCCATTCGGACCAATATCCTTTGTTGAATAAATTATATTACGGGATGGGATAATTTCCACTCCATAAATGTCTGACTTAATCCCCAATGTAATTACCTTGGTAACTTTTCCCTCAATGATTCTTAGAAGGTCTCCTAGGGGTTCCACTCTAAGTACTAAATAGATATATATAAAAGGACACATTCATCTATCAAATATCAACCCCTTCAGGGGTGAACATTCCACCACATACCTCCAGTTTTGAAATGGAGTTATTTGTTATTATGGATAAGTCCTTTTGATGAAAGTAATTGGTACTCTAGTCACTCTTTTTGACAAAAGCCTCCCTTAATAAAAAAACCAATAGATTTATTTGTCTCTTAAGTCTATTTCCAGCTTAATTTCATGATTTACTACCTCATGTAGGGAAATATGTAATGCCCCAACCCCAGTTACCCAGATTCGGTGCATTATTACATAATATTGGCATTATCACAAGGGATCAAATCCCAAAAGACCGATCAGTTTAGTGGCCTTGGAAACACTAGATATATTCATAAGTCACACATTACATCATAAATTAAAAACACTACAACGTCATCTTTTCTTCATATTCACTCATACTATCTTTACAAGTCATTCATAAAATACTTCTTCACATCCTGGAAAAAATAAAACATTGAAAGGGTTGAGCTCAGATGCTCAGTAAGGATAACAATATAGTAGAAACTTGCATAAATAAACATAAACATTTAAGGCAATGTATAACTAAAAGAAAAGAATTTTAAACTTGAACTTCATTATAATATGGAAAAGATAAAAAGAAATAATTCCATTTAATTATTCACATGAATATTATACTAATCGAATAATCAAATGAAATATCAATAACCACTTTCATAACAAGGAAATACATAATGTCTAACTTTAATTTCTGTGTCAAGGCCTCATTCCAAGACCTAAGGGATAACTGTAACCAGAACCCAACCCGAAGAGCCTCTTTAACCAGACTCCATCTAGGAGAGCCTCTATAACTGGACTCCAACCCGGAGTGCCTCTAACAACCAGACACCAACCCGGGGTTCCTCTAATAACCGGAATCCAACCCGGAGGGTCTGATGTAACTGGACCCCAACATGGAACATACTAGTCCAACACATTCATCTTAAGAAGAGTACAAAATATAACATAAACATTTGAATTAAAACTAGCATATGAAAGTCCAAAATATTAATCATAACCCATTAATGGCATAAAAATAAATTCATCCATAGTCAAACATATCACAAAACCTTAAATACAATATGGAAGATTTGTATCGTAATAAATCAACTTCAAAAAAGTGTAAAATTTATCAAAGGATGGTGACATATATTAAATCAAAACTATTTAAGTGAAAAATATTTTTTTTTGAAATCATTTAAAAGTCCCATAATTAGAAACGAAAACATTTACTTTGAAAATATTCTTATAAACTTGTAAGGGAAGCTTTAATGATTTTATTATGGTGGAAAATAGCCGCACCTGCCATATAAGTTAAAAAACAGACATTCTTACCTTAAATATGTCGGAAAGGTTAAAAAGGACCTTGTTTAGAAAACGATGGAAAGATTCCTTTATAAACTACTTATAAAAAGTCAATCATGGGATTAAATGACTTTAACCCATATTCTCTAAAATAGTAATAATTTTTTGAAATACATTTTTAAGAAACATGGATGTGGATGATAATGAGGTCCTAGAAGATAATTACATATAAACAACTTCGGATAATGAAGAGATTGTGAAATAAACCCTTACCTTGTAGTTTTCCTTGGTTGAGGGTGTGTTAATCTCATGTATAATGGTGAAATAATTGTTATTAAATTATAAAAGAATCATATACATTAATATGATATAATATATGATCTTTTAACATTGATTTGTTAATAATATCAAAGTATTATCATCGTTTCGGGTGTTAAATTACTCGTTTTATTTTATATATTATGTTACATAAGTGTGTCTTTAATCGATAGGTTGTATCTTATTCATATCCATAATGATATCAAGTCCTTAAATAATATTTTTAATCATCAAATAAGAATTAGACTTGAAGGGATGTGTTGGGGAATGAATCTCATCGTGTTCGTGGAGACGATAGTCCGTACGTACACTCGAGCGACAATATCACTCTTTTGATTTTAAAATAATATATAATTGGATGTAATATCATATATACTGAATAATTATAATGTTATATTTATTATTTAAATTAATTACACATCATTATTATACCCATATATATAATAATGTATTGAATAACAATTACCCCACGACGTGGAGACGGTAAGTCGTACGAACGCACGTATGGTGATGTGTCATTCAAGGGATGGATAAAATACTGAATATGGTTGTACCATATTTATAATAACATCAAATTATATTGGAGATACTGTAGTTATTATTTTATAATGTAAACAATAATGAAAGATGATGTTGAAGAAAAAAGGAACATGAAAGAGGGTGGTGAAAACATTACCTCTTCTTCGGGTTCTTCCTTTTGATTTGATCAAAAGGGCTCCATAGGTTGGCATTATGATCAAACTAAGGCCACTAGGTTGAAGTGAGGAAATTTGAGAGAATATCTGGGTAGGGGTTGGTCGAGCCAAATGGCTTTGAAGGTGTGATTAGTTGGTTAAAAGTGGTGTCATTTTGTAAGGCGGTGGAGGGGCCCTTTAGGAAAAACATAAAGTATTATTTTATAATAAATTCTTATTCAGTTTTTAATGGATCCATAGTTGATTATTAAACAAATATGTTAATTATGGGTGGAAATAATTTCAACCAATAGATTTTAGACAGGTTTGGGTCACTATATTAACATTATTTTCAAGTTTTAACTCTTAGTTAATTAGTTTGACATTTACCATGTCACTTTGTATTTTTATATTATATAGATAATAAACATACAATATACATCCAAGAGACCCCAAAGTGGTCCATTAATTATACAACTATCATGATATAAGTTCTTTGGCCGAACCTTATATTTTTAAGAATTTAATATCAATTAATAATATAATATTGTTTTAAAAACTCATTTATGACAATTTTGACACTATTTCGTATTTTATTTTTGTGAAAATCGTAACAGAATGATTACTTAAAAAAACATAAATAAATCAATTATAACATGTCATATTATGCTATAAAATTCTTGGAATTCATTAAAAGTATAAAATTATATTTATTTGGGTATTTATAATATCAATTATTTAAATATTTCACTATTAAGGTAATTACTGCATCATCATTGTGTCATAAATAAATTAAATTATATAATGTCTAAAAATTAGAAGTAAAATACTATTTTGTATGAAATATTTTTATATCTCTAATGAATATTTATAATCGAATTTATCTTTTTTATTGCCCTGTATTAAAAATGTTTTAGTTATTAATCTTTGATTTTAACTCTTTTAACTCTTCTTTGAATTAAATAATAATAAATGTCCTAATCTAATCCAAGTGGACCTAAATGATAATATTTTATTCCTAAGGTTGTTTTTGGTCGAGATAAATTTGTCCAATATAATTAGGACATGTGTTAGGGTAATATTAATATCATTTTCCCTTAATTACTCTATTTATTTTTAACCGTGGTAAATAAAAGTAAAAAGATACTATTCACTAAAAATTATTTTTATCTCACTGAACCACATTTAACCCCATGATATTAATCGTGTCTCTCAGATTTTTGAATTTCCACTCACAAAAGTGTAAAAATTATGTTTTATGTGAATTTCCAAATTCTCCTAGGAGGTGGGTAAAAGACGGTGAAAATTTCAATAAACATTTTATATATCAAAAATTATTCTAAACTAACTCCAATGAATTACATTGATCTTATATAGGTATTATATATCTATTTTGACCTTATTTAAACATAAATAAATAATTATTTAAATAAAAATTCATTTTTAAACCATAACTCAGTGTTTTTTCACTATTCATAAAATATTGAAAGTTTTCAGAAAAATACCAAAAACTCACCCTTGGATAATTTCGATATTCTGAATCCAAATATGAAGTATATTTTGAAAGATAAAATTTATAAAATTTCACTATGTGGATATTACTATTCATAACGGCTGCTTTGATTAGTCGCGGTGTATTAGAGCCTCGAAGTTGCGTACAATGAAAGCTATTGCATTATTCAAAGGGAAACGTACCATGTAAGCTTGGGGTGTTACATTCTCCCCTCCTTCAAATAATAGAGTCCTCAAAATTGGAAAATTTTCTTTGAAAATAAAAGGTTGAAATAGAGAATAACTTTGGGGAAAGCCCATATCGGGAATAGTGTTAATAAAATTTAGTTTTAATAAGAGGGAAAGGGAAATGAAAATGTCACCACCAAATTAGGATTTCTAATAGAATAACATTGGTGGAAATTATAGACATGTAATTAATGGAAGAACTTAAATATTTATAGGGTGTGATTGAGGTCGTCAATCACAAACCAGTGTAGAATATAGGGCCTCAAAGCCATCAATCTATGATGATTTGAAATATCATTAGTTCAACAAAACATAAGGCATTGGGATAACACATTTTTTGTTTAAATATACCTTCCCTAAAGTTCAAGAAATAATTTCTTCATAGAATAAGACAAATATATATATATACATCTTGAAAAGTAGTGTTTTAATCATTCAACAAATTTCTTCCAAAAACTCATCTTTCACTCTAAAAGATAATATAATTCAAAAATATTATATTTATCCTAATAGTATAAGGATCCAATCATTAACACATATCATTATAATGAAAAAAAATATTTTTTAATAACCAGGGACTTTTTGTAGGCTAGTGGTAGGTAATAAATTCTTTCCACACTATGGTTGTCGGTTGGATTCCTTCATCTTTTTCTGACGTGAGAGGTTATCGCCCATCCTGCAGGTTGTCCTTTTCGTAAAACTATACTATCATAATATTCCAAAAGTAATCATAAGAAATGTATTAACCTTGATCAATACTATCCAAAGTTCAACTTAATCCATTCCAAAACATTATAGTTCTCCAAAGTACCTCTATCCCGACTCTCTGTAAAAGGTATCTAAATTCCAAAATCAATCACAATGTTAGATTCTCCAAACATAGTAATGTCTCTCTTATTGTCACATACTGAAAATATGATTACCTTAGTCATAATAAATCATTAATGAAAACAACATGTAATGCAGTACAATCCTTATATATATCACATTATTCTCAAAACCAAAATATAATCCTTGAGTCCAAAAACCAAAATACATTAATTATTCCTCTTCAACTTTAGTAACAGTATAATATTGGACTTGATCCCTTGTGCTTTTCTGAGGTAAGTTTCCCTAACGCTTCAGAAATTCATTTTCATAATGCCCCCTTTCTCTAGAATTGTAGCATTAAACATTGACAGCCTCCTTCTTTCCCTTGCAATCACGAGTCTAGTGACCTTTTTATTCACATTTGTAACAAACTCACATTCATTTTAGGCAAGTACCGGGGTGTTTCCTCCCACAATTTTCACATAATGGAAAATCCTTCCTTCCCTTTTTCCCTTTATCTATCTCTTGCTCAGTTTTTATCTTATTATCTTGCTTTACATTATTATCATAAGATTTAGAAAATTCTTTTTCTGTCATGATAGTACATGAGACTATGTCTTTGTACATTGAGAAATATTGTGAGATTAATACTAGACAAACATGTTGTTTTAACCCATCAAAGAAACGATCAATCTTTCTTCTTTGGTTACATATATAATCTGTAGCCTACCTTGCTAACCTTGTAAATTTAGCCTCAAACTTCACGACATTCTCATCCTCCTTTTGTCTTAGACTCAAAAATTAACATTCCATATATGTTCGATAGTCAGAAAGAAATTATTTTTCTAAAAAAAATCGTTGAGCTCCATCCATTCCATATTTGAAACTGCATCATCTTCCTTCATGTTTTAAATCAATGACCACCATTTATCAGCATCTCTAGTGAGGTGGTAAAATGCCATGATAATATTTTCCCTTTCACTACTCCCCAATTCCCATATTATTTTCTCTAGGGAAATTATCCATTGCTCAGCTACCAATAGATTTTTACTCCCATTGAATTTTGGTGGTTGTTTCCTCGTGAAGAGATCTAACATTGATCCTCCAAGCTGTGGATCAATGTCCTCCATACGGGTAAGGTTATTATTCATATCCTGAGTGAGTTGTCCTAGTATGATGATTAGCTGATCAACACCAGTTACAACACCATCTCCACTATAATTATCTTGAGCAGGCGGGCAATCCATACATGGAGTGCATGCATTGATATTGTTTCCATTTCTTCCACAAGGTGCCATTTCAAAAAAATGGCATAAACTAGATCATTTTATGAATCGAAATACTAAATTCCATACTTGTAAAACACTTAACATAAATTGAACTATTTATGGATATAATCCATAATCATAAAAATGTTTTCATTGAGGGAATATATTCTCATAAACCATTCATAATGGTTTGTAAGAAAATGAGAATTATCCTAATCATATCCCCTAAAAGTGTCGTAACCAGGAGTGCAACAAGGCCCATTATCACGCACCAGTTCTCATTTGAGTCAAGCTCAAAGAAGTGTTTTTAGTTTTTACACCTAGGTACATATGGGCCAGAGCCTCCTCTATGTGCTCGTATCAAGACAGGGATGTATTTCTTGGAAAACTGACAAAATCTCTACAATATGAAAATTCTAGGAAGTTCTTCTATACTCATCCTCAAAGTATATCTCAGGGCTATGTGCTCTAATCAGAGTTTTTCTAAATCTAGCGTCCATGGTTTGTACTAAACATCCTTTGATATCAATTATAACGCCCCGACCCCAGTTACCCAGAGTCGGTGCATTATTACATAATATTGGCATGATTACATGGGATCAAATCCTGAAATACTGATCATTTTAGTAGCCTTGGAAACACAAGATATATTCATAAGTCATACATTACATCATAAATAAAAAAACTACAACATCACCTTTTCTTCATGTCCCCTCATACTATCCTTGCAGGTCATTCATAAAATACTTCTTCAAATCCGAGGAAAAATAAAACATTGAAAGGGGTGACCTCAGATGCTCAGTAAGGATAACAATATAGCATAAACATGCATTAATAAATATAAACATTTAAGGAAATGTATAAATAAAACAAATTCTTTTTAAACATGAACTTCATCATAATATGGAAAAGATAAAATTATATAATTCCATTTAATTATTCACATGGATATTCTACTAATAGAATAATCACATGTAATATCAATATCCCCTTTCATAACAAGGAAATGCATAATGATGAACTTTAATTTCTATGTCAAGGCCTCGTGCCAAGACCTAAGGGATAACTATAACCGGAACCCTACCCGGAGAGCCTCTGTAACCGGACTCCATCCCGGAGAGCCTCTGTAACCGGACTCCAACCTGGAGTTCCTCTAATAACCAGAAACCAATGCGAAGTGTCTCTAATAACCGGACACTATCCCAAAGATCCTGTAATAACTGGAAATCTACCCGGAGAGTCTACTGTAACCAGACCCCAACCCAGAACATACTAGTCCAACACATTCATCTTAATAAGTGGAACAAATATAACATAAAAATTCTTATTAAAACGAGCATACAAAATTCCAAAACGTTAATCATAAACCATTAATGTCATAAAAATAACTCATCCATAGTCAAACATATCACAAAACCTTAAATACAATATAGAAGATTTGTATCATAATAAATCAACTTCAAACAAGTGTAAAATTTATCAAAGGATGTTGACATATATGAAATCAATACTATTTGTGAGAAATATCACTTTTTTGAAATCATTTAAAAGTCAAATAATTATAAAAGAAAAAATTTACTTTGAAAATATTCTTATAATCTTGTAAGGGAGTCTTCAATGATTTTATAATGGAGGAAAATATCCGCACCCACCGTATAAGTTATAAAAAGACATTCTTACCTTAATTCTGTCGAAAAGTTTAAAAAGGAACTTGTTTGCAAAATGACAAAAAGATTCCTTTATAAACTTCTTATAAAAATTCAAACAAGGGTATAAATAACTTTATCCCATATTCTATAAAATCTTAATAATGTTTTGAAATACATTTTTAAGAAACATGGATGTAGATGATAAAGATGTCTCTGTATATAATTACATATAAACAACCTCGGATAATGAAGATATTGTGAAATAACCCCTAACCTTGTACTTTTCCTTGTTTAAGGGTAGTTTCACCTCCTGTATAATGGTGAAATAATTTCTATTAAACAATACAAGAATAATATACATTTATATGAAATCATATATGAGCTTTTAACATTTATATTTTAATAATATTTTAGTATTATAATCGTTTCGGGTGTTAACTTACTCGTTTTATTTTATATATTTTGTTACATAAGTCATGCTTGTTATGGATTGGTTGTATATTATTCATATTCAGAATGATATAAAGTCCTTGAACATTATTTTGAATAATCAAATGAGAATTGGATTTTAATGGATACGATGGGGAATGAATCTCATCGCGTTCATGGAGACGGTAGTCCGTACATTCGCACGAGCGACAATATCACATTTTTATATTAAAATAGTATATAATTGGACGTTATATCATATATACAGAATCATTATCATGTTATATTTATTTTTTACATTAATAACACATCATTATTATTACCATCCAAATAATATTGTATTGAATAACAATTACGCCATGACGTGGAGACGGTACGCCGTACGTACGCACGTATGGTGACATGTCATTCAGGGGATGGATATAATATTGAATATGGTTGTACCATATATATAATAGAATCCCAGTATATAGTAGATACTGTAGTTATTATTTTAGAATGGAAATAATAAATAAATAAGTTGTTGAAGAAATAAGGATCATGAAAATGGGTGGTGAAAACATTACGTCTTCTTCGGGTTCTTCCTTTTTATTTGATCAAAAGGGCTACTTAGGATGGCTTTCTAATCAAACTAAGGACTCTAGGTTTATGTGATGGAAGTTGAGAGAATAATTGGGCTAGTTTTGGTCGAGTAAAATGGCTTTGAAGGTGTGAATAATTGGTTAGAAGTGGTGTCCTTTTATAAGGGGAGGAGGGGCACTTTAGGAAAAACTTAAAGTATTATTTTATAATAAATTCACATTCGGTTTCTAATGGATTAAAAGTTGATTATTAAATTTATGAGGTGGGGATGGGTAGAAATACTATCAGCCAATATATTTTAGACACTTTTGGGTCACTATATTACCCTTATCTTTTATTTTTAACTCTTAGTTAATTAGTTTGACTTTTACCGTGTCACTTTGTATTTTTTTATTATATAGATCATAAACATACTATATACATCCGCGATATGCCCAAGTAGTCCATTAATGATACCCCTATCATTAAATAATTTCTTTGGACGAACCTTATATTTTTAGAAATTTAATATCAATTAATAATATAATATTTGTTTTAAAAACTCTTTTATGTCATTTTTGAAAGTATTTGGTATTTGATTTTTTGAAAATCATAACAGAATGATTAATTCAAATAAACATAAATAAGTCAATACTAACATGTCATATTAATCTATAAAATTCATTTAATTCATTAAAAGTCTAAAATTTTATTTATTTTGGTATTTATAATATCAATTATTTTAATATTTCACTAATAAGGTAATTACTACATCATCATTGTGTCATAAATAAATTAAAATATTTAATGTCTAAAAATCATAAATAAAATAAAATTAGGTAGGAAATATTTTATATATCTAATGAATATTTATAATCGAATTTATCTTATGTATAACCCTATATTAAAAATGTTTTAGTTATTCAACTTTGATTTTAACTCTTTTAACTCTTCTTTGAATTAAATAATAATAAAGGTATTAATCTAATACTAGTGGACCAAAATGATAATATTTTATTCCTAAGGTTGTTTTTGGTCGAGATACACTTTTCCAATATAATTAGGACATGTTTAGGGTAATTTTAATATCATTTTTCCCTTAATTACCCTATTTACTTTTAACCATGGTAAATAAAAGTAAGAAGTTTCTATTCACCAAAAATTCTTTTTATCATATTGAACCACATTTTAACCCTTGATATTATCTGTGTCTCTCGGAATTTAGAAATTCCACTCACATAAGGGGTACAATTATGTTTTATATGAATTTCCAAATTCTCCTAGGAGGTGGGTAAAAGACAGTGAAAAGTTTAATAAAATTTTTATATAAAAAAATTATTCTAAACTAACTCCAATGAAATAATTTGAACATATATACATATTATTTATCTATTTTTACCACAATTAAATTAAAATAAATAATTATTTTTTAAATAAAAATTCGTTTTTTAACCATAACTCAGTGTTTTTTCACTATTCATAAAAAATTGAAAATTTTCAGAAAAATACCAAAAATTCAACCTAGGATAATTTCGATATTCTGAATCCAAATATGAAGTCCATTTTGAAAGATAAAATTTATAAAATTTCAAAAAGTGGGTATTACTATTCATAATGGCTGATTGGATTAGTCGCGGTGTGTTAGAGTCTCGAAGTTGCGTATAATGTAAGCTATTGCATTATTCAAAGAGAAACATATCGTGGAAGCTTGGGGTGTCACAAAATATCATATGTGGGTTCCTCATAAAATCTCATGAGTTATTTCTCAATCCTAATAATTCCATGATCGAGGTTCTTGTATTGTTATCAACTCTAGTTGTGCAGCCGAGTATCGACTAATTTATTAATTCCCCGGACATGGTCTTGAGTGGATGAAAAAGTAGATTCAAATACATCTCTATAGTTAATATTATAAATCCAGCTTCATTTAAATGTGAATCCAAGTAGTCGAATTTTTTTATGGGACACCACATGGAATTAGTTAAAAATATAACAAGGAATAGATGAAACCAGAGGCAAGTGGGAGACCTCGTATCTCTAGAACATAATCTCTTAGAATCTTAATGTCCCAAACCTGTTGATATGTTGAGTTAATATAGAGGTTATGTAATTTCCATGGAACCAAGAAAAAAAACTCCCTTAGAAGTCCAAAGATTAATGATTGGAGTAAAGAAAGTAGTTCCCAAACTGATGTGTGGAATAAAAAATCTACCTATAATTTCCTTTCTTATCATGGTGGTAGAAGATATCCTTAAAATCTCCACTAAATATAATGGTTCATTGGATAATATTTATGATAGATTTAATCAACTCTTAGGATCTCCAATTGTCACAAACACCTAGATAGCTATAAAACCCCATGAAACTCTATCTAGGTTCCATAATTAGATGGTTAGAAAATGTGATGTGGTTTTGGGAGAAGCTAACCACCTAATATTATAATTACTCTCTCCACATTATGAAACGAACACCCATATTTCCTGGCTATCCAACTAATAAATAGTTCTAAAATATACCTTTCAATGTAGTCCCTATAATTTTATTTCTTTCTAGCATTATATTTGATCAAAATACCATATTAGGTCAATATATGGAACTCCATTATCAGATTATTCAAACTGATAATGAGTTTTAAGTAGAATAATGTTCCCATAGAAGAGTTACATGATGATATGTGGGGCTAGTCTAAACCATCCTATGACTCCATCAGGTATTTCAACACATCACCCTCTCATATAATCGGTTGTTTCTAATAACCCAACATAGCCTCATCCTTAAAACCTCCAAAAAGTATTTTGTTGATAAAAATTAATTTTTGAAGTTCTCAATATTAGTTCTATCATTATTCTCTAACTTTCAATTATCCTAACATCTATGTTCAACCAGGATCACTCCAAGTGGAGATTTATTTGGAATGGAATAACCATCATTTAGGTAGTAAATTTTATGTGTGCCTCCTCACCTAGAAAATTGGAATACATACCACCCAAATTGAGTGGAAACATAACCTATGATAATAAATCTTAATTTACTCACGTGTTTTAGTGCCACGAATAAATATTCAATGGTTCTGGATAGGTCCTATTTATAGGAGTACATAATCATTTTTGAAATTTTGAATGGGGGTTATTGTTCAAAGAAAATAATTCTTCCTATCTGCAATATAATGTGTATCTTCATCCTCTGATACTTCATTTACCATCCTGTCGAGAATATAACCATCAACCAATAGAACATAAAGACCAATGTTAGTTTGAAAAAGGGTAATATAAAATCCAATGATCGTGGGGGACTAATGGATTACCCACCTTGATTATTATTTCCACTAACACTGGTAAAATTTAATCAGGAAATTTGATTTTTTCCCATATCCATATGTTTTTTATAATCCAAAGTGGGTGGACCGCGCAAATATTTCACCTAGAGCCACATGCCAAATTACTATGTAAGTTTCCCCTCTAGATTAGGGTTTTGTGTTTTATAATAGTTTATCACATGAAAAACTAGGTTAAAAAATACAAAAGGAGGGTATATTTCTATAGTCAAATGAAGCCAATTTATTTGATTCCTGGAGTTTAAATAATGAACCCCATATATTGTGTTGTGTGATGTCCACCATTTCCATGATTTTCACCACTGTACCCCCACTGAATCGGATGTAGAATATTCCATTCCATAAAGTTCCCAATGGTATTACCAATCCCCAACATAGCATGACCTCTCCTACCCATAAATGGAATACATTTTACTTGGATCCAGAAAGGGGAATGAGTGAATTCCATCTTGTCATGTGAATCTTATCAACCAGGTAGTTGATAATAATAAGATGATTATCAATATACTAGGGATGTTCATTCAAAATGTGTAAGTTAATATATTCCAAAAAATATTCAAAATAATAATCCCAGGTTCTATTTTCTTGATAGAAACTCCCTCTTCCAATAACAATATCTATTATACCGTATTCCTCTCGGTGTTTTTGTTATAGGGTCTAATAGATTTGAATATCCCCAACAAGTGTATGGATATAAATTTAGAGAGGTTTTTACCCTACATAGTGATAACATCAATGAAAAATTTATCAAACAAAATGGTTTGAAATATTATTTATAGTCTCTTTGGTCATACATTATCATTAATACCATTAAATATATATATTTTAATAGTACAAAATATACAATCCTTAAATGTTTTGTTTATAAAAAATACAAATAAAGAGTTTGCAAACATTTCTATAGTAATTATTTAATGACACTAATTATGATATTATTAAAACATGTTAATCATTCATTATGATTATTGAAAATGGGAAATAAATAATTTTATTCATCTAATTGGGTTAACAATAATGGTAACAATTTAGGAACGTTGTTTTGATTACATAATATTCCTAATTGTGTATAATTAATTAATCTTATAATTTAATATGACTATTTAAATAAATATTAATTATATAGTTAATGTTCATGATTTTATATAATGTTATAAATAGAAATAGTAAAATTTAAAAATATTTATCTAATCCTTTAAAAAATTTATTTATGACACTTTATTTATTAGTTAATTACGTATTGGATTTATAAATGAATTATAAGTTTAATTCCAATTAAATTAATTATTAGTAACCCATTACCAATAATAATATTAATTTATTATAGATTTAATAATTAATTTTCAAACTATAAATTTATAAATATTTTTTTAAAGTAGTTAAATATGTATTTTTAACCATAATAATATCGAGTCAAAGAAAAAGAGATTAAAAGTCAAAATAAGTATTTATAAAAGATTATAATTTTCAAAAAATTAAATAAATTTTTTTAAAAAATAGAAAATTATTTTTTATTTTTAAGTATGAATTTATTATTAGTGTAAACAGAATTTTAAATGAATTGAATATTTAGTAATTGTGAAATGATTTAACTAGGTACATTTCAATGATGAGAGATAGTACATTTTTAATGTAATGTGTATATACATTTTAGGTATATGAATCAATTATAAATAAATAATTTAATTCAATTCAATATAGGAAATCTTAGCTAAACATAATTATTTAAAAATAATATTTGGGAAAAGCAGATATAAAAAAATATATTTTTTTATATATTAAATTTAAAAAAAATGAAGGAAATATATTAAACAATAATAAAATGTGACTAAGGAAGTAACTTTAATAAAAATCAATAAATTTTTTTATGTATTAATTTACACCTTCATTCAAGTTTCATACGAATGGGTAGCTGGATAGGGACTAGGGATTCCTTTTGAAGAAGTTATAATATGGTGTTTGACCTAAAATGCTCTAGATAAGTGGTAACTATCATTTATGTGAGTTAAGATTGGTTGGTGATTGTGTCAACAAAGGATGGAGAATTCATTTAATCTATCATGAGTTCTTAGGTAGGGCTTTAGGTATGAGATGATGTGAACATAGACTAAGATTTTTTTATGGATAATTAGATAGACGATAGAGGATTTAGCATAGTGATTATGGGTAAGTCAACAATTTGTCTCATTCGGGGTGAGTGACATCCTTATAAGGTTGGTCTAATGTTTGAAATGTATGTTGAGTTGGGTGAGTCCCCCGGGAATAAAAATGGTTTGATAGAGATGAGTTTCCTTCGAGTGATGGTCAAAGATATCTCCTTTAAAATATGTGAGATGATACCCAAATGATGGATGTGGGCTTGGTCATGACTTTTCATTAGGATTCCAAGGTTCTTAGAGTAATGGTATGAGATAGTCTCAGGGTAGCAAGACTAAAAGTATTGAGAGACCATAACAGGGAGGATCATACCTTGAATATTGGGTCGAGATGAGTATTGAGGGACCATGATTGGGAGGACCAAAACATTAATGACATATTATTAATGAATAAGTTAGGGAATAATATTTCCCTAATTTATTTACCAAAGTTGATAACCCAAACCCTTGATTGAAATAGAGATATCACATTAAATTCCACGGTCATTGGGTAATAATGATTTTCATTCAAATGGTCAAAGAAATACATAGTAAAAATATAGGTTGGTGAAATAGGTAACATGTTTGATGATATATCAGGATAAATGGATTCTATTACATATAATGTTCTTGTGTTTGATAGTAAGCATTACTAAATTAAATTATATTTCTTGCATTCCTTGACCTGTTGCAAGGTATAAATCTTGGACATTAGGTAAGACCACCTAATGTCAATGAGAATGAACCATAGAGGGTCATACACTATTTTCTAAATTTATTTATATTAAATTCTATTTTAATTTAATTATTATAATAAATATTATTACTAATAATTTTGTGATCACAAAAATTAACTAAATATGTATTCACATGGTAATTATTTAATTACATCGATATATAATATTTAATTATTTAATGGATAAATATTTATTTAGGTATTTGAAAAATTTAAAGGAGGTTTAGGGGACAAGAATGTTTATGGAAATAAATATTAATTTTTAAGCAAATAAAATAATATTTATCATTGCACCAGTTTGCGTAAGGCATGAGATAATAATAAAAATATTATTACATGGAATGGGATCATATAATGATTAATATATTATTTAATGGATGTTTTTAAATTAAATAATATTTTATCCATTACCTTATCTTTAAAAATATACTATTATTTATATTCTGTTTTTTTTCAAAAGACCATCTTCAACTTAAATATCAGAAGATGAAAAATTAAATTTACCCTGGAATTATCCTAAAAGAATTTCTGAGATGTGACACATGATTTCCGTCTCTCCCCATGATGGAGAAATAGTAATAAGATTACATAAGTTCCGAGTACCTAATCTTATCAATATTAGACCTCAATGTATCATAGATAGCTTCACCATCCTCCAATTAATTTATAATATCTTGACAGTCATATTTCTTCACAATATTCCTCCAACCATGAGAAGTGGAGAACTCCACAACATACCAAATTGTCATAGATTATACCACATAGGGAGTCTAGAATTAAAAAACCATGGAATATCAAATCGTAATTAAAAATCCTACATGATAACAAATAGAACCCCCAATTCCAACATTACCATCTCTAGGTAAAGCTTGGATAGTGTTAATTTTAAGGACTCATGGAGGGGGAGGTAGCCACCTAGATGGGGTGTGGGGTTGAACCGGTGAAAGAATATGACCCCCTTCTTTTTTCCACTTACAACTCCATTTATTCGTCATATTTATCCATACTCTATCATATTCGAAATTTCACTAAAAACCAAATCCATCACAGAAGAACTAGATAATCCAAGACAGATTTGAAACCCTGTGATATTTTGCACTAGATTAAATAGGAGCCACTCCACTACAACAATGTTCACATCCATGAGGCCTCTATATTGAT
Organism: Viscum album; assembly: GCA_963277665.1. NCBI lineage: Eukaryota > Viridiplantae > Streptophyta > Magnoliopsida > Santalales > Viscaceae > Viscum > Viscum album. Next base: position 1,962,502,920 of record OY728156.1, on the reverse strand, counting down.
AATGATACTACTCAACACATGATTATTGAATACCAATATCCCAATTCAAGAGAATATCACATGAAACTCGTTTTCCACAGTGGTCCCACAAAGAGGTCATGATATTCTCTCAAAAAAAGTGTTGATCAGTATGGTGAGCATTAGTGGTGAGGATAAGTTTACACATTTACAATACAACGGTATGGAATTATAATGGATCCTTTATATTCTATATATTCATCCATATTTGAAACCCTACAAAATCTTCTTGGGTGAGGTTATTCCCTAAACCTGAGTGAACTGAGTAGCAGCCTGAAATCTTGAATTCCTAGCATAGCATTTCTGGTCCTGCTTCATGCACCACTAGAACTAATAAAATAAACATTACTAAATACTGATTAAATCAATTTTTAAGATTCTGAAAATACCATTCTTTATGGTCATCTACTATATGATCCCTTATTTAAGCATTCACTGGACAAGGTGCTTTCTTATAAGTGGGTTTTATACTATCAAAATCAATCACTGATGTATCAATCCATATTTTAACCATTGGACTGATGGAAATTATTCAATAAATCTCAATGTTTCAAACATATGTCAATCCCCAAATATTCCTTAGGAAAAATCTCATTTTTTAACCAAGACTAAAGGATAAAAAATCACTGTGGTGGAAATATTTTTCGTTGAAAGCATTTGTGCACAAACTATCTAGTTCCTATAAGAAATGAAGACCTCTCTTGGACATGAGGAAATTGTTAAACATGTTCATGTCCTTGAAGACCATATCACTACAATCCTTGGGTGACAAAAGAATCTCCCATGATATCCAATGTATGATTTTTTTCTCATTAGCACTACCCCACAAAAAAAATAACAAGGTATTAATGGATTTTGTGAATAAAGAAATCTTGGAGACTGAAGAGAGATGTCATGTAATATAGAATTTCTTAAGTAACTAATTTAATAATAACAATATTTCTTAACCTAGAAATTTTCATTTTAGACTATACATGAATTTTTCAATGAAATTTATCCAAGATTAAGGATAACACTTCTCTATTAGAGTTCCCAAATACTATTGGTAGAGATAAATACTTTTTCTGTTTTCCCACAATCTCAATTCCACACAAACTAGTGATGGTATCTCTTTTAACATATTTCACAACCAAACTAAAATATCTATGATTTTATAAATTTGACACATTGGCCTGAGGATTTGGTAAAATCATCACTAATTTCGAGAATCTCATATCATTCTTAAGGAGTTCTTATTTAAAAGAAAAATAATCATTAGTGGAGAATAAGCTTGTAATGGGGATACAATGCTGGAAAAACTTATCCCTATTTTTGAGTCCATCCAATGTTTACTTCGATAAGATATTATAGAAAACATTAGCCGTGAGGATAAATGAGTATAGGGAAAGGGGGTTAACATGATACAATCCCCTTGTTTGTTTTAAGTTCATTATGAGATAACCAATGAACATTATTTTGATGGAAACAGACTTGTCACAACTCATGATTTCTCTCATCCATTTTTTTATAAATCCTAGTTTCCACAAAACCAATTATAGAAAATATTATTCCAACATTTTATATTATTTTCATAACCAATATCATTTCCATGTTCCCCCTCATTGATGTGCAGAGAGTTTTTTTATAATATAATATTACATGAGAAATAATGAAAATGTCTAAAAAAGGTATCTTTGGAACAAAGGGACTCTAATTCTAAAAGACAATAAAGGTAAGGAACTTTCCCAAATTGTGGTAGTGGACTTTTGATAAAATATTTTAGACCACATAACACAAGATTATAGGCCTAAAATGATTATTTTTCACATGGATAGATATTTTCAAGATCCAAAACAATTAGAGTTTCATTGAAAATTTACATACCAATCGCTACTGAAAATATCACCTATACCCACGGCTAAAAACCATGGGTATAACCCTTGAAACCATGGGTATGGGATATACCCAGGGTTTCTGAAACCGTGCGTTGCTGTGTCGTCGCAATAGGTCTATACCCATAGTTTTCTAAAAATCATGGATATAGACCATGGAAAATTATTACTACCAACTCTTTGTTAAAATGTTGGTATAAATGTATACCCATGGTTTTCACATTATGGGTATACTTATTTACAAGAGCCCATATTTAGCCATGTTTTACCGAACTATGGGTATAGATAGGTTCCCTAGGCTGAGAAGCTACACCTCCCTACCATTCTGCACCTGTATTAGCACATATACATGTCATGTAAAACTCGATGTTAGATAATCCAACCTAATCCCCAACATCAATGTACCTAAACTAAAAGTGTCAATCCACTCATTTCATACAAATACTGGGGACTCTATTATAAAAATTGATCATAGAATTCAATAATGAATCCATGATAGGCACTAAATGACTCACCTCCGGGATAAAACTGAGATACATAGCTACCGCAGTCCCTAGGGTTACATCATAATCTGGATTCAAAATAGGGAATCATGTGATGAAACCAGTATCATGTGCCAAAAATATAGAAACAACCTCATCCAACCTAAATTCCATTATAAGAGATGATTAGTGGATCAATTCCCACACTGGCCCTGTGAACTTCACACCTACCAGTTTGAGTTATCATTGAATCATTTTGAATTCATTGACATGATCCAACATTGAATTACCTACCACTATATTCAATATAATGAGTCTTTCTATTAGGAAAACATTGTTTATTAATATCATATTTTCATACATGTCTATGGGGATTGATATTAATGATGTAGTCACTTTATCCCCCATTATTTTGATGGCCACATTCTAAGATAACATGGAACTTTCTCTTCCTACTTTTTATAGTACTTCTTATTTAACACCATTCAAAATAACGTTCAAATTACAATAAAATATATAATCTCCAATCTTCATCTTCTGAAATCTAAAATTTGAACCATCAAAATTTTCAATTTGGACCTTAAACATCATTACATAGAAAAAAGTAAACTCCCCCTAAAATTGAAAATATAAATGAAAATTGCCTTAATTGAAGTCATCTTCCAATCCAATAACTGAAACCACTTCTTATGATGAATCCCCCACTTTAAGAAATATCCTTATAGAACATTAAATCCATAGAACATGGCTAGATATTTCAAAAGTGGTGACACCATATGTCAATGTTTGAATAATGAAATTATAAACCAAAATCTCACACTAAATATCCTTTGTCTCAATAGATATTTCATAATAGAACATACAAATATAGAAAAAAACTCAAACCCACTAAAAGAACCAATAAGAGAATTTAAATAGTTCAGAATTAATACCACTTCATTAGAAAATAATTTTTACTAATTATTAGAAATTGAATAAAGGAGAACTGAAATAATATTATTAAACAAGTTACTACACTCACCTATATATAGACATGTCTAGTCAATTATCATATGGTCTCTACCATATGATCTTAATAGAAAACCCTCCACTTGATCAAATTCATGACTAGATACCATCCCATGAACTGCATCAACATACAATCCCTGATTAGTAGTGAAATAAATATTTTTTACTCTTATACAACCTTTAAGAGGGGTAATGGTAATTTTATGATAACATTTATTTTTATGAAGATTATTAATTTAAATAACTTCAAACTCTATGGATTGATAATTACATGATCCTCTCTATATAAAAATATCATCCTTAACTCATATATATGAAAAGGATAGCACAATACTGGAAGAAGATTATTTACAATGTTTAGTGAAAAGCTTACTCCTTTCCATGTTGGTTACAGGAGACATCTTGGATACTCTTATAATATCAATACTAATTGGCAATACACCGTGAGTATAAAAATAAATCCAATTGTTATACACCCTATCATTTATTAAAAAACTGGTTATATACCACAATTTAAAACTCCTTCAGTGATTGGTTATATACCCCATCTAAAATCCTCCTACAACTGTTTATATAACCCATCCACAAGATCCTTTTTATTGTTGATCAAGTGTAGAAAATAGACTTCTTTAAGTACTATTCCTCAACAAGAATGTTGGATCACTATATCTGGTGTCTAACTACTTGAAGATATTTAACAGCTTTTGAGAAAAGGTATACATGTCTTGAAACTTCTTATTGATATCAGATGATTTGGATCTACTCAATTTTCAACATTATAGAACTTCATCCAAAATGATGTCCTTCTAGCTGTTCCTCTTACCAAACTCTATGATTCTGGTTCGTCATACCTCCTTTGACCCAAATGAAATTTTGATGAAAGTAGATCATAAAATCCCCTTCTTCAACTCTTTTTCTCACTAACTCTAAATATATCATTCTCAATATTCCCTCTTGTTCATATACTTAACTCATGTGATGTCCCATTTATATATGATTTTTTCCTCTTATAGATGTGGGAATGTATGGGATTCAATTTGAAATTACTACTACCTAATCAATTGACTACCTTAATATTTTTTAAAGATATTGGTATTTGGATTTTTCAATGCTCCCACAAAATTCAGCATCAGCTATATTTAACTCATCCTTAAATCTCTTCTTGAATCATGAACATTCCTTAATTGAATATTTATTGTTGAATATTTAGCTCAACATCATCATAGAGACTAGATTTATAATAATGTAATTCCCTTTTGGAATCTTCCAAAATGTTTTCTTTTGAGGTAATAAATATGATCATTATGGTCCTTCTATTTCCTCAACTCGAACTTAAATACCGGCAATCTCAATAGCCTTCCATGAAAACCACTAATCACTTTATCAGAAACTATCCTACAATGGCATCCACAAGAGTCCCTTAGACTCACATCAGTAGTATAATAGTACCCAACAATAACCTCCATCAAAAAGAGTCATTACTTACAAAAGACTCCAATATATGTGGTCCTCAAACTCAAGAGTTATACCTCAATATCCCTAATCATGATCAAATGATCACAATACACAAAGTAAAACAACAATCACCTCCCCCCTTACCAAAACCTTCCCATCCCTCCCCACTGCCCAGCCCCTCCCCCTCCCCACATTCCCATCCCCTCCCCCTCCCTCCCTACTGCCTAGCTCCACCCCCTCGCCCTCGCCCACCGCCTGCCCCTCCCCCTCCCCTTCCCCCGCCCCCTGCCCAGCCCATGCCCCCTGCTCACTCAAGTAGAATGGAATATTTAGAGAAACATTTGGATAAAAAACACATGAAATAAAATACACAAAAATGTATTTCAATGTCATTAGAAAATTGATATATATACAATGTATCCACCATAAATAGAAAATGTTATCAATATTAAACACCTGATCATGTTAAAAGATTAAAAAATGAAGAAAAATCATAAGGGTGCATACCTATTTAAAGTACACTGTGATCCATGATTTCTAAATAACATCCTGAGCTATTTCAAATATGATGATAGTTCAATGTATCCAAAATGTACACAAATCTACAGCTGAATATTAAAATTAAAATGATGGAGTAAATCATTAATCAGGATTCCATTAAACATGCTTTTTAATTTTTTTTATAGTCGACCTAAAACAAAAAAACCACATTGAATGTTTAGAGAAAAGAAAGATGAAAACCACAAATAGCATATGCAATATCTAAATCAGTTAGTCAACTCCGAATATTTTTTTAACAATTATATAACATACCAATTAGTCAAGTACAATCACATAATAAAAGTACATTTGCGATAAAAACACATGAAATAAAATACACAAACATATATCGCAATGTCATTCCACAATTGATATAAATACAAAGTATCCACCATAAAAAGAAAATGTTATCAATATTCAAGTCTTGTTCACCTTATCAATATTATAATATCAGCTCCTCATCTCACCCCTGCCCAGCAAATTCCCCTCCCCCTCCCCCTTCCCTCTACCTACCCCTCCATCATGCCCAACTCCCCCCCTGCTCAGCTCCTCCCTAATGCCCAGCTCCCCCTGCCCAACCCCTCCCCCTCCCCCTCCCACATGCCGAGCTCCCCCCTACCCATACCCTCCCCCTCCTACCTCATGCCCAGCTTCCCCTCATGAACAGTCCCTCCGCCTCCCCCTTACTCATGCCCAGCTCCCCCTGCCCAGGCCCTCCCGCTCCACCTCCCTCATGCCTAGCCCCTCCCCCTCCTCCCTCAAGCCCACCTCCCCCTGCCCTGGCCCTCCCCCTCCCCCTCCCTCATGCCTAGCTCCCCCTGCCAAGCCCCTCCTCCTCCCCTCCCCCTACCCATCCCCTCCTCCTCCCCCATATTTACTATATACCAATCAAAGATGATATTCACTGACATACAAAGGAATATAGTTTTTTTAGGAAAATAACATAGACAGGGAAAGTGTTTTAGTTTTTTGTGCCATGACTGAACTACGTAACAATATAATCATAAATCGATGACCATAATAAGAAAGGGGAAATGACCGTAGGTTACATACCATTACATGTTGTTAAATCATAGTATTGATCACATTAACACCAGAATTTTGTACCAAGGTTCGAGGTATTGCGTCAAAAGAAACTGCAGCATCTTATTATGGACACTATTTAGAAAGAAACCAAACACAAAAAAAATAAATCACTCCAGGAACTACAAATCAGTGCCATTATGTTTAAATCAAAAGATCTGAAGAAACTAAACCTTCTCAACACCTTCAATATATGATATCTTATGCTTCAATGTGAAGGACACAGTCATACTCTCATGATGAACATCCTCTGCATGTTGAGTACATGAAAGATAGATTATGTCAATGCAGCCCCCTCCCTTCCTATCCCTCCACTGCACCCCCTCCCAACCATCCCCTCAAAGCCCCCCAGGCCTCCACTGTTTCCCCCCATCCCAGGAATCCCCTCCACTACTAAGGCCAAGAGTAGATGACGAGATAATAATAAACACACCAAACCATTAAAAAATTTATGGCATGTGAAAATTACCTAATAATTTGTCAAATAACACCCCAGATATGAAAATAATACAAAATGAATTTCATTGAATAATGAAATTCACATACGAGCAGTCCACCAATATAAAAAAATTACACTCCAACACAAGTCTCTCTACTAAGTAAAAAATAAAGGGGATTAATATCCCCCCTCCCCAATCGCCATCATCATCATCCCCATGTCCAGCATCATCATCATCAGCTACAACATCAGCAACAAGATCATCTTCATCAACACCCCCAACAACACTATTAGCAGAATCATCATCAATCTCATCACCAACAACAGCATCAACAACATCCTAGCCAGCTCTCTCACCACCACCGTCATCACCACTAGGACCCTCATGGGAATCACCCAAGGAATTATTTAAAGATCTCATTGATTCCATATATTAATGAAAAGTGGTAGAAACCTTTGATGGTAGTGACTGAGTCAAAACTGACATAGCTTTCATGAAATGTTTATTAATTTTCATTCTTTTTTCACACTCCTCTAATACTATTTACTTTGTCACAGCTAATTAAGCACACGTACTTTCCAAATCATAGGACATAGAGGATTTAGAGGAGTCATATGATGATCAATACCTTGGGGGACAATGTTTTTTCCGGGTCTACAACGGGCTCTTCTTGGATGCTCCACACCTAACACCTGACTCAAATGATCAGTTGGCCCTAAGTTGTCTACTTCCTTCTCATCCATGGCCTCCAAGGTACACTGTTGATATTATGAACATCTTAAATTGTGAATTTCATATAAATATTTGAAATATAAATAAAAAACTTACAATTTTATCTTCTGTTTGTGAATTAACTGCAGTTCCATTTTTTTCCTACTGTAGAAAAATAATTTGGCACGAGGTACATGACCTTCAATGCCCAATACAACATACTGAATATGAGAAATGCACAAATTTGCATTACAACCATATATGATAAATGAAAAAAATTTGATTGAAGTGAGTTGCAACAAAGACATACAAACATTGAGGTAAATGACAGTCATAACTGATTGGTTATTTTCTGAAATGGTTTTCTAAAGTGGGTTTCATGGAAATATACTACTTGTTTTGGAAAAATAGAAAAGCCTTCTCCTAGTATAAGATGTGATTTCCATGATACCTGGACTAACCAAGGGAAGGAATGAATAAGTTATGATTACATGTTATAAATAATGACATTATTTTAATTCAGATGAACGTACATGCTGTTTCTCATGCTCGGGAATTGTAGTGCATCCCAATGTGTGTAGATATGTCATTTCATCTTTGTTTTTTTCACTGACACTTCCTAAGAAACAAAAAAAACAATTAATAAGAATTAAATTTTATATAAAAACTATTAATGATGGGTAGTACCTTATACTGTTTAGTCTTCAAATGTGCTATCATTTTTTGATATTGACTTTTTGGACAGTCAGGGTTTGTGGGTACACCCTCTAACTCAGTAACCACTTCTCTCTTCCAACCAATATGTAACTCTTTCTTGTATGACCTCCAAACTCTCCATGATCACTCGACCTAGCAGCTTTGGCAGCTTCACTCTTAGTAATGTTAAATAGACTCTTCAATGAACATGTTAAGTCATATAAATACATTACTAATATAAATATAAATTTATAAAATTTCGGTACCCATATATGTGCACATGCCCTATCCTTGTTGTCAGCACTGATTTTCCTCTATGATACTGGTTCCACCGGATCAAAATCATGATATTGGGTTAATGTATCCATGATACTTCAACACTCTTTAGCAGTTTGACCTACCATTTTATTTTGAGAATTATAGTTCACCATAATCTGAGTTTCACAATTCAAAGCCTCCCGTATTCGAGTGCACCCACATCGCCTACTAGAAGATCCCTCTAAATAAATAAGAGTTGAAAAGAGAAGAGTTAAGTGACAATAGAATAGAACATATTTGAAATTCTCTAATTTGAAACATTTATAATAAAAAAATTTTATGCAGGCTCTTGAATAGGCTGTGAGGCATTCGTGGGCTGTGCTGGATCAGCATCCTCCGAAGAAAGTATCGATTCGACAGCATACTATGGATGATCATCATGAATAGGAGTGGAAACAGAAGGAACACACTAAATATGTGTAGGATGGATGGTAGGAAAAGGAGGTGGCGTAGACATGTCAGAATGTGCATAGTAGTACTATGGATACATGAATAGATATGGAAATTTCGTAGGTGAGAACATCAGTCGAGTCAGCATGGACATCGAAATGGAAAAAGAGGAAAAATGGGATGATGAAGGTGGAATGTATGGAAACATCCCAGGGGTCTCAAGAAGAGGGTGGACATGTGTGGTAGATGGGATGTCCATTGATGGGTTAGTGTGGGGGGTGGTATGACGGGAGCTCTGCCTACGTCTAGGAGGATCCCTGCTCGGTCCCATACTGGGAAGAGGAAGCTCTGTAGTTATATAGCCCTAAAAAAATTGATCAAAAATACGATCGTGATATTATATGTAATGCAGAAGATAACTATTAGAATTATTGTACTCCCTGAAGACAACTCACACTCACATCTAATAGGATCAACATCAAAAAATATTTTCTTGCGAGCTTCTGTAGTTTTCTTCATAATATGCATAATAATGAAATAAATATTTTTTATAAACAATTTTTACAAATCATTCATACAACATAGAAGCCATAGAAGGAAAAAAAATTCATAACAACATTCAGTAATGATAATTTACAACCAAGTTAAACAATTTTTAATACCACATTTTAAACCCAGTTTTCAAAATTGAAATAAATATAATTATATGAAACGAAACCAAAAAATACTAAAACAGACATATCATTCCAAACTAAAACTAAATTAAAGTAATTACATTAGTACCAACTTGAGAAACTCACATCAAGGTAAACTGAATGAACTCAAAATATATATGGTGGATTTTTTTATGTTAACCTCCACCACCTCATGTTCAACATCATCTCACACAATGGGAAAATTTGTGTCATCAATAAGCTATTTTGGCTAACACCGATGGGGGTGTCAATGGGGACAATTTCATCCCTAGAATCATGAAAAATATGTCTTGGAATTATTTCATAAATGACACCGTAATAAGGTTTCAGAAGATCTTTCACATAAAACACTTGTTTTTACATTGATGCCAAAATGTATGGTACATCAGTTTGCAGGAATCGACTCATGTCCATAACTCAAAATCCACAATCATCAATAAATGTACCATGTCTCATCATTGAATCAAACCATTTAAATTTCGTCATAGTGACTCAACCTTGAGAGTAGTAATCCAATAACAATATTTTCTCAACCAGTCGATAATAATACACATCTTTATATTGAGGTCGACTATCTGATGCACTGGAATAACAATATGTTGTTGCATTTAATATAAATCCATCATGCTATGTTTTCATTTTAACTGTTCTATCGGTGGTATCAAATTTATATCAATTGATTATTAAAGATTTGCAGTCACGAACCAAAGAATAGGGACCAAAAGCCAACTCTATTAATTCTTGAGAAATGAAGTCAGCAGGTAAACTCCATACCTGGAAAAAATGAGTAATATAATTAAATATATATCAATATTTTATGATATTTAATTAAACGATCATACATTTGATTTCAACTAAGCTGGGAACTCTTGGCTATGAATAACCACTCTTATTCTCAGTAGCAACGACCAATGAACTCTACTTATAATTTTTTTATGTTATCTACATAAAATAACAAGAAAAGTATAAGGTATATGTGATATGATATCATATGAGATAACATATAAATATTGTCAAATTACTTACTTGATATTGGCATCGATCAAACTACAATTAAACAAGACTATACGATGTGCCATATTCCGCTCTTCAAAGCTCAATATAACCAATGCATATGACTCGAAAATTCCACATGTTTGGGGAAGATATGGAAACGTGGGATGAATTTCCTCAAACATCTTGTCTTCATTTCCCATTGGTCGATTTTGTCTTTTGCTCACTTCAGACAAATACATTGAACAAAAATACATACATTCATGGGCTAGATAACTCCTCACAATGGAACCTTCAGTATAATTCTTATTTCGAACATATGATATCATTATGCGCATTGTTCTTTCAGTGGGATAAATCCACCGAAATGAGAGTGGTCCCCCAAGAAGTGTCTCAGTTGGAAGATGAACTATTAAATGCAGCATGCAAGTGTATACGGGTGGAGGAAAATGTTTTTCCAACTCACATAAGATTAAAAGTTCCTCTTAGTGAATTTTTACCAACAATTATTTGGAAAACCTTTTATGAAAATAGTCTATAAAAAATTAACCAAATGAATCACTTAAAACCTGAAATGATTGGATAGAATATTCTGAATTTCTATTGAAATTAACTCATGATGAAGGATGTGATAATAATAAGTTATTATAGATTTCAATTTCAAATTTCTTTGGTTGAATAGTTTATATATGTTGCTGGAATAGCCATCTAGAACCGTGATATTTTCCAATATTTCCAGAAATTGATCTTTCTCTGCCAGTGTCATCTCATAATAAGCAAAGGGAACATTCTATTTGTTTTCACCGATACAAATAGGGTGTAGTTCTGGTCAAATACCCCAATCAAATAAATCCAAATGAGATCAGAAGTCATCTTTGGTATTCCCCTTAATATTCAATTGAATTTCAAGAAAAATTTCACATATATTTTTATCAGTATGAATTATGTCTAAAAACGATGAAGCAAATTTTTAGACCAATATAGAAACAAAAAAAATACTTCTCTTTTTTCCAATTGTAAGTGACATCAGTATCATCATTTTTCCTCTTGATATTTCAACTGACCTTTCCTTAATGAAAATCTGTAATATTTCAATTCATTAAGCACATCACTTCTTGACATACATTGAGCTGGTTCTTCATTGTCAACATCATTATCAAACCTCCTACGATTCTTCCTATATTGATAATCCATTTGCAAGATTCGGTGATGCCCCCATGAAACTGAAACTACGGAGATATTTAAGCCTTCTCGATCGTTTATTCTTCATATAAATGGGACATGATAGTTTTCCCTTCATGCTCCACCAAGACATCATATCATAGGAAAGGAAATCATTTATGGTCCATTGAAGGGTAGCATGTATCTGTAAAGTATTCATTGAAGAAGCATCAAATGTCTTCACACCTAAATCCCAAAGCTGATTCAACTCTTTTATTGAAGGATGCAAGTATACATCTATATCCTTACAAGGATTTGAAGGTCTAGATAGCAGTATACTCAAGAAATTGAAAGGTGTTTTCATACACATTCATAGAGGAAGATTATAAACAAGAATAAAAATCATCCACATGCTATGACATGTAAGTATCTGACCAAAAAAATTCAAACCATCACATGTCAGGCACAATATGACATTATGCACCATGGATGAAAAATCAGGATGTTGTGCATCAAATGTCCGCCATTCTAATCCATCTGCAGGATGTACCACTTCATCATTACCTTTAATTCTCAAAATATCATGCCATCGTATGATGACTAAGATTTCTGGAGACATGAATATATTTTGATGTCTAGGAATCAATGGAATGTGTCACATGACTTTATGTGGAACAAGAGATGATGTTCCATCTGCATTTGTCTTCCATCGAGATGTACCACATTCTTTAAAGTCTTTACGGTCAGCTGTTTTCTCCAAAAATCGACATCAATCTTTCAGAAAAGCATGGTCTTTATTAGTAAGAAATCCAAGCTACATAATTAACATCCATTCCATGTAATGATTTGATGGAATATCTCCACCATCAGGAAGAAAGTCCGTAAAAAATGTAATAATATAATCAATGGCGGTATTAGAAACCCCATAAATGGTTTTCCCATGATATAACAACATTAAAAATTCCATCTTGGTAATTTTAGTACATTCTTGATATACTGGAGTTCTGGCATCATGCAATAAAATTTTCACTCTCTCGATGTCATTGTCTTCAGTATTTTCTTCATGTGTACTGATATCATTGTATTCTTACACCATCATGCTATCTCTCTCAGAATGATGCACATTTGGAAACTGTTCAAATATCAAATTCTCCATGTCACTTCGTTCATTTTGTTTATGAACTGCAGAAGATTGAATCATCTCTCCATGGTGAAACCAAACATTATATTTTGCTTCAAATACAAATTTTGTTAAATGGTAACTAAATTCTTCTCGTCTTAACCATGGTCTTCCAATACAATTATAGCAGGGACACTATATCCATCCCCCATCTGACGCATTGTTCAATGAAAAATCTAAAAAATTCTCCAAATTATTTCGTAACTCGGATGAAATCCGATAGGTACGATACATCCAGCTTCTATCCATTCTATAACAAGAAAAAAATTATCTTAAAATCGAAAATGTAAAATTTATTTAAAAAATTTATTATAATGAATTTTATTATTAAATTAATCAAAGCATATTATTAGTTAGAAAAACATATTTAATTTCAAGAGTTGTCCATGATTGATTTAGTAGGAAAAAAAGGAAAAAGGTCTAACTTGAGATGTAAACTAAATAAAAAAGTTAAAAAAACACTCCCAAGTGGTCATTGATGGGAAATAAAAAAGTAAATTTCTATGTAAAATACTCTGTTATATATATAGATATATTATACACTTGGGAAGAATTTTTTTTTATAATATAAAATTATAATTTTATAAATTATTTGGTAGGGGTTATTTGATGGGGAATAAAACATTCAATGAAAATAGAGTAGTCATAACATTAATTTTTTTGAATTAATATTGAAAAAATGTTTCAACAATAATTGGAAATTTTTTATAGGTGTTCCACTTCTGTTCAATACGCTAAAAAGTGTCAAAAAAACTCTACATTTGTAAATAATTATGAATTTTAATGCTTGAAATTATCCAAAAAACATAATGGTATGGGGGAGGAGAAGGTATTTGTTATTGAAGTGGTAAAAAATACATCTAAATAAGAGAATCCAAGGATTATGGATAGTGGAATCACTTCATATAATAAGAGATAGTTAATGTGTCGAGATATGGGGAATTTAATTGAAAACAATTCAAAATCAAAAAATAGGAGAGGATAGTGACAGGGAAGAAGAAATACCATGAATATTATCTAAGATGAAATCCAATAATACAACTGTTTATTCTAATTAGAAGGGTAATATTTTATATAAATTTATATTAAGTAACTTATTCTATAAAAAGAGTTATGGTTGTGAAGATAAAGATATTGATGTATTTTCTGGAGATGAACATGGTGAAAATTTATATATTGCTAAATTTAATGATTAAAATATTAAAAATGATAAACATAGTTATAAAAGTGAATAAGAAAATATTAAAATGGATTTATTATTGAATAAATAATTAAAATTGTATCTCTTAAATATCATTAAACTGGAAAAATAGATCATAAGGTTGATGAAGGGAAATCAATCATCCAACAATTAAGAAATTTGTTTTTACAGAAGGAAGATCCAAATTTCTAAAGTATATTGATGGTCTTAATAATATTTTTACTGATGATAAGTCTCTGAACATCAATAAAGAGTAATATTTTAAAAATAATGTGAATTATTTTTATCATATTCAAAATAATTTGATCAAAATAGTAGAATAATTGAACAAATGCAGATCTAGTTTCTATAGGTCTATTTCAAAAGATAGATAATGTTTAAACAATAGTGAGAATAAAGTCTAAAAATATAACTTTATGATAATAAAATATGTTTGAAAATATCTTCTAATTGTCAAATAATAATGATCACGTCTTTAAGGCTATGTTTGTAGCTAAATTCGGTGATAGTCAAGATTCTAGAAATTATGGGAATGTCGGCATGATGTCAAAAACTGCTAAAATTTATGACTATAAAAAGGATGATACGAAATGTTATATGAAGAATATTTAGCTTCTAGGATATCAAAATAATTTTTATTTTAGAAAATTAACCAAGATCAGTGACTGGACGAAGTGATCAACGTATCTTCAAAATTTTGTACAACGTGATGCTTAAAAGATATACTTTTTATGGATTCTACTGGAACATTGGAATATTTGATCATATGGAAAAGATAGGTTTTTTATATTGACATCATGATATACATGGGAGTATTTAGAATCAATGTTTGGGGGTTTCAATCCCTTTAACATAATAAAATATAGAAACATATTGTAAATTCTATATATAAATCATAGAACATATTTGTTATTCTTGAATAAGTCTATAGACGGTTTGACCATCCTATTCAAGATGAAAATGAATGCCTCATCATTATACCATCTGGAAAAAATTTGGTTTTTTATACTCAAAACCCTCAAAATAAAAATATAAAAGTGAAGGAGAAAGATTTAGTTGTTGAAGTTTCACCCGAAGTATCCAAAGGAGAAATTCCATGGATCTTGGATAGTGGATGTTCTGCTCACGTAATAAAAAATTTAAGAACATTTAATTCTATTGAAAAATTAAATCTATGTTTAGTTACCTTCACAAATTATGGGTCACTAAAGGTTAAAGGAGTTGGTTTAATTGTTATTTGGAAAGAGAAGCTTAAATAAAAATACACTCTTTATGTAATGGATTAAAACACAATCTATTAAGTGTTTCTCAACTTCATGATAAAGGAAATATTTTTTAGGAATTATTGTTTTTTTGTTGAGAACATTGCGGATGAAAGAGTGGATAAAATAGGATAAGAGTTCTAGAGGATATTTATTCCAAGTGGGTGATGTTGAAAATTCATGTTATCTAAGCATGAATGAAGATAATGAATTATAGTACCAGAGGATTGGAGAATATAAATGTTCTTTTTTTTAAAATGAGATGGAATCTCTTTTTATTTTTATAGGAGTTGATAAATGGAGAATATTTAGAGTGTGTTCTTTATTGGGGAGACTTTGGGAGTTGGCAGTTGAAACTTAGAGAAGAGTTCATCTATTGTTCCCCATGTTTTTAATAAATAAAAAGGAGGAAATTAAAGATTCCTTCATGATCTGAAAACATAAAATTTCATAGAGTTTAATATCATTCATTAAGTTAATTGGTTAAGGGTGTGGTGATTAGATCTTAATTAAGAAATATCTAGTATAGTGTTGATCTTTACTCTGAGGGTTAGATAATTAAGAAAACCATTATTCATAACAATTGTTTAGTGTTTAAAAAACATTTTCAGTGCATGATTACTATGAAATTGTTAATGAATAAAATCTGCTCAGGGATATTGAATGAAATTTTTATGTTTTATTTACTGGAATCATACTCATTGATGTGTAATAAGTGAATTCGAGATATGTTTAAGAAAAATAAATAATGAAAATCCATCAAATTCCATGTCTACATCATGTTTGTAACGACCCCTACTTTTTATAGGGGAATTTACCATTTAATAATTTATATTTTTGATATTTCATAAAAAATAAACAAAATACTATTAGAAGTTCATAAGTTTACATGTTTATAATATGATCATTGGCCATTATTGACATTAGAGACGTAGTTGTTAAATTTTGATAATTATAATTGGTGCATATTAAGGGTAATGATGACATATAATTTATATATAGGGGTAAATGATGGCCTCAACTAGTAGGAAATAAAATTTCTGAAACACAGTAATCTGATCTTGTGAGTGAAGATTCATAAATGGGGTTTTACCTTGACAAATTACAATAAGAAAATTAAGAAGTGAGACTTGATCACAATAATAATGTGATGAGATGAAGGTGTTGAGTGTATACATGTTGGAGAAGAAGATTCATCAATTTCAATTGACGAGGAACAATATCATTCATCTTATAAGATGTAGAGAATTTAAGTGAATCTCTAAAATATCATTAAAGACCAAATACAGTAAGTACAAAGTATGAGATCTTTACGGTTAACAAATCATACAGCATTATTTTCTTAAGTATAACCTAAAAATACTGGAGAATCTTCAATGAATCAATATTTTTTTAATGCTATGAATGATTATTTATAAAATATTGAGAATAATAAGACATGGGAGTTGGTACCCAATCTTAAAGATAAGATTTTCATCAGGATAGTGTGGTTGTTTTGAAACAAATTGAATGAAAAAGGAGTGGTAGTAAGAAATAAATCTATATTTGTGTGTAAAGTCTATTCGCAAGTTGAAAGAATTGAATTTGATAATACATGAAGGAGAGGGAGCTGAGAGGGGGGATCAGGGACGTTTCCAGAGCTCGGGGCAGTGTGGTGGAGGCCGGGATGTTGAGACAGAGGTGAAGGCCGGGAGGTCAAGGTCAGGAGCAGGGGTACAACTAGGAGGCGGAGGCTGGGGAGGGGATGAGACGACCATGAGGTGGAGGTCAGGTGGCCAGGAGGTGGAGGTCGGAGAGGGGAAGAGAGGGCTCGGAGGTGGAGGTTGGATGGCTCAGAGGCGGTGGTTGGGGAGGGGAGGATAGGGCCAAGATTCAGATGTCGGGGAGGTAGGGTTGAAGTGGGGGGAGCACGATGGAAGAGCGAGGAGGATCTGGATACTTCTGGGGTAGAATATCCACAGATTTAATAAACCTGTTGGTATGGACAACTAAAAACCATATATCCCCATGGTTTTTAAACTGTTGGAATAGATGTGTGGGGATAAACCCCATTTCCTGTAGTGAATGTAACCAACCCATAAACTATACATCATTATGATAATTTAAGGACCCACAATATGCCAAAACCACTTAAAAATAAGGCATGGAATTTAACCATTCCAAGAACATTTTTTGAATTTAGTATATTAATTGTTGAGACAATTTTCTCTCAAGAAATGTCTGGATCCAACTCTGAATTAATTACTTCAACAAATTTTGACGCAACACTTCTCAGGAGGTCTCCTGGCCAAGCCACTCTAATAACTAAAATGATCTATAAAAATCACTTGATCAGATCCTGAATCTCTTCCCCATAATATTTGAAGTGTCCATACTGTACTTAAAATTTCTATATAACGTTATTTCTTATTTTGGAAATGGATTTTTTATAAATGTAGTTGTTATTCTGGTCACCCTATTTGATTTAATCCTCCCTTGATCAAATAAATGAGTAGATTTATTTTTCTCTAAAGGCCTCATCCGTATCCTTTTCAAGATTTAAAACCTCGGGCAATGAAATTTCAAAAGTGGGATCCTTATAATATCATCAATGTTCTCCCTAAATCCTGATAATTATCTTATTTATGTTCTTGTAGTGCTATCTACTCCAGCATTAAAGTTATATAGACACAAATTTAGACTTATCAATGCTATGTTTTTAAGAAGATGACGAAGTAAATTTGACTACATACCTATAGTTATTATTACAATTCAATGTGCATTTAAATCTAAATCACTATAGTGGACATTAGCACTAGGACACCTCCTGTGACTAGATAAAAATAGGACAATGATCAGATGAAACCGGAGGGTAGTTGGATACCTATTACATATGGAACATAAATGCTTAGTATGTTTCACCAAAAACATATTGAGATTTTCATATCATCTATTTGTTAGTAAATATCTAGAAAAAAGTAAATAGACTCCGCAAGAATCCCATATCTAAGTGTCATGAGGGAAACAAGTTGTCCTAGAATTGATGAAAGGATGAAAAAATCTCTTTAGCACCACCTTTCATCTCATGGCTGTGATGATGTCATTGAAATAACTTACAATGATATTGGGGCATGATTTTTATTATTGATATATTTAATCAACTCCAAGGATCTCCACTTGTCACCTACACCTAGACCATTATAAAATCCCATGAACTGATATTCAGGTTCCTAAGATTGAGGCATAAAAAAGGTGATGTGGTTTTTGGAAAAGGTCACCATTAAAGCATCAAATTACACTCTCCACATGATTCAAATTACACCAGCATGTGATGACTTTACAACCGAGAGATAGTTCAAAAATCCACATTTAAATGTTACCCCTATCACTTCCTTTCTTTCTAACATGGTCTTGGATAGAAATAACATATCGAGGCCATTCTTGGAGAACCATTAACAGAGCATAAAAACTGATCAAGAGTTTTCAAGAAAATTTCTATTCTAGACTAAGAGTTTCATGGTTATAGGATGGGATAGTTTGAAACATACTTTTCCTCTATTAGGTAGTCAAACACATCACCCTCTAATTACATTGAGTGTTTCTAAGAACATGATAATGCCACATACATAGACCCTCCAAAAAGTCTTTTGTTTATAAAAATTTTATATTTTATTTTATCAATATTATTTCTTTTCCTATTACGTCACTTCCTTGTTTCTAGAAATTTGTGTTCAATCAAGATCACTCCAAGGGGAGATTCATATAGTACTGGAATAACCATAATATATAATCATCATGGTGTTCATCAATGAATTCACGTTAAAGGGGCTACTAGATGTGTATCTTAATATATTCCTTAAAAAATATAAAAAATCACCCTAGGTTTGAATTATTGGACATAATCTCCCTCTTCCAACATTTGGATCGATTGAAACATATTCCTCAGGGCGTTCATGTTATAGGGGCTGATAGATGTGAATCTCCCCACCAAGAGGAGGGAGATTAATTTACAAAGCTCTCTATCCTCTGTAGCACTAACTTCAATCATAAATTTCTCAATGAACACATTGAAATATTATTTACAATCTCTATGGTCATCCATTATCCTGTAAAACATTATATATATCGAATTAAATAGTTCAAAACAAACTATCGTTAAATGTTGTGTTTATAAAAATACCAATAAAACAGTTTACAACCATTGTTATTGAAATTATTTAATAACACCAATTATGATATAGTTAAAAAAAGTTAATCATTCACTAAGATTATTGAAAACGGTAATTAAATAATTTCAATCATTTAACTGGGTTAATAATAATGGTAAAATTTTAATAAAATTGTTTAGATTACTTAATATTTGTAATTTTATATAATAAATTTAACTATTAACATAATATATCTATTTAAATTAACAGTATTTATATAATTACTGTACATGATTTTATAAAATTTTGTACACAAAAAAATACTATTATTTAACAATATTTAGTTAATCCTTTCATAGATATATTTATTTTTTTTTTATTGTAAGTTAATTACATATTGGATTTATAAATGAATTCTAAATCCAATTAAAATTAAAATTATTATTAATAATCCATTATTAATAGTAAAATTAATTCATTTTATATTTACTATTAAATATACAAATTTTAAATTTATAAATATTTTTTATGGAAATTAAATATGTATTTCTATATATAATAAGACTAAATTAATTAAAGGTGTTTAAAAATGACAAAAAGTACATAAAAAGTTCATAATTTTCCAAATATTAATTAAATGTGTTAAGTTGTAGAAAATTATTTTTTATTTTTAAGTTAGAATTGATTATTTATCAAAAAAATTATTAAATTAATTGACTATTTAGTAATTGGGAAATTATTTGACTAGATACTTCCCAATGATTAGAGATAATATCTTTTAAATTTATTCTGTATATATATTTTAGGTATATGAATCAATTATAAATAAATAATTTATTTATTTTTCATAAATGGAATATTAATGATGTGAAATAATTTGAAAAATATATTTGGAAAAAATTGATACAATAAAATCTATAATTTCATAAATATTAAATTTCACAAAATAAATGAAGGAAATATTTAAAAAAATGTGAATGAGGAATTTCCATTAATAAAAATCTATATTTGTTTTTATGAACTACTATACACCTTCATTCTTGTTGCATGGGAATTGGTATATGTCTAGGGAATGGGGATACCATGGGAAGAAGAGATAAGATGGTGTTTGACCTCCAATGATATAGATAAGTACTCTTTATCACTTAAGTGAGTTATGATCAGTCGGTTGTTGTGTCACTAAGGGGTGGGTAAATCGAATAATTTCTCACTAGGTTATAGGTAGGGCTTCGAGTATGAGATGAGATTCAGGTGTCCTAAGATTGCGATTTTAGGGATAATTCGATGGATGAGAGAGGATTTATCCTAATGATGAGTGAGTGACACCCTCCCGAGGGTGGTCTGAGGCTTGATTAATATTATGAATGGGACGAGTCCTTTGGGACTAGAAAATTTGTGACATTGAGTGGTTTTCTCCAAGTGACGGACATAGAGATATACCTGAGAAGATATGAGGGGAGACCCAAGAGTTGGGTGTGGTCTTGGTCAGGACATGACATCATTATTCAATGATTCAAAGATTGTATGACATGGGATTGTATTAGGGTACCATGATTAAGGTTGGTGAGAGGTCGTGATGGGGAGGACTAGACATTGAGGTATCGGTTGAGATGATCATATGGGTTGTGGTGTCAATAAGGGGTAGGGGGGATGGGATGGTATTAATGATAAGATACAATGATGGGTATAAGGGACCCAATATATTCTATAATAGGTGATGTGGGATATGTTCAACAAGGGGCTATATAATTAGAAACTAGTTTCCAAGGATCAATTATAGAGTTGTGTGACAAGATAAGGCCTATTTTACTTTCTGTAAACTCCATAAAAATGATGGTGATGGATCGATGTGATTATTACCTCCTAAGAGTCTATGGGGATGAGTTGGTATGCTTGTAACCTCTCCAGATTCTGCAAGTATTGGTTGGAATTTCCGTATCCTCCCTAGTGTCCATGGGGAATGGGTTAGCATGTTCATGACCTCCCTTGAGTAGGTAAGGATTAGTCATTCTGGATGATGTACCCTACATAATAGTACTGAGTAATGAATGTGACCACCCATGAGGTTATAGGTAATGGAATGATGTGAGATGTGACCAATAGATCCTAACTTGAGTGATTATGCATAAGGTCATGATGTGGATGTATGGATACACTCAGTTCTTGTGGGTAATAGGTTGAGTTTTGGATGCCACAAATCCTTAATTCTTCATTAATGGATTGGGTGTCATTTTGATGGCCTGCGATTATAAGGTGTAGTGGATTTCAGTATAGCACTAAAGTAGGTATGATTATGTTTCATGTTGGTTTCCTAATTACACATTGAGCATACATGTAGGGAGTCATTGTGGATTTATAATGTTTGTGTTCCTATTTATGTGATTGGGAATTCCTTTAGTATAATTATTTTGTTATTAGGTGATATGGTACTTCATCATGTATATAATTAATCCACTACTACCTAAATTTGGTCTAAACATGAAAATATATATATGAAAAAAACCGTAGTTATCCGGATACACAAGAAGATTCAATTGTAAACGCTGATTTGAATCCTTGAAATACATCATGGACTCATATCAATGATTTTAATAAAACGATTCTAGATTTTTCTAATATATAATTTATGTTAGATAAAGGGGATTTTAATGGCATACTACTGACCTAATTATATGATTATGATAATTCATTTAAATATTAAATGACACATAGTCAGGGTTCCTTAAACCTATATGAATTTAAATCTACCATGTTTTCTAATGTTATTCAAAAAAAGAACCCTACTTTTGTTAATAATGAATTTTATGGGATTAATTTCAATGGTAATCTTGACCAGAGAGGAAATGAGATAGGTAAGAGAATGTTTAAGAGATAATCAGGGTCTAGCGATAAATAAATAAAATAATTCCATTATAAGCATCCTCCTAAAATTTGAAGAATTTACCCCAAAGGAACAATTCTAATAACAAAACCAATAATAATGACCATTGTTTGTTAGTTGAGATATATTTTGATACACTTTATGTTTTAAATTTCTACCATAATGATATGAGTGTTGAATGAGTCATGGATTTAAAGTTTTCTTTTCGTTTATGTCACAAATGTGAGTAGTTCACTGATATGAGAGATAATATGTGTGTAAAATTTTACTTAGGAAATAGAAATAGCTACCAATTAATGCGTATAAAAATTATCCCTCTAGAATTTCATGAAATTTCCTTCAAATCCTTATAGGTAGTTAGGTGGGTTCCTGATTTGAAGATGAATATTTTTTACCTTGGTTTCATAGAACAGAATGGGTATTATTTAAGTTCTAATTCAATGATTCATAATATCTCTAAGGGTTCACCCACTATTATGATAGGAACCCTCACCAATGGTCTATATGTTTGAAATGGTAAAAAGAAAATGAAATAATTAAATACAACCTTTTCCCCCATAAAAAAATAACACAATGTAAATGAATATGTGATTAGGACATATTTGTTCAAAAATGATGAATGAACTAAGAAATAAAGGAATTTTAAAGGATGTAACCTTATACAGTCTTCCCTTTTGTGAACACCATGATATTTTTATGTCCAAAAAATTTAGTTTTAAGTGGTCTACATATAAAGATAATTCCCCTTCAGAGTATGCACATTTTAATTTGTGGTATTCCTCTAGACCTACATCCTATAGTGGGGGACACTACAATGTTAAAATTAATGATGAATAATCTCTAAATTGTGGATTTATATAATCATGAAAAACTATGAAATCATTAAAACTATCAAAATTTGGATATTCAGTGTTGAAAGTGAAACTGGAAACAAACATAATTTCATTATAATTTTTAATGGTCTAAAATATTTATCTATTGACTACATAGACTATTTTAATTTGGATGGTATTATTAGACATAGAAATATTATGGATAACATATAATTTAATGTCCTATAAGAAACTGTGAATAAGACTATTTGTAATCTATGAGAATCATTCTCTAATATTATTATCATTTTGAAACATGTGTAGAACATTATCCTATATCTATATATCTAATCTATAGACCCCACCTCTAGTTCCATTAGTTTTACAACCCCTGATTTTATGTGGACTGGTTCACCCTTTGTTTAGGACATCATAGATTTTTTTGTTCTACATTTTCTTATTATATGATTGATAAACTAAATCCTAGGAATATGAAGTGTGACTTTGTGGGATAATATCTTTCTGTCAAAGGGTAAAGGCATTTGGATGATAATAAATGTTATCAGAAATTTATAATCCCTCATGATGTTGTTTTCTATGAGGCTTCTGCTTACAAATGTAACACTTTAGATCATTCCTAGTATCATCCATCTAAACATGTATGTGTTGATGTTATATTAGATCCAAAAATTTAACATGATATCGAGGTTGTCTCCACTAAACCACCCCAACTATCTCAAAATAACGAATAACCTGTTAGTGAATTTGAAAAATGTTTTATGTTGATAGTGATAGTGAAAAGAGAGACTTCTATTTGACTCTTAATAGGACCATAAGAATCATTAGGCCTCCAACCTGGTATACCTAGGCTATTTTTCTACCTTTGACTTTAATATAGGTTTTTACTAGGTAGTGATGAACCATAAAGTTTCAAGAATTATCTTAAGTCTAATGAATCTAAGTTGTGTCTTGTCATGAATGATGAAATGGATTATATTCTTATTAATAAAACTTGGAAAACTATTAATAAACCTAAATATGAGAAAATTATAGATTTTAAATCATTTTTTAAGAAGAAATAAGAAAACTCTAGTTAAGAAAAAGTTATGTATAAATCTATAATTTTGGAACATGGATTCCTATAATATGAAAGAATTTATTACAATGATATTTATTCACTTTTTTTAAGACCTCTTCCATTAGATTATTGTTACATATTTCATCCCAAAATGATTTTCATCTTGAATAGTTATATTTTAAATCTACCTTCTTTCATGGTATTTAAGATTAGCATATTTATAGGAGACCACCTCATGGGTTTTCAAAATATTTTAAAATCAATCAAGTAAAAATATTAAGAAAATCCATTTATGTTCTTAAGAAATAATCTAGGAAATGTTATAATTAATTTAATGCATTTCTAATTAAAAATAACTTTTCTAGAAGTAAGTATGTTTCCTATTTTTATTTAAAATAATTTAATATTGTTTTTTTAATACTATATGTTGATTACATGATTATAATTTTCAAAGACACTCGGTTAATAAATAATTTGAAAAATAAATTATTAATTCTATTGAAATGAAATATTTAGAGGAAATAAATAAATTCCATGGTTTGAAAATCACTACAGATACAAATGTTTGGGTTTTGTACATGTCCCAATATTATTATGTTCATAAGGAGTTAAAAAAGTATTTTCTAGAAAATTTTAATGTTGTTAGTGTGACTTTAGGTCATCAATTCATTTTTACCTTGTCCCAATCCCCTAATAGTTATTATGACAATTATTTTAGGATTAAAATCCTTTTTGTGAACTTAGTGGGTGGCCTTATGTATTTTAGGATATTCCCATATTTGGATATATCCTTTAGAGTTTTTACCTTAATAATGTTTATGGGAATTCCTATAAATTATCCTCTGTATGGATTAAAATAGATACTCATTTATGTGTCATTTTTTTTTGAATTTGTCCATTTATTTTGGTAAATATAATTCTTATAGTCAAGATATCATCATCTTTATTGAATCTGGTTATGCTAAATATATAGATAAAAATAAATATATAACTAGTTATGTATTATTTTCCTTTTGAGGTACTAATTCATGGAAATTTAAAATGAAATCCATTTCGTCCCTTTCCAAAACTATGGAAAAATACATAATATTAATTGTAGTAATCAAAGAATCAATTTGGTTGAATGAATTTGTTAATGAACCATCTTCATCTTTTAGTAATATAGATGTATTTTGTGATAGTTACTCGATATTTCATATTTCTAAACATCGTGTTTCCCATGGAATATCATAACACATATTCATTGGATTTCATTTCGAAATGGTTTTCATTGAAACTAGGAAAATATGATTCACTAAGATAAATAATTTGTAGAATCCAGTTGATTGTTTGAATAAAGATATTCGATTTTTATTGTTTATACATTATTTAGAGATAACGGATGTTGTCCCATTTCAAAGACCTAGGTGGTGAGACCTCAATATTTATAAATTATTTTTATTACTAAGGTGGTGGTTTTGTAAATTTTACCTACATGTATTTAATTGTTTATTATCAATTACTATTTTAACGATTCATGGTATGAATTATTATTTTTATTTCATAATTTTATTTTATTTTTTCCCTTGTGAGAATGTTGTTTTCATTTGTTATCTTTATTTTTTCCTCTGAAAAAAGGTTTTTAGATTTATTATTTATCAATTTTGTTTTCACATGTTTTCCTTACCTCATAGCCAGATCCCACATAAAGTTAACTTCTTCAAAGTCTACTATCCCATTGCATGAGGGTATACCATTCGCTCTCTCGTTGCATAAGGTTAATTCATCGATTGATAAGGGTAATGCCTAATTCTGTAAGGGTACTCCCTAGCTTTATTAAGGGTACTTATGACACTCTTAACAGTACTCTCTAGCTTGCATTTGGGCACTCCCTATCTTGTGTAATTGTTCTACCTTGATTTGTTTAAGGCTAACATGTAATGTAAAAGGGTACTTCCCTGGATCACATAAGGGTAACCTAGCTTGTGTATGGGTACTGTATGGATCGAATAAGTTTTACATGGAACATATAAGGCTATGCTTGGATCATACAATGGTAAGTTGATATGTAGTACATTTTGGCAGTTAATCACCTACCTCAACATGGACATTCCATCATACTATCTCTTGCATATCAGTCGTCCACATGACCTGCATCCTACATTCACTGCCTGACTCACAATCATTTCTGTATGCATCATGATTTCACCTCAATCCCCTCCTTGATCATTTGGTTTGTTAATTCTCTATTTCAAGAGAGGATAATTCTCATGAATTTTTTATTTCCAGATGAACTAGAATGTGAGTAGCATGAACGAGATCATGTCCATGATTCACATAGTTCGCTGACGTAGATTTTCTTCATCATCACCCACATTTTCTATGGATTTGGTGGATATTTGTTCAGATTCTTTACATTCATCATGAGATGTCGTAATGTGGAGGAATAAATCAAGATTATAAACACCATTTGAACTTCTTATATGTTTTAGTATTAGAACATAGAATTATAAGATGGTTCTTCCACATTCCTATTTTCATTTCTATTCATGTGTTTGATGTTTTATCCTTCTATGCATGGTCATAGTGTGAGTCCACACAGGAAGTCAATTGCATGGTCCATATGTTTGATTTAATCACTTCCATATGGTCTAGCAAGACTTAATCCTAAAATTGTTTCTTTGGTACTTTACTTCTTTAATTTCTTATAATCTATTGATTTTTTGTTTAGTAATAATGATAATATGGTGGATTTCATGAAATTCATGAAGGTCCATAGTGGACTAAAGTACATTATATATCTTTTTTTCCTAATCCATATTTTTCTTTAATCCATATTGTCCATTTCAATTTTTTATCAAAATTCCTTCAAAAATTATGAACCAGTTACATATATTAGGGGATTCATGGTAGTTTCATATGGAATACCATAACAAAAATTCCCTTAACATCTATTCATGTTACAAACAAATTTTTTGGTGGATCAAGTTTTCACATGTTCCTACCCTGATAGAATATGAAAATGTCACTCATCCTTTCACATTCATATTTTTTCGATCCATATTTCATTTTATTGTCTCTATCTTCCATCCTATGTGCATAACATAATAATATAAAGATTATTTTTAAATATAGGTAAACTAAATAAAAATATATTTATTCCCTGAATCTTTTTTATGTATGCTTATATATAGTTTTGAAAGTTATGAGACACAAATTTGGGGAAACCATATCAACCTAACTAGTTACCACACCAATATTTTTCATTCATGTGAAATGATACCAATGACATGTTGTCTCAAATTACTGGAGTGAAATTAATGTTTCAGATGTATGAAGATCATCAAAATCACTTTTTCTATTTGTAAAATGTTGAACTGGTGTTAAGTATGAATCAATATACAAATAATTCTCGTCCAACAAGCCCCACCCTTTAGGTGTTTATATGTTTTCAATTGTCCCAAGTTCCATATTTCTGAAGAGGATTGATAATATAGCAATAACATTATAATTAAATTAGATACTTTTGAAATGTAAAATATGTTTTATAGAACACCATTCAATTTCAGAAATAATACCATGAATATGTGCAATAACAATGTTGTAACATATCTATAATAGTCTTCAAACTAACATGGTGGATTCCATTATACATTGATGTTTGTATGATTTCGTGTCATGGTGGTGGGGTTAGCCAAAATTTCCCAGACATGCAAGGAGTCATGGCGGCCTAATAATGTTGATGTCTCTATCGATGTTCTTATGAATGAATGTAGTTTAGTTCTATTGTCTTTAGGTGAAAATTTTACTTCATGAGGTACCTTAGGAATCTACTAATACCCAAATATGGTCTAAAATTGAATCTCTATATATTAAAAAAACCCATTGTAGGATTGTTACACAAGAGGATTAAATTTTTTAACTTATTTATGCATCCTTGCACTATAGTCTGGACTCATATCGATGATTTTAATAAAATCATTCTTGATTTATCTAATATATAATTTATGTTGGAAGAAGGGGATTTGAATATCATACTTCTGAACTATTCATATGATTCATATAATTTATTTAATGATTCAATGATCTATGGTTTGGGTTCCTTAAACCTAAAAGATGTAAAACTACCTTGTAATATAAAGAGATTAAAAAATTAATTCTAGTTTTATTAACAAAAAATATAAGGGAATTAATATCTAGTGTAATTATGATAAAAGGTATAATAAGAGAGGAAAGATATATCCCTATAGATGATCAGGGTCTATGTGTAAACAAATAGAATTATTCTATTACAAACAACCTGGTAAAATTAGAATTAATTATTCCCAAAGAAATAATTCTAAGAACCACACCAATAACAGTGACCATTAGTTGTTAGTTGAGTAATATTTTGATAATGTTGAGGTTCTAAATGTCTATTCAAAGGATATGAGTGTTGAATGGGTCCAGGATTTATGATTTTCTATTCATATATGTCACAAATGTGATTACTTCAATGATCTAAAAGAGATTGAGAGTGAAAAGGTTTACCTAATAAATAATAAGAGCTATCAAATCATGGGTATAAAATAGTCCCTCTAGAATTGCATGAAAGGTCATTAAAATAGTTATAGGTGGTTAGGTGGGTGCCTTATTTGAAGAATAATTTTATTTAACTCAGTGTCTTAGAAGAAAGTTGTTATTATTTTATGTCTGATTCAGGGAGTCATAATATCACTAAGGGGTCACTCACTCTTATGAGAGGTATCCTCACCAATTTTCTATATGTCTTAGATGATATGAATCATATTAAACAATTAAATAAAAAGCCTTCCCATGTCAAAGATAACATAATCTTATGAAATAAGTGATTATGAAATTTTATTTCTAAAGGGATTAATGATCTTTGAAAGAAAGAAATTTTAAATTATGTACCCTCATAAAGTATTCCATTTTGTGAAGACTAGGTTCTTGGTAAGTCCAAACATGTTTGTATAAGGATTTCTATATATAAAGATATGTCCCCTTTAGAATATGAACACATTATTTTTTGGGGGCCCTCTAGAACTAACTCCCAATGTCGTGGAAACTACAATATTCCCATTATAGATGAATATTCTCAAAAAGGGTGGATTTAAATACTCAAGAAAAAAATATTAACCCATTAACACTTTTGAAAATATGGGTGTCTAGTGTTGAAAGTGAAACCAATGGAAAGCATAAAACCATTATAACTGATAATGGTCTAGAATATTTGTTTAATGACTCTATAGTCTATTATAGTTCTGATGGTATTTTTAGAAAAATAACTTTTGTGGACACCCCACAATAGAATGACCTAGAAGAGGGGATCCATATAACAGTTTTAGAAAATGTGATAATCATGCCCTAATATTCTAGTATTTTTATGTCCTTCTAGGAAGAATTTGATTCAACTACTAATTATAAGATCAAGATATTTCCTCTAGTTATATTATATTCAAAAACATTATAGTAATGTGGACTGGATCACCCCTATTTTAGGTTATCATATTTTTTTTATCGTACAACCTATTCTCATAGAAGGAATGATAATCTAGAGCCCACAACAATAAATTGTGTCCTTATGGGATGCCCAAATTATGTCACATTGTAAATTCCTTATATAGATAATCATGGATTTCAGAAATGTATAATCTGATGTGATGTTGTTTTCCATAAGGCTTCTTATTCTGAATAGAAGGCTTCTAATCATGTCTTTTCTAATCCTTCTAAACCTATAGGTGATGAGGTTATATTAGAGTGTAAAATGAAACATGAACCTGAGCCTATCTCTTCCAAACTGCCCCAACTATATCGTATTGAAGAAGAACATGTTAGTGAATTTGAACCTGAGTTTGAGGTTAAGAGAGATGATGACATGAGAGACTACAATTTGACTCCTAATAGGACCATAAGAATCATTAGGCTTCCACTTTGGTCTATCAAGGCTGATGTTTCTCCCATTTACATTAATAAATGTTTTTACTAAGTAGTGATGAACAATATAGTTACAAACAATATCTTAAGTTTGGTGAATATTGGTATTGGATTTCTATCATGAGAGATTAAATAGATTATCTTCATAAAAATAAAACCAGGATAATTATTAACAAACCTAAAATCGATAAAATTAGTGATTTTAATTAAATTTTTAAAATGAAGTAAGACAATTTCAATTTAGAGAATATGAATTATAAAGATATAAGTTTTTTCACATGGATTCCTACAACATGAAGGAATTGATTAAAATGATATTTGTCAACTATTGTTAAGAAACAATCCTTTAGATTATTGTTAGGTTTTCCTACCCAAAATGATGTTCATGTTGAATAATGGGATGTTTAAATAGACTTCATGGATGGTATGTAAGATGAATAGACTTATATGGGATCACCAGATGGATTTTCAAAATATTTTAAAATTAGTCAAGTATATCTTTTAGGAGAATCCATGTATGTCCTTAAGAGATCATCAAGACAATGGTATAATGAATTTGATGCTTTTGTGCTTAAAATGACTTTGATTGAAGTAAATATGATGTTCATGTTTATTTTAAATAATTCAATATTTTTTCTGTTTATTAAATCCTATATTTCGATGATATGATTATAATTTATAAATATTACAGGTTAATAAATCATATGAAAAACCAACTACATAATGCTTTTGAAATGAAATATTTAGTGGAAGAAAAGTAAATCCTTGGTATGGAAATCACTAGGGATAAAAATGTTAGGGTATTGTACCTCTCCCAATATTCTTATAAACTGAAGGTGTTAATAGGTAATTTTATAGAATATTTGAATCTTTTTATTGTCCATTTAGGTTATAACTTCATGTTTCCCTTGTCAAAATCCCCTTGTAGTGATCATTATAACGATTTTATGAGTAAAATCCTATATGTAAACATAGTATGTATCCTTTGGAATTCCATGATATGATCATATCTAGATATAGCCTTCAGTGTTTGTTCTTTAAGAAGTTTTATGGGAAGTCATGTGAAGAATCATTGGTATGCATTAAAATAGTTACTCATTTATGTGTCCATGTCTTATGATTTATGCTTTTATTTTGATAAAAATGATTCTTATATTCAATATTTCATCATCATTGTTGATTCTAGTTATGGTAAATATATATATAAAAATAAATATATCACTATTTTTTATTATTTTCTGGTTCTGGTCATGTTTCATGGAAATGTAAAATGAAATCCATTGTTTCACTTTCCATAACCATGGTCATAGCATTAACTATTCCAATCAATGAAAAAAAATTAATGGCTATGTTAATGAATTGTATGTATCTTTTGATAATATAGAAGTCCCTTATGACAATCATTATATATTCTATATTTTTAGAAATCAGTTTTTCCAGGGAATATCAAAGAACATAGAAGTTTTATTTCATTTCAATGGGGTTTTCATTAAATGTAGGATGGTATGTCTCACTAAGATACAAACTTCAGAGGATCCAGCTGATAGTTTGATTATAGATATTCAATTTTCCATGTTTATTCATTGTTTAGAAGTGAGGATTGAAGTCACATTTCAAATACCTAGTTGGTGAGAACACCATCCTATTAAAAAAATTTATTACAAAGGTGGAGAATTTTGAAATTTGATATCCGTGTATTTATTTCTTTATTATCAAATATAATTTTCACAATTCACGATCTTAATTATTATATTGATTTCTTGTGAAAATGTTTTTTACATTTATTAATTGTATTTTCCAATGAAATAATTTTATTTACATTTCTTAATTTTAAATTTTGATTTCAAGGTTTTTCATTACCAAATTGATGGATCCCACATTAAGGTAACTTGCATAATGTTTACATTACTATTACATGAGGGTAATGTATTGGAGATTCTTTTTTAGAAGGGTAAGACATGAATGCATAAGGGTAATTCCAGCTCATGTAAGGGTACTTTCCAGATTGTGTAAGCATACTCATGATACGATTAAGGGTACTCCCTATCTTGTATATTGGCACTCCCTATCTAGCGTAAGGGTACTACCTTGTCTCACATAAGGATAACCTGGCATTAGTAAGTGTACATTCCTTCTCACATAAGGGTTTCATAGACCATGTAACAGTACTTTCATGCACATTTTGGGGTATCCTGATTCATATAAGGTTAACCATGAAACACGTAATGATAAGCTGATTTTTGGAATATTTTGGTGGTGAATCACCTGCTGATGCATGAAAACCTCATCAAGAAATCTATTGCATATCGGTTATCCATGTGTTCTTTATCCTAATTTCACCACCTGGATCTCTATTTCCTCTCCCTCCATCATTATATCATGTCAGCCTCCTCCTCGATCAGTCAGTGTGTTTCTTGACTAGTTCAAGAGAATATATTTCTAGGGATTTTCTAATTTTCAATTGAAATAGAAAAAGTGTATCCTGAAGAAGATCCGGTCCAATATTCCAATAGTCAATTAATTATATTTTCTTTTTCACTTCTAACCAAGTCTAAGGATTTTATGGATATTTTTGAAGAGTTCTTTTTGTAATTATGATATTTATTTGTGTTAAATAATACATCAACTTCATGAACACCATTTGACCATCTTCCAGGATTTGGTATTAGAACCTATAATTAAAATAATATTATTCCACTATGAATATGTGTAGCATGATTCCATCTAGGAAGTAGAATTTCATGTTCCATATGTAAGATTTCATCACTTCTATATGGTATATATAGAACTAATCTTAAATAGTTTCTTTAGACCTTTACTTATTTTGGTCTTATAAATTGGTGATTTTCTTTATTTAGTAATTATGATATTCTAGTGGTTTTCTTTCTTTGTACATAGTTCCATCATAGAATGAGGTATCTTATACCTCTGTGTTATTTATTTCTTCTTGAAGCATATTCATATTGAATCCATCTTATACATATTTTTCATCAATATTCCTAAAATTTTTAAGAACCTAGTACCTATATTAGTGGATTATTTGTTGTTTCATAAGGACCACCACATCAACAATTGCCCTAACATATTTTCATGTTATAAATATAGTTTGTTGGTGGATTATATTTTCACATGTTCCTATCATGATAGAATATGGGAATGTCACTCGTCCTTTCACATTTATTGGCTATGTCATTGGTTTTTGAACCATTTTTCATTTTCTTGTTTTTATATTCCATCCTATGTGCATAGAATACAAATCTATAGAGTTCTTTTAATAGAGTTTATCTAAATGACAATATATTTATTCCATGAATAATTTATATTTTATCTTATATATTTTTTTGATAGTTTTCATCCTTAACATTGGTGGAACCATATCAACACAATTATTTTCCCCAATTTTTTTTTCATTCCAGTGAAATGATACCGAGGACCCAGTGTCTCGAATTAATGGATTTATGGTAAAGCTGTAGATGCATTAAGATCAATTGAATCATTTTTTCTATTTGGAAAATGTTGAACTTGTGTTATGTATGAATCAATGAGCAAATAATTCTAGTCTAGTAAACCTGACCCTCTAGGTGTTTATATGTTTTCAAGTGACCAATGTTCCATCTTACATAATAAGAATATTAATATTACAATAACATTGGAATTAAATTTGATTGTTTTGAAATGAAAAATTGGATTTATTGAAAAATAATCTATTTCAAAAATAATATCCTAACTATATAGAATTACCATGTTGTAACATATCATTAATAGTGTTAAAACTAACATATTTTATTAAATCATCATTCAACACATCAAGCTCCAAATCCCAAACAGGAGGCATCAAACTCAATTGAAAATCCCTTGGGATAATTCATAATGCATAAATGTTGGGTGGTAGTCAGGTTTTTCTTATGTGTATCAAATACTTCTTGAGTTTAATGTGTTTATTTAAACTCTTACTTCTTAGTCAAGGACGTGAGGGGTATAGAAATATTTAGATAATTACTAAAAAAATTTCTATAGTATCTAGTTATCCCTAAATACCCCTCACATTCCTTGACCAATTCCATAATTTGACAACCTCTTATTTTTAGGATCTATGCTAACCCATTTGAATGAATTATTATTCCATAATACTTTGCAGACCTCCATTTGAATGAACAGTTATTCTCCTTTGAAAATAGAACTTTCTCTATTTCCATTTGCATAACTTCATATTTCTTTACTATGTCTTCAATAAAACCCTTTATACAAACCAATATATCATCAATGAACACCAAAAATACTGCATTCATAGTTGCAAGGAAAGTCATTTTTCCATTCATCAATCTGAGGGTAATTAAAAGTTATTATAAATTCCCCTTATGGGTCTAGAACATATTCTTCTTAATATATTCCTCTTTCATCCATACCTGGGGGAAAACAGATTACCAACCCACCATTGGGATGTATTCTGCACTGTGAAAATCATCCATCAGCTCTTTTATTAGTTTACTGATGTTCATGTCCATCACCACAAAACTATTGAACTAATTGATATCCATGAACATTATCCAACGACTATATTTATTCATTAATAAAATTATTTGAATATAGCATGGGATGATGTTATGTCTGATAAAACGATCCTCCAAAATCTTTTTACTCTATTTTTCAATCTCATTCTTCCTAAAATATGAATGTTTTTAAGGATATATGTTGATTCAATCCTCCCCCTCTTTGTAATTTATTGTGTAACCATTATTCTACTTTTATATTAATTCCCAAGGTTCCTCAAAAACATTTTCCCCATCTGCCTTTTTTTGTAACACCCACTTCAACCCATGCACCCACGATATTCTTTTTCTTAAATTTAATTGTAAAGGATTTGGTGTTTTTGTAGGTTATATAATGTGCCCCATTTTGGATAACAATTGAGAGGGGGATGAATCATTGATCTACTTTTATGAATTAGTCATCATCTAAATTCAATATCTTGAACCTGTTAATGTTCCTAGTCCTATCAATAATATCTTATAGTCCAAACATATATGCAGTGATAATAATAGAGTGAGAAAAACAATATTTTCAATGTTCTTTATAAAAGTTTACTCCTTTCCATTCTAGTAAGATTCAAGTTGGTAGACTCCATATTTATAATTCTGCATATATTTTTTATACCCCAATCACCATTCTCTGGTGATTGGTTGGACACTCCAATCACATGCCTTGAATAACTAGTTAATCACCATAGTCCCAAGATTGTTCTTAAACTTAAATCCGTTGACAAAAATATCATTTTATGAAAATGGATTCTTATGTGCCGCTTATGAAATAGATTTACCTTCTTGAGTATATTGGATCAACATGTCTTCGCATGTGCTGATTCTTCAAGATCTTTAATAGGTGCTCACAATAGTCATGTTGGTCTCAAAAATCCTACTAGATCATGAGTGATATAGTTCTTTTCAATTTTCACAAATATTTTGGTGGACAAGAAAAAAAGACATCCTAGTTTCAACTCCCTGTCTTCCTTTGATATGTGTGTATGGCTCTCAAAAATCTCCCACACAATGCATGTTAGTTCTCAATATTCTCAACATCTTCTTTGATACCAACATAAATATATATTCACAATATTATAATTAATATTATTCTCATATATTATAGAATTGTATTTTACATTTAATATTAAAATAAATCTTAGTAGGGTCTCCCTCTTCTTGAATCCTCAAATATCTAGGTGGGACGACGTTTTTTCATTTAAACCAATTATTGAATGCTATGGAGACTCAATGATTTATTCTCACATGATATTTGAATTACCATGTATACATAATCTCCTAAACTCACGATATATATATATCTACTTAAAATTCCCCACATCTACTTGAATCCATGTAATACCATGGGATAAACTATTATGTCACTCAACTCACAGTTTCTTACAAGTGGACCAGATTTCCAAAATGGTCTTCAAAACGGCCATAGAAAAATCGCTATGGCATAACGACATATTTTTTTTCTATTTTCACAAAAATCACATGCATTTAACATAAATATATATACTTTTTATTGTCTCTTCCTCCCTTATACAGAAACCTTGATGCATCATGATAAGCACTTTGATATTTATTTTTCATTTGAGAGCATTATACTTGGCATAGTCAAATTTCATTTCATTAAAATATACAAATTCTAGAAATCATTTCATCTCCGAGAAGATCAGTTGTAGCAAAGGATCGACTGCATCTCTTAAGCTAGGTCGACCACATGAAAACCTCAATAATCGACCGTATGAATAACTTCTGATCGACTGTGTGTGATAAAACACATCAAAAAGTCTACATTGATTGCATGTTCAAATCCAATCAACCATAGCATCTTAACTCATGTTTACTCAGCTCAGTAATTTTCCTTGTTTCAGTAACACAGTGCATTGAACTACCTATGTATGTAGTTGAAAACTCAATGTACCCTTACACATCACCTCATCACCTTTATGTGGCGTGAATCAGTGCATGTTACCTATTCATAGCCTTCACAAGACCCTTATTACCTTTACACAAGTTTTTTAAATCCTAGATAACCTTTATGCAGTTATACAAATCCTCTGGTTCCTTCACGCAGCTACATGGTTTTCTTATTACCTTCACATAGGTAATTAATTTCTAAATCCACCTTCACATAGCCAATGTACCTCTCACATTAATTTTACATAACCTGTTCAAGTCACTTGTTACATTTATGTAGCTTTATAATTTTTTGTCTAACCTTGATGCGGATAGAGAACTACCTTTACATAGCTACTTACACACCTATTTTAATGTTATATATAAGAAAACATATTGGCAACACCATTACATAAGAAATGTATATCTCCCATCTAGGTGGGATGGATTTTAAGAATAATGGGTTCTAGGTTTAGTCCAACATGTCCTCAATTTTGGGCCAGAATTTAATTCATTGGGTTTAATTCTGGTAGGTTTGGCTAGAATTGTGTCTCGTTATGGATCTTGGAGCAAGGATATGTGATGTTCAGTGTAATAGGTGTTGGGAGGTGATGTCATGGTGGTGGCATGTTGAGTTCTTGGAGACTTGATGAGGTTTCAATCCTTGATCAGGAGATGCTTCTTCTAGTCTATTGGGATGCACGTTGGTGAATTTGGTCTATACATGGATCAGTACTTCACCAAGGGAAATCAATGACAAGCACATGAGGTTGAACATGGTTCCACTTATCAAGAAATTTCATCAAACATCTTGAGAGCATACTCTTTTGACCTTACAGTCAGTGTGTTGAAGATCCTTGAGGCCCCCACTATCTTCTTCTTGGTCAAGCAATCAAACTACATCCAGTTTAACACATTAAATTTTTAAATGGATTTTCATTTCAAATCCAATTAAATTAAATATTATTAATCCACTAAAAAAAATTAAATTCATTGATTTTAGATTTACCAATTAATTTCAAACTATTAAAATTATAAATTGTTTTTAGATTTTGTTAAATTAGTATTTGGATATATAATAATAATGAGTTAATAAAAGGAGCTAAATTTTTTTTAAAAATTATTTAAACAAAGAGTATAATTTTCAAAAATTATGTAAATGTGCGAAATTGTATAGAAAAAATTCCAAGAATGTTTTATTTAAACTAATAAAATTCTTAAATGAATGGGCTCATTTGTAATAGTGATATGATTTGAGAGCATAGTTTCCAATGACAGATAGATAATATCTTTTTGAGATACTCAACTTATTTATTTTAAATTTATAAAACATTGCGTTGAAATATAATAGGTTTTTTAAAATATAAATAAAATCAAAAAATTATTTTTAATCAAATTATTTGATTTAGATTTTCAAGGTATTTATGTTTTATTACTAAAATACTTATTTTCAATATTCACATTATTTATTTTACAATTTTTATTAAATTTATTTTAAAATGAATAAAAATGAATGAAAAAAAAATTTACATGAATATTTAGAAAAGTTAAATAAATAAGTATAATTAAATATTTAAATGGTTTGAAAAATTATATCAAGTTATATAAAATAAAATAAAATAAATTGAATTGTTAAATTATATAAATAAGTTGTGAAGGAAAGAATAATTAGAATATTGTAAAATAATATCTATTTGTGATTTTTTTTATAAGAATTTAAATAAATGACTTAATTAAAAAAATTAATGTTTTTGAATATTTTATTTGTGCTATTCATTCCAAAAAAATCAGATATTTTGTCTGATTTAAATATTTTAGTGGATTTCGATTTTTGGTTATTCTTTTTACAAGATTTGATCCCCCATTATCTCTCCCTCCATTGTAGTCTTGTTTTTTATTGTATATAAAGCCATGAAACCTGGCGATACAATCATTCCTTATTTATGTGTTCTTGTGGGTTCGTCTTGCATCGTTAACAAATTGACCTCCTAAAAAATGGTCAAAAAATCCAACAGCATTGATTCTTGCTTATGTGCTGGTAAATATATGGGTACCCGTAAAAAATCTTTTCCTTCATCCATTTCATCGTATCTATCTTCCAGTTTTCAACTGGGTTTCTTCATGCAGGGCATTTGACGATAAAGAACGACGTGATCCTCAAAGGGATAGTTCATTCAAGGTTAAAAATCTGGCATTGTGCTGTGTGTCCCAAGAGGCATGCATTTCTTGACAAGGGGCTTGTGTTTCTTGACAATGACATCTCTTGGTACGGTAACTTCACCTCCTTTAAACTTCTAATTATTTCTTCCCATCCTCAAACCATGTTCGTTGAACTTTTGTGGCACATGTGGTGGCCAATGGGCTTGCTTTTCACCATATTTATCTTCCTATTTTCAACTGGGTTTCTTCAGGCCGGGCACCTGACGATAAAGAACAACGTCTACTGGATGGTTGGTCAATAATCAAAGGGACATTTCCTTTGAGGTGGAAAACGTGGCACTGCGCTGTGTGTCCTAGGATCACAAGTACATGCCAAGCTCATGGAAGGGGTGCTCGTGATCCCCAATCCCAACAAGCTGCAACCATAGCTCCTAGAGAATGTGTTTGTGCATAAGATAGGAGGTGATCCCCATTACAGAAAAGTTGATTTCATGTCCCTTTAAGGTACTAACTCCAAGTAGGGTAGAATCAAAACTATTCCTACGGTCAATAATGTTGTTGGGTTGAATATTCTTCCATGGATTCTCCATCTAAGGACTCATATCTAGTTGAATCAAAACCCATCCTGTTATGGAAAATTTTTTTGTGCATAAGATGAGAATTTTATCGGCTATCAATAACATGAATGAGGTTTTTGCGTGGTCGTGGATTGGTATAATTTGTAGCACGAAATTG
Organism: Viscum album; assembly: GCA_963277665.1. Classification (NCBI taxonomy): domain Eukaryota; kingdom Viridiplantae; phylum Streptophyta; class Magnoliopsida; order Santalales; family Viscaceae; genus Viscum; species Viscum album. The sequence continues at coordinate 1,962,463,282 of OY728156.1, read as the reverse complement.
GATGGAATGTAGTATTTAGGTGCTTCAAAACACGAGGAGCATTTTCCCAGGAAGTGAGGGGAGGAAATGATTACTTCATTTATAATAGCTTTATTGGTCACCATCTACCCAAGAGTGGTTGGGTATTTGAGAAGTAACTCCAAAATTCAGAGAGGATGAGAAGAAATATGAAAAATCATAAATAATTTAATTGAGGGGAAAGATGAGATGCAACACAATTTTAATGAAGGCATGAGACTTTTTTCAATCTAGTAATTCAAATGTGTTTTCTTTTTTATATTAAATGTGTCAAAAAATTATCATATAATTGGTATAAAATGTATTTACAAAATGTTTATTATTAGAGATGAGAAATATTTTGCAGTATATAGGAGGCCAGTTTTGGTATGTAATAGCAATCAAACATTTAGAGTCATAGAAAAAAGGACTTTTTCATCTTGATTAATAACAACGCAGAAGGGAATCATTTAATAAAACATAGAGAACAACAAAATCTAGAGTGGGAAATGGTATATCCCCTTCTTTTTTCCTTCCTATGTATTCGTCCAATGATCAAAATGTGCTTGTATGCTCACAGGCCTACTGGTGAATCCATTTTTTTTGTTTTTTTATTAACTCATTGATTTTATAGTACCTTTTTGTGAAAAATATGGGGGCCACATAAGAGGACAGAAAAGTAGGTGAAAATGTAACGAAACTAGTAAAAATCCATGAGGTCGGTTTTCTGTCTCCTTTCTGTATGATTTTTTGCAATCATTATCCCATTATCATGTATGAATCTCATCGTGCCTTCTTATTCCTGTATGATGACACGGTATGAAAAAGGAACAAACCGAACAAATTATTGTGCTGGAGACAAACAAAATTTCAAACAAGCATCAGATCTTGAAATTGTATGCAAGAGAGGGATTATTCAAGTTCATGCATTCACTTTCATGATCCAATCCGTGTTTAGCATATAATTTTGTTTCCCGCTTAATAATTTTTTAATTTAGTTCATTTTTCATCCCCTTCCATCATACATGAATAAAATTACATGAAGAGATTTTGATAAAAGAATTAGATATTAATTAGATAAAGTTGATACATAAAAGAAAATGGTCCACCAACATCGTGGATTTTTTCATGTTTCATTATATTTTCATCATCTATTCTCTTCTCCAATGTTCCCCACATATTTTGAATATAATGGGAGAACAAAAACAACGAGTTAATAAAAAAACTAAAAAATGGCTTCACCAGTATGTCTCTGAGCATACAAGCACATTTGGTTCATTATCAAAAAAGTTTGGTATGAAAAAATTAGAGGAGATACCATTTCCCTCTCTTGATGAAGCTTTTATCACTCTATTATATTTAAGTATTCCCTTCTTTATATTTCTTTCTCATGCAGACAATGACATATTTTCTATGCTTCTAATTGTTTAATGGTTATTTCTTGCCCAAACTAGCCACCAAAATACTTCTCCTTCCTTCTAGTATCTATGAAAAAATATTCTAGGAATGAATTTTATACAAACTATTTGAAAACGTGTATTCCCATTTAACACAAAAATAATAAACATTATAATTAGTGGACTATAAAATGTCTCATACCTTCATTAAAATTGTTTTTCATCTAATCCTTATCATCAATTACATTTTTGGCTGTGTTTACATCTTTGCTCCCATCCTCGGTCTAGATTTCAAAAACACTTCTCAAATTCCCTCTCATGTATAGATGTTGACTAATAAAGCTATTATTAATGAAGTATTATTTTCCTCCCCTCCCATCCATAGGAAAATTATCCTTGAGTTTGGAAGAACCCAAACACTACCCACCAACCAATTTATCGATACCAATTATACCCATCTATAACCCCACAAATACCTCATCCATGATATCGATACAATATATAATAATCTTCTTATGCATAACCACTATCTCTACAACATGAAGAGTTTTGATTCTACTAGACTATGATCCCCCATAGGTGGTGAATTCCATGTGGTGTGTTGTGAGGTCCTCATTACCAGCTCTAGCTGAAGCCCCTCTGAGAATAGTTCAACTCCCACAATACCATGAATCATCCCACCATTATTCAATACTATGAAGAATGCATTATCCCATAAATAGATGGCCACCACAGGGATGATAATCACTAAGGATCATCATGTTCCCTGACTCAGCTAAACGAAATGACTGCGAGGGAAATTAAATTTTAAACTGATAGGACAATTAGGTAAATGAATTTCCCAATTTTTAAAATTTTCAAGAATCTATGAGCTTCTCCAATGTTAGCTCTGAGTAGAACGAACATTCACATATGTGGGAATTCAGATAGATCTTGTAATTTTAGTGATTCTCTATAACCAAATATGTCACCATTCAGGTATATAGAATTGGATAAGTAGTGATTCTGGATATATGAAATTTTTGGGCACATTGAACCCCCTAGAATATAAAAACCAACCCTTATACCTCATCTTATAGCCCTCCAAATTTAAACAGTAAATATTTCTTCATTCGATGTTGATTATCAAGGTTCTTTAATCGAATAGATGAGCAATTTCATGAGGTGATCATGTTGATTTTCCCCATTCACCAATTTTTCAACCATCTGCGAACCTCCAAATAGTTCATGGGGGAGAAAATAGGGTCTCACCATATATGGACGTTCATAAAGGAAATAAAAATATAAAAATTAATTTATTTTCCATTTTATATGGACAAATACAAACTCACTGCTCATAGCTAATGATTTTGTTTCTTTACTAGGTGGTGTGACTTCTTCGTGGAGAGCTCAAGCTCTTGGTTCCGAAAAAAAGTGTAGTGGCATGATTTTATATCTCGAGGATCCATGCAAGGTGCTTGTTCAAAATGGGGACCACCGCTTATCGTTTACGCAACCATGTTCGAAACAACGTGAAGAGTTTTTATTATAAAAGACACAAAGGGCATACCTTTAGGAGAAATGGAATCAGATTTTTTGTAATGGGGATCACTACTCATCTTATGGACAACCAAATTCTACACAATAGTAAGAGTTTTGATTCTACAGAACTCGAAGTACTTTCCATAGGGAGCCATAAAAGAATCTTGTTTGGATTGTAGATCATGGACACTACTTTTGTGAGTTCAGGGCCACTGCTGGATAGTAGGAGCTCTTCCAGTTCCCCAATGACCTCCTCATTACTCAACCAAGACTTGGGATCTTGGGACACACAATGTAGTGTGTGGGTTTCCACCTTGAATTAACTTTCCCTTTAGTACTGACCCTCCATTCAATACAAGTTGTTCTTCATCGTCAGCCCTCGATGAAGAAACCTAGTCAGAAATTGGAAAGTAAATATGATGTCATTAATGAATGACAAGATGTTTTTTTCAGTGGCCAAATATTTAAGAGGTTTCTAGACATAGGTGATAGGGATACACATGGATACATGGCCTTTTTCACCCATAATTCCATCCTTGGCCTACCAAAAATTAGAAAGCTTTGTGTTGTGATTCTGGAAATAAAGATCATCGGACATGTTTTTTGAATTGGAAGAATTAATAAAAATATAGGAGTTTTAAGGTGGTGAATTACCCATACCTAATACAACAACATGATCTATGTCATGAATCATCTATAAATGAATTTAATGCAGTCATTGTGGATAAATTCAATCCCCTTGGTTGAGATGGAGCTTAACTGAGATGGGATTTTTACTCTCATATGATGAGTTTGACATCTGATCCCTCGATTCAGATAGGATCTGGGGGTGTGTGTCCAAAATTATATATTGTATAAGTACTTGGATAATTAAAGTGTCACATGTGTATCCCTTATGATAAACAACATGTGTTATATTGTTCAATTATATCAGTATATACATTGAGAATAGAGAACTAATGAGTTTAATATTCGAAGATGATGTGATTCATGAAACATGGTCACTGTATGTCTTGGAAAAGTATAAAATATTATTATTACCATTTTCATATGATTCATAGTGGTGGAAACAAGAATATATATACATGTGTTTGATGGAGATTATTCTGGATCCCTTTATTACTTGAGTAACATTGACATTTTTCTAGAGGTCACTCTTTTCAAACATATGTAGATAAAATTATTTATATTTATTGTCAATTATATAAATTCCCATAGGTTTACACAATGTGTTTTATAGAATGGGGATCTAGTTTGAAATAGTGAACTAATCTAAAATTGTTTTAGTCTTAACCCAAAAGTGGTTTGGATGAGTCTTCATAAGGTATTTCATATGATGTGATACTAGGTATTGTTAATGATATATTTCCAATAGTTTTTGGGAAGATATAAAAAATGAGTTTTGGATATGGTTTCATTAGTTGTTATATATGATAAAATATAAGTCGAAATGGTACAAGTTTTATTAAGCTTTAATACATTTGTGATATTAATGGAGATATCCCCAAATTTATTTCATTTATGTGATGTCTGGCTATATCATGTGCTTGGAATATCAAGATACATGCATGGAATAATTTTTCATGAATGATAATACATTTTGATCAAATGAAAAACTAAATATTTAGCGTGTTATTATTTTATTAGTTCAACTGATTTGAAGCATCATTTATTATAGGTTTACATGATATATATTAATATACTTGATTTTAAATTCATGAAATGAATGCATTGGCCGTGTAATTTACTCTTGTGATATAAACACATTAGTAAATTTTGTTTCAGTCAAAGAGTGTTTTCAAATATATATATATATTATTGATAGTTGATGGTAGTGGTTTTTCGGTGTTTCCTCATTCTAGGTCAATAATCCACGACCTCATAAAATATTTTATCACTCTCCTTTATATATAATGGTACTAGAATACTTTGGGGAAAATTTGAATCCATTATGTATGGAAGAAGATTCATATCAGGTCATGGATGCACTACAGAGGTATGATGATTTTTTCTTTGAGAATTTGGCGATCTTTATAAAACTTATCATAATAATACCAAAAGGGATCAGTGGATCTTCTAAGTATGTTATAAAATTGTACTGTATTCTTTATTTTAGTTTTTATGTAAGTTTTATATTTCATTCATTGACCTCCCTAGAATACGGTTTTAATTTCGTCCACTTCTTTTGAAAAATTTTATTAGACACATACAAAACACTTCACCAATAGCATGTTCATCCATGGAAACATCCATAATATCAAGGGGTAAATTAAACATCATGCTCGACTGATGAGATAAATGAAAACCCACTCTAAATTGATCTTTTTAGAGTTGTTTATTTTGAATCATATCTCTATTGATAATTTAATGAGTAATCCTCACAATAATGTGATGGGTGGGTGATACTAAATATAAATCCCATTCCATTTCACCATGAATAATTTTGTATCATAATAAGGTTATCGATAGTTGATCTATCCACAATTAGAAAAAACTGCTATAAAAGAATATATTACCTGGGGTATGGAATGTTCTTGAGGGGAATGGAAATCCCCAAATCTAGTGGGGACTAAGTCTTCATGTACTATTATTTTATCTATTATTGGTTAACATTGACACCTTTGTATGTACTTCTTAATAAAACCCTTAATTGGTAATAATTTATTTTAGAGATTCTATTTATGTCTGAATATCATTCATTATCTTATTTACATCCCCATGTGACTTTGAATTTTCAAAATATTCTCAATGTGACACTCCAAAACCATCACATTTAACATGGCCATATTTTTTGGAACGGTTAAATCTATTGTAAGTAGTCTCTCTTCATGTACAACTATTAACGATTATTATTTCTAAACTATATGAAAACAATGAAAATATAAGTAGATATTTTATATAATTTTTTTGTAAATAATAAAAAATAACTATTATTTAATACATACTCGTGATTCTTATTCTTTTTGTGTCATATCATAAACCATTTTTCCTTTTTTATATAAGCCTACATCCATAGCATATTATGTGGGATTGAAGAAGAGTTATATTTTAGATAATCAATATGTATATAAAAAATGATTGTAATTATGTCGTTATTTTATATCACATAAAAAATTTAATATAGATTTAAGTTAAATACAATTTTTTCAAGTGAGGTACATTTAATCCTAGGTTTATGGTCGGGGTACATGGGTTTAAATGCACACTGTTTATTCTCATCACCAAATTTATGTTTCATAAATTTATAATTTTGAATAAAATAGAATAGAATAAATAATTTCAAATAAAATATTATGAATTATAATGTACATGAAAGGATTCATATTCGGGATAGTTAATGAATGAATTTTATTTTTCTTGTTTTATCATTTGTGCAAAAACAATTGGTAGTTCAGGTTTTACATTCCCCTCAGTATCCTTGAGATATTGTTATGTCTGAGGTTTTTAAAAGTATCCATAATAATTTTTAGTGATAAATAATATAAATTTATTAAAGATAATATCTATATTAAAATAATCTATATGGGAAAAAGAAAATTTAATCAATATTTCATTCTATGTTTTTCATTAAAATAGAGAAAGTATATCACAATGTTACCATAATGTCTTTCCAAATGATTTCTTTCATTACAAAAAAATATTAGTGCCACTTATCTAATTGAATCAACATATTCATTTGATTTGTGACTGAAATGTAACTAAGAAAAATTGACTTGTTGGGTTCAACATGTTAGTTGCAATGATTCCACCCAACCTCAAATTTTATTACTTTCCTTCTTGCCTTGATATATTTTGATAACATTGTGTGCTCCTATACTCTTTTTTTCATCCACATATTGTTCATGTTGGAATTGGTGTTCTAGAAAAAAAATTGGTACTTTTCATTACATGTAAATTAAAATAATTGAGTATTAATAAAGATATTATAATTACATATTTTTTATTTTTCAATATGATATTAATGTAATAATTTCTTATATTATATATTTCATTGAAAAGGCCATAACTTTTCCCTACTATGACGAGAAATTTGAAATGACATTATGATATTCTTAAATATAAATCTATGGTTTGATAACATTCTATAATGGGATAAAATGAATGTTGACTATCAGGTATAAGTACCCATATGAATATAATACATTTTCTCATTAAGTTAACCATTTTTAATATCTAAGATGGGAGATTATTTGAATAGAAATACCTATTGTAATTCCACATGTATTTGTCTCACTGGAATTTCTTATATGTGAGAATGTGTGATGGTAATAAAACATTAAGATTTTTATTAATTTATGAAATCATTCACATACTTTGATGTACTGACCAAAAATGTGATTCTTTACATTCATAGGAAGTATGGTACACTGGGTGTTCCATGAATGAAATGTTATTAATGAATACTTTGGGGAATAATTTTTTTCTTATATATTTATATATGTTGTTATCTTAACCCCTTGATTGAAATAGAGACATGACATTAAATTCCATGGTCATTGGAGAAGAATGATTTTCTTTCAAATGTGAATGAAAGCTATACTGGGAAGATAGGTTGGTGACACGGGTAACTTGTTTAATGAGGTATCATGATAAATTGATTATATTACATGGAATGTTATTATTTGTGGTAGTCAACATTATGGCATTAACTTATTTTTCATGATTTCTATGACCTATTTCTAGATAGAAATACTGGAATTGAGGAAAGACAACATAATGTCAATGATAAAGAACCATAATGGTTCATACAATATGTTCCAATATTGAACTTAGTTAAATTCTATTTAAATTTAATTATTGTAATAAATATTATTCTTAATACATTAGGGATCAAAAAAATTAAATAAATATTTACTCAAAAGGTAATAATGTCATTATTTAGATATATTATATTTATTTTTTGAATGGATAAATATTTATTTAGGTATTTGATAAATTTCAAGGAGGGATAGGGGTAAAAAATGTGACTAGAAATAAATATTAATTTTTAAGCTAGTGAAATAATATTTTCCATCACACTAATTTGAGTAAGACATGATATAATAATATTATTATTATTATTACATGGAATGGGGTCATATAATGTTTAATATATATTTTTAAGGAGTGTTTTTGAATTAAATAATATTTTAACCATAACCCTCTCTTTATAAATACACTATTATTTATATTGTGGTTTTGTTTCAAAAGACCATCCCCATTTTAAATATCTGTAGAAGAAAAATTACATAGACCCTGGAATTCACCAAAATAAAGTCGTGAAATGTGCCACCTAATTTACAGATATACCAATGATAGAGAAACCATATGAAGAGAAAAATGGTTCCAAATACCTGATGTTATCAATAATAGACCTAAAAGTATCATAGATAGCTTAAACATTATCCAATGCATTGATAATAACTGGGCAGTCAGATTCGACCACCATATTTCTTCATCTGTGAGAACTGGAGAACTCCACACCATACCAAATAGACATATATAGGTAGTCTATCTTGTAAAACCCATATAATTTAAAACAATAATTAAATATCCTGCATGATCAGAGATAATATCCCCTAGGCCAACATTACCTTCTCTAAGTAGTGCAGGATTACTGTTTATTTTATAGACTCTCGAAGGGGGAGGTAGCCTACTATATGGGGTATGTGGTTAAACCAATGAAGGAAGATGAACCCTTTCATTGTTCCAATGATAAATCCATTTTCCATCATATCTATATATACTCTAACATATTTGAAAATTCATTCGAACAAAAAGTCATTAAATAAGAACTGGATAATCCAGGCACATAAGAAAAACCCCATAATAGTTTGCACTAGATGAAATTTGAGACACTCCAACACAAAAATGATCTCATATTTGATTAATATATATAGAGAATTATCCTTCTCCACACATGATGTCCAAAACCTTGTATCTTAAGGAAAAGAGAATATTGCACAAAACTCATTTTACATAGAGGTCCCAAAAAGAGGGCATGATATTTTCTAAAAAAAGTATTGATCAGAAAGGTTATCATAGGTGTGGAGGATACATTTACACATTTTAAATAGAAGAGTTTGTAATTAAAATTTACCTTTCATATTCAAGATATACATCCATTTTTGAAACCCTATAACAACTTCTTGTGTGAAGCTATTCCCAAAACCTATGTGAACTGAGTAGGAGCCATAGATCTTGAATTTCCAGTATTGCATATCTGGTCCCACTCTATGAACCACTAGAATTGCAATAATAGCATTTAATATATACTCATTAAACCAAATTTCAAGATTCTGAAAATTCAATCCACTATGGTCATCAACTAGAAGATCCTTCATTGAAGCCTACTCGAGACCAGGTTCAAGCTTAGAAGTGTTCTTTATTCCAGCAAAATCATTCACCTATGTATCACTCCTAATTTTAACCATTCTATCGATAGATATTAATCAATAAATCTCATATTTTCCAATAAATTTAGATCCCCAGATATTACTCACTAAAAAATATCATTTTAAAACATGGAATGAAGGATAAAAAATCACTGTGGGGGAAATATTTTTCTTTGAAAATATTTGTGCACAATCTATATGTTCCCTATAAAAATGAAGACCTTATTTGGATAGGAGGGAATTGTTGAACAGATTATTTTCTTGAAGACCATACCACTATAATCCTTGGTTGACAAAAGCTTCACCCATGATATCTAGTGTATGTTAGTTTTTTCATTAGAACTACCCGACCAAAAAATTAACAAGGTATGAATAGATTTTGTTAATAATGAAATATGGGAGGTTGAATAGAGACATCGTGTAATATTGAATTTCTTGATTCACTAATTTAAAAAGAACCAAATTTATGAACCTATAGAGTTTCTTTTTGGACTATCCTTGGATTTCACAATGAAATTTATCTAGGTTGATCGAGAAGACTACTCTTTTGGGGTGCCCAAATACAATCAGGAGATACAAATACTTTTTATATTTTCCACAATCTTGATGCAACACAAACTATTGATGGTATATATCATCACATATTGAACTACCTAACTAAATTATGTCTATGATTTTCTATGGTAGAAACATTTGAAAGAGGATTTGGTAAAATCACCAATGAATTTTATAATTTCATATTATTCCTACAAATTTTATATTGAAAAAGGAAGATAATAATTAGTGGAAAATAATCAAGTAATGTGGATACTACACTGACAATCCTTATCCCAATTATTGAGATCGTCTAATGTTTCCTTCGATAAAAGACGAGAGAAAACATCGGAAAAAAGGAGAAATGAGTAATGGGAAAGGGGCTTAACATGATACAATCCTCTAGTTGGTTTGAAGTTCATTTTGAGATAACAAATGCAATTTATTTTGAAGGAAACAGACTTGTCACAACTCATGGTCGCACTCATCCATTATTATTTAAATCCTAGTTTCCACATCACCACTTCTAGGAAATCATATTCCAACTATTTATATTTTTTTCATATCCAATTTCATTTACAAGGTCACCTTCATAGAAGAACAATGAGTTTTTATAAAATTTAAGATTTAACAAGGAATAATGAAATTGTCTAAAAAAAGTATACTAGGTATAAAATCACTCTAATTATAAAATATAATAGAGGGAAAGAAGTTTAAAAAATGGTGGAAGAAGAGTTTGGATAAAATCAATTAGACTACATAGCACAAGATGATATGCCTAAAATCATTAATTTTCACTTGGATATTGATTTTAATGATAAAAATAATTAGAGTTTCATAGACCTTTTCTATACTAATGGAACCTTCCCATAAACCATACATCAGTATGATAATGTAAGACTCAAAATATGCAAAAACCACTTAAAAATAACGCATGGTATCCATTCAGACCAAGAACCTTTTTTGAATGTATTATATTAATGGATGAGACAATATACTCTCCAGAAATGTCTAACTCCAGCTCTAAAGTAATTACCTCTACAACTTTTGGATCAAGACAATTTAGGGGGTCCCCCAGGGGGAGCCACTCTAAGAAAAAAAAGATCTATATAAAAGAACTCAATCAGATCCCAAATCTTAACCCCGTAATATTTGAAGCTTTCATACCCTACCTACAATTATGAAATGATGTTATTTCATATTTTTGATAAATCCTTTTGATGAAATTACTTGGTATTCTAGTCACCCAATTTGACAAAATCCTCCTTTGATCATATAAACCAAAAGATTTATTTTTCTGTAAAGGCCTCATCCAGATCCTTTTCAAGATTTACATACTCATGCTAGGAAATATCATAAGTGGGTTCCTTATAATATCTTATGATTTCTATATCAAACTAGATTATTCTATGATCGAAGTTCTTGTATTGCTATTGATACCAGCATTACAGTTATATAGCCAAGAATTTAGTTTTATCAATGATATGGTCTAGATAATATGACTAATTAGATTTTACCACTTCCCTATAGATATTATTATAATTCCACATGCATTCAAAACTGAATCCTCATAGTGGAATTTCTCACTTGGGCTCCACCTGTGACTAGAGAAAAATTGGACGATGATCAGATGAAACCGAACGGTAGTTGGAGACCTCTTATCTATAGAACATAAATGCTTAGTATCTTGACACCAAAAACCTGTTAAGATGTTCATATAAACTAGATTTTAGGAAAAATCCATCAAATAAGATAAATAGAATCCCTAAGAATCCCATATATCTTAGACCTGAGTGAAACTGGTAGAACTAGAATCTTTACATGGAAGAAAACCTTTTCTTGGAAAAAACTTTTTTATCATGGTGTTGAGGTTGTCATTGAAATTCCCAACAAAGATAATGGAGCTTGAATTTTATTTTTGATAGATTTCATCAGCTTCCACGATCTCCACTTTTCAGATACACCTATCTAGCTATAATAACTAATGAAGTTCCATTCAGATTTCTAAGCTTCATGAATCGAAAAGGAGATGTGGTTTTGGGATAAAATGACCACTATAGAATCCGATTACTATGTCCACATGATTCAAAGTACACCTTCAGGTGATGACTATCCAACCAAGAGAAATTTAAAAAATTCATATTTCAATGTTATCCAAATCATTTCCTTACTTTCAAATATTGTCATGGATAGATAGAACATATCAGGGCCATAATAGGAGCTCCATTAATGGAGCATACAAACTGATCACAAGTTTCCAATAACATTAATATTCTAGAATAAGAGTTTTATGGTTCTAGGTGGTGTTATTTTGAACTATCCTTTTCCTCTATCAGGTAGTTAAACACATCACCCTCTAATAGCTTTGAGTGTTTCTAAGAACACGATAGAGCTTCATCCTTAGAGCCTCCACAAGTATTTTATTTATACATATTTTATATTTTATTTTCTCACCATTATTTCTATTCCTATTACGTCACATTCATGTTTCCATAAATCACTGTTCAACCAATATCACGCCAAGACGATATTCACATAGGACTCGAGTAACCGACCTCAAGGTAGGATAGCCTAGAAGTTCCTCGTCAACCAGAAAAGTGGCATCCATAAATTCCATCTTAGTTGAAACATTACCCTAGGATAAGGAAACCTTTGTTGCATCTAGTGCTTCTAGGACATGGTAAAACAATCGGTGGTTTGGGATAGGTCCTATTTTATGGTGTAGAAAATCATTTTGAAAATTTTTTTATGGAGGGAAATAATCTACCAATAAATTTTTCCAAGCCTCGACATCATTTTTATCCTAATCCTATGATCCTTCATCCAACATCCTAGGGAGAATATACCCATCAACTGATGGGACTTAAAGTCACATGTTCATTTGAAAAGGGTAATAAAAACTCCCAGTTTCATTCAATACTATTAATATGAGATTTTGAATTTTTTTATGCTTTTCTCTATCAATTTGTTTTTAGCATTAAAAGTGGGTGGACCACCAAATAAGTTTTTTAATGGCATGTGCTATATTATTATGTAAGCTACTTATTCAGATCATGTTTTTTTTCAAATCCTTTACTACATGTCCAATGAGGCCGCGAAAGAAACTAAAATATTGGATTTTTCAAATTAAAATGACACCAATATCTTGGAGTCTAGATGTTTTAAAAATGACCCCAATATAATGAGATGTTTGATGTCCACCATACCATTTATTTTCACCATAGGACCCCACAAAATTAAATCTGAAACATCCCATTCTATAAAATATCTAATGGTAATACCATTCCCACATATAACTTGATCTATCCTACCCATAAATGGGATACATTTTACCTAGATCCAGAAGGGGATTGACAGAATTCTATATCATGATGTTAAACCCATTAGCCTTGTTATTTGTCACAATAATATGATTATAAAAATACATAGGACTTCGGTCAAAATGTGTATCTTTATATATTCCTATGAAATTAAAAAACAATCATCCTAGGATTTATTTCCTTGATATAATATCTCTTTTCCAGCCACTGTATCGACTGAAACATATTCCTCAAGGTGTTCATGTTATAGGGTCTGTAAGATGTGAATCTCCGCACCAAGGGGAGGAAGAGAAATTTACAAGGCCCTCTATCCTCCCTAGAACAAAATTCAATATTTGATTTATCAAAAAACACAATGAAATATTATTTACATTATCTCAGGTCATTCATTATAATTTATACCTTTAAATATATCAAATTAAATATTTCAAAATAAACTATCCTTAAATGATGTGTTAATAAAAAACACAAATAATATAGTTTACAACTATTGTTATGGTAATTATTTAATAACACTATTTCAGATATGATTAAATAATGTTAATCATTCATTACTATTATTTAAAATGGTAATTAATTTTATTAAACATTTAATTGGGTTATTAATAATGGTATCAATTTAGGAACATTGTTTAGATTACTTAATATTCGTAATTTTATATAATTCATTTAACCATTAACTTAATATATCTATTTAAATAAATATTAATTATATAATTAATGTTCATTATCTTATAAAATGTTCTACACAAAAATACTATGATTTTACAATATTTAGATAATCATTTCATAGATATACATATTTTTCTTTTATTACATGTTAGTTAAATATTGGATTTATAAATGAATTCTAAATTCAATTCCATTTAAAAAAATTTCTAATCCATTATTAGTAGTAAAATTAATTCATTTTAGATATACTAATTAATTTAAATTTTTTTAATTTATAAATAATGCTTAAGGAAATTAAATAAGTATTTCAATCTATAATAATATTGAGTTAATAAAAAGTGAGGAAAAATAATTTATAATTTTTTATAATTTGTTATAATTTTCCAAATACTAAATAAATGTGTGAAATTGTAGAAAATTATTTTTTATTTTTACGTAAGAATTGATTATTATTTCAAATAAAATTATTAAATGAATTGAATATTTAGTAATTGTGAAATTATTTGACTAGATACTTTCTAATGATGAGAGATAATATGTTTTTAATTTAGTGTGTATATATATATTAGGTATATATATCTATTCTATGTAAATAATTTAATTTAATTTAATACATTCAATCTTAATGATGTGTAATAATTTGAAAATAATATTTGAAAAAAATACAATAAAATATATATTTTCATATATATTAAATTCCAAAAAATATATAAATGAAATATTTTAAAAAATAAAGATATGTGGCTGAGGAGGTCTATTTAATACAAATCTTAATAAGTGTTTATGCATTATTATACACCTTCATGCATGTTGCACAAGAATTGATAGATCTCTAGGGACTAGGGATACCTTGGGAAGAAGAGATAAGATGGTTTATGGCCTCCAATGATATATATATAAGTACTCTTTAGCACTTAAGTGAGTTACGATCGATTTCTTATTGTGTCACTAAGGGGTGGGGAAATTGTTTAATCAATCACGAGGCTATATGTGGGGCATATGGCATGAGATGAGATTCAGGTGGCCAATGATTGGGTTCTTAGGGATAATTGGATAGATGAGGGAGGATTTAGCCAACTGATGAGTGAGTGACACCCACCTGAGGATGGTCTGAGGCTTGATTAGTATTTTGAATGAGATGGGTCCATTTAGACTAGACATGATTAGACAAAGAGTCATTTCATCTAAGTAACAGACAAATAGATCTTCCTTAGAAGATGTGACATGAGACCCAAGTGTAGGGTTTGGGCTTGCTCAGGACTTGGCGTCAGGATTCCAAGCTATTTAGAGTGTACGACATGGGATAGTCATGGGGTAGCAAGGTAAAGCATGATGAGAGAGCACAATGGGAAGAACTAGATCTTGTGGTATGTGTTGAGATTTCCTATGGGTTTTGGTGTCACTGAGGGGTCAGGTAAATGTGTTGGTATTAATGAGAAGAGATTGTGATGGGTATATAGGACCCAATAGGTGCCCTAACAGGTGAGGTGGGATGTGTTCATAAAAGGGTCTATATCTTTAAAGACTAGTGTCATGGGATCAACTAAAGAGATGTGTAACCATCTATGGCCACGTTTACTTGTTGTTCCCTCCCTAGAAATTATGGGGATGGTTCAATGTGCTTATTACCTCCTTAGAGTCCTTGGGGATGGGTTGGTATACTTGTAACCTCCACAGAGTCTGCAGGTATTAATTGGTATTCTTGTAACCTCCCTGGAGTCCAGGGCGAATGGGTCGGTATGCTTGTGATCTACCTTGAGCATATAGGGATTGGTCAATGTGGATGATTTACCCTACCTAAGATTCTTGAGTAATGAATGTGACCCCCAGGAGGGACTAGGTCATGGGATGATGTGAGATGAGACCAACGGACCATACCTTAAGTGATCAAGCATTAGGTCATGTTGTAGATGTGTGAATGCAATCAGTTCTTATGGGTGACATGTTGAGTTTTGGATTCAACAAAACCTTAAGACTTATTTTTTGGATTGGGTGTATTTATGATGACCTGAGATGATGTGGTGTGGTGGAATCCAATATAGAACTATTGTAGGTATGATTAGGTGTCATGGTGGACTGGTAAGCACACATTGACCATACATGTAGGGAGTCGTGGGGACTTATAAATTTTATGTCTTTGCTGATGGGATTAGGAATTCCTTTAGTTTAATTATCTTGTCAATAGGTGATAAGTTGCTTCATCAGGTTGATAATGATTCCATTAATGCCTTAATTTTTTCTAATCATGAAACTCTATATATGAATAAAACACTATAGTTATCTTTCTACACAAAAATATTGATTTGTATTGATTTCATATTAATCCATGAAATGCTTCGAGGACTAATATCAATGAATTTAATGAAACCGTTCTTGATTTATATAATATATAATTTATGATGGATAATTTCGATTTGACTATCATACTACCAACCTAATAATATGATAAAAGTAATTCATTTAAAGATTCAATGGTGTATGGTAAGGGTTACATAAACCTATAAGAATTTAAATCTATCTATTTTTTAAAGATATTCAAACTAAAAACCTACTTCGTTTAATAAGGAATTTGAGGGGCTTAATGCCTAGGGTAATCTTGAGAAGAGAGGTAATGAGGGACTTAAGATAAATTTTCATAGATAATTAGGGTTTGAGGTAAATAAATATAATAATTCCATTATTAAAATCCTATTCAAATTTGAAGGAATCAACCTAGAGGAACAATTCTAAGAAAAAACCAATAACAATGACAATTAGTTGTTCATTGAGAAATATTTTTAGACTGTTGATATTTTAATTTTTTGTCTTGATGTTGTGAGTGATAAATGATCCATGGATTTTGATTTTTCTTTTCATATATGTCACAAATGTGAGTACTTCACTGATACGAGAGAGAATGAGAGTGTAAAGTTTTACCTAGGAAATAAAAAGGGCTATAAAATAATGATTATAAAAATAAACCATCTATAATTTCATGAATGGTCAGTCAAATCCTTTGTGGAGGTTAGGTGCGTGCCTAATTTTAACATGGATATTATTTACGTTGGTGTCTTAGAACAAAATGGGTATTCATTTAGGTCAAATTCAGAGAGTCATAATATCTCTAAGGGTAAATCACTATTCTGATAGGAACACTCACCAATAGACTATATGTATTAAATGGTATGAATACAATGAAACAATTAAATACAACTCTCTCCCCCATGTAAAATAAAACAATGTTTTGGCATAGATGATTATGAAAAAACAGTTCAAATGTGATGAATGAACTAAGAAAGAAAGTGATTTTAAATGTTGTAACCGTAGACATTATTCCCTTTCTTGAATACCATGATCTTTATATGTCCAAAAAATTTATTTTTAATAGGTCTACATATATTGATAATTCCCCTTTACAATATGAAAATCTTAAAACGTGGTTTTCCTCCAGAACTACTTATCGTAGTGGGGGCCAGTACTATATTAACATTAATAGTGAATAATATTCTACAGTGTGGATTTATGTAATCAATCAAAAATATGAAACCTTTGAAACATTCAAAATTTGTATGTTCTATTTTGAAAGTGAAACTGGAAACAAACATAAAATCATTATAATTAATAATGGTCTAAAATATTTATGTAACACCGATATAGAATATTTTATTTTCTAATGTATTATTTGACACAGGGAAATTATAGATACCCCATAATAGAAACTCCTAAAAGAGTGTATTAATAATATTAATTATAACGTGTGAGAAGTATGATATTATATTATAGTCTTTTTAATTCCTGGGAAGATGTTTCTACTGCAACTGTCTATCTGATCAATAGATCCCCCTCTAGTTCCATTATTTTTAAAAGCCCTGATTTTTTGTGGACTGGTTCACCCCAAGTTTATCACATCATAGATTTATTTTTCTTCCAATTTTCACAGTTGGACTAATAAACTAGATCCTAGGAATATGATGTCTGACTTTTTGGGATACCCACTTTGTATCAAAGTTTAATTTATTTGGGAAGATAATCATCGTTATCAGAAATTCACAATTCAACATGATTTTATTTCTCTGAGGCTTATGCTTCTAAATATACCTCTTTTTATCTTTCCCAGTCTCATCCATCTAAACCTATAGGTGTTGAAGGTATATTAGAGCCTCATATTTAACTTGAACTGAAGGTTTTATTCACTAAAATACCCGAACTATCTCACAATTAAGAATAACATGTTAGTGAATTTTAACATTTTTTTAGGTTGAGAGAGATTGTGATATGAGATACTACAAATTGATTCGTAATATGACTTGAAAAATCATTAGGCCTCCAACCCGGTCTTCCAAGGTTGGTGTTTCTACCTTTGACAATAATAAAGGTTTTTACTAGGTAGTGATGAACAATAATTTTTGAAATAAGATCCTAAGTATGATGAATCTAGGTAGATTCCTAACATCATGAGAGATGAAATGAACTATCTTCTTTTAAATGAAACCTAGATAATTGTTATCAAAACTAAATAGAAGTAAATTATACATTTTAATTCAATTTTTATGAAGAAATAAGAAAACTCCATTGAAAAGAAAATTATTTATAAATCTATAATTTTGGAATATGGATTCCTAAAATAAGAAGGGATTGATTATAATGATATTTTTCACCTGTTTTTAATACCTCTTCCATTATATTATATTTTTCCTATTCGTCCCCAAATGATTTATATGTTGAATAATTTGATGATAAAACAGACTTATTGCATGGTTTGTAAGATGAATTTTTTTTAATATGAGACCACATGATGGGTTTTCGAAAAAATTTAAAATAAATAAAGTATAAATTTTAGTAAAATACATGTATGTCCTTAAGAAATAATATAGACAACGGTATAAATAATGGATTTCTTTTCTACTAAAAAATAAATTTTCTAGAAGTTCATATGATTCTAATGTTTATTTAAAATCACTCAATATTGATTATGTTTCTTTATTTCTATATGTTTATGACATTATTATAGTTTTAAAATACTCTTGATTAATAAATCATATGAAAAAAAATTACATAATTCTTTGGAAATGAAAAGTTTTTAGGAAACAAATAAAATCATTGGTATAAAAACCACTCTGGATTGAAATGCCAGTGTATTATACATTCACAATATCCTTTTGTTCATAAAGTGTAAGAAAGGTATTTCCTAGAACATATGAATCTTTTTAGTGTTACTTTAGGTCCCCACATAATTTTTACCTTATCCCAATCCCCTTACAGTTATTCTGATAATTATTTTATGATTAAAAATGTTTTTGTAAACACAGTGGGTGGCCATATGTATTACATGATATTCCCTTGCATGGAAATATCATTTATTGTTTTTACCATAAGAATGATTATGTAAAGTCCTATATATAATCCTTGGTATCAATTAAAATATATATTCATTTATGTGTCCATCTCTTCTAATTTTTTCATTTGTTTCGGTAAAATGGATTCATATTTCTAAGATATCATCAGCTTCATTAAATCAGATTATGCTAAAAATATAGATACTCGTAAATATATAACTTTTTATGTATTATTTTTCTTCAAAGGTCCCAATTCATGGAAATGTAATTTTAAATCCATTGCTTACCTTTCCAATACCACGGAAAATACATAGTATTAACCATAACAATGAAAGAATCAATTTGGATGATTGGATTTGTTGAATAATTATATTTTTCTTTTGGTAATACAGAGGTCTTTAGTGATAGTTAGTTTTTATTACATATTTTTAAAAATAATTGTTTATATGGAATATCATTGTTCATAGGCATTAGTTTTAATTTTTTTATGGTTTTCATTGAAACTAGGACTATATGTTTCATTAAGATACATACTTCGTAAAATCTCGTCGACTATTTGAATAAAACTATTCAATTGTTGATGATTATTCATTATTTAGATCTTACAAATGTAGTCACATTTCAAATAAATAGGAGGTGCGAACACCATATTTTGTTATTATTTCTATTACAAAGGTGGAGGTTTTGTAAATTTTACATGCATGTATATATTTGTTTACTGTCAAATAGATTTTTTACAATTCTTGGTCTGAATTATTATTCGGATTTCATAATTTACATTAATGTGTTCCATTGTTAAAATGTTGTTTACATTTCATAGTTTTATTTTTTCCCTTGAAATTTTTTTAACATATCTTATACATCAATATTTTTTCAGAAATTTTCCTTACCCCAAAACTGGATCCCACATAAATGTAACTTGTGTAAAGTCTACTTTCCCATTACATGAGGGAAAACCAATTGATCTACCATTGAATAAGGTTAAGTCATCTATTAATATGGGAAATTTCTTCTAGTTTAAGGGGACTCCCTAGCTTGTGTAAGGAT
The DNA here is from genome assembly GCA_963277665.1 of Viscum album. NCBI lineage: Eukaryota > Viridiplantae > Streptophyta > Magnoliopsida > Santalales > Viscaceae > Viscum > Viscum album. The sequence continues at coordinate 1,962,443,105 of OY728156.1, read as the reverse complement.
ACCCTCGCCACTCTTAAGGGTACATCCTATTTTGAATACGGGCACTCCCTAGTTTGCATAAGTGTTCTACCTTGGCTCGTGTAAGGCTAACCCAGAATGTGGAAGGGTAATTCCTTGGATCACATAAGGGTATGCTAGATTTTTTAAGGGTATTGTATGGATCAATTAAGGGTAAAAATTCTCATATACGGGTAACCTTGGAGAACTCAATGGTAATTCGATCTGTGTTACATTTTGGTGGTGAATCCCCTACCACATCATGGTCATCCAGTCAAACAATCTCTTGTATATTAGTTTTCCACATGGCCTGAATCATGTATTGTCTTCCTAGATCTCGATCATTTCTCCCAACATCATTATTCCAACTCAGGATCCTCCTAAATTATTTGTTGTTTTTATTCACTAGTTCAAGAGAGGATATTTATAGTGAATGTTTTATTTCTAGTTGAAATATATTGAGAGTATCCTGAAAGGGATCATATTCATGATTTATATAGTTCGTTCATGTAGATTGACTTCATCATCGCCCACCTGGTCTAGGGATCTAGTGGAGAGTGGTGTAGATTCTTTACCTTCATTGTGATATGTCCTCATGTGAAGGAATACATCTATATCATGAACACCATTTGAACTTTTCTAGTTTTTGGTATGAGAACATAGAAATATAAGATGTTTATTCCACTTTACAATTTTAACTTCTTCTCATGTATTTTATTTTTTATCCTTCAATTCATGTGGGTAGTGTGAGTCTATAGAGGAAGTCATATTCCAAGATCCATATGTTAGATTTCATCACTTCCATATGGTCTAGAATGACTTAATCCTAGAATATATTTTTTGTACTTTACTTATTTCATGTCATATAATCTGTTGATTTTATTTCTTTACTAATAACAATATTATGGGGGCTTTATTATAATGAAATTAGGTATATATTTGACTAAAAAATTTGAAAAACAATTACATATATTAAGTGTCTTGGTCATTTTATATGTAATACCACATAGACAAATCCCTTAACATCATTTATAGTTACAAACAAATCGGTTGGTGGGTCAACATTTCTTATGTTCTTGTCCTGATAGAATGTGAAAATGACCCTCATCATTTCACTTTCATAGTCTTTCAATCAATTTTTCATTTTATTGCCTCTATCGTCCATCCTATGCACATTTCCTAATAATATATGGAGGTTTTTTAATGTAGTTAATCTAAATGAATATATATTTATTCCATGATTCATTTGTATGTTAGCTTATATATTGTCTTGATAGTTGTGAGCCATAACTATTGTGCAACCATATCAACCCAAATAATAACCATACAAACATTTTTCATTCCTGTGAAATGATACCGAGGACATGGTGTCTTGAATTAATTGAGTGAAGTCAATGTTGCAGATGTATGAAGAAAAAAAAATTCAATTTTTCATTTGGACAATGTTGAACTAGTGTTATGTATGAATCAATGAACAAGTAATTATAGTCAAGTAAAACCCACCCTCTAGGTGTTTATATTTTTTCAGGTGCCCTAAGTTACATCATGTTGAGAATAATGATAACATTTCAATAACATTGGAATTAAATTTGACCCTTTTTATAGTAAAATTGGTTTTATAGAAAAAAAAAATATTTCAGAAATAATTTCCTGACAATGTGGTATAACGCTATTGTAACATGTCTATAACTATATACAAACGAACATAGTGGATTATATTATAGCATTGAAATAGGTATTATTTTGTTTCATGGTGGCCTGGTTATCTCACATTGACCAAACACACAAGTATTCATGGTTTCCTAATAATGTTGAAGTCCCTATCAATGTTCTAAGGATTGCATGTAGTTTAGTTCTCTTGACATGAGGTGATAATGTACTTCCTTGGGTGTCTAGGGAATCCACTAATACCCAACTCTGGTCTAAACATGAAGCTTTATATATGGAGAATCCTTATCAAGATTGTTACACAAGAAGATAAAATTGTATAACTTTCATATGCATCCTTGAACTGTGGTCTAGACTCTTATTGATGATTTTAATAAAATCATTCTTGATTTATCTAATATAGAATTTATGTTGGACATAGGGGATTTTAATATCATACTTATGACATATTTATATGATTCATATAATTCATTTATGTATTCAATTATGTATTATTTGGGTTCCTAAAACCTAGAAGATGTTAAATCTACCTTGTTGTCTAAATAGATTCTAAAAAAGAATCCTAGTTTTATTAAGAAGGAATCTAATGGTATTAATATATATGGTAAGTTTGAGCATAGAGGGAATAATAGAGGTAAGAGGTATCCTTTGAAATGATCAAGGTCTATGGGTAAACAAAAAGAATTACTCTATTACAAACCACCTGGTCAAATTAGTTGTAATTATCCCCAAACGAACTATTCTAAGATCCACACTAATATCAGTAACCATTGGTTGTTAATTGAGAAATATTTAGATAATGTTAATGTTATAAATGTCTATAATAATTATATTAGTGCTGAAGGGGTCCTATATTTAGTATTTTCTATTCATAAATGTCACAAATGTGATTACTTCACTGATCTAAGAGAGATTGAGAGTTGAAATGTTTACCTTGGAAATAACAAGAGCTATAAAACCATGTGTAAAACAATAGTCATTAAATAATTTCATGAAAGGTCATTAAAATTGATAGAGTTGGTTATGTGTGTCCCTGATTTGAATAAAAATCTTATTTACCTAGGTTTATTTGAAAAAATTAGTTATTATTTTATTATTGATTTAGGGAGTCACAATATATCTAAGGGGACACCCACTCTTATGATAGGAATCCTCACCAATGGTATATATGTCATAAATGGTAGGAATCATATGAAACAATTAAATACTACTACTTACTTCATGAAAGATATCATAATGTTATGTAATAGGTGATTAGGACATTTTATTACAAAAAGATTTAATAAACATAGAAAGCAATGAAATGTAAATGATGTAACCTTAGATAGTCTTCCCTTTTGTGAAGACTATGTACTTGGTACATACAAACATTTTAGTTTTAATATCACTAAATATAAAGCTATGTCCCCATTAGAATATGAACAATTTTATTTATGGGGTCCCTCTAGAACCAATTCCCATTGTTCGGGCCACTACTATGTTCCCATTATAGATGAATATTCATAGGAATTGTGGATTTAAATACTCATTCTCAATTTCCAAACCATTACCATATTAAAAATACAAAATTCTAGTGTTGAAAGTGAAACCAGAAGTAAACATAAAATAATTATAACTGATAATGGTCTGTAATATTTGTCTAATGACTGCATAGTCTATTATAGTTCTGAAAGTATTTTTTAACACATAAAGTTTATGGATACCCCACAAAAAAATTTCTGAGAAGTCATGATCCATAGGAATGTTTTAGAAAATGTGAGAATAATGTTATCCTATTCTTGTCTTTTTAAGTCCTTCTAGTAATAATTTGATGCTACTAATGTTTATATGATTAAGATATTCTCGTATAGTTTGAGTATATTCAAAATCCCTAAAGTAATGTGGATAGGTTCACCCCCAGTTTATGAAATCTTATATTTTTTTATTTTACAACTTATGCTCATAGATTGAAGGATAAAATAGAACCAAAGAATATGAATTGTGTACTTGTGGGAAGCTGAAATTATGTCACAGTGTAAATTCCATTGGTAGAAAATCATGGTTTTCATAAATGTATAATCTGATGTGATGTTGTTTTCTAAGAGGATTTTTATTCTAAATAGATGGATTCTAATCTTGTCGAGTGTGATATTTCTGAACCTTTTGGAGTTGAGGTTATATTAGATGATAAAATGTAGCTTGGACATGAGTTTATCTCCTAAAAACCACCCCACTTATACCACATTGAAGAAGAACGTGTTTGTGAATTTTAACTTGAGTTTGAGGTTAAGATAGATGATGACATGAGAGACTACTAGTTGACCTTTTATAGGACTATAAGAATCAGTAGGACTCTACGTAGGTCTACCAAGGCTGATATTTTTCCATTTTTTTCTTTAATATAGTGTTTTACAAGGTAGTGATGAACCATACTATTTAAAACAATATCTTATGTCTGATGAATCTTGGTAGTGAATTTCTATCAAGAGAGATGAAATGGATTCTATTCATAAATATAAAACCTGGATAATTGTTAACAAAGATGAAAAAGAGAAAATTATATATTTTAATTCAGTTTTAAGAAGAAATAATACAATTCTGTTGAAGAGAATATTAAGTATAAAGCTATAAGTTTTGCATATGGATTCTTAAAACATGGAGGGATTGATTAAAATGATATTTTCACCTGTTGTTATGAACTAATAGATTTGATTATTGTTTTCTTTTTATCCAAAAATGATGCTCATGTTGAATAATTTGATGTTTAATGTTCCTTCTTTCATGGTATGTAAGATGAATATATTTATTTGATATCACCTGATGGATTTTAAAAATATTTTAAAATTAACCAAGCATAACATTTATGAAAATCCATGTAGGATTGAAGAAATCATCTTGACAATGGTATAATGAATTTGATCATTTTGTACGTAAAATGACTCTGATAGAATTAAATATGATTTGTATTTTATTTTTATGTCATTCACGATTTTTTCTATTTTTTAATACTATATATTTATGATATGATTATAATTTAAAAATACACAGGTTTAGTAAATCATATGAAAAACAACTACATAATGCTTTGGAAATGAAATATTTTGAGGAGGAAAAGTAAATCCTTTGTATGAAAATCACTAGGGATTTATATGTTAGGGTATTTTTCCTTTACTAATATTTTTATGAACATAAGTTGTTAAAAGGGTATTTTATTGAATATTTGAAACTTGTTATTTTGACTTTAGGTCATGTCTTCATGTTTCCCTCATCCCAATCCCCAAACAGCGATTCTGATAATGATTTTATAAGAGAAATATCTTATGTAAACATAGTAAGAGACCTTATGTATTCCATGATATTCTCATATCTTGATATATCCATTGTGGTTTGTTCGTTAAGATGTTTTATTGACAATCATGTAAATATCATTGGTATTCAATAAAATAGTTACTCAATGATGTGTCCATGTATTCTGATTTTTTCATTTTATTTTTTGGTAAAAATGTTTCATATGGTCAAGATTTCATCAGATTTGTTGATTCTAGTAATTTTAACTATATAGAAACTAATAAATATATCATTGTTTATGTATTATTTTTCTTGTGATAATCTTGTTTCATAGAAAATGTTAAATTAAATACATTTATTCCCTTTCCATATCCAAGGTAGAATACATTGGATTAACTATTGCAAACAAAGAATAAATTTGGTTAATGGATTTGTTAATGAATTGTATGTATCTTATGGTAGTATATACGTCCATTGTGATAGTAATTATATATTCTGAATTTTTTAAAATAACGATTTCCATGGAAGATCAAAGCATTGAGAAATTTTATTTCATTTTTCTAGGGTTTTCATTGAAATTCAGAAGGTATGTTTTACTAAGATACATACTTCGAATAATCCAGTAGATAGTTTGACTATGGCTATTCAATTTTCAATGTTTATTCATTGTTTATAACAGAGAATTTTAGTCCCTTTTCAAAGATTTAGGTGGTGAGAACACCATCCTCTTTATAAATTTTTTTTATAAAGGTGGAGAATTTTGAAATTTGACATCCATGTATTTATTTATTTGTTGTCAAATAAATTTTACCAATTCTTGGTCTGAAATGTTATTTGATTTTCATGATTTACTAGTATTTTATACCTTCTGAAAATACTTTTTACATCTCTTACTTGAATTTTTTCCAATGAAATAATTTTTTATTACATTTTTATTTTTCAATTTTGATTTCATGATTTTTTCCTTAACCCGTAAATGGATCCCACATAAAGGTAACATGTGTAATGTTTACTTACCTATTGCATGAGGGTAAATCATTGGCTCTTCATTTTCATAAGGGTACGAAATGGATGAATAAGGGAAATTCCTATGATAGTATGGGTGCTCCTTAGATTATGTAAGTATACTCATGACGTGCTTAAGGGTACTCCTTATCTTATATATTGTCACTACCTAGCTAGAGTATGGGTACTTGCATAGCTCACATAAGGCTATCCTGGCACATATACAGGTACTTCCATGATCACATTAGGGTAACGTATCTCATGTAAGGGAACTTTCTACCTAGAATATGGGTATCCTAACTCATATAATTGTATCCTTGGAACATGTAACGATAAGATAATTTTTGTTATATTTTGGTGGTGAATCACCTACTGATGTGTGGGAATATAATAAAACAATCTATTTCAAATCGTTCATACATGTGGTCTATATATTTCATTCCCCACCTAGATATCTATTGATTCTCCAGATATCATGATTTCACCTTGGCCTCCTCTTCAATCATCCTGTGTTTTTTTCACTGTTTCAAGGGAGTAGATTGCTATGGAATTTCTAATTTCTAGCTGAAACAGAACTAGTGTATCCAAAAGGAGATCTTATCCCAAATTCCCAAATTCTACTAATGTATATTGTCTTTATCACTACAAACCTGGTATAGGGATTTTAAAGAGAGTTGAAATGATTCATTTCCTTCATTATTATATGTCCTTGTATGAAAGAATACACCAACATCGTGAACACCATTTGCACTTATTCTAGGTATTTGTATTAGAACCTAGAATTATAAGAATTTTGTTGTACTTTCCTATTTTCATTTCATTCCATGTTTTTTATGTTTTAAACTTATATAAATGTGCATAGCATGATCCTTCCAGAAATTCGAATTTCACGTTCCATTTGTTAGATTACAACACTTCCATACAGTCTATAAATAATTAATCCTAAATAATTTATTTTTCCATTTAACAATTTTTTGTCTTAATAACTATTGATTTTCTTACTTTAGTAATAACGATAATATGGGGTTTTCATTATTTTTCACATATGTACATAGTAGAATTATGTTTGTTATATCTCCACATTATTTATTTTTTCTTGTACCATATTCATCTTATATCCATCTTATCCATTTCTTTTTTTAATCAATCCACCTAAAAATAATTTAAACGCATTAACTAGATTAGTGGATTATTAGTTGTTTCATAAGGACTAACACATCAACAGATCCCCTTTCATCATTTCAAGTTAGAAAAAAATGGGTCGGTGCATTAGGTTTTCACATGTCCCTATCATGATAGCATATGAAAATGACAATCATCCTTTCATTTTTATTTGTTATGTCGTTGGTTTTTGATCCATTTTTCATTTTCATGTTTCTATTTCCAACCTATTTGCAATGCTTAATAATCTATAAAGTGTTTGTTATAAAGTTAATCTAAATAAAAATATATTTATTCCATGAATAATTTATATGTTAGACTATATATATTTTTCATAATTGTGTGCCAAAACATTGGTGCAACCATAGCAACCTAATTATTTACCACAACAAAATTTTTCATTCATATGAAATGATATCGATGAAATGGAGTCTAGAATTAATGGAGTGAAGGTAATGTTGTAGAGGTATGAAGATCACCAAAATTAGTTTTTCCATTTGGAAAATATTGAAATCGTGTTATATATGAATCAATGAACAAATAATTATAGTCTAATAAACCCCACCAACTCGGTGTTTATATGTTTTCATGTTCCCCTAGATACATCTTGTTGAAGAAGACTGATAATATTTCATTAACATTAGAATTAAATTTTATCGTTTGGAAAATAAAAATTGGTTTTGAAGAACCAAAATCTATTTCTAAAATAATTTCCTGACTCTATTACATAACCATGTTGTAATGCATCTACAATTTCCTTCAAACTGACATCTTCCATTAAATCATCTCTCAACACATCATGCTCCTCCCAACTAGGTTTCACAATTTCAAAGTACTTATAATCTCCTCCCCATGTCACCCTTGATAGAGCATAAATGACACTATTCAATTTTCCATTATTTTATATCAAAATAAAATCATATCCCTATAACATATCATACTATTAATGATGTTCAAATGAATCTACTCTTTGACTAAGAAAATTAACATAAGGATCTAATTATATTTTTATACCTCAAACTGCCTTCCCATTTATTCCTAATTATAAAATTATAACCAATATATTTATTAAAGAAAAATATTTTTAATTTAAATTATAATGAAATATATATAAATATAAATTGATATATTATTTTTAATTTTAATTCCATAAGTATTTAAACACACATATATATATATATATATGTCTGTGTCGTTGTATATATTCATTAAAGACATATACTTATAAATAAATATATTCTAAAGGTAATCATAAATATATATTTATCATTTAAAAAAACTATTTTGTAATTTTATAATTATCTAAACATATTTATATTTAATCAGTTATATATAAATATAATTATATATAAAATATTTAAATAAATAAATAATTATATCTAACAAAATATTTATTTCTTTAAATATAATAAATACCTTTATTTTTTATTTGAATATATTTATCATGAATTTAATTTATTATGAGAATATAGAGCTTCATATATATAGGAAATGAATGAATACACCAATTATATATAGTACTACAGTATATATGGCTAACATTAGGGTAAAAAATGAACATATATTCACGAGAAGAACATACACATCAATTGACACATTCATTTGGAAACATGAATTTATTTAAAAATATATATATATTATGTATTTATTTATATATATATATATATAAATTAAAAAGTATTTATATATAATATTATAAAAATATAGAATAATAAATATATAATAAAGAAATAATTAAAACTAATAAACATAATAAAAAAAATAAAACATAAATATAATAAACATAATAAACATGAATTTTTTATTAAATGTATAAATATAAACAATATTTTTGAATATATATAATATAATTTTATATAAATTAATAATATTTTATATTAAAAACTTATATTAGTGCTATTATTAGTGATGATAATGTTTTCCTTTTATCAGCACTTTTTATTAGCACTAATAAAGGGGGGTTTTATCTGCGCTAATATTAGCAATGATAAACGGTAGATTTATAAGTGATTTTTTTAGCGCTGATAAAAGTCCCCCTTTTATCAGTACATTTTTATTAGAGCTGACAATACCCGAGCTCTTCCATTGCCATCATTTTAGGTAGTGGTTGAGTGTGATGTGTATGGGGAGGTGATTTCATGGTTGTGGCATGGTGAGGTCTTGGAGACTTGGTGATGTTTTAATCTATGATTAGGAGATGCTTCCTCCAGTCTAATGGGATTCCCAATGGTGAATTAGGTCTATACAATGATCAGTACTTCACCAGTGGAAATCCAAGACCAACACATGAGGTTGGACACAATTCCACTTATAAAGACATTTCCACGAACATATTGCCAGTATCCTCCTTTGACATTACCGTATGTGCTCCGAAGATCCTAGAGGACCTCGATATCCTCTTCTTGGTCCAGAAATCAAACTACATCAAGTCGAACACATAAATTTTTTAAATTAATATTTAATTCAAATCCAGATCGACTGTTTGAGATCAAACACATGGAAATGTTTGGATTGACGACATGTTCAAATTTAATCAACCAAATATGCTTAACTCATGCTTATGTAGCTCAATAATTTTCCTTGTTTCATTAACATAGTTCTTTGAAAAACCTATTTAAGTAGTTCAAAACTCAATGTAACCTGAAGCATCACCTTATCACTTTTATGTGGCGTGATTTAGTACATGTTTCATATAAATAGCCTTCATAACTCCCTCATTAACTTTAATCATGCTTTTTAAATAATAGATGACATTTAGGTAGTTATATAAATCCTTTGGTACCTTTACACAACTACTCTGTTTCTTGATTACCTTCACATATGTAATTAATTTCTAAATCCACCTTTACATGGCCAATGTACTTCTCAAATTACTTTTACATAACCAATGCAAGGCACAATAATGCCACTTGGTACAAGAACTACGCATCTTTTAAACTTCTTCTTATTTGATTTGATCATCAAACCATATCCATTTAACATTTTTTGCAGAATCACAACATAAAGCTTTCTGATTTTGGGTTGTCCGAGGAAAAACTGATGGCTGACATAACCCATGTCTCCACAAGCTTTATTGACAGCAATGGCTATGTAGCTCTTAAAAATATGGCTGTCGGTAAATCTTTTTTCCCTTTATCTGTTTCATTTAATTTATCTTCCTGTTCTCAATTCTGTTTCTTCATGCAGGGTGTCTGACAATAAAGAACGACATGTACCGGATGGCTGGTCAATTCTAAAATTGATATTTCCTTAAAGGTGGAAAACCTAGAACTGTGTTGTGTTTCCGATGATCCCAAGTCTAGGCCGAGTTTGGGGGAGGTCATGGGGAACTGGAAGAGATCCTCTTGTCTAGTAGTGGCCCCCATCCTCACGTAAGGGGTGCATGTGATTGTGTAGAATCTACTTCCATGGTTCCTGGATGTATGTATTTTGAGTCTAGTAAAATAAAAAATCGTTCCTCTATGGAGAATGTGGTTGTGCAGAATATGATTGGTGATCCTCATCCCAAACAAGCTGATTCCAAGGCTTCTCTATCTAAGGAATCCTACTTTATAGAATAAAAAATCATACTATTGTGAATAATCTGGTTGTGCATACGATGAGAATTTTATCTAGTATCAATAACATGGATGAGGTGTTTGTGTGGCTATGGATGGGTATAATTGGTAGCCCTAAATTGGATGGTGTGTAGTATTTGGGGGCTTCAAAACACAAGGATCATTTTATTGGGCATGGGAGGGGAAGAAAATAATACTTCATTGATAAGATCTGGATTTGTCAACATCTACCCAGGAGCAGGTATCTGATAAGTAACTCTAAAATACAGGTAGAGGATGAGAATAAAGATTAAAACCCAGTAAACAATTTATTTTAAAGATAGGATGAGATGAACCACAATTTTAATGAAGGCATGAGACTTTTTTCAATCCAGCAATTATAATGTGTATGCTTTTTTGTGTTAATTAGGTCAACAATTTATCAAATAATTGGTATAAAATGCATTAATTTAATGTTTTTTATTAGAGATGAGAAATATTGTGCAGTATACTATAGGCCATTTTGGGATTTAAATAAAAATCAAACATTTAGAATCATAGAAAAAAAGGTTTTGACAGTTTGAGTAAGAACTATGCAGAAGGGAATCCTTAAATAAAACATAGAGAATAGCTTTATCATGAGAAGGAAATGGTTTCTCCTCTAATTTTTTTCTTCCAATGTATTCTTCTAATGAACCAAGTCTGCTTGTATGCCCCCAGAAGTACTAGTGAAGCAATATTTTTGTTTTTTTATTAACTCAATGTTTTTGTCATCCCTTTTTAATGAAAAAATTTGAGCTACTTTGGAACATATAAAAGAGGGATAAAATTTAATGAAACTTATAAAAATATATGATTTTAGTTTTCCATATCCATTCTATATCAACACTATGAAATCATTATCTAATTATCTTATAGGAATCTCATCATGTCTTTTTATCCATTTATTATGGAAGAGGATGAAAAATGAAAAAATGAAACAAATTATTATGTTGAAACAAACTATATGTTAAACAAGCATTGGATCTTGAAAGTGAATGCATGAGTGTGGTTGTTCATGTTCGTCAATTCAATTTTAATATTCAATGGTTCTTTAGAATCTAATTTTGTTTTTAGCACAATAATTATTTTTTAGTTCATTTTTCATCACCTTAAATCATACCTGAATAAAATGACACGATGAGATTTAGTTAAAAGAATTAGATATTGATTACCTAAAGTTTGTACAAAAAGGAAATTGACCACCAACATTGTGGATTTTTCCTATTTCATTACATTTCCATCAGCTTTTCTCTTCTCCAAATATTCCCTAAAATTTTGCATAAAAAGGGACTTAAAAACAAATAGCTAAAAAAATAAAAAATGTCTTCACTAAAAGGTGTGTGAGAATACAAGAACATTTTGTTCATTATGAAAATATATTGGAAGGAACAATGTAGAAATGATACCATTTCTCTCTCATGATGAAGCATTTCTCTCTTTATTTTTTTAAGGATTCCCTTCTGTATTGTTCTTTCATAGGCTTACAAAGACACATTTTCTATGATTCTTTATATTTTATGTCTATTTCATTCCCAAAGTAGCCTCCAGCATACTGCCCCATCTTTCTCATATCTAATACAAAACATTCAGTAAAGGAATTTTATACCATCTATTTTATAAAGTGTTGACCTATTTAAAACAAAAAAACATACACATTATAATTACTAGTCTGGAAAATGTAACATGAATTCATTAATATTTCCATGCATTTCATCCTTCTCATCAATTACAATTTTTTTTTGAGTTATCATCTTTTCTCCCATCCTATGTTTGAATTTCAGATATACTTTTTAGATACCTGCTCCTAGGAAGATGTTGACCAATCAAGCTATTTTCAAGGAAGTATTCTTTTCCACCCCTCCCTTTCTTGGGAAAATGATCCTTGGGTTTGGAAGCACCCAAATACAACCCCTCATCCAATTTAGTGCTACTAATTATACCCATCCAAAACCACACAAACACCTCATCCATATTATTGATACCACATAAAATTATCTTCTTATGCATAACCACAATCTCTACAGTAGGAAGAGTTGTGGTTCTACTATACTATGAGTCCTTAGACCGAGGAGTGATGGAAGTAGATAATTTAGGATGAGGACCACCAATCATCTTCTGTAAAACCACATTCTCTAAAATAGTAATATTTTTTTATTCTACCGGACTAGAATTACTTACCTAATGGTTCTATGGAAGCAACTTGTTTGAAATGAGGATCACCGCTCATCTTCTCCATAACCATGTTCTTGACAACAAGAAGAGTTTTTTCCTATAATAGGCTTGGTTTTTTCACTATAAGGTGATTTGGATGAATCTTTTTTGGAATGGGGATCTCTACTCAGATTATGTACAACAAAATTCATGACAATAAGTTGAGTTTTTTTCCACCGAACTCGGAGTCCTTACCTATAGGATCCATAGTAGCATCATGTTCATATTTTAGGTCATTGAAGCCCCTTCTGTGAGGTTGGGTACCACTAATAAAAAATAGTATATCTTCTAGTTCCCCTATGACTTCCCCTATGCCCAACATGGACTTGGGGTCTAGGTACAAACAACGTAGTGTGAGGTTTTCCACCAAGAAGGCCATGTCCCTTGAGTACTGACCCTCTATCTGATACAAATAATTCGTCATATTCAACCCTGTGTGAAGAAAACCATTGGGAAAATAGAAGATAAATATGATCACACTGATAAAAGGGAAAATATTTTATCAAAGACCAAATATTTCAGAGTTGTGCAGCCAAAGGTGTTAGCGATGCTTGTGGATACATGGATTTTTTCACCCATCCTTCTGTTGGATAATCCAATAATTTTTGAATCCACTAAATACTCCATTAAACACATTCAAATTTCAGTTTCAGTCCTCATCTAATAGTCTATGAAATTTATGTAGACCAACAATAATTCTATTTTTGAGTACCTTATATTTTTGTTCATTCAATTATACTAGTTGGTTATCAATGTTGAAATTTTGTGCATACATTTCCCTCAATGTCCCACTCACATGAGTAATATTATCCTCCATTTTTCACCTCCAAATTTATGTCTTGTGGAGGAATAAGAATATGATGTATAATTATCTATGTTATTGATGAAAAACTCTCTTTCCTCTTGTTCTGTGATTTTAGAGTTTTAAGTTTAACAAGAATAGTTCCCCCATCATGAGGATCAAAATCTGGTTGGTTATAAGAACAAGATCAAGTCATTGGAACCCATTTTTTTAATAATAAATTAAAATAAATGCACTAATATTCCCAAGAAAATGTGTCAGGTAAGATGCATTCCTATCACGGGGGCTCAAAAATATTATTTTTGATCCCATGAAAAATATAGTAATGTTTGATTGGGTTTGTCCTGAGGGTAGAAAATGTTTTGAATATTTAAATCATATTTAATGGGTTTTAAATTTTAAAAAATTGGATGTGGTTTATAGGTTAAAAATTAAATTTTAAATTCATTGTTATCCATACTCATATTACTCTCCTCTCCTCCCTATGAATCATTATTCAATTTCACATCCCCCATCAGTCACTAATAAAAGGAAATATCCTTGATTATCCTTTCCTAGATGTTTTGGTTTGGAATATAAAAATAAAATAATCATTTTATTCAATATCCTCACTTAGATGAGTGATTGGATACAACTAATGATTATTTGGTCACTCCATTGTTAACTATCCTATGTAGTGAAGGAGTTACTAATAGGATTATGTGTGAAACTAGTAAAAAAGAAAGAAATATTTAAATTTAAAGACAAATAAGATTCTCTTAAAATATGCACATCCAAAAAACATCCAAATAATTAAACTAAGAATTTTTTTCTAATTCATGAATTAATTATAGGGTTAGGAGAGTTATCCTTGGCTCAACCATAATTCACTTAATGTTCCATCACTAAATTAGTTAAATAAATAAATAAATAAAACCATAGAGAATAACACCAGTATCAGGTGATGAAATAGACACTGAGAATAATATAGTGTATAATTAATATGGAAAGTCCCCTAAACCAATGGAGAAAATGTCTTCTTATTAAAAATATATAAATAGAAAACAATAACAAAAAAATCCTCAAAGGTAGTGAATTCCATTTTGTCACGAACCAACCCGGGTCGACCCTGAACCGGTAACCCGAGTCTGTCCGCGGCATGGCCCGAGAGGTGTCCCCAATCCTCCCGGGATGGCGACAAGCGCCAGGGCAACACAGAGTACACATGGGAACGATTTCGCCCAATAAAAATCTACGAAGAAGCAGAAATAAATAAATGATAATAAAATAAAACATCGAAAAACATAACTAACCTGACCACGAATCAAACTTCTCGTGACCCCGAGAGTCGATCGTCAAACTACAACTAACTCTCGTCCACGACAAGAAAGCTCGAGTCAACCCTGCAGCAGAAACTAAAAACAAGATAACACTATAGGTGTGAGTATTAATACTCAGTAGGCTAGCCCGATAAATCTATTCCCAAAGAACTACCAATAATAGATGAATTTACCAACTTCAAGTTTGAACTACATTATAGAAAATATGGGTTTTCACACACACACACTTTCCATTTTAAAAACAAGTAACAGTCCATTGCCCTTTTTAATTTAGAAAAAATTTAATGTTGATAGAAACATGCAAATACCATTTTTAAGCATTTTGTGAACAATTTAAAAATCCAAACTTTAGTTGTTAGTCAAAAGGAGAATCACAGACAACACACCCTAGGGCAATGGGAAAACATGACACACAAGGGGCAGCATCCAAACTTGACCTATTAATTGCCTGCCACATAAAATAGACACTAAAAGAGACATGGGTCGAACCTAGGATATCGTGAACAAACGAGAACATACTATACATGTGACTCATCCTGAAGGCATGCCAAAACTCGATGACGTCATAATGCCCATAATACTACCTGGCATAGCCCTTCATGTATTAACCGAGGGGCTCAATCTCCCTAGCATCAATAACTCAGTACTCCCCTGCTATGGGACCACTAGCCAGTGCGTATTCTAAACTTGTGCAACAATCGTTCTCAGAAAATTCACTCAATATGCCAGGTTCCCATGTCATCACATATAATAAAAGAGGTGTGCGTCCACAATGTAAATCAAGAAGTCACAAAGCACTATCATCACATATAGATCATGAAAACAACGCACACCAAAGATCACCCCCGAGTGGGTTTTCCAAAGTAATCTATTTTTTTAAAGTTCCAAACGGGCCTTCACCAATTTTAAAGAAAAACTTCATTTCTCGAGAAAACCCAAAACACTTGTTCAAAAGAAATCATTTATCTTTAAAACTAGAAGTAAGTTTGAAATTCTGTGACTTATGTTTAAAGGACAAACGGGCATTCTTTCAAATCCGGGTGTCCGCCCGTCAAGAAAATATTCCAAGTGTTCGATATAAAATAAATGGCTCTTTTCACACTAATTAATCATTTAAAATTTTATTATCTAATATTATTTATCATTCATAAAAATTAACAAAACATCAAGAAATTAATAAATTCTAAATTTAAAGGTTAGTGCAGTGGGGGGCCTACCTCGACTCGTTTCCCAATCACAACGATGTGACACGCCTCACACTAGCGCACAAGAAATGCGAGCCAAAAATTCCGATATCACGGGATTACCTCGCCAGCGCGCTACAAAAAAAGTAAAACAACTAAAAACACATAAACACTGAATTAAAATAACTCTAATTAATAAACAATGAAAACCCAACCCGACGTGTTTTCAAAACAAAATTCGCACTAGAAATTATTTAGTAAATCACTTTAAAATTTATAAAACAACAATAAAGAGTAACTCACGGTTTTACACACCCAGAACTCAATAAAAACCCTCTTTTAAATCCAATGCACGACAAAACCAATTAGAAACATCTTTAGTACCATTCACTAATTTTATAAAATCAGATACACAATTTATAAAGTAAATTCAAGGAGTATAATAAATAGAAACACTTAAAATACAACCCATTTCTTTTTAGAAAACCATCTTCAAGCCACACATGCCAAAAATCCATTTCAAATCATTCTCCACACCACCTACTTATTTAATCAAACACCTTTCACCCTTTATAAAACACAATTAAGAGACCCACCATGGTTTCACATATCATACACAACCCATCTCCTATTAAAACCCACTTTTCAACACACTGACACCTTAAGCCCTTTCAAAAACACATTTCACACCTCATTTATAATCCATAGCACCCAAACAAGAAGCAAAACAAGTATATTAAAATCATTAAACAATGTTATGGATAACTATTTAATCTTCAAGGAATGTGCAACATGAAATAAATAAATGTATTTCTAAATTTAAATGAGAAACACAAAGGGATCCTACCACAACACCAAGGCTGAATGAAAACGCACACTCAAGACCAGTGCGAGATCCCATTCACACCTCAACCGCATTATCTAGAAGCTGAATCTAACCCCTATTTAACAAAAATTGAACCCAAATTGAAGAATAAACCTTAAATAAACTCTAGATAAGGAAGAAACTCAATTCAAGGGGGGAAATGACAATATCCCTGGGGGAGGAGGAACTCTGTCGCTGGAGAGGGAGGCGGCAGCAGGTCGCATCGACGAAGAGGCGACGGAGCAGGGGGTCGTGGTCGGACTAGGGGCGTGTGCTAGTGAGGGTTCGTGTGGCTGTGCGGTGCGTGATGGAACAAGGCAGTAGGAGAGAGGGTTGCACCGTGATGGAGAGGGGAAGAGGACGGACGTCGGAGGAGGCTGGCGGAGGGAGGAGGTGCGGCGGCCGGAGGCTGGGACAGGAGGCCGTGCGGGAGAGGAGAGGGCCGGCAAGGGCGGCTAGGACCGGCGGCTGCAGGAGGCGGGCCGAGGGAGTCCGGTGAGGCGGTCCGGCGGGAGGGAGAGGGAAGGCGGTGGCAGGCCGGTGATGGGAGAGCAGGAGGGTGGCGGTGGAAGGCCGGCGATGGGGAGAGTAGGAGGGTGGCGGTGGCAGGCCGACGACGGGGAGAGTAGGAGGGTGGCGGCGGGTCGCCTGCAGTAAGGGAAGGGGAGAGGCGCGACGAGAAAGGGGAGAGGGAAGTAGGGTTAGAAAAGAAAAAAAGAAAAAATAAATAAATAAATAAAAAGAATAAAAGAAAATAAAAAGAAATAAATAAGATAAGAGGAATAAAAGAAATGAAAGAAAATAAATAAAAGAAAAGAAGAGAAAAGAATAAGAGAAAATAAATAAAAACTCAAAAATACATAAGTAAATAAATAAATTAATTAGTAATTATTATTATTATTACAACACTTTTTTAATCCTAATAACAAAAATAATAATAAAAGGTCATAAATAATAAAAATAAAACAACACCCTCATCTAAATAGATATTTAACTATACATATATACACATATATAACATGTATATAAACATATATAATCATTTATTTAAACATATATATATATATATAACATATATATAAACATATATAAACACATATATATATATAAACACTTATATATAAACATTTATTATGAACACATATACATATATATAGGTATTATATATATATGAATATATATGAATATATATAAACATATATAAACATATATAAACATATAAACATATAAACATATAAACATATACAAACATATTTACACATAAACATATATAACATATAACATATAACATTACAACATATAAGCATATAACACATGTGTATATATAACATAAGCATATATAACAAATATATATCAACACATATAAACCTATATACATATATATATATATATATTTATTTATTTATTTATTTATTTATTAGTTTTCTAAACCAACTAATCTAATTAATATTAAAATTAGATGATCGCGCGGCATTTGCGCACCGTACGGTTCCAAGCGGACTGCAAGCAGGCCACACGTCTTAGACTTAAGGAGTTCGCGCACTATCTCAAACCATAAAATCATCCCAAAAATAAAAACATAGACCACAACTCGCCCGCACACAAGAAAAAACACCGGAAGTTAAGATAAATAAAATAAATAAAGTAAATAAATAAAAATAGGTGTGACAATTCTCCCCACCATAAAGCTTTCCGCCCCCAGAAAGCCATGACAAGATCAAAACCCCATATGATAACTGAAATCACTTTATAATTTAAAGAAATATTTAAAGAACGACAACAAAGATATCGCGGAACACTCCCAAAAAGGGGAGAGATAAACTAAAAGAACTCATGTAATAGGAACGGATTACCCGCTAAGTGTCACCCGCCCCCAAAAGTGTGACCACTTCCAGTTGGTCACTTTAAAGGACAAAGAACTTTAACAATAGCAAAATGAGGCCCAAAATACACACACCTTAACACCATCCAACCGAACTAAACCAATTCTCCATCTTCAATTCAACCTTAAAACACAACATCCAGAACAACGCCAATAAAACACGACGACTCTTTTGAAACCAACAAACAGGTCAAAACCACATCCAATGCGTATCTCTTAAAACCTAACTCCAATATGACACTGGAACTCTCATGCCCCAACTCCTTACAAAAAGAAGAAAAAAAGAGTATTTTGGTTCCATATAAGACCAACCACAACCCAACCAAAACCTAGAACCAAACCGAGTGATTGACACGGGATGTCCGAACAGACTCCCCACCATAAGAAACAAGCTAAACTGAATTTAGCAAGACCCGTGATGGGTATCCACACCATAAGAATAATGTCTATTCCTGGAATAGGACCAGAACTCCATCACCTGAGACAAAAATCATGATCACAAGAGTTTTCAACATGGGGAGGCCGAATGGACTCCCCACCAAAAAGCTGCCAAGGGGAGAAGAATAGGAGGACCTCCCAGCATCATCACTAGCCATCACTGCCCATGGGTGGGAGGGGGGGCCCTGTCCAACACACCACCCCCACCCAAAAAGTATAAAGCAAGAAACACTTAATAAACGAGACAACGACCTGACCAGGAAGTTATTTCACACATACTAGGCATAAGGCAGAAAATGATTCCGACTACACGCTCTTACTGAGAACAACACCCTTTCGCAAGACTTCACCTTTCATTGGATTTCCCCCGACTACGCGCTAGCTTCACTCCGAGGATTATTGCTGGATCTCTGATGAATGAAGTATCTTCCGGCTTCGCAGTCAGGTTTATGAAACCCCAGAAGCATGACACACGAACCAGAATTTTTATCAATCACACATCCATAAGATCAGAGGTTTAAAAGAGTTCAGCCACAACCATTCTTTCGACTGAAAGAAAATAACACCACAAAACAGTACAGGTAACGACTACTACATCCAAGAAACATTACAAGATTAAAACATCAAGTTCATCTACCAACATCTCCCGACTCCTGCTGATGGGATGAAGTGACCTTCGACGATCCAGGTCTGGATTTAGCGCGCTTCTTGGAAACACCTCGGAAAAATCGCTTCAAGTGACCTAGACATCCACAAGTGTGGCAGGGTCTTGGAGCACATGGACATGTCGGCCTTTTGTGACCATGCCTACCACACTGGTGACAGATCACAACATTGCGCTGTGAAAAAGATGACTGAAGGTCTGAGGGCCTCTTGATTCCTCTACCATCACCACCAACATCAGGTCGCTTCTTACTCTTCTTACTAGCATCATCTGAAATTATTCCCAAAGCTGGAGGATTCACCACCTCAAGTCCTCCTACTAGCTCAGCTTCAGCAAGAAAGGCTTGCTCGACAACATCCGAGAAGGTGGTTAGGTTGAGCTCTTCCACTCTCGATCGAAGCTCAGGTCGGAGTCCAGACTCAAATGGTCGAGCCTTCCCGGGATCATTCACAACAAACCACTGATCATATGGAACTAGGTCTACAAAATGTCGATAGAACTCCAGTACTGATTCAACGCCCTGCTGGAGACAACACAACTCCATCCTCTTCCTCAGCTTCATCATCTCAGAGAAGTGTTGTTGGATGAACAATGACTTAAAAAACTCCCATGTCAAATCTTCCCCAGGCTTGTTCCGAGACATGGACTTCCACCATTTCCAGGTTGGACCTTCAATAATGAAGGTAGCCAACTTCACCTTTAATGAATCAGGTATACCAATGGAACAGAACTTCCTCTCAATCTTCTGCAACCACTCCTCTGCCTCAAGAGGCCCTGCTTGTCCATAAAATAGAGGAGGGTTCAATTTCCGGAACTCCAAAACATAATCGATGGGTTGACCAACTGGAGGATTAACTGAGGATGCACCACCTGAAGCTGCACATTGAGCATCCATCGAGCCTTCGTGGGGGAGAACACTACGGAACAATGAAACGAGGAACTTGATCAAAACGTAACCAATACCATTTGAAATTCAACATTACTCAATGAGTTTCAAAATGATGGAAAACACCATTCACTAAAGGGGAAACTAGTAATGATGGATGACTCGACCATATAGTTGGCGGCCATACGTCAGCCATACCATCGTCAATGAGAGCATTGTAGGGTGAAGTCTCCGGCTCCACATGGCTTGCCAGGCCCTGCGAGCTCACGGAGCTACTTTCCCAACTCCCTTTTCATTTCCCAACATAAAGCAATCCAAAAGACCCAAAAGACACAAACGACCCTGACATCTCATGGTAAATTGAGTTTCAGAATGAGCAAGGGTTCATGACGTCCTTCCCGTTCCTATGCCTCGGGTCCGAGCAACTTTACTCCCTTTACCATGACAACTCCAAATAACAATGGGTGCTCTGAAAAACAAGGTCTGCTCAGGAGCCAGCCTGAATCTGATACCATTTTGTCACGAACCGACCTTGGTCGACCCCGAACTGGTCACCTGAGTTGGTCCGCGACATGGCCAGAGAGGCATTCCCGATCCTCCCGGGCTGGCGACAAGCGCCAGGGCATCACAGAGTACACATGGGAAAGATTTCTCCCAATAAAAATTTACTAATAAGCAGAAATAAATAAACGATAATAATATAAAACATCCAAAAACATAACTAACCTGACCACAAATCAAACTTCTCGTGACCCCGAGAGTCGATCGTCAAACTAAAACCAACTCTCGTCCACGGAAAGCAAGCTCGAGTCAACCCTACAACAGAAACTTAAAACAAGATAACACTATAGGCGTGAGTGTTAAAACTCAGTAGGCTTGCCCGATAAATCTATTCCCAAAGCACTACCAATAAAAGATGAATTTACCAACTTCAAGTTTGAACTACATTATAGAAAATATGGGTTTTCACACACACACTTTCCATTTTGAAAACAAGTAAGAGTCCATTGACCTTTTTAATTTAGAAAAAGTTTAATGTTGAAAGAAACATGCAAATTGCATTTTTAAACATTTTGTGAACAATTTAAAAATCCAAACTTTAGTTGTTTGACAAAAGGAGAATCACAGACAACACACCCTAGGGCAATGGGAAAACGTGGCATACAAGGGGCGGCATCCAAACTCGACCTCTTAATCGCCTTCCACATAAAATAGACACTAAAAGAGACATGGGTCAAACCTAGGAGATCATGAACAAACCAGAATGTACTATACATGTGACTCATCCTGAAGGCATGCCATAACTCGATGACGTCATAACACCCATAATACTACCCGGTATAGACCTGCATGGCCTAACCGAGGGGCCCAATCCCCATAGCAGCAATAACTCAGTATTCCCCTGCTATGGGGCCACTAGCCAGTGTGTTGTTTAAACTAGTGCAGCAATCGTTCTCAGAATATTCACTCAATATGCAAGGTTCCCATGTCAACACATATAATAAAAGAGGGGTGTGTCCACAATATAAATCAAGTAGTCACAAAGAACTATCATCACATATAGCTCATGAAAACAACGCACGCCAAATATCACCCCCGAGTGGGTTTTCCAATGTAATCTATTTTTTTAAAGTGCCAAATGGCCCTTCACCAATTTTAACGAAAAACTTTATTTCTCGAGGAAACCCAAAACACTTGTTCAAAAGAAATCATTTATCTTTAAAACTAGAAGTTCATTTGAAATTCCATGAATTATGTTTAAAGGACAAACAAACATTCTTTCAAAGCCGGGTGTCCGCCCATCAAGAAAATGATCCAAGATATTGGTATAAAATAAAGGGCTCTTTTCACACTAATTAATCATTTAAAATTTTATTATCTAATATTATTTAACATTCATCAAAATTCACAAAACATCAAGAAATTAATAAATTCTAAATTTAAAGGTAAGTACAGTGGGGGACCTACCTCGACTTGTTGCCCAATCACAACGACGCGACATGCCTCGTACTAGCGCACCAGAAACGCGAGCTGAAAATTCCGATATCACGGGATTACCTCGCCAGCGTGCTACAACAAAAGTAAAACAACTAAAAACACATAAACACTGAATGAAAATAACTCTAATGAATAAACAATAAAAAACCAACCCGACATGTTATCAAAACAAAATTCGCACTAGAAATTATTTAGTAAATCACTTTAAAATTTTTAAAACAACCATAATGAGTAACTCACGGTTTTACACACCCAGAACTCAATCAAAAACCTCTTTTAAATCCAATGCATGACAAAACCAATTAGAAACATCTTTTGTACCATTCACTCATTTTATAAAATCACATACACTATTTATAATTTACATTCAAGGAGTATAAAAAATAGAAACACTTAAAATACAACCCATTTCTTTTTAGAAAACCAACTTCAAGCCACACACGCCAGAAATCCATTTCAAATCATTCTCCACACCACCTAAATATTTTATCAAACACCTTTCACCCTTTATAAAACACAATTAAGAGACCCAGCATGGGTTCTCATATCATACACAACCCATCTCCTTTTAAAAACCACTTTTCAACACACGAACACCTTAAGCCCTTTCAAAAACACATTTCACACCTCATATATAATCCATAGCACGCAATCAAGAAGAAAAACAAGTATATTAAAATAATTAAACAATGTCATGGATAACTATTTAATCTTCAAGGAATGTGCAATATTAAATAAATCAATTTATTTCTACATTTAAATGGGAAACAAAAAGGGATCCTACCTCAACACCATGGCGGAATGAAAACGCACGCTCAAGACCGGTGCGAGATCCCGTTCGCACCTCAACCGCATGCTCTTGAAGCTGAATCTAACCCATATGTAACCAAAATTGAACCCAAATTGAAGAATAAACCTTAAATAAACTCTAGATAAGGAAGAAACCCAATTCAAGGGGGGAAATGAAAATATCCATGGGGGAGGAGGAACTCTGTCAATGGAGAGGGAGGCGGCAACAGGTCGCATCAGCGAAGAGGCGACTGAGCAGGGGGTCGTGGTCGGACCAGGGGCGTGCGCTAGTGGGGGTTCATGGGGCTGTGCGGTGCATGATGGAACAGGGCAGCAGGAGGGAGGGTCGCACCGTGATGGAGAAGGGATGAGGCCGTACGTCGGAGGAGGCCGGCGGAGGGAGGAGGTGCGGCGGCCGGAGGCTGGGACAGGAGGGCGTGCGGGAGAGGAGAGGGCCGGCGGGAGGGAGATGTAAGGCGGTGGCAGGCCGAGGATGGGAGAGCTGGAGGGTGGTGGTGGCAGTCCTGCGACGGGGAGAGCAGGAGGGTGGCAGTGGCAGGCCGGCGACGAGGAGAGCAGGAGGGTGGGGGCAGGTCGCGAACAGTAAGGGAAGGGGAGAGGCGCGACAATAAAGGGGATAGGGAGGTATGGTTACAAAATAAAGAAAGAAAATAAATAAATAAAAAAAAATAAATAGAAAGAAATAAGAGAAGAGGACTAAAAGAAAAGAAAGAAAATAAAAAAAAAAGAGAAAGGAATAAGAGAAAATAAATAAAAACTCAAAAATACATAGGTAAATAAATAAATTTAATAGTAATTATTATTATTATTACAAAACTTCTTTAATCCTAATAACAATAGTAATAATAAAAGTTCATAAATAATAAAAATAAAACAACACCCTCATCTAAATAGATATTTAAGTATACATATATACACATATATAACAACTATATAAACATATATAATCATTTATTTAAACATATATATATATATAACATATATATAAACATATATATATATATAAGCACTTATATATAAACATTTATTATGAACACATATACATATATATATGTATTATATATATATGATCATATATGAATATATATAAACATATATAAACATATATCAACATATAAACATATAAAATATACAAAAATATTTACACATAAACATATATAACATATAACATATAACATTACAGCATATAAGCATATAACACATGTGTATATATAACATAAGCATATATAACATATATATATCAACACATATAAACCTATATACATACATATATTTATTTATTAATTCTCTAAACCAACTAATCTAATTAATATTAAAATTAGATGATTGCATGGAATTTGCGCACCGTACGGTTCCAAGCGGACTGCAAGCAGGCCACGCGTCTTAGACTTAAGGAGTTCGCACACTATCTCAAACCATAAACTCATCCCAAAAATAAAAACATAGACCGAAACTCACCAACACACAAGAAAAAACACGCAACATTAAGATAAATAAAATAAATAAGGTGAATAAATAAAAACAGGTGTGACACATTTGGTGTGTCTTGGGGTCATCATTACAAGCTCTAGATGAAGTCCCTTTGCGAATAGTTGAACTCCCACAATGACATGAAGCAACCAACCATAATTCCATACTATGAAGTGAGCATGATCTCATTATTAGATGGTCCCCACATTGATGAAGATCACTAAGGATCATCATGTTCCCTGATTCAGCTAAACCAAATGACTGGGAGGGAAATTGAATTTGCAAACGAGAGGCCAGATAGGAAAATGAATTTTCCCATTTTCTAAATATTCAAGACACTACGAGCTTCTCCAATGTTAGTTCTGAGTAAAATGAGCATTAGAATATGTGGTAATTCAGATAGATGAGGTGATTTTATTCATTCTATACAGTAAAATATGTCACCAAACAGGTATGTTGAATTTTATTTTTAGTGATTCTCACTATATGATGTTTTCGTGTACGTTGAACCATTAGGCATGTAAAAACCAACCCTTATACATCATCTTATAGAACTCCAAATTTAGCCTATAAATATTTCTTCATTCCATATTGAATGTCATGGTTCTTTAATTGAATGGATGAGAACTTTCATATATGTTATCATGTTGATTTTCCCCACTCATGAATTTTTCAATCATCTACGAACCTCCAGCCGATGCATGGGGGAGAAACTAGGCTCTCAAAATATATATAGTTTCATAAGGGAAATAAAAATATAAAAAATAAACTATTTACCATTTTATTTGTAAAATCTTAACTCACCACTCATATATCCTGATTTTGGTTCTTCACTAGGTTGTGTGACTTCTTCTTAGCAAGATCAGGCATCTAGATCCGAAAAACAGAGTAGTGGAACAATTTTATTCCTTGAAAAGAAATGGGAGGATATTTTTTGAAATGAGGACCACCTCTCTTCTTCCACGCAACCATGTTCCTGACAATAGGAAGAGTTTTTATTATACATTACATGGAGTTCATACCTTGATGAGCTATGGAATTATCTTTTTTAGAATGGGGATCATTACTCATATTACGCACAACCACATTCTAGAAAATAAGAAGAGTTTTGATTCTACCGAACTCAGAGTCCTTACCTTAGAGATCCATAGAAGCATCTTGTTTGTATTTTAGATCACTAAAACCCCTTATGTGAGGTCTCATATACTACAGGATAACAATATCTCTTCTAGTTCCCCATTACCTCCCCCTTGTCAGCCTACACATGGGATGTAGGGACATACAACGTAGTGTGAGTTTATCCAGCCTGATGTAACTATCCCTTTAATATTGGACCTCTATTCAGTATAATTCATTCTTCATCGTCATCCCTTGGTGAAGAAACCTAGTGGGAAACTGGAAGATAAATATTACTTCACTGATGAAAGAGAAGATGTTTTATCTGAGGCCAGATATTTAGGAGTTGTGTAGCCATTGGTTCTAGAGATAGACATGGATAGATGTCCTTTTATCCCATCATTCCATCCATGGCCAACCAAAAATCATAAATCTTTGTGTTGTGGGTCTGGAAATAAGGATCAATGGATATGATTTTTGGATTGGATGAAATAAGTAAATTATAGAAGCTTAAAGGTGGTTCATTCCCTATACCAAATCCAATAACATATTTGATGTCTTGAAGTCAT
Organism: Viscum album; assembly: GCA_963277665.1. NCBI lineage: Eukaryota > Viridiplantae > Streptophyta > Magnoliopsida > Santalales > Viscaceae > Viscum > Viscum album. The sequence continues at coordinate 1,962,416,215 of OY728156.1, read as the reverse complement.
TATAAATGAATTTCATGCAGTAATTGTGGATAAATGAAAGCCCCTTGTAAGTCCCAAGATCCACAATTAGCCATACCTTCCATGAATATGGTTCAACATTGGAGGATGAGGGATTACTTCGAATGAGATAGTCATCCAGGCTACCCTAGGGCCTGAACTCGAAAACCAGCAGTCACTGCTCTCCATCCCAGCAGTACCCAATGAGTTTAATAAGATGGGGATGGTTCAGGTGACCCAGATAATACAAAATTATTTTAATATTTATCCATAAAATTATATAAATATATATAATGATTTTAATATATATTTTAAAAATATGTCTATATATAATGTATTTACTTATAAATATTATACATATTTATATATAGTTGTATATTTTGATATAAAAGTTTTATAATGTATTTATATTTATTTATTATAAATATGTTTATATAATATATTTATAGATAATGATATATTTATAAAAAGACATTTATATATGATGTATTTACAAAATATTGACACACACACACACAATCCATGCTTAACCTCCTCATAATACACATTGAGTTTAACGAGATGATGATGGTTAAGGTGCCTCAGATACTAAACCTTTATTTAAATATTTAATCCTATAAATATGTACATTTATATAATTATTTATATATATATATTAAAAAATATCTATATATTGTATATTTACTAATAAATTTTAGAGATATTTACATATAATAGTATATTTAGATTAAAAAAATTATAATATATTTATATTTATTTATTATAAATATTTTTAGATAATATATTTATTGATAATGATATATTTATAAAAACACATTTATATATGATGTATTTACAAAATATTGACACACACACAAACACGAAAATATTTTCTCACACATGTACACATTTATATTTCACACATACTAAAAATAAGGAAAATGAATGATGTAATAGGGTTCTTAAGTTGACGATGATGAACATGGAATGAATTCTTTGTAGAAAATAGAATTTGACATTGTAACATTTTAGGTTGTAAAGTTACATGATTGAATATGACTAAGAAGTTGAACTATGAGGAATATGATTCATAAATCTAACCATTATTCCATTAATCTTACTTTATAGAATTCTATATCTTAAGAGTTTAGTGGGAGGGTATTATCTGATGGTCACAAAGATATGTGACATTAATTACATTAGATATAAAGAGTTAACAAAATAGAAAAATGTATCTAACATAAGGTGTATCTGACAGTTTTACATATATGATATGTTAAATTGGTGTTTATGCTAGGTTTTTTATATATTATTAATTATTTTAAAAATATTAAAATGTATAATATTTGAGGTAGCCTCCATTTTATCATTATTTTAAATTATCTACACAAATGTATATATAGATATAAATTTTAGTAAGTGAAAGGAAAATTGACCTCTCAAAGTACAACATTGTGTTTATCCCCAACTAAGACTCATCATATAGATTTATTTGTTATTAAAACATGTTAAGGATAACATGGGTATTATTATTTTATAGAGATATATCATATTTTCATGTGGCACAAGACAATGAATAGGATTCTTTTTGTGCACTAGATGACCCACTACATATACCACATGGAGTGTTATACAGATTCCTTTAGTATATTCGGGGTGCATGGATCATATTTTAGTCCCCAATACATGTGTTTTGTGAGATAACTAGCAAGTGACCCTTCATAATTTTGATACCTCACATAAAATATTATTTATATTGACTTAGCTTATACGAGTGTGGTTGGGTATATTGTTGATCATGTTGTCAGTTGGAGCTTAACTAAGATGGTATTTTTACTCTCATATGATGAGTTTGAGATATGATATATCGATTTAGATAGTTATGGGAGTGTGTGGAAAAACTTATAAATTGTATATCTATTTGGATAAGGAACATATGATGTTCTTATCCATAACGATAAACAACATGTGGCATATTCTTAAATTTGATTTGTATATACATTGAGAATCGAGAATAGATGGGTTGGATATTCTTGTATGATGTGCTTCAGGACCCATGCTCATCGTATGTCTTGATAAAATAGAAAATATGAGAATTACAATTTTCATATGATTCATAGGAGTGGAAAAATGTATACATGTACATGTGTTCGATGGAGATTATTTCAGATCCCATTATTGCTTGAGTAACTTTGAATTTTTCTAGAGGTCAATCTTTTCAAACATATATGGTTAAAATTATTTTCATTTATTGTCAATTATATAAATTCCCATAGGTTAACACAGTTTGTTTTATAGAATGGTGATCGAGTTTTACTTAGTGAATGAATCTAAATGTTTTATAGACTTAATCCAAAAGTGTTTTTGATGAGTGTTCATAAGGTATTGAATATGATGTGATACAAGGTATGGTTAATGATAGATTTAAAAATCTGTTTTCAAAGATATATAAAATGGATTTTCGATATGGTTTCATGAGTTATTATATATGATAAAATATTAGGTGAAATGGTACAAGGATTATTATGAATTAGTACATGTGGGATATTAATGGAGATATCCCCAACGTTATTCCATATCTGTGATTCTTGGCTATACCATGTGCACAGAATATCAAGATACATGCATGGAATAATATTAATTGAATGATACTACATTTTGATCAAATTAAAATCTTAATATTGAATGTGTTAATATTTTATTTTTTGAACTAATTTAGAGAATAATTTATTAAGGTGTTAAATAATATATAATGATATAGTGGAGTTTGCATTTATTAAATGAATGCATTTTCCATTGAAATTACTATTGTGATATAAACTCATTAGTGAATTTTGTAACAGTAAAAGAGTGCTTTCAACTAGATATATATATTATTGACAGTTAATGGAAATGTTTTATCGGTGTTTCCTCATTCTTGGTCATTACTACATGAACTGATACAATATTTTATTGCTCTCCTCTGCATATATAGGTAATAGAATACTTTATAGAAAAGGTGACTCGCTTATTTATGGAAGAGGATTCAGATCATCTCATGGATACACTATAGAGGTATGATGATTTTTTGAGAATTTGGTGATCTTTATAAAACATTTCATAAGAGTACAAAAAGGTTTAAGTGGATCTTCTATGTAAGGTATTAAAATTAGGTGTAATATTCATTTTAGTTTTTATGTATGATTCATATTTATTTCATGGAGATCCTTAGTCTATGGTTTTAATCACTTCTACATATTCTGAAAATTGTTATTAGACTATTACAAAACACATCACCAATAGAATTTTCATCCATGGTAACATTCAGAATATCAAGAGGTACATTAAACATAATGCTCGAATCATGAGATACTTGAAAACCCACTATTATGTGATCTTTTTGTAGTTGTTTATTATTAATCATGTCACCTATTATAATGTATAGTGTACTACTCATAATAATGTGATGGGTCGAAGATACTAAATATAAGTCAATTTCACATTCAGTATGCATAATTTTGCAACATAATAATGTTATTGATAGTTGTTAGAATCACAATTAAAAAAAATTGTTATGAAAAATATATTAACTTGGGTAAGGAAGGATATAGAGAGGAATGGCTATCACCAAATCTAGCGGGGTCTAAGTCTTCATGTACTTTTTTATCTATTTTTGGTTCTCCTTGACCCCTTTGTATATAGTTCTTAATAAACCCATAATTGTTAATAAATTATTTTTGATAATCTATTTATGTATGAATATGATTCATTATATTCTTTACATCCCCATGTGACTATGATTTATCAAAATTTTATCAATGTGACGCTCAAAAACAATAACCTTTAACCCGGAAAAATTGGCTGTGATGGTTAAAAGCCATTGTAAGTGGTTGTTCTTCTAGTACAACTAATAATGATTCATGTGTATAAACTCTATAAAAACAATACAAGCATAAGTATATATTTATATAATATTAATGTAAAGAATAAAAATTAACTATTTTTTCATACTTACACATGATTCTCTTATTTTTTTGTGCAATCATATACCAATTTTACTTCTTTATTTACATGAGCCTCCTTCCGTATCATATAATGTGGCATAGAAGTGGAGTTATATTTTATTTCATCAATATGTATATAAAAAAGGAACATAATTATTTTTTTATTTTATATCACATTAAAAAGTTACTATATATTTAAGCTAAATACAATTTTTTCAAGTGAAGCGCAATTAATCCTTTCTTTATGGTATGGGTACATGTGTTTAAATGCACACTATTTATTCTCATCACCCATTTTTTGTTACATAAATTTATAATTTTGAATAAAATTTAATAGTATTAATAATTTCAAATAAAATAGTATGAATTATAATTGACATGAAAGGATTCATCCTCATGATAGGTAATGAATGGATTTTATGTTTCTTGTTTAATCATTTGTGAATACACTACTGGTGGTTGGGGATTTACATTCCCTCAGAATCATATAGATATTGTTACTTGAGAAGTGTCTGAAAGGATCTATAAACCTTTATAGTGATCATTAATATAAATTTATTGTAGAATATATCTAAATAAAATACTCTATAAGGGATAATGAAAAGTAAATCAATGATTCATTATACTTATTTCATTAAAATGGATAAAGTATATCATAATGTAACCATAATGTCTTCCCAAATGATTTCCTTCAATATAATAAAATATTAATTCCACGTATCTATTTCAATCAACATATTCATTTTATTTGTGACCCTACTATTACTATGGAAAATTTAGTTGTGGGGTTTAATATGTAAGTTGAACTGATTCCACCAAACATAAAATTTTATTACTTTTTTTCTTGATTTCACATATATTGTTAAAATTTTTTGCTACTCCACTGTTTTTTTCATCCACATATTTTTTATATTGGATTAGGTGTTCTAGAACCAAATATTTGTACTCATAATTACTTGTATATTCAGATAATTGAGTATTAATAATGATTTTCTAATTAAATTTTTTATTTTGGTCTACATGACATTAATGTAAAATTTTCCAAGAGTATATATTTCATTCAAAATTCCATAGAAGTTCCCCACTATGATATGAAATTTGGAATTCCATGATGATATTCTAAAATATAAATCTATGGTTTTATAACATTATATGACAGAGAATATAGAATGTTGACTGTCAGGTATAATAACCCGTAAGAATTTGAAACTTTTTCTCATTATGTTTACAATTGGTAATTTCTAAGATGGGAGATTATTTGAATTGAAATAGCTATAAGAATTTCAAATGTCTGTGTTTCATTAGAATTTACTATCTATGATAATGTGTGATGGTCGTCAAAAATTTAGATTATTATTAATTCATGTCATCATTTACATATGTTGATTTATTGAGCAAAACAGTGATACCAAATATTCATTTGAAGTAGTGTACATTGGGGGTGCCATGAATTACATGTTCTTAATGAATAAATTAGGGAATAATTATTCTCTTATATATTTATCTAGGTTGATATTTAAACCGCTTGATTGAAATAGAGACATCACATTAAATTCTATTGTTATGGGATAACAATTATTTTCTTTCAAAGGCTGAATGAAAGACGTAGAAAGAAAAGAGGTTGTTGACACATGTAACCTATTTTATGAGATATAATGATATATGGATTATATTACATAGATAGTTCTTTTGTGTGTTAGTAAACATTATGACATTAACATAATTTTCCTGCTTGACTTGACCTGTTTATATATAGAAATCATAGACATTAGGAAAGACCAAATAATGTTAACGAGAAAGAACTATATAGGTTCATACACTATGTGCCTCTATTGAACTCAGTTAAATTATATTTTAAATTAATTAATAAAATAAATATTAATATATATACTTTAGTGATTGCAAAAATTAAATAAATATATATTCAAAAGGTAATTATTTCCTTAATCAGATATATAATATTTATTTATTGAATGGATAATTATTTATTAAGGTATTTGATAAATTTTAAGGAGGGTTAGGGGCCAAGAATATGTATGGAATTGAATATTATTTTTTAATATAGTGAAATAATATTTTTTGTCGCACTCGTTTGCGTAAGACATGAGATAATAATAAAAATATTATTATTACATGGAATGGGGTCATATAATGTTTTATATATTATTTAGGGATATTTTGAAATTAAATAATATTCTAATCCTAACCATATATTTATAAATATAATATTTTTTATATTGTGTGCTTTTTTTCATAAGACCATCCTCAACTTAAATATCAGTAGAAGAAAAATTACATAGACCCTAGAATTCGACCAAAATAATCTGTGAAATGTGCCACATGATTTCCCTCTCTCCCAATGATGGAGAAACCATAATAAGACCAAAAAAGTTCCAAATAAATGATGTTATAAATAATAGACCTAAAAGTACCAAAGATAGCTTCACCATCCTCAAATGCATTGATAATAACTTGATAGTCCGATTCGACCACAATATTCCTCCACCCATGAGAAGTGGAGAACTCCACACCATAACAAATATCCATAGATTAGGCCACATAGGGAGTCTATCATGTAGAAACCATGGAATTTAAAACCATAATTAACGATCGTGCATAATCACAGATAACATCCTCAAGGCCAAAATTACCACCTCTAGGTAGTACTGGGTTAGTGTTAATTTTAATGACTCAAAAAGTGGGAGGTAGCCACCATGATGGGGTGCGGGGTTGAAAAGGTGAACGAATATGACTGAACATCATAGTTAAATAGATAAATCCATTTTTTCATCAAATTTATCCACACTATCATATTTTAAAATTCTATCATACACAAAGGCATTACAGAAGAACTAGATAATATAAGCACCGGTGAAAACCCCCTTGATAGTTTTCACTAGAAGAAATATGATCCACTCCTTCACAATAATGATCACATATTTGTGGGATCTACATTGAGCATGATCCTACTCTATGCATGATGATCACAACCGAGTATTTCAAGGGCTAGAGAATATCACATGAAACTCATTTTCTAGAGTGGTACCACAAAAAGGGAATGATATTTTCTAAAAAAAGTGTTGATCATCAAGGTGATCATAAGTTGGGGGGATACCTTTACACACTTACAATAGAAGAGTTTGGAATTGGAATGGATATTTTGTATTCTAGATATTATTCCATAGTTAAAACCATATAACTTCTTCTTGTCTGAGGCTATTCCCAAAACCTGAGTTAACTGAGTAGCAGCCTGAAATCTTGAATTTCAAGCATATCATATTTGTTCCATCTCCATGAACCACTAGAACTAAAAAATATCCTTTACTACATACTTATTAAGATAATGTTCATGATTCAAAAAATAAAATCCACAGGGGTCATCAACTAGAAGATCTCTCATTTTAGCATGCTCCAGACCAAGTTCTAGCTTAGAAGTGGGATTTATACTATCAAAATAATTCACTAGTGTATCACTCCATGTTTTAACCATTTATCCAATAGAAAATCATCAAAAAATATCATAGTTTCAATCATATGTGGTTCCCCAAATATTCCTCAAGAAATATATCATTTCAAAACCTGGACTGAAGTATAAAAAATCATTGTGGGGGAAATATTTTTCATCAAAAACATTTGGGGACAAAATATCTAGTTTCTATAACAAATGAAGACATTTCATGGATATGAGGGAATTTTTAAACACATTAATTTCGTTGATGACCATATCACTACAAGCCTTGGGTGAATGAAGAATCTCTCATGAGATCTAGTGTATGTTGTTTTTTTCATTAGCACTACCCCACCAAAAAATTAACAATGTATGAACGGATTTTTTGAATAAATAAATCTAAAATATTGAAGTGAGAAATTGTGTATTATTGAATTTATTGAGTCACTAATTTAATAAGAACCACATTCCTGAACCTAGCGATTTTCTTTTCAGACTATCCCTGAATTTTATAATGAAATGTATCTAGTATTACAGAGAAAAATTAATGTTCAGAGTGCCCAAATACCATCGGGAGAGACAAATACTATTTATTTTTTTCCACAATCTTGATGTAACACCAAATTGTGATGGTATCTCTCATAACATATTGCACAAACCAACTAAAATATGTCTATGATTTGTAATGTTGACACATTGGAGTGAGGATTTAGTAAAAGAATCAATGAATTTAGAATCTCATATCATTTAAATGGAATTTATATTGAAAAAGGAAGGTAATAATTAGTGAAAATAAACATGTAATGGGGATACAACCCTGACAAGACTTATCCCAATTATTGAGTCAATCAAATCCTTCCTTTGATAAGACATGAGAGAAAACATTCATATCAATGAGAAATGAGTAAGGGGAAATGGGGTTAATATTATACAATCCTCTAGTTGGTTTGAATTTCATTATGAGATAACCAATGAACTTTATTTTGATGGAAACTGACTTGTCACAACTCATGGTCACTCACATCCATGTTGTTCTGAATCCTAGTTTCCACATCACCACTAATAAGAAATCTTATTCAAACTTTTTATATTTTTATCATATCTAATTTCTTTTCCATGGTCACCCACATATAAGTACAATGAGTTTTTATAAAATATAATATTTCATGAGATCTAATGAAGTTTTATAAAAAAAAGTAACCTTGGTACAAAATCACACTAATTATAAAAGATAATAGAGGGAAAGAACTTTCCCAAATAGTTGGAGAGGGATTTTGATAAAACCTTTTAGACAACATAGAATGAGATGAAAGGCCTACAGTCATTAATTTTCACATTCATAGAAATTTTCAAGATCAAAACAATGAGAGTTTCATTGACCTTTTCCATACTAATGGAACTATCCCATAATCTTTTCATTAGTATGATAACTTAAGGACTCACAATACACCAAAACCACTTAAAAATAAGGCATGGTTTCCATACATAATAAGATATTTTTTTTGAATGTATTATATTAATGGATGACATAATTTACAGTTAAAAAAGCCTAACTCTAGTTCCAAAGTCATTAACTCGACAACTTTTTTCTCAACACTTCTAAGGATATCCTCTGGGGGGAGCCACTCTACGAACTAAATAGATCTATATTAAAGCAATCGATTAGATCCCGAATCTCAACCCCATAATATTTGAAGTTTCCATCCCATACATACAATTTCGAAATGAAGTTATTTATTATTCTAGCTATGGCCTTTTGATTAAAGTAGTTGGTATTCTGGTCACCCGATTTGATAAAATCCTCCCTTGATAAGATAAACCAATATATTTATTTATCTCTAAAGGCCTCATCCAGATCATTTTCCAGATTCACATCACCATTCTGGGAAATATCATAAGTGGATTCTTTATAATATCTTCTGATTTCTTTATCATGCTTGATAATTCTCTGATAAAATTTATTCTTGTGATATTGACTCCAGAATTACATTTATATAGACACCAATTTAGTCTTATCAATGATATGGTATTGAAAAGATGACCAAGTATAATTTACCACTTATCTGTAGATATTATTATAATTCCACATTAATTCAAATATAAATCCATATAGTGGAATTTCTCACTGGGACACCACCTAAACATAGATAAAAATAAGACAATGATCAGATAAAACCAAAGGGTAGTTGGTGACCTCTTACCTATGAAACTTAAACGCTTAGTATATTGAAACCAAAATCCTATTGAGATGTCCATATCATCTAGTGGATAAGAAATATCTATCAAACAAAGTAAATAGAAACCCTAAGAAGCCCATATCTGATAGACATGAGTGAAACAAGAAGTACCATAATTAGTGCATCGAGGAAAAAATAAATCTTTCACAACCTTTCTTATCATGGTGGTGAGGATGTCATTGGAATACCCTACAATGATAATGGGGCTTGAATTTTGTTTTTTATAGATTTAATCAACTCCCATGATCTATAAATTTCACCTTAACCTAGCCATCTATAAAATCCCATGACACACTATTTTGGGTCCTATGGTTGATGAATAGAAACGTTGATGTGGTTTTGGGAGAAGATGACCACTGAAGAAGAAAATAACTCTTGCAATGTGATTGAAAATACACATATATGGGATGATTGTAAAACCATGAAACATTTAAGAAATCGTTATTTCAATGTTATCCCCATCATTTCTTTGATTTGAAACATGTACATGGATAGAAAGACCATATCAGGGCCATACATGGAGCACCATTAATGGATCCTACAAACTGACCCTGAGTTTCCAAAAACATTAATGTTCTAGAATAAGAGTTTCATGGTTTTAGATAGAGCTATTTTGAAATCAAATTTTCCTAAATCAGTTATTTAGACACATTACCCTCTAATAGCATTGTGTGTTTATATGAACAATATAGAGCCTCATCCTTAGAACCTCCATATTTTTTTTCATTTAAAAAAAATTACATTTTATTTTTTAAAATTTATTTATATTCCTATTAAGTCACTTCCATGTTTCCATAAATTTATGTTAAACCATTATCACTCCAATAAAAGATTTTATATAATTTTAATAACCATCATAGTGGTAGGAAATCCTGAAAATTCTTCCTCACCCAGAAAAGTGGAATCCAGACCTCCCATCTCAGGGGGAACCATACGCTAGGATATCGTAACCTTCCTTACCTCTCATGTTTCTATGACATGGTAAAATAATCATTAGTTTTTGATGGGTCCTATTTTTTGATGTAATGAAACATTATGAAACATTTTTATGGGTGAAAATAGTCATCCAAAAAATTGTTCCTAGCTTTGACAGCATTTTTATCCTAATTCTATGGTCCTTCATCCACCATCCTAGGGAGAATATACCCATCAAACAAGGGGAACTAAAGTCACATGTTCATTGAAAAGGGTAATACAAACTCCCAGTTTCATTCAATACTATTAATATTGGATCTTTAAATTTGATATGCATTTCACTATCTTTACGGTTTTAGCCTTCAATGTGGGTGGACCACCAAATGTGTTTTTATAATTCCATTGGCTATATTATTCTATATGACACTAATCCAGATCATGTTTTTTTGTTCCCAAATCCATTATTTCATGTCCAATGAGGTCACAAAATAAACTATTGGATGGGATTTTCTAAATTCCCAAGACACCAATACCTAGGAGTTTGTATGTTTTATGAATGAACCCCATATAATGGGTTGTGTGATGTCCACCATAGCCCTTATTTTCACCATAGGACCCCACTAAATTAGCTATGAAATATCCCATTCTATAAAATCCAAAATAGTATTACTATTCCCACACATAACCTGATCTCTATTACCCATAAATGGGATTAATTTTTAGGTGGATCTAGAATGAGGAATGAAATAATTCCATATCATTATGTTAAAAATGTTATCCATGTACTTGATCACAGTAATATGTTTATCAAAATACAAGGGACGTCACTCAAATATGTGTATATTAATATATTCATAAAAAATTAAACAAAATCATCCTAGGTTTTATTTCTTTGAAACAATCTCTCTCTTCCAACCGTTGAATCGACTATAAAATATTACTCAAGGTGTTCATGATAAAAGGTCTTCTAGATGTGAATTTCCCCACCAAGGGGAGGGAGAGGAATTTACAAATCTCTCTATCCTCCGTAGGCCAAAATTATGTCATCAATTTCTCAAAAAACAAATTGAAATATTATTTAATGTCACTTTGGTAACCCATTATCATTTATACCAATAAATTTATCGAATTAAATAGATCAAAATACACTATCCTTAAATGATGTTTTCATAAAAAATACAAATATATAAGTTTACAACCATTATTATGGTAATTATTTAATAACACTTATTCTGATATGATTAAAAATGTTAATAATTCATTACTATTATTGACAATGGTAATTAATTTTTTTAATCATTTAATTTGGTTAATAACAATGGTTTATATTTAAGAACATTTTTTATATTACTTAGTATACATAATTTTATATAATTATTTTAACCATTAACATAATATATCTATTTAAATATATATTAATTATACAATTAATGTTCATGATTTTATAAAATGTTCTACACAAAAATACGATTATTTTACAATATTTATCAAATCCTTTCATAGATATATTTATTTTTCTTTTTTTTAATGATTTAATTACATAATGGATTTATAAATGAATTATAAATTCAATTACAATTAAAATAATTTTTTCTAATCCAATATTAATAGTAAAATTAATTCATTATAGATTTAAAAATTAATTTATGATCTTTAAATTTATGAAAAAAATAATGAAATTAAAGAACTATTTTAATATTTATTAAGAAAGAATTAATAAAAAGTGTTTAAAATGAAATAAAAATATTTATAAAGGATTATAGTTTTTCAAATATTAAATAAATGTGATAAATTATATAAAATTATTTTTTTGAGTAAGAATTGTCTATTAATGCAAAAAAATTATTAAATGAATTAACTATTTAGTAATTTTGAAATTATTTGACTAGATACATCCCAATGATGAGAGATAATATCTTTATAATTTATCATGTATATATATTTTAGGTATATATATCAATTCTAAATAAGTAATTTAATTTCATTTAATACATGGAATGTTAATGATGTGAAATAATTTGAAAATAGAATTTGGAAAAATTGGATACAATAACACCTGTATTTTCTTATATATTAAATTTCAAAAAATAAATGAATGAAATATTTTAAAAAATAAAGTAATCTGATTGAGGAAGTCCCTTTAATACAAATAGATATATGTTTTTATGCATTATTATACACCTTTATACATGTTTCATGGGAATTGGTTGATGGATAGGGACTAGGGATGACTTGGGAAGAAGATATAAAATGGTGTTTAGCCTCCAATGATATATTTAAGTACTCTTTAGAACTGAAGTGAGTTATGATCGGTCGGTTATTGTACCACTTAGGGGTGGGGAAATCATTCAATCTTTCACAAGGACATTGGTAAGGCTTGTGGTATGAGATGTGATTCAGGTGGCCTGGGATTGTGTTTCATGGGATAATTGGACAATTGAGAGAGGATTTAGCCTAGAGATATGTGAGTGACACCTCCTGAGGGCATTTTGAGGATTGATTAGTATTATTAATGGGATGAGTCCTTTGGGACTAGACATTGTTTGACTGAGATTATTTTCCTCTCAGTGATGGACAGAGAGATCTACCTTAGAATATGTGAGATGAGACCTAAGTGTAGGGTGTGGTGTTGGTCGAGACATTGCATTAGGATTATAGGATTCTTAGAGTCTACGAAATGGGATTTTCTCAGTGTATAAATATTTAGAGTGATTAGAGATCATGATGGGGGGACTAGAACTTATGTTATGGGTTGAGATGAGTATATAGGTTTGGTTTCACTGAGGGGTAAGGGAAATGGGATGGTATTAATGAGAAAAGATTTAGCTGGGTCTAGAGGACCCAATAGATGCCCTAACAGGTGTGGTGGGATGTTTTCAAAAGTAAGATATATCTTTAGAGATGAGTTTTATTGGATCAACTAAGGAGTTGTGTGACAAGCGATAGCCTAGTATACTTATTGTGGCCTCCCTAGAAACTATGGGGATGGTTTGATGTGCTTATTAGCTCCATATAGTCTATGGGGATTAGTTGGTATTCTTGTAACCTCCCCAGAGTCTGCATGTATTGTTTTTGGTATCCTAGTAACATCCCTAGAGTCCATGGGGAATGGGTCGACATTCTTTTGACCTCCCTTGAGCATGGAGGGATTGGTCAATGTGTATGATTTACACTACTTAAGAGTCGTGAGTAATGAAAGTTACCAACCCTGAAGGACTAGGTCTTGGGATTATGCGAGGTGAGACCAATATACCCTCCCTTTAGTGATCAAGCATTATGTATGATTTGGATGTATTACTACACTCAGTTCTTGTGGGTGATAGGTTGAGTTTTGGATTAAAAAGAACTATAAGCCTTCATTTATTGCTTGGGTGTCATTATGATGACTTGATGTGGTGTGGTGTGGTGGATTCAACAATATCACTAAAGTGGGTTTGATTCGGTTTTATGGTGGTTTATTAAGCACACATTTACCACACATGAAAGGAGTAATTTGAGCCTTATAATATTTATGTGTCTATTGATGTGATTAGGAATACATTTAGTTTAATATCTTGTCTTTAGGTGATAAGGTACTTCATCAGGTAGATAATGAATCCACTAAAACCAATATTTTTTCTAAACATGAAACTATATATATGAATAAAAAACCATTGTTATCTGGTTACCCAAGAAGATTCAATTGCATAACATTCATATGAATCCTACAAATGCATCCAGGACTCATATTGAAGATTTTAATTAAATCATTCTATATTTTTTTAATATATAAGTTATATTGGATAAAGGGGATTTGATTATCATACTACCGACCTAATAAGATGATTAAAATAATTCATTTAAAGATTAAATGGTGTTTGGTCATGGTTCCTTAAACATATAAGAAGATAAATCTACCTTGTTTTTTAAGGATATTCAAAATAAGAATCATACTTATATTAATAAGAAATTATAAGGGCTTAATGTAAAGGTTAATCTTGAGTAGAGAGGGAATTTGAGAGGTAAGAGAATATTTAGGAGCTAATGAGGGTTTAAGGGTATATAAAAGAATAATTCCATTATAAATAACGTTTTAAAATTTGAAGGAATTACCCCAAGGGAACAATTTTACGAACAAAACCAATAACAATGACCATTTTTTATTAATTGAGAAATATTTTGACATTTTTGATATTTTAAATTTCTATCCTGATGCTATGAGTGCTGAATGAGCCATGGATTTTGAATTTTCTTTTAAAATATGTCACAAATGTGAGTACATCACTAATATGAGAGAGAATGACAGTGTAATGGTTTACCTAGTAAATAAGAAGAGCTATAATATCATTGGTATAAAAATAATCCCACTAGAATTTCATTAATGGTCAGCAGAATCCTTATAAGATGATAGGTTCGTTCCGGATTTGAAGATGAATCTTATTTACCTAGGAGTCTTAGAACAAAATGGGTATTATTTTAGGTCAGATTAAATAAAAATGGGTATTCTTATTTACCTTTAGTTTAATAGTCTATATGTATTAAATTGTAATAATCCAATGAAACAATTAAATAAAAATCATTCCCCCATAAAAAATAACACAATGTTTTGGCATAGGTGATTAGTACATATTAGTTCAGAAGTGATGAATGAACTAATAATGAACCGAATTTTAAATGATTTATCCTTAGACAATCTTCACTTTTCTAAATACCATGATCTTGTTCAGTCCAAAAAAATAGTTTTAAGAGGTCTACATATAAATATTAATTCCCTTTCGAATATGCACATTTTAATTTGTGGTTCCCCTCTATAACTACTTACCTCAGTGGGGGCCAATATGATATTCACTTTAACGATGAATAATATTATAAAGTGTGTATTTATATAATCTATATAACAACTGAATCCTTTAAAACACTCAAAATTTCGATGTTTAGTGTTGAAAGTGAAACTGGAAACATTCATAAAATCATTTGAATTGATAATGGCATAGAATATTTATCTAATGCATACATAGAATATTTTAGTTTGGAAGGTATTATTAGACACAACCTATTATGAATGCCTCATAATAGAATGACCTATAAGAGAGTATGAAAAATACTATTTATAATGTGTGAGAAGCATTATCTTATATTCTAGTCCTTTTAGGTCATGGGAAGAAGTTTATACTACAGCTGTCTATCATATTAATATATCCCCCTTTAGTTCCATTAGTTTTAAAACCCATGATGTTATGTGGACTATTTCACCCCTAGTTTATGACATCATAGATTTTTTTTGTTCAACCTATTCTCATTGTTGGACTGATAAACAATATCCTTGGAATTTGATTTCTGACTTGCATGGATACCCACTTTGTGTAAAATGGTATAGGCTTAGGGAAGATAATCATGGTTATCAGAAATTTATATTCCATTATGATGTTGTTTTCTCTGAGGATTATGCATATAAATATAATGCTTCTGATCTTACCCAATCTCATCCATCTAAACCTATAGGTATTGAGGTTATATTAGAACCTCATATGTAACATGAACTCGAGGTTGTCACCACTAATCCACCCCAACTATCTCACAATATAGAATTACCTATTGGTGAATTTTAACATAATTTCTAGGTTGAGAGATATAATGACATGAGAGACTACTAGTTTATTATTAATAGGACTGGAAGTATAATTAGTCCTCCAACCTGGTCTACCAAGGTTGGTGTATCTAACTTTGACTTTAATATAGGTTTTTATTTGGTTGTGATGAACCATAAATTTTCAAACAAGATCTTATGTCTGATGAATATAGGTAGTTTCTTTCTATCACGAGAGATGAAATGGATAATTTTCTTAAAAATAAAAGCTGGATAATTGTTATCAAACCTAAAGAGGAAAACATTATAGATTTTAATTTAATTTTTAAGATAAAATAAGAAAATACCGGTGAAAATAAAATTTAGTATAAAGATATACTTTGGGCACATGGATTACTATAATATTAAGGAATTGATCAAAATTATATTTCTTCACCTATTGTTAAGACCCCTTCCATTAGATTATTTTTAGACTTTTTATGTTGAAAATTATTTTCATGTTGAATAATTGGATGTTAAAACTGAATTCTTCCATGGTATGTTATATGAACATATTTATATGATACCACATGATGTCCTTTAAAAATATTTTAAAATATTTCATGTATAAATTTTATGAAAATCTATATATGCCCTTATGAAATCATCTTGACTATGGTATAAATAAGTTAATGATTTTCTGATTAAAAATGAATTTCCTAGAAGTAAATATGATTCCAATGTTTATTTAAAATAAATCATTATTGTTTATGTTTTTTTGACCTATATGTTGATGGAATGATTATAATTTTCAAATACACTAGGTTAATAAATCATATGAAAAAAATTAACTAATTTTTTTAAAATTAAATAGTTTGAGGAAACAAATAAAATCCATCACATGAAAATCACTATAGATAGAAATTGTATGGTATTGTACATGTACGAATATCCTTATGTTCATAAGGTGTTAAAACGCTATATTCTAGAAAACATGAAACTTTTTAGTGTGACTTTATGTCGTCTTTTCTTATTTACCTTGCCCCAATCCCATAACAGTTATTTTGAGAATTATTTTATGATTAATATCCTTTTTGTAAACATAATTGGCAGCCTTATGTATTCCATGATAAACCCTTATCTGGATATATCCTTTATTGTTTGTAACATAAAAAATTTTATGGTAATTCCAATAAATAATCCTTGGTATGCATTAAAATAGATTCACATTTATGTTTCCATGTCTTCTAGTTTGTGGAATTGTTTTATTGAAGGATTCTTATAGTGAAGCTATTATTAGATTTATTGAATCTTCTTATGATAAAAATATAGATACTAATATATATATTATTGTTTATGTATTATTTTACTTTGTAGGTCCTAATTAATGGAAATTTAATATTATATAAATTGTTTCCATTTCAAAAACCAAAGTCAAATACATAGTATTAATTGTAGCAATGAAAGAATCAATTTGGTTGAATGGATTTTTTAACGAACTATCTTTCTGTATTTTTAATATAGAACTATTTTTTGATAGATAGTTTGAATTCCAAATTTCTAAAAATCAAGTTTTCCATGGAAGATCATAGAACATATACTTTAGATATCATTTTGTTAGGGTTTTCATTGAAACTAGGATAGTATGTTTCACTATGATACATACTTCATTGAATCCTGTCAACTATTTGAATAAATGTTTTCAATTGGAAATGATTATAAACTATTTAGATCATACAAATGTAGTTCTGTTTCGAAGACCTAGGTGGTGATAACACCATATTTTAAAATTATTTTTATTACAAAGGTGGAGGTTTTCTAAATTTGACATGAATTTATTTATTTGTTTACTATCAAATAGAATTTTTACAATTCTTTTCTGGATTATTATTTGGATTTCATAATTAACATTAATTTGTTCCCTTGTGAAAATGTTTTTTATATTTCTTAGTTTTATTTTTTCCTAGTAAAAAATGTTTTTTACGTCTCTAATTTATCATTTTTTTCACATGTTTTCCTTACCCCATAGCTAGATCACACATAAAGGTAACTTTTGTAATGTCTATATTCACATTTCATGAGTATAAAACATTGTATTAGACTTTTCTTATGGTTAAGTCATTGATTCATAAGGGTAATCCCTACTCTTTTATTGGTATTCTCGGGCTTATTTAAGGGTACTCTTAACACTCTTAACATTACTCTCAATCTTGAATATGGGAAATCCCTATCATGCATAAGGGTTCTACCATGACTCATGTAAGGATAACCTGGAATGGGAAATGGTACTTCCTTGGCTCAAATAACGGTAATCTAACTTGTGTAAGGGTTCTGTATGGATTGAATAAATGTATCCATGGAACACAAAATTGTATGTTGATCTGTGTTACATTTTGGTGGTGAATCACCTACCACCACAGGTCCATCCAATCAATCTGTATCTTGAATGTCAGTTGTCCACATGGTATACATCCTGTATTCACTTCTTGACTCGCAATCATTTATCCCCGCATCAGGATTTCACCACAAGCTCCTCCTAGATCATTTCGTGTGTTTCTTCACTAGATCAAAAAAGGATAGTTCTAGGGAATTTTTTATTTCTATTTGGAATAGAATGAGAGTAGGTTAAAATATATCATGTTAATGATTCACATAGTTCATTCAATTAGATTTTCTTCATCAGCTCCCACCTGGTCTAGGGATTTGGTGGAGGGTGGTGTAGATTATTTACCTTCATTGTGAGATTTCCTCGTGTGTAGAAATATATCATTATAATGAACTCCATTTTACCTTCTTCTAGGTTTATTTATTTGAACAAAGAATTATAATAAGTTTATTCAACATTATTATTTTCATTTCTTTTCATGTGTTTGATTTTGTATCATTCTATGAATTTGTGTCGTGTGAGTCCAAATAAGAAGTCTGATTGCAAGGTTCATATGTTATATTTCATCACTACCACATGGTCTAGAGACACATAAACCAAAATTAGTTTTTCAGTAATTTATTTATTTCATGTCTTATAATCTGTTGATTTTAATTCTTTACTAATAACGATATTATGGGTTCTTTCTATCAATGAATATCGGTCCATAGTGAACTAAAGTACATTATATATAAGTGTTCTTTATTTTTTCTTACACATTATTCTTCTTTAATCCATCTTATAAATTTCTATTTTCTATCGAAATTCCTAAACAATTTGTGAACCAATTATATACATCAATGGATTCTTGGTTGTTTCATAAGTAATACCACATCATAAAATCCCTTAACATCTTTTCTAGTTACAAACAAATCAGTTAGTGGGTCAACTTTTCACATGTTCTTGTCCTGATAAAATTTAAAAATGTCACTCATCCTTTCACTTTCCTTGGTTGTCTATACATTTTTCATTTTATTGTCTCTAATTCCATCCTATGTGCATTTCCAAATAACATATAGAGATTTCTATAAATACAGTTAATATAAATGAAAATATATTTATTCTAGGAATCATTTATATGATTTCTTATATATTGTTTTTATTGTCGTGATCCACAACTATGGTGTAACTATATCAACTCAACTATTTACCAAACTATCATTTTTTATTTATTTGAAATGATACTGAGGACATGGTGTCTAAAATTAATAGATTAAAGGTAATGTTGCAGATGTTTTAAGATCAACAAAATCAGTTTTTCCATTTGGACAATGTTGAACAGGTGTTACGTATGAATCAATGAAGAAGAAATTCTTGTCTTGTAAACCCCAGTCACTAGGTGTTTATATGTTTTAAAGTTCCACAAGTTAAATCTTACTGAATAAGAATGATAACATCGCAACAGCATTGAAATTAAATTTGATCCTTTTGAAATGTTAAATTGGTTTTATAGAACAAAAATCTATTTCAGAAATAATATCTGAACATTGTGGTATAACCATGTTTTACCATATCTATATTTGTCTTTAAACTAACATGGTGGGTTCCATTATATCATTAATGTAGGTATGGTTTGGATTCATAGTGGCATGGTTATCCCACATTGACCAGACATGCCAGGAGTCATGACGACCTAATAATGTTTATGTCCCTATCAATGTTCTTAAGAATTCATGTAGTTTAGTTCTCTTAACTTTAGGTGATAATGTAAATCCTGAGGTAACTTAGTAATCAATTAATACCTAAATATGGTCTAAATATTAATCTCTATATATAAAAAACAAGAGCAGGCTAGTTACACCAAAATATTATATTGTATAACTTTCATATGCATCCTTGAACTGTGGTTCAGACTAATATAGATTATTTTAATAAATAAATTCTTGATTCATCTAATATAGAATTAATGTTAGATGAAGTTTATTTGAATATAATACTTCCTACCTATTTATATGATTCATATAATTCATTTAAATATTCTATTATGTATGGTTTGGGTTCCTTAAACTTAAAATATTTTAAGTCCACCTTGTTTTCTAAAGAGATTCAAAAAAGAATAATAGTTTTATTAAGAAGTAATCTAAGGGTATTAATATCTGGGGTAAGGTTGAGTATAGTGGTAATAATAGAGGTAAGAGATATCCTTGAATATGATTAGGGTATATGTGTAAACAAATAGAATTATTCCATTACAAACAACCTAGGAAAATTATAATTAATTATCACCAAAAGAACAATTCAAAGCTCCACACTAATAACAGTGACCATTAGTTGTAAGATGAGTAATATTTGGATAGCATTGAGGTTCAAAATGTTTTTTATAATTCTATGAGTTCTAAAAAGGACCTCAATTTAGGATATTTTATGCATATATTTCACAAATATGATTACTTTTCTGATCTAATAGAGATTGAGAGTGAAAAGTATTACCTAGGAAAAAACAAGGTCTATCAAATCATGAGTAAAAGAATAGTCTCTATAGAATTTCATGAATGATTATTAAAATACATAGAGGTGGTTATGTGGGTGCCTAACGTGAAGTGGAATCTTATTTCCCAAGGTGTCATAGAACAAAATAGTTATTATTTTATGTCTGATTCAGGGAGTCACAATATCTCTAAGGGGTCACACAATCTTATGAGAGTAATCCTCACCAATGGTATATATGTCTTAGATGGTAAGACTCATATGAAATAATTAAATACAAATCATTACCCCATGAAAGATAAAGAAATTTTATGGAATAGGTGATTATGACATTTTATTTCACAAGGGATAAGTGAACTTAGATAGAAAATAATTTTAAATGATGTAACCATAGACATTCTTCCCTTTTGTGAAGACTAGGTTCTTAGTAAGTCCAAACATGTTAGTTTTAAGAGGAATATATATAAAATTATGTCCAAATTATAATATTCACATTTTAATTATTGATATCACTCTAGAACTACTTCCAATAGTTGGGGCCACTACTATGTTCCCTTTATAGATGAATATTTTTGGGATGTGTGGATTTACCTACTCAATAAAAAAATTCAAACCTTCAACACATTAAAAATAAGGAAGTCTTGTGTAGAAAGTGAAACTAGAAGAAAACATAAAACCATTATAACTGATAATGGTCTAGAATAATTTTCTAATAAATACATAGTATATTTTAGTTCTGAAGGTATTTATAGAATCATAACTTTTGTGGATACCCCACAACATAATGTCCTAGAAGAGAGGATCCATAGGACAGTTGTAGAAAAAGTGAGAATCATGATCTCATATTTTAGTATTTTTAAGTCCTCCTAATAATAATTTGATGCTACAATTATTTATATGATCATGATATTACCCTCACGTTCCGATTGATTCAAAACCCCTAATGTAATGAGGATTGTTTCACCCTCAGTTTTGGTTTTCATAGAATATTTTTATTGTACAACCTATGGTCATACTAGGAATGATAAACTAGAACCCAAGACTATAAAGTGTGTCCTAGGGTGATGTCAACATTGTGTCACAGTGTAAATTCCTTAGGTATATATTCATTTTTTTCATAAATTTATAATTCTATGTGATGTTATTTTCCATGAGTCTTCTTATTTTAAAGAGAAGGATTATGATCTCGTACAGTCTGATCATTCTAAACATGTAGGTGTTGAGGTTATATTAGAGACTAAAATTTATCTTGAACCTAAGGTTATATTATCAAAACCACACCAACTATATAACATTAAAGAATTACCTGTTAGTGAATTTGAACCTGAGTCTGATGTTAAGAGAGACGATTACATGAGAGACTACCAGTTGACTCATAATAGGACTATAAGAATCACTAAGCCTCCATTTTGGTCTACTAAGGCCGATGTTTCTCCCTTTGACATTAAAATATGGTTAAATAAGGTAGCTATGAACCATATTGTTTCAAAAAATATCTTAAGTCTGGTGATTCTTGGTAGTGGATTTCTATAATGAGAGATAAAAAAGATTCTCTTCATAAAAATAAAACCTGGATAATTGTAAAAAAACATAAAAAGAAGAAAATTATATATTCTAAATCAATTTTACGAAGAAATAAGATAATTTCCTTGAACAAAATATTAAGTATAAAGTTTTAATTTTTAAACATTGATTCCACCAACATGAAGGAATTGATTAAAATGAGATTTTAACATATTGTTATGAACTAATCCATTAGATTATTGTTAGATTTTTTCCCAAATTGATGATTATGTTGAATAATTGGAGGTTTAAACTTCCTTCATGCCTGGTATGTATGATGAGAAGATTTATATGAGACCACCTGATGTATTTTCCAAATATATTAAAATTAATAAAGAATAATTTTTAGGAAAATCCATGTATGGACTTAAGAAACCATCTAGACAATGGTATAATGAATTGGATACATTGTGATTAAAATAACTCTAATTGAAGTAAATATGTTTTCATTGATTATTTTAAATATTTAAATATTGTCTAATTTATTTAATCATATATGTTATTAATATGATTATAATTTACAAATACACCAGTAAAATAAATCATATGAAAAACCAACTACATAATGGTTTGGAAGTGAAATATTTAGAGGAAGAAAAGTAAATCCTTGTTTTGAAAATCACATGGGATATAAATGTTACGGTATTATTACTTTCCCAATATTCTTATGAAAATAAGCTGTTAAAAGTGTATTTTATAAAATATTTAAAACTTGATATTGTGTATTTAGGTCATAACTTCACATTTACCTTGTCCCAGTCCCCAAAAAGTGATTTTTATAATGATTTTATGTGTAAAATACCTTATGTAAACATAGTAGGGACCTGATGTATTCCATGAGATGCTAATATCTAGATATAGCCTTTGGTGTTTATTCCTTAAGATGTTTTATGGGAAGTCATGTAAAGCATCATTTGTATTCATTAAAATAGTTGATCTTTTATTTGTCAACATCTTCACATTTTTACATTTATTTTGGTAAAAATGTTTCAGATGTAAAAGATTTCATCCGCTTTGTTGATTCTAGTAATGCTAAAAATATAGATACTAATAAATATATTAGTAATAATGTATTTTTTTGGTATTATTTCATGGAAATGTGAAATTTAATCCATTGTTTCCCCTTCCATAACAAAGGTTGAATACATTTAATTAACTATTTTAATCAAAGAATAATTTTTTTAAAGGAATTGTTAATGAATTGCATGTATCATCTTGTAATATCGAGGTCCTTTGTGACAGAAATTATATATTCCATCTTTTTATGAATCAGGTTTTCCATGGAAGATCAAAGCTCATAGAAATTATATTTCATTTTGATTTGGTGGTCATTTAAAGTAGGATGGTTTGTTTCACTAAGATAAATACATTAGAGAATCCAGCTAATAGTATGACTATAGCTATTCAATTTTCCATGTTTATTCATGGTTTAGATCATAGGATTATAGTCCCATTTCAAAGACATAGGTTGTGAGAACACAATCCTATTTAAAATGTTTATTACAATGGTTTATAATTTATAATATGACATGCATGTATTTATTTGTTTGTTATCAAATAAAATTTTCCCAATTCTTGGTCTGAATTATAATATGGTTTTCATGATTTTCTTGTATTTAATCCCTTGTAAAAATGTTTTTTACATCTCTTACTTGAATTTGTTCCATGAAATAAATTTTGTTTACATTTATTATTTTTTCAATTTTGATTTCATGATTTTTCCTTGTCCTGTAGACAGATCCCACATAATGGTAACATGCCTAATGTTTACATTCCTATTACATGAGGGTAAATCATTTGTACTTCTTTTTCATAAGGGTAATACATGGATGCATAATGGTAATTCCTAATCATGTATGGGTACTCCCTATATTTTGTAAGAATACTCATGATGTTCTTAAGTGTACTCCCTATCTTGTATATTGGCACTCCTCAACTTGCGTACGGGTAATCCCTTGGCTCACATAAGGCTAAATTGGCATATATAAGGGTACTTCCTTTCTCAAATAAGGGTAACCAAGATCATATAAGGGTACTATATGTATCTATTAGGGTTAACCTAACTCATATTCAGGTTACCTTGGAACAGTAATGATAAGATGATTTGTGCGATATTTTGATGGTGAATCCCCTACTGATGCATGAAAATCTAATCCAACTATCTATTGCATATCAGTCATCCATGTGGTATTTATCCTTCTTTCACCACCTGGGTCTCTATCACATATCCCGCCATCATGATTTCACCTTGGCCTCCTCCTTGATCATTCGATGTGTTTCTTTATTAGTTCAATGCAGTAGATTTCTAGGGAATTTCTAATTTTCAACTAAAATAAAACAAGTGTATCCTGAAGGAGATCCTATCCAAGATTTCCAAATTCTACTAAATAATATTTTATTTATCACTATTAACCCAGTCTAGTGTTTTGATGGAGTATTTTGGAGTTTCGTTTCCATCATTTTGATTTGTCCTTGTGTGATGTAATAAGCCAACATCATGAACACCATTTGAGCTTCTTCTAGGTATTGGTATTTGAACCTGGCATTACAAGAATATTATTCCATTTTCTTGTTTTCTTTTCATTCCATGTTTTTGATGTTTTAACCTTATATGAATTTGTGTAGCATGATCCATTAAGGAATTCAAATTAAAAGTTCTATATGATATATTACAACACATTTATATAATCTAGCTAGAATTAACCCAAAACAGTTTCTTTGTCTACTTACTAATTTTGTGTTATATAATCTGGTGATTTTCTTTCTTTAGTAATAATGATATTCTGGTGGTTTTATTGCTTTTCATGTAGGTCCATAGTGGACTGAATTTGGTCATATCTCTTTGTTCTTTATTTATTCTTGGACTGTATTTGTCTTGGATCCATCTTATCCATTTCATTTTTTATCAAAATTCCTAAAACATTTGTAAACAAGGTACCAATATTATTGGATTCATAGTTGTTTCATAAGGAGTACCACATCAATGAAGACCCTAACATCATTTCAAGTTAGAAAAAATGTGTCAGTGTCTTATATATTCATGTGTTCCTATCATGATATCATATGAAAATGTCACTCATTATTTCACTTTTATTGGCTATGTCATTGATTTTCAATCCGTTTTCATTTTCTTGTTTCTATATTCCAACCTATATGCATCGCTTAAAAATTTATGGAGGGTTTTTAATAAGGGTAATCTGAATAAAAATATATTGAATCCATGAATCATTTATATGATTGATTATATGTTGTTTTCATAGTTGTGAGATAAAACATTGGTGCAACCATATCAATCTAACTATTTACCACATCAACTTTTTTCATTCCGATGAAATGATATCGTGGAAACAAATTCCATAATTAATGGAGTGAAGGAAATATTTTAGATGTTGGAAGATCACCAAATTTAGTTTTTTCATTTGGAAAATATTGAAATGGTGTTAAGTATGAATCAATTCATAGATAATTATACTCTAGTAAACCCCACAAGTTGGTGTTTATATGTTTTCATGTTCCCAAATTTCCATTTTTCCAAAGAAGAATGATAAAATTGAAATAATTTTGGAATTATATTATGTCTTTTTGAAGAAAAAAAACTAGATTTATAGAACAACAATCTATTTCAAAAATAATATCCTCACTCTATTGCATAACCCTGTTTAACATATCTAAAATTGCTTTCAATCTAACTTCATGAATTAAATCATCTCTCAAAACATCAAGCTCCTCCCAACCCGGTTTCAAAATTTCAAGGTAATTATAAATTCCTCTCCTTGTCACCCTCGATATAGCATCAATGAAATTATTCGATTTCACATTCTTTTAAATCATAATAAAATCATATCCCAATAACATATCATACCAGTAATGATGTTCAATTGAATCTACTATTTGACTAAGAAAATTCACTTAAGGTTCCAATTATCCATGTATACCTCAAACTGCATTCCCATTTATTCATAATTATAAAATTATAACCAATATATTTATTCAAGGCATAGATTTATAATTTTAATTTTAATTTAATATATATAAATATAAATTGATATTTTATTTTTATTTTTATTTTCATCAGTATTTAAATATATATATATGCCATTGATAGTGTTTATATTCATCAAAGATATATATTTATATATAAATATATTCAAACAGTATTCATAAATATATATTTATCATTTAGAAAAAATATTTGGTAATATTATAATTATATAAACATATTTATATTTAATGATTTATATATAATTATAATTATATATAATATATTTAATGAAGTAAACAACTATATATAAAAAATATTTATATTTTTTAATATAATACATACATTTATTGTTTATTTAAATATATTTATCGTGTTTTTAAGTACTTATGAAATGATAAAGATTCATATATATAAGAAATTAATGAATACTCCAAGTATATATAGTACTATAGTATATATGGCCATCATTAGGGTAAACAATGAACATATATTCATGAGAAGAACATATGCATCAATTGACACATTCATTTGGAAACATAAATTTATATATATATATATTTAATAAGTATTTTTATATATATTTATTTATATATTTAATATTATTTATATATAATATTATAAACATATAGTATAATAAATAAAAAATAAATATATGACAATAATTAATGAACTTAATAAAATAATAAAATATAAACATAATAATCATAATAAACATTATCTTTTTATTTAATGTATACATATAAATATTATTATTGAATATAATTAAAATATTTTTATATAAATTAATAATAATTTCTATTAAAAAAATTTATCAGTTATAATATTAGCGCTAATAAAGGGTTGATTTATTAGCGCTAATATTATTGTTGATAAAGGGTAGATTTATCAGTGCTTTTTTCTAGCACTGATATAAGTCCCCCTTGTATCAACACTTTTTGATTAGTGCTGATAAAACTCGAGCGCTTCCCTTTCCTACATTTGTGGTAGTGGATGAGTGCGATTGTTGTGGGGAGGTGATTTAATGGTGGTGGAATGATGAGGCCTTGGAGACTTGGTGATGTACCAATATGTGAGTAGAATATTGTAACACCCCAGGATTTTATGAGAAATATTTTTTTTAATTTATTTGACTTATTTTGTTGTACGATTCACCAATATTATCTTGTGATATATGCAACACCGTATTATCTTGTAGTATATGCAACACTATTCTTGGCTTGTTGTAATGCCCCGACCCCAGCTACCCAGAGTCGGTGCATTACTTCGTAACATTGGCATGATCACAAAGGATCAAGTCTCCAAAGACCGATTAGTTTTGTAGCCTTGGAAACACTAGATACATTCATAAATGTTACATTACATTATAAACTGAAAATATAAAATAACAAAGTCTCCATAGTCCACACTCATATCCTCTTCTGACTATCCCTGCAGGTCATTCATAAAATACTTCTTCACATCCTAGAAAATATTAAAACATTGAAAGGGGTGAGCTTAGATGTTCAGTAAGGAAAACAATATAGCGGAAGATTTCATCAATAAACATACACATTTAAGGCAATGTATAACTTAAACAAAAGCCTTTTTAAACTTTAAAATCAGCATAATATGGCAAAAATAAAATTAAATAATTCCATTTACTTACATGGATATTCTACTAGTCGAATAATCACATTCAATATCAATAAACACTTTCATAATGATGGAATGCATAATGTCATACTATCATAACCACGTAGCCAAGGTCTCATGCCAATACCACAAATAAGATTTTTTGAAGGCCTCGTGCCAAGACACTAGTTTGTCTTATGAGACCTACCGATGCATCAAGAAATTGTAGCGGCCTACACCCGTCACTTATTAAGTCTAATGAATTCCTCATATGAATAGGTTTAAACATATCATAAACCATAACATAGTTGTATCACATAAAACATGCATAATGGAAACATAAAATTTCCACATTTCAATCACATGGTATCAATACAACACATTGATATAATAAAAACACTTTCAAAACCATTTTCAATACCAAAATAAAATAAAGTTAAAACTTTGTATTTATTTTTCATTAAAAAAAATTTATGGCTTGTAGAGGAAGCCAAAACTCAAATAATGGTTATGGAGGCAGAGAATTCATTGTCGCCACACACGTACGACAAGAAAAATATTCCTTTTTGTCTTTTAGTAAAACTCTTCGTATAAAAAGATTCATTTTGAATAAACGTAAAAGTCAAAGGGGTTTAAACACCGTATAAAAGAAATTTGTGTATAAAACAAAATATGCCTCAATGAATGGAGATTGAGACAAAGTACCTTACAAAGATGATTTTTTAAATAAAATTGATATATTATGTGTATTCACTATGAGTAACCATAATGAAATTACAAATACAAGATAGGATATAATAATATCATGACATAATTTGAAAGTAGGAGATTAGTCCAAAGAATATAAATTGGGTTAAGAAGTTCCCTCAAAAAGATCATTTTTTAAATAAAATAAATCTATTATGTGTATTCACTATATTTACAAATAAATAATGTATAAATACCAGATATGACATAATAATATAATGACATAATTTGAAATTAGGAGATTAACCCAAAGAATGGAAATTGGTTTAAGAAGATCCCTTACCTCGTGTCCGAATTCACTCGACCGTTCTTTGATCTCCTGAATAATAAACTAGAGTTAATCTCTACCTTCTCAAGAACCTTTTTCAAGTTCATTATTCCTTTTATATCACTTATTATCATGTTATGAACATTATGTAATAATTTAAGTTAATAACGGTCGTTTTGTCGATCTTTGGTACTTGAGTCAAAAATAAACTTCTTATAATTACAAGTTGTTCATGTGGTGATATATCCAAAATAACCAGAATTATATTAATTATATTGATATCACATATCTCATATATATCTAGTATATACATGCATTTATAATATTCCATAACATTTAGAGTTAAGAAATTAAATGCACCGTTCATGGGGACGGTAAGACGTACGTACGCATGAACGCTACTTTCATTTCTATTTCATATTTAATGGAATTAATTTATAATTATAT
Source organism: Viscum album (assembly GCA_963277665.1). Classification (NCBI taxonomy): domain Eukaryota; kingdom Viridiplantae; phylum Streptophyta; class Magnoliopsida; order Santalales; family Viscaceae; genus Viscum; species Viscum album. The sequence continues at coordinate 1,962,386,641 of OY728156.1, read as the reverse complement.
AAAGGTATAATATAATTCCAGTATAATATAATTTATAATACCATTTACTCCATCCGTTATACATCCCACATATGGAATTAACGATTCAATTCACTTTGAGGGGGCGGTAGTCTGCACTTCCTAAAATGAAATTATCGCGTTTACCCATAATGGAAATAACAAAGTATTCCACAAATGAGAAATACAGAAGAATAAGTAAAACATAATCATAATATATATATATCATATATGAAAATAGTTTCATCAAAATGGCCACCATTAGAGGTGTTATATGAGTGCTAAACAATCATCGTTTCGTGAGGCAGAAATTCACCATCCACAGAAACAGTATGTTATTTAACCATTAGATGTAGGTGTGTGTAAGTGTATCTATAATAATTCTTATAACAACATCCTAGTATATTGAGGATACTGGTTTTTTTACTAATTAAATGAATAAAAAGTGTTTAGTGGGGTGGATAAGCAAAATAAAACAAAATAACATAAGGGAAGACATTACCTTAAAATCGGGCAACTCTTTTGATTTGATCCAAAGGATTCCTTGGGAAGAATTATTCACAATGTGAGGCTTCTAGGAGTAAGGTAGGGAAGTTGTGAGAGTATTTGGGAAGAGGTTTCCCGAGCCAAAAGTCTTTGAAAGTGTGAGTAAGGTGGTAGTGGTGGGGGCCTTTTATAAGTGGAGAGGAGGGGAACTCTTGGAAAGTAATGAAAGGTTACATTATTATATAATGAGTTTCGGATTTTAAATGTACCAAACTTATATAATTCTAGGATATGGTGATAAGGGTTCTAAATCTACTCATCCAATTGGTTTTTGACAAGTGTAGGCCTTGTATTTTACATTATCTTTTCATTTTATTTAAATCGGTATTTAATGAGGTAATCGCTGCATCATCATGGTGTCATAAATAATTTAATTTATTAATGTCTAAAAATTATAGAAAAAATATCATGATGTAGGAAATCATTTTATCTTTCTAATGAATACTTATAGTCAAAAATATGACTTGAATAACCCGCATTTAATTTTTTTTTAATAAAACAACTTATATTTGTGACATTTTAATTTTAACTTTAAATAAAAGTTATTCATGTCATTTTCTTACCAAAGTGGCACCATGGGGTCCCCAAGTTGACCAATGGATTGTCTTGGTCGGCCATGACACATAAAATTGCGTTAGGACAACTGTAAAGGTATTTTCATATTTTTATAATATCATTTTTACCTTAAATTTTACTAATTACCTTTAATCGCGATTAATTAAACTTAAATGTTACTATTCACCAAAAATTATTTTAATCCCATTGAACCACATTTTACTTCCTAATGACAACCATGTATGTCTGATTTTTGAAAATCAAATCACAGAAGTGGTAATGTTTCATTTAAAAGAAAAATCAGTTTTTTAACTACCACTTAGTGGTTTCAATATTCATTAAAAATTGAATTTTTTCAGAACAATGCCAAAATGTCACCCTAAGCTATAATTGATATTCCAAATTCAACAATATTTTCTATTTTACAAAATTACAAACATATAAGTTTCATTAATTAATTTTATAATTAATTCCCTCTGTCACAACAAATAGCATGTTTTTGAGAAACAATATATATCAAAAGATGGACAATTATTTATGTCCAATTTCAAAGTGAAATTAATTAGAATGACCACCATTGTATAAAATGGTAAAAATATATTCTAATTATAAGTTAAAACCAATCAATAGTATAATTTATCACTATAAATTATTTTGATTAAAAAAGTTGTTTTAAGTATTTTTCACTATTCATAAAAAATTGGAAGTTCTCAGAAAAATACCAAAAATTCAACATAGGCAAATTTCGATATCCCAATCCAAAAATGAAGTCCATTTGAAATATAAAATATATATAATTTCAAAAAGTGGGTATTACTATTCAAAATGGCAATTTTGATTAGTTGCGGTGTGTTAGAACTCAAAGTTGCGTACAATGCATGCTATTGCATTATTGAATGAGAAGCATATCGTAGAAGCTTGGGGTGTTACATTCTCCCCTCCATCAATAAATTGTGTCCTCGCAATTTGAAATTTTTCTTTGAAAATAAATGGTTGAAAATATAAAATACCTTTGTGGAAAACCCACATCCGAAATAAGGATAATAAAAATATAACTTTAAAAGATAGAAAGATAAGTACAATGGTCACCCGAGATAGCCTATACTAGGATTCTATGAAAATATGGATATGGAAGAAAAACAAACCATCAAGGTCTGATGGAGAGTCGTAGAAAACTGGATTAGTAGAAAGTTAACCATAAGAAAATCAAAAACTTGGGATTGGTTAAATAGTTATTGAATCCCCTATTGGAAATGTTAACCGGCAGCGTTTTTGTTTTAAGTTACCTTTTATAAAGTTGAGGAATTTATTTAAGAGATTTTATAAGAACGTAAGGGAATATACATACTTGTCATGTAGACTTTCATTCTTTAATGAATTTTTACCACAAACCCATCTTTCACTCTAAAAGGTAATTGAACTCAAAAATATTATGTTTATCCTAATTGTATAAGGCTCCAAATATTAACACATACCATTTAGATTAATAAACTATTTTGTAATAACCAGGGACTTCATGTAGGCTAGTGGTAGGTAATAAAGGCCTGTTGCACTATGGTTGTGGGTTCAATTCCTGCAGCTTTTTCCGACGCGACAGGTTATGCCCCACCCTGAAGGTTGTCCTTTTCCTAAAAATATAGTATTATAATATTCCAGAAATAATCTTCAGAAATGTTTTAACCATAAACAATACTATCCATGGTTAAACTTAATCCATTACAACCTTAATAGTTATCCAAAATACCTCTGTCCAGACTTTCTCTAAAAGGTCTCTAAATTCCAAAATCAATTGTAACATCAGATTCCCCAAACAAATTAAAGTTTCTCTTTTTGTCACATACTAAAAATATGATTAACTTCATCATATTAAAACTTTACTCAAACAACAAGTACTGTAGTACAATCCTTATATATATCACATTATTCTTATAAGAAAAATATAATCCTTGAGTCCAAAAGCACCAATACATAAATTATTCCACTTCAACTGTAGTAATAGCATAAGATTGTCCTTCATCCCTTGGCCTTTTCTGAGGTAAGTTTCCCTAACGCTTAGGACATTCATTTGAATAATGCCCCATTTCCCTGCAATTGTAGCATTCAACATTGATAGCCTCTTTCTATCCCTTGCAATCACGAGCCTGGTGACCTTTTTTTACACATTTAAAACAAACTCTCATTTCTTTTAGGCAAGTACCGGTGAGATTCTTCCCACAATTATCGAATAATGTAAAATCCTTCTTTTCCTTTTTCCCGTTATTTGTCTCTTGTTCCACCATTCTCTTCTTCTCTTGCTTACTTTATTGTCATAAGATTCAGAGAATTCCTTTTCTATCTTGATAGCACACGAGACAATATCTTCGTACAATGAGAAGGATTGTGATACTAAAGCTCGACGTAAAAAATGGTTTTAACCCATCAATGAAATGATCAATCATAACTCTTGGGTAACGTATATAATCTACAGCATACCTCGCTAACCTTGTAAAGTTGGCCTCATACTTTGCGACATTCTCATCCTCCTTTTGTCTCAGACTCAGAAATTGCAATTCCATATCTGCTTGATGTTCACAAGGAAAGTAGTTTTCTAAGAAATACCTTATGAACTCCCTCCATTCCATATTCGATACTCCATCATCTTCCTTTGTGTTTTGAATCAGCGATCACCACTGATCGGTATCTCCAGTGAGGCGGTAGACTTCCATGACAACCTTCTCCCTTTCGCTACTCCCCAAGGCATGGAATATTTTTTCTAAGGAGATTATCCATTGCTCATATACTAATGGATTAGTACCCCCATTAAATGTTGGTGGTTTTTTTCCTCATGAAGTGCTCTAACATTGATCCTCCACATTGCGGATCAGGGTTCTCCATAAAAGTAAGGCTATTATTCATAACCTGAGTGAGTTGTCCCAGTATGGTAATAAGTTGATCAGCACCAGTTGTATCTCCAAATCCACAATAATTATCTTGATTAGGAGGGCAGTCCCTACATGAGGTGCTTGCATTGATACGGTTTCCATTCCTTCTACTATGCGCCATTTCCAAACATTGGCATAAACTAGATTAGTTTATGAATCAAAATACATAATTCCATACTTATAAAATACATAACATAAATTGAACTATTTATGGATATAATCCATAAAAATATTTTCTTTCAGGAAGTATATACTCATAACCCTTCATAGTGGGTTGTAAAGAAAATAAGAATTATCCTATGCATATCCCCTGGGAGTGTCGTAACCAAGAGTGCAACAAGGCCCGTCGTCGTGCACCAGTTCCCATTCGAGTGTAGCACAAAGTGGTGTTTTCCGGTTTTACCCCTAGGTACATCTGTGCCAGAGCCGCCTCTACCAACTCATATCCATAAAGGGATGTATTTCTCGGAAAACTCACAAAATCTCTACAACAACAACATTCTAGGAAGTTCTTCTATACTAATCCTCAAAGTATATCTTTGGGCTATGTTCTCTAATCAGAGTTTATCTAAATCATGATTCCAAGGTTAGTACTAAACTGTCTCTGATACCAACTGCAACGCCCTGACCCTAGCTACCCAGAGTCAGTGCATTACATCGTAACATTGTCATGATCACAAAAGATCAAGTCTCGAAAGACAGATTAGTTTAGTAGACTTGGAAACACTAGATACATTCATAAATGTTACATTACATCATAAATTGAAAATCTAAAATAACAAAGTCTCCATAGTCCACACTCATATCCTCTTCTGACTATCCCTACAGGTCATTCCTAAAATGCTTCTTCACATCCTGGAAAATATTAAAACATTGAAAGGGGTGAGCATAGTTTCTCAGTAAGGATAACAATATAGAGGAATCTTTCATCAATAAACATAAACATTTAAGTCAATGTATAATGAAAACAAAAGCCTTTTTAAACTTTAAATTCAGCATAATATGGAAAAAATAAAATTAAATAATTCCATTTACTTACTCACATGGATATTCTACTTGTCGAATAATCACATGCAATATCAACAACCAATTTCATAATGATGGAATGCATAATGCCAGACTATCATAACCACGTCGACAAGGCCTCGTGCCAAGACCACAAATATGATTTTGTCAAGGCCTCGTGCCAAGACATTAGTTTGTCTCATGAGACCTACCGTTGCATTGAGGAGCTGTAGCGGCCTCCACCCGTCACTTATTAAGCCCAATGAATTCCTCATATGAATAGGTTTAAACATATCATAAACCATAACATAGTCGTATCACTTAAAACATGCATAAAGGAAACATATAATTTCCACATTTCAATCACAAGATATCAATACAACACAGTGATATAATAAAAACACCTTCAAAACCATTTTCAATACCAAAATAAAAGAAAGTTAAAACTTTGTATTTATTTTTCATTAAAAAAATGTTATGGCTTGTAGAGGTATCCAAAACCCAAATAATGTTTACGTCGGTGGAGAAGTCGTTGTCGCCACATACGTACAACAAAAACACATTCCTTTTTGTCGTTTAGTAAAATGCTTCGTATAAAAAGATTCCTTTTAAATAAACGTAAAATTCAAAGGGGTTTATACACCATATAAAAGAAATTTGTTTATAAAACAAAATATGCCTCAATGAATGGAGATTGAGACAAAGTACCTTACAAAGATAATTTTTTTAAATAAAATAGAAATATTATGTGTTTTCACTATGAGTAAACATAATGAAATTACAAATACAAGATAAGATATAATAATATCGTGACATAATTTGAAGGTAAGAGATTAACCCAAAGAATATATATTGGGTTAAGAAGTTCCCTTACAAAGATAATTTTTTAAATAAAATAGATCTATTATGTGTATTCACTATATTTACACATAAATAATTTATAAATTCCAGATAGGACATAATAATATAATTACATAACTTGAAAGTAGGATATTAACCCAAAGAATGGAAATTGGGTTATGAAGTTCCCTTACCTCGTGTCCGAATTCACTCGACCGTTTTTTGATCTTCTGAATAACAAACTAGAGTTAATCTCTACCTTCTTAAGAACCTTTTTAAAGTTCATTATTCCTTTTATATCACTTATTACCATGTTATGAACATTTTGTAATTATTTATGTTAATAACGGTCGTTTTGTCAATGTTTGGTACTTGAGTCAAAAATAAACTTCTTATAATTACAAGTTGTTCATGTGGTGATATATCCATTATATCCAGAATTATATTCATGATATTGATATCATATATCTCATATATATCCAGTATATACATGCATTTATAATTTACCATAACGTTTAGAGTTAAGAAATGAAATTCACCATTCATGGAGACGGTAAGTCGTACGTACGCATGAACGCTACTTTCATTTCTATTTCATATTTAATGGAATGAACTTATAATTATATAAATTTTTTATATAATTCCAGTATAATATAATGTATAATACCATTTACTCCATCATTTATACATCCCACATATGGCATTAACGATTCAAATCACTTTGAGGGGGCGGTAGTCCGCACTTCCTAAAATGAAATTATCGTGTTTACCCATAATGGAAATCATAATGTATGCCACAAATGAGAAATACAGAAGCATAAGGAAAACATAAAAATAATATATATATCATATATGAAAATAGTTTCATCAAAATGTCCACCATTAGAGGTGTTATATGAGTGTTGAACAATCATCATTTCCTGAGGCAGAAATTCGCCATCCACAGAAACAGTATGTTCTTTAACCATTAGATATAGGTGTGTGTATGTGTAGCTCGAATAATTCTTATAAGAACATCCTAGTATATTGAGGATACTTTTTTTGTTACAAAAGAAATGAATAAAAAGAGTTTAGGGGGTTGGATAAGCAAAATAAAAAAAATAACATAAGAGAAGACATTACCTTAAAATCGGGTAACTCATTTGATTTGAGAAAAAGGATTCCTTGGAAAGAATTCTGCCCAATGTGAGGCTTCTAGGAGTAAGTTAGGGAAGTTGGGAGAGTATTTGGGTAGAGGATGGCCGAGCCAAAAGGCTTTGAAAGTGTGAGTGAGGTGGTAGTGGTGGGGGCCTTTTATAAGTGGAGAGGAGGGGCACTCTTAGAAAGTAATGAAATGTTACCTTATTATATAATGAGTTTCGGATTTTAAAGGTCCCAAACTTATATAATTAGAGGCTGAGGTGATAAGGGTTCGAAACCTACTCATCCAATGGGTTTTTGAAAAGTTTAAGCCTTGGATTTTACAGTATCTTTTCATTTTATTTAAATCGTTAATTAATGAGGTAATCGCTGCATCATCATGGTGTCATAAATAAATTAATTTATTTAATGTCAAAAAATTATAGAAAAAATATCATGATGTAGGAAATATTTTTATCTTTATAATAAATATTTATAGTCAAAAATATGACTTGTATAACCCCAATTAAAAATTGTTTTATTAAAACAACTTATGTTTGTGACATTTTTATTTTAACATTAAATAAAAATTATTTATGTCATTTTCCTACCAAAGTGGCTCAATGGGGTCCCTTAGTTGACACATGGATTCTCTAGGTCGTCCATGACACATCCAATAGGGGTAGGACAAGTGTAAAGGTATTTTCATATTTTTATAATATCATTTTACCTTAAATTTCACTAATTACATTTAATCGCGATTAATTAACTTTAAAAGTTACTATTCACCGAAATAAATTATTTTAATCCCATTGAACCACATTTTACTTCCTAATGACAACCATGTATGTCATATTTTTGAAAATCAAATCACAGAAGTGGTAATGTTTCATTTAAATGAAAAATCAGTTTTTTAACTACCACTTAGTGGTTTCACTATTCATCAAAAATTGAAGTTTTTCAGAACAATGCCAAAATTTCGCCCTAAGCTATAATTGATATTCCGAATTCAAAAATGATTTCTATTTTACAAAATTCCAAACATATAAGTTGCATTAATAAATTTCATAATTAATTCCCATTTTCACAACAAATATCATGTTTTTGAGAAACAATATATATCAAAAGATTGACGATTGTTTATGTCCAATTTCAAAGTGAAATTAATTCTAATGACCACCATTGGATAAAATGGTAAAAATATATTCTAATTATACATTAAAACCACTAAATAGTATAATTTATCACTATAAATTATTTTGATTAAAAAATTTGTTTGAAGTATTTTTCACTATTCATAAAAAATTGGAAGTTCTCAGAAACATACCAAAAATTCAACATAGGCTAATTTCGATATACCAAATCCAAAAATGAAGTCCATTTTGAAATAAAAAATATATATAATTTCAAAAAGTGGGTATTACTATTCATAAGGGCTATTTTTATTAGTTGTGGTGTGTTAGAACTCGAAGTTGCGAACAATGCAAGCTATTGCATTATTGAATGAGAAGCGTATCATGGAAGCTCGGGGTGTTACACTTGTGATACACACAATTTCAAGTTCTTTCGAAAAAAATTAATATTACACAACACCAATTATAGATTTTGATCAATGTATAACAGAAATATATTTTGAGTATGTTATACGGAAAACCAAAGGAATATTTCCCTACACTCAACCCTGACTTGGCTTGCATTACACACAATCGTGACCTTCCTCGATAGTGTGTGTTGTACGCAATACCAAGTTTCACTAAACAATGATATGTTATTAAAATATTATATAAACTAGCCGTTATGAATAATAATACCAACTTTTTGAAATTTTTGAAATTTTATATTTCAAAATGGACATCATTTTTGAATTCGGAATATCAAATTTATCCTATGGTGAAATTTTGGTATGTTTCTGAAAACTTTCAATTTTTGTTGAATAGTGAAAACACTATGTTATTGGTTAAAACCGACTTTTTATTTAAATAATAATTTATTTTATTTAAATTTATTTTAGGTTAAAAGATATACATAATACATATATAAGTTAAATTTAATTCATAGGAGTCATTTTATAATAATTTTAGATATATAAAAATTTTATTAAACTTTTCACCGTCTTTTACCCACCTCCTAGGAGCATTTACAATTGTACATAAAACATAATTTTACCGCTTTTCGAGATTAATTTCAAAAATCTGAGAGACATGGTTAATATTAAGGAGTAAAATTTCATTCAATAAGATAAAAATAATGTTTGGTGAATGGTAACGTTTTACTTTTATTTACCATGATTTAAAGTAAATATGGTAATTAAGGGTAAAAATGATATTATTATTACCCTAAATCATATCCATATTCCATTGGATAAGTGTAATTTGACCAAAAAAAACCTTAGCAATAATATATTATCATTTAAGTCCACTTGGATTAGATTAGGACATTTATTATTATTTAATTCAAAGAGGAGTTAAAAGAGTAAAAATGAAAGTTTAATAACTAAAACATTTTTAATATAATATTATACATAATATAAATTCGACTTTAAGTATTCATTAGAAATATAAAACGATTTATTACATAATGGTATTTTATTTATAATTTATATACATTAAATAATTTAATTTATTTATGACACAATGATGATGCATTAATTACCTTATTAATGAAATATTAACATAATTGATGTTATAAATACCCAACTAAATTTAATTTGATACTTTTAATAAATTCCACTAATTTTTTAGGTTGATAGGACATGTTAATGTTTATTCAATTAAATTTTTTTGAACTAATCATGCTATTATGAGTTTCACAAAAATCAATTACGAAATAGTATCAAAATTGACATAAAATAATTTTTTAAACAAAAATTATATTATTAATTGTTATTCTATTCCTAAAAATAAATGGTTCGGCCAAATGACTTATATAATGGTATATATATTAATAAATAACAATGTGGGGTTCGTTTGTCTTGTTATAGTATGTTTATTAACCATATAGTGTAAGAAAAACAAGAAGACACGGAAAAAGTTAAATTATTGAACTTAGAGTTAAATCTAAATTATAAGGTTAAAATGGTAACCTACACTTGTCTAAAACACATCGGTTGAGATTATTGTGTCCCATACCCACTTTAGATTCGAAATAAATAAATTTGGAGCTATTATAAACAGAATATTACTTTATTATAAAATAATATTTTATGTTTTCTTAAGGTACCCCTCTCCTCCCTTATAAAAGGGCACCTCCTCCCTCTTCTCTGTACACAATTTTGAGCTTTCAAACTCGACCAACCACTGACCATTTCTCTTCTAAACTTTCCTAAAAACACTATATAGGTTCTGGTCTCCTCAAAATACTATCCCTGGTACCATAAGAGGAATCTTAAAATAGGTGCGTCGAAGAAGAGGTAATCTCTTCTACCAATTCTCTCAAGTTTCGTTCTTCTTCAACTTGTCTTTTTTAGTTGTTTCATTATAAAGTAATAACATCAGTATCAATAATATACTTATATTTTATTATAAATATTAAACAACCCCATTTCACCTTATATCCATCCTACAGAAAATGAAATCATCGCACGTGTGTACGTACGGAATACCGTCTCCACACCGTGGTTTAATCTGTTTCTCCACCACAACCTTACTTGGATGGGTATAATGGTGTAAAGAATAACTATATATAGTTATTATAACATTATACAGATTCTTAGATAATATATCATCCATTCCAATTCAATTCTATAATTATTGGAACGATATCCTCGCTCGTGCGTACGTACAAATTACCGTCTCCACGACGCGATAACATTCATTCTCCATGATAACCATTCAGGAATGATTATAAGTTATATATAACGAATAATAATGAAATATATTACATGATAATGCTACTATATATATATATATATATATTACATCTACTTACTTTCATTTAAGTCAATAAGGAAAGGAAAATAGCGTTCATGCGTATGTATGGCCTACCATCTCTATGAATGGTGTATTAAATTTCACTTATCTATCTATTACAAATTTATATATACATAATATATATGATATATAAATCATTATTTACATTATATAAGTAATTAAATCATTATATAAGTAATAATAATATCAATAACAACCAGTCCAAACACGTACGATAAATAAAACGATTTTACCCAAAATGCTGCTTTAACATGGAATATACAAAAGAAAGGGTAATATGAAGTCATAAGTTAACCATATATGATATCATAATAATAAATATGATTCATTAATAAGTATATGGAATTATTTAAATAATTATATAGGGGTTTTGGATACGTACGTAGCATATTGGACCTAAGGTAAGTGATAACTATTCCAATCTCGTTCTTATCTGAGATTGTTATTCGTAGAATTTACTCGGGTTATTGTTATCATCCATGTCTGTGTTTTTTAAAAAAAAATTCATATATATTTAATTTCATTTTTAACCATTTTTTACCATTACCATAAGTTATGGAAGTAATTTTTCTTTTGTTTACCATACGAGGAATTTTTTTTTGTCTTTTTTGACAAAAGTACGAGGAGAATGTTTTTTAACGTAAACAGCATGAAGGGATATTTGCGGTTCCATAACACTTAATTTTCATGAGTATTATTCTACATGTTTTCATCATTATTTTCAAAAAAATCCTTTTCTTTTATAATTTCATTGCATTTTTTCAAAAGAAACTGATTTTTAAGAAGAAAGGATATTTTACTCCAACAATCATTTCATGTGTTTTATCAAAACCATTTTCCATCTAAGATCACAATATTTAATTTGTTTATATTTAATGTATAATGTCTCTATGATTTACATGGTTTCACTTTTCATATGATGAAATGATATCCATTTTTTTATGTATTATGTTATAATGGGATGATGTCTATGAAACCCATTTTATTCTTTGGGTAATGATGAATTATTTATGTTCATGTTGTGGAACATGTAAGAATGATTTCATTATGAGATGGGTGGGAACTATATCTCTATCCAAAGCATTTGGTAATGATTTATATCTCATGAGATAGACATGGCTGGAACGACAAGTTAATCTTGTTCAGTGATACAGGACTAGAATGAGGAGTGAACTCAATTCAGGAAGGGACTTTTCCACTAAGATGGTCTTGGAAACAATGTCTTGGCTTCTATGGAAATCATAACATGTGGTTAATAGTTTCCACAATTACGTTTTTTATTCCCAAGATATTTTATCATGATTAATTTTTCATTTTGATCTATGCCTTACATAATTCCATGTTTTATGTCATTTCTGAAGATTTTGATGTTTAAACATTATGTTCATGTTTTTATGTTCAAATGTATATGATTTTTTTTATTTTCTCCAGGCTTACCCTTACTAAGAATTTGAGCTCACCCATTATATGTTTTCTTTTCCCCATGATTTAAAGAAAGGTTTTAGGTACGAAAACAAAAGGGGAAGATCGTTATGGGAGATTTTGAAGATCCTTCACCACGATTAGAAGATTATGTTCCGAGTTTCCAAAGACATTAAACTATAACAGTCCTTGAGTGTTGGTTCATGTTATGCATAAAGTATTACACAGAAGTAATGTAATGTCCATGTAAATCACGCTTTTGGTCTCTACAGTTGGTATCATAGGAAATGTTTAGTTAACCTTTGGAAATTAGGATGCGAAAACTTTAGTGAGATCCCTAGAGATATTTCTAAGGTATGTCAAGGGATGTCGCTAAGTTTTAATATAATTATAGGTTACAGTCCTAGAGTTATGTTGAAGATCATGAATAACCTAGGTTGACCCTAAGGTACCATGGATTAAAGAATGTGTGATAATTTTGACATCCCATAAGTTACTTTTAATGATTATGTGTTTCCTCATTATTTTAAACGATTCTTATACTATGGTTTCTAGTTTTAGTAAAATGAAGAAATTAGAAGGAATTTAGTTAACGTTGATTCTGATGGACAAATTGGTGACTGTGATCAACAAAATCGTGTAATTCTTAGAGAGAAAGATAATGTGATTATGCTGAATCAGTCATCACGATATATGACTAACAAGTTTAACTATGGTGGTATTCCTAAGTCATCTAATAAGAGGAGATAAACTTTTAAACATGTTCTCATGGAGAGGAACATAGAGGAAGGGATATGAATCTTTCTACGTATCAAGAAGCAGCGAAGAAGAACATTAAAGAATACCTCAAATGGAGGGGAAGATGTTATCTGTGTGGAGAAAAGTGTCATAGGGTGACAGACAGTCATAGATTTCTATGTCTTATTTGTGGAGAACATGGGCATTACCCAACACAATTCCCTGACCTAAGAGGTTACTTTTAAATCACGGAAGGACTTCTTCCATGACAATCATTAAAGAGGATGGATTGAAGTTTTTACGTATTAATATTCAAGAATAAATTTGTTGAGTTACTTTTATGGTATATTAGAATATGTTTGTATTAGTCTATTGTGGTTTTCAATAATTTTATGGTACCAGTAACCATGAAAAGTGATTGAAATATTTTTGGAATGTAGATGATATGCACATAATGAATGGATAAGGAGAAAATGAAATTTTTTATAGTATTCATGAGCTCATGACTGATATAGGGACAAAGTGATATCATGGTTTGAGAATATAGAAATTTTGGAATTTCGGTATGTGGAAGGAGTTAACTTTTGACATCATTAATGTTTTCACTAAGGTTCAATGGGTATTCATTTTTTAAGAGAATACATGATGAAGGTATTAACATGTTTGGAATGTGACCAACATGATATATTGTTTGATATATGGGGATAAATTATGGTACTCACAAGCTTGTTATGTTACCGTTCAAGTAATATCTTTCTTTATACTATGAGCGTGGACCGAAGTATTTTTCATAAGCCTAAGAATTTGAATGAATTAAGTTAGACATAAGATAGTATTGTTTAAGGCTAGAAATTTTTTCGATATTGTTGTCGTAATGTTATAATAATGTAGTTTTAGAAAATGGGACAACCTGCAGGACGGGCGACAACCCGTCGCGTCGGACAAGGCAGTGGGAATCGAACCCACAACCAAAGTTCGACAGGCCTTTTATCGCCTACCACTGGCCAACAGGAAGTCCCTGGTTAGTAGAAATTATTTTTAATTTATTAAGTGGTATGACATATAAAGTATAATTCCATTTTAGGAACCATATACGATTAATCTCACTATAGATGGAATTATGTATATTTAATAACTTTTGATAACCTATTGTTTGAGACATATAAAATGACCTATCATTCTATCTCATGATCTGCTAACACTTCACCGAAGACAAATTCCACTTCAGTTATTTAAGAGATGAAGTGGAAATTGTTCAAGTCACAAACAATAGTAAGGTTGTACCAAAATCAAGTAAATATTTTTTTAATTCAAAAAATCTTCATCATTAGGGAAATGATCTTGAAAACCAAAAGTGTTTTCCTAGTGACCTTATATCTGATGAATCAGATGGTACCTTTGATCATCAAAAATTTATGGCTTTATGATTGTTGGATTCTTCATAGCCATGTTCTCTATCACTCTTCATCTAAACAAGATGGTTAGATTTCTCTTCCATATCCATATTTTTACCTATGTTGTCCTATGTGGAAACCCAGTACTGAGTTACATTGGGTGACCATTATGATTCTAACATTCCTTTTTAAAATGAAGTTTTATCATTCCTTTTTACAATGTGGGTTTCTATGAAATAATCTGTCAAGTAGTAAACCATTTACAACCCCAAAAAATTTTGAGGGTGAAATTCATTTTTAGGGGAGTAGAATGTAACACCCCGAGATTTTATGAGAAATATTATTTTCAATTTCCTTGATGTCTTTTGTTGTATGTTTCACCAAGATTAGCTTGCACTATACGCAATACTATATTATCTTGAAGTATATGCAACACTATTCTTGGCCTGTGATGCACACAATTTCATGTTATTTCGTAAAAAATTAATTTTACACAACCCCAATTATAGATTTTGATCAATGTATAACTGAACTATATTTTGAGTATGTTATTACAAACACAAAATGAATCTTTCCCTACAGGAAACCCTAACTTGGATTGTATTACACGCAATCATGACCTTCCTCGATTGCGTGTGTTGTACTCAATACTGAGTTTCACTAAACAATGATATTTTATTAAAATATTATATAAACTAGCAGTTATGAATATTAATACCCACTTTTGGAAATTTTATAAATTTTATATTTAAAAATTGACTTCATTTTTGAATTCGGAATATCGAAATTAGCCTAGGGTGAAATTTTCGTATTTTTCTGAAAACATTCATTTTTTGATGAATAGTGAAAATACTGAGTTATTGGTAAAAACTGACTTTTTATTTAAATAATAATTTAATTTATTTAGAATTCTTTTAGGTCAAAATATATGCATAATACTTCTATATGTTCAATGTATTTCATTGGATTCATTTTATAATAATGTTAGATATATTAAAATTTTATTGAACTTTTCACCATCTTTTACCCACCTCCTAGGAGAATTTACAATTGTACATAAAACGTAATTTTACCACTTCTGTGAGTTGAATTTCTAAAATACAAGAGAAACAGTAAATATCAATTATTAAAATTTGGTTTAATAAGATAAAAATAATTTTTGGTGAATAGTAACTTTTTACTTTTATTTACCACTGTTAAAAGTAAATAGGGTAATCAAGGGTAAAAATGATATTATTATTACCATAAAACATATCCTAATTATATTGGATAAGTTTAATTCAACCAAAAACAACCGTAGTAATAAAATATTATCATTTACGTCCTCTTGGATTAGATTAGGACATTTATTATAATTTAATTCAAAAAGGAGTTAAAAGAGTTAAAATCAATGTTTAATAAATAAAACATTTTTAATATAAGGTTATGCATAAGATAAATTCGAATATAAATATTTCATATAAATCTAAACAGATTTCCTACATAAATATATTTTATTTATAATTTTTAGACATTTTATAATTTAATTTATTTATGACACAATGATGATGCAGTAATTACCTTATTAATGAAATATTAACATAATTGATGTTATAAATACGCAAATAAATGTAATTTGAGACTTTTTATAAATTAAAATAGTTTATTAGGTTAATATGACATGTTATTATTGATTCAATTAATTGTTTTCTAACTAATCATGTTGTTTTGATTTTCACAAAAAACAATGACCAAATAGTGTCAAAATTGACATAAAATAGTTTCTAAAACAAATATTATATTATTAATTGTTATTAGATTCCTAAAAATATAAGGATTGTCCAAATGACTTATATAAGGTTATATATATTAATAATGAACTACTTGGGGTTCTTTTGGCTTGTTATAATATTCTTATTAACCATATAGTGTAAGAAAACAAGAAGACACGGTAAAAGTTATATTATTTAACATAGAGTTAAATCTAAATTATAAGTTTAAAATGTTAACCTAAACTTGTATCAAACCTATTGGTTGAGAGGATTTAGACCCATACCCACTTTATATTCTAAATAAATCAACTATTAGCTATTATAAACCTAATATGACTTTATTATAAAATAATATATTAGGTTTTTCTTAAGGTTCCCCTCTCATCTCTTATAAAAAGGCACCTCCTACCTCTTCTCTTTACACAATTATGAGCTTTCAAGCTCGGAAAAACCCTTAATATTTCCCTTATCAACTTCACTAGAAACATTATAGAGGTTCTGGTCTCCTCAAAAGTCCAACTCTAGTGCCTTAAGAGAAAACATAAATGAGGTGTGTCGAAGAAAAGGTAATCTCTTCTACCGATTTTTTCATGTTTCTTTCTTCATCAACTTCAATTTGTTAGTTTTTTCATTATAAAGTAATAAAATAAGTTTAAATAATATACTGATATGTTATTATAAATATGAAACAACCCCATTTCACCTTCTATCCATCCTATGGAAAACGAAATCACCGCTCGTGCGTACGTACGGAATACCGTCTCCACGCCGTGGTGTAATCTATTTTTCCAACACCACCTTACATGGATGGTTATAATGGTGTAAAGAATAATTATATTTAGTTATTATAACATCATACAGATTTGGAGATATTATATCATTCACTCCAATTCGATTCAATTTTTATGGGAATTATATCATCGCTTGTGCGTACGTACGGATTAGCGTCTCCATGAGGCGAGGAGATTCCTTATCCATGTTAACCATTAAAGAATTATTATAAAGTATATATAATGAATAATAATGAAATATATGAAATTATAATCCAACTGGATTTATGTATATATATATATATATATGACTAATACTTACTTTGATTCAAGTCGATAAGGAATGGAAAGCAGCGTTCATGCGTACGTACGGCCTACCGTCTCCACGAACAGTGTATTTCATTTCTTTTATCTATCTATTATATATATATATACAGAATATATAAGATATATGAATCATTATTTGCAATCTAGAAGTATGTAAATCATGATATATGTAATAATAATATCAATAACAACAAGTCTAAACATGTAGGTTAAATAAAATGATTTTACCCAAAACACTGCTTTAACATGGAATTTACAAAAGAACAGGTAATGTAAAGTCATAAGTGAACCATATATGATATCATAAAAATGAATATTATTTGACAATAAGTCAATGTCATTATTTAAATCATTATACAGCAGTTTCGGATACGTATGAAGCATATCAGACCTAAGGTAAGGGATAACTATTCCAATCTCATTCTTATCTGAGATTGTTATTCATAAGTATTTACGAGGGTTGTTTTTATCATCCATGTCCAGGTTTTCTAAAAAAAATTCATATTTTTTTAATGTCCTTTTTACCCATTTTTTTCTTTTACCACATGTTATGGAAGTAATCTTTCTTTTGTTTACTATACGAGATATTTTTTTGACTTTTCCGACAAATATACGAGGAGAATGTTTTTTAACATATACTACATGATGGGATTTTTATAGTTTCATAACACCTAATTTTCATGAGGATTCCTCTAAAATTTATCCTGATTGTTTTCAACAAAGTAATTTTCTTGTATAATTCCATGGAATTTTTGAAAGGAAAATGTTTTTGAAAAAGAAGGGATATTTTCCTCAAGAATTCATTTCAAGTGTTTTATGAAAACCATTTTCCATCTACGATGACATTATTTAATATGATTATATTTCAAGTATAATGTCTCTATGATTTACATGTATTCACTTTTCTTATAATGAAATTATATCCATTTTTTATATGGATTATGTTTTGATGGGATGATGTTTATGAAATTCGTTTTTACCTTTGGTTGATGATGATTGATTTATGTTCATGTTGTGGCACACGTAAGAATGTTTTCATTATGAGATTGGTGGGACCTATATCTCCCTCCAATGCATTGGGTAATGATTTATATCTCATGAGATATGCATGGTTGTAATGACAAGTTAAACCGGTTCAGTGATATAGGACTTGAACGAGGAGTGAACTCAATTCAGAAAGGGACTTTGTACACAAATATGGTCTTGGAAACAATGCCTTGGCTAATATGGAAATCATAACATGTTCTTAATGGTTTCCACAATTACATGTTTTATTCCCATTCTATTTTATCATGATTTAGGTTTCATTATGATCTATTCCATACGTACTGCAATGTTTTATGTCATTGCTCAATATTTTGATTTTTAAACATTATGTTCATGTTTTTAAGTTCAAATGTATATGATTTCTTTATTTTCCCAAGGCGTACCCTTACTGAGCATTTTAACTCACCCTTTATATGTGTTCTTTTCCCCAGGATTTAAATAAAGATTTTTGGTAAGAAAACAAAGGGGGTGATTTTTATGGGAGATATTGAAGATCATTCACCACGATTAGAAGACTATGTTCCGAGTTTCCAAAGACACTAAACTATTATGGTTCTTGAGTGTTGGTTCCAGTTATGTATTAAGTATTCAGAAAAAGTAATGTAATGTGAATGTACATCAAGCTTTGTGTCTCTACAGAGATGCCTCCTATAGTCTATTGTGATGACCAATGGTGAAGCTGGTCTATACATGGATCAGTACTACACCAGGGGAAAGCCAAGATAAGAACATGAGGTTGTAAATGGTTCCAGTTAACAAGGGATTTCCCTAAAAATATTCTGATAATCCTTGTAATGTACCAAAATTTCATAGAACATTAATAAAAATAAATTGTATTTTTTTCGAGGCCGAGAAATTCGACTGCATTTTATTTCAAGGTTTAGAGAGCCTTGAATTGAATTTTGAACTTTTTTTAATGTACATTTAGTAAACGTGTGAATGAGATTTGCTATCTTTATAACTATTGCTTGGATCAAAAATATGAGGACACAATTGAATTCTAAACGTAGGTATTCACCAAGATATGACTTAACATCGACCGATAAGGGTTGAGCAGAAAAGTTATTTTTTAGAATTTTGGAGAATAATAATAAAATTATTCAAAAAATTATTTTATTTTCATTATCTCTTTTGGGTGGTGAACGGTGAAGATACGAGGCTGTGATATGGAAGTGACGATATGTATCAATGAGGCTCATTAATGGCTCATTAAACTCGCAGCACAATGATGCTTTAATGACATGTAACAATGTATCTTTTTCTTAATTAAAACATTGTAATAATGTGAGCTCACATCATAAGGGGAACTATGCGATGTGCATTTATTTAAGGTTCAATGCGCTAGGGAAATATGGATTAAAAATTTGAAAGATTCTCTAGAAAAATTCTGATGGAATTCCACCCCAGTGAAGAATGATGAATGCCGGCAGAACATCTTCATCTTCGACACCTTTCAAATATTGGATATGGGAAGTGATGTCACCATCTTAAATATATTAAAGAATAATTCCACCCCATAAGACGTCATAAGAGGCATGGTTTTTTTGTTAAGGTTATACCTCATTATCCATTATTTTTAAAACAGTGGATGCAGATCAACCCACAAAAAATTTGATCTGAAACACACTCATTTATGAAGGTGGGTATCTTTGGGGTTCAACATTGGGATAGATTTATTTTGGATAGCAACACACTCCCAAAAACCTCCCCAGTTCTTGTCCTCTGACACGGATGGCATGGGCCGACACGAACAAGGCCCGAGCCCCTCCACATGTTTGTTCCTTGTGATCAGCTCCTTGAAATTGATTTAAAGGCGGATCAAAATCCATCGAAGTGAATAGGGAATCCCCTAGAAGTCATTTCCATAAAAAGTGTGAAAAATGGGCCACCAGAGGGCATCCAGTGGCCTGACGAGGCTATATCTAGAATGCAGCGGCGATAGTGGGAGCACACGGTGGCACCATCCACCTGCTCAGTGGAGAGGACATGGACCCCCTACCCAACTGTCTGTCGGAGGAGGAGGCATGGCCCCGCGGCGTGCCTGGGTGGCGAAATCCATGGCCGCAACGGGTCACGACACTGGAGTCTTGCGGAGCTAGCGTGGTACAGTATGGAGAAGTCATCTCACCAAGAGAGTTGACAAGGGGGATGCAGATGGTGGGTCCGACCACTTGAGTAGGTGTGGGGCATGGCTATGCCATGTCTAGTGAGAAGGGAGTAGGCTCGCAACAGAAGGCTGGGTGGGCCTGGCAGGTCATGCCGCCAGGTAGCCTAGACCGATAAGGTAGGCCCACTGAGCTGGGTCGACCCAGGTTTGGTCGGATCTTGGTCAGGTCGGGTCAGTCTTACCTGGTGGGACCATACGCAGACCCTTTTCAACCATGTTATGCCTAAAATTCCTTATCTCTTAAACACTATGTCTGTTTGATGAACCATCTACGGTACTGGAATACATGAGATGAGGTCGTCTTTTAGAGATACTCGACTTTAGTTTTGAAGAATATTTATGTATGGCCTAGTTGGAACCAATACGAATCCAATCGAGCCCTTGGTACTAAAATGCCTATAACTTACAGACCGAGCTTCTGATTGACGTTCCATCTGTCACATTAGAACCCATATGAAATAGAGGTCCTTAGGATCACATACTTGTGGAACATAATGGTGGTATAGGTATGAACGATATCATGAGGAGCATAACCAAGGTCTTTCTTATGGTGAGAGTTTGGATGACTACTCGCTTGAAGACTTAAAGGGAGAGTATTCCTTACTCCTCTACTCCAGTAAAGACAGGACTCCCCACATCATGTGTTCTTGTTTTTTTCTTCTTACCAGGTTCTTCTATCATTGGATTCAGTACTCCCTTATTAGACTAGGGAACATGTCCTCCATTCCTAACTCACATATAGTCAGGTACTCCCCTACCTGGTAGGGTGCAGTTCCACTATGTTAGGAGTAGGTACTCCCATGTCAACCCAGGTGTGGGTCCACCTTAATTTGTTCTACGGAAGAGTCAATAATCCCCTGATGTACTAGAGTGTGGGTCCCCCACATCACGTGTTGTGATAGATTCGGTGCTCCCTTGATGTAATAAGGTGTGAGTACCTTATAGTTTATATTGTGATAGAGTCAGTTACTCCCCTACTTTACCAGGGTGTTGGTCCTCTAGTCACTCGGTTGTACTACCCTGTATATTTATGGTGGAGGTCCTCCTTACACCTTGTTTAAGTAGATTCAATACTCCCCTACCATGCCAGGGTGTGAGTCCTCTAGCCAGGAGTTGGTACTCCCCTAATGTATTAGGTTGCAGGTTCCCCCATAGTGAAAAAATTACCAGAGTGTACTCTCCGACAGGGTACGGTGTGGGTCCTCACTTATGGAGTAGTACTCCCCTGTCTCCGAGTAGTGATGGGGATAAGGTCCTTCATGGTAGTTGGATCTCCCTAAGTTGTATGAAATAGTTATGAAGAGCAGGCCCCACTACTTGATGTAATAGATATCATGGTAGAAGTTAATTCTCCCTCGACAATCTGAGGTGCATGACACTTCTTATTGAAGCTACAGAGATATTGTGGTTTATGCTAGAGTATTTCTCCCCCAATTGAATGCTATGACGAGGAGTGGGACAATTCATTTGGTTTCCCTTGGTCATGCCTTGGGCGCAATACTGTGAAAGTGAGACCTCTAGTGTCAGGAACTAGAGGTAGTTCTAGCATAAGGTTCCTGATAGAGAAGGTCCTTTCAAAGGTCCCATTAGTAATGGTTGATTTGAACCAGATGGAGTACATCTCTCAAATGGGTGCCATCAGGGATGGCCAGCTCATGGAGCGTGTACTCTTGATCCTTGAGTAAAGATTTGTGCCTTCATTGGAAATCCTATAAATGGATTTGAGGAGATAGACCTATGTTTCTTTATGTATAAGACGAGTATATCTGGATGACCTAAGAATATGTATGTGAATGTACTTAATTAGAGCTGACTATGAAAAATATTTGTCTTTTCATCTTTGTGGTTTTGGATTTTTGGTTTACTTTGTGGTTTTATCTTTTTGTTTTACACCGTTATTATGGATTTGTGGTTTTCTTTGTGGTTGTTTGGTGGCGATTTCATTTTTTTGATTTATCATAGTCTATCGAGGGTCTTGGGGTCCCTTACTGAGTATTGAGTTACTCACCCCTACACGGGCTTCGGTTGCACGTGTTGTATCTGGTGACGATGTTCGTCATTTCGATTGAGGCACTCAGGGAAATGGGATTGATGAGTGTTATGATGGTGGAAATGGTGGCGTAGGACCAAGTGGGGTCTAGTAGGACCGGGCAGATATGACATACTTCTTCATATTCCAGTATCTTCACTACTCTAGTTATCAGGTGGAATTTTTTTCGTAGAAGACTGTTGGTGCTCCCTTTGTACCTTGCTATTTCTAGATCTTTTGTGGGGAATTTATACTGGCCTTGTTTTACCATTACATACTATTGTACTCTGGTTTCCAATTACATAATTTTCACCTTTCAGCATTTTGGATTTGGTTTGTGAGTGCACATGTGTACATATATCCTAGATAATGCCTCCCACTTATAGGTTAATGACTTCGGTGGTTGTCGACAACACATGGCCTTCGAGAGGTTGGCATGGGGTATGTCATGGTACAAGGCCGGTGGGTGGGTCCATGAAAAAGTGGTATCACAGGTGGTTGGTTCTACCTCAATGACCAAGGGTTTGTTGTTTTAGTTTTGTGAGAAAAATTGTTAAGTGTCTCGAGTACAGATTTTAGGCCAGGAACTCCAGTGTTTGTGCGATGGCCAACATATCCGTACACTAGAATTTTGGACACCTGTTACCCGGCTCAGAACATGGAAACATAGGTAGTGGGTAAATGAAGGGATTATGCAACTAGAAGGAATTATTGTGATTTATGTTAACTTCTTGTGTCAAATCTAGATATATACTCTTAATCGTGGTTCATCTTAACTCATTTCAGGATGCCTCCAAAATGACATTCGGATAGGATTCAACAACCAGATCTTGATAATGATCTTCCCTAAGTGGAGGATTCGGTGTAGGGCCTTGATACATGGGTGTTACCATCAGGTGGTGCACCGGTGATTCCACCACCCTTCTAGCAGTAGTTGCCACTAGTAGTTCAGGGTGAGGATGCGCGCAGGCAGATCACGCTACATTAGTTTAAGAGGTAGAGACCTCCCATGTTCCATGGAAAGATAGGCCCTTAGGTAGTTGAGTATTGGCTTGAGGCAGTTACATGTGTCTTTCTCCTAGTCATAAAATCACATGACCAGATGGTTTTCTTGGCTGTAAGCCTTCTTTATGGCTTAGTAGAAAGATGGAGGATCCTGACAATCTAGACTCATAATGAGGTGACCCTCACTTGGATAGAAATTGTGAACCTCTTCAAAGAGGATTTCATTCTAGGGAAATTGCGATCTATACACATACAAGAGAATCTGCACCTAAAACATGGCAACATGACGGTAGGAGAGTTCTCAGTGAGATTCACATATCTTTCTCATTACTATGCAGATATGGGAAGGGCCCCTTATATCAGGGCCTGAACCTTCAAGATATGACTAGGATTGTAAATAAAGGAATCGGTGATACCTCTCAGCATTCTGATTCTTACTAGGTTACTGGAACAAGCCTTGGTGGTTGAGAGCATCCGGGAGGAGGAGCAGGTGGATGTGACCTATGACAGAGGTCATAGAGTGGAGTTTACTGATTGAGAAAGCTGAAAATTGGTGATAGGATCAGGATGTAGGAGGTATACCCATGCCTAGACACATACACATGGGTCTGTGTCACAACAGTAGTGCCAAAGAGAATATCATCCGTATGAGAGGTGGTGTTATGCTTGTAACGGATGGGGGAATCTCAGTAGATATTTCCCAACACGCCAAACTACTGAGAGGGACCAGGTAAAAAAACACCTTGGCTGAGATAGTGGATGGAGAATGGAGTTCTGCAAGTTGGTAGGCAAAATAGAGAAGCTGGACGAGTAGCAGGGGTGGTCCCTACCAGGCCTAGGGAGCCGGAGGACATGGTCGATGATAGATGCACACAGTCATGGCTCGTGACCAAGAAACTCCAAGGGAAGTTAGAGGTATGACCTTTGTCTTTTCTTTTACTTCTTTTATAAATTTAAATAGGTGATAGACACTCTATTTTCCATTAGTCATGTTCGAGACATTGAGGATCTGGTTGGACCGTCGACTTTACCCTCACGCTTATAGACTCTTCATGGAGGAGACCCAATGATCACACACAAACGCTGATAGTGTACCTTAGATCATGGAGGGGACATTTGCGGTTGGGGTCTTATTGTCATTGTGTAAATACCTTACGACGTCATTATGGGTATGGACTAATACCGCTCATTTCCGGAATAAATATATTAGGTAAGAGATGCGGCATATCTGCATGGTGGATAAGGGATTTCCATTATAGAAAAAACATAAACCCATGTAGCACCATTTAGACTCTCATAAAGAGTACCGCTTGAGTCGTTATACGGGGGAAGATATAGACCAAAAGATGTTTTTGCAGTGCGTAATGTTTCCTAACCATCCATACATAGAAGCGATTCCACAAGTGGGAGTGTTTAGGTTCTTATTTTGGCTTTTGGGGTGGACACTGGAGGTTCTAGGCAGAGGGCCTAGCAAGACCCAATGTTCACTCATGATAAGAACTTTTTTGTTCGTAATTACTCCCACATGTTATCATCAAACATGAATTCATAATAATCGTGGGGTTTTTAGCATAATGCATCCTTGGGTGGATGTGGACTGTGGGGTTCTTTCTGTGATATGTGTCGGGTTGGCGTGGAGGTGAGCCACTGAACAACACGACTGTAGAGGACTCGTAGTACTTATTTATTTTCCCTCTTATCACAACTAAAGAAACATGTTCTTTTTGTAGCATGATGTTGACCTAGAAATAGCTAGACATGGGAGTGGTTTATGTTAGTGTTTTTTGTGGCGTGTGATTTAAAGTAGTGTAGAAACCTTTGTTTAGAATGTTTCCTCCTGTAAGTTTTGGGTATTGTATTTTTGGGAATGAAATGTCTAATGTTGTGGAGGATGTAATGTCCCTGAATTTCATGGAATTTTTTAAAAAAATATATGTGATTTTTTTTCAAGACCGCAAAATTCGACCGCATGTGATTTTGATGTCCGAAGAGACCGTAATAAAATTTTGATATTTTGGTAAGGTGCATTAAGTAAACATGCGAACCAGATTTTATATCATTTGAACCGTTTCTCGGATCGAAAGTCCGAGGAAACCATTGAATTTTTAACGTTGGGATTTTTCTAAAAATGACTTCACTTCGATGGTAAGGGCCGAGCGGGAAAAGTTATTTTTCATACTTTTTGATAAAAATAATAACATAATTTAAAAGTATTGTTTTATTTTTCTCTCTCTTTTTGGTGGTTGAAGACACTACTGTGGGGAAGAGACATGGTAGAGATGATACACATCATTGAGACTCATTAATTTCTCATTAAACTCTAAGCATAATGACACTTTAATGACGAGTAATAATGGAACTATTTCTTATTTAACATAGTATAACAACGCAATGTCTCTTCATAATGGGAATGCTCTGATGTGCTCCTATTTATAGTTCGACGTGCTGGGAAAATACGGATTAAAAATTTAGACGATTTTATTGTGTAACTCTAATGGACTTAGAGCCCAGTGAACAATGATGAACACTAGTGGTACATCATTATCATCGACGCCTTTCAAAGATCAGAGCCGGGAAGCAATGTCGACTACATAAATCCATTAAGGATGAATGTCGCAACATCGAGAATCATAAGAGGTAGGGGTTTGTTTATTAAAGATCTTCCATGTTTTGTTTTCTTTTTAAAAGGACTGATGTGGATCAACCCACAAACAAGTGGATCCACAAGTTGCTCATTTATGCGGGAAGATATGTTTGGGGTTTCAAAGAGTGGATTGATTTATATTGGATTGCACTACACTCCCTGAAACCTCCCCAGTTTTTTTCCTTTAACACAGACGGACCGTGCCAACATGAACAAGTCCTGAGCCCCTCTTCATGTTCATTCCTTGTGATTGTATCATTGAAATTGACAGCAAAACTGATCTTGATCCATCGCAGTTAACAAGGAATCCCATAGGGGTCACCGGTGCAAATAGTGTGAATAATGGGCCACCAGAGTGCGTCTAGTGGCCCGATGAGGCGATGTCCGGCGTGCGGTGGTGGATCATAGTGCCGCTGGCTGACTACTCGGTAGAGAAGTGATGGGCCACTATCCTGGGCTATGGCCGGAGTTGGAGGAACGCCCTGGTAGTGTGCCAGGCCGGCCCAAGCCACGACCGCGACAGGTCACGATGCTGAAGTCTCGCAGTGCCAGCATGGATAAGTCAACCTACCATGTATGTTGATTTGGGGGACGTGGCCAGTGGGCCCGACCACGTGAGCAGGTTTCGGCGGCAGCTATGCCGCATCCGGGAAGAAGGGGGTCGGCCTAAAACTGTGGGTCGGACTGATCAGGCTGGCCCAGCGAGATGGGTCGACCGGGGTGGGATAGGACCTGGGTTGGCTCGACACAAACCTGGATCGGGTCAGCCCAGACCAAGTCATGTCGGGTTGATCCACCTGGGTTGGGCCACACCCTGACCCTTTTCGACCCAGTGACACTTAAAAGTCTTTATCTCCTAAACCAGAAGACCATTTGATGAACCGTGTACGGTGAGAGAATCTCTAAGATGTGGTGGGCCTTTTGAGATAATCCACATGAGTATTGGAGAATGTTGAAGTGATACCATGTTGGATAGAACAAAAATCCATCTAGGCCCTCACTACTAAAATGTCTATAACTTACAGACCTGGTGTCCGATTGACTTGCCGTCTATCATGATGGAAAACATATGACTTGGAATTCCTTTTGGTAACATCCTTGTGGAACTTCACGGTAGTTGAGGTACAATCGATAAACTAAGGAGAAAAACCAGTCATTCCTTACTCTACTCCGTTTAAAATGGGACTCCCCATGTCATGGGGGTGGGTTCATTTTCCTCTAAGAGAGTTGGTCTATATTTGGAGTCGGTACTCCCCTATTGGACTAGGAAGCAGTTCCTCCATACGTAACTTACATATATTCATATACTCCCCTACTGGGTAGGGTATGGTTCCTCTATGTTAGGAGTAGTTACTCCCCTATCAACCTAGGGTGCGGGTCCTCCTTACGTAGTGCTACGACAAAGTCGATACTCCCTGAATTAAAAGGGTGAGGGACCCCAACAACATATATTGTGAAAATTTTGGTACTCCCGGGATGTACTATGGTTCAGTTCCACCACAAAAGTTATTGTGACAAAGTTAGTTACTCCGCTACTTTACCATTGTGTGGTCCTTCTAGTCATCAAGTTGTACTCCACAGCTGATTCAGGGTGTGGGTTCTCCCTACACCTTGTTCCAGCAGAGTCGGTACTCCACTATCGTGCAAGTGTGAAGGTCCTCTATCCTGGGGTTAGTACTCCCATGACGTACTAGGGTGCGGGTAGCCCCACAATGAACAAACTACTAGAGTATACTCCCCTTACGGGTAGGATTCGGGTTATCACTTATGGAGTAGTACTCCCCGAGGTCCGAGTAGTGACGGAGAGAGGGTCCTTCATGGGATTTAGAGATCCCTTGATTACAGGACATAGTTATGAGGAGCGGGCCCCTTCACATGATGTAATCAGTACCAAGGTAGAAGATAGTGCTCCCTTGTCGGACTGAGGTGCGAGCCACTTCTTACTAGAGCGACTAAGATAACATGGGTTAGACTATAGAAGTGATCCCCAAAATGAATGCAGTATCAAGGAGTGGGCCTCATCACTTGTTTTCCCTTGGTCATTCCTCAGGGAGAAAGACCGTGAAAGTGAGACCTCTATTTCCAGGCACTTGAGGCAGTTCTAGCAGAAAGATCCAAATAGAGAAAAACCATTCAAACGTAACATTAGTAATAGTTGATTTGTACCATATAGATTACATGTCTTAAAAGGGTGCCATATTTGATTGAAAGATCGTGGAGCATGTACTCCTGATCCTTGAGTTATGATTTGAGCCTTCTTTGGGAATCCTTATAATGGATTTGAGGTTAGATTATTTTGTTTCCTTATGGCTGAGATGAGTATATCCGGATGACCTTGGTATATGTATGGGAATGTACCTGAGTAAAGTTGTCTATGCATAATCTTTTTGGTTTACATTGTGGTTTTGGATTTGCGGTATAATTTTTGGGTTTGGATAGGTGGTTTACATTATGGTTTTGGATTTTTGGTTTACTTTGTGGTTGTGGATTTGTGGTTTACTTCATGGTTTTCTGTATTATATTCTTTTTTGGACTTATGAGAGTCCATCGATGGTTTTGAGGTACCCTACTAAGTAATGAGTTACTCAACCCTACACAGGCTTTGCTCGGACGTGTTATGTCAAGTGCAGATGTCTGACGTTTCAATAGAGGAGTTCATGGAAATGAGACAGACAGGAGTTATGACGGTGGAATTTCTGTCCTTGGACAATGAAGGGCCTAGTAGTACTAGGAGGACACGAAATACTAATTTAGATTATTATAGATTCACTACTCCAGCGAACAGGTAGGGTTTTTTCTGCAGATAGCCATTGGTGCTCCCTTTGTACCTATCTGTTTCTAGTTCTTTTGTTGGGCCCGTATACTGGCCCAGTTTTACCACTCAGTGCTTTAAATGATGCTGTAATCTGGTTTCTGATTACTTCATGTTCACCTTTCAGTTTTGTGGATTTGGATTGTGATTCCATGTGTGTATATGTATCAAGTAAAATGTCTCCCACTTGCAGGATGACACCCTCGGCAGTGATCACCATCCCTGGGTCATTAGAATGCAAGCTTGGGGTATGTCACGGTATGGGCCCCTAGGGACGGGTCAGGACAATCCTCCTTTGACCTTACAGTTATTTTGTCTATGATCCTAGAGGCCCCCATTATATGTTTCTTTTTACTACCATCAATCTACATCCTGTCAAACACATATTTTTTTTATATAAATTGTAAATTCCAATCCAATTAAATTAAATATTATTAATCCATTAATAAAAATATAATTCTTTAATTTTATATTTACAAATTAATTTTAATATTTTAAAAATATAAATAGTTTTTATATGTTGTTAAATTAGTATTTGGATATATAATAATTTTGAGTTGACAAAAGGAGCTTTATTTTTTAAATGTATCTAAAAAAGATTATGATTTTCAAAATTATGTAAATGTGCTAAATGGTATAATTTATTTTAAAAATTTATTATTGAAACAAAAAAAATTCATAAATGAATGGAATCATTAGTAACAGTGAAATGATTAGATATGATACTTTCCAATGAGAGGGAGATAATATCTTTTTGATTAAATGTGTATAATGATTATTTAAGTATATTAATCAATTCTAAATAAATAACATAATTTATTTTAATACAGCAAATCTTAAAAAAATCAAAAAATTTGACAACGATATTTAGAAAAAATATATATATATAATAAATTTTATATTTTCTGCTATGTTAAATTTCCAAAAAAAAGAAGGAAATATATGAAACAAGAAATCAATTGATTGTGGAACAAGAGAAAGATGATATTTGCATAGAATATTTTCTAAAATAAATAAGTATATGAAAAACCTATTGCATTAAATTTTTACTTGTAAAATACAATATCATTAATTTATTCTATAAAATATTAAATATCCAAGTCATTTGAGTTTTAAATATTCAACTTATTTATTTTAAATTTAAAAAACATTAAGTTAAATTATTGAAGGAATTTTATAATATTAAAATTAAAAAATTTAAATTTTTAATCAATTGATTTATTTAAATATTCAAGGTATTTAAATTTTATTAATAAATTATTTATTGTCAATATTGAAATTAGTTATTTTACATTTTTTATTCAATTTATTTTAAAATGAATAAATTTGAATGTAAAAAAATAAATGAGCATTGTTGGAACTTATGGATATACAACTCCTAAATATATGGCTACTGGTAAAACATCTTTTCCTTTATCCATTTCATCATTTTTATCTCAATGTTTTCAACTGGGTTTCTTCATATAAATCATACGATGATAAAGAACGATGTGAACCGGATGGTGGGTTAATACTCAGCGATAAATTGCCGTTGAGGTGGAAAACCAGGCACTGTGATGTGTGCCCCTATATCCCAAGTCCAGGCCCAGCTTGGGGGAGGTCGGGGGGAACTGGAGGACCTCCTGTTGTCCCGTAGTGGCCCCCCAACCTCACAGAAGGGGTGCACATGATCCCCAATTCCTACAAGATTCTACAATGTCTCCTCCAGAATGTGGTTACACATAAGATGAGCGGTGATCCCCATTCCATACAAGCTGATTTCATGGCTCTTCAAAGTACGAACTCCTAGTCGAGTAGAATCAAAACTCTTCCTGCTGTCAATAACATGTTTGTGTAGAATTTTCTTCCATGGATATTGGAGGTAAGTATTTGAAGTCTTGTAGAATAAACAATCATTCCATTGTGGAGAATGTGGTTGTTCAAAATTTGGTTTGTGATCCTCATCCCAAACTAACTACTTCCATGGCTTCTCCGTCTAAGGACTCCTAGTCTTATAGAATCAAAATTAATTTTTTTCTGAAAAATATTGCTACCCATAAGATGATAATCTTATCTGGTACCAATAACATGGATGAGGTGTCGATGTATGTATTATTTGACGCAAAATCCTCAATCAATTAATTTTTTCCCAAAAAACAATGCAATATAGCAGTCCTTGGATTGTCTCTCGAGGAGGTTTCAATTTGAGTTGCCAAACTGTCACTTTTTTGTTGGTTTTTTCTCACATGAAATGGAAAATTGGGGATTTGATTAAAGACTAATGAACAGAAATTAAATAAAAACTAAAGAGAATGAAAATTGGAGAATGATCTAGAAAAATTATTGGAAATAAAATGGGTTTCAAACCAGAATCAAAACAGTGGTTAAATCTTCCTTGTTTAAATTATATCTCTAATGAATAACTCAATGCCTAACCAAATACCTCTGGATAAACACCTTATTTGGAAAGGATATCATATTAAGACCTCAATATGATCGTTTCCCCTCCGGTAGAAGTGATCTAATTATTTGAAGACCTTCAAATAACCAAACCTAACTGAAATCACTATACTCAACGGAAAGACCTCACTGTAGAAATTTAAATAGTGAAATCGGCTATTTTACATTATAGATTGGGAAAACATCCAGAACAAACAAGTTGAAAATATATTCAAGAAATAAACCAACCGTTGTCATTCAAGAAATATAAATTTAAATGAGATGCAACATAGATTACACATGAAGATCAAAACTCGGAAGGGAGTGTCCGTCGGTTGTCGCCGTCTGCAACCACTTGGTGTTTAGCCTCACATCACTTGATCAGCCCACATCACCTCCATTCCAGCAAGAGTGTACCACATCTTCATCATTGTATCCCCAAATCCAACCCCCCCTTGAAATGATTGAAGAGATAGGGAGAATAGGGGAGGAGGGATGCAAAATCTTCTGTCCAGATTCTGTCCGCCCGAAATATGATTTTGTTTGGAACACCTACTGGCTGAATCAACCTCTAGACCCTTCTAAAAAGTTTTTTAAAATGAATTCTCTGTCGGTCCACAAAATATTAGTAGCTTTGGAGACGTGTTTCAAAAGTTATGAATTAATTACTACATGACTCTTTCTCTTCCCGGGGAGACCTTTCATCTCCCACTTGTTTGACTCAATCATAGTGTGCACTAATTATCAAGTTTGACCTTTCAATTAATCTTGAATGTGAGCCTTTGAGTACTCTTGCATGCCCAGTTGGAATTAATGACATTGGAAACATGTAGCCGAATTTATGCTCTATTTATTGAGGTGGGCTCCACACATCCGAACATACAAACTCTTCCCAAATAATGATTTATTTGGACTCTTAGATGGCCGATTTAGATCTTTATCTAGTTAACATATATGATGATAACATTACATCGGTTCCTACAAAAAACGAATCAGTCAAATTGGATAAGTATTTAAAAAGATATGACCAAATACTCAGACAAGTCAAAAACAGCTTAAAATCCAGAATTAAGGCATTTTCACAATTTAGCTCAAAATACAACAATATTCCAAAATTAATGCAACTTAACATGTAATGACACATTGTTGAGGACTAAATAATTGAAATTTAGATAAAATATATGGAAAATATCAGCTCTATCAATTCCCCCACACTTACAACTTGGTCTCCTGGACAAGTGATCATTAAAACCAAATCAGTGCATATTCAAAATACAAACCAATGAGGTTCACCAATCAACCGCCAAGAATAAAATTATATAATTACTCATAAAAAAATATTCAAGTTTTAAATTCAGTTCATTAAATCCATTTCAACTCATTTTCTCCTCTCATTCACTTAACACAAGCGCCACACAAAAATTTTCTCTCAAAACAAATATTGATTTCCAACAAAGCTTCTCTCAAGAAAACATGCAAGAATCATCATAGGCTTGAAAAATTTCTAAATCTCCACCTGATGTGAGCCAAGAAAAATGTGATCATCTTGAGGGCTTTTCAAGGATGTTCTGTTGATAAAGGTCGGTGGGTCTCAAATGTCCAAAATTATAAAGCCGAATAAGGAGGGTTTGGCTCATTTTGGAAGCAAAAAATACATGAATCTAATCTTCACTCATGTAGGGAATCCTCCTTACTATCCTACAATGAATGTAATATTTGAGAATCCCTGAGAATATCTTTTCTGCCTCATTCCATCCAAATTTCAGTAGAAACAGTTACATTTCACTTTTTTTTTCAAAATCTCCAGATTCGGCACATCATTCTTCCATCAAGAGCTCCACACAGGCACAACTCTATTCAATTGAGAGTTCCAGATAGGCACAACTCTCTTCCTTTGAGAGCTCCAGACAAGCACAGCTCTCAGAAATCAAACATCTTTCAGCAGCAGATACATCTCTCAATTGTTTATATAACCACCCAAAGCAACAATAGATGATGTAGAGCACCACAAGTCATCTCCCCCACACTTGAGTTCAACTAGATCATGCATTTATACTTCCAGAGAAGGTTGGAAATGGAAAATGGATTGTAATGTGGCTATCTAAATGGAAGTACATGGAAAATAAGGGCTCAAGAAAGATAAAATGTAAATGTTGGGCCAGAATAAAAGGGCTAATCGTGAAAAAGGGTCTTTCAATCACAAACAAATTGCCTCAATCATTTCAATCACACTCACCTTATCCCTCAAGTTTTTATAGAAAATGATCAAGTTCTGGTTTAATCAAACAAGCATTCCTTGGTTCACTCAAGAAGTAGGATGAATGTGAAGAAGATGAAAAATGTGTTAAAAATACTCAAGGGCAAGTGGTTTTCAATATTAGATAGCATTCATGGAATGGAATTCAAAATTCAATGGTTTTTTCAAAATTTTGGAACATGAAACAGTGTCTTTTTCAGCATTCATTTATAACCAGATTCAAGGGACCAATTGGTTCACTCATTGATAGGGTTTTAAAATATCATCATGTAAGCTCAAATGTTTTTCAAAATTATAAATAAAACACACAAAGTTTGATTAATAAAAGAACACACCAAAAATTTAAAGAGAGAGAAAATAAAAAAATGAAATGAAAGAACACAAAATCCTACTCTACCCAGCATGTTCCTCCCCCCACACTTATTTTATTCAATGTCCTCATTGTGTAAAAAGAATATATATGAATATGAAATTCAAGAAATCAAATACTTTACAACAAAAAAAGTGAGAAGTAAAAACACAACCTGGCATCAATTGTATTCTGCTTCATGAAGATGGATCTCCTCCCCCGGAGGATCCTGAACATTCTCTCTAAACAGCTTCAACCTATGCCCATTGATTGTGAATGGTGTCCCTTTGCTTGGTTCATTAATCTGGATTGCACAGAAATGAAAAACATGAGTAACAGAGAATAGACCAGACCATTTGGAATGAAATTTACCTGGGAACAGCTTCAATCTGGAATCAAACTGCAACACTTTGTCTCCTTCCTTGAAGTTTTTGTTGAGAATCATCTCATCATGAAATGATTTGGTTCGTTCCTTGTACATCCTAGAACATTCATATGCATTCTTTCTGATCTCCTCCAACTCCTTCAAACAAAATTTTCTTTCTTCCCCAGCAGAAAACAGATTCATGTTACATGTTTTAACAGCCCAAAAGATTTGTGTTCTAACTCAACTGGATGGTGACAAGCCTTTCCATAGACTAATCTAAATGGTGACATGACAATTGGGTTTTTGAATGCAGTAATATAAGCCCAGAGTTCATCATCAAGTCTCAAACACCAATCCTTTCTATTTGGGTTCACATTTGATTCCAGAATTTGTTTGATTTCTCTATTGGACAACTCAGCCATTACATTTGTTTGGGGGTGATAGGGTGTAGAGATCCTATGAGGAACTCCATACTTCTTCAATAGTGATTCCAAAGTCTTGTTATAAAAATGATTACCTTGATCCGTAATCAAGAACATTTGGAATCCAAACTATGAAAATATATTTCCCTTCACAAACTTGGACACATTTTTGGCATCTTCAGCTCTTGTGGGAATAACTTCTACCCACTTGGATACATAATCAACAACAAGTAAAATGTAAAGATATCCAAATTAATTGGTAAAATGTCCCATGAAATCCATAACCCAAACATCAAATACATCAAAAAACAATAGAGGTTGTTGTGGCATCTCATTCCATTTGGAAATTCCCCCTTGAAATTGACACTTTCTACATGTCCTGCAGAAATAAAAAGAATCTCTAAAAATGGTAAGCCAATACAAACCAAAATCCAGCACCTTTCTTGTAGTTCTTTGAGGCCCAATGTGTCCTCCACAGTTCAATGTGTGACAAAAGTTTAGGACAGATTGGAATTCAGAATTTGGAATGCATCTCTTAATCATTTGATCACTACCAACATGCCAAAAGTAAGGATCATCCCAAATGTATTGCTTTGAATCACTCAAAAGTTTAGAAAATTGATTCTTGGAAAACCAGTGGGGAACATCATCAGAAGCTAAATAATTCACCATATTAGCAAACCATGGCCTTTCAGTTTGACAAGAATACAACTCCTCATCTAGAAAAGTTTCTTTAGTAGGAAGATAGATTTGATGATCCCCATTCAAAACAGATGGTATCCTACTCAAATGATCAGAAACAAGGTTTTCACTTCCCTTCTTGTCCTTTATTTCAACATCAAACTCTTGTAAAAACAAAATCCATCTCAAAAGTTTTGGTTTTGCATCATGTTTCTTCATCAAAAATTTGATTGTAGAAGGATCAGTGAAAACAATCACCTTAGATCCTAGAAGATAACATCTAAATTTGTCCAAAACAAAGACAACAGCAAAAATCTCCTTCTCAGTTGTTGTGTAGTTTGATTGGACCTGATCTAATGTTCTAGAGGCATAGGAAATCACATGAGATTTCTTTTCCAGCCTTTGACTTAAAACAGCCCCAAGAGAAAAGTTAGATGCATCAGTCATGATCTCAAAAGGAAAGTCCCATTTGGGAGGTTGAACAATGGGAGGAGTAATCAATTTTTGTTTCAGCTCCCCAAATGCCTGTTTACAATATTCATCAAAGACAAATGGGGTGTCTTTCTGGAGAAATCTAGACAATGGAAGTGCAACCTTACTGAAATCCTTAATGAATCTCCTATAAAACCCAGCATGACCAAGAAAAGATCTCATATATCTGATTGTTTTTGGGTATGGCAATGAAGAAATGACCTCGACATTGGACTTATCAACTTGAATTCCATCCAAAGACACAACATGTCCAATAACAATCCCTTTACCCACCATGAAATGACTTTTTCCTAATTAAGAACAAGGTTCTTATCAATGCTCATTTCAAGAACATGAGCCATACCTTCCAAACAACTATCAAATGATGAGCCATAAACAGTGAAGTCATCTATAAAAACTTCCAGGCATATATCATGAAAATCAGAGAAAATACTCATCATACACCTTTGAAAAGTTCCAGGAGCATTACACAAACCAAAGGGCATCCTCCTATAAGAAAATGTTCCAAATGGGCATGTGAATGTGGTTTTTTCTTGATCCTCCAGTGCAATATGAATTTGGAGATAACCAGAGAATCCATCCAGAAAACAATAATGGGTTCTTCCAGCTAGTCTTTCAAGGACCTGAACAAGAAATGGAAGTGGAAAGTGGTCTTTCCTCGTAGCCAAATTGAGATTCATGTAATCAATGCACATTCTCCATTTACTTGGAATCCTGATAGGAACAATCTCACCAAATTCATTCTTTGAGATTGTGAAGCCACCTTTTTTGGGAACTACATGGATTGGACTCACCCATTGACTATCAGAGATGGGAAAAATAATTCCAGCAGCTAAAAGTGTGGTAAATTCTTTCATAACAACCTCTAAAACTGTTGGATTCAACCTCCTTTGAAATTTTCTCACCGGTTTAATATTTTCTTCCATTAACATTCTATGCATGCACACTGAGGGGCTGACTCCAGTTAAATCAAATAGAGTCCATCCAATATCTTTCTTGTGGGCTTTGAGGACTCCTAACAAATGATTCTCTTGGTCCTTAGACAAATCTTTTGAAATTATAACAGGTAATGTTTCATTTTCACCTATGAAAGAATATTTTAGATTCTCAGGAAGTGGTTTCAACTCTAACTCAGCTGGGGTATTTTCATTGATCAAGGAACATTACTTACAGGTGTGGTTGTTTTGTGGGGTTACAGAATTTGAAGGACAATCCCCATGAATATAAATTTCATTGTTCTTGGAATTTGATTCTAGTGGAAAATTTTCAATTTCTCCTGGGAGACCACTAGAAGCACTATGGATTTATAGGGAGACATCTTCGTCAATGTTGAGATCAATAAAATCTTGCAAATCCATCTCAATATTCCAAGACTCAACATCAGCTCCCTTTTCCCTCTCTTGTTGATCAGATTCAACAATAATCAAATTTCCATCATCAAACATATCAGCTAGTTTCTCAACACAGGCTAAATCAGGGAACATATTAGTGGAAAACTAATCAATCATGTTCACTTGGTGGGATGAATTATCCTCGAATGGGTGTTTCATGGACTGAAAAATATTGAAATTAACAACTTCTCTTCCAAACTCTAGTGAAAGTGTTTCCTTGTGAACATTGATGATCGCTTTTGCAGTTTTCAGAATGGTCTCCCTATAATGAGAGGTGCATGGGTACTAAACCTATCATCTTCAATATCTAAGACAAAGAAATCCACAGGAAGAATCATGTCTCTCACCTAAATAAGAACATCCTCAATAACTCCTGCATTCTTGGTGGTACTTCGGTTAGAAAGTTGAATGATAATCCCAGAGGGTTTCCATTCTCCATCATGAAGAGATGAGTAAATAGAATGTGGCATAACATTGATGGAGGACCCCAAATCAAGCATAACATCCTTGAATTCACATTTCCCAATGGTTCAAGGAATGGTAAAAGTTCCTGGGTCTTTACATTTGACAGGAAAGGCATGCTGGATCGTGGATGATACATTCCTCCCTAAGTTGACCTGTTCACCTCCTTTGAATTTCCTTTTGTGGGTATACATTTCCTTCAAAAACATTGCATACCTTGGAATTTGTTTCACAACATCAAGCAATTGTATATTGACATGAACTTTTATAAAATTCTCCAAAACCTCCTTATCCAACTCTATCTCAGCACTCAACTTCATTGGTGGTTCACTCCTAGGGTAAGGCAATGGTGGTTTGGTTGTTTCAAGGCTATTTTTAGCACTTCTTTGACAAAAAAAAGGTCCAGACATCCTATTCTAATCCCTCTTTGTTCTTTCAAGAAACATTTCTTCTCTTGAAATTTTTTTTCCCTTCAAAGAACATTTAGAATTTACAGAATTTCCATCAGTGGTGGGATTCTCAACAACAGTTTCAACAACAGGTTTTGGTTTCTCCATTTGAGGGGTATTCAATTGTTTTCCACTCCTAAGTTCAATTGAACTCACATTTTCCTTCCCTTTATCTCTCGTATTCACTTGGGGTTGTGAGGGAAACCCTCCACTCATTTGATTTCTTATGCAACTAAGATCAGAGGAAAGTTGACCCATTTGAGTCATTAGGGTATTCAACATGTTTTGTTGTTGATCTTGTGTTTGTTTCATTGCCTCATGTTGTTTCCTCATTGAATCTTCAATATTACTCTCTGAATTTTGAGTGGGAGGGGCAGCCTGAAAGATTATTCTAGAATGAGAATTGGCTTGCTCATTGAAATATCTTGGTTTTGAATTGATTGATTGTCCTTGGAAGGAGCCACTAGGTTGTTCAGGCTGTCGAAAGCTTTCAATAGAGTGGTTGTTCCAGCCTTGATTGAAATTTTGATTTGATTGAAATGGTCTTTGTTGGTTTGATTGAAAGGCTTTTCCAGGAATAACAGCATTGCAGTTTTTAGAAGGATCCTATATTTGAGGGCATTGGTCACTAAAATGTTCATTGGAAGAACAAATTCCACAGTAGACATTCATTTAAAATGTTGCTTCGGGTTTGGGTGGAGTTGGTGGGGGTATTGGATAACATCATTGACCTCACCAAGGCGGTATGATTAGAAAGTTGAATCGCAATCATATTGTTTTCAGGACTAGCAATGGGGAACTCTTGGGAAGATTTCACATGAAGAAGGCCTCCTGTTTCAAACTGTTGAGCATTTTGGGCCATGTTTGCAATTAATGTCCAAGCAGCTGTTGGTGTTTTGTCAACTAGAGCCCCTCATGCAGCAGCATCAATCATTCTTCTATCAGTAAGACACAATCCCTCATAAAAATATTGAATCAAAATTTGGTCACTAATTTGATGGTGGGGGAAATTGAAACAAAGTCTTTTGAAGCGTTCCAAATACTCATGCAATGTTTCACCTTGAGTTTGCCTAATTCCACAAATCTCCTTTCTAATGGATGTAGTTCTAGAAGCAGGGGAAAAAATTTCAAGGAAAAGTTTTTTCAATTCATTCTAATCCCTAATCAAAGTTGAATGTGAATAGAAAAATCATTCTTTGGCAACTCCTTCTAACGAAAAAAGAAAAGACCTCAATTTCATTTGATTTGCATCAATGCCCTGGGGTTTCATGTTGACACTAAGATTACTAAATTCCTGAAGGTGATTATGTGGATCTTCCCTAGGCAAACCATTAAATTTTGGAAGTTGGTGAATGAAACCTGATTTAATTTCAAACCCAGCAGGTGCATCAGGATATTCAACAGGATTTTCTTGATTTGCATCATAAGATGATGCCAATTCTATCAAGGTTCTATTTTCAGACATTGGAATTTCAATTTCAACCAGGTTTCTTATAATTGCGTTATTAGAATATTCACAACTTGGTAGAGGGGGATTTCGGGTAGCTCTATCACTAGAGTGAAAAGTTCTATCAATTTTAGAATCCAATGGGAACAAATTTCAGTTCGAATTTCGGGTCATGCAAAAACAGTTTTCACACAAATCTACTCAAACAACCTCCCCGACAACGGATCCAGTTGATATATGGATTGTTTGTTGCAAAATCCACAATCAATTAATTTTTCCCCAAAAAACAATGCAATATTGCAGTCCCTAGATTGTCTCTCTAGGAGGTTGCAATTTGAGTTGCCAAACTATCACTTTTTTTTGGTTTGTTTTCACATGAAATAGAACATTGGGGATTTGATTAAATAATCAAGAATAGAAAATAAATAAAAACTAAAGAGAATGAAAATTGGAGAATGAGCTTGAAAATTTATTGGAAATAAAATGTGTTTCAATCCAAAATCAAAACAGTGGTCACAGACAAGCTTTAACCTCCCACACACTCCCATCTTTCTTGTTTAAAATTATATCTCTAATGAATCACTCAATGCCTACCCAAATACCTCTGGATAAACACCTTATTTGGAAAGGATATCATATTAAGACCTCAATATGATCGTTTCCCCTCCTATATAAGTGATCTGATTATTTGAAAACCTTCAAATAACCAAACCTAACCGAAATCACTATACTCAACCGCAAGACCTCACCGCAAAAATTTAAATAGTGAAATCGAATATTTTACTTTATAGATTGGGAAACCATCCAGGAAAAACAAGTTGAAAATATATTCAAGAAAGAAAACAACCATTTTCATTCATGAAATATAAATTAAAAGGAGATGCACCAGAGATTACACATGAAGATCAAAACTCGGAAGGGAGTGTCTGTCGGTTGTCGTCGTCCGCAACCACTTGGTGTTTATCCTCACATCACTTGATCATCCCACATAACCTATATTCTAGAAAGATTTTACAACATCCTCATCATTGTATCCACAAATCCAACCCCCCTCCACTTGAAATGAATGAAGAGATAGGGAGAATAGGGGAGGCAGGCTGGAAAATCATCTGTCCAAATTCTGTCTACCCGAAATACGCTTCTGTTTGGAACACCTACCGGCTGAATCAACCTCTAGACCCTTCTAAAGAGTTGTTTAAAAATACATTATATGTCTGTCCACAAAATATCAGCCTCTTTTGAGATGTTTTGAAAAAGTTATGAATTAATTACTCCACGACTCTTTCTCTTCCCGAGGAGACCTTTCATCTCCCACTTGTTTGACTCGATCATAGTGTTCCCTAATAATCATGTATGACCTTGAAATTATTCTTGCATGCGAGCCTTGGAGTACTGTTGCACGCCCAGTTGGAATTAATGACATTGGAAACATGTAACCGACGTTATGCTCCATTTATTGAGGTGGGCACCACATATCCAAACATACAAACGCTTCCCAAAGAATGATTTATTTGGACCCTTAGATGGCCGATTTAGATCTTGATTCAGTTGACATATCTGAAGATAACATTCCATGGGTTCCTACATAAAACGAATCAGTCGAATTGGATATGTATTTAAAACGATATGACCAAATACTGAGACAAGTCAAAAACTGCTTAAAATCCAGAATTAAGGCATTTTCACAATTTAGCTCAAAATACAACTATATTCCAAAAATGATGCAACTTAACATGTAATGACACATTGGTGAGGACTAAATCATTGAAATTTAGATAAAATGTATTGAATATATCATCTCTATCAGGTGTTTGTGTGGTTATGGATGGGTATAATTGGTAGCACAAAATTGTATGGTGAGTAGTATTTGGTTGCTTCAAAACTCAAGGAGCATTTTCCCATGCAAGGGAGTGGAGGAAAAGAATACATCATTGACAATAGCTTTCATGGTCAATATCTACCCAGGGGCGGGTATCAGATAAGTAACTCGAAAATCTAGAAAGATGATGAGAAGAATGATGCAAACTCAGTAAACTATTTAATTGAAGGGAAGGATGAGATTTACCAAAATTTTAATGAAGGCTTGAGAGATTTTTCAATCCAGTAATTATAATGTGTATGATTTTTTTGTGATAATTTGTTCAACACTTTATCAAATAGTTGGTATAAATTTTTTTAATGAATTTTTTCTATTAGTGATGCGAAATATTTTGAAGTATACTGGTGGCCAGTTTGGGCGTGAAATGGCCATCAAACATTTAGAACCATATAAAAAAGGTATTTTCAATGTGAGTAAGAACTATGCAAAAGGGAATCCTTAAATAAAACATAGAAAATTACTACATCATGTGAGGGAAATGGTATCTCCTCTAATTTCATCCTTCCAATGTATTCTGCTAACGAACCAAATGTACTTGTATTCTCGCAACACTACTCGTGAAGTCATTATTTCGTTTTTTTCAATAACTCATTGTTTATGTCTTCCCTTTTTACGAAAAATATGAGGGATAATTTAGAGAGTAGAAAAATGAGTCAAAATGTAATGAAACTTCAAAAAATCAATGAGGTTGGTTGTCCATATCCTTAATGTAAAAATTTAAGCAATCATTATCTAATTATCTTATATGAATCTCATCATGTATTTTTTATCCATGTATGATGGAAAGAGATAAAAAATGATCAATACAAACAAATTATTGTTCTTGAAACGAACTAGATGTTAAACAAGCATTGGATCTTTCAATTGAATGCATGAGAGCGATTAGGCATGTTCATGCATTCAATTTCAAGATCCAATTCTTGTTTGGAATCTAGTTTTGTTTCCATCTCAATAATTTGTTTAAATAGTTCATTAATCACCCCCTTCCATCATACCCAAATAAAATTACCTGACAAGATTCATATAAAAGAATTAAATATTGATAACATAAAGTTGCTACAAAAAGGAAATGGATGACCAACCTCGTGTATTTTTTCCCGTATCATTACATTTTCATCTACTTTTCTATTCTATAATGTTGTCGTCATATTATTCCTAAAAAGGGACAACAAGAAGAATGAGTTAATAAAAAATAGATTCTCCACTAGGTCTATGAAGAAACAACCAAATTTGTTTCATTATCAGAATATATTGGAAGGAAAAATGTAGAAGATATACCATTTCAATCTCTTGATGAAGCTTTTCTCTCTCTTTTGTATTTATGGATTCCATTCTGTATAGTTCTTGCTCAGGCTGAAAAATAACTTTTTTTATTGCTTCTAAATGTTTGATGGATATTTCATGCCCAAACTAACCTCCATCATACCTCTCCATCCCTATTATCTCAAACAAAAAACATTCAGTAAATGAA
This sequence comes from Viscum album, assembly GCA_963277665.1. Lineage (NCBI taxonomy): Eukaryota > Viridiplantae > Streptophyta > Magnoliopsida > Santalales > Viscaceae > Viscum > Viscum album. Next base: position 1,962,343,538 of record OY728156.1, on the reverse strand, counting down.
TTTAATATGACTATTTGATAAAGTGTTGGCCCATTTACACAAAAAATAATACACATTAGAATTAATGGTTTATAAAATGTCTCATACCTTCATTAATTTTTTTTTCATCTCATCCTTCTCATCAATTGCATTTTTTTTCTATGTTTACATCTTTCCTCCCATCCTCTGTTTTGATTCCAAAGATACTTTTAATATACCCTCTCTTGTGTATATGTTTATCATTCAATCTATTATCAATTAAGTATTATTTTCTTCCACTCCCTTTCCTAGGAAAATGATCCTTGAGTTTTGAAGAACCCAAATACTACCCATCATCCTATTTAGTGATACCAATTATACCCATCTGTAACCACAAAACACCTCATCCATGTTAATGATTCCATATAATATTATCTTATTTTCTATAACCACACTATAGAAAATAGAAAGAGTTTTGACTCTACTGTATTATAAGTCCTCATAGGTGGTGAATTCAATGTCGTGTGTCTTGAGGTCCCCATTACCTTCTCTAGGTGAAGTCCCTTTGAGAATAGTTGAACTCCCGCAATGACATGAAAGAACCCCCCATAATTTCATACTATGAAGAGGGAATGAACTCAACAATAGATGGCCACCACATGGATGATGATCACTAAGGATCATCATGTTTCCTACTTCCACTAATCCAAAGGACTGTGAGGGAAATTGACTTTGAAAATGAAAAGCCAAACAGGTAATTGAATTTCCCAAATTTTTAAATTTTCAAAACACTATGAGCTTATCTAAAGTTAGTTATGAGTATAAAATGAATTCACATATATGGGAATTCTGATAGATCTTCAATTTTAGTCATTATCTATAATCAAATACGTCACCAATCAGGTATGTATGATTGGATACGTAGTGATTCTGGCTATATGAAGTTTTTGGGTACGTTGAACCATCTATCATGTAAAAGTAAACCCTTCTACATAATCATATAGAACTCCAAATTTATCAAGTAAATATTTCTTCATTCGATATTGATTGTCATGCTATTATAATTGAATGGATGATTACTTTCATACATGTGATCATGTTGATTTTACCCATTCAATCATTTTTCAAACATCTACGAACCACCAACCCATTCATCAGGGAGAAACTAAGGTTTCACAATCTATGGACTTTCATAGGGGAATGTAAAATATAAAAATTAATTTATTCACCATTTCTTTGGATAAATTTAAACTCACCACTCATAGATCATGAATTTTTTTCTTCACTAGGTGGTGTGACTTCTTCTTGGCGAGATCAGGCTTCTAGATCTGAAAAAAAGAGTAGTGTCACGAGTTCATACCTAGAGGAGTCATGGAAGGTGTTGCTCAAAATGAGCACCACCGCTCATCTTTTACGAAACCATGTTCCTGACAACAGGAATAGTTATTATTATACTTGACATGAAGTTAATACCTTGAGGAGAAATGGAATTAGATTTTTTATAATGGGGATCACTACTCATCTTTTGAAAAACCACATTCTTGATAATAGGAATAGTTTTGAATCTACTAAACTTGGATTCCTTACCTTAGGGAGCCATAGGAGCATCTTGTTTGGATTGCTGATCATGGACACTCCTTCTGTGAGGTCCGGACCAATGTTGGATACTAGGAGCCCTTATAGTTCCCCAATGACCTCCCCCTTTCTCATTCTAAACATGGGATCTAGGTACACACAATACAGTGTGAGGGTTTCCACCTTAAAGTAAATGTCCCTTTAGTACTAACCCTCCATTGGGTACAAATCATTCTTCATCATCAACCCTCTATGAAGAAACCGAGTGGAAAATTGGTAGATAAATATGATGTCAATGATGAATGAGAAGATGTTTTATCAGTGGACAAATATTTTGGAGTCGTGTAGCCATAGGTTCTAGGGATACACAAGGATACATAGAATTTTTCTCCCATATTTCCATTCTTTTCCAACCAAACATCATAAATAATTGTGTTGTGATTATAGAAATAAAGATCAACGGACATGGTTTTCATATTGGAAGAAATAATTAAAAGATAAGAGTTTAATGATTGATAATCCCCCATACCAAATCCAACAACATGTTCTATGTATTGAAGTGTCAATAAATAAATTTTATGTTGTCATTGTGGATAAATGCAAGCCCCTTGGTTCTCCCAAGCATCAACATTAGCCATAACTTCCATGAATGTGGATGAACGTTGGAGGACGAGGTCTTACTTCGAATGAGATTGTCATCCAGGCTACCCTAGGGCCTAAACTCAAAAACCAGCAGTCGCTGCTCACCATCAAAGAAGTACCCAATGATTTTATCAAAATGGGGATTTTTAAGGTGTCCCAGATAATCCAGATTTACTTTAATATTTATCCATATAATTATATAAATTTATATAATTATTTTTAAATATATTTTAATAATATATCTATATATTGTATATTTACTTATAAAATTTATACATATTTACATACAATATTATATTTTGATATAAAATTTTATAATGTATTTATAATTATTTATTATAAATATGTTTATATAATATATTTAAAGATAATGATATATTTATGAAAATACATTTATAAATGATGCATTAACTTAATATTGACACACACACACACACAACCACTGCTCAGCCTCCTGGAAGAACCTGATGAGTTTAAAGAGACGAGGATGGTTAACATACATAAGGTAATCCACATTTATTTAAATATTTATTCATATAATTATGTTCATTTATATAATTATATTTTAATTTATTTTAAAAATATATCTATATATTTTATATTTAAAAATAAATTTTAGACATATTTACACATAATAGTATATTTAGATAAAAAATTATAATGTATTTATATTTATTTGTTATAAATATTTTTATATAATATATTTATAAATAATGACCTATTTATAAAAACACATTTTTATATGATGTATTTACATAATATTTAAAGACACACATACATAGAAATATTTTCACACAGAGAAAGGAAAAAGATTGATGTAATAGGGTTCTTAAGATGATGATGATGAACATAAAATGATTTATAAGTATACAACAAAAGTTGACATCGTAACATTTGATGTTGTGAAGTTAACAATTTTGAATATGAATAAGACGTTGAACTATGAGGTATATGAGTTCCAAATCTCATCATTATTCAAACATTCTTACTTTATAGAATTATATAACTAAAGTGTTTAGTGGGAGGGTATTATATGATGGTCACATAGATATGTGACATGAATTACATTAGTTGTAAAGAATTTAAAAAACTCAAAGAATGTAGCAAATATAAGGCATAACTGACAGTTTTACATATATGATATGTTAAATTGGTGCCTATTCTAGGTTTTTTAAATATTATTAATGAGTTAATGAATATTAAAATGTATAATATTTGAGGTGGACATCATTTTATCATTATTTAACATTAGATACGTAAATGTATATATAGATATAATTTTCCGAAAGTGAAATGATAATTGACTTCCAAAGTATAACATTGTGATTATCCCAAACTGATACTCATCATAGAGTATTATCAGTTATGAAAACATGTTAAGGATAGCATGAGTATTATTATTTTAAAGAGATACGACATGTTTTCATTTGGTTCAAGACAAAGAATAAGATTTGTTTGTGCACTAGAGGACCCCCTACATATACCACATGGAGTGTTATATAGATGCCTTTAGTATATTAGGGGGGGATATATCATATTTGAGTCCCCAATACATGTGTTTTGTGAGATACCTAGCATGATACCCTTCATAATTTGATTCCATTCCTAAAAAAATCAATATATTGACTTAGCTAATACGGGGGTGGTTTGTTATATTTTTGATCATGTCGTCAATTGATTCTTAACTGAGATGGGATTTTTACTCTCATATGATGAGTTTGACATATGATACCTTGATTCAGATAGTATATGGGAATGTGTGGCTCAAATTATATATTGTATATCTATTTGTATAAGGAACTTGTAATGTTCTTATCCCAACTGATAATCAACTTGTGGTGTATTCTTCAATTAGATCAGTATATACTTAGAGAATTGAAAACATATGAGTTGGATATTTGAGGATGATGTGCTTCATGCCCCATGGTCACTGTATGTCTTGTAAAATCAGAAAATATGAGAATTAAAATTTTCATATGATTCATAGTTGTGGAAACAAGTATACATATACATGTGTTTGATAGAGATTCTTCTAGATCCCTTTATTGCATGAGTAACATTGATGTTTTTCTAGAGGTCACTCTTTTCTAACTTATATAGAAAAAATTATTTATATTAATTATCAATTATTTAAATTGTCACAGGTTTACACAGTCTGGTTTATAGAATGGGGATCAAGTTTGACTAAGTGAACTGAACTAAAAGTGATTTAAACATAATCCAAAAGTTTTTTTTGGATGAGTGTTCATAAGGTATTGCATATGATGTGATACAAGGTGTTTTTAATGATATATTTTTTTAAAGTGTTTGGGAAGATATAAAAACCGAGTTTTGGATATGGTTTCATCAGTTATAAAATATGATAAAATATAAGATGAAATGGTACAAGTTTTGTTAATCATTCATACATTTGGGATATTAATGGAGATATCCCCAAAGTTATGGCATCTATGTGATGTGTGAATACATCATGTGCATAGAATATCAAGATACATGCATGGAATAATATTTCATGCAAGATTATACGTTTTTATCCTATGAAAAACTAAATATTCAATGTGTTAATATTTTATTAGTTCCACTCATTTGAATAATTATTTATTAAAGAGTCACATGATATATAATGATATAGTGGAGTTTGAATTCATGCAATGAATACATTGGCCATGAAATTTACTTTTGTGATATAATCACATTAGTAAATTTAGTAGCACATAAAGAGTGTTTTCAACTAGATATATATATTATTGACAGTTGATGGAAATGATTTATCAGTGTTTCTACAATCTTGTTCAATAATCCCTAACCTAATACAGCATTTCATCATTCTCCCTTTCATATAGAGGTACTAGCATACATTGATGAAAAGGCAGATCCCTTATGTATGGAAGATGATTCATATCAGCTCGTGGAAACACTACAGAGGTATGATGATTTTTTTGAGAATTTTTTATCTTTATAAAACATATCATGAGAATACAAAAAGGCTTCAGTGGATCTTCTATGTAAGGTATAAAAATTTACTATATTCTTCATTTTAGTTTTTATGTAGTTTTCATATTTATTTCATTGAGATCCTTAGACTATGGTTCAAATCGCTTCCACTTCTTCTGGAAAATGTTATTATAATCTTACAAAATACTTCACCAGTAGAATGCTCACCCATGGTAGCATCCATAATATCTAGTGGTACATTAAATATAATTCTCTCATGATATACTTTAAAACCCACTATTATTTGATCTTTTTGGAGTTTATTTATTATGAATGATATCACCTTTTATAATGTAAAGTGTAATCCTCACAATAATGTGTTGGGTGGGTGACACTAAATATAAATCACTTTTACTTTCACCATGCATAACATTGTAACATAATAATGTTATCATTAGTAGTTCGATTCACAATTAGAAAAAATTGTTATAAAATAATTGATTACCTTGGGTGAGGAAGGTTCATGAGAGGAATTGCTATCCCCAAATCTAGTAGGGTATTAGTCTTCCTGAACTGTTTTTATATATTGTCGGTTATCCTTGACCCCTTTGTATATACTTCAAAATCAAACACTAAATTGTAATAATTTCAATTAGAGAATCTATTTATGTCTGAATATCTTCCATTATCTTATTTACAATCCCATGTGACTTTGACTACTCAAAATGTTCTTAATGTGACACTCCCAAACCATCACCTTTAACATAGACATATTGATTTTGAAGGTTAAAAGCCATTATAAGTAGTCATTAATAAAGTACAACTAATAAAAATTATTTTTTATGAACAATACAAAAACTATACAAACATAAGTAGATATTTTATATAATATTATTGTGAAGAATAAAAAATTACTACTATTTCATTCTTACTCAAGATTATCTTAATTTTTGTGTCCTATAATATACAATTTTTTCTTCTTTATTTACATGAGCCTCCTTCCATACCATATGATATGGGATAGAAGTGGAGTTAGATTTTATTTAATCAATATTCATATAAAAAAGGATCATAATTACGTTGTTATTTTATATCACATTAAAAATTTACTATGTAGATATGTTAAATACAATTTTCCATGTGATGTACACTTAATCATTTCTTTATGGTAGGGGTACATGGGTTTAAATGCACACTATCTATTCTAATCACACATGTTTTTTTCATAAATTTAAAATTTTCAATAAAAGTGAATAGTATAAATAATTTCAAAGAAAATATAATGAATTATAATGGACATGCAAGGATTAATAATCGTGATAGGTAATGAATCAATTTTACGTTTCTTGTTTTATCATTTGTTCATACACAACTATTGGTCGTGGTTTCACATTCCCCTCAGCATCCTAGATATATTGTTACACCCGATATGTTTGAAAGTATCTTTTATCATTTTTAGTGATCATTAATATAAATTTATTATAGAATATATCTAAACAAAAATACTCTATAAGGGATAATGAAATGTAAATCAATGTTTCATTAGATTTTTTTCTTTAAAATGGAGAAAGTGTATCACAATTTTACCATAATGTCTTCCCATATGATTTACTTCAATATAGAAAAATTATAATTCCACTTATCTATTTCAATCAACATATGAATTTGATTTTTGACCCAAATGTTACAATGGTTAATTGAGTTGTTGGGTTCGACATGTTAGTTTCACTGATTCTACCCAACCTCAAATTTTATTACTTTGCTTCTTGCCTTGATATATTTTATTAACATTGTCTGCTACTGCACTCTTTTTTTCATCCACATATTTTTATATTGGATTTGGTGTTCTAAAAAGAAATGTTAGTACTTTTCTGTACATGTATATTCAAATAATTTAGTATTAATAAATATGTTATAATTACATATCATTTATTGGTCTACATGAAATTAATGTAATAATGTCCTAGAGTATATAATTCACTGAAAGGCCATATCTACTCCCTTCTATGAAGAGAAATTTGAAATTCTATTATGATATTCTTAAATATAATTCTATGGTCAGATAACATTCTATGATCAGACAAATAGAATGATGACTTTCTGGTATAAGTACCCATATGAATATGAAACATTATCTCATTAAGTACACACTTTGTAATCTCTAATATGGGAGATTATGTGAATACGAATACCTATAGTAATTCCACATGTCTGTGTTTCATTGGAATTTCCTATCTGTGAGAATGTGTGATGGTCCTCAAAAATTAATTTTATAATTAATTCATGACATCACTCACATACATTGATGTACTAACCAAAAATGTGATTCCATATATTCATAGAAAGTAGGGCACATTGGGTGTTCCATGAATGAACTTTTTTTAAGAAATATTTTAGGAAATAATTTTTCGATTATATATTTATTTATGTTGATATCTCAACCCATGTATTGAAATAGATATATGACATTAAATTCCATGGTCACGGGATAACAAATATTTTCATTCAAATGTTACAAGAAATATGTAACATGATGATAGGTTGGTGACACAGGTAACCTGTTTGATGAAATATCATGATAAATGGATTATATTACATAGTAAGTTCATGTGTGTGGTAGTCAACATTACGAAATTGACTTATTATTCTTTCATTCCATGAATAGTTTCTAGATAGAAATCTTCGGCATTAGGCAAGACCACATAATGTCAACGAGAAATAACCATGGAGGGCCAAAAACTATGTTCCTCTATTGATATCAGTTAAATTCTATTTGAATTTAATTATTATAATAAATATTATTCTTAAGACTTTAGTGATCAAAAAAATTAAATAAATATTTATTCATAAGGTAATTATTTAATTAATTATATATATAATATTTATTTTTTGAATGGATTAATATTTATTTAGGTATTTGATAAATTTCAAGGAGGGTTAGGGTCCAGGAATTTGTCTGGAAATAAATATTAATTTTTAAGCCTGTAAATAAATATTTACCGTCAGACCAGTTTTCGTAATACATGAGATAATAATAATAACATTCTTATTATATTGATAGGGTCCATATAATGTTTAATAAATTATTTAGGGGGTGTTTTGAAGTTAAATAATATATTAACCCTATCCCTATATTTAAAAATATACTATTATTTATATTGTGTATTTTTTTCAAAAGACCATCCTAAACATAAATGTTAGAAGAAGAAAAATTACATAGACCTTAGAATTCTTCTAAATGAAGCTGTGAAATGTGCCACATGATTTATTTATCTCCCATTGATGGAGAAACCATAATAAGAGAGAAATGGTTCCAAATATATTATTTTATAAATAATAGACCTAAAATAATCATATATAGCTTCACCATCCTCCAATTCATTGATAATGACTTTACAGTCAGATTCAACCACAACATTTCTCCATCCACGAGAAGTGGAGAACTCCACCCTAGACCAAATAGAAATAGATAAGGAGTCTATCATGCAGAAACCAAGGAATTTAAATCCATAATTAAAAACCATACATGATCACTAATAACATCCTCGAGTCCAACATTACCATCTCTAGGTAGCGCTGGGTTAGTGTTAATTTTAAGGACCCCCGAAGGGGGAGGTAACCACCTAGACGTGGTGTGGGGTTTAACCGGTGAAGGAAGATGCACCCCTACATTGTTCCACTGATAAATATATTTTTCCATCATAGTTATCCATATTCTATCATATTTGAAAATTTCTTTGAACAAAAAATAATTACATACGAACTAGATAATCAAAGAACAGATGAAAAACCCCATGTGAGTTCTCACTGGAAAAAATGATCCACTACACGATAACAATGATCATAACTTTGAGGCATCTACATTGATCATGGTCCTACTCAACACACGATAACCACAACCCAATATGCCAAGAGAAATAGAATATAACACAAAACTCGTATTCCATAGTGGTACCACTAAGTGGGCATGATAATTTCTCAAAAAAGTGTTGATCATCTTGGTGAGCATAAGTTGGGGGGATACATTTACATTTTTACAATTGTAGAGTTAGTAATTAGAACAGAGATTTTATATTCAATATATTATTCCATTTTTGAAAACCAATAACATCTTCTTGTTTGAAGATATTCCAGAAACCTTAGTCAACTCAGAAGCATCTTGAAATCATGAATTTATAGAATTGAGTATCTGGTCCCACTCTATGCACCACTAGATCTAAAAAAATATACTTTACTACATACTCATTAAACCAAAATTCACTTTTATGAAAATTCAATCCACTAAGTTCATCAAATAGATAATCCCACATTGATGCTTGCCCTGAACCAGGTTCTAGCTTAGAAGAGGGCTTTATACTCTCAAAATCATTCACCGATGTATCACTATATATTTTAACCATTCCACTAATGGAGATTAATCAATAAAGGTCATAGTTTAAAACATATCTGTAACACCAAATATTCCTCAAAAAAATATCATTTTTGAAAGTAGACTGAAGGATAAAAAATCATTATGGGGGAATAATTTTCCTTGAAAACATTAGTGTACAAACTACCTAGTTCCTATAACAAATGAAGACCATGTTTGGACAAGAGGGCATTATTAAACACATTAATGTCCTTGAAGACCATATCACTATAAGCCTTTGGTGAAAAAAGATTATCCCATGAGATCCAGTTTATGTTATTTTTTTCATTAGCACTACCCCACCAAAAAATTAACAAGGTATGAATGGATTTTGTTAATAAAGAAATATGGGATATTGGAGGGAGACATAATGTAATATTGAATTTCTTACGTCACTAATATAATAAGAACCACATTCCTGAACTTAAAGAGTTTCTTTTTGGACCATCCCAAAATTTTACTATGAAATTTATCCAGGATGATGGAGAATACATCTCTTCTAGAGTGCCCAAATTCCATCTGGAGATATAAAAACGTTTTATGTTTTTTCAAAATCATGATTCCTCACAAACTACTGATGTTAGATCTCATCACATATTTTACAAGCTAACTAAAATATGTCAATGAATTTCCTATGTTGAAACATTGTCCTGAGGAATTGGTAAAATCATCAATGAATTTAATAATTTCTTATCATTCCTACAGAGTTTCTATTGAAAATGGAAAATAATAAGTAGTGTAAAACAAATAAGTAATGGTGATACTGCCAAAACAAGACTTATCCCAATTATTGAGTCCATCCAATGATGTCTTTGATAAGAGATGAGGGAAAACATCAGCAACAAGGAGAAATTAGAAAGTGGAATGGGGTTTAACATTATACAATCAACTAGTTAGATTGAAGTTAATTATGAGATACCCAATGAATTTTATTTTGAATGAAACTGACTTGTCACAACCCATGGTTGCTCTCATCCATTTTTGTCGAAATCCTAGTTTCCACATCACCACTTCTAGGAAATCCTATTACAACATTTTATAATTTTTTCATATCCAATTTCATTTCCATGGCCCCCCTCAATGAATTAAAATGATTTTTTATAAAATATAATAATTCATGAAAACTAATGAGATTTTCTAAAAAAATAATATTGGGTACAAAAGAACTCTAATTATAAGAGATAATAGAGGGAAGGAACATTCAATAATGGTTGGATATGAAATTTGATAAAATATTTTAGACCAAATAGCACAATACTATAGGCCTAAAATCATTAATTTTCACTTAGATAATGATTTTCAAGATCAAAGAAATGATAGTTTCATTCACTTTTTCCATACTAATGGAACCGGCCTATAAACCTTATATCATTATAATAATATAAGGACTCACAATATGTAAAAACCACTAAAAAATAATTCATGGTATTCCTTTAGACCAAGAAAAAAATTTGAATGTATTATATTAATATATGAGACAATATAATCATCAAAAATGTCTACATCCATCACCAATGTCATTACCTCAACCAATTTTGGCACTATACTGCACTGGAGGTCCCCTAGGGGGAGCCACTCTAAGAACTAAAAATATCTATATAAAAGAACTCAATCAGATCCTGAATATCAACTCCATATGATTTTAATCTCCCATCCCCTACCTAAAATATTTAAATAATGTTTTCTTTTATTATATATAAGGCCTTTTGAAGAATATAGTTGGTATTCTGGTCACCCTATTTGATAAAATCCTCCCTTGATCAGATAAAACAAATGATTTATCTGTCTCTATAAGCCCCATCCTGATCCTTTTCAAGATTTATATCCTCATGCTTGGAAATGTCATAAGTGGGTTCCTTATAATATATTCTGATTTCTCTCTCAATCTTGATAATTATAAGATCGATGTTCTTATAGTGCTATCAACTCCATCATTACAGCTATATAGCCACCAATTTAGTCTTATCAATGATATGGTCTTGAGAACATGACCAAGTAAATTTTACCACATCCCTATTGGTATAATTATAATTTCACATGCATTAAAATTTAAATCCCCATAGTGGACTTTCTCACTTGGACACCACCTGTGACTAGAGAAAAATATGACGATGATCAGATGAAACCGGAGGGTAGTTGGAGACCTCTTACCTATGGTACATAAACACTAAGTATATTGACACCAAAAACCTCTTGAGATGTTCATATCATATAGATTTTAGAAAATATCCATCAAAAAAATAATTTGACTCCTCAAGATTCCCATATCTGAATGAACTCAGTGAAACATGAAGTTCCAAAATTGGTGCATGGAGGAAAAATTTTCTTGGGACATCCTTTCTTATCATGGTGGTGAGGATGTCATTGAAATACCCTGCAAACATAATGGGTATTAAAATTTATTTCTGATTGATTTAATCATCACCTAAAATCTCCACTTGTTACATACCCCTATCCATCTATAAAAACTCATAAAGCACTATTCAAATTCCTAAGGTAGACGAGTTGAAAAGGAGATGTGGTATTGGGAGAAGATGACCACTGAAGCATCAAATTACTTTCTCCACATGATTCGAAGTATAGCTGCATGTGATGGAATTCCAACAAAGATACATTTAAAAAATCCATATTTAAATGTTATACATATCATTTCATTACATTCTTATATGTTCTTGGATAGAAAGACCATATCGTGGCCATACATGGAGCTCCATTAATGGACCATACAAACAAATCATGAGTTTCCATGAACATTAATATTCTAGAATAAGAGTTTCATGGTTATAGGTGGTGCTAGTTTGAACTAGCCTTTCCCTCTATTAGGTAGTTAAACACATCACCCTCTAATAGATTTGATTCTTTCTAAGAACATGATAGAGCCTCATCCATAGAGCCTCCATAATGTATTTTATTTATAAAAATTTTATATTTTATTTTCTCAAAATTATTTCTATTCCTATTACATCACTTCCAAGTTTCTAGAAATATGTGTTCAACCAAGATCCATCCTAGAGGAGATCTATATAAGACTCGAATAACCATCCCTGAGGTAGGAAATCCTATAGGATCCTCCTCACCTAGAAAAGTGGAATCCCGAAATCCTATCTCAGGTGGAACAATACCCAAGGATATGGAAAACTTCATTGCGCCTAGTGTTTCTAGGACTTGGTAAAACAATTGGTTGTTTGGGATAGGTCCTATTTTATGGTGTAAGAATCATTATGAAAGTTTTTTATGCGGGAAAATAGTCAGTCAATGAATTTTTCCAAGCCCCGACATCATTTTCATCATAATCCAATGATACTTCATCCACCATCCAAGGGAGAATATACCAATCATCCAAGGGGACTTAAGTCGCATGTTCATTTGAAAAGGGTAATACAAACTCCCAATTTTATTCAATACTATTAATATGTGATCTTGAGATTTGGTATGCTTTTTTCTATCCACATGTTTTTATCCTTAAAAGTTGGTGGACCACCCAAGGAGTTTTCCTAATGCCATGTGATATATTATTGTGTAAGCTACCGATCCAGATCATGTATTTTTTTCCAAATCATTTATCCCATGTATAATGAGGCCGCAAAAGAAACTAAAGGAGGGGATTTTTCAAATTCAAAAGACACCAATATCTTGGAGACTGGATGTTTTATGAATGAACCCCATATAATGGGTTGTTTTATGTCCAACATACCCATTATTTGCACCATAGGGCCCCACTAAATCAGATCGAAAACATCCCATTTATAAAATACCCAATTGTATTACCATTCCCACACATAACCTGATATCTTCTACCTAAAAATAGGATACACATTACCTATATCTAGAAGGAGAATAAGGTAATTCAATATCATTATGATGAACCTATTAGACATGTACTTGATCATAGTAATATGATTTTAAAAATACATGGGACTTCAGTAAAAAATGTGAATGTTAATATATTCCTAAGAAATTAAAAAACAATCATCCTCAGTTTGATTTCCTTAATATAATCTTCCTCTTCCAACCTCCATATCTACTGCAACATATTCCTCAAGGTGTTCATGTTATAGGGTCTTCAAGATGTGAATCTCCCCACCAAGATAAGGGGGAGGAATTTACATTCGCTCTAAACTACTTACCACAATATTCAATCATCTATTTCTCAAAAAACACATTGAAATATTATTTAAAATCTCTCTGGTCATGAATTATCATTTATACCATTAAATATATCAAATTAAAAAGTTCAAAATAAACTATCCTTAAATGAGGTATTTTGAAAATATAAAAGTAAAATAGTTTACAACTACTTTTATGATAATTATTTAAAAACACTAATTTTGAAATGATTAAAAAATGATAATAATTCATTAAAATTATTGAAAATGGTAATTAAATTTTTTTAATCATTTAAATGGGTTAATAATAATGGTATCAATTTTAGAACATTGTTTATATTACATAATAATCAAAATCTTATATAATTAATTTAACTATTAAATTAATATATCTATTTATATAAATTTTAATTAAATAATTATTGATCATGAATTCATAAAATTTTCTACAAAAAATTATTATTATTTATCAAAATTCAGCTAATCATATGATAGATATATTTATTTTTTTTATTATGAGTTGGTTGAATATTGGAATTATAAATGAATTCTAAATTCAATTCCTATTAAAATAATTATTACTAATCCATTATTAATAGTTAAATTAATTCATTATAGATATAATAATTAATTTAAATTTTGTAAATTTAAAAATAATGTTTGTAGAAATTAAATAAGTATATCTGTCAGAAAAAATATTGAGTTATTAAATGGTGTTTATAAATGAATAAATTATTTAATAAAGTTTATAATTATCCAAATATTAGATAAATGTGTTAAATATTTGAAAACTAATTTTTATTTTTAAGTAAGAATTGATTATTAATGAAAAAACTTATTAAATGTATTGACTATTTTGTAATTTGGAATTTTTTTGACTAGATACTTCCAAATGATGATAGATAATAACTTTTTTAATTTATTATGTATATATAATTTTGGTATATATATCAATTTTAAGCAAATAATTATTTTAATTTAATAAATTGAATCTTAATTATGTGAAATAATTTGAAAATAATATTAAGAAAAAACTGATACTATAAAATCTATATTTTCTTATATAATAAATTTTAAAACATAAATAAAGGAAATATTTTTAAAAATAAAGAAATGTGACTGAGGAAGTCCATTTAATAAAAATCCATATATGTATTTATGAATTATTATACATCTCCATTCATGTTAAATGGGAATTGATAGATGATTAGGGACTATGGATTCCTTAAAAAGAAGAGATAAGATGGTGTTTGGCCTACAATGATATATATAAGTACTCTTTAACATTTAAGTGAGTTACGATCGGTCATTTATTGTATCACTAAGGGGTGGGAAATATTTTAATCTAGCAAGAGGCCATATGTAGGTCTTGGTGTATGAGATGAGATTTAGGTGGCCAAGGATTGAGTTTTTAGGGATAATTGGACAGATGAGAGAGGATTTATCCTAGGGATGAGTGATTGACACCATCCTGAGGGTCCTATAAGGCTTGATTAGTGTTATGAATGGGATGAGTTCATTGGGACTAGACATGGTTTGACAGAGAGTCATATACTCTATGTAACGGACAGAGAGATCTTCCTTTGAAGATGAAAGGTGAGACCCACGTGTAGGGTGTGTCTTGGTTTGGACATGGCATTAGGATTCCATGCTTCATAGAGTGTACGACATGGGATAGTACGGAGGTATAATGATTAATCATGATGAGAGAGCATGATGGGGAGGGATAGACCAAGTCTTACGTGTTAAGAATTATTATGGGTTGTGGTGTCACTGAGGGGTAAGGGGAATGGGTTGGTATAAATGAGAGGAGATTATGATGGGTCTATAAGACACAATATATTCCCTAACAGGTGAGGTGGGATGTGTTTAACAAGGGGATATATCTTTAGAGACTAGTGTCATGGGATCAACTAAAGAGTTATGTGGCCATATAAGGCCTAGTTTACTTGTTGTCACCTCCATAGAAACTACGGGGATGGTTCAATGTGCTTATTACCTCTTTAATGTCTTTAGGGATGGGTTGGTATGCTTGTAACCTCCCGATAGTCTGTATATATTTTTTGGTATTCTTGTAACCTCCATAGATTCCACGGGAAATGGTTTTATTTTCCAGTGACCTTCATTGAGAATGTAGATATTGGTCAGTGCTGATGATGTACCCTACCTATGAGTATTCAGTAATGAAAGTGACCTCCCATGAGGGACTAGGTCTTCGGTTGATGTGAGATGAGACCAATGGACCCTACCTTGAGTGATCAAGCATTAGGTCATGTTATGGATATATGAATGCACTCACTCCTTGTGGGTAACGTGTTTAATTTTGGATTCCAAAGAACCTTAAGACATTATTTATGGCTTGGGTGTCATTTTGATGACATGAGATAATGTGGTCGGGTGGATTCTAGTATAGCACTAAAGTAGTTTTGATATGGTGTCATGGTGTACTGGTAAGCACACATTGGCCATATATGAATGTAGTCTTGGGGGCCTTAAAATATTTATTACCCTATAGATGTGATTAGCAATGCCTTTAGTTTAATTTTCTTGTCTCTAGGTGATAATGAAAATAATTATCTAGATATTGAATCCACTAATGCCTATATTTTGTTTAAACATGAAACTCTATATATGAATAAAAACCCATAGTTATCCAGCTACTCAAGAAGATTCAATTGTATAACATTCATATGAATCGTCAAAATGCTTCAAGGACTCATATCGATGATTTTTATAAAACCATTCTAGATTTATTTAATGTATATGTTATATTGGGTAAAGGGGATTTAACTATCATACTACCAACCTAATTAGATGATTAAAATAATTCATTTAAAGATTCAATGGTGTATGTTCAGGGTTCCATAAACATATAAAAATTTAAATATACCTTTTTAAAGATATTCAAAATAAAAAACCTACTTCTATTAATAATTAATTTGAGGGGCTCAATCTCTAGGGTAATTTTTACTAGAGAGGTAATGGGAGAGGTAAGAGAATGTTTAGGAGCAAATCTGGGTCTAGGGGTAAATAAATAAAATAATTCCATTATAAACAACCTGCCCAAATTTGATGATATTTTCCCTATGAAACAATTCCAACAACAAAACCAATATCAATCACCATTGGTTGTTAATTGAGAAATAGTTTTAGACTGTTGATGTATTAAATTTCATTCATGATTCATTGAGTGCTGAATGAGCCAGGAATTTAGAATTTTCATTTCATATATGTCACAATTGTGTGTACTTCACTAATATTAAATAGAATTAGAGTGTAAACGTTTACATTGGAAATATGAAGTTCTATAAAATCATGGGTAAAAAAATAGTCCCTCTAGAATTTCATTAAAGTTCAGTCAAATCCTTAGTGGATGTTTGGTGGATTACTGATATTAAGATGAATATTATTTACTTGGTGTCTTAGAAAATATTTTATTTCTTTTAGGTATGATTGAGGGAGTCATAATATCTCTAAGGGTTCAGTCACTATTATGATAGGAACCATCACCAATAGTCTATATGTCTTAAATGTTTGGTTTCATGGAAAAAATTATGTACAACTATTTACCCCATGAAACATAACACAATGTTTTGGAATAGTTGATTATGACATATTAGTTCAAAAGTGATGAATGAACAATGAATGAAAGGAATTTTATATTATTTAACATTAAAGAGTCTAACCTTTTTTGAATAGCATGATCTTTATAAGTCCACAAATTTTAGTTTTAATAGGTCTACATATAAAGGTAATTACCCTTTAGAATATGCACATATTAATTTGTGGTTTTCCTCTAGAACTACTTCTGCTAGTGGGGTCCAATACTATATTAACATTATTTATGAATAATATTGTAATGTGTGTAATTATATAATCAAGAAAAAACTTGAAGCCTTTAAAACATTCAAAATTTTGATGTTAAGTGTTGAAAGTGAAACTATAAACAAACATAAAATCATTATAATTAATAATGGTCATGAATATTTATCTAACTCCTATATAGACTATTTTAGTTTTTAAGGTATTATAATACATAGAACTATTGTAGATACCCTATAATAGAATGTCCAATAAGAGAGTGTGAATAATACTATTTATAATGTGTGAGAAGTATGCTTATATATTCTAGTCTTTTTAATTCTTGGGAAGAAGTTTCAACTACCACTATCTATTTGATCAATAGATCCCCCTCTAGTATCATTATTTTTAAAACCCCTGATGTTATGTGGACTAGTTCACCCCTATTTTTTCACATGTTATATTTTTTTGTTCTACCTATTCTCATAGTTGGACTAATAAACTAGATCCTAGGAATGTGAAATTTGACATTGTGGGATACCCACTTTGTGTCAAAGTGTATAGTATTTGGGAAGATAATAATGGTTTTCAGAAATTTTTAATCCATCATGATATTATTTTCACTAAGACTTCTACTACTAAATATAATAATTAACAACTTTCCCAGTATCATCCATCTAAACCTATAGGTGTTGAGTTTAGATTAGATCCTTAGATATAACGAGAACTTGAGGTTTTCTCCACTAAACCACCCCAACTATCCCACAATAAAGAATAAAATGTTAGTGAATTTTAACATATGTTTGAGGTTGAGAGAGATAGTGACATGAGATACTACCAATTGATTCGCAATATGACTAGATGAAACATTAGACCTCCAACCTAGTCCACTAAGGTTGGTGTTTCTACCATTTCCATTAATATTGGTTTTTACTAGGTAGTGATGAAACATAAAGTTTGAAACAAGATCTTATGTCCGATGAATCTAGATAGTGTCATTATATCATGAGAGATGAAATGGATTATCTTCTTGCAAATGAATCCTGGATAATTGTTATCAATCCTAAAGAGGAGAAAATTATACATTTTAATTCAATTTTAATGTAGAAATAATAAAACACCAGTGAAATGAAAATTAAGTATAAATCTATACTTTTGGAAAATGGATTCCTATAATAAGAATGAATTTAGTATAGTGATATGTGTTCACCTATTGTCAATACCTCTTACATTAGATTATTGTTAGCTTTTTTGCCAAAAATTATTTTCATGATGAATAATTGGATGTTAAAACTACTTTATTGCATGGTATGTAAGATGAACATATTTATATGAGTCCATCTGATGGGTTTTCAAAATATTTTAAATTCAATAAATTATAAATATTAGGAAAATACATGTATGTCCTTATGAAAATATCTTGACAATTGTATAAATAATTTAATGATTTTCTACTAAAAATGAATTTTCAAGAAGTACATATTATTCTAAGGTTTATTTGAAATCAGTCAATATCGATTATGTTTATTTAGTACTATATGTTGATGACATGCATATAACTTTAAAATACACTCGATTAATAAATCATATGAAAAACAAATTACATAATTATTTTGAAATGAAATATTTTTAGGAAACAAATAAAATCCTTGGAATGAAAATCACTAAGTATAGAAATTTAAGGGTATTGTACATGCCCCAATATCCTTATGCTCAAATGGTGTTAAAAATTAATTTTCTAGAAAATATGAAACATGTTAGTGTGACATTAGGTCATCACTTCATGTTCACCTTGTCTTAATCCACTAACAGTTATTCTGATAATTATTTTTTGATTAAAATACATTTTGAAAACATAGTGTGTGGCCATACATATTCCAGGGTATTCTCGTATCTGTATATATTCTTTAGTGTTTGAACCTTAAGAATTTTTATGGGATGTACTATAAATAATACATGGTATGCATTAAAATAGATACTCATTTATTTGTCCATGTATTTTAATTTGTGAATTTGTTTTGGTAAAAATGATTCTTATAGTCATGATATCATCAGCTATATTGAATTTGGTTATGCTAAAAATATAGATACTAATTATTATATCAATATATATGTATTATTTTCCTTTAGAGGTCCTTATTCATGGAAATTTATTATGAAATCCAAGGTTTCTTTATCCAAAACCAAGGCCAAATACATAGTATTAACGATAACAATGAAAGAATAATATTGGTTGAATGGATTTGTTGATGAACTAACTATGTATTTTGTTAATAGAGATGACTTTTTTGACAGTCAGTCTATATTCCATATTTCATAAAATATTGTTTTACATGGAAGATCATAGTTGTAACGTCCCGGTTCCAGAAGCCACGCAGAGGTTCCCCTCAAGTGCATTTCCCAGAAAGACATAGGCTGCCAACTAGCTGCGAGGGCCTTGGGTGTGATAGTGGGGAAACTATCACTCATTGGAAAACTATATAGAGGAAGTACATGAATACATACAACAACGGAAGCGGTAAATACCAAAAAACAGTAACAACGGAAGACTGATAAAGGAAACAACCGGAGCAGATGTATATATATATATGATGCAGAATACAAATATGTCTAGGAAACCAGCCAAACAAGTCACAATGTTGGAATACAACAGTGTTAAACCATTGTTCAAAAGAAAGCAGATAAACTCCTCAGCATCGTAAGCCACAGCTTGGTCCCATGCTCTCCAGCTCTAGAACAATCAATAACTTGAAGTCGAAGGGTTCTTTCCCTTATATATACCTACAACAATGTAATCTATTTGGGCCCAAAATCATGACCCAAATAGGGTGTGAGACAAAATCTCAGTAGGCAACCACCCAAAGATCTGTGCCTAACAGTCAGTGAATATATGGCATATAAAAGTACAGAAAGTAGTAAATAGGAATGTACTCAACAACAAACAATCCACATTTTCTAGTATATAATTTACAATGAAGTAAGCATCCACTCAGGCAAGTAGAAAAAATAGGTAACCCTCTATGTAGTTCCACAGCCTCACCCTTATGGTTCAACCAACAAGTACTAGCAACCCTCTAGGAGGCACACACAATCTCACCCCTCTAGTTCATCTAAAGAAATAGACTCTCTGGATAAGCACTCACCTTCAATTCCCCCTATAGTCTTGTATCGTAGTCGAGGCGCTCTTGGGAAACACTCAACATATCATCCCCCCATGTGTCCTGCGTTGAGGAAATAAAGAAACTCTGATAAAGCACTCAACATCAATTCCCCATGTGGTTCTGTGTTGTATTATAAAGACACTTTGGAGAAGCCCATACATCCATTCTTCTGTATGGTCTACTACATTAGGTTATCAAAGCCTTGTGTAAAGTCATCAAGTATCACATCACGTAATGGCCAAAGTAACCTCAATAACTACTTGGATAGCATCCTATAACATATCATCATGAAACAACAATAGTCACACCATCAGACAATACTAGGAATGGAACTAGCTACAGTCTAACAGGAATTCTAGACCAAACGGTCTAAAACATGAATAACATGCAAGGGAAAACATCCTAAGTATAGAAAATGACCCTATTCACAAACAATAACCCATACTCAAATATACAATCAAATATGGAAAACAATAGGGCTAGAATGGTAAACACGCAATACCCCATACAAGGGTATTGGTGGAACTGTCAAGAAATACTCAAAGACATTCTATAGAAAGGAACAAACCACCTAACATGATGTTAGGAGATCGATATACTTGAACCACATGGCTTGAATCTCCTTAGAACGTAGAATATATACAAAACTTATAAAATGTTTAACCCATGATAACTTAGAAAATATAAGGAATAATGAAATGAGGTTCTAGTAGAATAGAGAACTCACTAATGCAAATCCAAAGCAATCGACAGAGTTCAATTCGAAGGACGGATGATTGCTTGATGGTTCGTCAAAGATCCATGACCATTCTAGACATCTCGGCCAAACGAGACCTAAAAAGTGATGTTTATGGAGATTATACATGACCCCGATGAATTTAATGAAAAAAAAAAGATATCACACTACGTGAACTTTTGGAGTACATGGCATGTACTCAACTTTTCCATACTCTTATTTAGGTGGCCGCAATGTAACAACTACATGGTCGTGTGTGTGGACCTAACACATCCAGCACACAACCTCATGCGGCAACGAAGTACACAACATGTACTCATGAAGTACACATCTTGTACTTCAAATATTTCAAAAAACACATCTTTTCTCAAAAACCCCAGAAAAAGGAAAAACATACCTGAAGCGATGGTTCGGGTTCTTACAAACATTCCCCCATAAATAAATTTGTCCCTAAATTTCCCTAGTGTGGCATAGAAGAGGAACCATTGAACATATCTGGCCACTACAATCGTACATCGACCTCCCTCTCCCAAGTCTCCTCCTGTACTCAGCCATGCTATCATAGCATTCGTATGATAGGAACATACCAGCCATGGAGAACCTTCGTACTACGATTGATAATTCGGATAGGATGCTCCCCAAAAGATGCATCCACCTCCAACTCGACTTCCTCGGGTTGGAAAGCATGAGATGGGCCTGAAATGTAATGTCGGAGCTGAGAAACGTGGAAGAATTCGTGCATATCCTGGTACCATTGAAGTAACTTCAACTGATATGAAACCGGCCCAACTCTCTCCAACACCTCAAACAGCACATCATACCTCTATGAAAGTTTGCCATGTCTTATAATCCTCATGTGCCTCAACCTCGATGTGAAATGTAGGAAAACTTGATCCCCGACCTCGTACTCTAGTGGTCATCTCCACTGATCAGCATAAGATTTCTTCCAAGACTGTGCAGTAGCCATCCTCTTCTGAATCAACCCTATCTGCTATGTGGTCTCCTAAACAAGACGAGGTCCCATCAAAGCTGCCTCTGATACCTCCAACCAATATAAGGGTGATCAGAATGGCCTACCGTACAAAGCCTCATATGGTGCCATGTAAATAGTTGGTTCAAAACTATTATTGTAGGTGAACACCACAACATGTATATGCTTCCCCAAAGAACCTCCAAAGTTTAGAATGCAATCTAAGAGCATATCCTCAATCACATGAATCGTACGATTGAACTGGCCATTTGTCTAGGGATGGTATGTTGTACTAAAAAGTACATGTGTTCCCAAAGCCTTCTAAAGCCCCTGCTAGAAACAAGAAGTAAAACATGCATCCTTGTTTGAAACAATGGAGTGTGGAACCCCATGTCGACGTATAATCTCTCAGATGTACAACCGGCATAACTCATTCACACTGAAGTTCTCCTTGATCGGCAAGAATTGTGAAACCTATGTGACTCTGTCAATGACAACCCAAACTCTTTCGTTCCCTCGAAAATACCTCAGAAACCCATCAGGAAATCCATCGCAACGTCGTTCCACTTCCACTCGGTAATGGGTAGCTGCTGTAAAAGCCCTTACGGTTGTTGATGCTTCGCTTTCAACAGCTGACATGTGGAACACCTCATAACGAAACCAATAACATCCCTATTCATATCTGGCCACCAATACTAATGGATTTGGTCTTGATATATCTCGTTGACACCTGGATGAACTGCCCAAACTGAGGAATTAAAATCCCGCATCAACTCCTCGCGTATATCTGTTTTCACCCATACACATCCCTGGAAACACAAGATCTCTTACTCACCTATGGTCCCCCCAAGAATAGGGTTCTATCTTAAAATTATTTCTCGTAGGACTATTCCTTCAGAATATGATAACTTCCTCATTCAAAATCAGTCAAAAATCATAGAGGTAACAACTTCAGAAGATAGACATGTTTGCCCCTATCTTTTCTGCACCTCTAGATGCAACTCAGAGAACAGATCCATAAGCATCCACTAACTGATGGACTCCTGAACTGCCTGTATTTGAGTCCTCCTGCTCAATGCATTAGCCATTGTGTATCTCTTCCCAGGCATATAGAAAAAAACAATGTCAAAGGACTATAGGTAATCAACCAACCTATGTTGTCTCAAATTAAGATCACGCAGAGTGAAGATGTACTTGAGACTCCTGTGGTTGGTGAAAACCACAAAGGGCTCTCCTAGAAGATAATGTATCCTACAAAGTAAGGCAAGAACAATAGCTTCCAACTCATGATTCTGTTTCGGGTATTCCTCTCATGTGGCTTCAACTGTTCAGACCCGTACGCAACGACTCCATCTCCCTCCATAATCACATCCCCTAGACTGATACCTGAAGCATCACAGTAAACAATGTAGCTCTTTCCCGGCTCTAGAAATACTAGAATCATTTTTGAATTCAAACTCCCTTTCAGATTCTGAAAGGCTCATCAACAAAAATATGACCATAAGAACTTCGCACCCTTCTTGGCCAGACCTGTCAACGGTGCTCCTATGCATGAAAAGTCATATATGATGCGTCTGTAGTATCCATCTAGCCCTAGAAAACTCTGCACCTAAAATACGTTCTTTGTATGCTCCTTGTAAACTACTGCTCTATCTTTCTCTAGGTCTACTGATACTCCTGTCTCTGTGATAACATGGCCCAAAAGGTAAATTTGGTCTATCCAAATGTGGAATTTTGAGATCTTAGCATATAAGGGATGCTCCCTCAGTGTACTCAGAATGATCTCAAGATGGGTAGCATGGTCCTGTAGAGTGTGAGATTACACCAAGATATCATCCACAAAGACCACCACGAAAGAGTCTAAGAATTTATGGAACAGTCGGTTCATCTGTTTCATTAAAGATTCCAACATGTTTGTTAGACCGAATGGCATAACCGTATACTCTTATAGACCATACCTGCTTCTGAAGGCTGTTAGAGGTATATCTTATAGTCTAACGTGCAACTGATGATAACCAGACCTTAAGTCAATCTTTGAGAACACCCAGACTCCTCGAAGCTGATCAAAGAGATCATAAATCCTAGGAAAAGGATATCGGTTCTTGACCATCAACTATTACAGCTTCTGATAATCCACACAAAGCCTATGGTTGTCGTCTGCCTTCATCACCAACATGATAGGAGAATCCCAATGTGAATTACTGGGTTGGATAAAACCCTTTTCCTGCAACTCCTCCAACTACTTATTGAGCTCATGCAACTCAGGTGTATCCATCCTATAAGGAGTAATGGGCACAGGTGCCTCTCCTAGCAAGATCTCAATAGAAAAGTCTACCTCACGCTCTGAAGAATAACCTAAACATTTCTCTGGAAAGACATCCCTAAAATGATCCACCCCTGGAAAAAAGTATATCTGTGATGTCCTTTTGGTCATCCAGATAAAGACTAGAAATCTAAGTTGTAACTCCACCTAGCCCATGATGCTCCGGTCTTCCTCAACTTTCCTAGAAATCACACTCACCACGATGAAAAAAGATCCACCATATGGTGATATGAAAATCACCCTACGGTGAAAACAGTTAATGACTGCCTTGAAGGGGATTAGCTAGTCCATTCCGAGAATGACAACGTAGCCTTTTATATCTTGGACATAGAGATCCCATAGAAACTGATACCTAGCCACCTCTAGAGGGAACTTCTTGCACTGACATAAACTAACCATCCAAATCCCCAATGGTGTGTTTAAAGTCAATGTATCGGTAGAGGAAAAGATACAGAGCCCAAGGATCTCCACAACAAGAAACAAGAGATAAAGATATGGGAATCCCCTATATCGAAAAGAGTAGAAGATAAAACTGAGGCTACTAAGGTCATACCTCGAACTGTAGAGGGTCCGGGATCCTGCTCATGTTGGGTTTGCTCCACTGTAAAAGCCTGACCTGTAACATGGCTATGTGACCCTACCTGGCCGCTCTGAGCTGATCCACACTATTGTCGCTAAAAGTCTGGTGATTGACCACCACGAACTCGACCTCCACCTCATCCCGAACGACTAGAAGAAATCCAGTTCCCAGACTATTGAGAAACTGGTGGCACTGCTTCTAAACGAGGAGCCATGGATGAACCACTGTCACTAGCTGCTGGTGATAAAACTTGACAGAAGTTCTGAAGGTGACCCATCTTGTAGCAAGATCGGCACTCCACTGGGTCTCACTGGCACTGCGTCCTCGTATGCTCAACCCTTCCACACTTGTAGAATAACACTTGGCTACCTGAATATGTGTCTCTCTGCCTCGGATCACCGCACGTAGACTCCATACGGTGCTTTCTACTGTCAGCTGGTGAAGCACTAACTCTGGAAGTAGAACCACCCTTGATCTCAGCTACGGAATCTCTCAAATTTCTCTCCTCAATCAGTGTCTGGTTGATGATGGAATCGATGAAAGTCAGCATGATGATATTCACCTGTGAGTGGATCTCCCATCTGAGACCATCCTCAAACTTCCTTGCCATGAACAAACCATCTCCACCCTAGAGTGGTGTAAAATTCTGAATCTTGGTGAAATGAGAGGAATAATCTGTGACAGAAAGAGTATCCTACTATAGGCTCATGAACTCCCAGGCTCAGTCAGCACTCAGGGTCTCCGGATTGAAGCAGTCGTAAAATACGTGATAAAACTCCTCCCATGCCATAACATGCTGATGGACTGCCTGGGAGATCATGTCCCACCACCTCTTTGCAGAGTCTCGTAGCATGTGGGTAGCGAGATTGACATGTCTTTCTGGAGACGTCTTCAGATTCTCAAAGATCATTATCATGTATTATATCCATGACTCTACAGCCTGAGCTCCTCCTTCCCCTGAGAAGGTGGGATGCTGCTGCTGCTGGAAAACCCGCGTCAAGTTTTCTATAGATGTGGTAGAAGGAGGAGCTCCCTGGAAGGTCTGCTTTGTCCTCTAAAATCCCTCCCAAAACTTCTCATCGGCACCTATAATCGGTTTCACTGCTAGTGGCAAGGCTGGAAAAATAAGAGGATCTACGGGAAGCCACTGAGCAGCCATATCTAGCGTCTGATCACTACCCTGCAATTGTTGCACAACCGGAGGACATCTTGGTGGCATGACTATGTAAGGTCAAACACACACCTTAGATTCAAGATTATCAAATACTGAAAGTAGAAATGCCAGGAAATGAAAAGAAGAAATAAGCATTCAAGTTTTATAAAACATGACTACAGGGTGTGTACTTTTACTACACAGTGTGTTCTATTAAGTCATTCACATGGGTGGGTACTTCAGTTTAAATTGGTCGTGTAACACCCCAAACACACGACGTGTTATCCTAACACATGGCATATACCTGAATCCTATTCCCAATCCTGATTCCTTCTAGATGGCTAAGGCACACGACTCTCCCAAGATAACACTACACATTTTGTTCTCAGTAGGCATGGCGTGTATGAGACAAGCTTCACATGGCCCGTGTTTTTAGTGTCATGGTCAGACACACGGCTTGAACCAAACGGTGTGTTCTTGATAAAATTGGAATGTACGCGAAAGGATAAAACCAACTCGTGTTGATCGTGACACAACCATTTTCCTGGGTCAAACTACATGACATGTTCAAGGTAGACACAACATGTATAAGAAGAGACTCCACCGACCGTGTTGTTAACTATACGGTCGGACTCCTAGGATTACCCTACACAGCGTGCACAATCGGTAGATGACGTATTCCCACGAGATTTTCCCTATCCCGTGTCTCTGACCACATGGCATGTGGCATGGTTAGAAAATACACAGCATGAATAAAAGGGAAACTGTGTGTACTTATGAAAAATAGTTTCTTCCCAAATATAAG
Source organism: Viscum album (assembly GCA_963277665.1). Taxonomy (NCBI): domain Eukaryota; kingdom Viridiplantae; phylum Streptophyta; class Magnoliopsida; order Santalales; family Viscaceae; genus Viscum; species Viscum album. Next base: position 1,962,316,386 of record OY728156.1, on the reverse strand, counting down.
AACACATGGCATGTAGTCAGAACTACACGGCATGTATTATGGGTTTTTCCGATAGTAAGCCCCAAAAACAACCCCGGAGCCCAGAAACTCTAGAAAAAAACACTAAAAGTGACAAATTATGAACCATGAGGGACCATACTCTCAGTAAATCAATGTTCAACGTCATTAAAAAGTTACAAACAAGGTAAAAAATTAAATTATCCACCAAATTCTGGTCCATGAAGGCCCAGAACACATCAAGAACCAATGCTTGGTGTTCATTCAAACAAAACCTTACACAATAAATGCTCTAACAACATGGGAATATTTTTATCAAGGCATCTATCACAATATCATGCATATTCTACACAACATCAATCACAACAACATGAAATTGCTAATGCATCCTAAATGACATGGAAAGAATGCATGACATGTGATTTCTAGAAAGTGCCTATATCATGCATGAGATGGAATAACCTCATATCATTGGGTAGCAACAGAAATACAACCTCAATAACATCAATAGTAATAGAAAAAAACATGTGAATTAGTCAAGGTGAAAAAAAATCAACTGTAATAATCGCAAAACCATATAAATTGAAATTAAATGAGGTTGATTGGATTTTCCATGTACACAGGTTAACAACTCCAATTCACATCTTATTACCAAGTACCTATTTCATCCTATCCCTGGATAAAGGCTTCAAATAGTCATTCAAGAGAAAATAATTCCTCTGATACCACTTTGTAACGTCCCGGTTCCGGAAGCCACCCAGAGGCACCCCATAACCGATAAGACACATGGCCTCAAACACATTTCCCCAAATGCCAGAGGATACCGACTAGCAGCGAGGGCCTTCAGTGTGATAGTTGGGAAACTATGCCCACATTGGCAGAGTACACAGTGGAAGTACACTAATACCTACAACAATAGAAGCAGTAAATACCAAACAAAAGTAACAACGGAATGCTGATAAAAGAAACAACTAGACCAGATATATGTATATAAATGATTCTTGATACATATATTTCTAAGAAAATAGCCAAACAAGTCACAATGTTGGAATACAATAGTGCTAAAGAAATGTGAAAAAGAAAGAAGATAAACTCCTCTACATTGCAAGCCACAACTTAGTCCCATGCTCTCAAGCTCTACAACAATCAAGAACCAAAAGTCAAAGTTGTCTTGCCCTTATCTATACCTACAACAATATAATCTGTTTGGGCCCAAAAGCATGACCCAAATAGGGTGTGAGAAAAAATACTAGTAGTCAACCACTTAATGATCTTTTCCTAACAGTCAGCGAATATATGGCAGGTAGAAGTACAGAAAGTACTAAACAAGAATGTACTCAGCAGCAAACAATGCATAGTTTCTTGAATATAATTTACAAACAAGTAAGTAGCCACTCAAGCAAGTAGAACAAATAGGTAACCCTCTGGGTAGTTCTCACAGCCTAACCCCTATGGTTCAACCAACAAGTACTAGCAACCCTTTGAGAGGCACACACAGTCTCAACCCATATGTTCAGCTAAAGAAATAGACTCTCTGGGGAAGCACTCACTGTCAATTCCCCCTATAGTCTCGTATCATAATAAAGGCACTCTGGGGAAGCACTCAACATCTCATTCCCCCTAAGGCCTGTGTTGATGAACCACAAACACTCAAAGGAATCCCTCAATGTCAATTCCCCATGTGGTCTCTCGTAGTATTATAAAGGCACTTTAGAGAAGCCCTTACATCCATTCTCCCAATGGTCTACTACACTAGGTTCTCACAGCCCTATGTAAAGTCATCAAGTATCGCATCATGTAATAGCCAAAGTAAACTCAATAACTACTTGGCTAGAATCCTACAACATCTCATCATGAAAGAACAACGGTCACACCATCCTAAAATTTAGGCATGGAATTGGAAATAGCCTAACAGGAAAGCTAGACCAAATGGTCATAAACAGGAAAAATATGCATGGGAAAAACATCCAAAGCACAGAAAATTACCCTATTCACAAATAATAACCTCTACTCAGGCATACAAGCAATGCATGCAAACAACAGGGCTAAAACGGTAAACATGCAATACCCTGTTCAAGGGTATTGGTGGAACATTCCCATAATACTCAAAGACTTTCTACAGAATGGCACAAACCACATACCTTGATGTTAGTAGATCGATAAACATGAACCACAGGGCTTGAATCAATTTAGAATGTCGAAGTTCTACAAAAACTTCTAAAACATTCAACCCACAATAAGTTGAAAAAAAATGAATCATGTAACATGGTTCCAGCAGAAGAGATAACTCACTGATACGATTCCAACTGAATCGACAGAGTTTAATTCAGAGGATGGACAATCGTTTGGGGGTTCGTCGATGATCCGCGGCCATTCGGGATCTCTCGGCCAAATGAGACCTTAAAGGAGATGTTTCTAGTGATTGGACAGGACCTCGGTGTGTTTAATGAAAAAAAGAAAGTACATGGCATGTAATTTTGGAGTACACGGCATGTACATACCTTTTCTGTACTCCGCTTTATGTGGCCTCCATGTTACCCCTATATGGCTATGTGTGTGTCCATGACACAGCCAGCACACGGCCTCATGTGGAAACGAAGTACACAATGTGTAGTCATAAAGTACACGACGTGTACTTCAAAAATTTCCAGACACTCCTCTTTTTTCAAAAACGCCAGAAAAAGGGAAAACATACCTAAAACGAAGGTCTGTGTTCTTACAATAGCACATATACCTTAGATTTCATTTTTTAGGGTTTTCATTGGAACTAGGACAATATGTTTTACTATGATACATATACTTCGTAGAATCCCGTCTACTATTTGAATATAACTATTCAATTTTCAATTTTTATACATTATTTAGAACATACGAATGTAGTCCCATTTCAAAGACATATGTGGTGAGAACACCATATTTTAAAATTATTTATATTACAAAGGTGGTGGTTATTTAAATTTTACATGCATGTATTTTTTTGTTTATATCAAATAAATTTTTTTTCTATTCATCGTCTAAGTTAATATTTTGATTTCATAATATACATTAATGTGTTCCCTTGTGAAAATGTTGTTTATATTTCATAGTTGTATTTTTCCATGAATAAGTTGTTTTTTACGTCTCTTAATTATCTATTTTGTTTTCACAAGTTTTCCTTGCCCTTTAGTTATATCTCACATAAAGGTAACTTGTGTAAAGCCTACATTCATATTTCATGAGGGTAAACCATTGGCTCTCCCATTGCATATGGTTAGATCATCGATGCATAAGGGTAATTCCTTCTAGTGTAATGGTTCTCTTTATCTTGTGTTAGGGTACTCCCGCCACTATTAATGGTACTCCATATCATGAATATGGGAACTTTCTTGCTTGCGTAAGGGTTCTACCTTGGCTCTTGTAAGGCTAACCTGAAATGTGAAATGGTACTTCCTTGGTTCACATAAGGGTAACCTAGTGCACATAAGGTTATTGTATGGATTAATTAAGGGTAACATTTCACATATAAGGTTAACCTTAAAGCACACAATGGTAAGTTGATCCGTGTTACATTTTGGCGGTGAATCACCTACCACCACATGGCCATCAAATCAAATTGTCTGTTGTATATTAGCTTTCCACACGACCTGCATCCTGTATTCCTCTCCAAGCTCACAACCATTTCTCCCAGAAACATTATTTCACCTCTCGATCCTCCTCAATCATTTGGTTTGTTTAATTACTAGTTCAATAAAGGATACTTCTAGTGAATTCTTAATATACATTTGAAATAGAATGAGAGTAGCCTGAAAGAGATCATCTCCAAGATTCACATAGTTCATTCAAGTAGATTTTCATCATCGTCGCCCACCTGGTGTAAATATTTGGTGGAGAGTGGTGTAGATTCTTTACCTTCATCGTGATATGTCCTCTTCTGGAATAATACTTCTATACCATGAACATCATTTAACCTTATTCAAGGTTTTGGTATTAGAACATAGAATTATAGTAAGCTTATTCAACATTCTATTTTCATTTCCTTTCATGTATTTGATGTTGTATCCATCAACGCATGTGTGTAGTGTGATTCCATATAGTAAGCAAGATTGCAAGGACCATATGTTAGATTTCATCACTTCCATATGGTCTAGAATGACTTAATCCAAAAATAGATTCTATATTACTGCACATCTATCATGTCTTATTATTAGTTTATTTTCTTTCTTTACTAATAACAATATTATGGGGGCATTCTTACAATGCAAGTAGGTCTATATTGGACTTAATTACATTATATATATGTGTTGTTTATTTTTAATACACAATATTCTTCTTTTATCCATCTTTTCCATTTCTATTTTCTATCAAAATTCCTAAAAAATTTGTGAACCAATTACATATATTAGTTGTTTCTTGGTTGTTCTATAAGAAATACCACATAAAAAAAATCCTTAAACATATTTTCAATTAACAAAAAAATTATATGGTGAATCAACTTTTCACATGTTCCTATACTTATCGAATGTGAAAATGTCACTCATAACTTCGCATTCATAGGCTTTCTATCCATTTTTCATTTTATTGCCACTATCATCCATCCTATGTTCATTTACTAATAATATATAGAGGTTTATTAATCCAGTTTATCTAAATGAAAATTTATTTATTCCAAAAATCATTTATATGCTAGCTTTTATATTGTTTTGAAAGTTGTGAGACACAACTTTGGTGCAACCATATCAACCCAACTATTTACAACAACAACATTTTTCATTCTTGTGAAATGATACTGAGGACACTGTGTCTAGAATTAATGGAGTGAAGGTAATGTTGCAAATTTATGATGATCACCATAATAAGTTTTTTCTATTTGGACAATTTTGAACTTGTGTTAAGTATGAATCAATGAACAAATAATTCTTGTCCAGTAATCCTCAACCTCTAGGTGTTTATATATTTTCAAGTGCACCAAGTAATATCTTGCTGAATAAGAATGATAACATTGCAATAACATTGGAATTAACTTTGATCCTTTTGAAAAGTAATATTTTATTTATAGAACACAAATATATTTCAAATATAATATCCTAACTGTGTGGAATAACAATGTGGTAACATATCTATAAATGTCTTCAAAATGAAATATTGGATTCTATTATATCATCGATGTTTGTATGATTTCGTTTCAGGGTGGCCTGGTTATCCCACATTGACCAGACACACATGTATTCATGGAGGCATAATAATTTTGAATTACCTATTGATGTTCTTAGGAATGCATGTAGTTAAGTTATCATGAATTTAGGTGATAATGTTCTTCAAGAGGTAGTCTAGTAATCTAATAATACCCAAATCTTATCTAAACATGATGCTCTATATATTAAAAAACTTTACCAGGATTCTTACACAAGAAGATTAAAATTGTATAACTTTAATGAGCATCCTTGAACTGTAGTCCAGACTCATATCAATGATTTTAATAAAATCATTCTTGATATATCTGATATAGAATTTATTTTGGATGCAGAGGAATTTAATATCATACTTCTAACCTATTTATAGGATTCATATAATTCATTTAAAGCTTAAATTTTGTATGGTTTCACTTCCTTATACCTAAAATATGTTAAATATACCTTGATGTCTAAACAGATTAAAAAATAGAATACTAATTTTATTAAGATGGAATATAAGGGTATTAATATTTTGGATAGGTTTAAGAAAACAGGGAAGAAGAGAGGTATGATATATCCTTGGAGATGATCAGGGTCTATGGGTAAAAAATAGAATTACTATATTACAAACAACCTAGTCAAATTAGAATTAATTATCCCCAAAAGAAAAATTCTTAGACCCACAACAATATCAATGAATATTGGTTGTTAGTTGAGTAATATTTTGATTATTTTGATGTTCTAAATGTTCGTTCTAATGCTATGAGTGCTGATGGGGTCCTGTATTTAGGATTTTCTATTCATATATGTAACACATGTGATTGCTTCACTGATATAAGAGATATTGAGAGTGAAAAGGTTTACCTTAAAAATAACAAGAGCTATCAAATCGTGGGTAAAAAATAGTCACTATAGAATTGCATTAAAGGTCATTCAAATACATAAGGGTGGTTATGTGGGTGCCTGATTTGAAGAAGAATCTTATTCCGCTATATGTCTTAGAACAAAATAGTTATTCTTTTTTGTCGGATTCAGGGAGTCACAATATCTATAAGTGGTCACTCACTCTTATGAGAGGAATCCTCACTATTTGTATATATGTCTTAGATGGTAGGACTAATGCGATAAAATTAAATACAAATCTTTCCCCCATGAATGATAACATAATGCTATGGAATAGGGGGTTAAGACATTTTATTTCAAAAGGGTTTGATGAACTTGGAGAGAAAGGAATTTAAAATGATGAAACCTTAGAAAGTCTTCCCTTTTGTGAAGACTACGTTCTTGGTAAGACCAAACATGTTAGTTTTAACATGTCTATATATAATGCTATGTCCCGATTTGAATATGCACTTTTTAATTTTTTGTGTCCCTATAGTTATACTTCCCGTAGTCGTGGCCACAACTAATTTCTATTTATAGAGGAATATTCTCAGGATGTGTGGATTTACATACTCAAGAAAAACATTTAAACCTTTAACACATTAAAAATATTGAAGTCCGGTGTTGAATGTAAAACTAGAAGCAAACATAAAACAATTATAACCTATAATGGTCTAGAAAATTTGCCTAATTCTTGCATAGTCTATTGTAGTTCTGAAGTTATTCTTAGACATAGATCTTTTGTGGGCACCCCACAATTGAATGGCCTAGAATACATGATCCATCTGACAGTTTTAGAAAAAGTGATAATCATGATCTCATATTCCTTCCTTTTTAAGTATTACTAAGAAGAATTTGATGATACTAATGTTTATATGACCAATATATTCCCCTATAGTTCTATTAGAATAAAAACCCCTAAAGTAATGTGGACCGGTTCACCCCTAGTTTAGGTTATCTTAGATATTTTTTATTTTACAACCTATTCACATAGTAGGACCGATAAAATATAACCCCTCACTATGACGTGTGTCCTTTTGGGATGCTGACTCTGTGTCACAATGAAAATTTCATTGGTAGATAATCATGGTTTTCAGAAATGTATAATATGATGTGATGTTGTTTTTTATGAGGATTCTTATTCTAAATAGAAGGCTTCTAATCCTGTCTAGTCAAATCCTTATAAACTTGTAGTGGTCGAGGTTATATTAGAGGCTAAAATGTAACATGGACATGTTGTTGTCTCCTAAAAACCACCCCAACTATATCAAATTAAATAAGAACATGTTAGTGAATTTGAACATGATATTGATGTTAAAGGAGATGATGACATAAGAGTTTACTAGTTCACTCATAATAGGACTATAAGAATCAATAGGCCTCCACATTGGTCTACGAAGCCTGATGTTTGTCCCTTTTGACGTTAATATAGGGTTTTACTAGGTAGTGATGAACCATACTGTTTCAAACAAGATATTAAGTCTGATGAATCTTGGTAGTGGATTTCTATAAAAGGATATTATATGGATTCTCTTCATAAAAATAAGACCTGGATAATTGTTAACGAACCTAAAAAGGATAAAATTATAGATTATAATTCAATTTCTAAAAAGAATTAAGAAAATTTGGGTGAAGATAATATATTGTAAAAAGCTATAAGTTTTTAACATGGATTCCTACAACCTGAATGAATTGATTAAAATGATATTTTTCACATGTTTTAAATAAATAATACATTTGATTATTGTTATCTTTTTTTACCAAAAATTATGTTCATATTGATAAATTGGATGTTCAAAGTGACTTCTTCCATGGTATGTAAGATGAATAGATTTAAATGAGACCACTTGATTTATTTTCAAAATAATTAACATAATTCAAGTATACCATTTAGAAAAATCCATTTAGGGCCTTATGAAATCATCTAGATAACGGTATAATGAATTTGATGATTTTTGCATTTAATTACTCTGATTGAAGTAAATATGATGTGTATGTTTATTTTAAATCTTTCAATATTGTTTCTATTATTTAATAATTTATGTTTATGATATGATTATAATATATAAATACACTAGGTTAATAAATCATATGAAAAACCAAATACACTATGCTTTGGAAATAAATATTTTTTGGATGAAAAGTAAATCCTTGGTATGAACTTCATCAGGGATAGAAATGTTTTGTCTATAATAAATTACCAGTATTCTTATGAATATAAGGTGTTAAAAGGGTATTTTATAGAATATTTAAAACATGTTATTGTGACCTTAGGTCATAACTTCATGATTCCCTTATCCCAATCCCCAAATAGTGATTATGATAATGATTTTATGAGTAAAATATCTTATGTAAACATATTAGATGACCTTATGTATTCTGTTATATGATAATATCTATATATAGACACTGGTGTTTGTTCCTAAATATGTTTTATGGGAATTCATGTAAAGCATCATTAGTATAAATTAAAATAATTACTCATTTATGCATCCCTATTTTCTGATTTTTGCATTTATTTTGGTAAAAATGTTTCATATGGTCAAGATTTCATCATCTTTGTTGATTCTAGTAATGATAAAAACATATATACTAATAAATATATCACTATTTTTGTATTATTTTCATGTTTTGATCATGTTTCATGGAAATGTTAAATGAAATCCAATGTTTCCCTTTCTATAAACATGGTAAAATATATATAATTTACTATTTCAATCAATGAAATTTTTTTAGAGTCATGGTTAATGAATTATATGTATCATATGGTAATATTGAAGTCCTTGGTGATAGTAATTAAATATTTTGTATTTTTAAAAATCATTTTTTCCATGGAATATCAATGAACATAGAAATTTTATTTCATTTTTATTGGGTTTTAAATGAAAGTAGGATTGTATGTTTCACTAAGATACATACTTCAGATAATCCAACTGATAGATTGTCTATGGCTATTCAATTTTACAAGTTTATTCATTATTTTGAACATAGAATTTTAGTCCCATTATAATGAAATAGGTGGTGAAAAGAACATCCTCTTTTAACAAATCTATTACAAAGGTTGGGAATTTGGAAATTTGACATGCATGTATTTAATTGTTTTTTATCAAATAAAATTTTCCCTATTCTTGTTCTGCATTATTATTTGGATTTTCTTATTTACTTGTATTTATTCCATGTGAATTTTTTTTACATCTCTTACCTGACATTTTCCCATGAAATAAATTTTGTTTACATTTCCTATTTTTCAATTTTGATTTTATGATTTTTTCATACCCCGTAGAAGGATACCATGTAAAGCTAACCCTCATAATGTTTAATTTCCTATTGCATGAGGGTAAAGCATTGTCTCTTAATTTTCTTAAGTGTAAGACATGGATGAGTAAGGGTAATTCCTACTCATGTATGGGTACTCCTTGGATATTTTAAGCATACTCATGACGCGCTTAATGGTATTCCTTATCTTGTATATTGGCACTCCCTAGCTTTCATAAGGGTACTACATTATCTCACATAAGTATAACCTGGCACATATTCAGGTACTTCTGTGATCCCATAAGGGAAACATAACTCATGTAAGGTTACTTTATAGCTCGATTCGATGTAACCTAACTCATATATGGGTATCCATGGAACACGTAATGCTAAGCTGATTTGTGTTATATATTGGTGGTGAGTCAACTACTGATGCATGGACATCTAATCAAACTATCTACTTCATACCAGTAATCCATGTGTCCTTTATCTTTCTTTCACATCCTAGATCTATATTGCTTCTCCCAACATCCTGATTTCACCTTGGACTCATCCTCGATCATTCAGTGTATTTATTCATTGGTTCAAAAGAGTAGATTTGGAGGGAATTTTAAATTTCCAACTAAAACAGAAGAGATGTATCCCAAAAGAGATCATATCCAATATTCACATAGTCTACTAAAGTATATTTTCTTTATTGCTACTAACCTGGTCTATGGATTTGATGGATATTTCTAAATATTCATTTCCTTCATTATGATATGTCCTTTCATGAAGGAATACATCAACATCATGAACACCATTTGAGCTTCTTCAAGGTATTGGAATTAGAACCTGGTATTATAAAAAGTTTATTAAAAATTCTTGTTTTTTACTTCATTTCATGGTTTTGATGTTTTAACCTTCTATTAATGTGCATAGCATGATCAATATAGGAAGTAAAATTTCATGTTCCATATGTTTGATTATAACGCTTCAATTCAGTCTAGCTATAATTAATCCTAAATAGTTCATTTGTCCATTTACTAATTTTGTGTCTTATAATATTTAGATTTTTTTACATTAGTAATAATGATATTATGGTGGTTTTCTTACTTTTCATGTAGGTCCATAGTGGACTAAAGTATGTTATATCTCCTTGTTCATTATTTCTTCTTGGACCATATTCATATTTGATCCATCTTATCCATTTCTTTTTTATCAAGCTTCCTAAAAAAATAGTAAATGCAATACCTATATTAGTGAATTCTTAGTTTTTTCATAAGGACAACCACATAAATAAACCCCTATGATCTATTCATGTTAGGAAAAAATGGGTTGGTGGATTATTATTTCACGTGTTTCTATCATGAGAGAATATGCGAATTTCACTCATCCTTTCACATTAATTGGCTATGACATTGGTCATTTATCCATTTTTCATTTTCTTGTTTCTATATTCCAACTTGTTTATATTGCTCAATAATCTATAGAGGGTTTTTAATACTGTTTTTCTAAATGAAAATATATTGATTGCTTTAATAATTTATATGTTAGCTTATATATTGTTTTCAAAGTTGTGATCCACAACTTTGGTAAAACCATATCAACCATACTATATACCACAACATCATTTTCCATTCCTGTGAAATGATATCCAAGAAAAAGATACTAGAATTAATGGAGTAATGTTAATGGTGCAGATGTATGAAGATCTCCAAAATTAGTTTTTTCATTTGTAAAATATTGAAATGGTGTTTAGTATGAATTAATGAACAAATAATTCTAGTCTAATAAACCGCACCATCTCGGTTTTTATATTATTTCAAGTTCCCTAAGTTCTATATTGCTGAAGAAAAATGATAATATTAAAATAAAAATGCAATTAAATTATATCCTTTTGAAAAGAAAAAATTGTTTTATAGAACCATTATCTATTTCAAAAATAATATCCTGAAACTATTCCATAAACATGTTGTAATTCATCTATATTTTCCTTCAAACTAACATCTTACATTAAATTATCTCTCAACACATCAAGCTACTCCCAACAAGGTTTCAAAATTTCAAAGTACTTATAATATCCTCCCCATGTCACCTTTGATAGAGAATCAACGACACTATTCAATTTCCCAATCTTGTAAATCATTTTAAAATTATATCCCAATTACATATCCTACTAGTAATGATGTTCAATTGAATCTACTCTTTGAATAATAAAATTAACTTAAGTATCCACTTATCAGTGTATACCTCAAACTACATTCCCAATTATTCATAATTATAATAGAATAACCAATATATTTATTAAATACATATATTTATAATTTAAATTATAATTAAATATATATAAATATAAATTGATATATTATTTTAAATTTTAATTTCATAAATATTTAAATAAATATATATATGTCTATATCTGTGTATATATTGATTAAAGAGATATATTTATAAATAAAAATTTTCTAAAGGTATTCATAAATATATATTTATCATTTAGAAAAAATATATTGTAATTTTATAATTATATAAACATATTTATATATAATCAGTTATATATAATAATAAATATATATAATATATTTAAATAAATAAATATTTTATATAACTAAATATTTATATTTATAAATATAATAAATACATCAATTGTTTATTAAAATATAGATATAATGATTTTATGTATTTAGGAGAAGATAGTGCTTCAAATATATAATAAAAGAATGAGTACACCAATTATATATATACTATAGTATATATGGCCAATATTAGGGTAAAAATATAAATATATTCATTAGAAGAATGTAGACATCAATTGATACATTCATTTGGAATCATAAATTTATTTAATTATGTATATATATTTATAAGTATTTGTATATATATATATATATTAAAGAGTATTTATATATAATGTTATAATCACATATTATAATAAATATATAATAAAGATATAACTAAAACTAATAAACATAATAAACCAAAATAAGACATAAACATAGTAAACATGCGTTTTTTATTTAATGTATACATATAAAAATATTTCTAAAAATAATTAAAATATTTTTATATAAATTAATAATAATTTCTATTAAAATTTTTTATCAGTGCTATTATTAGTTCTAATAAATTTTCCTTTTTATTAGTCCTTTTGGTTAGTGCTTATATTGGGGGACTTTATCGGTGCTAATATTAGCACCAATAAAGGATAGATTTATATGTTATTTTTCCTAGCGCTGATAAAAGTCCCCCTTTTATTACTGATTTTTTATTATTGCTGACAAAACCTGAGCACTTACATTTCCCACATTTATGGTAGTGGTTTAGTGTGATGGGCTTGAGGAGGTGATTTCATGGTGGTGGCATTGTGAGGTCTTAGAGACATTGTGATGTTGTAATATGTGATTAAGGTATTCTTCCTCCAGTCTATTGGGATGCACAATGGTGCAGCTGGTCTTTACATAGATCAATACCATACTAGGCGAAGGCCAAGACCATCACATGAGGTTGGGCATGGTTCCACTTATCAATACATTTCCTTGACCATCTTGTGAGAATCCTCCTTTGACCTCACAATCAGTGTATCGAAGATCCTAGAGGTCCCCACTATCTTCTTCATGGCCCTGCAGTCAAACTACATCCAGTCGAACACATAAAAGTTTTAAATGAATTGTAAATTCAAATCCAGATCGACTATTTGGGATCAAACACATTAAAATTTCTAGATTGACGACACGTTCAAATCCAATCGACAATAGATTCTTAACTCATGTTTATGAAGATCAATAACTTTACTCATTTCATTAAGAGAGTGCATTGAACTGCCTATGTAAGTATTTCAAAAATCAATGTACCCTGGTGCATCACCTCATCACCTTTATGTGGCGTGTATCAGTACATGTTGCTTATAAATAGCCTTCAAAACTCCCTCATTACCTTTACACATCTGTTTTATATCATAGATGATCTTTATGTAGTTATATAAATCGTTTGGTACATTCACACAACTACTCGGTTTCCTAAATATCTTCACGTAGGTAATTCATTTCTAAATCCACCTTTACATAGCCAATGTACTTCTAACAGTACATTTACATAACCAGAGAAAGTCACAATTATGTTTTTTGATTGGGTAACTCCACCTCCTTTAAACTTTTACTGAATTCTTCCAATCCACAAACCATGTCCGTTGAACTTTTTTTTAGAATGACAACCTGAAGCTTTCCGATTCTGGGTTCGCCAAGGACGTACCAAATGGAGACAAAACCCATGTATCCACGAGCATTACTCACACCTATGGATATGAAGATCCTAAATATATGTATTCTAGTATAACAAATATTCCTTCATTCATTTTATCGAATTTGTCTTCTTGTTTTAAAATGGGGTTTTTTAGGTAAGGTGTCTGATGATAACGAATGACATGTACTAGATGGCGGGTAAATTCTCAAGGGGATAGTGGCTTAAAGGTGGAAAACCTAGAACTAATATGTGTGTTCCAAGATCCCAAGTCCATTCCATTAATGGGGGAGGTAGCGGGGAACTGTGAGAGCTCATGATGTCCAGTAGTGGCCCCCAACCTCACGAAAGGGGTACATGTGATTGTGTAGAATCTTCTTCCCTAGTTCCTAGAGGTAAGGATTTCGATTCTAGTAGAATAAAAAACCATTACCTTGTGGAGAATTTTTTTCATAATACGATTGGTGATCCTCATCCCAAACAAGTTGTATTCAAGGATTCTTCATATAAGGACTCCCAGTCTAGTTGAATCAAAATTCTTTCTTTTGTGAAAAATGTGGTTGCGCATAATAAGAGAATTTTATCTGGTATCAATAACATGGATGAGGTGTTTGTGTGTCTATGGATGGGTATAATTGGTTGAACTATATTGGATGTTGGGTTGTATTTGGATGCTTAAAACACAAGGATCATTTTCATTGGCATGGGAGGGGAGGAAAAGAATACTCAATGATAAGAGCTTTATTAGTAAACATCTACCCAGGAGCGGGTATTTGATAATTAACTCTAAAATCTAGATAGAGGATGAGGAGAAATATGAAAACTCAAAAAAAAAATTAATTTCAACTAAGGATTAGATTCCCCACAATTTTAATGAAGCAATTATACTTTTTTCAATCATGTAATTATAATCTGTATGCTTTTTTTTCTTAACTTGATCAACGCATTATCAAAATAATTTTTATAAAATGCATTTAATGGATGTTTTTTATTAGAGATGATAAAGTTTGTGAAGTATACTGGAGGCCAGTTTGGGCTTGAAATGGCCATAAAACATTTAGAATCATATAAAAGGGGCTTTTCCAGTGTGAGTTAGAACTATGCAGAAGGGAATCATTAAATAAAACATTGAGAACATCTTCATCATGAGAGGGAAATGGTATCTCCTCTACTTTTTTCTTCCAATGCATTATTCTAATAAACTAAATGTCCTTGTATGCTCACATGTCTACTAGAGAAGCCATTTTTTAATTTATTTTATTAACTCATTGTTTTTGTCATCCATTTTAATGATAAATATGAGGTCTACTTTGGAGAAGAGAAAATCCGATTAAAATGTAATGAATCTTATAAAAATTCCGGGGGCTGGTTGTCTATCTCCATTCTGTATCAACTTTAGGAAATCATTATCTAACTATCTTATATGAATCTCATCATGTATTTTTATCAATGTATGATTGCATGGGATGAAAATGAACAAAAGAAACAAATTATTGTGATGGAAACAAACTATATGATAAACATGAATTGGATCTTCAAATTTAATTCCTGAGAGGGGTTGTTCACGTTCATGAATTCAATTTCATAATCCAATGCTTCTTTAGCATCTAGTTTTGTTTCCATGATAATAATTTTTTTAGTTCATTGTTCATACCCTTCCATAATACCTGAATAAAAAGATATAATGATATTTAGTTAAAAGAATTAGATATTTATTACCTAAAGATGATAAGAAAAGGAAATGTACCACCAACCTCATGGATTTTTTCCATTTTCATTTCTTTTCCATTAGTTTTTCTCTGATCCAAATTTCCATCATATTTTCCCTAAAAAGTGACAACCAAAATAATGAGCATATAATAAAAAATAAAAAATGGATTCACCTGTAGGTCTGTGAGAATACAAGCACATTTGGTTCATTGTCAGAATATATTGGAAGGAAAAAAGTAGAGGAGATAACATTTCCCTCTCATGGTGAAGATTTTCTCTCTCTATTTTATTTAAGGATTTCATTCTATATAGTTATTTCTTACAATAACACATCCCCTTTTATCTATCATTCAAAATTTTTTATGGATATTTCATGTCCAAATTGGCCTTAATCATACTTCTCCATCTTTCTCATCTGTAACACAAAACATTCAGTAAATGAATTTTATTCCAACCATTTTATAATTTCTAACCCATTTAACCCAAAAATCAAACACATTAGAATTACTGGTCTGTAAAAGGTCTCACGACTTCATTAAAATTTTCATGCATCTCATCCTTCTCATAAACTACATTTTTTTATGAGTTTAAATCTTTCCTCCCATCCTATGTTTGGATTTTAGAAATACTTCTCAGATACCTTCCCCTGCATAGATTTTGACCAATCAAGCTATTGTCAAGTAATTATTATTTTCCTCCACTACTTGATTGTGAAAATGATCCTTGAGTATTGAATCACACAAATACTACCCACCATCAAATTTAGTTCTTCCAATTTTACCCATAAAAAACCACAAAAAAAATACATCCATATTATTGATACCATATAAAATTTTCTTCTTATGCACAGCCACAATCTCTACAATAGGAAGAGTTTTGATTCTAATATAATGTGATTCCTTAGATCAAGGAGCCATGGAAGTATCTAGTTTTGGAGGATGACCACCATACATCTTTTGAACAACCAAATTCTAAAGAATAGGAATATTTGTGATTCTACGGGACTCAGATTCCTTACCTCAAGGTTCCATGGAAGCAGCTTGTTTGAAATGAGGATCACCGCTCATCATATACACAATCAGGTTCTTGACAACAGGAAGTGTTTTTTACTAAAATTTGATTGTATTTCATACCATGAGGATCTATGGGAGAAATGTTTTTGGGATTGGGATCACAACTCAAATTATTCACAACAAAATTCGTGACAATTGGATGAGTTTTTATTCCACCGAACTCAAATTACTTTCATAGAGGAGCCATGGGAGCCTCTTGTTCATATTGTAGATCACCAACACCCCTTTTGTGATGTTGGGGGGACACTAATGCATGGTAGGATCTATTCTAGTTCCCCCATGACCACCCCCATTCTCAACCTGGTATTGGGGTCTAGGTACACACAACGTACTGTGAGGTTTTCCACCAAGAACTCACTGTCCCTTGAGTACCAACCCTCCATCTGGTACACATCATTCTTCATATCCGGCCTTGTGAGAAGAAACAAAGTGGGAATCTATAAGATAAATATGATGACACCAATGAAGGATAAGATTTTTTATCAAGGGCCAAATATTTAAGAGTGGTGCACCAAATGGTGTTAGTGATTCTTGTGGATACAAGGATATTTTCATCCATAATTCTATTAGTGAATCCTTTAATTTTTTAATCAATTAAATTCTCCTTTAAACACATTAAAATTATAGTTTCAGTCCTCACATAATAGTGTATGAAATTTATGTAAACTACCAATCATTATAGTTTTAAGGTCACTGTGTTTTTTTCATTCAATTATAATTGTTGGTTATAGATGTTAAAATTTGGTGCATACATTTCCCTCAAAGTCCCACTCACATGAATAATATTATCCTCTATTATTTCACATCCAAATTTAATTATTACGGAAAATAAGAATAGTATCTATAATTAACCAATGTATTGATGAAAAAATATATGTCCTCTTCTCCGGTGATTTATAGAGATTTATGTTTTCCAAGCATGGTTCTCCCAACCTCGGGATCAATATCTGGGTGGTTAGAAAAACTAGATCAAGTCATTTGAACCCATTTTTTTAATATAAAATTAAAATAAATGCAATAATCTTCCCTAAAAAATGTGTCAGGTTTGACACATTCCTGTCATGGGGCGCTCATAATAATTATTTTTGAACCCAAGAAAAATGTAATAAAGTCAGATTAGGGTTGTCTCGAGGGTAGAAAATGTTGATGATGTATTAAAATCATATTTAATGGGTTTGAAAATTTAAAAAAGTAGATGTGGTTTATTGGTTTAAAATTTAATTTTGTAATCATTGTTTTCCATCCTCATATTACTCTCCTCTATTCCTTGTGAATCATTATTATGTTTCACATCCCCCATCAGTCTCTAATAAAAGGAAATATCCTTGATTATCCTGTCATAGATGTTTTGGTTTGGAATAGAAAAATAAAACATTAATTTTATTCTATATCATCACCTAGATCAGTGATTGGATACCACTAAAAATTATTGGGTCATTTCAATGTTAACTATCATAAGTAGTGAAGGGGTGACCAATAAGAGTATGTGTGACACTAGTAAAAAAGAAAGAAATATTTAAATTTAATGAAAAATAAGAATCTTTTAAAATATACCCATCCAAACACAACCCAATAAATAATATATATTTTATTATTTAATACATAAATTCATCATTGGGGTGGTATAGTTCTCCTCCTCTCAATCATATTTCACTTATTGTTCCATCACAGGTGTATTTAAAAAAAATAAAACCAAATGGAATAACACCAGTATATAGTGATGAAATTGAATCTGAGAATAATAGAATGATTCATTAATATGGGGAGTTCCCTAAAACAATGAAGAATATATCTTCTTATTAAATGACTAGAAATAGAAAACAATCAAAATCAAATCCTCAATGGTCGTGAATTTCATGTGGTGTGCCTTGAGGTCCTCATTAACAGCTCTAGGGGAAGTCCCTCTGAGAATTTTTTAACTCTCGAAATGACATGAAAAAACCTTCCATATTTCCATACTATGAAGCGAGCATGATCTCATAAATAGTTTTCCACCACATGGATGATGGTCACTAAGGATCATCATGTTCCATGATTCAGCTAAACCAATGGACTCGGAGTGAAATTGAAATTGAATAATATTGGATAAATAGGTAATTGAATTTCCACATTTTATAAATTTCCAAGACACTATGAGATTATTTAATGTTAGTTCTATGTTGAATGAGCATTCACATATGTGTTAATTTAGATTGATCGGGTGATTTTAGTCATTCTCTATAATCAAATATGTCACTAATTAGGTATGTAGAATTGGATATGTAGTTATTCCGGGTTTATGATGTTTTCAGGTACGTTGAACCAAAAGGAATGAAAAACTAAACCCTTCTACATCATCTTATAACAATACCAATGTATCCATTAAATATTTCATCATTCGATAATGATTATCAAGGTTATTTAATCGAGTTGATGAGAACTTTCATACATGTTATCATGTTGAATTTACCCATTCAATCATTTTTCAGGCGTCTGCGAACCTCCAACTGTGGTGTGGGAGAGAAAATAGGGCCTCTCTATATATGGACATTCATAAGGGAATGAAAAATATAAAATATAACTTATTTACCATTTTATTTGGATAAATCCAAACTCACTTCTCACATCTCACAATTTTGTTTCACCACTAGATGGTGTGACTTTTTGGTGAGATCAGGCTTCTGGATCCCAAAAAAATATTGGCACGAGTTCATTCCTTGAGGATCCATGGAAGGATCTTGTTCGAAATGAAGAACACCACTCATCTTCTAGGAAACCATGTTCCTGACAACTTGAAAGGGAGTTAATAAATTGAGGAGCTATGGAATCATCTTTTATGGAATGGGGATCACTACTCATATTATGCACAACAACGTTGTTGACAATATGAAGAGTTTTGATTATACCAAACTCAGAGTCCTTACTATAGAGAGCCATAGAAGAATCTTGTTTGGATTGTAGATCACCAAAACCCCTTCTATGTAGTCGAGGCCAGTGGTGGATAGGAGGAGCTCTTTTAGTTCCCCCATTACCTCCCCCTTTTTCATCCTCCACTTGGGATCTAGGGACACACAGTGTAGTGTGAGGGTTTCCACCTTGAAGTAACTGTCCCTTTAGTACCGACCCTCAATTACGGACAAGTCATTATTCATCGTCAACCATATATGATGAAATACAGTGGGAAACTGGAAGATAACTTTGATTTCACCGAAGAATGAGAACTTGTTTTATTAGAGGCCAAATATTTAAGAGTTGTGTAGCAATTTGTGCTATCGATATAGATGGATACATGGCCATTTTCAGCCATCATTCCATCCTTGGACAATGAAAAATCAGAAATCTTTGTGTTGTGGTTATGGAAATAAAGATCAATGGACATTGTTTTCAGATTGGATGAAATAATTAAAAGATATTGGTTTAAAGGTGGTGCATTACTTATACACAATCCAACAACATGTTCGATGTCTTGAAGTCTCTATAAATGAATTTCATGTAGTCATTGGGGATAAATGAAATCCCCTTTGCTATCCCAAGAACCACCATTAGCCATACCTTCCATGAATGTGGATGAACATTGGGGGATGAAGGCTTATTTCAAATAAGATAGTCATCCAGCCTACCCAAGGGCATGAACTCAAAAACCAGCAGTCGCTACTCAACATCCATGCAGTACCCAATGAGTTTAACAAGATGGGGATGGTTAAGGTGACCCGGATAATACAGCTTCATTTAAATATTTATCCATATAATTATATACATTTATATAATTACTTTTAAATATTATTTAAAAATATGTATATATATTGTATATTTACTTAAAAATATTATACATATTTACATATAATTGTATATTTCGATATACCTTTTTTATAATGTATTTATAATTATTTATTATAATTAATTCTATATACTATATTTAAAGATAATGATATGTTTATAAAAATACATTTATATATGACATATTTACTTAATATTGAAAAACACTCGCACACAACTGCTGCTCAACCTCCTGGAAGTACACAATGAGTTTAACAAGATGATGATGGTTAAGGTTCCTCAGTTAATCCACCATTATTTAAAAATTAATTCTTAATATAATGTACATTTATAAAATTATTTTTAAATATAATTTAAAAAAATTTATATATTGTATATTTTCATATAAATTTTAGAGATATTTAAATATAATAGTATATTTAGATAAAAAATATAATGTATATGTATTTACTTATAATAAATATTTTTATATAATATATTTAATGATAATGACATATTTATAAAAATTCATTTATATATGATCTATTTACTAAATATTGACACACGCACACATACACAAACATTTTTTCACACAGATGTACATATTTATATTTCATGCATATAGACAAAATGAAAAAATATTGATGTAATAGGGTTATTAAGATGAAAATGATGAACTCAGAATGAATTATTAGTATAAAACATAAGTTTACATCGTAACATTTGATGATGTGAAGTGAACAAGTTTGAATATGACTAAGAAGATGAACTATGAGGAATATGATTCCTAAATATCACCATTACTCTAACATTCATACTTTATAGAATTATATAAAATAAGAGTTTAGGGGGAGGGTATTATCTTATGGTCACATAGATATGTGACATCAATTACATTATATGTAAAGAGTTAACAAATCCCAAAAAATGTAGCAAACAAAAGGCATATCTGATCGTTTTACTTATATGATATGTTAAATTGGTGTTTATGCAAGGTTTGTTAAATATTATTAAAGAGTTTACAAATATTAAAATTTATTATATTTGAGGTAGCCTCCATTTTATCATTCTTTCATATTAGATACATAAATTTATATATAGATATAATTTTCATAATGTGAAATCATAATTTACCTCTCAATGTATACAATTTTGTTTATCCCAAAATAATACTCATCATAGAGTTTTATCGGTTATGAAAACATGTTAAGGATATAGTGTGTATTATTATATTACAGAGATACAACATATGTTGATCTGACACAAGACAAATACTAGTATTCTTTTTGTGCACTAGATGACACACTATGTATACCACATGGAGTGTTATAAAGACGCCTTTAGTATATTAGGGGTGAATGGATCATACTTGAGTCCCCCACACGCACGGTTTGTGACATACCTAGAATGATACCCTTCATTATTTGATACCATACATAAAAAATTCTATATATATACTTATATAATACGAGGGTGGTTGGGTATATTGTTGACCATGATGTCAGTTGGAGCTTAACTGAGATGGTATTTTTACTCTCATATGATGAGTTTGAAATATGATCTATCGATTGATATAGTTATGGGAGTGTGTGGCCAAACAAATATATTGTATATCTATTTTGATAAGGAATTGGTTATGTTCTTATACCTAATGATAAACAACATGTGGTGTATTCTTCAATTAGATTTGTATATACTTTGAGAATCGAGAACAGAAGAGTTGGATATTCGGGGACGATGTGCTTCATTTCCCATGCTCACTGTATGTCTTGGAAAAATAGAAAATATGAGAATTTCCAATTTTATATGATTCATAGTGGTGGAAACAATTATACATATACATGTGTTTGATGGATATTATTTCGGATCCCTCTATTTCTTGAGTAACATTGAAATTTTTCTAGACGTCACTCTTTTCTAACATATATGGATAAAATTATTAATATTTATTTTCTATTATATAAATTCTCAAAGGTTTACGCAATTTGGTTTATATAATGGGGATCATGTTTTACTTATTGAACTAATCTAAATGTGTTTTAAACATAATCCAAAAGTGTTTTCGATGAGGGTTCATATGGTATTGCATATGATGTGATACAAGGTATTGTTATTGATAGATTTACAAAAGTGTTTGAGAAGATATAAAAAATGGATTTTAAATATAGTATCATGAGTTATTATGTATGATAAAATATTAGGTGAAATGGAACAGGGTTAATTATTATTTATTACATGTGGGATATTAAAGGAGATATCCAAAAAGTAAAATCATTTATGAGATGCCTGGGTATTCCATGTGCACAGAATATCAAGATACATGCATGGAATAATATTTCGTCCATGATACTACCTTTTGTTCTAATGGAAAACTAAATATTCATTATGTTAATATTTAATTTTTTAGACTCATTTAAAGCATAATTTATTAATGTGTTACGTTTTATATAATGATAAAGTGGAGTTTTAATGAATGAAATGATGCATTGTCCATGGAATTTATTCTTGTGGTATAAACACATTAGTAAATTTAGTAGCAGTCAAAGAGGGTTTTTAACTATATATATATATTATTTACAGTTGATGTAAATGGTTTATTTTTGGTTCCTTATTCTTGGTCTATACTCCCTGACCTGATAAAATATTTTATTGATCTTCTTTTCATAAATAGGTACTAGCATACTTTGGAGAAAAGGAGAATCCCATATGTATGTATGATGATTCAGATTAGCTTGTGGATGCACTACAGAGGTATGATGACTTTGTTTGAGAATTTAGTGATCTCTATAAAACATAACATAATAATACAAAAAGGTTTCAATGGATTTTCTACGTATGGTATAAAAATTTACTATATTCTTCATTTTAGTTTTTATGTATGTTAAATATTTCAATCATGGGGATCCCTATACTATAGTTTTAATCTCTTACACTTATTCTGACCAAGGTTACTAGACTCCTACAAAACACTTCTCCAATAACATGTTAATCCATGGAAAGATCCAAAATATCAAGGGGTACATTATACATAATTCTGGACTCATGAGATAATTCAAAAACCACTATTATGTGATCCTTTTGAAGTTGTTTATTATGGATCATATCTCCTTTGATATGTATAGTGTACTCCTAACAATAATTTGATGGGTGGGTGATACAAAATATAAATTACTTTCACTTTACCATGCATAATTTTGTAACATAATAAAGTCATATATAGTTGTTCGATTCACAATTAGAAAAAATATTTATAAAATAATAGATTTCCTTTGGTAAGGAAGGTTCATGAGGGGAACGGCTATCCCCGCATCTAGTGGGGTCTAAGACTTCATGTACTATTTTTTTATCTTTTTTTGTTCCCCTTGTCCCCTTTTTACATACTTCTCAATCAAACACTAATTGGTAATTATTTATTTTAGAAAATATATTTATGTCTTAATATGTTTCATTATCATATTTACATCCCCATGTGACTTTGATTTATCAAAATATTCTCAATGTGACCCTCCAAAACAATCACATTTAACATAGAAATATTGTGTTGGATGCTTACAATCCATTGTAAGTAGTCATTCTTCTAGTACAACTAATAAACATTTTTCTATCTAAACTATATAAAATCTATAAAAACAAAAGTATATATTTTATATAAATATATTGTAATTAATTAAATATAACTATTATTTCATACTTACACGTGATTATCTTAATTTTTTGTATGTTATCATATACCATTTTTCATTCATTATTTACACGAGCCTCCTTCCATAGTATATGATGTGGGATAGAAGTTGAGTTAGATTTCAATTCATCAATATGTTTATAAAAAAAGGAATATAATTATGTTGTTATTTTATATCACATTAATAATTTACTATATATTTATGTTAAATAAAAAATTTTCAAGTGAAGAAAAATTAGTCATTGATTTATGGTTGGGGTACATGGGATTAAATTCACACTGTTTATTCTCATCACAGATTTTTTTTAGTAAATTTATAATTTTTAATAAAATTTAATAGATATAAATAATTTCAAATATAATTTTATGAATTATAATGGACATGAAAGGATTCATCCTCATGATTGGTAATGAATGAATTTTATGTTTTCTATTTTATCATTTGTGCATAGACAACTTATGTTTGGGGATTTACTATTTCCTCAACATCCTAGAGATATTATTACATTTAAAGTGTCTGAAAGGATCTATCAACATTTTTAGTGATCATTTATATAAATTTATTATAGAAAATGTATAATGAAAAATACTATATAAGGTATAATGAAAAGTAAATAAAAGTTTTGTTATAAATTTTTCATTAAAATGGGGAAAGTATATCATAATTTTATCATAATGTCTTCCAAAATGATTTTATTCAATATTAAAAAATATTAATGACATGTATCTATGTCAATAAACATATTCATTTGATTTTTGACCTAAATGTAAATAATGAAAATTGACATGTTGTGTTCAATATGTTAGTTGCACTGATTCCACCCAACCTCAAATTTTATTACTTTTCTTCTTTCTTTGATATATTTTGTTAACATTGTGTTCTACTGCACTATTTTTTTTCATCCACATATTTTTCATTTGGATTTTGTGTTCTAGATCCAAATATTTGTAATTTTCATTACATTTATATTCAAATAATGGAGTATTAATAAAGATATTCTAATTTCATCATGTTTATTGGTCTACATGGAATTAATGTAATAATTTCCTAGAGTATATATTTTGTTGAAAATTCTATATAAGGTCTCTTCTATGATGAGGAATAAAAATTCCATTATGACATTATCAAATACAAAGATATGGTTAGATAAAATTATATGATGGGAAAAATAGAATGTTGAATTTCAGGTATATGTAACCATAAGAAAGTGAAACATTATCTCATTATGTTTAAAAATTATAATATATATGATAAGAGACCATGTGAAGTGAAATGCCTATAAGAATTCCACATGTATGTGTTTCATTTGAATTTCCTATATGTGAAAATGTGTGATTGTCCTCAAAAATTAAGATTATTTTTAATTCATGTCATCAGTCAAATACGTTGATTTTCTGAGCAAAACTATGATACAATATATTCATAAGAAGTAAGGTACATTGGGTGTGCCATTGATGGCATGTTCTTAATGAATAAGTTAGGTAATAATATTTCCCTTATATATTTATCTAAGTTGATGTCTGAACCCCTTGATTGAAATAGAGATATCGCATTAAATTCAATTATTCATGGGATAAAAATTATTTTTATTCAAATGTTGAATGAATGATGTAGTAAAAGATAGATTGGGGACACAGTTAACCTCTTTGATGAGATATCATGATAATGTTATTATATTACATAGAATGTTCTTGTGTGTGGTAGTCAACATTACAATCTGAACATATTTTTCTTATATTCCTTGACCTGTTGCAAGATAGAAATTTTGGTCTTCAGGAAATATCAAATATCGTCAATGAGAATGAACCATATAGGGTCATACACTATGGGCCTCTATTGGTCTTGGTTAATGAATTTAATTATTATAATAAATATTATTCTTAATACAGTAGTAATCTCAAAAATTAAATAAATATTTATTCACAATGTAATTATTTAATTAATAATGTATATAATATTTATTTATTGAATGGATAAATGTTTATTTAGGTATTTGATAAATTTTAAGGATGGCTAGTATCCAATAATGTGTATAGAAATAAATATTAATTTTTAATCTAGTAAAATAATATTAACCATCGCACTAGTTTGTGTAGGACATAAGATAATAATATTATTATTCTTACATGGAATGGGGTCATAAAATGTTTAATATATTATTTAAGGGATTTTTTTGAAATTAAATAATATTTTTACCCTAACCCTATCTTTATAAATATACTATTATACATATTGTGTATTTTTTTTTCAAAAGACCATCCTAGACATAAATATCAGTAGAAGAGAAATTGCATAGATCCTAGAATTATCCTAAAATAATATGTGAAATGTACCACATGATTTCCCTCTCTCCAAATGATGGAGAAACCTTAAGAAGCGGAAAAAGGTTCCAAATACCTGATTTTGTCAATAATAGACAAAAAAGTATCATAGATTGCTTCATGATCCTCCAAGGAATTGATAATAACTTGACAGTATGATTCGACCACAATATTCCTCTAGCCATGAGAAGTGGAGAACTCCACACCATAAGAAATAGACATAGATTAGGTCACACAAAGAGTCTAGCATGAAGAAACCATGGAATTTAAAACCATAATTAAATATTCTACATTATCTTGGATAACATCCCTAAGGCCAACATTACAATCTCTTGGTAGTGTTGGGTTAGTATTAATTTTAAGGACACCCAAAGGGGGAGGTAGCGGCCAAGATGTTGTGTGGGGTTGAACTGATGAAAGAAGATGACCACTTCATTGTTCCACTGATAAATCTATTTTTTTATCAAAGTTATCCATACTCTATCATATTTTAAAATTCCCTCAAATAGAAAGGCATTACAAAATATCAAGACAATCCAAGAACAAATGCAATACCCCATGATAGTCTTCACAAGAATAAATACGAGCCACTCCTTTACAAAAATGATATCATATTTGAGTAATCTAAATTGAGAACGATCCTACTCAACACACGATGACCACAACCCAGTATTCCAAGGTCAAGAGAATATTAAATGAAACTCGTTTCCATAGAGGTCCCACAAAGAGGGCATGATATTTTCTCAAAAAATGTTGATCAGCAAGGTGAAAATAGGGTAGAATGATACCTTTACTAATAAACAACAAAAGAGTTTGGAATTTGAATAGAGATTTTATATTCTTGATATTCTTCAATAGTGGAAACCCTTTAACATCTTCTTTTGTGAGGCTATTCCTGAAACCTAAGTAAACTAAGTAGGAGCCTGAAATCCTGAATTTCCAGCATAGAATATTCGGTCCCTCTCCATGAACCACTAGAACTTCAAAAATATACTTTACAACAAACTCATTATACTAATGTTCATGCTTCGGAAAATACAATCCACAAAGGTCATCAACTAGAAGATCCATCATTGAAGCTTTCTCCAGACTGTGTGCTAGCTTAGAAGTGTGCTTTACACTGCCGAAATCATTCACAATTGTATCACTCCATATTTTAACAATTTCACCGATAGAAATTAATCAATAAAGATTATAGTTTCAACCATATGTGGATCCCCAAATTTTCCCCAAGAAAAATAACATTTTTGAACCTATACTGATGGATAAAAAATCATTATGGGGGAAATACCTTTCTTAGAAGACATTTTTGCACAATCTATCTAGTTCTCATAACAAATGGAGACTTTTCTTGAATATGATGGCATTTTTAAACACATTAATGTCCTTGAAGACCATATCACATCTATCCTTGGGTGAAAAAATATTATCCCCTGAGATCCAGTGTATGTTATGTTTTTTCATTAGCACTACCCCTCCAAAAAATTAACTTGGTATGAATGGATTTTGTGAATAACTATATCTGGGTGTTTTAAGAGAGGCATCTAGTAATATTTAATTTATTGAGTATCTAATTTAATAAGAACCACATTCCTGATCCTAGAGAGTTCCTTTTTGGACCATAATTGAATATTACTATGAAATTTATCCTTTTTGATGGAGAATACTTATATTTTAGAGTTCCCAATTACCATCAGGAGATACAAATACTATTTTTGTTTTTCGACAATCTTGATGCCACACAAAATAGTGATGGTATCTCTCATCACATATTGAACAACCAAACTAAAATATTTCTATAATATTTTATATTTGACACATTGGCTGGAGGATTTGGTAAAATCATTAATGAATTTTATAATCTCTTATCATTTTTATGGAATTTCTATTGAAAAATAAAGATAATGATTAGTGGAAAATAAGCGAGTAATGGGGATACTGCACTTATAAGACTTATCCCAATTGTTTAGTCCATCTAATTCTGCCTTTGATAAGATATGAGATAAAACATCAGTAAGAAAAAAATGTGTAAGGTGAAAGGGGGTTAACATGATACAATACTCTAGTTGGATTAAAAACCAATGAACTTTATTTTGATTGAAACTGACTTGTCACATTTCATGGTCTATCTCATACATTTTTTAACATATCCTAGTTTCCACATCACCAATTCTAGGAAATTATATTCCTACTCTTAATATTTTTTTCATATCTAATTTCATTTCAATGGTCCCCCTCATATAAGTACAATTAGTTTTTCATACAATATAATATTTTATGAGAACGAATTAAATTTTCTAAAAAAAGTATCTTGGGTATGAAATCACTGTAATTATAAAAAATAATAGGGGGAATGAACTTTCCTAAATTGTGGGAGTGGACTTTTGATATAATATTTCAAACCACATATCATAAGATGATAGTCCTAAAATCATTTATTTTTACTCAGATAGAGATTTCCAAGATTAAAACAACGAGATTTTTATTTTCCTTTTCCATACTAATGGAACCATCCCATAAACCTAACATAAGTATGATAATGTAAGGACTCACAATACACAAATACCACTTAAAAATAAGGCATGGTATCCATGCAATCCAAGACCATTTTTTGAATGTATTATATTAATGGAAGAGACAATTTACTATCCAGAAATGTCTGAATCCATCTCCAAAGTAATTTCCTCAACAACATTTGGAAAAATACTTCTTAGGAGGTCATATGGGGGGAGCCACTCCAAGAACTAAAAGGATATATATAAAAGAAATCAATCAGATCCTGAATCTCAACCCCATAAAATTTGAATCATTCATCTCCTACCTAAAATTTTTAAAAGATGTTATTTCTTATTCTGGATAAGGACTTTTGATGGATGTAGTTGGTATTCTGGTCGCCCTATTTGATAAAATCCTACCTTGATCTGATTAACCGACAGACTTATTTTTCTCTAAAGGAATCATCCAGATCCTATTCAAGATTTACATCCTCTTGCTAGGAAAAATTATATGTGGGTTCCCTATAATATCATTTGATTTCACTCTCAATCATGATAATTCTCTAATCGATGTTCTTGGAGTGCTATCGACTCCAGAATTACAGTTATATATCCACCAATTTATTCATATCAATGATATGGTCTTGTGAGGACGACAAGGTAGATTTTACCACTTCCATATAGATTTTATTACTATTCCACATGCATTCAAATATAAATCCCCATAGTGGACTTTCTCACTAGGACATCACCTATGACTATATTAAAATAGGATAGTGATAAAAAGAAAATGGAGGGTAATTGGAGACTTCGTACCTATGGAACATAAACTCTTTGTATCTTGATCCAAAAACCTATTGATATGTTCATATCATCTAGTGGTTAGGAAATATCCATAAAAAAAAGTAAATAGACTCCCCAAGATGCCCATATCTGATATACCTGAGTGAAATAAGTAGTCCAAGAATTGGTGCATGGATGAAAAAATAGGCATGGCACGACCATACTTATCATGGTGGTGAGGATCTCATTAAAATACCTTAAAAATATAATGGGGATTGAATTTTATTTTTTTATAGATTTAATCAACTCTCAGAATCTCCACTTGTCACATAAACCTAGCAAGCTATAAAACCCCATGA
This sequence comes from Viscum album, assembly GCA_963277665.1. Taxonomy (NCBI): domain Eukaryota; kingdom Viridiplantae; phylum Streptophyta; class Magnoliopsida; order Santalales; family Viscaceae; genus Viscum; species Viscum album. The sequence continues at coordinate 1,962,286,725 of OY728156.1, read as the reverse complement.
AGCGCCATTCAGGTTCCTAAGGTTGACGAATCGAAAAGAAGATGTGGTTTTTGGAGAAGATTTCTACTAAAGAATCAAATTACTCTATCCACATGATTAAAATTACACCTATATGTGTTGACTTTACAACCAATAAACATTTTAGAAATCCATATTTCAATGTTATCCATATCATTTCCTTGATTTTCAATATTTTCATGGATAGAAATACCACATCAGGGCCATACTTGGTGCTCCATTAATTTATCACACAATCTGGCCATGAGTTTATAAGAAAATTAATATTCTAGAATAATAGTTTCATGTTTTTAGGTGGCCCTAGTTTTAACTATCCTTTTCCTCAATCAGGTAGTTAAACACATAACCCTCTAATAGCTTTGAGTGTTTCTAAGAAAATGATTAAGCTTCATCCTTACAACCTCTACAAAGTATTTTATTTATAAAAATATTATATTTTATCTTCACAAAATTATTTCTATTCCTATTATATCGATTTCATGTTTCCAGAAATATGTGTTCAACCCTGATCACTCCAAGAGGATATTCATATTGGACTAGAATAACCAACCACATGGTAGGAAATCCTGGAACTTCCTACTCACACAAAAAAGTGGAATCCATACCTCCCATATTAGGTGGAACCATACAGTAGGATAGGGAAACCTTCACTACCTCTAGTTTTTCTAGGACATGTTAAAATAATCGGTGTTTTGGGATAGGTCATTTTTTATGGTGTAAAAAATCATTATGAAAATTTTTTATGGGGGAATATATTCATCCAAAAATTGTTCCTAGAATCGACATCATTTTTATCCTAATTCAATGATCCTCCTTCCACCATCCTAGGGTGAATATACCCATAAACCACAGGGACTTAAAGTCACAAGTTCATTTGAAAGGGATAATACAAACTCCAAGTTTCATTCAATACTATTAATATTTGATCTTAAAATTTGGCATGATTTTGAATGTCCATATGTTTTTATCCTTCAAAGTGGGTGGACCACCGAAATTGTTTTTTTAATTACATGGGATATATTATTTTGTAAGCCTCTGATCCTGATCATGTTTTTTTCCCAATTCCATTATCGCATGTCCAATGAGTCCGCAAATAAAACTAAATGTTGGGATTTTTCAAATTCAAAATACACCAATATCTTGGAGTCTAGATGTTTTAAGAATGACCCCTATATAATGGGTTGTTTATTATCGACCATATCCTTTATTTCACCATATGACCCCACTAAATCAGAACTATATTATCCCATTCTATAAAATCCACAATGGTATTATCATTCCAACACATAACATGATATATCCTACCCATAAATGGGATGCATTTTACCTAGATCCAGAATGAGGAATAAGGAAATTCCATATCATCATGTTAAACCTGTTATCCATGTACTCGATCACAGTAATATGTTTATCAAAATACAAGGGACATAAATTAAAAATATGCATCTTAATATATTCCTAAAAAAAATCAAAAACAATCAACCAATGTTTGATTTCATTGATTTCTTCTCCCTCTTCCTAACACGGTATCGACTGTAACATATTCCTCAGGGTGTTCATGTTATAGGGTCTTCTAGATGTGAATCTCCCCACTAAGAGAAGGGAGAAAAATTTACAAATCTCTTTATCCTCCGAAGCACAAAATTCAATCATCAATTTCTCAAAAAACACATTGAAATATTATTTACAATCTCTAGAGTCATACATTATCATTTATACCATTATGTATATCGAATAAAATAGTTCAATATAAACTATCCTTAAATGATGTGTATATAAATAATAAAAATAAAATATTTTACAACCATTGTTATATAAATTATTTAATAAAAATAATTCTAATATGATTAAAAAATGTTAATAATTCTTTACTGTTATTGACATTGGTAATTAATTATTTTTAATCATTTAAGTAGGTTAATAAAAATGTAATCAATTTTACGAACATTGTTTAGATTACTTAGAATTCATAATTTTAAATAATAAATTTAACTATTAACTTATCATATCTATTTAAATAAATATTTATTATTTAATTAATGTTCATGATTTTATAAAATTTTCTACACAATAATACTATTATTTAACAATATTTAGATGATCCTTTCATAGATATATTTATTTTTCACTTATTATGAGATAATTACATATTGGATTTATAAATGAATTCTAAATTCAATTCCAATTAAAATAATTCTTACTAATCCATTATTAATAGTAAAATTATTTCATTTTAAATTTACAATTTACTTAAAAAAATTCAAATTTAGAAATAAGGTTTTAGGAAATTAAATAAGTATTTTAGTCTGTAATAAGATTGTGTTAATAAAAGGTGTTTAAAAACTAAACATTATTTATAAAGGTGCATAATTTTCCAAATATTAAATTAATGGGTTAAATTATAGAAATTTTTTATTTTTGAGTAAGAATTGATTATTAATGAAAAAAATTATAAAATGAATTGACTATTTAGTAATTGTTTAAATATTTGACTAGATAATTACCAATAACCAGAGATAATATATTCTTAATTTATTGTGTATATATATTTTAGGTATATATATCAATTCTATATAAATAATTTAATTTAATTTAACACATGGAATCTTAATGAGGTGAAATAATTTGAAAATAATATATTGAAAAAATGGATACAATTACATCTACATTATCTTATATATTAAATTTCGAAAAATAAAACAAGGAAATATTTTAGAAAAAAATAAACAGGACTGAGGAAGTCCCTTTAATAAAAATACATATATTTTTTATGCATTATTATACACCTTCATGCATGTTGAATTGGAATTGGTAGATGGCTAAGGAATATGGATGCCTTGATAAGAAGATATAAGATGGTGTTGGGCCTCCAATGATATATATAAGTACTTCTTATCACTTAAGTGAGTTATGATCAGTCGGTTGTTGTGTCACTAAGGGGTGGGGAATTCATTTAATCTATCATGAGGCTATAGGTAGGTCTTGGGGATGAGATGATATTTAGGTGTCCTAGAATTGTGTTTTAGGGATAATTGGACAGATGATAGAGGATTTAGCCTAGTGATGAGTGAGTGAAGCCCTTTTGAGGGTGTTTTGAGGCATGATTAGTATTATGAATGGGACGATTCCTTTGGGACTAGATATGGTGTGACAGAGAGTGGTTTCCTCTGAGTGACAGACATATAGATCTTCCTTATAATATGTGAGGGGAGACATAATTTTCGGTTGTGTTCCTGGTCGGGACTTGGCATCAGCATTCTAGGCTTCTCAGAGTGTACGCCATGGGATATTCATGGGGTAGAAAGATTAAGTGTGATGAGAGAGCATGATGGGGAGGAATATACCTTGTGGTCTGGTTTGAGAAGATAATATGGGTTGTGGTGTCACTATGGGGTAAGGGGAAGGGTTTGTTATTAATGAGAAGAGATTGTGCTAGGTCTAGAGGACCCAATATATTTTCTACCAAGTGATGTGTGATTTTCTCATCAAGGGGATATATATTTAAAGACTAGTTTCATGGGATCATCTAAAGAGTTGTGTGATAAGCTACAGACTAGTATACTTGATGAAACTTGCCTAGAAACTACGGGGATGGTTTGACATTCTTATTACCTCTTTAGAGTCTATGGGGATGTGTTGATATACCTGTTACCACCCCAGAGTCTGTATGTATTTTTTTTGAATTCTTGTAACCACCTTTGTGTCAGTGGGGATTGGGTCGGTATGCTTGTGACCTCCCTTGAGCACGTAGGGATTAGTCAGTGTGGATGATGTACCTTGCCTAAGAATCTTCAGTAATGAAAAAGACCACCCATGAGGGATTAGGTCTTGGGAGGGTGTGAGGTGAGAACAATGCACCCAACATTGAGTGATCAAGAATTAGGTCATGATGTGGATGTATGACTACACTCAGTTCTCGTGGGTAATAGGATGAGTTTTGTCTGCCACAAAACCGTATTCCTTCATTTATGTATTGGGTGTCATTATGAATACTTAAGATGATTTGGTGTGGTGGATTCCAATATAGCACTAAATTAGGTATGATTAGGTGTCATGGTGGTCTAGTATTCACACATTTACCATACATGTATGGATTTGTGGAAGCCTTATAATGTTTATGTCCAAATTGATTTCATTAGGAATGACTTTAGTTTAATTATATTGTCTTTAGGTGATAAGGTACTTTATCATGTAGATAATGAATCCACTGCATCCTCAATTTGGTCTAAACATGCTGTTATATATATGAATAAAAAACCTTAATTACCTGGATACACAAGAAGATTCAATTGTATAACTTTCATATGAAACCTTGAAATACATCTAGGACTCATATCAATGATTTTTATAAAATAATTCTATATTTACATAATATAGAAGTTTTGTCGGATAAATGATATTTGACTATCATAATACTGACCTAATTAGATGATTAAAATAATTCATTTAACGATTGACTGGTCTAGGGTCAGGGTTCCTTAAACCTATAAGAAGTTAAATCTACAATTTTTTAAAGACATTAAAAATAAGAAACCTTCTTCTATTAATAAGGAATTTTTGGGGCTTAATGTCTTGGGTAATCATGAGTAGATAGGGAATGAGAGTGGTAAGAGAATGTTTAAGAGCTAATCAGGGTCTGGAGGTAAATAAAATATATAATTCCATTATAAACAACCTGATCAATTTTTTATAAATTATCCCAAAGGAAAAATTCTAATAAAAAAACCAATAACAATGACCACTGGTCATTAATTGAGAAATATTTTGAGACTATTGATATTTTAAATTTTTATCATGATGCTATGAGTGTTTAATGAGCCATTGATTTAGAATTTTCTTTTAAAATATGTCCCAAATGTGAGTACATCATTGGTATGAGAGAGAATGAGAGTGTAATGGTTTACATATGAAATAAGAAGTTCTATAAAATCACATGTATAAAAAAATTCCCCCTAGAATTTCATGAATGGTCAGTAAAATCCTTATAGGGGGTTAGTTTCATGCCTGATTTAAAGATGAATATTATTTACCTATGTGTATTAGAAAAAAATTCGTATTCTTTTAGGTCTAATTTAGGGAGTAAAAATATCTCTAAGGGGTCAATCACGGTTATGAGAGGAACCCTCACTAATAATATATATGTCGTAAATAGTATGAATCCAATGAAACAATTAAATACCACTCTTTACCCCGTAAAAAATAACACAATGTTTTGGCATAGGAGATTTAGACATATTAGTTCAAAAGTAAAGAATGAACTAAAAATAAATGAATCTTAAATGATGTAACCTTAGACAGACCTCCCATTTGTGAATATCATGATCTTTTTATGTTCAAAAAAATATTTTTATAAGGAATACATATAACAGTAATGCCTCGTTAGAATATGAACATCTTAGGTTTTTGTTTTCCTCTGGAACTACTTCCCATAGTGGGGGCCAATAATATATTAATAGTAATGATGAATATTCTTACAAAGAGTGGATTTATATAATCAATAAAAAATTTAAAGACGTAGAAACATTCAAAATTTGGATGTTCAGTGTTGAATATGAAACTGGAAACAAACATAAAATCATTAGAATTGGTAATGGTATAGAATATTTTTCAAAGACCGAAAAAGATTATTTTAAGAAGAAATAACAAAATACCAGTGAAAATAAAATTTAGTATAAATCTATACTTTTGGCACATGGATTCATTTAATTCGAAGGAATTGATTATAATGATATTGTTTCACCTATTGTTAAGACCCTGACAATTAGATTATTTTTATCCTTTTCTACCCAAAAATATTTTCAGGTTTAATAATGGAATGTTAAAACTGCCTTCTTGCATGGTATGTAAGATGAACATTTTTATATGAGACTACATGATGAGTTTTAAAAATATTTTAAAATCAATCAAGTATAATTTTTAGGAAAATACATGTCTGTCCTTATGAAATCATATTGACAATGGTATAAATAATTTAATTCTTTTCTACTTAAAAATGAATTTGGTAGAAGTATATATGATTCCAATGTTTATTTAAAATAATTCAATATTTATTAAGTTTATTTATTCCTATATTTTGATGATATGATAATAATTTTCAAATACACTCGGTTAATAAATCATATGAAAATAAATTAACATAATTCGTTTGAAATGAAATATTTTGTCGAAACAAATAAAATCCTTGGTATGAAAATCACTATGTATAGAAATGTTAGGGTATTGTACATGTTCCAAAATCCTTATGTTCATAAGGAGTTAAAAATGTATTTTCTAGAAAATTTGAAACGTATTAGTTTTACTTTAGGCTGTAACTTAATTTTTACCTTGTCTCATTCCCCTAACTGATATTCTAATAATTATTTTTTGATTAAAATCCTTTTTGTAAACATAGTGGGTGTCCATATATATTCCTTGAAAATCCTTTATCTGGATATATTATTTAGTGTTTTTACCTTACAAATTTTTATGGGAAGTATTATAAATAATCCTTGGTATGAATTAAAATAGATACTCATTTATGTGTCCATGTCTTCTAATTTGTGATTTTGTTTTGGTAAAAAGGATTCGCATAGTCAAGATATCATCATCCTCATTGAATCTGGTTATGCTAAAAATATAAATACGAATAAATATATCGCTATTTATTTTTTATTTTACATTTATAGGTCCTAATTCATGGAAATGTTATATGAAATTCATTGTTTCCCTTCCAAAACCCCAAGTCAAATACATATTATAAACTGTAGAAATGAAAGAATCAATTTGGTTGAATGGATTTGTTAACAAAATGTCTTTATCTTTTGGTAATATAGAAGTCTTTTTTGATAGTTAGATTGTATTCCATATTTCTAAAAATCATACTTTCCATGGAATATCATAGCACATAAACATTAGGTTTCATTTTTTAGGGTTTTCATTGAAACTAGGACAGTATGTTTCACTAAGATACATACTTTGTAGAATCCTATCAACTATTTGGATACAACTATTAAACTGTCAATGTTTTTAAATTATTTATATCATAAAAATATAGTCCCATTTCAATGACCTATGTGGTGATAACAACAGATTTTTAAATTATTTTTATTACAAAGGTGGAGGTTTTGTAAATTCATCATGCATTTTTTTTATCAAATAGATTTTTTACAATTATAGTAAGAATTATTATTTGGATTTCATAATTTACATTAATTCATTCCCTTGTTAAATTGGTGTTTACATTTCATAGTTGTATTTTTTACATGGAATAAAATGTTATTTTACGTCTCTTATTTAACAATTTTGTTTTCACTAGTTTTCCCTACCCCATAGATGGATCCCACATAAAGGTAACTTTTGTAATGTCTACATTCCCGTTGCATGAGGGTAAACCATTTGATCTCCGATTAAATAAGGTTAAGTCATTAATGCATAAGGGTAATTCCTGCTCATGTAAGGGTACACCTTGGCTTGTGTAAGGGTACCTATGATACTCTTAATAGTACTCCCTGTCTTGAATATGGGCACTCTCAAGCTTGCGTAAGGGTTCTACCATGGATCAAGTAAGGTTAACCTGGAATGTGAAAGGGTACTTCCTTGGATCACATAAGGGAAACCTAGCTTGTTTAAGGGTGTATTATAGATCGATTAAGGGTAACCTTGGGACACACAAAAGTTAGTTGATCTTTGTTACATTTTTGCAGTGAATCACCTACCACCACATGTCCATCCAATCAAAATTTCTCTTGCATATCAGTCGTCCACATGGCATGTATCCTGTATTCACTTCCTAGATTACAATAATTTCTCCGAACATCATGATTTCTCCTCAGGATCCTCCTCGATAATTTTGTGTGTTTATTCACTAGTTTAAGAGAGGATAGTTTTAGTGAATTTTCTATTTCCAGTTGAAATAGAATTAGAGTAGCTTGAAGGATATCATGTACATGATTCACATAGTTCGTTAAATTATATTGTCTTAATCATCTCCCACTTGGTCTAGGGATTTGGTGGAGGGTATCATGAGATGTCCTCATATGAAGAAATACATCAATATCAAGAACAACATTTCATATTATTTTTTGTTTTCTTATTAGAACATAAAATTATAATAAGTTTATTCCATATTCATATTTTCATTTCTTTTCATGTGTTTGATGTTTTATTCTTCTATACATGTGTGTAGATTGAGTAAATAGTGGAATTCATATTGCACGGTCCATATGTTGTGTTTCATCACTTCCATATCATCTAGAAATACATAATCCAAAAATATTTTCTTCAGTACTTTCCTTCATTCATGTCTTATAATTTGTTGATTTGCATTATTTACTGATAATGATATTACGGGGGCTTTCTTGCAATAAACGTAGGACCATTGTGGAGGAAAGTATGTTATATATCTGTCTTCATTATTTTTTCGTACATCATATTCCTCTTTGATCCATCTTATCTATTTCTATTTTTTATCGAAATTCCTAAACAATTTGTGAAAAAATTATATATATTAGTTGATTCGTGGTTGTCTCATAAGTAAAAACAAATTAAAAAAATCCCTAAATTTCTTTTCTAGTTACAAAAAAATAGGTTGGTGGATAAAATTTTCACATGTTCTTGTCCTGATAGAATGTGAAAAAGTCACTCATCCTTTCACTTTCATAGGTTTTCAATCCATTTTTCATTTTATTTTCTCTATATTTCATCCTACGTGAATTTCCTAATAATATATAGAGGTTTTTATTAATGCAGTTAATCTAAATTAAAATATATTTATTCCATGAATAATTTATATGATATCTTATATATTGTTTTTATAGTTGTGAGCCACATCTTTGGTGTAACTATACCAGCCCAACTATTTACCACGCCCACATTTTTTATTCCTGTGAAATTATAGTAAGGACATGGTGTAAAGAATTAATAGAGTGATGGTAATGTTGCAGATGTATGAAGATCACCAAAATCAGTTTTCCCATTTGGACAATGTGGAATTGTTGTTAAATATGAATCAATGAACACATATTTATAGTCCAGTAAACACCACTTTCTAGGTGTTATATGTTTTCAAGTGCCCCATGTTAAATATTACTGAAGACGAATGAGAAAATTTCAATAACGTTGGAATTAAAATTTATACTTTTGAAAAGTAAAATTTGTTTTGTAGAACAAATTTTTTTTTCAGAAATAATATCCTGACTATGTGGTATAACCATGTTTTAAAATACCTATAACTATCTAAAAACTAACAAAGTGGATTCCATTATAGCTTTGAAGTTGGTATGATTTGGTTTTATGGTTTCCATGTTATCCCACATTGACCAGACACACTAGGAGTCATGACAACCTAATAATGTTGATGCCCCTATGGATGTTCTTATGAATGCATGTAGTTCAGTTCTCATCACATTAGGTGATAATGTACTTCAATGAGGTGTATTTGTAATCAATTAATACATAAATATGTTCTTAATATGAAGCCCTATATATTAAAGAATCTTATAAGTCTAGTTACACAAGAAGGATAAATTTTATAACTTTTATATGCATCCTTGGAATACAGTCCAGACTCATATTGATGATTTAATAAAATCATTATTGATTTATCAAATATAGAATTTATGTTGCAAGAAGGGGATTTGAATATAAAACTTTTGACCTATTTATATTATTCATATAATTCATTTAAATATTCAATTATGTATGGTTTTGGTTCTTTAATTCTGAAAGATGATAAATCCGCCTTGTTGCCTAAAGAGATTCAAACAAATCCTAGTTTTGTGAAGAAGGAACTTGAGGATATTAATATAAAGGGTAATTTTGAGCAGAGAGAGAATAAGAGAGGTATGAGATATCCTTGGATATGATTAGAGTATACGGGTAAACAAATAGGATTATTCCATTACAAACAACTGAATCAAATTAGAAGTAATTATCCCCAAAAGAACAATTCTAGGATCCATACTAATGAAAGTGACCATTGGTTGTTATTTGGGTAATATTTTGATAGTGTTGATGTTATAAATGTCTGTTCCAATTCAATGAGTGTAGAAGGGGTCATGGGTTTAGGATTTTCTATTCATATATGACACAAATGTTATTACTTCACTGATCTAAGAGATATTGAGAGTGAAAAGGTTTACCTAAGAAATAACAAGGGCTATCAAATCATGGTTAAAAAAATAGTCTCTAAATAATTTCATTAATGGAAATTAAAATACATAGAGGTGGTTGTGTTGGTTCCTGATTTGAAGAAAAATCATTCTTCCCTAGGTGTCTTAGAAAAAATAGATATTCTTTTATGTCTGATTCATGGAGTCATAATATATCTAAGGGGTCGCGTTCTCTTACGAGAGGAATGCTCACTAATGGAATATATGTCTTAGATGGTATGAAATAATTAAATACAACTCTTTCACGCATGAAATATAACATAATGTTATTGAATAGGTGATTAGGACATTTTTTCTAAATGGATTAATGAAAATATAAAGCAAGGAATTTTAAATGAGGAAACCTTAGACAGTCTTCCCTATTGTGAAGACTAGGTTCTTGGTAAGTCCAAACATGATAATTTTAAGAGGTATATATATAAAGTAATGTCCCAATTAGAATATGCACAATTTAATTTTTGGGGTCCCTCTAGAACTACTTCACATTGTTGGGGCCACTACTATGTTCTCTTATAGATGAATATTCTCGGGAAGTGTGGATTTACATACTCATGCACACATTTGAAACCGTTAACAAATTAAAAATATCGATGTATAGTGTTGAATGAGTAACCAGAAGAAAACATAGAACCATTATAACCGATAATGGTCTTGAATATTTGCCTATCAAAACATAGTCTACTGTTTTTCTGATGGTATTCTTAGCCACATAAAATTTTTGGATACCCCACACTTTTTTTTCCTATAAGAGAGGATCTATAAGACATTTTTAGAAAAAATTAGGATCATTATATCATATACTATTATATTTAAGTCCATATAGGATTAATTTTATGCTACTAATATTTATATGATCAAGATATTCCCCTATAGTTTCATTTGATTCAAAACCCCTAACTTAATGTGGACTATTTCACCCCCAGATTATGTTATCATAGATTTTTTTATTGTAAAAACAATTCTCATATTTGGAATGTTAAACTAGTACCCAGGATTATGATGTGTATCCTTCTGGGATGTCGACATTGTCTCACAGTGTAAATTCCATAGGTTTATATTTATGGTTTTCTGAAATTTATTATTTGAATTGATGTTGTTTTCTATGAGGCTTTTTATTCTAAATAGAAGGCTTTTGATCTAGTCCAATATGATACTTCAAAACCTATAGGTGTTGAGGGTATATTAGAATCTAAAATGAATCATGATCCTAGGTTTATATCCTAAAAATCACCCGTACTATATCACATTAAAGAATAACATTTCAGGGAATTTGGTCCTGATTTTGAGGTTAAGAGAAATGACGACATGAGAGAATACCGATTCACTTGTAATAGGACTATAAGAATCACTAAGCCTCCACTTTTGACAACCCAGGCTGATGTTTCTCCCTTCGACTTTAATATTGGGTTTTACTAGGCAGTGATGAACCATATAGTTTCAAACAACATCTTAATTCTGGTGAATCATGATAGTGGATTTCTATAATGAGAGATGAAATAGATTCTCTTCATTAAAATAAATCCTAGATAATTGTTAACAAACATAAAAATTAGATAATTATAGATTTTAATTCAATTTTAAGAAGAAATAAGACAATATCAATGAACATAATATTATGTATAAATATATATGTTTTGAAAAAGGATTCTTACAACATGAAGGAATTGATTAAAATGATATATTTCACCTATTGTTAAGAACTATTCCATTAGATTATGGTTTGATATTTTTCCCATAATGATGTTCATGTTGAATAATTGGATGATTAAACTGTCTTCTTGCATGGTATATAAGATTAATAGATTTATATGATACCAGTTAATGGATTTTCATAATATTTTAATATTAATCAAGTAAAATTTTTCGGAAAATCCTTGTATGCAATTAAGAAATCATTTAGACAATGGTATAATGAATTTGATGATTTTGGGCTTAAAATGATTCTCATTGAAGTAAATTTGATGTGTATGTTTATTTTAAATCTTTCGAGATTGTTTAAGATATTTAATCTTATATGTTGATGATATGATTATAATTTAAAAATACACCAGGATATTACATCATATGGAAAACCAACTACATAATGCTTTGGAAATGAAATATTTAGAGGAGGAAAACTAAATCCATGGTATGGAATCACTAAGGATATCCATGTTAGGGTATTATTCATTTCCACATATTCTTATAAAAATAAGTTCTTAAAAGGGTATTTTATAGAATATTTGAAACCTATTATTGTTCCCTTAGGTTATAACTTCTTGTTTCCCTTCTCCGAATCCCCAAATAGTGATTCTATTAATGATTTTATTTGTAAAATACCTTATCTAAACATAGTAGTTGACCTTAAGTATTCAATGATATGCTCATATATAGATATTGCATTTTTTGTTTGTTCGATAAGATTTTTTGTGCGAAGTCATGTAATGAATCATTGGTATTCATTAAAATAGTTACTCATTTATGTGTCCATGTATTCTAATTTTAACGTATATTTTGGTTAAAATGTTTCATATGGCCAAGATTTTATCCACTTTGTTGATTATAGTAATGCTAAAAATATATACACTATTATTAATATCATTGTTTATGTATTATTTTTATGTTTTTTCTTGTTTCATTGAAATGTAAATTGAAATACTTTGTTTCCAATTACATTACCAAGGACGAATACATAGAATTATCTATTTCAATCAAAGAATAAATTTGGTTAAAGGATTGGATAATGAATTGTATGTATCTTCTAGTAATATATATGTATTTTGTGATAGTAATTATATATTCCATCTTTTAAAAAATTATGTTTTCTTTGGAAGATCAATGCACATAGAAATTTTATTTCATTTTGATAGGGTTTTAATTGAAAGTGGGATGGTGTGTTTCACTAAGATACATACTATAGAGAATCCATCTGATAGTATGACTATTGCTATTAAATTTCCCCAGATTATTCATTTTTCAGAGCTTATGATTGTATTCCCATTTCAAAGACCTGGGTGGTGAGAACACCATTCTTTTAAAAAAATTACAAAGGTGTAGAATTTGGAAATACGACAAGCATGTATTTATTTGTTTGTTATCAAATAAAATTTTCCCCATTCATGGTCTAAATTTTTATTGGGATTTAATTATTTAATTGTATTTTATCCCTTGTGAAAATGTTATTTTACATTTATTACTAGAATTTATGCCAAGAAATAAATCTTGTTTACATTTCTTATTTTTCAATTTTGATTTCATGTTTTTTCCTTACCTCGTAGATGGATCCCACATAAAGGTAACTTGTGTAAAGGTTACATTCCTATTGCATGAGGGTAATGAATTGGATCTTAATTTACATAAGGGTAAGACATGGATGCATAATGGTAATTCTTACTCATGTATGGGTACTCCTTGTATTGTGTAATCATACTCATGATACGCTTAAGGGAACTCTGTATCTTGTATATTTTCACTCCCTAGATTGCATAAGGGTACTACCTTAGCTCACATAAGGCTAACCTGGGACATATAAGGGTACTTCCATTCTCAAATAAGGGTAACTGAGCTCATGTAAGGGTATTGTATGGATCAATTAAGGGTAACATACCACATATAAGGGTAACCTTGGAACACATTATGATAAACTGATTTGTGATATATTATTGTGGTGAATCACCTACTAATGAATAGACGTATCATCCAACTATTTATTACATAGTGGTCATCAATGTGGTCATTAACCTTCTTTCACCACCTGGATCTCTATTTCTTCTCCTGCCTTTATGATTTCACTTCGGTCTCCTCCTCGATCATTCAGTGTGTTTCTTCACTAGTTCAAGAGAGTAGATTGATAGGGAATATCTTATTTCTAGTAGAAACAGAACAAGTTTATCCCAAAGGTGATGTTCTACAAGATTACCATAATATACTAACTAATATTGTCTTTATCACTACCAAACTAGTCTAGGGTCATTATAGAGAGTTTTGGATATTTGATTCCTTCATTATGATATTTTCTTGCATGAAGGAATACATCAACATCCTTAACACCATTTGAGCTTCTTCTAGGTATTGGTATTAGAACCTAGAATTATTAGAATATTATCCCAATTTATTGTTTTCATTTCATTCCATGTTTTTGATGTTTTAACCTTTTATAAATGTGCATATCATGAAACATCCAGGAATTTGAATTTCACGTTCCATATGTTAGATTACTACACTTCCATATGGTCTAGCAAGAATTAATCCTAAATAGTTTCTTTGTTTCTTTATTAATTTTATGTCTTACAATCATGTGAATTTCTTTCTTTAGTAATGATTATTTTCTAGTTTTTTTCTTTCTTTTCACACAAATCCATAGTGGGATGATGTATATCATATCCCTATGTTCTTTATTTCATTATTGAGAATATTTGTCTTGTATCCATCTTATCTTTTTATTTTTTATCAAACTTCCAAAAAAATTGTAAATAGAGTACCTATATTAGTGGATTATTATTTTCTTATAAGGAATACCACATCAATGAATCCAATAACAACTTTTCAAGTTAGAAAAAAATGTGTCAGTGGATTAGATTTTCACATGTTCCTATCATGATAGAATATGTGAATGTCAGTCATCCTTTAACTTTTATTATCTATTTCATTGGTTTTCTATCCATTTTTAATTTTCATGTTTCTATATTCCAACCTATATTATACCCTTAATAATCTATAGAGGGTTTTTAATAAGGTAAATCTGAATGAAAATATATTGATCCCATGAATAATTTATACGTTAGGTTATATATATTTTTTTTTATTTGTGAGGAACAACATTGGTGCAACCATATCATCCAAACTATTTACCACAACAACATTTTTCATTCCTGGGAAATGATATTGAGGAAATAGAGTCTAAAATTGGTGGTGTGAAGGTAATTCTGTAGATATATGAATCTCACCAAAATCACATTTTCCATTTATAAATTATTTCAATGGTGTTAATTATGAATCAATGCACAAATAATTCTTGTCTATTATACCCCACCATCTCGGTGTTTATATGTTTTCAAGTTCCATAATTTCCATCTTGCTAAAGAAGAATGATAATATTGCAATAACATTGGATTTAAATTTTACCCTTTTGAAAAGAAAAATTGGTTTTATCGAATGACAATCTATTTCAAAAATTACATCCCGACTCTATTTCATAATAATATTGTAACGTATCTACAATTGACTTCAAACTAACATCTTGCATTAAATCCTCACTCAAAACATCATGCTCCTCCCAACCAGGTTTCAAAATTTTAATTTACTTATAATATCATACCCATGTCACCCATGATAGAGAATCAATGAAACTATTCCTTTTCCCATGCTTGTAAATCATAATAAAATCACATCTCTATAACATATAATACAAGTAATGATGTTCAATTGAATCTACTATTTGACTAAGAAAATTCACATAAGGCTCTAATTATCGGGGTATACCATAAACTTCCATCCCATTTATTCATAATTATAAAATTATAACCAATATATTTATTAAAGACATATATGTATAATTTAAATTATAATTAAACATATATAGATATAAATTGAAAAATTATTTTTAATCTTAATTTCATAAGTATTTAAATATATATATGTCTCTATCTATGTATATATTCATTAAAAAAATATATTTATAAATAAATATATTCAAAATGTGATCATAAATATATATTTATCCTTTAGAAAATATATTCTGTAATTTTATAATTATCAAAACAAATATAAATTAAATTAGTTATATACAATTATAATTATATATAATATATTTAAAGAAGTAAATAATTATATATAACTAAATATTTATATTTTTAAATATAATAAATACAATTATTAATTATTTAAATATATTTATAGTGATTTTAAGTTTTTATGACAAGATGGAGCTTCATATATATACGAAAAGAATGAATACACCAAGTATATAGAGTACTATAGTATATCTAGACAACATTATGGTAAACAATGAACATATATTCATGAGAAGAACGTATGCATCAATTGACACATTCATTTGGAAGCATAAATTTATTTAAATATATATATAATATGTTTTGGTATATATATTTATATACAAATTAAAAATTATATATATATAATATTATAAACATATAGTATAATAAATATACAATAAATATATCAATAAAATTAAGAAACATAATAAAAAAATAAAACATAAACAAAATAAAAATAATAAACATGCATTTTTTATTAAATGTATAAATATAAAAATTAATATTGAATATAATTAAAATATTTTTACATAAATTAATAATATTTTAAATTAAAAAATTTTATCAGCGCTTATATTAGAGCAGGTAAAGGGTAGATTTATCAGTGCTAATATTAGTGCTGATAAAAGGTAGATTTATCAACAGTTTTTTATTGTTCGGATAAAAGTCTGCCTTTTATCAGTGATTTTTTATTATGGCTTATAAATCAATAGAGCTTCCCTTTCCCGCATTTGTGGTAGTGGATGAGTGTGATGGGTGTGGGAAGGTGATGTCTTGTTAGTGGAGTGGTGATGACTTGGAGACTTGGTGATGTTGTAATATGTGATTACGAGATGCTTCCTCTAGTCTATTGGAATTCACAATGGTAAAATAGGTATATACATCGATCAGTACAACACCAGGGGAAACCAACGACTAGCACATGAGGTTGTAAATTGTTCAACTTATTAAGGGATTTCATCGAACAACATGTGAGCATTCTTGTAATGTCTCTAAATTTAATGGAATTTTTTTACAAAAAAATAAATGGGATTTTTTTTTTCAAGACCATGAAATTTGACGGCACAAGATTCCGAGGTCCGAAGAGGCCTGGATGGAATTTTGATCTTATTTAATATAGGTTTAGTAAACGTGCGAATGGGATTTTCTATCTTTTGAACCATATCTCGGATCAAAATATGAGGACACCGTTAAATTAAGAATGCATGGATTCTCTTATAAATGACTTAACATTGGCTGGAAATGGATGAGTGGAAAAGTTATATTTCAGATTTATCAAGATAAATAATAAAATTATTTTAAAAAATTATTTTATATTATTTCAATCTTTTGGGTGGTGGGTGGTGATTATGTGGGGTACCGATAAGGCAGTGACGATTCACATCAATGTGGTTCATTAATGGCTCATTAAACTCGCAGTGTAAGGACTCTTTAATGATGCGTAACAACGACATGGTTTTTTAATTAAAACATTGTAAAAATGCGACGTCACATTATAATGGGAACAATGTGACAAGATCCTTTTTATAGTTCAACACACTGGGGAAATATGGATACAAAATATGGAGGATTCTCTGGCAAACAAATTATGGAATTCTACCACATTGATAGAAAACAAACTTTGGTGGAACATCATTATCTTCGATGCATTTCGAATATCGGATTAGGGAAGCGACGTCGACATCTTAAATACCTTAATGACGAATGTCACTGCATCAGAAATCATAAGAGGTAGGGTTTTTTGTTAATGATCTCCCTCCGTCTCTATTCTATTTGAATGATGGAAGCTGATCAACCCACAAACAGGTTGATCCGAAAGTCACTCTTTTATGAAGGTGGGTATTTTTGGGGGATCAACAATGAGATTGATTTATTTTGGATTGTACTACACTCCCTGAAATCATCCCAGTTTTTATCCTCTCACACGGAGGGTGAGGGATGACACGAACAAGGCCCGATCCCCTCCGTATGTTCATTCCATATGATCAGCTCTTTGAAATTGACGTTAAGGAAGATCTCTATCCATTACAGTGAAGTGGGAATTCCATGTAGACCGTAGGCATAAACGGTGAAAAAAGCAAGCCGACAATGTGCATATGATGGCCTAGTGAGGCTATGGGCGGCATGTGGTGGTGCCAGTAGCACCACACAGAGGCGTCAACACTTACCAAGTGGAGAAGAGATGGGTTTTCAGCCAGGATAGTGGCCAGAGGAGGAGGTGCACCCCGCAGTGCGCCTGGGAGGTGGAAGCTGCTTTCGCAAACCTGGAGTCCGATGGTGCCAACATGAAACAACATTGAGAAGTCAACTGCCATGTGAGATGACCTGGTGGATACATCCAGTGGTCCTGACAGCATGTGCAGGTGTTGAACGTGGCTATTCCATGTCCGGGGAGAATGGGGTCAGCCCACAACGACGGGCCAGGGTGAGCCTTGAGGTTCGCGCCGCCAGGCGGCCCAGACCGATCAGGTCGGACTAGCAGGCTCAGTTAACCTGGGTGGGGTCAGACCCAGGTTGGTTTGGGTCGGTCCGACTGGGTTGGACCAGTAGCAGACCCTTTTCAACCCAGTTATGCATAAAAGGCCTTATCTCCTAAATGAGACGTCCATTTGACGAAGTGTCTACGGTGCTGCAATCCATGGGATGAGGTGGTCCTTTTGATATACTATAATTGAGTTTTTTAGAAAGTTGAAGTATGTTCAGGTTGGATCAAACATGAATCCAACTGGGACATCAGTACTAAAATTATTATAACTTACAGACCAGCCAGCTGATTTACGCTCCATCTCCCATGTTGGAACCCTTATGACATGGCGGTCCTTTAGGTCACTTACTTATAGATCATTGTGGAAGTTTAGGTACGAACGATAGCCTGAGGATTAGAACAAGGGTGTTTATTTTAGTGAGATTTAGGACAACTACCCCCTTGAATACTCAAGGCACAGGTATACCTTACACCTCTACTCTAGTAAAGTCGAGACTCTCCACATCATGGGTGCATGTTTTTTTTCCTCTGAGCAGTTTCTTCTATATTTGGAGTCATTACTCACCTATTGGACAAGGACTCTGGTCCTCCATACATAACTCAAATATATTCAGGTACTCCCCTACAGGGTAGGGTTCGGGTCCTCTATGTTAGGAGTAGGTACTCCCCTGTCGACCTAGGGTGTGGGTCCTCACGTTGTTCAACGGTAGAGTCGTTACTCCCCTAACATACTAGGGTGTGGGTCCCCCACATCAAAATCTGTGACAGAGTCGATACTCCCCTAATGTACTAGGTTATGGTTCCCCCAAAATAGATTATATGATAGAGTCAGTTACTCCCCTTCTTCACCAGGGCACCGGTCCTCTAGTCACCGAGTTATACACTTCTTCCGATTCAGGGTGCTGGTCCTCCTTAAACCTTGTTCCAGCAAAGTCAATACTCCCCTACCATGAAAGGGTGTGGTACCTCTATCATGGGGTCTATACTCCCCTAATGTAATAGGTTGTAGGGTCGCCCATAGTGAAAAAACCACCAGAGGGTACTCCCCTACAGGGTAGGGTACAAGTCCTCACTTATGGAGTAGTACTCCCCCATATCTAAGTAGAGATGGGGATATGGTTCTGTAACAACCCGAGATTTTATGAAAATTATTCTTTTTAATTTCATTAATGTCTTGTTTTGTATGCTACCCCAAAAATATCGTGTTCCATATGCAACATCTTATTAGCTTGCAGTATACACAACACTATTATTGGCTCGTGTTACACACAATTTCAAGTTCATTTTGTAGAAATTATTCTACGTAACATTAAGTATAGATTTTTTTTCATTTATAAATGAAATAAGTTTTGATTATTTTGTACGCAACACAAAATAGAGCTCTCACTACACGTAGCCCTAACTTGGAAAATAATTAAGACCTTCCTCGATAGCGTGTGTAGTACGCAATACCGAGTTTCCCTAAACGAGATATTATTATAATATTATTATGAACTAGCCGTCATGAATAGTAATACCCAATTTTTTAATTTTATAAATTTTATCTTTCAAAATAGAATTCATTTTTGGATTTGGAATATCCAAAGTATCCTAGGGTGAATTTTTGGAATTTTTCAGAAAACTTTCAATTTTTTATGAATAGTGAAAACACTGGGTAACTATTTAAAAACCGACTTTTTAATTAAATAATTATTTATTTAAATTTATTTTAAGTAACAATTGATACATAATACCAATATATGTTCAATGTAATTCATTACAGTGATTTTATAATAATTTTAGACATATAAAAGTTTAATTGAACTTTTCACCGTCTTTTACCCACCACCAAGGAGAATTTTAAAATTTACCTAAAACATAATATTACTGCTTCTGTGAGTATAATTTCAAAACTCTAAGATAAATGGTTAATATGAAGGAGTAAAATGTGTTTCAATAAGATAAAAATAAGTTTAGGTGAATAGTAACTTTTTACTTTTATTTACCACGGTTATAAGTAAATAGGGTAATTAAGGGTAAAAATGATATTATTATTACCCTATAATATGACCTAATTCTATTGGATAAAATTAATTCGACCAAAAACAACATTAGGAATAAAATATTACCCTTTTGGTCCACTTGGATTAGATTAGGACATTTATTATTATTTAATTCAAAGGAGAGTTAAAAGAGTTAAAATCAATATTTAATATATAAAAAAAATTTAATATGAGTTATACATAGGATAAATTCGACTATAAATATTCATTATAATTATAAAAAGATTTAATACATAATGGTATTTTATTTATAATTTTTAGACATTAAATAATTTAATTTATTTAAGTCCCAATGTTGATGCAGTTATTACCTTATTAATAAAATATTTACATAACTGATGTTTTAAATACCCAAATAAATGTAATTTGAGTTTTTTTGTGAATTAAACTAATTTTAAAGGTTAACATGACATGTTATTATTGATTCAATTAACTTTTTTAGAACTAATCATGCTGTTATGATTTTCCCAAAAATCAATTACAAAATAGGGTTAAAAATGACATAAAATAGTTTTTAAAACAAATATTATATTATTAATTGATATTATATTCCTAAAAATATAAGGATCAGAAAAATGAATTATATAAGGTTGTATATATTAATAATGAACCACTTATGGTTCTTATAGCTTTTTATAGTAAGTTTACTAACCACATAGTGTAAGAAAACAAGAAGACACGGTAAAAGTTAGATTATTTAACTTAGAGTTAAATCTAAATGATAAGGTTAAAATAGTAACATAAACATGTCTAAAACCTATAGGTTGAGAGGATTTAGACCCATCCGCACTTTATCTTCGATATAAATAAATTTGGAGCTATTATAAACCGAATATAACTTTATTATAAAATAATATTTTATGTTTTTTCTAAGGTGCCCCTCTCCTCCCTTATAAAAGGGAACCACCTCCCTCTTCTCTTTACACAATTTTGAGCCATAAAGCTCGCCCAACCCTTCCCCATTTCCCTTATCAAATTCCCTAGGAACATTATAGATGTTCTGGTATCCTAAAAAGACCAACTCTAGTGCCTTAAGAGGAACCTTAAAGGAGGTGTGTCGAAGAAGAGGTAATCTCTTCTACCGAATCATTCAAGTTTCTTTCTCCTTAAACTTCATTTCCATTAGTTGTTTCATTATAAAGTAACAACATCAGTATCACTAATATAATTATATGTTATTATATATATAATACAACCCCATTTCACCGTATATCCATTCTACGGAAAATGAAATCACTGCACATGCGTACGAACGAAATACCATCTCCACGTCGTGGTGTAATCTGTTTTTCCACCGCCACCATACATGGATGGGTATAATGGTGTAATGAGTAACTATATATGGTTATTATAAAATCATACCGATTCTGAAATATTATATCAATCCACTCCAATTCCATTCAATAATTATTGGAATGATATCATCGCTCGTGTGTACGTATGGATTATCGTCTCCACGACGCGATGAGATTCATTCTCCATATTAACCATTCATGAATGATTATAAAGTATATATAATGAACAATTATGAAATATATGACAGAATTAATCTACTGTATTTGTTTTTATATATATGTGTGTCATCTACTTACTTCCATTCAAGTCAATATGGAAAGGATAACAGCGTTCATGCGTACGTACGACCTACCGTCACCAAGAATGGTGTATTTCAATTCATTTATCTATCTATTATGTATATATATATATACTAAATATATATGATATATAAATCATGATTTAATTATATAATTAAGTAAATAATGATATAAGTAATAATAATATCAATAACATCAAGTCTAAATACGTACGATAAATAAAACAATTTTCCCCAAAACACTGCTTTAACATGGAATTTACAAAAGAACGGGTAATATAAAGTAATAAGTGAACCATATATGATATCATAATAATTAATAAGATTTTTTTAATAAGACAATGACATTATTTAAATCATTATACAAGATGTTCGGATACATACGAAGCATATCGGACCAAAGGTAAGTGATAAATTTTCCAATCTCGTTTTTATCCACGATTGTTTATTCGTAAGTATTTACTGGGGTTATATTTATCATCCATGTACCTGTTTTATAAAAATGGTTTCATGTATTTTTAATGTCCTTTTTACACATTTTTTAATTTTACTACATGGCATGTAAGGAATCTTTATTTTGTTTACATTACGAGGTACTTTTTTTGACTTTTTCAGCAAAATTATGTGAAGAATGGTTTTTTAACTTATACGGAATGAACTAATTTTTGCAGTTTCATAATGCGTTATTTTCATGAATCATACACTACAAGATTTTATGACTATTTTCAAAAAATACATTTCTTTTAAAATTTAATGTCATTTTGTGAAAAGAAAATGATTTTGAGGAAGAAAGGATATTTTCATCATGAATTCATTTCAAGTGTTTTATCAAAACCATTTTCCATATAAAATGTCATTATTTCATATGTGTATGTTACAAGAATAATGTCTCTATGATTTACATGGTTTCACTTTTCTTATGTGGAAATGATATCCATTTTTTATATGGATTATGTTTTGATGGGATGATGTTTTTGAAACCCGTTTTATTCTTTCGGTAATGATGAATGATTTATGTTCATGTTGTGGAACACGTAAGAATGATTTCATTATGAGATGGGTGAGACCTATATCTCCCAAAAATTCAATGGTTAAATATTTATATGTCATGAGATTGACAAGGCTTGAATGAAAAGTTAATCCAGTTCAGTGATACAGGACTAGAATGAGGTGTGAACTCGGTTCAGTAAGGGACATTGTCCACTAAGATGGTCTTGGCAGCAATGTCTTGGCTACTATGGAAATCATATCATGTGATTAATAATTTTCGGCAATTAAAAGTTTTATTTCCAATCTATTTTATCATGATTTATGTTCCATTATGATCTATGTCTTATGTAATGCCATATTTTATGTCATTGCTCAATATTTTGATGATTAAATATTATGTTCATGTTTTGAAGTTCAAAAGTATGTGGTTTGTTTTATTTTATCCATTATAATCCTTAATGAGCATTTTAGAACACCCTTTATATGTTTTCTTTTCACCAGGATATAAAGAAAGGTTTTAGGTAAGAAAAAATGGAAGATCATTAGGGGAGATGTTGAAGATCTTTCACCAAAATTAGAAGATTATGTTCCAAGTTTCCAAAGACACTAAACTATTACGGTCCCTGTGTGTCTGGTTTTGTTATATATTATGTATTCCACAATAAGTAATGTAATGTCCATTTATGTCAGGGTATGGGTCTCTAAAATTGGTATCTGCATCAAAGGTGGTAGGAATGAATCCAATCCATGGGAACTCTCACATGTGAGCATTGGACGAAGCATGGCTCTCCGCCCAAGGGCTTAATGAGGAAATGGCTGCCATTGGGGATGGTGGTGTGTCCTACCTAGGGGGTGTAGCCACCAATGGAGTGCCCTGATACGTATCAATTATAGTCCACTTCAAGTAATTCTCGACCGCTACAGTTGGTATCAGAGAAATGTTTTAGTTAACCATTGGAAACAAGGATGCGAAAACATTAGTGAAATCCCTAGAGATATTTCTAAGGTATGTCTAGGGATGTCTCTAAGGTTAGTTATAAGTATAGGTTTTAGTGATAGAATTATGATAATGATCATGAATAACCTAGGATTAGACCTCTGATGTTAGTGATTGAAATTACTCCCCTTGATTATGTTGTTTTCCAAGAATGATTTTTTCCTCTCACACTATTCTTTTTGGGTTTTAGAAAATGGCTGGAAACTAGAAGATTCATGTTAATGGAGAATATGATGGACAATGGAATGATATTCATCATGATCAAGCAAATGAAATGGGATTTGGAAGGCAAAACATCGTTATTATTCTTAATCTACAATCTCATAATATAATCAAAAATCTCAACATTGGTACATTTCCTGACTCATTTAATAAGAGAAAGAAGGAGTTTCATGATGATCATAGAGGAAAGAAAGTTCAATTTTCCTCATGTGAATCATGTGGGAAGAGACATCATGGAGAATGTTTCAAAGGAACTAGAAGATGATTTGGGTGTGGAAAAGAAGGACAAAAACCCAGTAATTACAAAAGAAAAGGATCAGTTTACACCATGGACAAGGATAATGGAATTTCTAAGACATCAACAATGGTTAAATGTATTAAATGAGGAATGTACGGGAATTATGCAAACCAATTCTATAAGTGAAAGTCTCATGAAGAGAATCTGCATGGTCTTATGAGTATTATTTATGTTGATGATGATTAAGAGACTACAAATGATATGTTAGATGAAAGAATTGATGAATCTCGATCAATGGTTTAAGAAGGTAGTGGAATGATTTATGTTTATCAAGAGTTATTTTGTATAGTTAATGGTACTATGGAATAAAGACACATCAAAATATTGTTACACTATTTTTTCCTAAATTATTGGAAAGTATATGTTGAATGTTACCGGTAGCCATGAAAAGTGATTCAAATATCCTGTAAAGCATATGATATGCACATAATGAATGGATAAAGATAAAATAATATGTTTGATAGTAGTCATGAGCTCATGATTGATATAAGGAATAAGTGATATCATGGTTTGAGTATATAGAATTTTTGGGAATTTAGTATGTGAAAAGTGTTAACTTTTTACTAAATTCATGCATTTACTATGGTTCAATGGGTATTTATTTTTTGAGAGAAT
Source organism: Viscum album (assembly GCA_963277665.1). NCBI lineage: Eukaryota > Viridiplantae > Streptophyta > Magnoliopsida > Santalales > Viscaceae > Viscum > Viscum album. The sequence continues at coordinate 1,962,261,563 of OY728156.1, read as the reverse complement.
ACATAATTAATGTATTCACATGTTTGGAATGTGACCAAAAAGTTATATCATATGATATATGTGGGATAAATGATGGAATTCATGTTCTTGTTATGTGACCTTTCAAGTAATTGTTTTCTTTATACTATGAGCTTGGACCGACGTACTTTGGATAATCGTAAATATTGGAATTAATTAAGTTAAACATAAGATAGTATTGTTTAAGGATAAATTTTTTTCGATATTAATGCAAGAATGTTATAATAATATAGTTTTAGAAAAAGGGACAATAGACAGGATGGGAAATAACCTGTTGCATTGGACAAGGCTTTGAGAATTGAACCCACAACTAAAGTTCGACAGGCCTTTATCGCCTACCACTGGCATACAGGAAGTCCCGGGTTAGTAGAAACTTTTTTTATTTTGTTAAGCGGTATGATAGATGATGTATAAGTTCATTTTTGAAATAATATATGATTAACCTCACCATATATAGACTTATGTATATTTGATAACTATTGCAACCATTTTGTTTGAAACAGATGGAATGACCCATCATTCTATCACATGATCTGCTAACACTTCACGAATAACAAATTAAACTTCATTTATTTAAAAGATGAAGTGGAAATTGTTCAAGTCATGAACAACGGTGAGAATGTACCAAAATTATGTAAGTATTTCTTTTAATTAATCAACTTTAGGGAATTGTTCTTGAAAACCAATAATGTTGTCCTAGTGCCCTCATATCCGATGAATCAGATGATACCTTAGATCATCACAAATTTATGGATTTGTGATTATTGTATTTTTTATAGCCATGTTCTCTACCACTCTCCATCAGCACATGATGGTTATATTTCTCCTCGATATCCATATTTTCACCTATTTTCTAATATGTGGAAACCCAATGATTAGTTAATTTGGGTAACTATTATGTTTCATACTTTAGTTTTTAATGTTATGTTTTGTTATTCATTTTTACGTAGTGGGTTTCTATTAAAAAAACATTCAAGTAGAAAACCAATTATAACCCCAATGAATTTTGAGGGAGAAATTCATTTTATGGGGGGTAGAATGTAACAACACGAGATTTTATGAGAATTATTCTTTTTAATTTCATTGATGTATTTTGTTGTATGCTACACAAAAATTAGCTTGTTCTATACTGAACACTGTATTAGCTTGTAGTATACGCAAAACTATTCTTCGCTCATGTTACACACAATTTCAAGTTCATTTTTTGGAAGTTATTCTATGCAACAGTATGTATAGATTTGGTTTAATGTATAAATGAAATAAGATTTGATTATTTTATAAGAAACACCAAACAGAGCTTTCACTACACGCAGCCCTGACTTGTCTTACAATCAAGACCTTCCTCGATAGCGTGTGTAGTACGCAATACCGAGTTTCCCTAAACGAGATACTATTATATTATTATTATGAACTAGCCATTATGAATATTAACACCAAATTTTGAATTTTATAAATTTTATCTTTTAAAATGGACTTCATTTTTGGATTCGGAATATCGAAATTAGGCTAGTGCGAAGTTTTTGGTATTTTTCTGAAAACTATCAATTTTTGATAAATAGTGAAAACACTGGGTTACTATTTAAAAAATGACTTTTTATTTAAATAAATATTTATTTAAATTTATTTTAGGTCAAAATTGATACATAATACTTATATAAGTTCAATGTAATTCATTGGAGTCATTTTATAATAATTTTAGATATATAAATGTTTTATTGAACTTTTCACCGTCTTTTACCCACCTCCTATGAGAATTTGAAAATTTACCTAAAACATAATTTTATCACTTCTGTGAGAGGAATTTTGAAAATCCGAGATACAAGGTTAATATCTAGGAGTAATATGTGGTTCAATAAGATAAAAATAATTTTTTGTGAATAGTAACTTTTTTACTTTTATTTACCACGGTTAAAAGTAAATAAGGAAATTAAAGATAAAAATGATATTATTATTACCCTAACAAATGTCCTTATTCTATTGGATAAGTGTAATTCGACCAAAAACTACCTTAGAAATAAAATATTACCCTTTAGGTCCACATGGATTAGATTAGGACATTTATTATTATTTAATTAAAAAGAGAGTTGAAAGAGTTAAAATCATAGTTTAATAATTAAATCATTTTTAATATAGAGTTATACATATGATAAATTCAACTATAATTATTCATTAGAAATATAAATATATTTCATACATAGTGGTATTTTATTTATAATTTTAGACATTATATAATTTAATTTATTTAAGGCAAAATGATGATGCAATAATTACCTTATTAATGAAATATAAACATAATTGATGTTATAAATACCCAAATAAATTTAATTTTAGACATTTTATGAATTACACTAATTTTTTTAGTTAATATGACATGTTAATAGTGATTCAATTAACATTTTTAGAACTAATCATGTTGTTATTATTTTCACAAAAATCAATTACCAAATAGTGTCAAAATTGACATACAATGGTTTTTAAAATAAATATTATATTATTAATTGTTATTATATTCATAAAAATCTAAGGTTCGAAAAAATGACTTATATAATGTTATATATATTAATAATGAACCACTTGGAGTTCTTTTGGCTTGTTATAGTATGTTTATAAACCATATAATGTAAGAAAACAAGAAGACACGGTAAAAGTTAAATTATTTAACTTAGAGTTAAATCTAAATGATAAGGTCAAAATAGAAACCTAAACTTGTCTAAAACCTATTAGTTGAAATTATTTCGACCCGTACCCTCTTTATCTTTGAAATAAATTAATTTTGAGCTAATATAAACCGAATATGACTTTATTATAAAATAATATTTTATGTTTTTCCTAAGGTGCCCCTCTCCTCCCTTATAAAAGGTAACATCCTCCATCTTCTCTTTAAACAATTTTGAGACTTCATTCTCGGCCAACCACTACCCATTTCCCTTATAAACTTCCCTAGAAACATTACAGAGGTTCTGGTCTCCTCAAAATACCATCTCTAGTGCCTTAAGAGGAAGCTTAAAAGAGGTTCGTCGTAGAAGAGGTAATCTCTTCTACCGAATCATTCAATTTTCTTTCTTCTTAATCTTCATCATATTTATTTGTTTAATTATAAAGTAATAACATAAGTATCAGTAATATACGAATATGTTATTATAAATATGAAACAAACTCATTTCACGATCTATCCATCCTACGGAAAAGGAAATCACCGCACAAGTGTACGAACGAAATACCGTCTCCACGCCGTGGTGTAATCTGTTTTTTCCACCACCACCTTACTTGGATGGGTATAATGGTGTGACGAATAACTATATATGGTTAGTATATCATAATACTGATTCGGAAATTTAATATCAATCCACTACAATTCCATACAATAATTATGTGAACGATATCATCGCTTGTGCGTACGTATGGATTACCGTCTCCACGACGCGATGAGATTTATTATCCTTGTTAACCATTAAATAATGATTATAATGTTTATATAATGAACAATAATAAAATATATTACTTAATTAAGCTACTGTATTTATTTTTATATATATGTGTGTCATCTACTTACTTTCATTCAGGTCAATAATGAAATGAAAATAGTGTTCATGCGTACGTACGGCCTACCGTCTCCATGAACGGTGTATTTCATTTAATTTATCTATATATTATGTATATATATATATACTAAATATATATAATATATAAATATTGTTTTAAATTCTGGAATTATGTAAATAATTATATAGGTAATAATACTATCAAGAACAACAAGTCCAAACACGTACGATAAATAAAATGATTTTACCCAAAACGTTGCTTTAACAAGGAATTTCCAAAAAAACAGGTTATATAAAGTCATAAGTGAACCATATATGATATCATAATAATGAATATGATTCTGTAATAAGTCAATGACATTATTTAAATCATTATACAGGATGTTCAAATACGTATGATGCATATCGGACCAAAGGTAAGGGATAACATTTCCCATCTTGTTTTTATCCGAGATTGTTTATTCGTATGTATTTACCGGGGTTATATTTATCATCCATTTCCCTGTTTTCTAAAAATGGTTTCATGTATGTTTAATGTCCTTTTTACAAGTTTTTTTTCTTTTACTACATAGTATGTATGGAATCTTTCTTTTGTTTAAGTTACGAGGTACTTTTTTTTACTTTTCCAGCAAAAGTACGAGAAGAATGTTTTTTAACTTATACGGCATGAATGGATTTTTATAGTTTCATAATGCCTTATTTTCATGAAGATTACGCTACAAGATTTAATGAAAATTTTCAACAAAATCCTTTTCTTTTAAAATTTAATGTCATTTTTTGAAAATAAAATGATTTTGATGAAGAAAGTATATTTTCCTCACGAATTCATTTCAAGTGTTTTATCAAAACCATTTTCCATATAAGATGGAATTATTTCCTATGTGTATGTTCCAAGTATAATGTCTCTATGATTTACATGTTTTCACTTTTCTTATGTTGAAATGATATCCATTTTTTTATATATGGAGTATGTTATGATGGGATGATGTTTATGAAACCCATTTTATTCTTTGGGTAATGATGAATGATTTATGTTCATGTTGTGCCACATGTAAGAATGATTTCATTATGAGATGGGTGGGACCTATATCTCCCACCAATGCATTTGTTAAAGATTTATATCTCCTGAGATAGACATGGATGGAACTACATGTCAATCAAGTTCAGTGAAACTGGACTGGAACGAGGAGTGAACTTGGTTCAGTAAGGGACTTTGTCTACTAAGATGGTCTTAGCAGTAATTCCTTGGCTACTATAGAAATCATATCATGTGCTTAATTTTTTTCCACAATTACAAGTTTTATTTCCAAGTTATTTTATCATGATTTATGTTCCATTATGATCTATTCCTTACGTACTGCAATGTTTTATATCATTGCTCAAGATTTTTATGTTCAAATATTATGTTTATGTTTTGAATTTCAGATGTATATGGTTTGTTTTATTTTTTCCATGCTTACCCTTCCTGAGAATTTGAGCTCACCCTTTATATGTTTTCTTTTCCCCATGATATAAAGAATTATTTTAGTTAAGAAAAAAGGGAAGATCATTAGAGGAGATGTTGATGATCTTTCACCAAGATTTGAAGATTATGTTCCAAGTTTCCAAAGACACTAAACTGTACGGTCCTTGTATGTCTATTTTTGTTATGTATTAAGTATTCCGCAAAAAGTAATGTAATGTCCATGTATGTCAGGATATGGGTCTCTACAGGTTAGTCATGGGATGTATATATCCGTAGACTATAGGACTTAGTTACTATTAGTGGGCCCCACGACATTATGTAATCCATACCAGGGTAGAAGTTATTGCTCCCTCGACGGACTGAGGTGCGGGAAACTTCTTACTAGAGCGACTGAGATATTTCGGATTATACTAGGGAAGTGTTCTCCTAACTGAACGCAATGTCGATTAGTGGGACTCATCACTTGGTTTCCCTTGGCATTACCTCGGGTGCAAGACTATGAAAGAGAGTCCTCTAGTGTCGGGTACTAGAGGCAGTTCTAGCAGAATGTTCCTGATGAAGCATGTCCTTTCGGATGTACCATTATAAATAGTTGAGTTGTACCTAATAGATTACATAACTCAGATGGGTTCCATAAGGGATGGCCAGTTCACGGAGTGTGTAATCATGATCCTTGAGTTACGATTTGAGCCTTATTTGGAAATCATGGTAATGTATTTGAGGTCGGAACCTTATGTTTCATTGTGTCCTAGATTATTATATATGTATGACCAAGGTATATGTAAGGGCATGTACCAGAGTAGATCCTACAATGCAAAATATTTGTGGTTTAAAACATGGTTTTGGATTTGTGGTTTACATAGTGGTTTTGGCTTTGTGGTTTACTTTGTGTTATTTGGCCTTATTATTTAATTTGTGGTTGTGGATTTGTGGTTTAATTTTTGGTTGTCTTGTGTTTTTTTATGTTGTTTATTTTTGATCGACCATCGAGGTTCTCGGGGTCCCCTACTGAGTAGTGAGTTACTCACCCCTGCACAGGCTACTCCTGCATGTGTTGTGTGGGGTGCAGAAATTCAACGTTTCGATAATGGCACTTAGGGAGATGGGACTGACAGGTGTTACAATTGTGTACATGGTGTACAAGGAAAAATTGTAGCCTAGTAGGACTAGGAATACATGAAATAATACTTCGTCTTCTAGTAGCATCACTACTCTAGTGATTAGGTGGGATTTTTTTCACAGATGTCCATTAGTGCTCTCTTTTTACCATGTTGTTTCCAGTTCTTTTGTTGGGATTGTATACTAGCCTGGTTTTACCACTCAGTGATTTACATGCTGTTGTACTCTGGTTTCCAAATACTTATTGTTCACCTTTCATGTTTTTGGATTTGTTTTGTGAGTGCACGTGTGTATAGATATCCTAGAAAATGTCACCTACATGCAGGTTGACACCTTCGATTCTTTTCGCCAACCCCTGGCCTTCATGAGGTGGGATCGGGGTATTTCATGGTATGGGCCCCATGGGATGGTTCGTGAAAACAAGGTATAATAAGTGTTTAGTTCAACCTCAATGATGAAGGTTCTGTTGTTTTTGTTTATGAGCAACATTGTTAAGCATTTTGAGTTCAGATTTCTAGTCAGGGACTCCAATGTTGGTGCTGCAACCTAGATATCAATACACCAAGATTCTGGACACATGTTACCCGACTAGGAACATATAAAAATTGTTTATTGGGAAATTTAGGGATTATGAATCTTTTAGTAATGATTGTGATTTCCATTTCCTTCTTCAGTTAGCTACAAAGATGTACTATTAACCATGATTCATCTTGACTCATTTCCAGATGCCTCCACGATGAAAGCCAGATACAATTCAACATCATGATTGTGATGAGGATCATCCCTTAGTGGAGGCTTCGAGGCCGGGAACTGATACAGGGGTGCTACCTTCAGTTGGTGCAACAGTGATGCCACCACCTATCCAGAAAAAGTTTCCACCAGTAGTTCAGGGTGAGGATGCATGCAGGCTGAGCACACTACAAGAGTTTCATAGGTAGAGACCTCTAGTGTTCTGTGGTGAGACATATCCTTAGGTAGATGAGGATTGGCTTGATGCAGTTATGTGTGTCTTCTGCCCAGTGAATTCACCATATGACCAGATAGTGGTCTTTACTGTATGTCTAATTCAGGGATCAGCAGGACAATAGTGGAGTCTGACGATCCAGACTCATGACAGGGAGACCCTCACTTAGACAGACATTGAGCGCCTCTTTTTATTGGAGTTATTTCCAGCGACATTGTTCTATGTTCCCATATAAAAGCTATTGTACTTACGGAAGGGAAGCATGACAATAGCAAAGTACTGAGTGAGATTAATAGATTATTTTTTTAATCTGCAGATATGGTTCGGGACCCTTACTTTTGGGATCAAACCTTTCAGCAGGTATTACGCCAGGAAATCAGGGAATTGGTGATACCTCTCATCATTCTGACGCATGTTGGGGTACTGGAAAGAGCCCTGGTGGTTGAGACCTTCCTAGAAGAGAAGCATATGGATGTGACCTACAACGGAGGTCACATTGTAGAGGTTTCTAATGGAGAAAAAAATTAGTGGTGACAAGATCGCAACATAGGAGGCATACCCATGCATAGATAGATACACGTGGGTCTGTGGAACAACAGCAGTGACAATGAGCAGATCAGCAGCTGGAGAGGTTTTGATACGCTTGTAACGGCTGGGGCATCTCATAAGAGATTTCCTAACCCACCGAACAGCTGAGAGGGAGTTAGTAGAAGAACCTCCTTGGTATAGACAGTGCTTGGATCATGGAGTTCCGCATGTCGGCAGGTGAGGTAGAGAAGATAGATGAGTATTAGAGGTGGTCCCCACTAGGAACTTAGAGCTAGAGGATGTGGGTGAGGACATATGCACTATGTCATGGCTCATGACCGAGAAACTCCAAGTGTACTTCGAGTTATGACCTATTGATTTTCATTTTCGACTTTTATAAATAGACACAGGTGCTGGACATTCCTTTTTCCACAAGTCTTGTTAGAGACTTTGAGGTTCTGGTTGGACCGTGGACTTGACCCTCATTCTTATATACTCTTAATTGAGGAGACCCACTGATTACACCCAAATGATGATAGTGTATCATGGATCATGGAGGTGAGACTTACGATAAAGATTTCTTAGTCATGGATTTGAGACAATAAGACGTCATTCTGAGTATGGAATACTACCATTCATGCCCGGAATATAGATATTTAGCAAGAGATGCAGTATATCTGCGTTGTGGAGAAGGTATTTCCTTTGCAAAAAAAAAACCGAAGCCCAGGTAGCACAGTTTGGACTCTCGTAAAGAGTCCTGCTTGAGTCGTTATGTGGTGGTAGAGTTAGACCAAATGATGTTTTTTCTGTGTGTAATGGTTCTTATAAATCCATACTTAGTAGTGATTCCACATGTGAGAGTGGTCGTGTTTGTGATTTGGAATTTGGGGTGGCTGTTGGATGTTTTAGGTTAATATCCCAATAACACCTAGCTTCCACTCATGGTCATATATATTTTGTTCGCAATTACTCCCATGCATTAGCATCATCCTTGAATGCATAACTCCATTGGGGGTTTTACCAAAATGCATCCATGGGCAGATGTGGACTGTGGGGTTCTTTCTATGATCTACATCAGGTTAGCAAGGAGGTGAGCCATTGATCTCCATGAATGCAGATGTATCGTAGTACTTAGTGATTTTCCCTTTTATCATAGGTAAAAAACAAGTGCTTGTTGCAGCATGATGTTAACCTAGAATGAGATGTATATGAGAGTGGTTGATCTTAGTGTTTCTTGGTGGCGCGTGCTTAGAAGTAGCGTAGAAGCCATTGTTGATCAAGTTTCCTCTCATAAGATTGGGATTGGGATTTCTGGGAATGAAAATTATAAATTTGGGGAGGATGTAATGCCCTAGAATTTAATGGAATTTTTTATGAAATTAAGTGGGATTTCTTTTCAAGACCGCGTAATTTGACAATATGTGATTCCAAAGTCTAGAGAGCACGAAATGGAATTTTGATCATTTTTAAGGTACCTTCAGTAAACGTGTGGACAATATATTCTATCCATTGAACCATTGATCAGATTGAAAATCTGAGGACACCGTTGAATTTAGAAAGTCGATATTTTCCTATAAATGACTTAACTTATTCTGGAAAGGGCCGATCAGAAATGTTATTTTTCAGACCATTCAATAAAAATAATAAAATAATTTAAAATAATTAATTTATTTTCATTCCCACAATTGGGTGATGGCTGGAGACACTATAGGGCAGAGATAGGGAAACGATGATGCGAGTCAATGAGAATCATTAATGGCTTGTTAAACACACAGTGTAATGATGTTTTAATGACATGTAACAACGATGTTGTTTCTTAATTAAAATAGTGTAACAACGCGATGTCACAGGATAATGGGAATGTTTCGATGTGCTTCGATTTATAGTTCGATCTGATGGGGAAATATGGATAAAAAATTAAAAAGATTCTAGGGCGAACCTATGATGGACTTCCACCCCAGCGAAGAACAGTGAATGCCAGTGTAAAATATTCATCTTTGACGCCTTTGGAAGATTGGAGGTGGGAATCGATTTCGACATTTTAAATCCCTTGAGGATTAATGTCGCGACATTGGATGTCATACGAGGTACGTGTTTTTTTGTTAAGGATCTCCCCCATTCACCAATATTTTTAATATGATGGATGTGGATTAACCCACAAACAGGTTGATCCATAATTTTCTCCATTATGAAAGAGAATATCATTGGATGTTCAACTTTGGGATTGATTTATTTTGGACTGTACTACACTCCCTGAAACCTCCCCGATTTTTTATCTTCTGAAATGTAGGGTGCGGGATGACATGAACAAGGCCTGAGCCCCTATGTATGTTTGTTCCTTGTGATCGGATCATTTAAATTGATGGAAAGGGGGATTCAGATCCATCGTTGTTAAGAGGGAATCCCATATAGGCCCCAGGCGAAAACGGTATGAAAAATGGGCCGCTAGAGTGCATCCAGTGGCACGGTGAGATGATGGCTAGCATGCAGCAGTGGCTCGTGGTGGTGCTGGCCTCTTTCCCTGTGGAGAAAATATGGGCCACCGCCCTGGGTGGCAGCCAGAGGAGGAGGCGCCTCCCGGAAGTGTGTTTGGGCACCGCAAGCCTGGGCTGTGAAGGGTCATGACGTGGGAGTCCCATGGGGCCATCGTTGTGTTGCATGGGGAATTCTCCCCTCCTTGTTGCTTGATGTTGGGGACGTGGATGGTGTGCCTTAACAAGTGAGCAGGTGTTGGACGCGGCTATGCTGCATCTGGGAAGAAGGGTGTCAGCCCGTAATAGCGGCCCAACGGGCCAAGTTGACCCAAGTGGGGTCGGACCCAGGTCGAGTCCACTTAGACTCGGGTTGGGTCAACCCAGAACGGGTCATGTCAGGTCAGTCCACCTGGGTCAGACCAAACCCAGAGCCTTTTGGACCACAGTTACGCTTAAATGGACTTATCTCCTACACAAGATGTTCGTCCGATGAACCGTATGTGGTGTTTGAATCATTGGGACGAGGAGGACTTTTTAAGATACTCCGATTGAGTTTGGGAGAAAGCTGATGTATGATTGAGTTGGATCAGACACGAATCCAATCGAGCAATCGTTACTAAAATGCCAATAGTTTACAGAACGATCGTTCGATTGACTCAGCATCTATTATATTGGAACCATTATGACATGGCGGTCCTTCAAGTGACCTACATATGGAACTTCATGGATGTTGAGATATGAATTATAGCCTAATGAGTAGAAATAGGGGGTTTCATGTGGTGAGAGTTAGGATGGCTAATCACTCTAAGACTTAGAGAGAGGGTATTCCTTACACATATTCTTCGGTAAAGACGGGACTCCCCACATCATGGGTGCAAGTTATTTTTACATGGAGCAGGTTCTTCTATATATAGAGTAGGTACTCCCCTATCTGACTGGGGCATCGGTCCTCTATACTTAACTCGCATAGAGCCAGGTACGCCCCTACTGAGTAGGGTGTGGGTCCTCGATGTTAGGAGTAGGTACTCCCCTGTCGACCCAGGGTGAGGGTCGTCCTTACGTAAGTCTATGGAAGAGTTGGTACACCCCTGAAGTACAAGGGTGTGGGTCCCCGCCAATAAATATTATGACAAAGTCAGTACTCTTCAGACATACTAGGGTGAAGGTCATCCATAATAGATATTGTGACAGAGTCGGTTACTCCCCTACTTTACCAGGGTGTGGGTCCTCTAGTCAATGAGTTTTACTCTCTTTCTGATTTAGGGTGCATGTCCTCCTTACACCTTGTTCCAGAAGAGTCAGTACTCCCCTACTATGCCAGGGTGCAGGTCTTCTACCCTGGGGTCGGTACTCCCCTGACGTACTAGGGCGTGGGTCACCCCACAGTGAAAAAACTACCTTAGTGTACTCCCTTACTTGGAAGGCTAAGGTTCCTCACTTATAGAGTAGTAATCCCCCGTCTCCAAGTAGTGATGGGGAGAATGTCCTTCAGGAGAGTTGGAGTTCCCTCCACTACAGTACATAGTTATGAGGATCGGGCCCCTCCACTTGATGTAATCAATAACAAGGTAGAAGTTAGTGCTCCCTTGACGGATTGAGGTGCGAGCCACATATTATTTGATTGACTGAGATATTGTGGGTTAGACTAGAGGAGTGCTCCCCCGTCTTAATGTAGTTTCAGGGAGGGGGGATCTTCACTTTATTTTCATTGGTCTTTCCTTAGGGTGAAAGAAAGTGAAGGAGAGAACTCTATTACTGAGCACTAGATGCAGTTCTAGGAAAAATTTCCTGATGGATTAAAACCTTTTAGATGTAAAATTAATAATAGTTGAGTTTTACCAGATGGATTACATCTCTTAGACAAGTGCCATATAAGATGGCCAGCTCATGGAGCGTGTACTCTTGATCCATGAGTTACGATTTTAGCCATCATTGGAAGTCCTCGTAATGGATTTGAGGTCGGAGCCTTATGTTTCATTGGGGATGAGATGAGTATATCAGGAAGACCAAGGTATACGTATGGTCATGTACCTGAGTATAGCTGTATATGACTAATCATTGTGGTTTAATTTGTGGTTTTGGATTTTTGGTATACTTCATGGTTTTGGATTTGTGGTTTACTATGTGGTTTTGGCTTTTTGGTTTACTTTTTGGTTGTTGCTTTGTGGATTACTTCGTGGTTGGTTTGTGATGTTTTCCTTTGTGGATTTATGAGATACCATTGAGGATCTCGAGGTCCCCTACTGAGTAATGAGTTACTCACCTCAACAGAGTCATCGCCTGCATGTGTTTTGCATAGTACAGACATTCGATGTTTCGATAGAGGCACTCAGGGACACAGAATTGACCGGCACTACGACGGTGGATTTGGTGTCTTAGGACCTGGCATGGCCAAGTAGGACTGGGCAGAAAGGACATACTACTTTGGATTCCAGTAACTTCATGACCCTAGTGATCATGTGAAATATTTTCTACAAATGGCCATTGGTGCTCCCTTTGTACATAGCTGTTTCTAGTTCTTTTATTGGGCATGTGTAGTGGCTCGGTTTAACCACTAAGTGTTTTACATGCTATTGTACTCTGGTTTCTGATTACTTAGTGTTCACCTTTTAGCTTTGTGGATTTGTTTTTTAAGTGAATGTGTGAACAAGTATAGAGAAAATGCCTCCCACTTGCAGGTTGACAGCATCAGCGCTTGTCGCCAACCCCTAGACATCAGAAGGCGGTCTTGGGGTATGTCGCAGTACAGACCCTCAGTGATGGGTTGTGACAATCCTTATTTGACCGTACATTTAGTGTGTCAGTGATCCCAAAGGCCACAACTATCTTCTTCTTTGTCATGCAATCAAACTAAATATATTCGAACACATAAATTTTTAAAATAAATTGTAAATTCAAATCCAATTAAATTATATATTGTTAATCCATTAATAAAAAAATTGTTTCATTTGAGATTTAAAAATTAATTTTCAAATTTTCAAATTTTAAATAGTTTTTAGAAGAAGTTAAATTACTATTTGGATATATAATAATATTGAGTTGATAAAAAGAGCTTACATTTTTTTTAAAAAATAATTTAAAAAATAATATAATATTCAGAAATTTTATAATTGTGCTAAATTTTATAAAAAAAATTTTTTAAGATTTTTTTATTGAAACAAACAAAATTCATAAATGAATGGACACATTAGTAATTGTGAAATAATTAGATGGGAAACCCTCCAATTATAGAGAGATAATATCTTTTTGATTTAATGTGTATAATGATTTTAAGTATATCTCTAGGGGTCACTCACTCTTATGAGTGGAATCCTCACCAATGGTCTATACGTCTTAGATGGTAGGACTCATATGAAACCATTAAATACAACTATTTATGAAATGAAGGATAAAATAATGTTATGGAATATGTGATTAATAGATTTTATTTCAAAGGGATTAATGAAATTAGAATGTAGCGAATTTAAAATGATGTAACCTCATATAGTCTTCCATTTTGTGAAGACTAGGTTCTTGTTAAGTCCAAACCTATTATTTTAAATAGGTCTATATATAAATCTATATCCCCTTTAGAATATGCATACATTAATTTTTATAGTCCCTCTAGAACTAATTCCCATAGATGGGGCCACTTCTATATTGCCTTTATAGATGAATATTCTCGGAAAGTGTGGATTTACATACTCAAGCACAAATATGAAACTTTTGGAACTTTAAAAATATTGAAGTATAGTGTTGGAAGGGATACCAGAAGCAAACATAAACCAATTGGAACTGATAATGTTCTGGAATATTTGTCTAATGAAAAAATAAAATATGGTAGTTCTGAAGGTATTATTATGCACATAACATTTGGGGATAGCCAACAATAGAATGAACTAGAATAGAGGATTCAAATGACAGTTTTAGAAAATGTATGATTAATTCTCTAATATTATAGTATTTTTTAGTCATTATAGGTATAATTTTGATTCTACTATTTTCTATATGATCAATATATTCCCCTCTAGTACTATTAGTTTCAAAACCCCTTATGTAATGTGGAATGGTTCACCCCTAGTTTAGGTTAACAGAGATTTTTTTATTTTACTACATATGCTCATTTAGGGAATGATAAACTGGAATCCATGACTATGAAGTGTGACTTTGTGGGATTCCCACATTGTGACACCAGTTAATGTCTTTAGGTAGATAATCATGGTTTTTAGAAATGTAAAATCCGAAATGATGTAGTATTCCATGAGGCTTCTCATTCTTAATAGAAGGATTCTAATCCTGTCTAGTCTGATCCATCTAAACCAGTAGGTGGTGAGGTTTTATTAGAGGCTAAAATGTAACATGAACTTGTGGTTATCTCCACTAAACCACCCCAACTAGATCACATTGATTATGAACCTGTTATTGAATTTTAACCTTAGTTTGTGGTTAAGTTATATGGTGACGTGAGTGACTACCAGTTGACTCATAATAGGACCATAAGAATTATTAGGCCTCCAATTTGGTCCATCAAGTCTGATGTTTCCCCCTTTGAATTTAATATAGGTTTTTACTAGGTACTGATGAACCATACAGTTTCATCTATTATCTTAGGACTGAGGAATCTTGGTAGTGGATTTCTTCCATGAGATATCAAATAGATTCTCTTAATAAATATCAATCTTGGATATTTTTTATTATACCTAAAAAAGAGAAAATTAAATATTTGAATTCAAATTTTAATAAGTAAAAAGGAAACACTAGTGAAATGAATATTAATTATAATGTAATATGTTTTTTCACATCGATTTAAACAACCTGAAGGAATTGATTTCAATGAGATTTTCACCTATTGTTATGAACTAATCTATTATATTATTGTCATTATTTTCTATCCAAAATGATGTCCCTGTTTTATAATTTTATTTTTAAACTGCCTTCTTGAATTGTAGGTAAGATAAATAGATTTATACGAGACCACCTGATTGATTTTCAAAACAATTTAAAATTAATCAAGTATAACTTTTAGTAAAATACATGTATTGCCTTTAGAAATCATATAGGCTATGGTATAATGAATTTGATGCTTTTTTTCATAAAATGACTTTGATTGTATTAAATATGATGTGTATTATTATTTTAAATCATTAATTTATGTTTTTTATTTAATCCTCTATTTTCATGATATGCTTATAATTTACCAATAAACTAGGTCAATAAATCATATTAAAAACCAACTCTACAATGCTTTGGAAATGAAATATTTAATGGAAGGAAAGGAAATCCTTGGTATAAAAATCACTAGGGATAGATATGTTATGGTCTTGTACCTTTCCCAATATTATTTTGAACATAAGGTAATAAAAGGTATTTTTATAGAATATTTGACACTTTTTATTTTTCCTCAAGGTTATAACATCATGTTTCCCTTATCCAACTCCCCTTACAGCGATTCTGATAATGATTTTATGAGTGAAATTCCTTTTTAGGGATAGTAGGTGGAATTATTTATTCCATGATATAATCTTATCAAGATATAGTCTTTGGTGTTTATTAATTAAGATGTTTTATGGTAATTCCAGTAAAACAACATTGGTATTCATAAAAATAATTACTCATTTATGGGTCCATGTCTTCTGATTTCTGAATTTATATTGGTAAAACTGATTCTTATAGTTAAGGTTTCATCAACTTTGTTGATTCGAGTTATGTGAAAAATATAGATACTAACAAATATATCACTACTGGAAATTAGATCTTTCCCAATGCTTCTATACCAATGTTTTGAAAAATCCGTTGGTATAGGTCCCCTTTCCCAACGGTTTGGCCAAACCGTTGGGAAATGCCCTCAAATTGGACACTTTTCCCAACGGTTTGGACAAACTGTTGGGAAAGGTGGACCTATCCCAACGGTTTGGCCAAACCGTTGGGAAAGGTCCCCAAATATGCCACTTTTCTCAACGGTTTGTCCAAATCGTTGGGAAAAGTGGGCCAAAATTCAACATCCTTCATAGAATGAAAATCACAACCAAAGATCTATACCAATGGTTGTTAAAACCGTTGGTATAGGTCTATACCAACGGTTTTAACAACAGTTGGTATAGGTACTTTCATTTTTTATCAGACCTTCGTACCGAGAACATTATATAAATCAAAATTTAAAATATTTATGAGAATACATATATATATTTATGTAATTATGATCACAAAAGTCATGTTAGGTTAGTGGTTGAGTCGTTCAATTATAAACGAGGGGTCCTGGGATCAAATCCCAGCGGATGTTTTATTTTTGGAATTTATATACCAACGGTTCCATTACTGTTGGTATAGATTTCATATTACCTATACCAACGGTTTCCAAAAGCATTGGTATAGGTCTATACCAATGGTTTTTAGAAAACCGTTGGTATAGACCTATCCCAACGGCTTACTTGGCTACGGTTCTCCAAACCGTTGGTAAAGGATAGTTTTCCAATAGTGTCTATTTATGTATTATTTTATTATGTTTGAAATGTTTCATGGAAATGTAAAATGAAATCCATTGATTCCCTTTCCATAACCAAGGCCTAATACATAGAAATAACTATAGAAATAAAAGAACTAATTTTTTTAAAGTCCTTGTTAAGGAATGATATGTATCTTCTAGTTATATATAAGTATTTTGGGACAGTCATTATATATTCCATCTTTTTAGAAATTAGGTTTTTGATGGTAGAACAAAGAACATAGAAATTTGGTTTTAATAAGATACAAACTTTGGATAATCCAACCGATAGTTTTACAATAGCTATTCAATTTTCTATGTTTATTAATTTTTTATATCTAATTATTGTAGTCCTATTTCAAAGACCTGGGTGATGAGAACCCCATCCCAATTAATTGTTTTATTACAAAGATGGATAATTTGGAAATTTAACATGAATGTATTTAGTTTTTTTGTTATCAAATATAATGTTCCCAATTCATTGAAAGAATTTTTATTTTGATTTCATGATTTAATTGTATTTTATCCCTTGTGAAAATGTTTTTTACATCTCTAACTTTCATTTTTTTCAAAAGAAATAATTTTTTGTACATTTCTTATTTTTCAATTTTGATTTCATGAATTTTCCTTACCCCGTTGATAGAACCCATATAAAGGTAACATGTATAAAGTTTACATTACTATTTCATGAGGGTAAATCATTGGTTATTATATGGAATAAGGGTAAGTCATGGATGCATAAGGGTAATTCCACCCCAATTAAGGGTACTCCCTGGATTGTGTAAGCATACTCATGATGCGCTTAAGGGTACTCCCTACCTTGTATACTGGCACTCCCTATATAGTGTAAGGGTACTACCTTGGCTCATATAAGGGTGACACGGAATGTATAAGGGTACTTAATTTCTCACATAAGGGTAACCTAGATTTTATAAGGGTACTTTCTGGATCGATTAAGGGTAACCTAACTCATATAATGGTAACCATGGAACACATAATGGTAAACTAATTTGTGTATTATTTTTGGGTTGAATCACCTACCGATGCATGGAAATATCATAAAACAATCTTTTGTATATGAATTGTACATGTTGTATTTATATTGAGTTCACCGTCTGGATATTTATGTTAATGTATCTCCAAATCCCAAACTAGAGGCATGGAACTCTATTGAAAATCCCTTGTGAAAATTTAGCATGCAAAAAATTTGGGTGGCAGTAATGTTTTTCTTATGTGCATCAAATTCTTCTTGAGTTTCATCTGTTTATTTAAACTACATATTATTAGTCAAGGATATGAGGGGTCTTGAAATATTTAGACAATCACTGATAATTTTTTTAAAGTATCCAGTTATCGCTAAAAGCCCCAAACTTGCTTCACATTCCTCGGGCTATTCCATAATTTAAATAACGCCCATTTTTTGGGATCTATCATAACCCATTCGATAGACATTGTATTCACTAATAATCTAAAGTCATCCTTCTGAATGAACACTTATTCTCATTTTAAAATAGTACATTGTATATTTCCATTTGCATTACATCATATTCCTTTATTAGGTCTTCATTATGTCCCTCTCTTCACCACAATATATCATTGAAGAACACCAAAACACTCTTCCTTGTAAAATCCCAGAATACTGCATTCGTAGTTATAAGAAAATTAATCGATTCATTCGTTAATATGAATGGAATTAAAAGATATTCTTAATTCCCCTTTTGAGTCTTTAACAAATTACACCCAACATCTTTCTCTTTCATCCATACATAGTCAACACTGGAATTTAAACACTACTTTTTAAAGTATTCTGCACTATGAAACTCATCCACCAGCTCTTCTATTAGTTTAATTCGGTTCATGTACATCACCACAAAAATATTGAATTATTTGAAATCTATGAACATTATCCTCTTAATATATTTATTATTTACTAAAATTATTCTAATATAATATGGGATGATGTTATGTCTTATAAAACCATGTTCCAAAATCTTTTGTCTCTTTTTTTCAATCTCATTCTTCATGAAAAAGAATATTTTTAATGTTTTATGTTGACTCAATCAACACCCTATTTTAAATTTATTGTGTGATCTTTATTCCTCTTTGATGGTAATTTCCAAGGTTCCTCAAAAACTTCTACTTCATCCGTCTTTTCATGTATCACCCACTGCAACCCATGCTTCTAAAATATTCCTTTTCCAAAATTTAAATGTAAAGAATATGGTGTTTTTGAGGGTTATTTGATGTGACCCAAGTAGGATGACCACTGATAGGGGGATGAATCATTGATCTACATTAATGAACTATTCATATTTTAAATTCAACCTAATAAACCTGTTAATGTTCCCAGTCCTATCAATAATATCTCATTGTATAAAATTATATGCAGTTATAATAAGAGAGTACTACAAATGATATTTACAATGTTCCTTATAAAAGTGTACTAATTTGCATTCTATAAGGATTCATGTTATTAGACACCCCAATTGTAATTCACTATTATTTTTTTATAAATCCCAATCACCATTCTCTAGTGATTGGTTAGACACTCAAATCACATACCTTGAACAACTAATTAGTCACCATAGAAACAAGATTATTCTTCAAATTTAGTCTATTCATAGAAATATCATTTTAAGAAAATTGATTCTCATGTGAAACTTTTGAAATACTTTTCCCATCATGAGTACTTTTGATAAACATGCCTTCACATGTGTTAATTCTTCAAGATCATTAAATGGGGCTCATAGTAATCATGTTGGTCTCAAAAATTGTACCAGATCATGGGTGATATAGTTATTATCAATTTTCTCAAATACTTGGGTGAACAAGAAAAAAATGGATTCTAGTTTCAACTACCTCCCTTTCCTTGATACATGTATCAAGCTCTCACAAATCTCTCACACAATGTATGTTAGTTCTCAACATTCTCAACATCTTCATCGATAACTACAAAAATATTTATTCACAATAATATCAAGAATATTATTCACATATATTCTAGAATATAATATCATATTTAATTATAAAATAAATAATTATAGGATACCGTTCTTCTTAAATCATCAAACCTCTAGTAAGATCAACTATTTTTTCATTTAAACCTATTATTGAATCCTCTAAAGACTAAATAATTTATTCTCAAATGATATTTGAATTACCATGTCTCCATTATCTCCTCAACTCACGCTACATATAAACCTTTTTAATATCTCACCACCTCTACATTAATCCTTGTAATTCCATGGGATAACCTATTATTTTGCTCAACTCACCGTTTTATACAGGTAGATCATATTTCCAAATTGGTCATCAAAATGGCCATAAAAAATAACTATGGTATGATGACATATTTATTTTTCTCTTTTCATGACATTCACGGGAATTTATCATGAATATATATACTTTGGATTGTGGATTCCTCCTTTATTCATAAACCTAGATGCATCATGATAAGAATTGTGATATTTATTTTTCATTTGAGAGCATCATACATTGTATAGTCAAATTTCGTATCATCAGAATATACAAATTATGGAACTTAGTGCATCTCAGAGTAGATGAGTCTTAGTAATGGATCGAATGCATGTATTAACCAAGATCGACCACATGAAAACCTCAAAAATCAACCATATGAGTAACTCCCCGATCGACTGTGTGTGATAAAACACCTTAAAATGTCTAGATTTATGGCATGTTCAAATCCAATCAACCCTAGTGGCTTAACTCATGTTTATGAAAGTCAATAATTTTCCCTGTTTCAATAACATAGTGCATTGAACTACCTATGTAAGTAATTTGAACTCAATGTACCATTGCACATCACATCATAACATTTTTATATCATGAATTAGTGCATGTTACCGATACATAGCCTTCAAAACTCCCTCATTACGTTTACACAGGTTTTTTAAATCATAGATTTCATTTACATAGTTATATAAATCCCCTAGTACCTTCACACAGCTACTCAGTTTCCTTATTACATTCATATAGGCAATTCATTTCTAAATCCACCATTTTATATCCAATGTATTTATCGCATTACTTTTACATAACCAGTGTAAGCCTCATGTTACATTTATGCAGCTTCATAATTTTTTTTGACCATGATGTAAATAGAGAATAACTTTTACATTGCTAGTTACACAAAATTTTTATATTTACATATATGGAAAAATATTGGTGACACCGTTACATAAGTAATGAAGATATCACATCCTTATTGGGATGGTTTTAATGAATAATGGGTTCTATGCTTAGTCCAACAAGTCCTCAATCTTGGGCTCGATATTTTCTTTGGGATTTAATTCTGGTAGGTTTGTCTAGAATTGGGTCCTGTAATGGAGTTGGGAGAAAGGATATGTCATGTTGAGTGTGATGGGTGTGCAAGAGGTGATTACATGGTGGTGGAATGGGGTGGTCTTGTAGACTTGGTGATGTTGCAATCTGTTATCGGGAGATACTTCCTATAGTCTACTGGGATGCACAATGGTGAATTTGGTCTATACATGGATCAGTACTGCACCAGGGGAATGCCAGGACATGCACATGAGGTTGGAAATGGTTCCACTTATCATGGAATTTCCTCTAACATCTTGTGAGCATCCTCGTTTGAACATTCTGTCAGTGTGCCATTGATCCTGGAGGTCCCCACTATCTTGTTCTTGGTCCTGCAATCATACTACATCCATTCAAATGCATAAAATTTTTAAATGAATTGTAAATTCAAATCCAATTAAATTAACTATTGTTAATCCATTAATAAAAATAAAATTACTTCATTTTATATTTACAAGTTAATTATAAAATTTTAAATTTATATATAGTTTTTAGAGATCGTTAAATTATTATTTGGATATGTAATAATATTTAGTTGATATAAACAACTTAATATTTTTTAAAAAGTCTTTAAAAATGTTTATAATTTTCAAAAATTATGTAAATGTTATAAATTGTATAAAATTGGTCTTTAAGAATTTATTATTGAAACAAACAAAATTCATAAATAAATGCACTCATTTGTAATTTTGAATTGATTGGATATTATATTATCAAATGATAGAGGGATAATATCTTTTTGATTAAATGTGTATAAATATTTTTTGTATATGAATCAATTATTAGTAAATAACTTAATTTAATTTAATACTAAAAATCATAATAAAATTATATAAATTTACAACGATATTTAGAAAAAAATAGATTTAATAAAATGTACATTTTTCTGTTTATTAAATTTCCCAAAAAGGAGAGAAATATATGAAATAAGAAAGAAATGTGATCGAGGAACTAGAGAATCATGATATTTGTGTAGAATCTTTGAAAAAATAAAGAAGGAAGTATATTAAAAACCTCTGAAGTTATTATTTTACTTTAAAAAAACATCATTACTTAATTCTAAAAAAGATTAAATAGTCAATTCATTTAAATTTTAAATACTCAACTTATTTATTATAAAATAAAAAAGCATTAATTTAAAATATTAAAGGTATTTTATAATATAGAACATTAAAAAATTTAAATTTTTAATCAATTGATTTATTTTAAATATTCATGGTAATAAAATTTAATTACTAAATTATTTATTTTTAATATTCAAATAAGTTATTTTACATTTTTTTCAATTTATATTAAGATAAATATTATTGAATGAAAATAATTAAATGACATGAATATTTATAAAAATTAAATAAATAACTTTAATTAAATATTTTAATTATTTGAATATTTTATTAATGTTATTTAAAATAAAATATATTAAATTGAATAGTTAAATTATATAAAAAAGTTGTGAAAGTTAGAATAATTATAATATTGTAAAATAATATGAATTTTGGATTTTTGAAAAGAATTTAAAGAAATAAATTGATTATCAAAATTAATTTTTTTAAATATTTTTTTGGGCTATTCATTGCAAATAAAAAACCAATATTTTGAATGATTTAATGATTTCATCAGATCCCGGTTTTTCATTATTCTATAAACAATATTGGACCCCATTATATCTCCCTCTATTTTTATCTCGTTTTTCTTGTATATAAAGCCAAGAAACCTAGACATACTATCATTCCTTCTTTCTGTGTTCTTGTTGGTTCCGGCAGCATCTTTAACAAAGTGACCCCTTCTAAAAAATGATCCAAAATCCATCAGCCTGGAGTCCTGATTATGTGATGGAAATGTTTGGGTTCAGATCAGTGTCAAGGTCATGAATGTCCAGCTAATGGTGTCACATGGGGTGAACATGGGGCTTCTGTTTCCTGAAAATGATGCTAGTTGGTATGGGAACTACGCCTCCTTAAAAATTCTACTTATTTATTCTGATCCTCAAACCATTTCTATTGAACTTTGTTTGCAGAATCACAACCTGATGCTTTATAATTTGGGTATTCTTCATACAGGGTGTATGATGTTAAATAATGACGTGTACCAGATGGCGGGTCAATACTCAAAGGGATAGTTCCTTCAAGGTGGAAAATCTGGCACTACACTGTGTGTCCCAAGATCCCATTTATAGGCTCAGCTTGGGTGATGTCATGGGGAACTGGAAGACCTCTTCTTTTCCAATAGTGGCCCCCATCCTCATGGAAGGGGTGCTCATGATCCTCAATCCCAACAAGCTGCTATAATGGCTCCTCTAAAATGTGGTTTTTCATAAGACGAGCAGTGATCCCCATTCCAAACAAGGTGATTTCATGGATCCTCAACGTACAAACTCTTAGTCGAGTAAAATCAAAACTCTTCATGCTTTCAATAATGTGGTGGTATAGAATCAACTACCATGGCTCCTATAGGTTTGTATTTTGAGTCTAGTAGAATAAAAAATCATTCCATTGTGTATAATATGGTTGTGCACAATATGGTTTGTGATCCTCATCCCAAACTAGTTACTTCCATGGATTCTCTATATAAGGTCTCCTAGTATCATAGAATGAAAACCCTTCCTGTTGGAAAAAATGTGGCTGCCCATAAGATGATAATTTTATCTAATATCAATAAAATGTATGAGGTGTTTTTTTGGCTGTGTATTGTTATAATTGGTAGCACTAAATTGGATGATGGGTAGTATTTGGATGCTTCAAAACTCAAGGAGCATATTCCTGGGAAAGGGAGGGGAGGAAGAGAATACTTCATTGACAATAGCTTCATTGGTCAACATCTAACTAGGAGTGGGTATATGATAAGTAACACTAAAATTCAGATAGAGGATGAGAAGAAAGTTGAAAACCTCATAAACAATTTAATTGAAGGGAATGACAAGATGCACCGATATTTTAATGATGGCATGATACATTTTTCAATGCATTAATTCTAATGTGTATACTTTTTTTTTGTTTACTAGGTCAACACTGTATCAAATAATTGTTATAAATTGCGTTTATTAAATGTTTTTTTAGAGATGTTAAAGATTGTGAATTATATTGGGGGCTAGTTTTGGCAAGAAATGGCCATAAAACATTTAGAATCATAGAAAAAAGGGATTTTTCAGCATGATTAAGAACTATGCATAAGGGAATACGTAAATAAAACTCAGAGAACAGCTTCATCAGTAGAGGGAAATGGTTTCTCCTCTACATTTTTCCTTCCAATGTATTTTTTTTAATGAATCAAATGTTCTTGCATTATCACATCCCTACTTGTGAAGACATTTTTTTGTTTTTTATTTACTCATTGTTTATGTCATCCCTTTTAATGAAAAATATAAGGGCTACTTTGGAGTAGATAGAACCAGGTTAAAATATAACGAAACATGAAAAAATCCATGAGGTTGGTTTTCCATCTCCTTTCAGTATCAACTTTACGAAATCATTATCTAATTATCTTATATTAATTTTATAATTTCTTTTTATCTATGTATGACAGAAGGGGATGAAAAATTAACCAATGAAACAAATAATTGTGCTGGAAACAAACTAGATATTAAACATGCATTGTATCTTGAAATTGAATGCATGAGAGGTGTTATGCATGTTCATGCATTCAATTTCAAGATCAAAAGCTTGTTTAGCAGCTAGTTTTTTTTCAAGCTCAATAATTTGTTTCATTAGTTCATTCTTCCTCCACATCCATAATACTAGAAATAAAATTACATGACGAAATTCATATAAATGAATTAGATATCTAATACCTATATTTGATTCAAAAATAAAATGTACCACCAACATCTTGAATTTTTTCCAGTATCATTAAATTTTCATTGACTTCTCTCTTCTACAATGTTGCTTTATATTTTTTTTAAAATGGACCAAAAAATGAATGAGTTATTAAAAAATATAAAAAAAATTATTCACCACTAGATCTGTGAGGATATAACCACATTTGGTTCATTTTCAGGATATATTGAATGGAAAACAGTATAAGAGATACCATTTCCCTCTCTTGATGAAGCTTTTCTCTCTCTATTTTATTTATGTATTGTCTTCTGTATAGTTTTTTCTCATGCTGAAAAATATCTGTTTTATATGCTTCTAAATGTATGATGGATATCTCATTCCCAAACTGGACTCCAACATACATCTCCATCCTTCTCATCTCTAACAAAAATCCCTCAGTTAAGTCATTATATATGAACTATTTGATAATGTTTAGGACCATTTAACACAAAAAATAATACACATTTGAATTATGTGATTAGAAAAAGTTTCATACCTTCATTAAAATTGTTGTGCATCTCATCCTTCTCATTAATTACATTTTTTGATAAGTTTACATCTTTCCTCCCATCCTTTGTGAGGATTTCAACTATACTTCTCAAATACCCACCCCTGTGGGGATTTTGAGCATTCAAGCTATTATCAATGAAGTATTATTTTCTTCCCCTCTATTTCCTATAAAAATGGTCCTTGAGTTTTGAAGAACCCAAATACTCCCCACCATCCTATTTAGTTATACCAATTATACCCATCTATAACCACAAAAACACCTCATCCATGTTATTGATGCCACATAAAATTATTTTCTAATGCATAACCACAACTTCTACAATAGGAATAGAATTGATTGTACTTTACTATGAGTCTACATAGGTGGTGAATTCTATGTGGTGTGTCTTGATGTCCTCATTACCAGCTATTGGTGCTGTCCTTATGAGAATATTTGATCTCACATAATGACATGAAACAACCCACCATAATTATATACTATAAAGTGAGCCTGATCTCATCAATATATGGCCACCACATGGATGATGATCTCAAAGGATCATCATGTTCGCTGGTTCAGATAAACAAAATGACCACGAGGGAAATTGACACTGAAAATGAGTGGCCAAATAGGTAAATGAATTTCCTTACTTTCAAAATTTTCAAGACACTATGAGCTTCTCCAATGTTTGTTTTAAGTAGAACGAGCATTCATATATGTGGGAATTCAGATAGATCTGGTGATTTTAGTCATTCTATATAATCAAATAGATCGCCAACTAGTTATGTAAAATTGGATATGTAGTGATTATGGTTATATGATGGTTTCGGGTATGTTGAACCATCAGGCATATAAAACTCAACACTTCTATATAATCTTATAGAACTCAAAAATTTACTAGTAAATATTTCTTCATTCGATATTGATTTTCATGGTGCGTTAATCGAATGGATGAGCACTTTTATACACGTGATCATGTTGATTTTACCCATTCAAGCATTTTTCAAGCATCCACGAACCACCACCCGGTCCATGGTGGAGAAACTAGGGTCTCACCATTTATGGACTTTCATAAGGGAGTGAAAAATATAAAAATTACTTTATTTACCATTTTATTTGGATAAATCCAAACTCACCGCTCATAGCTCATGATTTTGTTTCTTCACTAGGTAGTGGGAATTTATTTTTGAGAGCTCAGGCTTCTAGATCCATGAAAAAGAGTAGTGGCATGATTTCATTCCTCAAGGATCCGTGGAAGTTGCTTGTTGGAAATGTGGACCACTACTCATCTTCAACAAAACCATGTTCCTGAAAACATGAATAGTTTTTATTATACTTGACACGGAGTTCATACCTTGAGGAGTAATGGAATCATTTTTTTATTGTGGATCACTTCTAATATTATGAACAACAAAATTCTTGTCAATAGGAAGAGTTTTGATTCTTCCAAACTCGGAGACCTTACATTAGAGAGCCATATAAGAATCTTGATTGGATTTTAGATAATAGACACTGCTTCTCTGAGGTCAGGACCACTTCTTGATAGTAGGTTCTCTTCTAGTTCTCCCTTGAACTCCCCCTTTCTCAACAAATACTTGGGATATAAGGACACACAAGGCATTGTGAGTGTTCCACCTTGACGTAACTGTTCATTCAGTACTGACCCTCCATTTGGTACAATTCATTCTTCATCATCAGACCTCTATAAAGAAACCCAGTGGGAAATTGGAAGATAAATATGATTTCACCGATGAATGATAAGACGTTTTATCAAATGAAAATTATTTAAGAGTTGTGTAGCCATAACTGCAAGGGATAAAAATAGATACATGGTCTTTTCATCCTATCACTCCAACCTTGCCCAACCAAAATTCTGAAAGCGTTGTGTTGTGATTATGGAAATAAAGATCAATGAAAATGGTTTTTGTATTGGAAGAAATAAGTAAAATATAGGATCTTAATGGTGAAACATTTCCTATACCAAATACAACAACATGTTCTATGTCTTGATGTCTCTATAAATGAATTTCATATAGTCATCATGGATAAATGTAAGCCCCTTGGCTTTCCCAAGTGCCACCATTAGCCACACCTTCCATGAATGTGGATGAAGATTGGGGGATGGGGGCTCACTTCAAAGGAGATAGTCATCTAGGCTACCCAAGGTCATGAACTCAAAAACCAGCAGTTTCTACTCACCATCTAGGCAGTACTAATGAGTTTAACAAGATAGGGATAGTTAAGGTGACCCATATAATCTAGAATTGTTTAAATATTTATCCATATAGTTATATACATTTATATAATTATTTTTAAATATATTTTCAAAATATGTCTATATATTGTATATTTACTTATAAATTTTATACATATTTACATATAATATTATATTTTGATATAACATTTTTATAATGTATTTACAATTATTTGTTATAAATATGTTAATATAATTTATTTAAATATAATGATGTATTTATAAAAATACATTTACATATGATGCATTTACTTAATATTGACACACACTCACACACCCCCACTACTCAACCTCCTGGAAGTACCCAATGAGTTTAAGGAGATGAGGATGGTTAATGTTCCTTAGATAATACACCTTTATTTAAATATATATTCATATAATTATGTACATATAAATAATTATTTTTAAATATATTTTAGAAATATATCTATATATAGTATATTATTATATAAATTTTAGACATATTTAAATATAACAGTATATTTAGAAAAAAAATTATGTATTTATATTTATTTATTATAAACTTTTTTATATAATATATTTAATGATAATGATATATTGGTAAAAATGGATTTATGTATAATGTATTTACATAACATTCTCACACACACACATACAAAGGCATATTTTCACACACAGAAAGGAAATAGAATTGATATAATTGGGTTCTTAAGATAATTATGATGAACTTAGAATGAATTATAAGTAGATAACAAAAGTTGGCATCGTAACATTTGATGTTGTGAATTTAGAAAGTTGAATATGACTAAGAAGATGAACTCTGAGGAATGTGATTCCTAAATCTCACCATTATTCTAACTTTCTTAAATTATAGAATCTATAACTAATGTGTTTAGTCAGAGGGTATTATCTGATGGCCAAATAGATATGTGACATAAATCACATTAGATGTAAAGAGTTATCCAAACCAAAAAATGTGGAAAACATAAGGAGTATTTAAGAGTTTTACATATATGATATGCTAAATTAGTGTTTATGTTAGGTTTTTTATATATTATTATAGAGTTTAAGAATATTAAAATGAATAATATTTAAGGTAGCCTCCAATTTATCATTATTTCACATTAGATACATAAATGTATATGTAGATATAATTTTCAGAAAGTGAAATGATAATTATTCTCTGAAAGTATAACGTTGTGTACATCCCAAACTGATACTCATCATAGAGTTTTATTAGTTATGGAAACAAGTTAAGGACACTGTACGTATTATTGTTTTATAGAGATACAACACATTTTCACATGGAAAAAGACAAAGAACAAGATTCTTTTTGTGCCCTAGATGACCGATAACATATACCACATGGAGTGTTATATAGATGTCTTTAGTATATTATAGGGAATGAAACATATTTGAGTCCACAATACATGTGGTTTATGAGATAACTAGCATGAGACCCTTCCTAATTTGATACCATAAATAAAAACTTATATATATTGACATAGCTAATATGGGGGTGGTTGGGTATATTGATGATCATGTCGTCAGTTGGAGCTTAACTGAGATGGGATTTTTACTCTAATATGATGTGTTTGATATCTAATCCTTAGATTCATATAGTCTATTGGAGTTTGTGGACAAACATAAAATATTTTTCATCTATTTGTATAAGTAACTTCTTATTTTCATTTCCCTAATGATAAAAAACATGTGGTGTATTCTTAAATTAGTTCAGTATATACTTTGATAATTGAGAACAGATGAGTTGGATATTCGAGGATGATGTGATTCATGCCCCATGGTCACTGTATGACTTGGAAAAGTAGAAAATATTAGAATTATCATTTTAATATGATTCATAGCGGTGGAAACAGGTATACACAGGAATGTGTTTTATGGAGATTATTCTAGATCCTTTTATTACTAGAGTAACATTGACATTTTTCTATAGGTCACTCTTTTCTAACATATATAGATACAATTATTATATTTACTTTAAATTACATAACTTCCCATAGGTTTACACAATTTGGTTTATAGAATGGGGATTGAGTTCAACTTAGTGAACTAATCTAAAAATGATTTAAACATAATCCAAATGTTTTTTGGATGAGTGTTCATAAGCTATTTCATATGATCTGATACAAGGTATTGTTAATTATAGATTTTCAAAAGTGTTTGGGATGATATAAAAAATGAGTTTTGTATATGGTTTCATGAGTTATTATATATGATAAAATACATGGTGAAATTGTACAAGGTTTATTAATATCTAGTAAATTAGCGTCACTAATAGAGATATCCCCCAAGTTATTACATTTATGTGATTCTTGGCTATATCAAGTGCACAGAATATCAAGATACATTCATGGAATAATATTTTCTTGCTTGATACTACGTTTTGATCAAATTAAAAACTAAATATTAAATGTGTTAATATTTTACTAGATCAACTCATTTAAAGCCTCATTTAGTTAGGCATTACATGATATATAATGATATATTGGAGTTTGAATTCATGATGTGAATGCATTGGACATGAAATTTTGTCTTCCGATATAAAAAAAAATTAATAAATGTTTTAGCAGTAAAAGAGTGTTTTTAAATAGATATTTATATTTCTTATAGTTGATGGAAATGGTTTATCTATGTTTCCTCATTCTTGGCCAATACTCCCTGAACTGATACAATATTATATCTCTCTACTTTTCATATTGAGGTACTATAATACTTTGTAGAAAATATGAATCCATTATGTATGGAAGAATATTCAAATCAGCTCATAGATACACTACAGAGGTTTGATGATTTTTATAGAATTTTGTGATCTTTATAAAACCTATCAAAATAATAATAAAAGGCTTCATTGTATATTCTTTATAATGTATAAATATTTACTATATTCTTCACATTAGTTTTTATGTCGGTTTCACTTTTCATTCATAGAGATCCATATACTATGGTTTTAATCAATTCCACTTCCTATGACATTTTTTTAAAATCATACCAAACACTTCACCAATAGAATCCATGGTAACATCCAAAATATCAAGGGGTACATTAAACATAATGCTAGACTCATGAGATACATTAAAACCCACTCTTATGTGATATTATGGGAGTTGATTATTATGAATCATATCTCCACTGAAAATGTATAGTGTACTCCTCATAATAATGTGATGGGTGGGTGATACTAAATATTAATCACTTTCACATTCACCATGAATAATTTTGTAACAGAATAATGTTATCTAAAGTTGTTCAATTCAAAATTAGAAAAAAAATATTATAAAAGAATAGATTACCTTGGGTAAGGAAGGTTCTAGAGGGGAATGGATATCCACAAATCTACTAGGTTCTATGTCTTCATGTACTTTTTTTATCTATTGTTGGTACACCATTAATCCTTTGAATATACTTCTTAATCAAAACAAAATTATTAATAATTTATATTAGAGAATCTATTAATGTATTAATATCTTTCATTATCTTATATAAATCCCCATGTGACTTTGACTTCTCAAAATATTCTCAATATGACACTCCAAAACAATCACCTTGAACATAGCCATATTGTTTTGGAGGGTTAAAAGCCATTGTATGTAGTTGTTCTTCTAGTAAAACTAATAATGATTATTGTGTCTAAACTATTGAAAAACTATACAAAACCAAGTATATAATTAATATAATATTATTGTAAAGAATAAAAAATAATAACTATTTCATACTTACTCCTGATTTTATTACTTTTTGTGTTCTATCATATAACATTTTTCCTTCATTTTTACACGAGCCTAATTCCATAGCATATGATGTGGGACAAAATCGGAGTTATATTATAGTTAATAAATATGTTTATAAAAAAGGATCATAATTATGATTTTATTTTATATCACATTAATCATTTACTATAGATTTAATTTATATACAATTTTCTCAAGTGAAACACACTTAATCCTTGCTTTATGGTAGGGGTACATAGGTTTAAATGCTCACTATTTATTCTCATCACCCATTTTTTGTGTCATAAATTTATAATTTTGAATAAAATTGAATAGTATTAATAATTTCAAATAAAATAGTATGAACTATAAGGGAAATGAAAGGATTCATTCATGTGATAGGTAATGAATGCAGTTTAAGTTTTTTGTATTATCATTTATTCATACATAACTGGTTGTTGGGGTTTTACATTCCCCTCAGCATCTAATAGAAGTTGTTATGTCCAATGTGTCTGAAAGGATCCATAATCCTTTTCATTGATCATTAATATACATCTATTACATAAAATATCTAAAACTAACTATTCTATAAGGGATAATGAAATCAAAATAAATGTTTCATTTTATGTTTTTCATTAAAATGGATAAATTTTATTATAATGTTACCATAGTGTCTTCCCAAATGATTTCCTTCAAAAAAGAGAAATATTAATGCCATTTATCTATTTCAATCAACTTATTCATTTGACTTGTGACCATAATGTACCTAAGGAAAATTACCTTGTTGGGTTCAACATGTTCATTTCACTAATTCAACCCAACATCAAATATTATTACTTCACTTCTTAAACCTTGATATATTTTGTAACATTATGTGTTACTCCACTCTTTTTTTGATCCACATATTTTTTATGTTGGAGTTGGTGTTCAAGAACCAAATGTTGGTACTTTTCATGACTTTTATATTCAAATAATTTAGTATTAATAAAGATATTTTAATTAAATATTGTTGATTGGTTTACAATAAATTAATGTAATAATGTCCTAGAGTATTTATTTCAATGAAAAGGCTATATTTGTTCCCCGCTATGATGAGAAATTTGAAATTCCATGATGATATTGTTGAATATAAATATATGGATAGATAACATTCTATGATGGGACAAAGAGAATGTTGACTGTCAATTATAAGTAGCCTTAAGAATATGAAACATTATCTCATTATGTTCACAATTTTTAATCTCTAATATAGGAGATTATGTGAATAGAAATTCATATGGGAATTTCTCATGTCTGTGTTCCATTGAAATTTTCTATCAGTGAGAATGTGTGATGGTCCTTAAACATTAAGATTATTATTAATTCAGGAAATCATTCACATACATTGATGTATTAACCAAAACTATGATTCCATATATTCATAGGAAGTAGCGTTCATTAGGAGTTCCATGAATGAAATGTTATTAATGAAAAAGTTAGGGAATAATTTTTCCTTTATATTTTTTTCTATGTTGATATATCAACCCCTTTATTGAAATAGAGATATCACATTACATTCCATGGTCATGGGATAAAAATGATTTTCTTTCAAATGATGATAGAATGATGTCGCAGGAAGATAGGTTGGTGACCCAGGTAACCTGTTTGATGAGACATCATGCTAAATGGATTATATTACATACAAAGTTATTGTGTATGGTAGTCAACATTATTATATTATCTTATTTTTCTTGCATTCCTTGACCTTTTGCTAGAAAAAAATACATGACTTTAGGAAAGACCACATAATGTCAATGAGAAAGAACCACAGAGGCTTATACACTATATTCCTCCATTGATCTCAGTTAAATTCGATTTGAATTTAATTATTATAATACATATTATTCTTAATAATTTAGTGATAAAAAATTGAATAAATATTTATTCACAGGATAATTATTTCATTAATCAGATATATCATATTTATTTATTGAATGGATAAATATTTATTATGGTATTTGATAAATTTCAAGGAGGGTTAGGGGTCAAGAATGTGTCTGGAAATAAATATTATGTTTTAAGGTAGTAAAATAATATTTACCATCGCACCGGGTTGCATAAGACATGAGTTAATAATAATAACAATATTCATACATTGAATGGGTTCATATAATGTTTAATATATTATTAATAGATGTTTTGAAATTAAATAATATTTTGACCATAACCCTATCAATATAAAAATACTATTATTTATATTTTGTATTTTTTTTCAAAATACCATCATCAACATAAATATTAGTAGAAGAAAAATTAGATAGACCTTGGAATTCTCCTAAAATAATCCATGAAATGAGCCACACGATTTCCCACTCTCCTAATTACAGATAATCCTTACGAAAGAAAAAAGGTTCCAAATTCCTGATGTTTTCAATAATATACTTATAATTATCATAGATTGCTTCACCATCCTCCAATGAATTGATAATAACATGACATTCAGATTCGACCACAATATTCCACCAGCAATGATAAGTGGAGAACTCCAATACATACCAAATATACATAGATATAGATTCTATCATGAATAAACCAATGAATTTAAAACCATATTTAAAGATCATGCAAGATCACGGATAACATCCCCAAGGCCAACATTACCATATCTCGGTATCGTTGGGTTAGTGTTAATTTTAATGACTCCCGAAGGAGGGAGGTAGCCAACAAGATGGGGTGTGGGGTTGAACTGGTGAAGGAATATGACCCCCTACATTTTTCCACAATTAAACCCATCTTTCCATAATTTTTATCCAAAATCTATCATATTTTAAAATTCCCTCAAACACAAAGGAATTACAGAATAACTAGAAAATCCAACCACATATGAAAAACCCCATGATAGTTTGCACTAAAAGAAATATGAGCCACTCCAACACAACAATGATCATATCTTTAAGGAATCTACATTGAGAATGATCCTAGTGAACAAATGATGAATGTATCCCAGTATCCCATGGGCACGAAAATATCGCACAAAACTAATTTTCCATAGTGCTCCCACAAAGAGGGCATGATATTTTCTAAAATATTATCGATTACCAAGGATATCATAGGTGGGGAGGATACCTTTACTCATTTAAAATAGAATATTTTGTAATAGGAATAGAGATTTTATATTCTATATATTCTTCCATATTTGAAAACCTATAAAATATTCTAGTGTAAAGATATTCGTGAAACCTAATTGAATTGAGTAGCATCCTAAAATCTTGAATATCCAGCATAACATATCTGGTCCCACTCCAAAAACCACTGGAACTGTAAAAATAGCATTTACTACATCCTCCTTAAAAAAATGTTCATTCTTTTTAAAATAAAATCCACTAAGGTCATCAACTAGAAGATCCCTCATTGAAGCATGCTCTAGACTAGGTGCTATCTTAGAAGTGGGATTTATACTATCAAAATAATTCAGTGATATATCGCCCCATATTTTAGCCATTACACCAATGGAAATTCATCAATAAATCTCATAGTTTCAAACATATATGGATCCTGAAATATTCCTCAAGAAAAAGTTCATTTTAGAACCTATACTTAAGGGCAAAAAATCATTGTGGGGTAAATACTTTTCTATGAATACCTTTTTGCAAAAACTATATGATTTCTATAACAAATAAATACATTGAATAGAAAGTAGGGCATTGTTAAACACATTAATTTCCTTGAAGGCCATATAACTACAAGCCTTGGGTGACCAAATATTATCCCATGACATCCAGTGTATGTTATTTTTTTCATTCACAATACCCCACCAAAAAATTAACATGGTATAAATGGATTTTGTGAATAAAAAAATCTACAAGATTGAATATAGACATCATGTAATATTGAATTTCTTGAGTCAGTAATTTAATAAGAACAAAATTCTAGAACCTAGGGAGTTATTTTGGACCATCCATGAATTTTACTATGAAATTTATCCACGAATATGGATAAGACTTATCTTTTAGAGTACCTAAATTCCATTGGTCGGTAGAAATTCTATTTTATTTTATTTTTCACAATATTGATGCCACAAAAACTAGTGACAGTAGCTCTCATCATATATAGCACAACCTAACTAAATTATGTCTATTATTTTTTAAAGTTTACACATTGTATTGAAGATTTGGTAATATAATAAATGAAATTTACAATCTCCTATCATTCCTATAGAGTTTCGGTTAAAATGAAAGATAATCATTAGTTGAAGTTAAGAAAGTAATGGGGATATTATACTAACATGGCTTATCCCAATTATTTAGTCTATAAAATGCTGCCTTCGATAATAGATGAGAGAACACATCAGGAACAAGTAGAAATGAATAAGGGGAAATGGGGTTACCATGATACAATACACTATTTGGTTTGATTTTCATTATGAGATAACCAATGAACATTATTTTGAAGGAAACAGACTTGTCACAACTCATGGTTGTTCTCATCCATTTTTGTCTAAATCCTAGTTTCCACATCAACACTTACATGAAATCCCATTCCAAATTTTATATTTTTTTCTTTTCCAATTTCATTTCCAAGGTCTCCCTCATATAAGTACAATATGTTTTATAAAATATAAGAATTAATTAGAACTAATTAAACTATAAAATAAAGTATCTTGGGTATAAAATCACACTAATTCTAAAAGATAATAGAGGGAAGGAAATTTCAAAAATGGTGGGAGATGAATTTTGATAAAATATTTTAGACCACATAGCACACGATGATAGCCCTATAATCATTAATTTTCACTTGGATAGATATTTTCAGGATCAAAACAATGAGAGTTTCATTGAGCTTTTCCATACTAATGGAACCATCCCATAAACCTTACATCAGTATGATAATGTAGGGACTCACAATATTCAAAAACCACTAAAAATTAAGGAATGGTATCCATAAATACCAAGAACATTTTTTGAATTTATTAAACTAATGGATGAGACAATTTAATCTACAGAAATGTCTGACTCCGGCTAGAAAGTCATTACCTCAACAACTTTTGGCTCAAAACTTCTCAGGAGGTCCCCTGGGGGGATCCACTCTAAGAACTAAATATATATATATAAAAGAACTCAATTAGTTCCCAAATATCAACCACATATGATTTGAAGATTTAATCCCCTGCCATAAATTTTGAAATGAAGTTATTTATTATTCAAGTTAAGGACTTCTGATGAATGTAATAGGTATTCTGGTCAACCTATTTGATAAAATTATCCCTTGATCAGATAAACCAAAATATTTATTTGTCCTTAAAGGAATCATCCATATTATTTTCAAGATTTACATCCTCATTATTATAAATATAAGAATTGGGTTCCTTATAATATCTTTTGATTTCTCTCTCATGCATGATAATTCTCTAATTGATGATCTTATAGTGATATCAACTCCAGCATTATAGCTATATATAATCCAGTTTTGTCTTATCAATGAAATGGTCTTTAGAATATGTCCTAGTAGATTTTACCACATACCTATAGATTTTTTTATAATTCCACATGCATTCAAATCTAAATCCCCATAGTGAACATTCTCACTAGGATACCACCTGTGACTATAGAAAAATAGGAAAATGATCAGATGAAACCAGAGGGTGGTTGGATACATCTTACCTATGGAACATAAACACTTATTATCTTGACATAAAATCCTATTGATATGTTCATATCAATATGATTTTAGGAAATTTACATCAAATTAAATAAATATAATCCACATGAACCCATATATAATAGACCAGAGTGAAACATGCAGTCCCAAAATTGGTGCATGGAAGAAAAAATATTCCTGGCAGAGCCTTTCTTATCATGGTTGTGAGGATGTCATTGAAATACCATTCATAGATAAAGGGGATTGATTTTTTTTGATATATTTAATCAACTCCTATGATTTCCACTTGTCACATACACCTTTCCAGCTATAAATACCCATGAAGTTCCATTCAGGTTCCTATGGTTGACGGTTTGAAAATGCGATGTGGTTTTGGGAGAAGATGACCAATGAAGCATAAAATTACTCTCCCCACATGATTTAATGTACAACTTCATGTGATGACTTTCCAACCAAGGAATATTTCAAAAATCCATATTTTCTTGGTATCCCTATCATTTCATTAATTTCCAATATGGTCTTGGATAGAAAGACCACATCGGGCCATACATGGAGCTCCATTAATGGAGCATAGAAACTAACCATGAGTTTCCAAGAACATTAATATTCTAGAATAAGAGTTTTATGGTTCTAGGTGGTTCTAGTTTGATGTAGCCTTTCCCTCTATCAGGTAGTTAAACACATCACCCTCTAATAGATTTTAGTGTTTCTAAGAACATGATAGAGCCTCATCCAAAGAACCTTCATGAAATATTTTATTTATACAATGTTTTTTCTCAACATTATTTCTATTCCTATTACGTCACTTCCGTGTTTCCAGAAATCTTTGTTCAACCAAGATAACTCCAAGAGGGGATTCATATAGGACTCGAATAACCAACCTCGTCGTAGGAAGTCGTGGAAGTTCCTCCTCACCTAGAAATGTGGAATCCAGAACATCCATCTCAAGAGGAAAAATACCCTAGGATAAAGAAACCACCATTGCCTCTAGTGTTTCTCAGACATGGTAAAACAATCCCTGGATTTGGATAGGTTCTGTTTTATATTGTAAAAAATCATTATGAAAGTCTTTTATAGGGGAAAATATTCAGCAAATAAATTGTTCCCAGCCCCGAAATCATTTTTAACCTAATCTTATGATACTTCATCCACCATTATAGGGATAATACACCCATTAGACAAGGTGACTTAAAGTCACATGTTCATTTGAAAAGGGTAATAAAAACTCCACGTTTCATTAAAAACTATTAATATGTGATCTTGAAATTTGGTAAGATTTTATCTATCGATATGTTTTTAGCCTTAAAAGTGGATAGACCACCCAAAGAGTTTTTCTAATGACATGTGCTATAATATTGTGTAATCCGCCAATCCAGATAATTTTTTTGTGGTCCCAAATCCTTTATCGCATATCCCATGAGGCCACAAAAGAAACAGAAGGAGGGGATTTTTTAAATTCCATAGACACCAATATCATGTTGTTTGCATGTTTTAAGAATGAACCCCAAGAATGGGTTGTGTGATGTCTACCATAGCCTTTATTTGTACCATAGGACACCGCTAAATCAGATCTGAAATAGCCCATTCTATAAAATCCCTAATGGTATTAGAATTCCAACACATAACTTGATCACTCTTACCCATAAATGGGATAAATTTTACATAGATCTTGAAGGTTATTGAGGGAATTCCATATCATCATGTTAAACCAATTATCCATGTACTTGATCATAGTATTATGATTATCACAATACATGGGGCATAGGTCAAAAATGTGCATCTTTATATATTCCTATGAAATTCGAAAACAGTCATCTTGGGTTTGATTTCCTTAATTTAATCTCCCACTTCCAAACTCTATATTTATTGCACCATATTACAAATGGTGTTCATGTTATAGGGTCTGCTAGATTTCAATCTCCCCACCAAGAGGAGGGAGAGAAATTTACAATGACCTTTATCCTCCCTAGCACAAAATTCAATCATCAATTTCACAAAAAACACATCAAAATATTATTTACAGTCTCTCTTGTCATGAATTATCATCTATAACAATAAATATATCAAATTAAATAGTTAAAAATAAACTTTCCTTAAATGATGTGTTTATAAAAAATAAAAATAAAATCGGTTACAACCATTTT
Organism: Viscum album; assembly: GCA_963277665.1. Taxonomy (NCBI): domain Eukaryota; kingdom Viridiplantae; phylum Streptophyta; class Magnoliopsida; order Santalales; family Viscaceae; genus Viscum; species Viscum album. Next base: position 1,962,222,626 of record OY728156.1, on the reverse strand, counting down.
TATGGTAACTATTTGATAACACTAATTCTGATATGATTAAACATTGTTAATCATTCATTACGATTATTGAAAATGGTAATTAAAGTTTTTAATCATTTTATTGGGTTTATAATAATGGTATCAATTTAAGAACATTTTTTAGATTACTTAATATTTATAATTTTATATAATTAAATTATCTATTAAATTAATATATCTATTTAAATAAATATTAATTATATAATTAATGTTCATTATTTTATAAACTGTTCTACCCAAAAATACTATTATATAAAAATATTTAGCTAATCCTTTCATAGATATATTTATTTTTCTTTTATTATGATTTAAATAAATATTTGATTTATAAATTAATTCTAAATTCAATACCAATTAAAATAATTATTACAAATACAATAATAATAGTAAAATTAATTCATTTTTGATTTAATAATTAATTTAAAATTTATATATATATAAATAATATTTATGAAAATTAAATAATCATTTCAATCTGTAATAATATTGAGTTAATAAATGTTTTATAAAAATGAAAAAATTATTTAAAAAAGTTTATAATATTCCAAATATTAAATTAATGTGTTAAATTGTAGAAATATATTTTTTATTTTTAAAAATGAAATGATTATTAATGCATGAAAAAATTACAAAATGAATTTAATATTTAGTAACTCTGATATTATTTGACTAGATAATCCCCAATAATGAGAGATAATATCTTTTTAATTTATTCTGTATATATATTTTTAGGTATATATATCAATTCTAAATAAATAATTTAATTTAATTTAATACATGGAATCTAAATGATGTGAAATAATTTGAAAATATTATTTGGAAAAAAAGATACAAAAAAATTTATATTTTCTTATATATTAAATTTCAAAAAATAAATAAAGGAAATATTTAATAAATATTGAAATGTGACTGAAGAATTTCATCTAATAAAAATCTATATATGTGTCCATGAATTATTATACACCTTCAAGCATGTTTCATGGGAATCTGTAGATGGATAGAGACTAGGGATACCTTTGTAAGAAGAGATAATATGGTGTTTGGCCCCCAATGATATATATATATGTACTCATTAGCACTTAAGTGAGTTACGATCGACCAGTTATTGTGTCACTAAGGGGTGTGTAAATCGTTTAATCTCTCACGAGGACATAGGTAGGGCTTGGGGTTTGAGATGAGATTCGAGTGTCCTAGGATTGGGTTTTTATGGATAATTGGACAGATGAGAGAGGATTTGGACTAACAATGAGTGATTGAAACAATATTAAGGGTGGTATGAGGCTTTATTAGTATTATGAATGGGATAAGACTATTGGGACTAGACATGGTTTGATAGAGAGTGGTTTCCCTTGAGTAGCAGACAAAGAAATATGCCTTAGAAGATGTCCGGTGAGACCCTAGTGTAGGGTGTGCGCTTGGTCTGGTCTTGGTATCTGGATTCTAGGCTTCGTATAGTGTACGACAAGGGATATTCCTAGGGTAGAAAGATTAAGAGTGATTTGAGATAATGATGGGGAGGACAAGACCTTGTTGTATGAGTTGAGAGTTCAAATGGGTTTTGGTGTCATTAAGGGGTAAGGGGAATGGGTTGGTGTTTATGAGAAGAGATTTTGCTGGCTCTAGAGGTCCCAAAAGATTCCCTAACAAGTGAGTTGTGATGTGTTTAATAGGGTGATATATCATTAGAGACTAGTTTCATGGGATAAACTAAAGAGTTTTTTGACAATCTAAGGAATAGTGTATATATTGTGACCTCACTAGAAACTGTGGGGATGATTCGATGTGCTTGTTACGTCCCTAGAGTCTGTGGGGATGGGTTGGTATTATTGTAACCTCTCTAGAGTCTTAATGTATTTTTTTGTATTATTGGAACCTCCCTAAAGTCAGTGGGGAATGGGTTGGTATGTTTGTGACATCCCTTGAGCATATAAGGATTAGTAAGTGTGAATGATATACCATGCCTAAGAGTCTTGAGTAATAATAGTGACCACCTATGAGGGACTAGATTTTGGGATGATGTGATATGAGACCAATGGACCCTACCTTGAGCGATCATGCATTAGGTCATGCTGTGGATGTATGAATACACTCAGTTCATGTGAGTAACATGTTGAGTTTGGGATGGCTCAAATCCTTAGGCCTTCATTTATGGCTTGGGTGTCATTATGATGACCTGAGATAATGTGGTGTGGTGGATTCCAGTATATCACTAAAGTTGGTACGATTAGGTGTCATGGTGGACTGGTAAGCCCATATTGACCGTACATGGATGGATTTGTGGGGGACATACAAGGTTTATGTTCATATTAATTTTATTAGGAATGAATTTAGTTTAAATATCTTGTCCTTAGGTGATAAGGTACTTCATCAGGTAGATAATGAATCTACTACTACCTAAATTCTGTCTAAACATGATACTCTATATATTAATAAAAAACCATAGTTATCCAGCTACACAAGAAGGTTCAATTGTATAACATTCATATGAATCCTTCAAATGCATCCAGGAATCATATCAATGATTTTAATAAAATCATTCTAGATATATTTAATATAGATGTTATGTTGGATAAAGGTAATTTGACTATCATACTACTGACCTAATTAGATGATTAAAATAATTCATTTAATGATTCAATTATGTATGTTCAGGGTTCCATAATCCAATAAGAAGCTAAATATACAATGTTTTTTTAAGATATTAAAAATAAAAAACCTACTTCTATTAATAATTAATTTGAGGGGATAAATGTCTAAGGTAATCTTATGTAGAGAGGTAATGAGATATGTAAGAGAAAGTTTAGGAGAAAATCAGGGTCTACGGGTAAATAAATAAAATAACTCCATTATAACAACCTGGTCAAATTTGAAGGAATTATCCCAGAGAAACAATTCTATGAACAAATCCAATAAAAATGACCATTGGTTGTTAATTGAGAAATATTTTGAGACTGTTTATCTTTTAAATTTTTGGCCTCATGCTATGAGTTCTAGATCTTCCTTGTATTTAGAATTTTCATTTCATATTATTACAAAAAGGGAGTACTTCACTGATATGAGAGAGAATTAGAGTGTAGAGGTTTACCTAATAAATAAGAAGAGTTATAAAATCATGGGTATAAAAATAATCCCTCTAGATTTTCATGAATGGTCAGTCAAATCCTTAGAGGAGGTTAGGTGTGTTCCTAATTTGACGATGAATATTATTTACCTCGGTATCATAGAAAAAAATTGGTATTCTTTTAGGTATGATTGACGGATTCATTATATCTCTAAGGGGTCACTCACTATTATGATAGGAACCCTCACCAATAGTCCATATGTCTTAAATGGTAGGAATACAATGAAACAATTAAATACAACTCTTTCCCCTTTGAAAAATAACACAATGTTTTGTCATAGGTGATTAGGACATATTAGTTCAAAAGTGATGAATGAACTAAGAAAGAAAGGAATTTTAAATGATGTAACCTTAGAAAATATACTCTTTTGTGAATACCATGATCATTTTACGTCCAAAAATTTTAGTTTTAAGAGGTCTACATATAAACTTAATTCCACATTATAATATGCACATTTTAATTTGTGGTTTTCCTCTATAACTGCTTCTTGTACTAAGGGACAATACAATATTAACATTAATTATGAATAATATTGTAATGTGTTGATTTATATAATCAATTAAAAATATGAAACCTTGGAAACATTCAAAATTTGGATGTTTATTGTTGAAAGTGAAACTAGAAAAAAACATAAAATCATTAGAATTAATAATGGTCTGGAATATTTATCAAATTCCAACATAGACTATTTTAGTTTGAAAGTTATTATTAGACACAGGACTATTATAGACACCACATAATATAATGTCCTATAATAGAGTGGGAATAATAATATTTATAAAGTGTGAGAATTATTATCTTATATTCTAGTATTTTTATGTCCTCTAAAGAAGTGTCCACTAGAGATGTATATCTGATCAATAGATCCCCCTCTAATTCCATTAGATTTAAATCCTCTAATGTTATGTTAATTGGTTAACCACTATTTTATTAGATCATAGATTTTTTCTGCCTATTCTCATAGTTGTACATAATAAAATAGATCCTTTGAATATGAAGTGTGACTTTGAGGGTTACTAACTTTGTGTCGAGGGGTAATGACTTTGGAAGGATATTCATGGTTAATTGAAATTTATAATAAATCATGATGTTGATTTCTATTAGGCTTATTCTTTTAAATATAACCCTTCTTATCTTTCCAAGTCTAATCCATCTAAACCTATTTGAGTTGAGGTTTATTTAGAGCCTCATACGTAACTTGAATTCGAGGTTTTCTCCACTAAACCACCCCAACTATCTCACGACAAAGAATAACATGTTAGTTAATTTTAACATAAAATTGAGGTTGAGAGAGATAGTGATATGAGAGACTACCAATTGATTCGTAATTGGACTGGAAGAATCATTAGGCCACCTACCAGGTGTAACATGGTTGGTGTTTCTAACTATGACTTTAATATTGGTTTTTAATAGGTAGTAATGAACCATAATGATTCAAACATCATATAAAGTCTAATTAATCTAGATATTGTATTTCTATCATGAGAGATGAAATGGATTATCTTTTTACAAATGAAACGTGGATTATTGTTTTCAAACCTAAATAGTATAAAATTATACCTTCTAATTCAATTTTTATGAAGTAATTAGAACATGGAAGTGAAAATAAAATTAAATACAAATATATACATTTATAAAAAGGATTCCTATAATAATAAGGAATTGAATAAAATGATATTTTTTTTCACCTGTTATTAATACGACTTCCATTTGATTATTGTTATCCTATTCTTCCCAAAATTATTTTCATGTTAAATAATTTGATGTTAAAACTCCCTCATTTCACGGAATGTAAATGAACATATTTATATGAGACCACCTGATAGGTATTAAAAATATTTTAAAATCAATAGTGTATAAATTTTATGATAATCCATGTATGTCCTTAAGAAATCATCTAGACATTGGTATAAATAATTTAATGCATTTCTACTCAAAAATGAATTTTCTAGAAGTAAAAAGTTTTGTAATGTTTATTTAAAATCATTAAATATTGATAATGTTTATTTATTCCTATAGATTTTTGACATGCTTATAATTTTCAAATACACTCGGTTAATAAATCATAAGAAAAACAATTAGATAATTATTTTGAAATGAAATATTATGAGGAAAAAATAAAAATCCTTGGAATGAAAATCACTATTGATAGAAATGTTAGGGTATTATAAATTTCCCAATATCCTTATGTTCAAAAGGTGTTAAAAAGGTATTTTATAGAAACTTTGAAACTTGTTAGTGTGAATTTAGTCCATCATTTCTTGTTTACGTTGTCCAAATCGCCTTATAGTTATTATGATAATTATTTTATGATATAACTATTTTTTGTAAGAATAGTGGGAGTCCTTATGTATTCCATGATATTACCTTATCTAGATATATACTTTAGTGATTTTACCTTTAAATTGTTTATTGTAAGTCCTATAAATAATCCTTAGTATGCATTAAAATATATACCCATTTATGTGTCTATGTCTTCTAATTTGTGCATTTTTTTGGTAAAAAGGATTCTTATAGTCAAGATATCATCAACATTATTTGATCTAGTTATGCTAAAAAATATATATTCTAGTATATATATCACATCGTATGTATTATTTTCCATTGGACATCATAATTCATAGAAATTTAACATGAAATACATCGTTTCCATTTCCAAAACCAAGGTCAAATACATAGTTTTAACTATAGAAATGAATGAATCAATTCAGTTGAATCGATTTATTAAAAAACTATCTTTATCTTTTGGTAATGTAGAATAATTTTTTGAGGGTCATTTTGTATTCCATATTTCTTAAAATCATGTTTTATATTGATGATCATAGAACATATATATTAGATTTCATTTTGTTAGGGTTTTCATTGATACTATAACAATATGTTTCACTAAGATACAAACATCATAAAATTATGTTGACTATTTGAATACAAATATTCAATTTTCAATGTTTATACATTATGTATACCATACAAATGTTGTCCCATTTTAAAGACCTAGGAGGTGAGAACACTGTATTTTTAAATTATTTTTACTACAAATGTTGAGGTTTTGTAAATTTGACATGAATGAATTAATTTTTTTACTATGAAATAGAATTTTTACAATTCTTGGTCTAAATTATTATTTGGATTTCATAATTTACATTAATTTTTTCCCTTGTGAAAATGATTTTTACATTTCTTAGTTGTATTTCATTCCATGAAAAATAAGTTTTTTACGTCTCTTATTTATCAATTTTTTCACATGTCTTCCTTACAACATAGCTTGAACCCACATAATGGTAACTTGTATAAAGTCTACATTCCAATTACATGAGGGTATACCATTGGCTCTCACATTTCATAATGTTAAGTCACCAAGAAATAAGGGTAATGCCTTCTAGTGTAACGGCACTCACTGCCTTGTGTAAGGGTACTCCTACCACTCTTAACGGTACTCCATATCTTGAATATGGGAACTTCCTAGCTTCTGTAAGGGTTCTACCATGGCTCATGTTTGGATAACCTAGAATGTGAAAGGGAACATCCTTAGCTCACATAAGGTTAAACTATATCTTGTATGTATATTTTATGGATCGATTAACGGTAAAGTTCTTCATATAATGGTAACCTTGGAGCACACAATGGTAAGTTGATCAGTGTTACATATTGGTGGTGAATCACCTACCACCACATGGAAATCAAATCAAACTGTCACTGTATATTAGTTGTTCACATTGCACGAATCATGTGTTCACTTTCTGGCTTGCAATCATTTCTCCCAGAATCATGATTTCACCTCAGTCTCCTCCTCAATCATTTGGTGTATTTCTTCACGAGTTCAAGAGAAGATAGTTCTACTGAATTTTTTTATTTCCAATTGAAATATAATGAGAGTATCTTGATGGAGGTCATGTCTCGGATTCACATAGTTCTTTCATGTAGATTGTCATCATCATTTCCCACCTGGTCTAGGGATTTGGTGGAGAGTGGTGTAGATTCTTTACCTTCATCATGATTTTTACTCATGTGAAGGAATACATCTATATCATGAACACCATTTGACGTTCTTCTAGGTTTTAGTATTAGAACATAAAATTATAAAAATATTATTACACATTTATATTTTCATTTCTTTTCATGTGTTTGATATTGTATTCTTCTATGAATGTGTTTAGTGTGAGTCCATACAGGAAGTCAGATTTTAAGGTTCATATGTTAGATTTCATCACTTCTATATGGTCTAGAATGACATAATCCTATAAATAGATTCTTTTTTACTTTACTTCGTTCATGTCTTATAGCCTATTTATTATATTTTTTAAGATATAATGATATTATGGGGGATATCTTACAATGAAAGTAGGCTTATATTGGACTAAATTATGTTATATGTATGTGTTAATTTTTTTACACCATATTCTTCATTAATCCATCATATCTGTTTCGAATTTTATATCAAAATTCCAAAAGAAATTGTGAACCAATTACATATATTAGTGGTTTCTTGGTTTCTTCATAAGTAATACCACATCAACAAAACCCTTAACTTATTTTCTAGTTACAAACAAATCGGTTGGTTGAACAAATTTTCACATGTTCATATCCTAAAAGAATGTGAAAATGTCAATCATCCTTACAATTTCATTGGATTTTGATACATTTTTCTTTCTATTGTCTCTATCTTCCATCTTATGTGAATTTTATAATAATATATAGAGGTTGTTTTAATGAAGTTAATCTAAATTAAAATATATTTATTCCATGAATCGTTTATATGTTAGTTTATATACTCATTTCATAGTTGTGATCCAGAACATTGGTGTAACCATATCTACCCAACTATTTATCACACCAAAATATTTCATTCCTATGAAATTATACTAAGTACATTGTGTCTAGAATTAACAGAGTGGGGGTAATGTTTCCGATGTATGAAGATCACCAAAATTAATTTGTCCATTTGGACAATGTTGAATTGATGTTATGTATGAATAAATGAACAAATAATTCTAGTCCAGTAAGCCCCATCTGCTGGGTTTTTATATGATTTCAAGTTCCCCATGTTACATATTGCTCAATAATAATGATAATATTTCAGTAAAATTGGAATTAAATATGATCCTTTTTAAAATTAAAATTGGTTTTATAGAACAACAATATATTTCAGAAATAATATCTTGACTGTGTCGTATAAACATGTTGTAACATCTCTATAACTATCTTCAAACTAACATAGTTGATTCCATTATATCGTTGAAGTAGGTATGATTTGGTTTCACGGTGTCTTGGTTATCCCAAATTTACCAGACATGAAAGGATTCATGGCGACCTAATAATGTTGAAGTCCCTATAGATGTTCTTAAAAATGCAGGTAGTTTAGTTCTCTTGATTTTAGGTGATAATGTACTTCATCAGGTATCTTAGGAATCCACTAATACCCAAATCTATTCTAAACATGAACCTCTATATATGAAAAAACCTTATAAGGATAGTTACACAAGAATATATTACTGTATAACTTTCGTATGCATCCTTGAACTGTAGTCCAGAATCATATCGATGGTTTTAATATAATCATTATCTATTTATCTAATATAGAATATAAGTTGGATGATGTTGATTTGAATATCATAATTTTTACCTATTTATATGATTCATATAGTTTATTTAAATATTAAATTGTTTATTTTTTGGGTTCCTTAAACCTCAATGATGTTAATTCTACCTTATTGTCTAAAGTGATTAAAAAATAATCATAGTTTTATTAAGAAGGAATCAAAGGGTATTAATATCTAGGTTATGTTTGAGCTAAGAGGGATGAAGAGGGGTAAGAGATATCCTTAGAGATGATCAGGTTCTACGGGTAAACAAAAATAATTATTATATAGTAAACATCTGTGTCAAATTAGAAGTAATTACCCAAAAAAACAATTCTAAGATCTACATTAATATCTACAACCATCAGTTGTTCGTTGAGTAATATATCAATAATTTTGATGTTCTAGATGTTTTTTCTAATGATATGAGTGCTGAAGGGGGCCTATATTTAGGATTTTCTATTCATACATGTCACAAATGTGATTACTTCATTTATCTAAGAGGGATCGAGAGTGAAAAGGTTTTCCTAGGAAATAATAAGAGCTATCAAATCATGGGTAGAAAAATAGTCTCTATATAATTTCATGGAATTACATTCAAATAATTATAGGTGGTTAGGTGGGTGCCTGATTTGAAGAAGAATCTTATTTCCCTAGGTGTCTTAGAACAAAATAGTTATTAATTTATTTTTGATTTAGGGATTCATAATGTCTCTAAGGGGTAACTCACTCATATGAGAGGAATCCTCACCAATGGTCTATATCTCTTAGATGGTATCACTCATATGAAACAATTAAATAAAACTATTTCCCCCATTAAAGATAACATAATGTTATAGAATAGTTTATTAGGACATTTTATTTCAAAATGGATTAATGAACTTACAAAGAAAGTAATTTTAAATGATGTAACATTAGACAATATTCTCTTTTGTGAAGTCTAGGTTCTTGGTATGTCCAAACATGTTAGTTATAAGAGGTATATATATAAATCTATGTCCCCTTTAGAATATGCACAATTTAATTTTTGGGGTCCCTCTAGAACTACATCCCATATTTGGTGCCACTTCAATGTTCCCTTTATAGAAGAATATTCTTGGGAAGTGTGAATTTACATACTCAATCACAAATTTCAAACCTTTAACAAATTAAAAATATAATAGTCTAGTGTTGAAATTCAAAACAAATGAAGAAATAAAACCATTACAATTGATAATGGTCTATAATATTTTTCTAATGAATGCATAGTCTATTGTAGTAATGATGTTATTCTTAGAAACATATCTTTTGTGGATACCCCACTATAGGATGTCCTAGAAGACAAGATCCATAAGATAGTTTTAAAAAAAGATATAATCATGATCTCGTATTCCAATCTTCTTAATTCCTTCTAGGAAGAACTTGATGCTATTACTTTTTATATGATCAAGATATTCCCATATAGTTCCATTAGATTCAAAGCCACTAAGGTAATGTGGACTGGTTCACCCCCAGTTTAGGTTATCTTAGATTTTTTTGTACAACCTATGCTCATAGAAAGAGTGTTAATCTAGAACCTAGGACTATGAAGTGTGTCCTTGTGGGATGCTGACATTGTGTCATAGTGTAAATTACATAGGTAGATAATCATGGTTGGAAGAAATGTATAATCCAATTTGATGTTGTTTTCCATGAGTCTTCTTATTCTAAATAGAAGGCTACTCATCCTACTGAGTCTGATCTTTCTAAACCTGTAGGTGTTGATGTTATATTATAGGATAAAATGTAACATGGACCTGAGGTTATCTCTTAAAACCACACAAACAATAGCACATTGAAAAAGAACTTATTAGTGAATTTGAACATGAGTTTGAGGTTAAGGGAGATGATGACCTGAGAGACAACCAGTTGACTCATAATATGACAATAAGAATCACTAGGCCTCCACCTTGGTCTACCAAGGATGATGTTTGTCCCATTGACTATAATATAGGGTTTTAATAAGTAGTTTTGAACCATATAGTTTCCAACAAGATCTTAAGTCTAATGAATATTGTTAGAGTATTTATATCACGAGATATGAAATGGATTCTCTTCATAAAAAACCTGGATAATTGTCAAACAACATAAAAAAGAGAAAATTATAGATTTTAATTCAATTTTCAGGAAGAAATAAGACAATTATAGTGAAGAGAATATTATGTATGAATCTATATGTTTTGCACATGGATTTCTAAATAATGAATTAATTGTTTAAAATGAGATTTTCACCTATTGTTATGAACTAATCCATTAGATTATTGTTAGCTTTTTTTCCCAAAATTATGTTCATATTGAATAATTGGATGTTTAAAGTGAATTCATTAATGGTATGTTAGATGGATCGATTTATATGAGACCACATAATGTATTTTCAAAATATTTTAAAATTAATCATGTATAAATTTTAAGAAAATCCATGTATGGTCTTACGAAATCATCCAAATAATGGTATAATGAATTTGATTCTTTTATGTTTAAAATGACACTGATTGAAGTAAATATGATGTGTATGTTTATTTTAAATATTTCAAGATGGTTTTTTTATTTAATCCAATATTTTGATGATATTATTTTAATTTAAAAATACACAAGGTAAAAAAATCCTTTGAAAAACCAACTATATAATTCTTTCAAAATGAATTATTTAAGGGTAGAAAAGTAAATCCTTGGTATGAAAATCACTAAGGATAGAAATGTTAGGGTATTTTTACTTCCCCAATATTATTTTCAACATAAGGTGTTAAAAGGGTGTTTAATAGAATATTTGAATCATGTTATTGTTCCCTAAGGACATAACTTATTTTTCCCTTGACCTATTCCCCAAATAGTTATTCTGATAAAGATTTTATGAGTAAAATCTCTTATATAAACATTGTAGGTGACCTTATGTATTCCATGATATGCTCATATATAGATATAGTCTTCTGTGTTTCTTCCATAAGATGTTTTATGGGAATTCATGTAAAGCATCAATGGAATGCATTAAAATAGTTACTCATTTATGGGTCCATGTCTTCTGTTTTTTGAATTTATTTTGGTAAGAAAGTTTATAGGGTCATGATTTCATCAGCTTTGTTAATTATAGTAAGGATAAGAATATTGATACTAATAAATATATCAATTTTTATGTATTATTTTCATTTTTTGGTAATGTTTCATGGAAATGTAAAATGAAATCCATTTTTTCCATTTCAATAACCAAGGTAGAATACATAGAATTAACTATTGCAATCAAAGAACAAATTTGGATAAAGACTTTGTTAATGATTTTTATATATTTTATGGTAATATAGAATCCTTTTTAATAGTATTTATATTTTCCATATTTTTAAAAATCAGGTTTTCCATGTAACATCAAAGAACATAGAAATTTTATTTCATTTTTTTACGGTTTTAATTGAAAGTATGATGGTATGTTTCAGAAAGATACATACTTCCGATAATCTAGCCAATAGTTTGACTATGGCTATTCAATTTTCCATGTTTATTCATTTTTTAGAATGTAGAATTGTAGTCCAATTCTAAAGACCTGGGTGGTCAGAACACCATCCTTTTTAAATATAATTATTAAAAAGGTGGATAATTTGGAAATTTGACATGCATGTATTTATTTGTTTGTTATCAAATAAAATTTTCCCAATTCTTGGTATGAATAATTATTTGGATTTCATTATTTACTTGTATTTTTTAACTTTTGAAAAAAAAAATTACATCTCTTAATTGAATTTTTTCCCATGAAATAATTTTTTTTACATTTCATATTTTTCAATTTTGATTTCCTGATTTTATTTACCCCATAGACGGATCCCACATAAAGGTAACATGCTTAATGTTTACTTTACTATTGCATTAGGGTAAAGCATTGGCTCTTCATTTTCATTAGGGTAAGACATGGATACATAAGGGTAATTCCTACTCATGTATGGGTACTCCCGGTATTGTGTAATCATACTCATGACTCTCTTCAGTGTACTCCATATCTTGTACATTGGCACTCCCTAGGTTACATAAGGGTACTACCTTGGCTCACATAAGGCTAACCTGGCACATATATGGGTACTTTTTTCTCATGTAAGGGTAACCTAGATCATGTAAGGGTACTTTCTGGATCGATTGGGGGTAACCTAACTCATATAAGGGTAATATTTGAACACGTAACAATAATCTGATTTGTGTTATATTTTGGTGATGAATCACCTACAGATGCATGAACATCTCATAAAACTATCTATTAAATTTCGGTCATCCATGTGGTCTTTATCCTACTTTCACCACCTGGATCTTTATCGCTTCTCCCGACATCATGATTTCACCTCGACCTCCTCCTCGATCATTCAATGTGTTTGATGAATGGTTTAAGGGAGTATATTTCTAGGGAATTTCTAATTTCCATCTCAAACAATACTAGTGTTTCTTAAAGGAGATCCTATCCAAGATTCCCATAGTCTATTAAAGTATATTTTCTTTATCACTACTAACCTAGTCTAGGGATTTTATAGAGAGATTTGAAGATTTGTTTCCTTCATTATGATTTTTCATTGCCTGTAGGAATACAACAACATCATGAACACCATTTGATCTTCTTCCATGTATTGGTATTAGATCCTATAATTATTATAAGTTTATTCCACTTTATTATTTTCTTTTCATTCAATTTTTTTGATGATTTAACCTTCAATGAATATGTGTAGAATGATCCATCTAGGAAGTCTAATTTCATGTTCTATATCTTAGATTACAACACTTCCATATGGTCTAGCTATAATTACTCCTAAATAGTTTCTTTTCCCCTTTACTAATTTTGTGTCATATAATTTTATGATTTTCATAATTTAGTAATAATGATAATATGATGGTTTTATAGCTTTTCACATAGATATATAGTGGTTGAAGTATATTATATCTCCATGTTCTTTATTTCTTCTTGCATCATGTTCTTCTTGGATCCATCGTGTCCATTTCATTTTTTATTAATCATCCTAAAAAAATTAACACAGTAACTATATTAGTGGATTATTAGTTTTTTCATAAGGACTAACACATCAATAAATCCCCTAACATCATTTATTTTTAGAAAAAAATGGGTTGGTGGATTATATTTTCACGGGTTCCTATCATGATAGAAAATGTGAATGTCACTCATCGTTTCATGTTTATTGGCAATGTAATTGGTTTTCAATCCATTTTTTATTTTCTGGTTTATATATTCCAATATATGTGCATCACATAATAATATATGGAGGATTTTTGTTATGGTTAATCTAAATGAAAATATATTGATTCCAATAATCATTTATATGTTAGCTTATATATTATTTTCATTGTTGTGAGCCATAATGTTGGAACAACCATATAAACCCAAATATTTACCACAACAACATTTTTCATTCCTATGAAATCATATCGAGGAAATGGAGTCTATAATTAATGGAGTGAAGTTTATTCTGTAGATGTTTGAAGATCACCAAAATCAGTATTTCCATTTGGAAAAAACTAAAATTGTTTAAAGTTTGAATCCATGAACAAATAATTCTAGTCAAATAAACACCACCAGATCAATGTTTATATGTTTGCAAGTTCCCAAAGTTCCATATTACTAAAGTAGAATGATAATATTACAATAACATTGGAATTAAATTTTATCATTTTGAAATGAAAAATTGGTTTTATAGAACCACAATCTATTTCAAAAATAATATCCTGACTCTTTTTCATAACAATGTTGTAATGTATCTAAAATTTGCATCAAACTAACATCTTGCATTAAATCAACTCTCAAAACATCAATCTCCTCCTAACTAGGTTTTAAAATTTCAATGTACTTATAATCTCCTCCCCATGTCACCCTCGATAGAGCATAAATGTCACTATTCAATTTCGCATTCTTGTAAATCATAATAAAATCATATCCCTATAACATATCCTACCAGTAATGATGTTCAAGTGAATCTACTCTTTGACTGAGAAAATTCACTTAAGGATCCAATTATCCATGTATTCCTCAAACTGCCTTCCCATTTATTCATAATTATAAAATTATAACAAATATATTGATTAAAGTTATATATTTATAATTTAAATTATAATTAAATATATATTAATATAAATTGATATATTATTTTTAATTATAATTTCAAAATTATTTTAATATATATATGTGTGTGTGTGTGTATATATTCATTAAAGACATATATTTATAAATAAATATATTCATAAGGTATTCATAAATATATATTTATCATTGAGAAAAAATATTTTGTATTTTTATAATTATCTAAACGTATTTATATTTAATTATTTATATAAAATTATAATTATATATAATATATTTAATGAATTAAATAACTATATATAGAAAAATATTTATATTTTTAAATATAATAAATACATTTATTATTTATTTAAATATATTTATCATGATTTTAAGTATTTATGAGAAGGTTGAGCTTCACCTATATAGGAAATGAATGAATACACCAATTATAAATTGTACTATAGTATATGTGTGCAATATTAGGTTAAACAATGAACATATATTCATGATAAGAACGTACCCATCAATTGACACATTCATTTGGAAACATAAATTTAATTAAATACATACATATATATATAATTATATATATAGTAAAAAGCTTTTATATATAATATTACAAAACTATAGTATAATAAATATATAATGAAGACATAACTAAAACTAATAAACATAATACAAAAACAGAATCATAATAAACATGTGTTTTTTATTTGACCTATACATATAAACTATATTTTTAAATATAATTAAAATATTTTTATTTAAATTTATAATATTTTCTACTAAAAACTTCTATCAGCGATATTATTATCATTGATAAGGTTTCCTTTTTTTCAATGTTTTTTGATAGCACTAACAAATGGTATATTTAAAAGAACTTTTTTATTGCACTGATAAAATTCCCCCTTTTAACTGAGCATTTTTATTAGTGATGATCAAACCAAAGCACTTCACTTGACCTCATTCGTGGTATTCGTTAAGTGTGATGGGTGTGGGGAGGTGATTTCATGGTGGTGGCATGGTGAGGTATTAGAGACTTTCTGATGTTGTAATATGTGATCAGGAGATCATTCTTCCAGTCTACTAGGATTCACAATGGTGATGTTGGTCTAAACATGGATTAGTACAACACCAGAGGATAGCCAAGAGAAGCACTTGTTGTTGTACATGGTTCCACTTATCAAGTCATTTCCTTGAATATCTTGAGATCATCCTCCTTTGACCTTAGTCAATGTGCCATTGATCCTGGAGGCCCCCTATCATTTTCATGGACCTACAATCAATCTGCATCCAGTCAATCACATAATTTTTTAAATAAATTGTAAATTCAAATCTAGTTAAACTATTTGGGAAAAATAGATGGAAATATCTAGATTGATGACATGTTCAAATCCAATCAACCATTTAACCTTAACTCATGTTAACACAGCTCAATAATTATCTGTGTTTCACTAACATAGTGCATTGAACTACCTACATAATTAGTTCAAAACTCAATGTATCCTAACGCATTGCCTCATTGCCTTTATGTGTCTTGACTCATTAAATGTTTCCTACACATATCCATTACATCTTCCACATTACCTTTATATAGTTTTTGTAAATCATAGATCACCTTTACATAGTTATAGAAATCATTTGGTACCTTCGTGAAACTACTCAGTTTCCTAATTACCTTCACGTAGGTAATTAATTTCTAAATCCACCTTTAAATAAATAATTTACATATCATATTATTTTTACATAACTTGTTCAATTCAAAATGAATCTGATTGTTACAGGAACTGTGTCTCCTTTAAACTTCTACTTATTTCTTCTGATCCTCAAACCATGTTTGTTGAACTTTGTTTGCAGAATCACAATTCGAAGATTTCTGATTTTGGGTTGGCCAAGGATGGCCCAAAGTGTGACAGAACCCATATCTCCATGAGAATTGTATTCATATATGGCTATCCAAGTCCTAAATATATGGTTGCCGGTAAAATATATTTTCCTTGATCTATTTCTTATAATTTCGCTTCCTGTTTTCAATTGGGTTTCTTAATATTGGGCATCGGACAATAAAGAATGGCATGTCCCTGGTGGAGGGTCAACAATCAAAGGGACAGTGCCTTTAAGGTGGAAAACCTGGAACTGCGCTTTGTGTCCCAAGATCCCAAGTCCAGACTGAGCATGGGGGAGGTCGTGGTGAACTGGAAGAGCTCCTACTGTCCACTAGTTCCCCCAAACCTCATGGAAGGGGTGCCCGTGATTCTATAGAATCTTCTTCCGTGGCTCTAGAAGTTATGTATTTCAAGTCTAGTAGAATAAAAAATCATTCTACTATGGATAATGTTGTTTTGCGGAATATGATTGTTGATCCTCATCCCAAACAAGACGCTTCCAAGGATTATGTATCAAAAGACTCCTAGTCTAGTAGAATCCAAACCCTTTCTATTGTGAAAAATGTGGTTGCACATAATATAATAATTTTATCTGGTATCAATAACATGGATAAGGTGTATGTGTGGCTTTGGATGGGTATAATTGGTAGAACTAAATTTGATGGTGGGTAGTATTAGGGTTCTACAAAACTCAAGGAGCATTTTCCCAGGCATGGGATGGGAGTAAAATTATAATTAATTTATAAGAGCATGACTGGTAAAAATCTACCTAGGAGTGGGTATCAGATAAGTAATTATAAAATCCAGATAGAGGATGAGAAGAATTATTCAATCTTATAAAACAATTTAATTGGAGGTAAGGATTAGATGTACCACAATTTTAATGAAGGAAAGAGAATTTATTAAAACTAGTAATTATAATGTGTATGTTTTTTTATAGGGTCAACACATTATCAAATAATTGGTATAAAATTAATTTGTGGAATGTTTTTTATTAGATATGAGAAGTTTTGTGCAATATACAGGAGGCCAGTTTGGCAATGGAATGGCCACTAAACATTTAGAATCATAGAAAAAAGGTCGTTGTCAGCATGGTTAAGAACTATATAGAAGGGAATCCTAAAATAAAACATAGAGAACAACTTCATCATGGGAGGGAAATGGTATATCCTCTAATTTTTTCCTTGCAATGTATTCTTCTAATGAACCAAATGAGCATGTATGATCACAGGCCTACTAGTGAATCCATTTTTTTAGTTTTTTATTAACTCATTGTTTTTATCATCCATTTTTTATGAAATATATGAGGGATGATTTGGAGTAGGGAAAATAGGGATATAATGTAATGAAACATTTAAAAACACATAAGGATGGATGACCATCTCTTTTATGTATCAACTTTAGGAAATCATTATACAATGTTCTTATATGACTATCATCATGTCTTTTTATCCATTAATGAAGGAAAGGGATGAAAAATGAAACTAAAAGAAACAAATTATTGTGCTGGAAAAAAATTATATGTTAAAAAATATTTTGATCTTGAAATCGAATGCATGAGAGGGGTTGTTCAACTTCGTTTCAATTTCGAGATCCAATGCTTCTTTATCATATTGTTTTTTTCCAACACAATAATTTGTTTTTTAGTTGATTGTTCATCGCCTTCCATCATACTTGAATAAAATGACCTGATAAGATTTAGTTAAAAGAATTAGATATTGATTACCTAAATTTTATCCAAAAAGGAAATGGACCACCAACCTCATGGATTTTTTCCAGTTTCATTACATTTTCATCTTCTTTTTTCTTCTCTAAATTTTACCTCATATTTTTCATAAAAAAGGACAACAAAAACCATGAGTTAATAAAAAATAAAAAGTGGCTTCACCAGTAGGTTTGTGAGGATACAAGCATATTTGATTCATATTCAAAATATATTGGAAGGAAAAAAGTAGAAGAGTTACCATTTCCCTCTCTTGATGAAGTTTTTCACTCTATGTTTTATTTAAGGTTAATTGTCTATATATTTATTTCTTACACTGGAAAAGCCACTTTTTCTATGCTTCAAAATGTTGGATGGCTATTTCGTTCCCAAAATGTCTTCCAACATACTGCTCCATATTTATCATCTTGAACACAAAACATTCAGAAAAGGCATTTTATACAAACTATTTGATAAAGTGTTGTACCATTTAATAAAGAATAATACACATTAGTATTAATGGTCTCAAATAGGTCTCCTTCTTTCATTAAAATTTTCTTGCATCTCCTCCTTTTCATCAATAACATTTTTTATGAGTTTGCATACTTCCTAAAATCCTCTATTTTGATTTTAGATATACTTCTCAAATACTAAATCATAGGTAGATGATGACTAATCAAGATAATTTAAAGGATATATTCTTTTCCTCTACTCCATTGCATGGGAAAATTATCCATGAGTTTTGAAGAACCCAAACACTCCCCACCATCCAATTTAGTGCTACCAATTATACAAATCCATAACAACAAAAACACCTTATCCATATTATTAACACCACATAAAATTATCTTATTATGCAAAACCACAATCCCTTCAAAAAAAAAGTGTTTTTATTCTACTATAATATGAGTCTTTAGATTGAGGAGACATTGAAGATGATTGTTCAGGACTAGGACCACCAATCATCTTATGCATAACCACATTCTCAAAAACAGGATTATTTTATATTCTACTAGACTTGGATTCCTTACCACAAGGTTCCATGGAAGTAGCTTTTTTGAAATGAGAATCCCCGATCATGTTCTCCACAACCATGTTCTTGAAAATAGGAAGAGTTTACATACTATACATGGCTTAGATTTTGTACCATGAGGAACTTTGGAAGTTTATTTTTTGGAATGTGGATCAGTACTCACCTTATGCACAAAAAAATTCATGAATATAGTATGACTTTTTATTCTACCAAACTCGGAGTCCTTACCTCAAGGACACATGGGAACATCTTGTTCATATTTTAGATTACTGACACCCCTTCTGTGAGATCGAAGACCACTACTAGATTGTAGTTTCTCTTCTAGTTCCCCCATGACCTCCCCCATGCTCAACCTAGACTTGGGGTCTAGGTACAGACAACGTATTTTGAGGTTTTCCACCATGAAAGCACTATACATTGAGTACTGACCCTCCATCTAGAACACATCATTATTCATCTTCAGTCATGTTTGAAGAAACCAAGTGAGAAACTAGAAGATAAATAAAATGACCCCGGTGAAGGAGAAAATGATATATCAACGTCCAAATATTTAAGAGTTGTGCAGCCAAAGGTGTTAATGAGACATGTGGATACATGGATTTTTTCACCCATCATTCAGTTGAAGAATCCTCTTATATTTGATTCCATTACATTCTACTTTAGACTCATTTAAAATCCAGTTTCAGTCTTCACCTAATAGTCTATGAAATTTATGTAGACTACTAATCCTTCTAGTTTTGAGTTCACAATATTTTTGGTCATTTAATTATAATTGTTGGTTATCAATGTTGAAATTTGGTGCATACATTTCCCTCAAAGTCCCACTCACTTGAGTAATATTATCCTCAATGTTTTCACTTCCTAATTTAATTCTTCTGGAGGACGAATAATAGTATTTATAATTAGCGAATGTATTAAAGAAAACTCTCTTTCCTCTTGTTTAGTGATTTTTAGAGTTTTCAGTTTAGAAAGTATGGTTATACCAACCATAGGATGAAAATATGGGTGGTTCGAAGAACTAGATCAAGTCATTTGAACCCATATTTTTAAATTAAAATTAAAATAAATTCACTATTCTTCCCTTGAAAATGTGTTAGTATTGATGAATTCCTGTCATGGGGCGCTCATCATACTTATTTTTGAACCCAAGAAAAATGAAGTAAAGTTGTATTGGGGTTTTCTTGGGGGCAGAAATGTTGTGGATGTATTAATATTATATTTAATGGGTTTGAAATTTTAAAAAAGTGGATGTGGTTGATTGGTTTAAATTTTAATTTTGAAATCATAGTTAGACATCCTCATATTACTCTCCTCTCTTCCCTATGAATCATTATTCAATTTCACATCCTCCATCAGTAGTTAATAAAAGGAAATATCCTCGATTATCATTTCCTAGAAGTTCTGTTTTGGAATAGAAAAATAAAATAGTCATTGTATTCTATATCCTCACCTAGATCTATGATTGGATACCATTAATAATTCTTTTTTCATTCCACTGTTAACTATTATTAGTAGTGAAGGAGTTACCAATAAGATTAAGTGTGAAACTAGTAAAAAAGAAAGAATTATTTAAATTTAAAGAAAAATAAGAATATCTTGAAAAATAAACATCTAAATACATCCAAATAATTAAACTAAGAAACATTTGTTTTAATACATGAAATAGTCATTGGGGTGGTAGAGTTATCCTCAGTTCAACCATAATTCGTTTAATATTTCATCACCTGAGTATTTTAAAATATAAATAATGATAACAATAGGGAATAACACCAGCAGCTAGTGATGAAATAGATTCTTAGAATAAAAAAGTATATCAACAATATGGGAAGTCCAATAAACCAAAGGATAATATATATTATTATTAAAAGAATAGAAATTGAAAACAATCACAAAAAAATCATCATAGGTGATGAATTCCACATGGTCTTTCTTGAAGTCCTCATTACCAACTCTAGGTGAAGTCCCTCTACGAATTGTTGAACTCTCACAATGACCTGAAACAACCCACCATAATTTCATACTATGAAGCGAGCATGATCCCATCAATAGATGATCACCACATGGATGATGATCACTAAGGATCATCATGTTCCGTAATTCTGCTAAACCAAAGGATTGGGATTGAAATTTCATTTAGAAATGGGAGGCCAAATAGGTAGATGAATTTTCCCATTTTTGGAATTTTCATGACACAATGATATTATCTACTGTTAGTTCTGAGTAGACTTAGCATTCACATATGTGGGAATTCAGATAGATCAGGTGATTTTAGGCATTATCAATAATTAAATAGGTTTCCAATCAGGTATATAGAATTGGATATGTAGTGATTCTGGATATATGAAGTTTTCAGGTATGTTAAACCATTAGGCATGTAAAACTCGACCATTATACATCATCTTATAACACTCCAAATTTATCCAGTAAATATTTCATCATTCGATATGATTATCAAGGTTCATTAATATAATGGATGAGCACTTTAATACGGGTTATCGTGTTGATTTTACCCGTTCTTGAATTTTCAAGAATATACGAACCTCCAACCGATGCATGGGGGATAAACTAGGGTCTCTACATATATGGAAATTCATATGGGAATGAAAAATATTGAAAATAATTTATTTACCATTTTATTTGGATAAATCCAAACTCACCACTCACAGCTCATGATTTTTTTATTCACTAGGTGGTGTGACTTCTTCTTGGCGAGATCAGGCTTCTAGATCCCTAAACATTAGTGTTGGAATGAGTTAATACCTCAAGGATCCATGGATGGATCTCATCCGAAATTAGGACCACCACTCATCTTCCACACAACCATGTTCATGACAACATGAAGAGTTTTCATTATACTTGACAACATGTTCATACCTTGAGAAGCTATGGAATCGTCTTTTTTGGAATGGGTATCACTACTCATATTATGCACAACAACATTATTGACCATTAGAATAGTTTTGATTCTAACGAACTTGGAGTCCTTACCTTAGGGATCCATAGAAGCATCTTGTTTGGATTTTAGATCACTACATCCCCTTCTGTGAGGTTGGGGATACTACTGTATAGTAGGAGGTATTCTAGTAACCCCATTACCTCCCCTTTTCTCAACCTACACATGGTATATAAGGACACACAATGTCATGTGAGGGTTTCAACCATGAAGTAACTGTCCCTTTAGTACTGACCCTCCATTCAGAACAAGTCATTCTTCATCGTCAGCCCTCTATGAAGAAACCCAGTGGGAAAATAGAAGATAAATGTAATGACACTGATGAATGAGAATATTTTTTATCAGAGGCCAAATATTTCAGAGTTTTGTATCTATAGGTTCTAGAGATACACATGGACACATGGCCTTTTTCTCCCTTCATTCCATACTTGGACAACCAAAAATCATAAATCTTTGTGTTGTTTTTCTAGAAACAATGATCTACAGACATTGTTTTCATATTGGATGAAATAAGTAATATATAAGAGTTTAAATGTGGCACATTCTCCATACCAAATCCAACAACATGTTCGATGTCTTGAATTATCAATAAATGATTTTCAGGCAGTCATTATGGATAAATTCAATCCCCTTGGATGTCCCAAGCACCACCATTAGCCATACCTTCCATGAATGTGGATGGAAATTTGAGGATGAGAGCTTACTTCGAATGAGATAGTCATCCAGGCTACCCTAGGGCCTTAACTCAAAAATCATTAGTCGTTGCTCACCATATAGGCAGTACACAATGAGTTTAACATGATGGGGATGGATATGGTGACCCATATAATAGATATTTATTTAAATATTTATCCATATAATTATATGCATTTATATAATTATTTTTAAATATATTTTAATAATATGTCTGTATATTATAAATTTGCTTATAAATCATATAAATATTTACATATAATTGTATAAATGGATATAAAATTTTTATAATGTCTTTATAATTACTTATTTTAAATATGATTATATACTATATTTAAATATAATGATATATTTATAAAAATAACTTTATATATGATATATTTACTTAAAATTGACACACAAACACACACACACAACAACAACTGTTCAACCTCCTCGCAGTACCCGATGAGTTTAATGGGATGAGCATGGTTAAGGTGCCTCAGATAATCCACCTTTATTTTAATATTTATTCATATAATTATATATATTTATAAAATTATTTATAAAATAATTTTTAAAAAAATATCAATATATGTTATATTTACAAATAAAATTTAGATATATTTAGATTTAATCGTATATTTAGATTAAAAAATTATAATGTAATTATATTTATTTATTATAAATATTCTTATATAATATATTTAATGATAATGATATATTTATAAAAATTTATTTATATTTGATGTATTTACATAATATTGACACACACACATACACGGATATATTTTCACACACATGCACACATTTATATTTCACACATACACATAGAAAGGAAATAGATTAATGTAATAGGGTTATTAAGATGACTATGATGAACATAGAATTAATTCATAGTAGACAACATATATTGACATCATAACATTTGATTTTGTGATGTTAAGAAGCTTGAACATAACAAAGAAGTTGAACATTGATGAATATGATTCCTAAATGTCACAATCATTCCAACATTCATACTTTATATAATTCTATAACTAAATAATTTAGTGGGAGGATATTATATTATGGTCACATAGATAAGTGACATGAATTAAATTTTATATAAAGAGTTAACAAAACCCAAAAAATGTAGAAAACATATGGTGTATCTAACAGGTTTAAATAAATGATACGTTAAATTGGTGTTTATGTTAGGTTTGTTAAATATTATTTAAGAGTTTACGAATATAAAAATGTATAATATTTGAGGTAGACTCCATTTTATTATTATTTCAAATTAGCTACATAAATTTATATATTGATATACTTTTTAGAAAGTGAAATGATAATTGACATCTCAATGTATACCATTATGTTTATCCCAAAATGATACTCATCCTATATATTTATCAGTTATGAAAACATGTTGAGGATAACGTGATTATTATTCTTTTATAGAGATACACCATATTTTAATGTGGAATAAGACCAAGAAAAGTACTCCTTTACTACACTAGATTACCCACTACATATACCACATGGAGTGTTATACAGATTCTATTTGTATATTTGGGGTGCATGGATCATATTTGAGTCCCCAATACATGTGTTTTGTGAGATACCTAGAATGAGATCCTTTAAAATTTGATACCATACATTAAAAATTTTATATATTGGCTTAGCTAATATGAGGTTGGTCGGGTATTTTGTTGATCATATCTTTAGTTGGAGCTTAACTAAGACGGTATTTTTTTTCTCCCATATGATGAGTTTGAAATCTGATCTCTCAATTGAGATAGCTATGGGAGTGTGTGGAGAAACATATATACTGCATATCTATTTGGATAAGGAAGTTATAATGTTATTATTCATAATGATAAACAACATGTTGTTTATTATTCAATAAGAATTGTATATACTTTGGGAATCTAGAACATATGAGTTGGATATTTGGGGATGATGTGCTTTATGCCCCATGCTCACTATATGTCTGGGAAAAACGTGAAATATTATAATTACCATTTTCATATGAATCATAGCGGTGGAAACAAGTATACATATACATGTGTTTGATGAAGATTATTCTAGATCCCTTTATTCCTTGAGTAACTTGGTCATTTTTCTAGAGGTCACTCTTTTCTAACATATATTGATACAATTATTTATATTTATTATCAATTACATAAATTCCCTTAGGTTTACAAAATTTTATTTATATAATGGGGATCTATTTTTACTTAATTAAATAATCTAAATGTGTTTTAAGCCTAATCTAAAAGTATTTTTCATTAGTGTTCTAAGGTATTGCATATGATGTGATACAAAGTATTGTTAATGATACATTTCCAAAACTATTTGGGAAGATATGAAAATGAATTTTGGATATGGTTTTATGAGTTACTATATATGATAAAATATAAGGTTAAATGGTATAAGGATTATTAAGATTTATTACATGTATGATATTAAAGGAGTTATCCCCAATGTTATAGCATTTATGTGAGGCCTGACTATATCATGTGCACAGAATATCAATATACATGCATGGAATAATATTTCTTGAATGATACCACCTATCGATCAAATGAAAAACTAAATATTAAATGTTTTAATATTTTGTTTTTTCATCTCATTTAAAGAATCATTTATTATTTCATAACATGATATATAATGATATATTGGAGTTTGAACACGTGAAACTAATGCATTGGCCACACAATTTACTCTTCTGACATAAACAAATTAGTAAATTTTGAAGTAGATAAAGAGTGTTTTCAACTAGATAAATATATTATTGATAGTTGATTGAGACATTTTATCATTGTTTCATCATTATTTTTCAATACTCTCTGACCTGATATAATATTTTATTTCTCTCATTTTCATAAAGAGGTAGAAGAATACTCTGGAGAAAAGGTGAATCCCTTATGTATGGAAGATGATTCGGATCAGCTCATTGATACACTACAGAGGTATGATAATTTTCTTGAGAATTCGGTGATCTTTATAAAATATATCATAAGTATACAAAACTGTTTAAGTTGATCTTCTATGTAAGGTATAAAAATTTACTATATTATTTAGTTCAGTTTTTATGTAGGTTTCATATTTCTTTAATGGAGATCCTAAGACTATGGTTTTAATTTCTTCAACATATTCTGAAAATTTTATTAGACTCTTACAAAACACTTCACTAATAGCATGTTCATCCATGGTAACATCCAGAATATCAAGGGGTAAGTTAAACATAATGCTCGACTCATGAGATACTTGAAAACCCACTATTATGTGATCTTTTGGGAGTTTTTTTTATTATGAATCATATCTCTATCGTTAATGTATAGTGTGATCCTCACAATAATGTGATAGGTGGCTGATACTAAATATAAATCACTTTCACTTTCGCCATGCATAATTTTGTAACATAATAATGTTATCGATAGTTGTTCGATTCATAATTAGAAAAAATTATTCTAAATAATAGAATACCTTGGGTAAAGAAGGTTCTTGAAGGGAATGTCTATCCCCAAATATAGTGGGGGTCTGAATCTTTATGTATTGTTTTTTTATATATTGTTGGTTCACCTTGAATCCTATGTATATACTTCTTAATGAAACCCTAATTGGTAATAATTTATTTTAAAGAATCTATTTATGTCTTAATATATATCATTATCTTATATACATCCCCATGTGACTTTGATTTTCCATATTATTCCCAATGTGACACTCCAAATCCATCACCTTTAACATGGACATATTGATTTGGATGGTTAAAATCCATTGTAAGTAGTCGTTATTCTAGTACAACTAATAATGATTCATGTGTATAAACTTTATAAAAACTATACAAACATAAGTATATATTTTATAAAATATTATTATAAAAGAATAAAAATTAACTATTATTTTTTTACTTACACCTGATTCTATTACTTTTTGTGTGCTATCATATACCATTTTCATTCTTTATTTACATGATCCTCCTTACATAGCATATGACGTGGGATAGAAGTGGAGTTAGATTTCATTTCATCAATATTTATATAAAAAAACAAGATAATTATGATATTATTTTATGTCACATTAAACATTTAATATATATTCAATTTAAACACAATTTTTTCAAGTGAATCACAATTAATCCTTCTGTTATGGTAGGGGTACATGGCATTAAATGCACACTATTTATTCTCATCATCCATTTTTTCATAAATTTATAATTTTGAATAAAAGTGAATAGCATAATTAATTTCAAATAAAATATTATGAATTATAATGGACATGAAAGGATTCATTCTCATGATATGTAATGAATTAATTTTATGTTTCTTGTTTTCTCATTTGGTCATACACAACTAGTGGTTGGGGATTTACATTCCCCGTATAATCCTAGAGATATTGTTACATCCGAATTATCTGAAAGGATCCATAAAACTTTTTAGTGATCATTAATATAAATTTATTATAGAAAATTTCTAAACAAAAATACTCTATAAGGGATAATTAAGAGTAAATCAGTGTTTCAATATATTTTTTTCATTAAAATGGAGAAATTATATCATAATATTTACATAATGTATTCCTTAATGATTTCCTTCAATATGGAAACATATTATTTCCACATATCAATGTCAATCGACAAATGCATTTATTTTTTGACCCTAATGTAACTATGGAAAATTGACATGTTGTATTCAATATATTAGTTTCACCGATTCCACCTATCCTCAAATTTTATTACTCTGATTATTACATTGATATATCTTCTTATCATTTTGTGTTACTCCACTCATTTTTTCATACACATAATTATTATGTTCGAGTTGGTGTTCTATAACCATATATTATTACTTTTCATTACATGTATATTAAAATAATTTATTATTAATAAAGATATTATAAATACATATTGTTCATTAGTCTACATGAAATTAATATAATATTGTCCTAGAGTATATATTTTATTGAAATGGCCATAGAAGTTCCCCACTATGAAGAGAATTTTGAAATATATTGATGATATTCCTAAATACAAATTTGTGGTTAGATAACATTCTATGATGGGACAAATAGAATGTTGATTGTCATGTATAAGTACCTACAAGAATATGAAACTTTATCTCTTTATGTTCACACATGGTAATCTCTAATATGGGAGATTATGCGAATAAAAATACCTATAATAATTTCACATGTGTGTGTTTCATTGGAATTTAATATCTATGAAAATGTGTGATGGTCCTGAAACATTAATATTATTAGTAATTCATGTCATCATTCGCATATGTTGATGTAATGATGAAAACTGTGATGCCATATATTCATAGAAGGTAGGGTACATTGGGTGTACCATGAATGACATGTTATTAATGAATAAGTTAGGGAATAATATTTCCTTATATATATATCTATGTTGATATCTCAACCCCTTGATTGAAATAGGGATATCACATCAAATTTCATGGTCATGGGATAACAATGATATTCTTTCAAATGATGAAAGAAAGATGTATCAAGAAGATAGGTTGGGGTCAAAAATAACCTATTTTATGAGATATCTTGATAAATGTATTATATTACATGGAATTTTCTTCTGAGTGGTATTAAACATTATGACATTAACTTATTTTTTAGGCATACATTGACCTGGTGCTAGATATACTTCTTGGTCTTTTTGAAATCCAAAACAATGTAAATGAGAGAGAACCATAGAAGGTCATAGAGTATATGAATTGATTGATATTAGTTAAATTCTATTTGAATTTAATTATGATAATAAATATTATTCATAATACTTTAGTGATCTAAATAAATTAAATAAATATTCATTCATAAGGTAATTATTTCATCAATCAGATACATATTATTTATTTAATGAATAGATAAATATTTATTTAGGTATTTGATAAATTTAATTGAGGGTTAGGCGGAAATAATGTGTATAGAAATAAATATTAATATTTAAGCTAGTAAAATAATATTTACTGTCGCACCGATTGGCATATGACATGAGATAATACTAATAAAATTATTATTACACAGAATGGGGTCATATAATGTTAAATATATTTTTATGGGATGTTTTGAAATTAAATAATACTTTAACCCTAACCCTATCTTTATAAATATACAATTATTTTTATTGTGTATTTAAAAAAAATAAAATCCTCAACATAAATGTCTGTAGAAGAAAAATTACATTAACAATATAATTCTACTAAAAGAATTCATGAAATGTTACACATGATTTAGCTATCTCCCAATGATAGAGAAACAATAAGAAGATAACAAATGTTCTAAATACCTGATGATACCAATAATAGACCTAAATGTATCATAGATAGCGTCATCATCGTCCAATGCATTGATAATAACTTAACATTCCGATTCGACCACAATATTCCTCCAGCCATGAGATGTGGAGAACTCCACACCATACCAAAATCCAATAGATTTTTCCACATAGGGAGTCTAGCATACAGAAACCATGAAATTTTAAAGAATAATTAAAGATCATACATGATAACGGATAACATCCCTATGTCCTACTTTACCATCTCTACGTAGCGCTATGTTAGTGATAATTTTAAGGACTCTAGAATGGGGTGGTATCCACCTAGATGGGGTGTGGGGTTGAACTAGTTAAATAAGAGACCTCCCATCATTATTATATTGATAAATCCATTTTTTTAATCATATTTATCCATACTTAATCAAAATATAAAATTCCCTCAAACACAAATTCATTAGAGAAGAACTTGAAAATCAAAAAACATATGCAAACGCCCTAGGTAGTTTGCACTAGACAAAATATGAGCCACTCCACCACAACAATGATCACATATTTGAGGAATAAATATTGAGCATGATCCTACTCAACACACGATGAACACAACCCAATATACCTAGGGCACGAGAATAACGCACGAAACTAATTTTCCATAGTTTCCCCACAATGAGGGCATGAAATTTTCTCCAAAAAGTTCTGATCAGCAAGGTGAGAATATGTGGGGAGGATACCTTTACACATTTACAGTATAAGATTTTGGAATTCAAATGGAGCTTTTATATTCTATATATTCTTTCACATTTGAAAACCTATAACATCTTATTGTGTGAGGAAATTCCTGAAACCTGAGTGAACTAAGTAGCAGCCTGAAATCTTGAATTTCTAGCATATCATATTTGTTCCAGCTCCATGCACCACTAGAACTACAAAAAAATCCTTTCCTAAATAATCATTAAACCGAAGATCAAGATTCTGTAAATACAATCCACTAATGTCATAAAATAGAGTATCCATCATTTAAGAATTCCCTATTCTAGATGCTAGTTTAGAAGTGGGCTTTATACTTTCAAAACCAACCGTTGAGGTATCACTCCATATTTTAACAATTACAGTAATGGAAATTCATCAATACAGCTCATTGTTTCAAACATATGTTGATGCCCAAATAATCGTCAAGAATAATATCATTTTAAAAACTATAATGAAGGATAAAAAATCATTATGGGGGAAATAATTTTCTTTGAAAACATTTATGCACAAACAATTTGGTTCCTATAACTAATGAAGACCTTGCTTGGATATGAGGGCATTGATAAACACATTAATGTCCTTGAAGACCATATCTCTGGAAGCCTTGGGTGAAAAAAGCTTCTCCCATGAGATTCGGTGTATCTTATATTTTTCATTAGCACTAACCTACCATAAAATTAATAAGTTATGATTGGATTTTGTGAATAAATAAATCCGGGATATTGAAGAGAGACATCATGTAATACTGAATTTATTGAGTCACTAATTTAATAAGAACCACATACTTAAACATTGAGAGTTTCATTTTAGATAATCCCTGAATTTTACTATGAAATTTATCTAGGATGATGGAGAAGACATATCATTTAGAGTTCCCAAATACCATTGGGAGATACAAATAGTATTTATGTTTATCGAGAATCTTGATTCCACACAAACTAGTGATGGTATCTTTCATCACATATTGCATAAAATAACTAAAATATTTCTACAATTTTATAAAGTTGACACATTTTCTTGAGGATTTAGTAAATGAATCAATGAATTTTAGAATATCTTATCATTCCTATGGAGTTTCTATTGAAAAAGAAAGATAATAATTAGTGGAAAATAATAGAGTAATGGGGATACTACACTGACAAGCCTTATCCAAATTATTGATTCTTTCCAATGCTTCATTTGATAATAGATGAGAGAAAACATCAGCAATAAATAGAAATGAGTAAGGGGAAATGGGATTAAAATAATATCATTCTCTAGTTTATTTGATTTTCATTATGAGATAACCAATGAAATATATTTTGAAGGAAACTTACTTGTCAAAACTCATGGTCTCTCTCATCTAATTTTTTTGAAAATACTAGTTTCCACATCACCACTTCTAGGAAATCCTATTCCGATTTTTTAAATTTTTTTCATATCCAAATTCATTTCCAAGTTCAGCCTCATATAAGTGCTTTGAGTTTTTGTAAAATATAAGATTTCATGAGAACTAATGAAACAGTCTAAAAATGATTCTTGGGTACAAAATCACTCTAATTCAAAAAGAAGATAGAGGGAAGAAACATTCCTAAATGTTCAGAGAGAACTTAAGATAAAATATATAAGACCACATAGTATAATATGATAGGCCTATAATCATTAATTTTAACTTGGATATATATTTTCAAGATCAAAATAATGAGAGTTTCATTGAAATTTTCTATATTAATGGAACCATCAAATAAACCTTACATCAGTATGATAATGTAAGGAATCAAAATATGCGTAAAACACATAAAAATAAGGCACGGTTTCCATGAAGACCAAGAACATTTTATAAATGTATTATATTAACAAATGATACAATTTACTCCTTAGAAATTTATAACTCCAACTGCAAAGTCATTACCTCGACAACTTATGCTTCAACACTACTCAGGAGGCCCCACATGGGGGAACTCTAAGAACTAAATAGATATATATATATATATAATCAATCAGATCCTAAATCTGAATTCCATAAGATTTGAATCATCCATCCCCTAACTATGGTTTTGAAATGAAGTTATTTCTTATTCTAGCTTTGGACTTTTGATGAAAGTAGTTGGTATTCTCGTCACCTCATTTGATAAAATACTCACTTGATCAGATAAACCAATATATTTATTTTTCTCTAAAGGCCTCATCTAGATCCTCTTCCGTATTTACATCCTCGTGCTGTGAAATATCATTAGTGGGTTTCTTATAATATCTTCTTATTTCTCTCTCAATATTGAAAATTCTCTAATTGAAGTTCTTATAGTGCTATCGACTCAATAATTAAATCTATAGAGCCACCAATTTAGTATTATTAATGATATGTTCTTGAGAATAAGACCAATTAGATTTTACCACATCCCTATAGATATTATTATAATTCCACATACATTAAAATATAAATCCCCATAGTGGAATTTCTCACTAGGACACCACCTTCAACTTGAGAAAAGTGGGACAATGATCAGATGAAACCAGAGGGTAGTCAGAGACCTCTTACTATAGAACATAAACAATTAGTATCCTGACACCAAAAACCTATTTAGATGTTCATATAATCTAGTGGTTAGGAAATATCAATCAAAAAAGTAAATAGACTCCCCAAGAAGCCCATATCTGATAGACCTGAGTGAAACAAGCTGTCCCAAAATAGGTGCATGGAAGAAAAAGTAATTTTGATATAGCCTTTCTTATCATGGGGGTGAGGATGTCATTGAAATACCCTACAGTGATAATGGGGCTTGAATTTTATTTTTTATAGATTTAATAAACTCCCAAAATCGCTATATGTAACCTACACCTAGCCATCTATAAAAACCCACAAAGCGTCATTCAGGTTCATAAGGTTGACGAATCGAAAAGGTGATGTGGTTTTTGGAGAAGATGACCATGGAAGTTTCAAATTACTCTCTCCACTGGATTCAATATACACTTATATGTGAGGACTATCCAACCAAGAAACTTATCATAAATCCATATTTCAATGTTATCACTATCATTTCCTTGATTTCCAATATGGCCATGGATAGAAACACCATGTTGGGGCCATACTTGGAGCTCCATTATTGGATCATAAAAAATGACCATGAGTTTCTATGAACATTAATATTCCAGAATAAGAGTCTCATGGTTCTCATTGGTGCTAGTTTTAACAAGCCTTTTCCTTAATCAGGTAGTTAAACACATCACCCTCTAGTAGCGTTGAGTGTTTCAAAGAACATGATAGATCATCATCATTATAAACTCAACAAGGTATTTTATTTATAATAATTATATATTTTATTTTATCATCATTGTTTCTATTCCAATTAAATAACTTACAAGTTTTTAGATATATGGTTTCAACCAAGATCACACCATGAGGTGATTCATATAGGACTATAATAATGTACCTTGAAGTAGGAAATCCTGGAAGTTCCTCCTCACCCAAAAAAGTGGAATCCAGACCTCCTATCTTAGGTGGAACTATAAACATGTATAGGAAAACCTTCATTGCCTCTACTGTTTTTTGTACATGGTAAAATAATTGATGGTATGTGATAGTTCTTGTTTTCTAGTGTAAAAAATCATTATGAAAATTTTTCATGGGGGAAAATAGTCATCCAAATAAATTGTTCCTAGCCCCAACACCATTTTTATCCTAATACTATAATCCTTCACCCACTATCCATGGGATAATATACCAATCAAACAAGGGGAATTAATGTCACATATTCATTTAAAAAGGATAATACAAACTCACACTTTCATTCAATATTATTAATATTTGATCTAGAAATTTGTTTTGCTTTTTTCTATCAATTTTTTTGTTGCATTCAAAGTGGGTGGACCACCCAAAGTGTTTTTATAATGTCATGGGATATATTATAGTGTACGTAACTAATCCATATCACGTTTTTGTTCCCAAATCCATCATCACATGTCCAATGAGGCTGCAAAAGTATCTAAAGGTGGGGATTTTTCAAATTCAAAAGACACCAATATCTTGGAGTCTAGAAGTTTTAAGAATAAACCCCATATAATTGGTTTTGTTGTAACATCCCAGGTAATTAAAGAATAAAGAATTTTCATATTTATTAATATTTACGAATTAAATATTAATTTTAATTAAAAGGGGTTTCTACGTTCGATAGCGTACTCGATACGCAACGATGAGTTTATTTGAAAACTTATGTTGCACACAAGTAATAAAATAATATTATTTTAAATGTTAGTTAAAATGTAGCCGTTGTACTGGCGGGAATGGATAGAAATAACTAAAATATGATTATATATGTTTTTAAATGTTTTTACATTTACCCAATAAAAGATAAAGGCTTAAAATACGGAAAGAGTTCAATTTTAGGCATTTATTACCTAATTTTCACTAAGGGTTCACTTATCACCTTTTGATGGAGAACCGTCATTAAATATAGTTTTTATCAATCTTATAAATTCTATTGGACCAAAAATAACTCTTCTTTAGAATCGGGACATCAAAATTTACTTTGTGTAAATTTTTGGTACCTTTCCGATAAAGTTCATTTTTTAATGAATAGTGTAAAATGTTGTATTTTAATTCAAAACCACTTTTTAATCTAATTTATTTATATGATTATATTATCTTTTTAATTTGTTTTAAAGTGATATTAGAAAATATTTTTACCATTAAATCTAATATTGGTCATTGGAATTAATTTCACTTTGAAATCGGACGTAAACTAGTGTCAATCTTTTGATACTTATTGTTTCATAAAAGCACGCTATTTGCTCTGACAGCGGGAATTAATTATTAAATTAATTAATGTTACTTATATGTTTTGAATTTTGTAAAATAGACTTCATTTTTGAATTCGTAATATCAAATATATCTTAGGGTGAATATTTGGTAATTTTCTGAAAAACTTCAATTTTTGATGAATAGTGAAACCACTAAGTGGTACTTATAAAAACTGATTTTCCGTTGAAATGAAAATTTACCATCATTGTGTTTTGATTTTCAAAAATCCGACATACATGGTTGTCATTAAGAAGTAAAATGTGGTTCAATGAGATTAAAATAATTTTTTGGTGAATAGTAACTTATTAAGTTTTTAATCGCGATTAGTGGTAATTAGTGTAGTTCAAGGTAAAAATAATGTTTTAATAATGTGAGATGAGCTTGACACATGTCCTACCCTCATTGGATGTGTCATGGACGACCAAGAAAAGCCATGGGTCTACTTGGGGACCCCATGGAGCCACTTTGGTTGGGAAATGACATAAATAACTTTTTATTTAATGTAAAAGTAAAAATGACACAAACATAATATGTTTTACGAAAACAATTTTTAAATGGGGTTATAAAGATCATATTTTTTATTATAAATAGTCATTGTAAATATAAAAATATTTCTTACATCATATTATTTTTTTTATAATTTTTAGACTTTAAATTAATTAAATTATTTATGACATCATGATGATGCAGTGATGACTTCATTATTTAACGATTTAAATAAAATGGAAAGATAATGTAAAATCTAAAACCTACACATGTCCAAAACCAATTGTATGGAAATATTTCGAAGCCTTATCATCTTATCTTTGAAATATATCAATGTGGGACTTTAGAAATGCGAAACACTTTTGAAAATAAAATAATAGTTTCATGATTTCCAAAAGTGCCCCACCTCTCCTCTTATAAAAGGCCCCCACCTATACCTCATTTCACACACTCCTAAAGCATTTGGCTCGGCCATCCCCTGCCCATTTACTCTCTCCACATCCCTCTCCTCATCCTATAGGATTCCCTTTGGGCATAATCCTTTCAAAGGAAGCCTTTAGGCTCAAATCAAAAGGAGTTACACTTTTAAAGGTAATTCATTCTCTCTTGTTCATTTGTTTTATTTTTCTTTTCCAACCCCCTAAACTCTTTTTAATTACTTATTTTGTAACAAAACCAGTATATTCAATATACTATGATGTTGTTATAAGATTTATTCGAGCTACACTCTCACACAACTACATCAAATGGTTAAAGAACATACGGTTTCTGTGGATGGCGAAATTCTGCCTCCCGAAACGATGATTGTTCAATACTCATTTAACACCTTCAAAGGTTGCCATTATGATGTCACTATTTTAATATGATATATAATATGTTTATTCTTTCCTTAAGATTCTGTATTTTTCATTTATGGCATACCATTATTGTTTCCATTATGGGTAAACATGATATCTTCATTTTAGGAAGTGCGGACTACCACCCCCTGAAAGTGATTTAATTCATTAATACCATATGTGGGATGTTTGAAGGATAAAGTAAATTATATTATATATGTTATTATACTGGAATTATAATATACTATTATATCATTATGATTCCATTCTATAAAATATGAAATAGAAATGAAAGTAGCGTTCATGCATACGTACGGCTTACCGTCTCCATGAATGGTGCATTTCATTTCTTACCTCTAAATGATTATGTAATATTATAAATTCATGTATATGATGGATATATATGATATATATGATATCCAAATCAGGAATCTCTTTATGTATATAAATAAACTTTGACCACACGAACAACATGTAATTGTAAGAAGTCCACTTTCGACTTAAGAACCAAATATTGACAAAACAAACATTATTAACATTAATGGTTACATAATGTTAATAACATGGAAATAAGTGATATAAAAGGAATAATTAACTTTAAAAATGTTCTTAATCAATTATAAATTAACTCAAGTTTATTATTTAGGACGTTAAAGAATTATCGAGTCAAGTCGGACCCGAGGTAAGGGACTTCATCTCAATCTCCTTTCATTGAGGCATATTTCGTTTTATACACAACTTTCATTTATACAGTGTATAAACCCCTTTGGAATTTAATTTTATACAAAAGGAATCTTTTTCTACGAAGCGTTTTACAAAACGACAAAAAGGAATGTTTCTTTTAACGAACGCGGTGACAACAACCTTTTCCGCTGGCGCGAGTATTATTTGGTCTTTGGCTTCCTCAACAAGACATAATGTTTTTAAATGAAAATAAATACCATATAATCTTTTATGTATTTTGGTATTGAAAATGGTTTTGATAAAGGATTCTATTATGTCAATATATTTATGATATATTATGATTGAAATGTGGAAATGTTATCATTCCTTTATATTGGTTTTATGTTTTATGATTTTATATTGGTACTTGGACATTTTAACGGGTGGTTACGTTATAAACCATATGACGGGTGGTGCCGTGAATACCAGGACGGGTGGTTACGTTATAACCTCCAATGAATTGGGTATGGAAGTCGGCGGTATGGCTATTCCATTAAGTATGTATGGAAATTGGATGTATGGCTATTCCATTAAGTGATATGTGTGGAAGTCGACCGCATGGTTATTCCACATAAGTATGTTTATGTCCCAAGTTACCTTTATATATGTTATGTGTTCTTTATATGGGTTTTATGGTAATCCTTTGGTTACAAAAAGGTAAGTAATGATACTTTATTCAGTGAAGAGTTTTTACTACTTCATGAAGGTGAAGGTATTACTTTGTTAGAGTATACATGGTTTACTTGATGTTTGAAAAACTAACAGTTTTCATTCTTTGTGTATCCCTTACTGAGCTTTTTATGCTCACCCCAAGTTTTTTAGAAATGTTTTTCACAGGACTTAATGTGGAATAATGTCAAGGATGGGATCAACGGAATGTCAGGCTATATAAAACATAGAACTAGACATGTTTCTTCTAAGAGTTTTTTTTATTATGGAATCTTAGTAGAAGTGACTACTTTGTAATCTTTTGAGATGTAATAGTTATGTTCTAATTCTCTAAAACTCTAAACCTGAAAATATCCTCACCGTTAATTATTCATTTTATTCAATATTAAGTAAGGTTTAATGTCGAGGCCTTATATTTGGTATCAAAGGTCGGTTTATAAAACATTAGGAGTTAGAAAAGTGTTAAATTATAATATGATTGAAATGATATAGCATTTACGGTTTACCATGTTACTTCGCCTAAGATATTTCTGTGTTCAGAATGGTTTTCCGCAGAGGAAACAAAGAAACTATGTTGGGACGACATCAGGAGGAAGACAACCTTCCAAATCAGCAACCTGAGATGGTCGGAATCGGAACTGAACAGTTTGTTGCAGTGATGGCACAATTGACTCAGGCTATAAATGGTGGTGGTATCCATGCACGAGATCAGCCAGATCAACCACAGAGGAACATGTCAGTGGTGGAACATTTCATGAGGCAACATCCCCCATCATTCAAGGGATCATCTGACCCACTGCAAGCTGAAGGGTGGATTAAAGCACTGGAGAAGATTTTTGATGTCATGGGGTGTTTAGAACATCAAAAGGTTATTCTTGTTGTTTACTGTTTTGAAGATGAAGCTGATCAGTGATGGTCGATGGTGAAAAATATCAGGGATAGTGCTGAGATTGAGGATCTTCACTGGGACGAATTCAAAGGTATGTTTCTTGAGAAATATTTTCCTAAGGTGGTTCGTCTTAGGATGGAAAAACAGTTCCTAGAATTGAGGCAGGAGGATGATTCAGGGGCTGCTTATGAAGCAAAGTTCACTTGATTGGCAAGGTATTCTCCAAACTTCATACGAGATCTTGATAGTAAAATAAACCGTTTTTACTCAGGGTTAAAGCCAAAGTATCGAAGGGTTTTAGCTTCTCGTGAGTTCAAAAGTTATGAAAAACTTGTTCGATGTGTGGAGAAGGTGGAAATGGAGTTTGCTGATGATCAGGTGTTCTATGACAAAAAACAGAATAAGAGGTCTAGTTGGCAGGCAAAGGGGAAGAATTCATCAAAGAAGCAAGGAGGTAAGAAAACCAAATATCCATCCTGTGAGAAGTGTGGTAAAATGCATCCTGGAGGATGTTTATCCAAGTCTGGTAAGTGATTTCGGTGTGGTAAGTCTGGTCATATTGCTCGTAACTGTAAGGAAGATGATCAAGCAGGAAATGAAAATCCAAAGGTATGATGTTTTAAGTGCAATGAAGTGGGTCATTATGCAAACAAGTGTCCAACGAAGAACTCAACTGGGGGAATGCAGCCAGACTACAAGCAGAAAGGGGTGGTGAAATCCTTTGCAACAACTTCAGCAGATGTTGGGCCATCAAATGAACTGGTATTAAGTACACTGTTTGTTTGTTCAGATGATTCCAATGTGTTGTTTGATTCAGGGTCTACACACTATTTCATTTCTGAGAATTTTTCTAGTAAATTGGAAATTCCCTGTCAAGATATGAATCATGAACTTGTGGTAAAAACACTCGGAGGGAACGTTGAGACAAAAAGGAATTATAAGAACCTTCCTATCCTTGTGTGTGGAAAGAATCTACCAAAAAACCTTATTGTTTTGCCTCTAGTAGAGTTTGATGTTATTTTCGGCATGGATTGGCTTTCTGTTTATCATGCTAAGATTGACTGCAGAGCTAAAATGGTTTCTTTTTAGAAAGATTTTCAGTTTGTGTACAAGAATGAACCCTTGATTTTGATAACATATCAGGAAGTTGAGAAACTAGTAAATGATGGAAATTAATGTTACCTTGCACATATTGTTGAAAATAAAGGAACTGTTCAGATTAATGATGTGCCAATGGTAAATGAGTATCTTGATGTTTTTCCTGATGAGTTTCCTGGTATTATTCATGATCGGGAAGTTGAATTTATTGTTGACTTAGTTCTTGATTCTAAGACAATTTCAAAACCCCCTTATCGAATGGGTCAAGTTGAACTTTTAGAGTTAAAGAATCAATTGAAAGAGTTATTAGATAACAGTTTCATTCAAACTAGCACATCACCATGGGGTGGTCCTGTCTTGTTTGTTAAAAAGAAAGATGGATCAATGAGACTTTGTATTGATTATAGAGCCTTGAATAATATTACTGTTAAGAACAAGTATCCTTTGCCTCATATCGATGATTTGTTTGATCAGCTCCAGGGAGCTCAGTATTTTTCGAAGATTGACTTGAGGTCGGGGTACCATCAGTTGAATGTAAAAGAAGCAGACGTTCTGAAGACTGCGTTCCGTACTAGATATGGCCATTATGAATTTTTAGTTATGCCTTTTGGGTTAACCAATGCACCTGTTGTATTCATGGACCTTATCAATATAATTTTCCATGAGTTCTTGGATAAGTTTGTGGTTGTTTTCATCGATGATATTTTTGTGTTTTCTAAAAGTAAAGAGGAGCATGAAAGTCATTTAAGGGTTATCTTGCAAACCTTAAAAGAAAAGAAACAATATGTAAAATTCAGAAAGTGTGAGTTTTGGTTGTAAAAAATTTCTTTCCTAGGTCACATTGTTTCAAAAGATGGCATAAATGTTGATCCTACTAAAACAAAAGTTGTTGAAGAATGGCCAAGACCCACAAATGTAACCGAGATCCGTAGTTTTCTTGGTTTGGCAGGTTACTACTGAAGGTTTTTTGATAATTTTTCATGGTTATCCAGTCCAATGACTAAGCTAACTCGTAAGGGTGTTAAGTTCATCTAGACAAAAGAATGTGATGATTGTTTTCAGGAGTTGAAGAAAAGATTGGTGAATGCTCCTGTTTTGGCACTTCCTTCCAGGAATGGTGAGTTTGTTATATACAGTGATGCTTCATTGAAGGGACTTGGTTGTTACCTTATGCAGAATGATCAGGTAATTGCTTATGCTTCACGACTGTTGAAAACTCATGAGGTAAATTACCCTACACATGATTTGGAATTAGTTGTTGTTGTCTTTGCTTTAAAAATTTGGAGGCATCATTTGTATGGAGTAAAGTGTGAAATATATATTGATCACAAAAGTTTAAATTATATATTCACTCAGAAAGAATTGAACATGAGACAGAGGAGATGGCTGGAATTAACCAAGGATTATGATTGTACAATTCATTACCATCTGGGAAAAGAAAATAAAGTGGTTGATGCTTTGAGTCGAAAAAGTAATGCTTCATTAGCAATGTTGCATTTGGAACGTGATCCTTTGGTTAAAGATTTGATGAACTTTGGCATAGAAGTTGTTGGTACATGATGTTCTTCTGTTTTGTTTCAGGTATCAGGGAAATATTCTCTATTAGACAGAATCAAGCAAGCACAGAAGAGAGATAGTGAGTTGAAGAAAAAGGTAGAGCTGGTTTAGAAAGGTAAGTTGCCTGAATTCAACATTGATAATGATTGTGTTTTGAGGTTTGGGAAGAGATTATGTGTGCCTTGTGATTCATAGTTGAAGAATGAGTTGTTATGTGAGGATCATAGTTCCCTGTTTTCAGTTCATCCTGGAAGTACTAAGATGTACAGAGATCTGTGGGAGTATTACTGGTGGGATGGAATGAAAAGAGATATTGCTGATTTTACTGTGAAGTGTCTGACTTGTCAGCAAGTTAAAGCAGAGCGGCAGTTACCGAAAGGGATGCTTCAGCCTTTACCAGTTCCATAGTAGAAATGGGAAAACATATCCATGGACTTTGTTGTGGGATTACTGAGGAAATCTCGAGGTAATAATGCAATCTGGGTTATTGTTGATCGCTTGACTAAATCTACTCATTTTCTTGCTATACGAGATAATTTTTCCCTAGATCAACTTTCCTGTTTGTATCATAAAGAGATAGTCTGGTTACATGGAGTTCCCCTCTCCATTGTATCTTATCGTGATCCCAGGTTCACATCTAACATTTGGAAAGGCCTTCAGAAGTCGTTGGGTACTGAATTAAATTTTAGTACATCTTTTCATCCTCGATCAGATGGGCAGTCAGAACGAACAATTCAGACCTTGGAGGATATGCTACGAGCTTGTTCAATGGATTATCAGGGAAGTTGGGACCAACATCTTTCATTGGTTGAGTTTTCTTATAATAACAGATTTCATTCCAGTATACAGATGGCACCATTTGAGGCATTATATGGGAAGCGGTGTCGAACTCCAGCATTTTGGGATGAAGTGGGTGAAAGGAAGCTGATGGGACCAGAATTGGTAGAAGAGATGGCCGAAAAAGTTCAGTTTATTCATAAGCACATAAGAACAGCTCAGAGCAGGTAGAAGAGTTATGCGGATAACCAGAGGAAGGATCTATCTTTCGAGGTAGGTGATCATGTTTTTCTCAAGGTTTCTCCTTGGAAAAGTGTGATGAGATTTGGTAAGAAAGGAAAGATGATTCCAAGGTTTATTGGACGATATGAAATTCTAGATAAAGTTGGATCAGTTGCTTACCGAGTGTCTTTACCTCCGAGTTTATCTCAGGTACACAATGTTTTTCATGGTTCAATGTTGAGGAAGTATATGCCAGATCCATCTCATATTTTGAGTCCCGAGGTAGTTCAGCTGGAGGAGAACCTATCTTATGAAGAACAACCAGTCCAGATTCTTGACCACAGGGAGCAGGTGTTACAGAATAAGGTGATTCATCAGGTAAAGGTTTTGTGAAAAAACCATGTGATTGAAGAGGCAACGTGGTAATCTGAAAATGCTATGAGGGATAAATACCCCCACATATTTTGATAAGTGAATAAAATTGCGAGGACGCAATTCCCAAAAGGGGGGAAGGATGTAACATCCCAGGTAATTAAAGAATAAAGAATTTTCATATTTATTAATATTTAAAAATTAAATATTAATTTTAATTAAAAGGTGTTTCTATGTTCGATAGTGTACTCGATACGCAACGATGAGTTTCTTTGAAAACTTACGTTGCACACAAGTAATAAAATAATATTATTTTAAATGTTAGTTAACAAGTAGCTGTTGTACTAGAATGAATGGATAGAAATAACTAAAATATGATTATATATGTTTTTATATGTTTTTACATTTACCCAATAAAAGATAAAGGCTTAAAATACGGAAAGAGTTCAATTTTAGGCATTTATACCCTAATTTTCACTAAGGGTTCACTTATCACCTTTTGACGGCGAACCGTCATTAAATATAGTTTTGATCAATCTTATAAATTATATTGAACCAAAAATATCTCTTCTTTAGAATCGGGACATCAAAATTTACTTTGTGTAAATTTTTGGTACCTTTCCGATAAAGTTCATTTTTTAATGAATAGTGTAAAATGTTGTATTTTAATTCAAAACCCCTTTTTAATCTAATTTATTTATATGATTAGATTATCTTTTGAATTGGTTTTAAAGTGAAATTAGAAAATATTTTTACCATTAAATCCAATATTGGTCGATGGAATTAATTTGACTTTGAAATCAGACTTAAACTAGTGTCAATCTTTTGATACTTATTATTTCATAAAAACACGCTATTTGCTCTGACAGCGGGAATTAATTATTAAATTAATTAATGTGACTTATATGTTTTCAATTTTGTAAAATAGACTTCATTTTTTAATTCTTAATATCAAATATAGCTTAGGGTGAATTTTTGGTAATTTTCTGAAAAACATTAATTTTTGATGAATAGTGAAACCACTAAGTGGTACTTATAAAAACTGATTTTCCGTTTAAATGAAATTTTGCCATCATTGTGTTTTTATTTTCAAAAATCCGACATAAATGGTTGTCATTAAGAAGTAAAATGTGGTTGAATGAGATTAAAATAATTTTTTGGTGAATAGTAACTTATTAAGTTTTTAATCGCGATCAGTGGTAATTAGTGTAGTTTAAGGTAAAAATAATGTTTTAATAATATGATATGAGCTTGAAACATGTCATACCCTCATTGGATGTGTCATGGCCGACCAAGACAAGCCATGGGTCAACTTGGGGACCCCATGGAGCCACTTTGGTTTGGAAATGACATAAATAACTTTTTATTTAATGTAAAAGTAAAAATGACACAAACATAATATGTTTTAAGAAAACAATTTTTACATGGGGTTATAAAGATCATATATTTTATTATAAATAGTCATTGGAAATATTGAAAGATTTCCTACATCATAGTACTTTTTTTATAATTTTTTGACTTTAAATAAATTAAATTATTTATGACATCATGATGATGTAGTGATGACTTCATTATTTAACGATTTAAATAAAATGGAATGATAATGTAAACTCTAAAACCTACACATGTTAAAAACCTATTGGATGGGAATATTGCTAAGCCTTATCATCTTATCTTCTAAATATATCAATGTGGGACCTTATAAATTCGAAACACTTTTGAAAATGAAATAATAGTTTCATGATTTCCAAAAGTGCCCCTCCTCTCCTCTTATAAAAGGCCCCCACCTCTACCTCATTTCACACACTCCTCAAGCCTTTGGCTCGGCCATCCCCTGCCCATTTACTCTCTCCACATCCCTTTCCTCATCCTAGAGGATTACCTTTGGGCAGAAGCCTTTCAATGGAATCCTTTAAGCTCAAATCAAAAGGAATTACACTTTTAAAGGTAATTCATTCTCTCCTGTTCATTTGTTTTATTTTGCTACTCCAACCCCCTAAACTCTTTTTATTTACTTATTTTGTAAAAACACCAGTATCTTAAATATACTATAATGTTGTTATAAGATTTATTCGAGCTAAACTCTCAAACAACTACATCAAATGGTGAAAGAACATACGGTTTCCGTGGATGGCGAAATTCTGCCTCCCGAAACGATGATTGTTCAATACTCATTTAACACCTTAAAAGGTGGCCATTATGATGTAAATATTTTTATATGATATATAATATGTTTATTATTTCCTTAAGATTATGTATTTTTCATTTATGGCATACCATTATTGTTTCCATTATGGGTAAACACGATATCTTCATTTTAGGAAGTGCGGACTACCGCCCCCTAAAAGTGATTTGAAT
Source organism: Viscum album (assembly GCA_963277665.1). Taxonomy (NCBI): domain Eukaryota; kingdom Viridiplantae; phylum Streptophyta; class Magnoliopsida; order Santalales; family Viscaceae; genus Viscum; species Viscum album. The sequence goes on along the minus strand of OY728156.1, from coordinate 1,962,177,815 downwards.
CGTTAATACCATATGTGGGATGTGTAAAGGATAAAGATAATGATATTATATATGTTATTATACTGGAATTATAATACACTCTTATATCATTGTGATTCCATTCTATAAAATACGAAATAGAAATTAAAGTAGCATTCATGCGTACGTACGGCTTACCGTCTCCATGAACGGTGCATTTCATTTCTTACCTCTAAATGATTATGTAATATTATAAATACATGTATATGCTGGATATATATGATATATATGATATCCAAATCAGGAATTTCATTCTGGATAAAAATAACCTTTGACCACACGAACAACATGTAATTGTAAGAAGTCCACTTTCGACTTAAGAACCAAATATTGACAAAACAAACATCATTAACTTTAATGGTTACATAATGTTTATAACATGGAAATAAGTGATATAAAAGGAATAATGAACTTTAAAAAGGTTCTTAATCATGTATAAATTAACTCAACTTTATTATTCAGGACGTTAAAGAACGATCGAGTCAAGTCGGACCCGAGGTAAGGGACTTCGTCTCAATCTCCTTTCATTGAGGCATATTTCGTTTTATACACAAATTTCTTTTATACGGTGTATAAAACCCTTTGACTTTTACTTTTATACAAAAGGAATATTTTTCTATGAAGCGTTTTACAAAACAACAAAAAGGAATTTTTCTTTTAATGAAGGCGGTGACAACAACATTTTCCGCCGCTGCGAGTATTATTTGGTCTTTGGCTTCCTCAACAAGCCATAATGTTTTTAAAATAAAATAAATACCATATACTCTTTTATGTATTTTGGTATTGAAAATGGTTTGGTAAAGGATTCTATTATGTCAATATATTTATGATATATTGTGATTGAAATGTGGAAATGTTATCATTCTTTTATATTGGTTTTATGTTTTATGATTTTATTTTGGTACTTGGAAATTTTAACGGGTGGTTACGTTATAAAACATATGACGGGTGGTGCCGTGAATAACAGGACGGGTGGTTACGTTATAACCTCCAATGCATTGGGTATGGAAGTCAGCCGTATGGCTATTCCATTAAGTTTGTATGGAAATTGGCCGTATGGCTATTCCATTAATTGATATGTGTGGAAGTCGACCGTATGGTTATTCCACTTAAGTATGTTTATGTCCCAAGTTACCTTTATATATGTTATGTGTTCATTATATGGGTTTTATGGTAATACTTTGGTTACAAAAATGTAAGTAATGATACTTTATTCAGTGAAGAGTTTTTACTACTTCATGAAGGTGAAGGTATTAGTTTGATAGAGTATACATGGTTTACTTGATGTTTGAAAAACTAACAGTTTTCATTCTTTGTGTATCCCTTACTGAGCTTTTTATGCTCACCCCAGGTTTTTTTGAAATGTTTTTCACAGGACTTAATGTGGAATAAGGTCAAGGATGAGATCAAGGGAATGCCATGCTATATAAAACATGGAACTAGACATGTTTCTTTTAAGAGTTTTTTTATTATGGAAACTTAGTAGAAGTGACTACTTTGTAATCTTTTGAGATGTAATAGTTATGTTCTAATTCTCTAAAACTCTAAACCTAAAAAGATCCTCAACGTGAATTATTCATTTAATTCAATATTAAGTAAGGTTTAAGGTTGGGGCCTTATATTTGTGATGTCCACCATAACCTTTTTTTCACCATAGTACCCCACTAAATCAGATCTAAAATATCCCATTTTATAAAATCCCCAATTTTATTACAATTCCCACACATAACATGATCAGTCCTACAAATTAATGGGATGCATTTTACCTAGACCTAGAAAGACGAATAATGGAATTCTATATCATCATGTTAGACCAATGATCCATGTAATTGATCACAGAAATATGATTATCAAAATACGTGGGATGTCAATAAAAAATGTGTATCTTAATATAATCATAAAAAACTAAAAAAAACTATAATCCTAGGTCCGATTTCCATGATATAATCTCCCTCTTCTAACCTATGTATCAAATGCAACATATTCCAGAAGGTGTTCATGTTATAGGGTCTTCTAGATGCGAATCCCACCCCCAAGAGGAGGGATAAGAATTTAGAAATCTCTCTATCCTATCTAGCACAAAATTCATTCTTCGATTTATTAAAAAAACTTTGAAATATTATTTACAGTCTCTCTAGTCATCAATTATCATTTCTACCATTTAATATATCAATTTAAATATTTCAAAAAAAAACTATCCTTAAATGATGTGTTTATAAAAATACAAATAAAATAGTTTACAACCATTGTTATTCTAATTATTTAATAACAGTAATTCTGATATGATTAAAAAATGTTAATCATTCATTACTATTGTTTAAAATAGTAATTAAATTTTTTTAATTATTTAATTGGGTTAATAATAATGGTATCAATTTAAGAACAATTTTTAGATTACTTAGTATTCATAATTGTATATAATTAATTTATCTATTAATTTAATATATCTATTAAAATAATTATTAATTATATTATTAGTGATTATGATTTTATAAAATGTTCTATACAAAAATACGATTGTTTAACAATATTTTTCTAATCATTTCATAGATATATTTATTTTTTTGTATTATGAGATAATTACATATTGGATTTATAAATGAATTATAAATTAAATTCTAATTAAAATAATTGTTACTAAACCATTATTAACAGTATAATTAATTTATTTTATATTTTATAATTAATTCAAAAATTTAAAATTTATAAATTATTTTTAGAATATTAAATAAGTATTTCAATCTGTAATAAGAATGAGTTAATAAAAGATGTTTAAAAATGAAAAAATATTTATAAAAGTTTATAATTTTCCAAATATTATAAAAATGTGATAAATTTTAGAAAAAATATTTTTTGTTTTTCACTTATAATAGATTATTAATGTAAATAAATTATTAAATGAATTGAGTATTTAGTAATTCTGAATGTATTTTACTAGATACACCCCAATGATGTGAGAATTTCTTTTTAATTTATTTTGTATATATATTTTAGGTATATATATAAATTATAAATAAATAATTTAATTTAATTTAATACATGGAATATTAATGATGGTAAATTATTTGAAAATAATATTTGATAAAAAAGGAAAAAATAAAATCTATATTTTCCTAAAGATTAAATTTCATAAAATATATGATGAAAATATTTAAAAAAATAAAGAAATGTGACTGAGGAAGTCCATTTAAAACAAATCCATATATTTTTTTATTCATTATTATACACATTCAGGCATGTTTTTGGGGAATTGGTAGATGGCTAGGGACTAGGGATACCTTGGGAAGAAAATATAAGACGTTGTTTGGCCTCAAATGGTATATATAAGTACACTTTAGCATTTTAGTGAGTTACGATTGGCCATTATTATGTCACTAAGGGGTGGGGAAATTTTTTAATCTCTCATGAGGCCATAGGTAGGGCTTGGGGTATGAGATGAGATTTAGGTGCTCTAGGATTGAGTTTTTAGGGATAATTAAGAAGATGAGAGAGGATTTAGCCTAGTGATGAGTGAGTGACACCATTCTAAGGGTGTTCTGTGTCCTGACTATTATTGTGAATGGGATGAGTCCTTTGGGACTAGACATAGTGTGACAGAGAGTGGTTTCATCTATGTGACAGATATAGAGACCTTACTTAGAATAAGTGAGGTAGGACCTAATTGTAGGGCGTGGGCTTTTTTGGGACATGGTGTTATGATTCCAGGCTTCTTAGAGTGTACGACATAGGATAATCCGGGGGTAGCATGTGTAAGCGTGATGAGATAGCATGATGGGGAGGAATACACCCTGTGGTATAGGTTGATATGAGAATATGGGTTGTAGTGTTAATAAGGGGTAAGGGGAATGGGTTGGTATTAATGAGAAGAGATTATCCTTGGTCTAGAGGACCCAATAGAAGCCCTAACAGGTGAGGTGGGATGTGTGCAATAAGGGGATATATATTTAGAGACTAGTGTCACAGGATCATCTAAAGAGTTGTGTGACAATGTAAAGCCTAGTATAATCAGTGTTACCTCCCTAGAAACTATGGGGATGGTTAGATGTGATTATTTCCTCCGAATAGTCTGTGGGGATGGGTTGGTATGATTGTAACCACCCCAAATTTTGTAAGTATATTTCGTTATTCTTGTAGCCTCCCTAGAGTTTGTGAGGAATGGGTCGGTATGCTTGTGACCACCCCTGAGCATGTTAGGGCTGGTCAGAGTGGATGATGTACCTTGACTTAGAGTCTTGAGTAATGAATGTGACAACCCATGAGGGACTAGGTCCTGGGATAATGTGAGATGTGACCAATGGACCCTACCTTGAGTGATCAAGCATTCAGTCATGAATTGGATGTGTGACTGCTCTCAGTTCATGTGGGTAACAGGTTGAATTTGGGCTGCCACAAAACCTGAAGCCTACATTTATTTCTTTGGTGTCATTAAGATGACATGAGATGATGTGGTGTGGTGGATTCTAGTATATCACAAAATTAGGAATGATTAGGTTTCATGGTGGTCTAGTAATCAAACATTTACCATACATTCATCGATTCGTGGGTTCCTTATAAATGTTATGCCCATATTTATGTTATTAGGAATGCCTATAGTTTAAATTTCATGTCATTAGGTGATATGGTACTTCATCAGGTAGATAATGAATCCACTACAACCTAAATTTTTTCTAAACATGAAACTCTATATATGAATAAAAAACATTATTTATCTGGCTACACAAGATGATTCGAATGTATAACATTCATATGAATTCTTGAAATGAATCCAGGGCTCATATCAATGAATTTAATGAAATTATTGATGATTTATTTAATATAGATGTTAGTTGGATAAATTGTATTTGACTATCATACTACTGGTCAAATTAGATGATTAAAATAATTCATTTTAAGATTAAATGGTGTATGGTCAGGGTTCCTTAAATCTATAAGAAGTTAAATCTACCTTGTTTTTTAAAGATATTCCAAATAAGAAACATACTTATGTTAATAAGGAATTTTAGGATCTTAATGGCTAGGGTTTTCTTGAGTAGAGAGGGAATGAGAGAGGTAGGAGAAATTTTAGAAGCTAATCATGGTCTAGGGGTAATTAAAAAAATGATTCCATTATAAAAAAACTCGTCAAATTTGAAGTAATTATCCTAAAGAAATAATTCTCAGAAAAAAACCAATAACAATGACCATGGGTTGTTAATTGAGAAATAATTGGAGGCTGTTTATGATTAAAATTTCTAGCCTGATGCTATGAGTGCTAAATGAGCCATAGTTTGGAATTTTCATTTCATATATTTCACAAATGTGATTACATCACTGTTCTGAGAGACAATGGGAGTGTAAAGGTTTACCTAGGAAATAATAAGAGCTATAAAATTATGCGTATAAAAATAATCCCTCCATAGTTTCATTAATGTTCAATAAAATCCTTATAGGACGTCAGGTATGTTCCTGATTTGAAGATGAATCTTATTTACCTTGGTGTCCTTGAAAAAAATGGGTATACTTATTTTTATGTTTTAGGGAGTCATAATATCACTAAGGTATCACTCACTATTATTATAGTAACCCTCACCAATACTTTATATGTCTTAAATGGTATGAATGAAATGAAACAATTAAATAAAACTCTTTACCCAATAAAAAATAATACAACGTTTTTGCATATGTGATTAGGAAAAATTAGTTCAAAATTGAAGAATTAACTAAGAAAGAAAGGAATTTTAAATGATTTAACCTGAGTCATTCTTCCCATTTGTGAATACCATGATCTTGTTTAGTCCAAAAAATTAGTTTCAAGAGGACTACAAATAAAGCTAATCCCCCTTTATAATATGAACATTTTAATTTGTGGTTTTCCTCTAGAACTACTTCCCATATTTGGGGCCAATAATATATTAACTTTAATGATGAATAATCTTGTAAATGGTGGGTTTATATAATCATGAAAAAATCTGAAATCATTGAAACCTTTAAAATATGGATGTTTAGTGTTGAATGTGTAACTGGAAACTAACATAAAATCATTAGAATTGATAATGGTCTATAATATTTATATAATGCCTACACAGTATATTTTAGTTTGGAGGGTATTATTAGACCCAAAACTGCTATAGATACCCCATAATGGAATGTCATGTAAGATAGTATGAATAATAATATTTATAAAGTTTGAGAATCTTTCTCGTATATTATTGTATTTTTATGTCTTGGGAAGATGATTCTACTACAGTTGTCTATATGATCAATATATCCCCCTCTAGTTGCATTATTTTTAAAGACCTTTATGTTATCTGGACTAGTTCACCCCTAGTTTAGGACATCATAGATTTTTTTGTATTTCTACCTATTCTTATATTTGGATTGATAAACTATATCCTAGGAATTTGATGTGCAACATTATGGGATACCCACTTTGATTCAAAGGGTAATATCTTTGGGAAGATAATCATGTTTATCATAAATTTATATTCCATCATGATATTGTTTTCTCTGAGTCTTCTACTTCTAAATATAATTCTTCTGATCTAGCCCAGTCTTATCCATCTAAGCCAATTGGTGTTGAGGTTATGTTTGAGCCTCAGATGTAACCATAACTCAAGGATTTCTCCACTAAAACACCCCACCTATCTCACAATAAATAATAATCTATTAGTTAATTTTAAAATTAGTTTGAGGTTGATATAGGTAGTGAAACGAGATACTACCAATTGATTCATAATAGGACTGGAAGAATCATTAGTCCTCCAACCTGGTCTACCAAGGTTGTTGTTTCTACCATTGACATTAATATATGGTGTTACTAGGTAGTGATGAACCATAATGTTTCAAAAAATAACTTATGTCTGATGAATCTAGGTAGTTTCTTTCTATTATGAGAGATGAAATTGATTATCTTCTTACCAATGAAACTTTTATAAATGTTATCAAACCTAATGAGGAGAAAATTATATATTTTAATTAAATTTTTATGAAGAATGAACAAAACACCAATGAGAATAATATTACGTGTAAATCTATACATTTGGCACATGGATTCTTATAATATGAAGGAATTGATTATAATGATATTTTTCACCTATTGTTAAGACCTCTTCCATTAGATTATTTTTATCTTTTTCCGCCTAAAAATATTTTCTAGTTGAATAATTGGATGTTAAAACTCCCTTATTTCATGGAATTTAAGATGAACATATTTATATGAGACTACCTGATGGGTTTCCATAATATTTTAAAATCAATCAAGTATAAATTTTAGGAAAATCCATTAATGTACTTATGAAATCATCTCACAATGATATAAATAATATAACGATTTAATGCTTAAAATGAATTTGATAGAAGTACATATGATTCAATGATTATTTAATATAATTTGACATTGACTATGTTTATTTATTCCTATATTTGGAATACATGATTATTATATCCAAATACACTCGGTTAATAAACCGTATGAAAAACGAATTACATAATTCATTTGAAATGAAATATGTTGAGGAAACAAATATAATCCTTCATATGAAAATTTCTATGTATATAAATTTTAGGGTATTGTACATTTCCTAATATCATTATGTTCATAAGGTGTTAAAAAGGTATTTTCTAGAAAAATTGAACCTTGTTAGTGTGACTTTAGGTCTTCACTTCATGTTTAAATTTTCCCAATCCCCAAATAGTTATTCTGATAATTATTTTATTATTAAAATAATTTTTTTAAACATAGTATGTGGCCTTATGTATTCCATGATAATCCATTATCAGGATATATCCTTTAATGATTGTACCTTTCAAATTTTTATTATAATTACTATAAATAATCCTTGGTATGTATTAAAATAGATACTCATTTATCTATCCATGTCTTCTAATTGTTTCCTTTTTTTTCTAAAATGGATTCTTACAGTCAATATATCATAAGCTTAATTGAATCTGGTTAGGCTAAAAATATAGATACTAATAAATATGTCACAATTTATGTATTATTTTCATTTTTTGGTCCTAATTCCTTAAAATGTAATATGAAATACATTGGTTCCCATTCCAAAACAAATGTAAAATACATAGTATTAACTGTAGAAATGAAAGAATCAATTTAGTTGAATAGATTTTTTTAACGAACAGTATTTATCTTTTGGTAATATAGAAGTATTTTTTGATAGTTTGTATGCAATTCATATTTCTAAATATCAGGTATTCCATGGAATATCATAGAAAATATACATTATATTTAATTTTGTTAGGGTTTTCATTGAAACTAGGCCCATGTGTTTCACTAAGATACATACTTCGTAGAATCCTGTTGACTATTTGAATACAACTATTCAATTTTCAACGTTTATGCATTATTTAGATCATACAAATATAGTCCCATTTCAATTTCCTAGGTGGCAAGAACACCATATTTTTAAATTATTATTATTATGAAAGTGGAGGTTTTGTAAAATTGACACATATGTATTTATTGGTTTATTATCAAACAGAATATTTACAATTCTTTGTCTAAATTATTATATGGATTTCCTAATTTACTTTATTTATCTATCTTTTTGAAAATGTTGTTTATATTTATAAGATGCATTTTTTCCATGAAATTTTTTTACGTATCTTATTTATCAATTTTATTTTCACAAGTTTTCTTTACCCCACACCTGGATCCCACATAAAGGTAACTTCTGTAAATGTTACTTTCCCATTGCATGAGGGTAAACCATTGGCTCTCCCATTTAATATCGTTAAGTCATCTATGCATAAGGGTATTTCATACTCATGTAATGATACTACTTGTCTTGTGTAAGGGTACTCTTGTCACTCTTAATGGTACTCCATGTCTTGAATATTGGAACTCCCTAGCTTGAGTAAGGGTTCTACCTTGGCTCATGTAATGTCAACCTGGAATGTTAAAGGGTTCTTCCTTGGTTCACATAAGGGTAATCTAGCTTGTGTAAGGGTAATGTATGGAATCGATTAAGGGTAACCTTTCTTATATAAGGGTAACCTTGGAACACACAATGGTAACTTGGTCTGTGTTACATTTTGGAGGTGAATCACCTACCACCACATGAACATCCAATAAAACTGTATTTTCATATCAGTCATCCACATGGACTGTATTCTGTATTCGCTTCCTGGCTCTCAATCACTTCTCCCAGTATCATGATATCACCATAGGCTTCTCCTTGATCATTTGGTGTTTTTCTTCACTAGTTTAAGAGGGGATAGTTCTGGGGAATTTTTTATTTCAAGTTGAAATAGAATGAGAGTAGTTTTAGGGATATCATATCCATGATTCAAAAAGATTGTTAAAGTAGATTGTCCTCATCATCTCCCACCTGGTCTAGGTATTTGGTGGATGGTGGTGTACAATCATTACCTTCATCATGAGATGTACTCATGTGATGAAATACATCATTATCATGAACACCATTTGACCTTATTCTAGGTTTTGGTATTAGTACATATAATTATAACATATTTATTCCACGTTCCTATTTTTATTTCATTTCATGTGTTTGATGTTTTATCCTTCTATTCATGTGTGTAGCATGAGTCCATACGGGAAGTTAAATTATAATTTCCATAACTTAGATTTCATCACTTCTATATGGTCTAGAAAGACATAATCCAAAAATAGTTTCTTTGGTACATTACTTATTTCATGTCTTATAATATGTTGATTTACTTTATTTACTAATAATTATATTATGGGGGCTTTCATGCAATAAACATTGGTTCATAGTGGACTAAAGTATGTTATATATTTGTGCTGTTTATTTTTTCTTACACCTTATTCTTCTTTAATCCATCTTATCCACGTCTATTTTCTATCAATATTCCTAAAAAATTTGTGAGCCAGTTACATATATTATTGGATTCTTGGTTGTTTCATAAGTAATACCATATAAAAAATACATTAATATCTTTTCTAGTTACAAACAAATCTGTTTGTGGATCAACTTTTCACATGTTCTTGTCCTTATAGAATGTGAAAATTTCACTCGTCATTTCACTTTTATAGGTTTTTTATCCATTTTTTATTTTATTGTATCCATCTTCCAGCTTATGTTAATTTCCCAATAGTCTATTCTGGTTATTATTAATGCAGTTAATCTAAATGAAAAAATATATATTCCATGAATGATTTATATTTTATATTATATATTGTTTTTATAGTTGTGAGCCACAACAATGGTTCAACTATACCAACCTAATTATTTACCACACCAAAATTTTTCATAACTGTGAAATTATACAGAGGAAATGGTGTCTATAATTAATAGAGTGAATGTAATGTTGCAGATGTATTAATATCACCAAAATCAGTTTATCTATTTAGACAATGTTGAACTAGTGTTACGTATGAATCAATGAAAAAATATTTCTAGTATAGTAAACCCCATATTCTAGGTGTTTATATGTTTTCAAGTGCCCCAAGTTAAATCATACTGCAGAAGAATGATAACTTTTCAATAACATTAGAATTAAATTTGATCCTTTTGAAAAATAAAATTGGGTTTATAGAACAAAAATCAATTTTGGAAAAAATATCCATACGGTGTGGTATATCCATATTGTAACATATCTATAATTGTCTTAAAATAGACATGGTGGATTCCATTATAGCATTGATGTTGGTATGATTTGTTTTCATGGTGTCCTAGTTATCCCACATTGACCATACATGCAAGGAGTCATGATGACCTAATAATGTTGATGTCCCTATTATTGTTCTTATGAATGAATATAGTTTAATGTACTTCATGACATAGCTTTAGAATCAATTAATACCCATATCTGGTCTAAACATGATGCTCTATATATGAAAAAAACCATAGCATGGTAGTTAGAGAAGAAGATTACATTTTATAACTTTCATATGCATCCTCGAACAATAGTCCAGACTCATATAGACAATTTTAATAAAATCAATCCTGACTTATCTAATATAAAATTTATGTTGGTTGAAGGGAATTTTAATATAATACTTCTTATCTATTTATATGATTCATATAAATCATTTAAAAATTCAATTATCTGTGGTTTGGGTTACTTAAACCTAAAATATGTTAAATCCACCTTGTTATCTAAAGATATTCAAAAACATAATCCTATTTTTATTAAGCAGTATTCTAAGGGTATTAATATCTAGGGTACGTTTGGGGAGAGAGGGATGAATAGAGGTAAGATATATCCTTGGAGATGATCAGGGTATACGGGTAAACAAATATAATTATTCCATTACAAACAACCTGGTCAAATTAGATGTAACTATCCCCAAAAGAACAATTCTATGATCCACACCAATAACAGTGACCATTGGTTGGTAGTTGAGTAATATTTTGATAGTTTCGATTTTCTAAATATCTGTTCTAATGGTATGAGTGTTGAAGGGGTCCTGGACATAGGATTTTCTATTCATATATGTCACATATGTGATTACATCACTGATCTAAGAGAGGTTGAGAGTGAAAATGATTACCTATTAAATAATAAGATCTATCAAATCATGGGTAAAAAAATTGTCTCTATATAATATCATTTAAGGTCATTCAAAAACGTAGAGGTGGTTATATGGGTGCCTGATTTGAAGAAAAATATTATTTCCCTTGGTTTCTTAGAACAAAGTAGTTATTTTTTTATGTCTGATTTAGGGAGTGACAATATCTCTAGGGGGTCACTCACTCTTAAGATAGGAATCCTCACCAATGGAAAATATTTATTAGATGGTAGGACTCATATGAAACAATTATATACAACTCTTTCCCCCTATGAATGAAAACATAATGTTATAGAATAGTTGATTAGGACATTTTATTTCATAATGGATTATTGAACTTAGAAAGTATGTAATTTTAAATGATGTAACCTTAGACAGTCATCCCTTTTGTGAATACTAGGTTCTTGGTATGTTAAAAAATTTATGTTTTAATTGGTCTATATTTAAAATTAGGTCACTATTAGAATATGAACACATTTATTTTTGGGGTCACTATAGAACTACTTCCCATAGTCAGGTCCACTACTATGTTCCATTTATAGAGGAATATTTTAGGGAAGTGTGTATTTACATACTCAAGAACAAATTTTAAAACTTTAACATATTAAAAATATGGAAGTCTAGTGTTTAAACAAAAACTAGAAGGGAAATTAAAACCAGTATAACCAATAATGGGCTATAATCTTTTTCCAAGGACTACATTGTCTATTCTAGTACTGAAGGTATTTTTAGACATAGAAATTTAGTGGATACCCCACAATAGAATGGCCTGGAAGAGAGGATCCATAGGTTATTTTTAGAAAAAGTGGGAATCATGCTCTCATATTATAGTCTTTTAAATTTCTTCTATGAAGAATTTGATACTGATACTATTTATATGATCAAGATATTCCCCTATAGTTCCATTATATTTGAAACCCCTAAAGTAATGTGGACTGTTTCACACCCTGTTTAGGTTATCTTAGATTTTTTATTGTACAACCAATGCTCATAGAAATAATGATAAACTAGAACCCATGACTATGAAGGGTTTCCTTGTGGGATGTTGACATTATGTCACAGTGTAAAGTTTTTATGTATATATTCATGGTTTTTAAGAAATTTATAATCTAATGTGATGTTTTTTTCCATGAGGCTTATTATTCTAAATATAAGTCTTGTGATCCTGTCCAGACTGATCCTTTTAAACCTATAGGTTTTGAGGTTATATTAGAGGCCAAAATGTAACTTGAACCTGAGGTTATCTCCTCAAAACCACCCCATCTATTTTTCATTGAAGAATAACCTGTTAGTGAATTTGAACCTGAGTTTTAGGATAAGAGAGATGATGACATGAGAGAATACTCGTAGACTCGTAATAGGACTATATGAATCACTATGCCTCCACAAAGGTCTTCCAAGGCTAATGATTCCCCCTTTGACTTTAATATAGGGTTTTACTAGCTAGAGATAAACCGTACAGGTTCAAACAAGATCTTAAGTCTAATGAATTATGGTAGTGTATTTCTATCATGAGAGATTAAATGGATTCTCTACATAAAAATAAAACCTGTATAACTGTAAACTAACATTAAAAGGAGAAACTTATAGATTTTAATTCGATTTTGAGAAGAAATAAGACAATGGATGTGAATAGAATATTATGTATAAAGCTATAAGTTTTCCACATGGATTCTTACAACATAAAGGAATTGATTAAAATGGTGTTTTTCCCCTATTGTTAAGAACTAATCAAATAGATTATTATTATATTTTTTCCCAAAATGATGTTCATGTTGAATAATTGGAAGTTTAAACTACATTCTTGTATATCATGTAAGATGAATAGATTTATATGTGATCACCTGATGTATTTTAAAAATATTTTCAAAATAATAAAGTATATCTTTTAAGAAAATCCATGTATGGCCTTAAGAAATCATCTTGACAATTGTATAATAATTTGGATGCTTTTTTTTCTTTAAATGACCCTGATTGAAGTAAATATGATGGGTATGTTTATTTTATATATTTGAAGGTTGTTTCTGTTATTTAATCCTATATGTTAATAATATTATTATAATTTAAAAATACATCAGGATAATAAATCTTTTGAAAAACCAAAGACGTAATGCTTTGGAAATGAAATATTTAGAGGCAAAAAAGTAAATCCTCAGTATGAAAGTAATTAGGGATATAAATGTCAGCGTACTGTTCCTTTCCCAGTATTCTTATTAACAAATTGTCTTAAAAGGGTATTTTATTGAATATTTGAAACTTTTTATTTTGCCTTTAGCTCATAACTTCATGTTTCCCTTGTCCCAATCCCCAAACAGTGATTCTAATAATGATTTTATGAGTAAAATACCTTATGTATACATAGTAGGAGACCTTATGTATTCCATGATATGCTTATATGTTGATATAGCCATTTTTATTTGTCCCTAAATAAGTTTTATGGGATGTAATGTAAAGAATAATTGGTATGAATTTAAATAGTTACTCATTTATGTGTCCATGTCTTCTAATTTTTTCATTTATTTGGGTAAAAATGTTTCATATGGACAAGATTTCATCGGAATTGATGATTAAAGTAATTCTAAATATATATATACTAATTAATATATCATTGTTTACGAAATATTTTATTGTGTTAGTCATGTTTCATGGAAATGTAAAATGAAATCTATTTTTTCCATTTCCATACCCAAGGTCAAATACATATAATTAACTATTTCAATCAAAGAAGAAATTTGGTTCAAGGTATTTTTAATTAATTTTATGTATCCTATGGTAATATATAGTTCTTTTGTGATAGTAATTCTATATTCCGTCTATTTAAAAATCAGTTTTTCCAAGTAAGATGAAAGGACATATAAATTTTATTTCATTTTTATAGGGTTGTCATTGAAAGTAGGATGGTATGTTTCACTATGATACATACTTTTTAGAATCCAGTCTATAGTATGACTATGGCTATTCAATTTTCTATGATTATTCATAGTTTATAAATTATGATTGTAGTCCCATTCAAAAGACCTGTGTGGTGAGAACTTCATCCTATTTTAACAAAAATTAATACAAAGGTGGAGAATTTGGAAATTTGACATTCATGTATTTATTTGTTTGTTATCGAATAAAAGTTTCTGAATTAATGCTCTAAATTATTATTTGGATTTCAGGAATTACATGTATTTTATTCCATGGGAAATTTTTTTTACAGTTCTGACTTTAATTTTTCCCATGAAATAAATTTTGTTTACATTTCTTATTTTTCAATTTTGATTTCATTATTTTTCTTTACCCCATAGACGGATCCCACGTAAGGGTAAGATGCATTATGTTTACTTTCCTATTGCATGAGGGTAAACAATTGTCTCTTAATTTTCATAAGGGTAATACAAGGATGCATAATGGTAATTTCTACTCATGTATGGGTACTCACTTGATTGTGGAAGAATACTCAGGACACACTTAAGGTTACTCCCAATCTTGTATATTGGCACTCCCTATCTGCCATAAGGGTACTACCTTGGCTCACATAAGGCTAACCTGGCTAATATAAGGGTTCTTCATTGCTCTAATAATGGTATCCTAGATCATGTAAGTGTATTTTAAGGCCCGATTAGGGGTAATCTAACTCATATAATGGTAACCTTGGAACACATAATGATAAGCTTATTTGTGTTATATTTTGGTGGTGAATCACCTAGTGATACATGAACATCTCAAGAAACTATCTATTGCATATCGGTCATCCATGTTGTATTTACCATTCTTTATTCTTCTAGATCTCTATCACTTCTCCCACAATCATTATTTTACCTCGGCCTCCTTGATCATTTATTGTGTTTTTTAATTAGTTCAAAATAGTAGATTGTTAGGGAATTTCTAATTTCCAACTAAAATAGAATAAGTGTATCCTTAAGGAGATCTTGTCCAATATCCACATAGTCTACTAAAGAAGATTGACTTTATCACTACTAACCTAGTCTAGGGATTTGGTGGGGAGTTGTGGAGATTCATTTCCTTCATTATTATATGTCTTTATGTTAAGGAATACATCAACATCATGAATAGAATTTGAGCTTCTTCCCGGTATGGATATTAGAACCTAGAATTATAAGAAGATTATTCCACTTTTTTGTTTTCATTTCATTATATGTTTTTTATGTTTTAACCTTCTATGAATGTGCAGAGCATGATACATCTAGGAATTCTAATTGAATGTTCCATATGTTAGATTAAAAAACTTTTATACAGTCTAGCTAGAATCAATCCTAAATAGTTTCTTTGTCCCCTTACTAAGTTTATGTCATATGAAGTGATGATTTTCATACTTTAGTAATAATGATTTTTTGGTGGTCTTCTTACTTTGCACGTAGAACCATAGTGGACTGATGTATGTAATATATCTGTGTTCTTTATTTCTTCTCGGACCATATTCGTCTTGGATCCATCTTATCCATTTTTTATCAAACAACCTAAAAAAATTGTAAATGTGGTACGTCTATTATTGGATTCATGGTTATTTCTTAAGGACTACCACATCAATGAACCCCCTATCAACTTTTCATGTTATAAAAAATGGGTCGGTGTATTCGATTTTCACATGTTCTTATCATGATAGCATTTGCGAATGTCTGTCATCCTTTCACTTTTATTGGCTATGTCATTGGGTTTCGATCAATTTTTCATTTTCCAGTTTCTATATTACAACCTATGTAAATCACTTAATAATATATAGAGGGTTTTTAATACTGTTAATCTAAATGAAAAATATATTGATTCCATAAATAATTTTTTGTTAACTTATATATTTGTTTCATAGTTTTGAGCCACAACTTTGGTGCAACCATCACAACCAAAATATTTACCACAACAAAATTTTCATTCCAGTGAAATGATATCTGGGAAATGGAGTCTAGAATTAATGGAGTGAAGGTAATGCTGGAGATGTATGAAGATCACCCAAATCAGTATCTTATTTAAAAAATATTGAAATGGTGTTAAATATGAATCAATGCACATATAATTTTAGTCTAGTCAACCCCACCAGCACGGTGTTTATATGTTTCCAAGTTACCCATGTTCCATATTACTTATGAATAATGATAATATTGGGAAAACATTGGAATTAAATTTTATCTTTTTGATATGACAAATAGGTTTTTTAAAACCAAAATCTATTTCAAAAATAATATCGGAACTCTATTGCCTAAGCATGTTGTAAGGTATCTACATCTTCCATCAAAAAAACATCTTGCATTAAATCAACTCTAAAAACATCAAGCTCTTCCCAACCAGGTTTCAAAATTTCAAATTACTTATAATGTCCTCCCCATGTCACCCTCGATAGAGCATCAATGACACTATTCAATTTCTCATACTAGTAAATCATAATGAAATCATATCCCTATAACATATCATACCAGTAATGATGTTCAATTGAATCTACTATTTGACTAAGAAAATTCAATTGAGGCTCCAATTATTCATGTATACCTAAAATTGCCTTCCCATTTATTTGCAATTATAAAATTATAACTGATATATTTATTAAAGACATATATTTATAATTTTAATTATAAATAAATATATACAAATATAAATTGATATATTATTTTTAATTTTAATGTCATAAGTATTTTAATATATATATATATATATGTGTGTGTGTTTGGGTATATGTATATATTGATTAAAGAAATATATTTATAAATAAATATAATCAAATGGTATTCATAAATATATATTTATCATTTAGAACAAATATTTTTTATTTTTAGAATTATCTAAAAATGTTTATATTTAATTAGTTATATATAATTATAATTTTTTATGATATATTTAAATAAGTAAATAATTATATATAACTAAATATTTCTATTTTTATATATAATGAATACATTTATTATTTATTTAAATATATTTATTGTTACTTTAACTACTTATGAGAAGATAAAGCTTCATATATATAGGAAATGAATGAATACACCAAGTATATATAGTACTATAGTATATATGGCCAACATTAGGGTAAACAAATGAACATATATTCATTAGAAGAACGTATGAATAAATTGAAATATTCATTTGGAAACTTAAATTTATTTAAATATACATATTTAATATGTATATATATATATATTTATATATTTATACGTACATTTAAAAGTATTCATATATAATATTATAAACATATAGAATAATAAATATACAATAATGGTATAACTAAAAATAATAAACATAATAAAAAAATATAACATCAACATAATGAACATAATAAAAATGATTTTTTATTTAATGTATGCATATAAAAATTATTTTTTTATATAATTAATATATTTTTATATAAAATAATAATATTTTCTATTAAAATTTTTTATCAGCTTTATTATTGGAACTGATAAATTCACCTTTTTATCAGCGCTTTTCGTTATCGCTGATAAAGGGAGACTTTATATGTGCTAATATTAGACCTGATAAAGGGTTTATTTATCAGTTCTTTTTTATAGCACTAATAAAAGTCCACCTTTTATCAGTGCTTTTTGATTAGCGCTGATAAAACCCGAGTGCTTCCCTTGCCCGCATTTGTGGAAATGGTTGAGTGTGATGGGTGTGGGGAGGTGATGACATGGTGGTGGCATGGTGAGGTCTATGAGACTTAGTGATGTTGTAATAAGTGATCAATATATTCTTCCTCCAGTCTATTGGGATGCACAATGGTGGTGTTGGTCTATACATGGATCAGTATTGCACCAGGGGAAAGCCAAGACAAGCACATGAGGTTGGAGATGGTTCCACTTATCAAAGCATTTCCTCGAACATATTATGATCATCCCTGTAATGTCCATGAATTTCACGGAAATTTATTTTTAAAAAATTTATATGTTATTTTTTTTTCAAAACCACGAAATTCGATAGCGTGTGATTCTGAGGTTTCGGAGACCCCTAATGGTAATTTTGATCTTTCTTAAGGTACATTCTGTAAACGTGAAAATGTGATTTTTTTTATATTTTGAACCCTTTCTCGGATAAAAAATATGAGGACACCATTGAATTCAAGAACGTAGGGATTCACCAAGAAAAGACTTAACTTCAGCCGATAAGGGGCGAGTGGAAAAGTTATTTTTTGGACTTTTCGAGAGAAATAATAAAATTATTTAAAAAAATACTTTATTTTATTTCTCTATTTTGGGTGGAGGATAATGATGATGTCGGAAAATGACATGGCAGAAAAGATGCACATTAATGAGGCTCATTAATAGATCATTAAACTAGAAGTGTAATGATGCTTTATTGACGGGTAACAATGACATTGTTTCTTAATTAAAATAGTGTAGCAATGAGACGTCTCATCTTAATAGGAACGATGCGAGGTGATCCTATTTATAGTTCAACGTGATGGGGATATATTGATTAAAAATTTGGGGGATTCTCATAAGAACCTCAATCAGACTTCCACCCTAGTGAAGAATGACAAACTCCATTGGGACATCTTCATCTTTAATTCTTTTTGATGATCGGAGCCATGAAGCGACGTCGACATCTGAAATCCCTTGATGATGAACTTCGTGGCATCAAACATTATAGTAGGTAGGGTCTTGATTGTTAATGATCTCTTCCGTTCTCCGTTATTTTTAAAATTATGGATTCAGATTATCCCACAAACATGTTGATATGTAATTCGCACGTTTATGTTTGTGGGTGTCTTAGGGGTTCAATGTTGGGACTGATTTATTTTGGATAGCAGTACACTCCCAGAAACCTCCCTGGGTTTTATCCTCTGAAGCACAGGGAATGGGCCGACATGAAAAATGCATGAGCCCCTCCTCATGTTCATTCCTTGTGATCATCTATTCAAAATTGATGGAAATGAGGATCTAGATCTATCATAGTGAATAGGGAATCCCCTAGAGGCTGTCGAAAAAAACGGTGTGAACAAAGGGCCACTAGAGTGCATCTGGTGGCCCAGTAAGGCTACCGCCAGCGCACAACTGTGCCTGTGGTAGCACCCAGTAGTGTCGGTGACTCCCCTTTGGAGAAGAGACAGGCCTCCAGATCAACTGGTGGATGAAGTAGGAGGTACCCCACAGTAGTGCTCCTGGGCGGTGGAGTCCATGACCGCAAATGGTCGTGGAATGCCCTGGCGGTGGAAGCTGCGGCCACGACGGTCAATGGTGGGCTTGGGCATCAGAAGTCACAGCTACAACCAGCCGCAACGCTGGTGTCCCGTGGTGCCAGTGTGGCGCTGCGTGGAGAATTCAACCAACCATGCGAGATGAAATGTGGGATGTGGCTGGTGGGCTTGGCCACGTGAGGTTGTTCAGATGTGGCTATGCCACGTCTGGGAAAAAGGGGGTCGGTTGACAACAGCAGGCTGGGGTGAGCCTGGTGGGTCGCCGAACTAGGCAGTCCAAACCAATAAGGCCAGCCTAGCAGGCTCGGTTAGACCTAGGATGGGTTGGACCCAGGTCTGGTCGGGTCGGTCCGACCGGGTGGGACCGGACTCAGACCCTTTTCAACCCACTTGCGCTTAAAAGGCCTTATCTCTTAAAGGGTACATCTGTTTGACGACCCATCTATGGTGCTAGAATCCTTGGGATGAGGTGGTCCTTTTGAGATACTCCACCTATGTTTTTTAGAATGGTAAAGTATGGAAAGTCATATCAAAAATGAATCTCAACGGGTCCTCGATACTAAAATGCCTATAACATACGGATCAGGTGTCTGATTGACTCTCCATATATAGTGTTAGAACCCTTTTGACAAGGTAGCCCTTTGGGTCACATACTTATCGAACATAGTGGTAGTTGAGGTATAGCTGATAGCTTGATGAGTAGAACAAGGGTGTTTCTTGTGGAGAATGTTAGGGAAACTACTCCCTTGAAAACTCAAGGCATGGGTATTCCTAACTCCTCTACTCCTGTAAATATGGGACTCCCCACATTATGGGTGTTGGTTTGTTTTACTCTGAGTATGTTCTTCAATATTTGGAGTTGGTACTCCCCTATTGGACTAGGGTGTAGTTCCTCCAAACATAAATAAAATATAGTCAGGTAATCCTCTACTGGGTAGGGTATAGGTCCTCTATGTTAGGATAAGGTATTCCCTTGTCAACCTAGGGTAAAGTTTCTCCTTACGTTGTGTTATGGTAGAGTCGGTACTGCCCTGACGTACTATGTTGGGGGTCCCCCAAATCAAATGTTTTCAAAGAGTTGGTACACCACTAATGTACTAGGGTGCGGGTCCCCCACAACAGATATTGTGACAGAGTCGGTTACTCCCCTACTTTATGAGGACGCATGTCCTCTAGTCAATAAGTAGTACTCCTCTGCTGATTTGGTGTGCAGGTCCTCCTTACACCTTGTTCTATTAAAAATCAATACTTCCCTACCTAATTTGGTGCATGTCCTCTAGCATAGGTTCAGTACTACCCTAACGTACTAGGGTGTGGATTCCCCCGCAGCAAACAAAACACCATAGTGTACTCCCCTATAGGGTAGGGTTCGAGTCCTCGCTTTTGATGTAGTACTCCCCCATATCCAAGTAGCGATGGGGATTGGGTCCTTCATGGGAGTTGGAGCTCCCTCGACTACATGACATTGTTACGAGGAGTAGGACCCTCTATATGATGTAATTGATACCAAGGTAGGTGTTTGTGCTCCCTAGAATGAATGAGGTGTGTTCCACTTCTTACTAGAGCGACTAAGATATTGTGAGTTAGACTAGAGAAGTACTCCCCCAACTGAACGGAATGTCGAGGAGTGGGCCACTTCACTTGGTTTTCCTTTGTCTTACCTCGGCCACAAGACTGTGAAAGAAAGACCTCTAGTGTCAGACACTAGAGGCAGTTCTAATAGAAGGTTCCTAATGGAGCACTTCCCTTTAGACGTACCATTAAGAATGGTTGAGTTGAACATGATGGATTACATATCTCAGACAAGTGCCATCAGGGGTGTCCAGATCATGGAGCATGTACTCTTGATCCTTGAGTAATGATTTGAGCCTTCTTTGGAAGTTTTGGTAATGGATTTGAGGTCGGAACCTTATGTTTCATTATGGTTTAGATGAGTATATCTGGATGAAAAAGGTATTTGTTTGGTCATGTACCTAAGTAGAGCTGACTATGCATAATATTATTGTTTACTTTGTGGTTTTGGCTTTGTGGTTTACTTCATCGTTCGGGCTTTTTGTATTACTTTGTGGTTTTGGATTTGTGGTCTACTTTTTGGTTGTGGCTTTTTGGTTTAATTCATGGTTGTTTTGTGGTGTTTTCCATTATGTATTTCTAAGAGACTGTTGCGGGTCTTGGGGTCCCCTAATTAGTATTGAGTTACTCACCCCTACACAGGCATCGCCTTCACATGTTGTGTCTGGTGCATAAATTTGACATTTTCAAAGAGGTGCTCAGAGAAATGGGACTGTTGGGAGTTACGACAATGTACTTGGTGGCCTAGGACCAAACGGGTCCTAGTAGGAGCAGGCAGACATGACCTACTACTTCGTCTTACAGTTGCTTCACTACTCTAGTGATCATATGGTATTTTTTCCCCAAATTTCCATTACTGCTCCCTTTGTACCATTCTGTTTCTAGTTCTTTTGTTGGGCTTGTATATTGGCATGATCTTACCACTCAGAACTTTACATGCAATTTTAATCTGGTTTCCGATTACTTATTGTTCTCCTTTCAGTGTTTTGGATTTTTTTGTGAGTGCATGTGTGTACAGATATCCATGAAAATGCCTCCCACATGTAGGATGATGCCTTCGACACTAGTCACCAACCCCTGGCCTTCGAGAGGAATGCATGGGGTATTCCATGGTATGGACCCTGAAGGATGGGTCTTGACCATGTGGTATCATAGGTGGTCAGTTTTACCTCAATGACTAAGGGTCTATTGTTTTTTATTTGTGAGAAAAATTGTTATGTGTTTTTAGTTTGGATATCAGGGCATTTACTCTAGTGTTGGTGCGGCGGCTGACGTATCTGTACCCCAAGATTCTGGACACTTTTTACCCAACTTGAAACATGGAAACATTGGTTTTGGGGAAATTAAGGGA
Organism: Viscum album; assembly: GCA_963277665.1. Lineage (NCBI taxonomy): Eukaryota > Viridiplantae > Streptophyta > Magnoliopsida > Santalales > Viscaceae > Viscum > Viscum album. The sequence continues at coordinate 1,962,155,261 of OY728156.1, read as the reverse complement.
TTATGAAACTTATAGGAATGATTGTGATTTCTATTTCATTCTTGAGCCATCTCAACTGATATACTCTTAACCATGACTCATCTTGAAACATTTCAGGATGCCTCCATGGTGATAGCCAGATAGGATTCCACATAAGGATCATGAAGATGATATTCCCCGAGTAGAGGCTTTGGTGAAGGGCACTGATACGGGGGTGTTACCTTCGGGTGGTGCACCAGTGATGTTACCACCCGTCATGCAGCAGTTTCCACCAGCAGTTCGGGGTGAGGATGCTCGTAGGATGAGTACGGTACACTGGTATTAGATTAAGAGACCTCCCATGATCCAGGGAGAAACAGATCCCCAGGTAGCTAAGGACTGGCTTGAGGTAGTTATGTGTGTCTTCTGTTTAGTGAGGACACCACATGACTAGAAGGTGGTCTAGGCTGTAAGCCTTCTTTAGGGCTTAATGGGAAGATAGTGGAGCCTGATGATCCAGACTCCTGACGAGGCGACCCTCACTTGGATAGACATTTATCTCCTCTTCAAAGTGGAGTTCTTTCCAGTGACTTTTCACTCTGTATGCATATGGAAGCTACTAAACCTACGATAGGGTAGCATAATAGTAGTAGAGTACTCATCGAGATTCTTCGTTCGTTCTCGTTACTCTGCGGATATGGTGCATGACCCTTACTTCAGGGCCCAAACCATCGAGCACGGACTTCACTTAGAAATATAGGCCTCAATGATACATCTCAACATTCGAACACTTGCTGGGTTACTGAAACGAGCCCTAGTGGTTAAGAGCTTCCTAGTGGAGGAGCATGAGGATGTAACCTATGACCGAAGTCATGGAGTAGAGGTGTCTAATTAAGAAAGCATATTGTGATAGGATCGTAGTGTAGGAGGCATACCCATGAATGGACACATACACAAGGGTCTGTGGCACAACAACAATGCCATGGGGAATATCATCCATAGAAAAGGTGGTGTTTCGCTTGTAACGGCTGGGGTCATCTCACTAAAGATTTCCCAACCCGCTTAACTTCTAAGTGGGAGCATGAAGATGAACATGCTTGTCAGATACAATTCTTGGATCATAGATATCCTCAAGTTAGTAGGTGAGGTAGAGGAGATGGATGAGCAGTAGGGGTGGTCCTCACCAGGCCCAGGGAGATGGAGGATGTGGGGGATGACAGCTGTAAGAAGTCATGGATCATGACCAATAAACTCAAAGATAATTTCATGGTACGACCTATGTCTTATATTTTGATACATTTATAAATAGACAAAGGTGTTAGACGTTCAATTTTCGGTTGGTCATGTTCGAGACTTTGAGGTTTCAGTTGGACCATGGACATGACCCTTACGCATAGAGACACATGATAGAGTAGTCCCACTGATCACACACAAACACTGATAGTGTAACCTGGCTCTTAAAGGTGAGAGTTGCAATTGGGATCTCTATGTCATGGCGTTGAGACCTTATGATTTCATTCTGGGTATAGACTACTACCGTTCATTCCTCGTAATAAAGATATTAGGAAAGAGATGCATTATATCCGCATGGTGGAGTAGGGATTTCCTATGAGGAAAAAGAGAAGCCTGAGATGCATGGTTTGGAATCTCATCAAGAGTCTCAGATGAATCATTATGAGGTAGAAAAGTTAGACTAAAAGATGTTTTTGCAGTGCAGAATGGTTCTTATCCATCCATTCATAGTAGAGATTCTACTCATGGGAGTGTTTGTGTTCTAGTTTTGAATTTTTAGGGTGGCTGCTAGAGGTTCTAGGTAGAGTTTCCAGTAAGACCCACTGATTTCTCCTAGGTTGTTGTATTTCATTCTCAATTACTCGTAGGAGTTAGCATCAACAATGAATTCATAACACTTGTGAGGGTTTTAGCATAGTGCATCCATGGGAGGATGTGGACTATGGGGTTCTTTTTCTTATCTCTGTCAGGTTAGCGTGGAGGTGAGCTGATGAACCCAATGATTGTAGATGAATTGTAGTACTTAGTGATTTTCCCTCTAATTGCATCTGAAGAAACATATACATGTCGTAGCACTATGTTGACCTAGAAATATTTTTACATGATATTGGTTGATCTCATCATTTCTTCTTGGCGTGTGCTTAGAAGCAGCATAGAAGCATTTGTTGAGCCAGTTTCCTCCCATATGTTTGGGTTTTGGATTAATGGGAATGAAAATTCTAAAGGTGGGGAGGATGTAATGTCTCGAAATATGATGGATATTTTTTAAAAAAATTAAATGGGATTTTTTTTCAAGACTATGAAATTCGACTGCATGTGATTTCAAAGTCCGGAGAGGCCAGAATAGAATTTTGAACAATTTTTAAGGTATGTTATCTAAATGCGTGAATATGATTTTTTAACATTCTAACCATTACTCGAATAAAAAATATGATGAAACCGTTGAATTCATAATTTACGGATTTTCATAGAAATGACTTAACTTCAACTGACAAGGGCCGACCAGAAATGATATTTTTCAAACATTTTGAGAAAAATAATAAAATAATTTATAAGAAATATTTTATATTATTTCTCTCCTTTGGGTGGAAGATGTCAACAAAATATGGACGAGATAAGGAAATGACGATGTGCATCAATGAGACTCATTGATGGCTTGTTATACTCACTATGTAACGCCACATTAATGACGTGTAACAATGACACTATTTCTAAATTAAAATAGTGTAATAACGCGACGTCACATCATAGTGGGAACGTTGCGATGTGCTCCTTTATATATTTTGACACGCTGGGGAAATATAGATTAAAAATTTAGAGGATTCTCTAGTGACCCTCTAATAGAATTCCACCCCAGCTAAAAACAATGAACACCAGTTGACATCTTCATCTTCAACACCTTTCGATGATCGTACTCGGGAAACGACATCGTCATCTTAAATCCCTTTAAGATAAACCTCATGGCATCGGGCTTCATAACAGTTAAGGGTATTTTTTGTTGAAGATATCCCTCTTTCTCCATTCTTTTAATAATGACGGATGTGGATCAACCCACAAATAGGTTGATCCGCAGGTTTCTCATTTATATGGGAGGGTATCTTTGGGGGTTCAACATTGGGACTAATTTATTTTGGATTTAACTACACTCCATGAAACATCCCCAGTTTTTATCCTCTAAAACAGAGGTCTCAAGCTAATATGAACAAGGCCAGAGCCCCTTAGCATGTTCGTTCTATGTGATTAGATCTTTGAAATTGACGAAAAGGTGGATCTGGGTCCATCGTAGTCAATAGCACATCCCTTGGAGGCCGTAGGTGAAAACGGTTCAAAACATGGGCCACTGGAGTGCGTCTAGTGGACCAGTGAGGCGACGTTCGGCGTGTAGTAGTGATACACAGGGGCATAGGCTGCCTGCCCAATGAAGAAGAGATGGGTTGTCGGCCCGGGCGGCGGTAGGAGGTGGAGGCGCACCTCAACAGTGCGCCTAGGTGGGGGATGTTGTGACCACGACGGGTCGTGATGCTAGAGTTCTGCAGTATCAGCATTGTGCCGCAAGGATAAGTCAACCCACCATGCGGTCTAATGTGAGGGAAGTGGATGGTGGGTCCGGCCACATGATCTAGTGTCAGATGCGGCTATGTCGCGTCTGGGGAAAGGGTGATGACCAGTAATAGTGGGACATACTGATCAGACCTGTCCAGCATGTCAGGTCGACTAGGGAGGGGTTAGACCCGGCTCAAATTGAATTAGACCTGGGCCGGAGAGACCCAGACTAGGTTAGGTCGAGCTGGTCTGACTAGGTCCGACTGGACCCAGACCCTTTTTGACCGAGTTACTAATAAAAGGCCTTATCTCCTAAAGTAGACGTCAGTTCAAAGAACCATCTATGGTGCTGGAATCCATCAGACGAGGTGGTCCTTTTGAAATACTCCACATGAGTTTTGGAGAATTTTTTTGTATGGTTGATTTGAATTGAACACAAGTCCAATTGGGTCCTAGGTACTAAAATGCCTATAACTTACAGACAGGGTGTCTGATTGACGCGTCATCTATCATGTTGGAACCCTTATTACATAGCGTTCCTTTGGGTCACTTCCTTTTGGAACTTCATGGAAGTTGAGGTATGATAGATAGAATGAGGATAAGAACCAGGGTGTTTATTATAGTGATAGTTAGGATGGCTAATCCGTTGATGACTCATGGAATGGGTATTCCTTACTCCTCTACTCCAGTAAAGACGGGACTCCCCATGTCATGGGTGCAGGTTCAGTTTCCACTTAGCCGGTTCTTCTATTTTTTTAGTCGGTAATCACCTATTGGACTAGGGCGTGGATCCTCCATACATAACTCACATAGAGTCATGTACTTCCCTACCGAGTTGGGTGTGGGTCCTCTATGTAAAGTGTAGAAGCTCCCCTATCGACGCAGGGTGCGGGTCCTCCTTACATTGTTCTATGATAGAGTCGGTACACCCCTGAAGTAAGAGGGAGTGGGTCCCCCAGAACATATATTGTGACAGATTTAGTACTCCCCTAAAATTAAAGGGTGTGGGTATCCCACCACCAATATTGGGATAGAGTCAGTTACTCCCCTACATTACCAGGGTACAAGTCCTCTAGTCACTGAGTTGTACTCCCCTGCTGACTCATGGTGTCGGTCCTCCTTACACTTTGTTACAGTAGAGTGGGTACTTACCAATCATTCCAGGGTGAGGGTCATCTAGCCTGGGGATGGTACTCCCCTGACAAACTAGGGCGTGAGCCCCCAACAGTGAACTAACTACCAGAGTGTACTCCCCTACCAGGTAGGGTGCCAGTTCTCACTTATAGAGTAGTACTCCCCTATCTCCAAGTAGCGACGGGGAGAAGGTCCTTCAAGGGAGTTGAATCTCCATAGACTGAAGGATACAGTTACGAGTTGTGGGCCCCTCCACTTGATGTAATCGGTACTATGGTAGAAGTTTGTTCTCCCTCTACGGAATGAGGTGCGATCCACTTCTTACAGGAGAGACTGAGAGATCATGGGTTAGACTAGAGAAGTGCTCCCCTAACAGAATGTAGTGTTGAAGAGTGGTCCACTTCACATGGTTTCCCTTGGCCTTTCTTAGGTTCCCAAGACTGTGAAAGAGAGCCCTCTAATGTCAGGCTGTAGAGGCATTTCCAGCAGAAAGTTCATGATGAAGAACAACCTTTTGGACGTATAATTAGGAATAGTTGAGTTTTACCCAATGGAGTACATCTCTCAGATGGGTTCGATATGGCATGTCCAGCACATAGAGCGTGTACTCTTGACCCTCGAGTTATGATTTGAGCCTTATTTATAAATCCTATTAATGGATTTGAAGTTGGATCCTCATGTTTGATTATGGATGAGATGAGTATATTAAAATAACCTCCATATATGTATGGGAATGTACCTGAGTAGATATCACGATGAAAAATAATTTTGTTTTACTTCGTGGTTTTGGATCTATGGTATACTTTGCGGTTTTGTCTATGTGGTTAACTTTGTTGTTTTGGATTTTTGGTTTACATTGTGGTTTTGGTTTTATAGTTTAATTCGTGGTTGTATTTTTTGTTTTCCTTTGTGGATTTTTTACAGACCATCAATGATCTCGGGGTACCATAATTAGTAACGAGTTACTCAACCTTGCACGAGTTTCGCCTACACGTGTTGTGTCTGGTGAAAACGTTTGACATTTAAATTGAGGTGCTAAGGGAGACGGGACTGACAAGTGTTACGATAGTGGACTTGGTGCCCTTGGACCAGGAGGCTGCCAACAGGACCTGGGAAACATGACATACTACTTAATCATCTAGTAGCTTAACTACTCTAGCGATCAGGTAGGATTTATTTCTACAAAAGGCCATCAGTGATCCCTTTGTAACTTTTTATTTCCAGTTCTTTTCTTGGGCCTGTATACCGGACTAGTTTTACCACTTGGTGCTTTACATGTTGTTGTACTCTGGTTTCTGATTACTTAGTGTTCACATTTCAGCTTTTTGGATTTGTTTTGTGAGTGCACATGTGTATAGGTATTTAGGATAATGCATCCCACTTGCAGGTTGATCCCTTCGGCACTAGTGGACAACCCATAGCCTTTAGAATGAGGACTTGGTGTATGTCACGGTATGTGCCCCGGGAGACGGGTCATGATAATCCTCTTTTGACTTTAATGTTTGTGTGATGAAGATCATGGAGGCCCTCCACAATCTTCTTCTTGGTCCTACATTCAAACTACATCCAGTCAAAAACAAAAAAAACTCAAATTAATTCTAAATTCAAATCCAATTATATTAAATATTATTAATCCATTAATAAAAATAAAATTATTTCTTTTAGATTTACAAATTAATTTCAAAATTTTAAAATTATAAATACTTTTAAAATGTAGTTAAATTTATATTTGGATATATATTAAGATTGAGTTGATAAAAGGAGCATAACTTTTTTTAAATGTATTTAAAAAATATTATAATTATAAATAATTATATAAATGTACTAAATTTTATAAAATTGTTTTTACGAATTTTTTATTGAAACAAATAAAATTATTAAATGAATGGACACATAAGTAATTGTGAAATTATTTGACATGATACATTCCCATGATAGAGAGATAATATATTTTTTTATTTAATGGGTATAAATATTTTAAATATATGAGTCAATTATTAATATATAACATAATTTAATTTAATAAAGAAAATATTAAAAAAATTAATTAATATTACCATGATGCTTAGAAAAAAACATATGCAATAAAATTCATATTTTTTTATATATTAAATTTCCCAAAAAAGGGAAGGGAATATATTAAACAAAAAATCAATATAATTGGAAAACTGGAGCAACATGATATCTGCGTAGAATATTGAAAAAATACAGAAGGAAGTATACTAAAAACCTAAACATTAAAACATTATTTTTAAAATATAACTTTATTAATTTATTCTAAATACATTAAATTGAAAATTCAGATAAATTTTAAATAATCAACTTATTTATTTTAAAAATATAAAACATTTAATTAAAATATGAAAAGTATTTTAAAATATAAAATCATTAAAAAAATTATTCAATTGATTTATTTTAAATATTCAATGTATTTAAATTTTATTACTATATTATTTATTTTCAATATTCAGATTATTTATTTTACATTTATTATTCAATTTATTTTAAAATGAATAACTTTTAATGAAAAAATTAAATCACCTGAATATGTAGAAAAATTAAATAAATAAATCTAATTAAAAATTTGAATTATTTGAATATTTTTTTCAAGTTATTTAAATTAAAATAAAATAAATTGAATAGATAAATTATTCAAACAAGTTGAGAATGTTAGAAAATTTATAATATTATAAAATAATATGAATTTATGAATTTTTAAAGCATTTAAATAAATAACATGATTAAAAAATTAGTTTTTATATATATTTTATTTGGGTATTCATTTAAAAAATTGGATATTTTGAATGATTTAATGATATCAGGATATCCACGTTTTTCATTATTCATCAAACAAGATTTAACCCAATTATCTCTCCCTCTATTTTAGTCTCATTTTTCTTGTATATAAATCCATGAAACCTAGAATTACAACTATGACTTCTTTCTGTGTTCTTATTGATTCCGCTCGGATCGTTAACATAGTGACCTTCTCAAAATTGGTCAATAAATCCATTGTCATGGAGTCTTAATTATGTGTGGGTAAAGGTCCGGTTTTGATCGGTGTAATGGGATGAAAAGTCCATTTATTGGTGGCATATGGGGTAGACAATGGGCATGCGTTTCCTAACAATGATGTAGCATGGTATGGGAAATACACCCCCTTAAAATTATACATATTTATTCTGATCCTCAAACCACGTCTGTTGAACATGGTTTGCAGAATCACAACCCGATGCATTCTGATTTTGGGTTGTCCAAGGATGGCCTTTTGGGAGACAAACCCCATGTCTCCATGAGCATTGCTGGCACCTATGGATATGAAACTCCTAAATATATGGAATCTGGTGAAACATGTTTTCCTTCATCAATTTAATCATATTTATTTTCATTTTTTCAACTGGTTTTATTCATGTAGGGAGTATGATGATAAAGAAATACGTGTACCATATGGCTGGTCAATACTCAAAGGGACAGTTCCTTAGAGGTGGAAAACCTGTCACTGCACTGTCTGTCCCAAGATCCAATGTCCAGGCCCAGATTGGGGGAGTTCATGGGGAACTGGAATACCTCCTCTTATCCAGTAATTTCCCCCCAACCTCCCTGAATTGGTTCTTTTGACCCTCAATCCCAACAGACTGCTACAATGGCTTCTCCAAAATGGGGTTGTGCATAAGATGAGCGGTGATCCCCATTCCAGACAAAAGGATTGCATAGATCTTCAAGGTACGAACTCCGAGTCAAGTAGAATCAAAACTCTTCATTCTTTTAATATTGTGGTTGTGTAGAATTTTATTCCATGTCTCCTGGAGGTAAGAATTCAGAGTCTGGTTGAATAAAAAATCATTCCATTGTGGAGAATATGGTTATGGAGAACCAGATTTGTGATCCTCTTCCCAAACTAGTATCTTCAATGGATTATCCATCTAAGGACTCCTAGTCTAGAAGAATCAAAACCCTTATTGTTGTGAAAAATGTGGCGACGCATAAGATGATAATTTTATCTAGTATCAATAACATGGATGATGTGTTTGTGTGGCTGTTGATAGATGTAATTGGTAGAACTAAATTGGCTGGTTGGTAGTATTTGGGTGCTTCAAAACTCATGGATAACATTCCCAGGAAAAGGAGGGGTAGAAAAGAATACTTAATTTATAATATCTTGATTGGTCAACATCAACCAAAGAGTGGGTATATGAGAACTAACTCTAAAATCCAAATAGAGGATGAGAAGAAATATGAAAACTCAGTAAACAGATTAATTGAGGGGTTGGATGAGATGCAAACAAAATTAATGAACTCATGATACTTTTTTCAATACAATAATTTTAATGTTTATGATTTTTTGTGTTTACTAGGTCAACACATTATCAAATAATTGGTAAAAAATGCATTTACTGAATATTTTGTTTTATAGATGAGAATGATTGTGTAGTATAATGGAGGCCATTTTGGGTATGAAATGGCCATCAAACATTTAAAATCATAGAAAAAAAGGCTTTTCATCCTGTGTAAGAACTATGCGGAAGGGAATCCTTAAATAAAACATAGAGAACAACTTTATCAAGTGGGGGAAATGGTATCTACACTAATTTTTCCTTCCAATGTATTCTTCTAATAAACCAAATGTTCTTATAGGATCACATCCCTACTCGTGAAGCCATTTTTTTGTTTTTTTATTAACTCAATAGTTTTTTCATCCCTTTTTATTAAAAATATGGGGGCTACTTTTCAGGAGAGAAAACCAGGGGAAAATGTAAAAAAACTTGCAAAAATCCATGATGTTGGTTTTCCATCTCCATTATGTATCAACATTTGAAAATTATTGTCTAATTATCTTACATGATTCTCATCATGTATTTTTCTCCATGTATGATTGCATATGATGAAAAATGAACAAAAGAAAAAATTTATTGTAATAGAAACAAACTAGATGGTAAAAAAGAATTGGATAGTGAAATTGAATGCATGATAGGGGTTATTCAAGTTCATACCTTCAATTTCAAGATCTAGTGCTTGTTTAACATCTATTTTTGTTTCCCGGTAAATAATTTATTTCTTTAGTTCATTCTTCATCCCCGTCCATCATACCCGTATAAAACTAAATGACGAGATTCATATAAAATAATTAGATATTGATTATGTGACATCTCATGTAAATAAATAATATTACATACTCATTTTTATCAATATTTGTGAATAAAATGTTAATATTACATTAAAGGGAATGCTATGCTTGATGGCGTACCCAATACGCAACAATGAGTTTTTTTGAAATCTTACGTTGCACACTAATAATATAATGATATTATTTTAAATAGTTAATTCCTAGCCATTGTAATGGCGGGAATGAATAGAACTAACTAAAAAATTATTATATATGTTTGTCAAATATTTTTACTTTTATCCAATAAATGTTAGAGTCTTTAAATGAAAATGAATCCAATTTTAACAGTAAATATTCTAATATTCATTCATAGGTCGATTAACCGCCTTTTGATGGAAAACCCATTTTATATCAACTTGTTGAAAATTTTATATGTTATATTTGACCAAATAAAATTCTTCTTTAGAATCGGGATTTCCAAATTTACTTTGTGTATGTTTTTTTGATAAAGATCATTTTTAATGAATAAGTGAAAAATGTTGTATTTTAATTCAAAACCACTTTTTAGTATAATTTATTTATATGATTAGATCATATTTTTAATTGGTTTTAAAGTGCAGTTAGAATATATTTTTTTCATTTAATCCAATGGTGGTCATTGGAATTAATTTCACTGTGAAATTGGACTTAAACTAGTTTGAATATTTTAATAGATATTGTTTTTTAAAAACACGCTATTCGTTTTGAAAGAGGGAATTAATTATTAAATTAATTAATAGAAGTTATATGTTTTGAATTTTGTAAAATAGACATCATTTTTGAATTCAGAATATCAAATATATCTTCGGGTGAATTTTTGGTATTTTTCTGATAATGTCTTTTTTTTTACCAATAGTGAAAAATACAGCTTTTTAATTCAAAACTGCATTTTCATCCAATTTATTGATATATTTAGATTGTCATTTTAATTGTTTTTAAATTATAGTTGAATTATTTTATCATCACTTAATACAATTTTGTTCATTGGAAGTAATTTCACTTTTCAATTTGATTTAAAAACAAGTCAATATTTTGATAAATTTTACTTCTTAAAAACCCATCTTTTGTTTTGACAATGGGATTTACATTTAAATTAACTACTACAATTTATGTGTTTTTAATTTGATAAAATATATTCCATATTTGGAATCAGAAGGCCCAAATTTTGTAATTAAGACTCTTTTTTTGACATTAGGAATAGTAACGACGGTAATTATCTTTAATTATCGTGATTATTTAGTAATCGGGTAGTTAAGGGTAATAAAATAATATCATAATAATAACAAATTACCCCAACATGTGTCATAATGATTCTTTTTGTGTCATGGCCGACCATATTATGCCTTTTTCCAAACTTTTGGACCCCATGGAATCAATTTTTGGGTGATAGTGACACTTTTTAATTTCATGTTTTTTAAAGGAATGTATAACCAAAGTATGTGTCACCCAAGTAAAACAATTTTAGTTTTGTCTATGTAAATGATATCTTGGACTATAAATACTCATTGGAAATATACAAAATTTTTCCTACATCATATTATTTGTTTTATAATTTTTAGACATTAAAAATATTAATTTATTTATGACACCATTATGATGCAACGATTATCTCATTAATGAACGATTTAAATAAAATGAAAAGACAATGTAAAATATGAGACTTACACTTTTCTAAAACCTATTGGATGAGTATATTTCGAACCATTACCACCTTATACTCGAAATATATTAATTTGTGTCCTTTAAAATCTGATAATAATTTTAATATAAAGTAACATTTCTTTACTTTCCAAGAGTGCCCCTCCTCCCGCTTATAAAAGGCCCCCACCTCTACCTCCTTACCCACACCTCACAAGACATTGGCTCGGCCAAAATCTGAAAATTTTCTCTCTCCACATCCATCTATTCATATTATAAGTCTTCCTTTAGGCATAAATCTCTTCAAGAAACCCTTTTGGTTCTAACCAAGGGGAGTTACCCGGTTTATAGGTAAAGTCTTCCCTAATGTTCTTTTATTTTATTTTGTTTCTCCAACCCCATAAACTCTTTTTATTCATTAATTTTGTAACAGAACCAGTATCTTCAACATACTAGGATGTTTTAACGATAAGGATTCTAGATGCACTTACAGACACCTCCGTCTAATGGTTAAATGACATACTGTTTCCATGGATGGAGAATTACAGCCTCACGAAACGATGATTGTTCTATCTTCTCCTACCACATCTCATGGTGGCCATTATGATGGGACTATTTTTATATACTATATAGATTATATTTATTTCCTCTCTATGATTATTTATTTGAGATTTAAAACATACCTTTATGCTTTCCATGTTGTGCAAATGCAATAATTTCATTTGAGGAAGTGTGGACTACAGCCCCCTCAAGTGATGTGACTCATTCATCCAATAAATGCAATGTATAAAGAATGAAATTAATTAACTTATGTGACCCATTTAACATATATATTATACTGTAATTATAATATTTCTATATATCTCATCTTGTTTTAATTCCATTAATGTTCCAAAGCAATGAAAGTAGCGTTCAAGCATACGTACGGCCTACTGTCTACATGAACGGTGCATTTCATTTATTTTTATCTCCAAATATTATTGAATAAGTACAAAAAGAATATATACTGGATATATATGATATTTACATCATTAATACTATTCTGGATATGATGTACTTACAACTACTTTGACAATGCTTTTCAAACAATATCATTTTTGACTCATGTACCGAAATCGGCAAAACGTATGATACGAACTCACATAATTAACAAATTATTATAACATGATAATATATGATATAAATTAAATAATAATCTTCAAATTATGTCCTTAATAATTTATAAATTTACCAATGTTTATTATTCAGGAATATAGAGAAATGAAGAAGATGAGTCGGACTTGAGGTAAGGGATCTGACCTCTCTCTTTCTTTTCAAGTAATCTCTTTTATGTAATTTATTTTATGCTCTATGTTCTTCTGTTGGAGTACGTTCTTTTATATTCACCATATTTTAATTTTTTTTTCATATGATGAGACACCCACGATTACTCTCATCAATTCATTTTAAGAATTTTTAAGTGGCCTCGTTAGGCTGCTATGTTTTCGTAGGGTATTTTTCATCTCACTTTTATTCCCGTGATATTTATGCTACATTTTCCATTATTTACTTTGAGTGGTATATTTACATCCCATTATTCTACTATTTATGTAATATAATTTAATTTATGGGTATTTACATCTTCATTGTATGACCCTTCTTCTATGGGGTGTACGTTTCGAAAGTTACCCAAATCGGTAAGGGGACCTTTCATCCTCCTCATATTAAAAGACTTCATTTTGTTAGGTCTTTTAATCTTATTATGATGGTATATGTTCTTATAATCCATATTTCTGTAAATGTTATTTCCAAGTGATGAGATATCTTTTTTTATCTCTGATCATCTCACTTTTTGAATTTTAAAGTGACACCGTTAGGCTATCGAATTTTTGTAAGGGAACTTCAAAACCCAATTTCAATTCTTTGGGTTAACCCTCTACTTCTTGATTTTATTATGCCAAGATTATGAGTGGAATCTCTATTTTGTAATTTCCACAAACCTTTGTGTTGATATACTATTTCTAAACATAATAATTTCATTGATAAATTCATACGTCATTTATACGAACTTGTATGGGAAATCATAACTCAATCTCATTTCATTGAGTTAAATATCTCTGTCATTGGTTTTGTTTTTCCAAGATTATGTGTCAATTAACTCTGATTGTTTTACAATTTATATCCACTTATATTGGGTGTATTTATACTTGTCACACATAATTATTTCATTTATTTATCCTTGCTCCAATGGCATGATCCTTGATTGGGATTACATCTCAATTTCTTCTCATTGAGACATTTCTTAATGATATGCACTTTTATTCATTTATAAAGTGTATATACAGACCCTTTGAATTTCTATATCTATATTATGTCTATACTAAATTCATTTAAATGTTTTTAAAATGGTCTACATCCATGTGGATTATAATTTAAATGTTCAAAATGGAAAAGGACTGTTTTATTAAAACATTATTTTAATTAGTTTAAAAGAATTAATCTTATAAACATTTATCATAAATGTCCATGTTTTAAAAATAGTTTTAAGGATTTATTTATATGGAAATGAATGTTTAAAAACCCTTTAAAAAGATTCGAAGAAGTATGGGACACTATGATTCTAAAAATCTCTTTTAAATGTCTTCTTTTAATATTTTCAAAGTATAAAGGTATTTTTCTCTCATAGAGTATTAATGATTTTATTAGATGTTTTTATTTATTATAATATCATGATGTGATCTCTTTTGATTGAAATGTATAAATTTTATGTTTATTTTATTCATGTTTTATGTGTTATGATTATGTTATGGTTCTTGGGAAATGTTTATGAAATCGGGTGGTTCTGTGATAAAATAAACGCGGGAGTGCCCGATATAGCTCTCTAATGCACTGGGAAACACGAAGGAGTTAAACGCTAAGGTTTCTCTGAAGAAATTTAGGGAATATACTGTGATGGGTATTCCAAATGTAACCATGATGGTTACTCCCTACGTAATAATGTTATGAATGGCTCAAGTTGCATTTACATCTTATGATTTCTATGAGTTATTCCTAAATCTTATGATTTAATGAGGTATGTTAAAGTGATTATGTTTTATGAGTAAAGTATGATTTCCTTGATTCTTATGTATACATGGACTAATATTTCCTTTCTGTATTGTTATAACCCTTACTGATCTTTTTATGCTCATCCCAACTTTTTGAAATGTTTTCCACACGACTTAAAGAGGAATATGGTCAAGGATGGGATCAAGGAAATGTCATGATGTCTAAAACTTGGAACTAGACATGAAACATTTGTTTAAGAGCTTTTTGTGTGTGAAAAAATGGAAACTGAGTAGATGTGACTACTTTGTAATCTTTGAGATGTAATAATTATTTCTTAATTCTCTAAAACTCTAAACCGGAAAAGATCCTCAATGTGAATTATTCAATTAAATTCAATATTAAGGAATGTTTTAAGTCTGAGTCCTTATAGTTGGTATCAAAGGTCAGTTTAGATAACATCAGAGATTAGGGTATTCTTTATGCATAAGTAACATTACCATAATGTCTAGGATTTCAAAAAGAGTCATAGTTTTTAGATAAAGTGAATGAGTAAGTATATCTTAGTGTTTCTATTCCTCATTAGTACATGATGACTATGTTGATATACTCACACTGACATTTTTTGGTTTTTGTAAATGGATGGATCTAGCAAACACCAAAGTGACAATGGGTTTGAAGGAAACTATGGTGGTTCTTTGATTAAGAGACTAGACAAAATGGGGGATTCAATGAGAAATCTTGTGGTTATTCTAAACCAACTATCAGGAGTCATGATCAACCACTTGAACCTTGGTGAGTTCTATAATGTATCATGTACAAGATGAACAACTCGATGTGGAAGTTTAGGTAATAATTATAAAGGTAACCATTATGGTTTATATGATTCTTACTTTTGAGGTAATCATGGGTTACTATATGATATGATGGAATATGCAATGAATGAGATAAACATGAGATTAAATTATGTTATGGTTATTTTTGAGAAGTTTATCACTTTTTGGGAATGTTATAAGATTTATGTAGTTTTGGAAAAAGGACAACACGTAGACCGTGGGACAACCTGTCGCGTCGGACGAAGCTGGGGGAATCGAACACACAACCAAAGTGAGACTAGAATTTATCACTTTCCACTGGACTATGTGATGTTCCTGGTTAGGTTGACTAATTATTTCTAGTTAGATTATCTTATTAATCAAGAATAAGTAAATTTTGGGTTATCTATGAAAATTATTTACCTATCATGGAGGATATGTGATTAGGTTAATTAATTTTCAGTATGAGACTTGAAGGGTAACTGATGTTATTTGGAGATAAATGTTAAGATTTACCTTGGAAGACTTTGTTATTAAATCCTTTGGAGATTTGGGTTTCAATCCTAGTTTGGTTTATCTTTGAAGAATTTTATGGGCAGCTGTTTATTGAATGGTCTTTGTTGAACTTTGGATAATGTTTGAAATTTTTGGAGATTAAGAGTAGTATTTCTTTTTCTAAAGGATTATCCTTTTGGATATTATCTGATCTTGTTCTAACAATTTTGGTTTTGATTAATGTATAAAGACATGGAAAATATATTGTTTTCATTTTTGTATTAGGTGATTCTCAAAGAAGTTGATTATAATTCTCTTATTGTGATCAATTTATCCTAAATACTTGTCTTTTCGAGAAAATATGAGTTTGTGTAAGAAATATAGAAAAAGTTGAAAGTCAACATGAAAAGTAAGTATGTTTCCTTATGTTTTAGTTAAGCACATGAATAAATTCCCCATTTAAAAGTAACTGAAAACAAAAATGTTGTCTGTTAACTTTTCCTACTGGGGAATCAAATACCGTTTAACCCATCCCAACTTTGTGATTTTCTTGGGGTTAACTTTTTCCTAATCATGTTTTCTATCACTCTCCATTAGAACATGACCCTTTGTTTTCTTTTCTATTCAAATGTTTTCAAACATGAAATCTTGGTATGGGTTAACCCGGGTGGCCTTTGTTCTTCTCTCTCTTTATTTTAAAGTGCTAGTTTTAAAGACTCCTGTTTCGAAGTGGGACATTCAATGAAGTTTCCAAGACCAATTTTCAAATTGTGAGGACACAATTCTCAAAATGGGGTAATGATGTAACATCACAGGTAAATAAATAATATTACATTCTAATGTTTATCAATATTTGTGAATAAAATGTTAATATTACTTTAAAGGAAATGTTATGATCGACGGCGTACCCAATACGCAACAACGAGTTTCTTTGAAATCTTACATTGCACACTAATAATATAATAATATTATTTCAAATAGTTAATGCCTAGCTGTTGTAATGGCAGGAATGAACAGAACAAACTAAAAAATGATTATATATGTTTGTAAAATATTTTTTCTTTTATCCAATAAATGTTAGAGGCTTAAAATGTGAACGAATCCAATTTTAAGCATAAATATTCTAATATTCTTTAAAAGGTCGATTAACCACCTTTTGATGGTGAACCCTTTTTAAATACACTTGTTGAAAATTTTATATGTTATATTGGAAGAAATAAAATCCTTCTTTAGAATCAGGATTTCAAAATTTACTTTGTGTTTTTTTTAGTTATTTTTTTATAAAGTTCATTTTTAATGAATAAGTGAAAAATGTTGTATTTTAATTCAAAACCTCTTTTTAATATAATTTATTTTTATTAGTTTATCATCTACGGAATTGGTTTTAAAGATCAAATAGAAAATATTATTACCATTTAATCCAATGGTGGTCATTGAAATTAATTTCACTGTGAAATTGGACTTAAACTAGTGTCAATCTTTTAATAGATATTGTTTTTTAAAAACACGCTATTCATTATGACAGTGGTAATTAATTATTGAATTAATTAGTACAACATATATGTTTTGAATTTTGTAAAATAGAAATCATTTTTTAATTTGTCATATCAAATATATCTTATAGTGAATTTTTGGTATTTTTCTGATAATGTCATTTTTTTAATAAATAGTGAAAAATACTACTTTTTAATTCAAAACTGCCTTTTCATCCAATTTATTTATATATTTAGATTTTCATTTTATTTTTTTTAAATTATAATTGAATTATGTTTTTATCACTTAATACAATATTTTTCATTGTAAGTAATTTCACTTTTCAATTGGATGTAAAAATAAGTTAATCTTTTGATAAATTTTACTTCTTAAAACCCCGTATTTTGTTTTGACAACAGGATTTACTTTTAAATTAATTACTACAACTTCTGTGATTTGAATTTGATAATATGGATTCCATATTTGGAATCAGAAGGTCCAAATTCTGTAATTAAGACTCTTTTGTTTTTGGACATTATGAATAATAACAACTGTAATTATCTTTAATTATCATGATTAATTAGTAATCGGGTAGTTAAGGGTAATAAAATAATATCATAATAATAACAAATGACCCCAAAATGTGTCCTAATGCTACTGGTTGTGTCATGGCCGCCCATGGTATTCCTATTGCCAAACATTGGGACCCCATGAAATCACTTTTTGGGTGATAGTGACACTTTTTAATTTCATGTTTTTAAAAGGAAAGTACAACCAAAGTATGTATCACCCAAGTAAAACAATTTTAGTTTTGTCTGTGTAAATGATCTCTTGGCCTATAAATAGTAATTTGAAATATAAAAATATTTCCTAAAATATACTATTTTTGTATAATTTTTATACATTAAAAATATTAATTTATTTATGAAACCATGATGATGCAACAATTATCTAATTAATGAACGATTTAAATAAAAAGAAAAGATAATGTAAACTATGAGACTTAAAATTGTCTAAAACCTATTGGATGAGTATATTTATAACCCTTACCACCTTATCCTCGAAATATATCAATGTGGGACCTTTAAAATCCGAAAATCGTTTTAATATAAAGTAACATTTCTTTACTTTCCAAGAGTGCCCCTCCTCCCTCTTATAAAAGGCCCCAAACTATACCTCATTACCCACACATAACAAGCAATTGGCTCAGAAAAAATATGATAATTTTATCTCTCCACATCCCTATATTCATCCTAGAATCCTTCCCTTTGGCAGAAATCTCTTCAAGAAACCCTTTTGGTTCAAACCAAGGGGAGTTACCCGATTTAAAGGTAAAGTCTTCCCTAATGTTCTTTTGTTTTATTTTGCTTCTCCAACCCCATAAACACTTTTTATTCCTTGATTTTGTAACAACACTAGCATATTAATCATACTAGGATGTTTTTATGAGAATTATTTGAACTAAAATTACACAAACCTCCGTCTAATGGTTAAGGAACATGCTGTTTCTGTGGATGGCGAATTACTGCCTCACGAAATGATGATTATACTATCTTCTCCTACCACCTCTCATGGTGGCAATTATGATGGCACTATTTTTATATAAGATATATATTATATTTTCTTACTCTATATGATTCTTTATTTTATATTTAAGACATACTTTTATGTATTTCATGTTGTGCAAATGCGATAATTTCATTTGGGGAAGTATGGACTACCACCCCCTCAAGTGATGTGACTCGTTCATGCAATACATGGAATGTATAAAGAATGAAATTAATGAACTTATGTCACCCATATAACATATATATTATACTTGAGTTATAATATATATATATATATATATATATATATCTATCATCTATTTTTAATTCCATTAATGTTCCAAAGCAATAAAAGTAGTGTTCATGCGTACGTACGGCCTACCGTCTCCATGAACGGTGCATTTCATTTATTTTTATCTCCAAATATTATGGAATAAGTATAAAACCAATATATAAAATATATATATGATATTTAAATCATTAATACTCTTTTGTATATGTTGTACTTACAACTACTTTGACAATTCTTTTCAAACAAGATCATTTTTGACTCATGTACCGAACATCGACAAAACGTATGACATGAACTCACATAATTAACAAATTATTATAACATGATATTATATGATATTAATTGAATAATTCACTATAAATTATTTCCTTAAGCAATTATAAATTGACCAATGTTTATTATTCAATATTATAATGAAATGAACAAGACAAGTCGGACTTGAGGTAAGGGATCCGACCACTCTCTTTCTTTTCAAGTAAACTCTTTTATGTCATTTATTTTATGCTCCATGTTATTCTATTGCAAGATGTTATTTTATATTTACCATAATATAATTTGTATTTTCATATTATGAGACACCCCCTCTTACTCTCATCAATTCATTTTAGGAATTTTTAGGTGGCGCTGTTAGGCTGTCAAGTTTTCGTAATGGATTTTTCATCTCACTTTTATTCCCGTGAGATTTATGCTAAATTTTCCACTATTTAATGTGATTGGTATATTTACTGCCCATTATTCTAATATTTATGTAATATAATTTAATTAATGGGTATTTACATCTTCATTGTATGACCCTTCTTCCATGGGGTGTACGTTTTGAAAGTTACCAAAATCGGTAAGGGAACATTTCACCCTCCTCATATTAAAAAACTTTTTTTTGTTAGGACTTTTAATCTTATTATTATGGGATATGTTATTATTTATCCATATTTTTGTAAATTTTATGTCCATGTGATGAGATACCCCTTTTTATCTCTCATCATCTCATTTTATTAATTTTATAGTGACACCATTAGGCTGTCAAATTTCTGTAAGGGAACTTCTTAACCCAATTTCAATTCTTTAGGTTAAACCTCTACATTTTATTTTATTATTCCAAGATTGTGTGTGGAATATCTATGTTGTAATTTTCACAAACCATTGTGTGGATATACTATTTCTACACATAATCATCTCATTGATAAATTTGTAAGTCATTTATATGAACTTGTATGGGAAGTCACAACTCAATCTCATTTCATTGAGTTAAAAATCTATGTCATCGGTTTTGTTTTTCCAAGAGTATTTGTGAATGACCTATGATTTTTTTTCACATGATATCCACTTATATTGGGTGTATTTATACTTGTCAGGCATAATTATTTCATTTCTTTAACCTTGCTCTAATGGAATGATCCTTGATTGGGATTACATATCCATTTCTTCTCATTGAGACATTTCTTAATGATATGCACTTTTATTCTTTTATAAAGTGTATATACAGCACCTTTGAATTTCCATATCCATATTATGTCTATTCTAAAGTCATTTAAATGTTTTGAAAATGGTCTACATTCATGTGGCTTATAATTTAAATGTTCAAAATGGAAAATGACTCTTTAATTAAAAGATTATTTTAATGGGTTTAAAATATTTAATCTTTTAAACATTTATCATCCATGTCCATGTTTTAAAAATGGTTTTAAGGATTTATTTATATGGACATGACTGTTTTAAAACCCTTTCAAAAGTTTCGAAGTGGTATGGGTCACTTTGATTCTAAAATCTCTTTTAAATGTATTCATTTAATATTTTTAAATTATTAATGGATTTTTCTCTCATAGAGTTTTAATGATTTTATTAGATATTTTTCTTTCTTATAATATCATGATGTGATCTCTTGTGATTGAAATGTGGAAATTTTATGTTTCTTTTATGGATGTTTTAAGTGTTAATATTGTGTTATGGTTCTTGGGAAATATTTATGAAATCAGGTGGTCTCGTGATAAATTAAGGGCAGGATAGCCCGATATGGCTCCAATGCATTGGGTAATGTGAAAGAGTTAAACGCTAAGGTTTCTCCGAAGAGAATTAGGGAATATACTTTGATGGGTATTCCAAACTTAACCATGAGGGTTACTCCCTACGTATGAATGTTATGAATGCCTCAAGTTACCTTTACGTCTTATGATTTCTATGAGTTATTCCTAAATCATATGATTTAATGAGTTATGTTAATGTGAATATGTTTTATGAGTAAAGTATGATTTCATTGATTCTTATGTATACATGGACTAATGTTTTCTTTTTTTATTGTTATATTCCTTACTGATAATTTGATGCTCATCCCAAGTTTTTGAAATGTTTTCCACAAGAAATAAAGAGGAATACAGTCAAGGATGGGATCAAGGAAATTTCATGTTGTCTAAAACATGGAACTAGACATGAATCTTTTGTTTAAGAGCTTTTATTTTGTGAAAAAATGGAAACTGAGTAGATGTGCCTACATTGTATTCTTTGAGATGTAATAGTATTGTACTAATTCCTTAAGACTATAAACCTAAAAAATTCCTCAATTTTATTTATTCAATTAAATTCAATATTAAGTAATGTTTTAAGGTTGGGTCCTTATAGATGACCCAATTTTGAAAAAAATAAGAAATAGACCACCAACATCATAGATTTTTGAAAGTATCATTACATTTTCATCAACTTTTCTCTTCTAAAATGTTGCCGTCATTTTTTTCCTAAAAAGGGTCTATAAAAACAATGAGTTAATAAATAAATAAAAAATTGATTCACTACTATGTCTATGAGGATACAACCACATTTGGTACATTATCAAAATATATTGGAAGGAAAAGTAGGGGAGATACCCTTTCCCTCTCTGGATGATGCATTTCTATCTCTGTTTTATTTAAGGATTCCCTTCTATATATTTCATTTACACACTAAAAAGGCCTTTTTTATATGATTCAAAATGTTTGATGTATATTTCATTCCCAAACTAGCCTTCAACATACTTCTTCATCCTTTTATTATCTAACAAAAAACATTCTATAAAGTCATTTTATACAAACTATTTGATAAAGTGTAGGTATATTTACCACTAAAAAGAATACACATTAGAATAATTGGATTATAAAAAGTGTCATGCCTTCATTAAAATTATTGTGAATCTCATCCTTATTCTCAATTAATTTTTTTGCTGAGTTTACACTTGTCCTTCCATCCTCTGTTAGGATTTCAATGATAATTCTCAGATACCCTCTCCTCTGTGGATACTAAGAATTCAAGCTATTATAAATGAATTGACCTTTTCCTACCCTTCCTTTACAAGGAAACCAATCCTTGAGTTTTAAAGCACCAAAATACTACCCACCATCAAATTTAGTGATACCAATTAAACCCATTTGTAACCACACAAACACATCATCCATGTTACTGATAGAAAATAAAATTATCTACTTATGCATAACCACAATCTATACAATGTGAAGAGTTTTGATTCGACAATACTATGAGTCCCTAGATCAAGGATCAATGGAAGCATCTTGTTTTGGACGAGGACCACCAATAATCATCTGCAAAACCACATTCTCAACAACAAGAATATTTTTTATTCTACCAGACTATGAGTCATTACCTCAAGGTTCCATGGAAGTAGTTTGATTGAAATGAGGATCTCAACTCATCTTCTTCACAACCATGTCTTGACTGTAAGAATTTTTTTTATTATACTTAGATCAGAGATAATACCATGAGTATCTATAGAAAAATATTATTTGGAATGGGGATTACTAGTCCTCTTAATCATAATCAAATTCATGATAATAGGATGAGTTTTGATTCTACTGAACTCAAATCCCTTACCTCGGGGAGTAATGGGAGCATATTAATCATATTTTAGATCACTTACACCCCTTCTGTGAGGTCGGGGCCACTACTGGATAGTAGGAGCTTTTATAGTTCCCCCATTCCCCCCCATGCACAACCTAGACTTGGGGTCTAGTTACAAACAACATAGTGTGAGGTTTTACACCATGAAGGTACTATCCCTTGAGTACTGACCCGCTTTTCGGTACAAATCATTCTTTATCTTTATCCCTATGTGAAGAAACCAAGTGGGAAAATAGAAGATAAAAAGATTACATAGATGAATTAGAAGTTGTGTTATCAATGGCCAAATATTTAAGAGTTGTGCAGCCAAAGGTGTTAGTGATGCTTTTGGATACATGGATTTTTTCAGCCATCATTCCATCGGTGAATCCTCTTATTTTTGAATCCATTACATAATCCTTTAAACACTTTCAAATTTCAGTTGTAGTACTCACCTAGTAGTCTATGAAATTTATGTAGACTACCAATCATTTTAGTTTTGTGTTCACTGTATTTTTTGTCATTCAATTATAACTGATGGTTATCGATGTTGAAATTTGGTGCATACATTTCCCTCAAATTCCCACTCACATGAGTAATATTATCTTTAATATGTTCACTTCCAAATATAAATCTTGTGGGGGAAGAAGAGGAGGATGGATAATTATCCAATGTATTGATTAAAAACTCTTGTTTCTCTTGTTCAGTGATTTGAAGAGTTTTATATTTAGCGATAATGGTTCTCTCAACCTAAAGATCAAAATCTTAGTGGTTAGAAAAACTAGATCATGTCATTTGGAACCATTTTTTTAATGAAAAATTAAAATAATAGAAATAATATTCCCTAGAAAATGAGTCAGGTTTGATGAATTCCTGTCATGGGGCACTCAACAATGTTATTCTTGAACCCAATAAAAATGTAGTAATGTTGGATTGGGGAGACTTAGGGATAGAAAATTTGTGGATGTATTAAAATCATATTTAATGGGTTTGAAATTTTAAAAAAGTGGATGTGGTTGAATGGTTGAAAATTTAATTTTGAAATCATAGTTATCCATCCTCGGGATACTCTCCTCTCTTCCAAGTGAATCATTATTCAATTTTACATCCCCCATCAGTTTCTAATAAATGGAAATATCCATGATTAGTCCTTCCAGGATGTTTTGGTTTGGAATTGAAAAATACAATAATCATTGTATTATATATCCTCACATAGCCCAGTGATTGTATATCACTTATAATTCTTGGGTCATTCCACTATTAACTATCATAATTTTTAAAGGAGTTTCCAATATGATTAAGTGTGATAATAGTAAAAAAGAAAGAAATATTTAAATATAAAGAAAAATTAGAATATTATTAAAGATACACATCCATACACATACAAATGATTAAACTAAGAATCATTTTTTTATTTAATACATGAATTTATCATAGGGTTGGGAGAGTTATCTTCAGCTCAACCATAATTCTCTTAATGTTCCATCACTAGAGTAATTAAAAAATGAAATAACCAAATACATTGGGAATAACACCAGTAACTACAGATGAAATTGATCCTAAGAATAATAGAGTGTATCATTAATATCTGAATTCCCTTAAACCAAATGAGAATATATATTCTTATTATAAGAATAAAAATATAAAACAATCACAAACAAATCCACATAGGTAGTGAATTCCATGTGGTTTGTCTTGAGGTCCTCATTACTAGCTCTAGGAGAAGTCCCTATGAGAATAGTTTTACTATGAGAATGACATGAAACAACCCACCGTAATTCCATACTATGAAGTGAGTATGATCACGTCAATAGATTTCCACCACATGGATGATGATCACTAAGGATCATAATGTTCCCTGATTCAGCTAAACCAAAGGACTGGGACGGAAATTTACTTTGAAAATGAGAGGCCAAATAGGTAAATGAATTTCCAAATTTTCTAAATTTTCAAGACACTATGAGCTTTTCCAATGTTAGTTTTGAGTATAAAACGAATTAACATATGTGGTAATTCAAATAGATGAGGTGATTTTAGTCATTCTCAATAATCAGTTACATTGCCAATCGGGTACATAGAATTGGATATGTAGTGATTCTGGCTATATGATGTTTTCGGGTATTTTAAACAATAAGGAATGTTAAACTAAACCCTAATACATAATATTATAACACCCCAAATTTATCCAGTAAATATTTCTACATTCTATATTGATTTTCAAGGTGTTTAAGTCGAATGGATGAGAACTTTCATATAGCCGATCATGTTGATTTTCCCCGTTCAAGCATTTTTCAAGAATCTGAAAGCCTTAAACCGGTTCCTGGGGGAGAAACTAGTGTCTCGCCATCTATGGAATTTCATAAGGGAATGGAAAATATAGAATTTTATTTATTTATCATTTTATTTGGATAAATCCATACTCACCGCTCATAGTTCATGATTTTGTTTCTCCACTATGTGGTGTGACTTCCTCTTGGCCAGCTCAGTCATCTGGATCGTAAAAAAAGAGTTGTGGCACGAGTTCATATCTTGAGGATCCATGGAAGATGCTTGTTCGGATTAAGGACCACCTCTCATCTTCTATGCAACCATGTTCCTGATAGTAGGAAGAGTTTTTATTATACATGACAAGGAGTTCATACCTTGAGGAGCTACAGAATCATATTTTTTTGGAATGGGGATCACTACTCATATTATGCACAACCACATTCCTGAAAATAAGAAGAGTTTTGACTCTACAAAACTCAGAGTCCTTACCTTACAGAGCCATATAAGCATCTTGTTTGGATTGTTGATCACTAACACCCCTTCTTTGTGTCGAGGCCACTGCTGGATAGTAGGATCTCTTCTATTCCCCCCATGACTTCCTCTTTCTCAAACTAGGTTTGGGATATACGGATACGAAAACCAGTTTTAGGGTTTCCACCTTGAAGAAAATGCCCTTTTAGTACCGACCCTTCATTCGGTCAAAGTCATTCTTCATCTCCATCCCTCTATGAAGAAACACAATGGGAAATTGGAAGATAAATATGATGTCACTGATGAATTAGAAAATGTTTTATTAGAGGCCAAATATTTAAAATTTGTGTAGCCATAGGTTCTAAAGATACACATGGATACATGTTCGTTTTCACTAATCATTCCATACTTGTCCAACCAAAAATAAAAAATCATTGTGTTGTGTTTCTGTAAATAAAGATCAAAGGACATGGTTTTCGGATTGGAATAAATAATTAAAAGATAAGATTTTAAAGGTTTCTCATTCCCCATACCAAATCCAACAACATGTTCAATGTATTGAAGTCTCTATAAATGAATTTCATGCAATTATTGTGGATAAATGCAGGCCCCCTGGCTGTCCTATGTGCCACCATTTTCCATAACTTCCATGAATGTGGATGAAAATTGGACGATTAAAACATAATTTGAATGAGATAGTAATCCATGATACCCTAGGGCCTAAACTCATAATCTAGCAGTAGTTTCTCACCAACGAGGTAGTACCTAATGAGTTTAACAAGATTGGGATGGTTAAGGGACCCTCATTATGCGACATTATTTATATATTTATCCATATAATTATATACATTTATATACATATTTTTAAATATATTTTAAAAATATGTCTATATATTTTATATTAGCATATATATTTTATACATATTTATATATAATTGTATATTTTGATATAACTTTTTTATAATTTATTTATTATTATTTATTATATTTTTTTTATATGTTATCTTTAAAGATAGTGATATATTTATAAAAATAAATTTATATATGATGTATTTACTTAATATTGACACATACACACACACAAACCGCTGCTCAACCCCATAGAAGTACCTTATGAGTTTAACGAGATGAGGATGGTTATGGTGCCTCAGATAATCTACCTTTATTTAAATATTTATACATATAATTATGTACATTTGAAAAATTATTTTTAAATATATTTTAGAAATTTATCTATAGATTGTATATTTACATATAAATTTTGGACATATTTACATATAATATTATATTTAGATAAAAAATAATAAATCATTGATATTTATTTATTATATATATTTTTATATAATATATTTAATGATAATGATATATTTATAAAAATACATTTATATTTGATGTGTTTTCATAATATTAACACACACACACATACATAGACATACGTTTACACACATGTACATATTTATATTTCACACATACACATAGAAAAGAAAAAATATTGATGTAATAGGATTATTAAGAAGATTACGGTGAACATAGAATGAATTCTATGTGGAAAACAGAAGTGGACATCGAAACAGTTGATGTTGTGATGTTAACAAGTACGAATATGACTAAGAAGTTGGACTATGAGGAAACTGATACCTAAATGTCACCCTTATTATCACTTTCTTAATTTTTAGAATTCAATAACTAAAGATTTTAGTGGGAGGGTATTATTTTATTGTAACATAGATATGTGACATGAATTACATTAGATGTAAAGAGTTAACAAAATCCCAACACATGATGAAAACAGAAGGTGTATCTGAAAGATTTACTTATATGATATGATAAATTGGTGTTTATGCTAGGTTGGTTAAATATTATTAATTTTATGAATATTAAAATTTATAATATTTGAGGTTGTCTTTATTTTACCATAATTCCACATCATCTACATAAATGTATATATAGATATACTTTTTAAAATTGAAATGATAATTGACCTCTCAATGTATAACTTTGTGTTTATCCCAAACTGATACTCATCATTGTGTTTTATCAGTTATGAAAACATGTTAAGGATATCGTGGGTATTATTATTTTATAGAGATACAACATATTATAATTTGTCACAAGAAAAAGATTATATTCTTTTTGTGAACTAGATGGCCCACAACATATACAACATGGAGTGTTATATAGATTTCTTTAGCATATTGGGGTTGCATGGATCCTATTTGAGTCCCCAATACATGTGGTTTGTGGGATACCAAGCATGAGACCCTTCATAATTTGATACCATACATAAAAAATTATACATATTGACATATCTAATTCATGGGCGGTGGGGTATATTGATGACCATGTAATCAGTTGGAGATTAACTGAGATAGTATTTTTACTCTCATATGATGAGTTTGACATATGATCCCTTGATTGATATAGAATATGGGATTGTGTGTAAAAACATATATATTGTATATATATTTGGATAAGGAACTTGTGATGTGCTTATCCATAATAATAAACAACTTGTGGTGTTTTCTTCAATTAGATTAGTATATACTTTAAGAATTGAGAACTGATGAATTGTATATTTGGGGATGATGTGATTGATGCCTCATTGTCACTGTATGTCTTGAAAAAACATAAAATATGAGAGTTCCCATTTTCATATGATTCATAGTGATGGAAACAAGTATACATATACATGATTTTGATAGAGATTATTATAGATCCCTTAATAGCTTGATTAACATTTAAATTTCATTAAAGGTCACACTATTCTAACATATATGGATAAAATTGTTTTATTTATTATCAAATATATAAATTCCCCTAGGTTTACACAATTTTTTAATACACTGGGGATCAATTTTGAATTAGTTTACAGATCTAATCACGTTTTAAACATAATCCAAATGTGTTTTGGATGAGTGTTCATAAGGTATTGTATATTATGTGATACAAGGTATTATTAAAGATAGATATCCAAAATTGTTTGGAAAGATATAACAAATGAGTTTTGGATATGGTTTCATGAGTTATTTTATATGATAAAATAAAACGTGAAATGGTATAAGGTTTTTTAAGATTTAATACATGTGGGGTATTAAAGGAGATATACTAGAAAGTTATAGAATTTATGTGATTCCTGGCTATATCATGTGCATAGAATATCAAGATACATGCATGGAATAATATTTCATGCATGTCACTACATATCTATCAAATGAAAAACTAAATATTCCATGTGTTAATATTTTATTTATTCAACTCATTTAAAGAATCACTTATTAATTCATTACATGATATATAATGAGAACTCTGTAGGTGCATCCAAGAGACTTGAGATCAAATCCGGGTGGAAGATTATTTCCGAGTTACTGTAGCAGTACTGTGCAGATTTGCAGAGTAAAACTAGCTGACCCGCCCTGCAAAGGTGGAGTGATGATATCATGACACATGCTAGAGAGGAGAAGTTCCATGTTTTCCTTTCTGGGTGATTCCCTCTAGGACCTACGAGTCATGTAATTGTCTCTGAGAATTCGCGCCTTACAAAGGGTTCCACCTCATACCTTGAAAGGTGGATTATCAAAAAATAAGAAAAAATGAAGGCCTTCGGCCCATTCCGACCAAAGTGTTTTTTCCACATGATATATATATATATATATATATATATTTTAGACAGTCAATGGAAATAGTTTATCAGTGTTTTCTCATTCATGGTCAATACTCCCTGACCAAATTCAATATTTTATCGCTCACATTTTCAAATAGAGGTACTTTCATGGTTTCGAGAAAAGGTGAATGCATAGTGTATGGATGATGATTCATATTATCTCATGGACAAAATAAAAAGGTATGATGATTTTGTTTTATAATGTGGTGATCTTTATAAAACTTATAATAAAAATACAAAAAGGATTTGGTGGATATTCTATGTATGGAATAAAAATTTACTTTATTCTTCGTTTTATTTTTTATATATTTTTATAATTCTTTCATTGATATCCTTAGAATATGGTTTTAATCACTTCCACTTATTCTGACAAATATTATTAGACTCTTATAAAACACTTCATGAATATCATGATCATCCATGGTAAAATCTAGAATATTAAGGGGTAAATTAAACATAATGTTTGATTCATGAGATACTTCAAAACCCACACTTATTTGATACATTGGGAGTTTTTTATTATGAATAATATCTCCTTTGATAATGTAAAGTGTACTCCACAAAATTATTTGATGGGTGGGTGATTATAAATACAAATCACTTTCAATTTCACCGTGCATAATTTTGTAACATAATAAAGTTATCGATATTTGTTCGATTAAAAATTAGAAAAAATTATTATAAAAGAATATATTACCTTGGGTAAGGAAGGTTCATAAGGGGAATTAATATCCCCAAATATAGTGGGGTATAAGTGATTATTTACTATTTTTTATCTATTGTTCGTTGACCTTGACCCCATTTTTATACTTCATAATAAAATGATAATTGGTAATAATTTATTTTAGAGAATATATTCATGTCAGAGTATCTTTCATTATCTTATTTACATCCCCATGGGACTTTGATTTCTCAAAATATTCTCAATTTGACACTCCAAAACCATCACATTTTACATGGACATATTGTTTTGGATGGTTAAAATCAATTTTAAGTAGTCATTCTTCTAGTACAACTGATAATGATTCCTATGTCTAAACTATATAAAAACTATACAATAATAACAAGATATTTTTTACAATATTATTATAAATAATAAATAATATCTATTATTTCATACTTACACATGATTATCTTACTTTTTGTGTACTACGATATACCATTTCATTCTTTATTTACATGAGCCTCCTTCCATGGAATATGATGTGGGATAGAAGTGGAATAGATTTCAATTCATTAATATGAATATAAGAATGGAACATAATTATGTTTTTTATTTATATCACATTTAACATTTACTATATATTTAAGTTAAATACAATTTTTTCAAGTGAAGCACAATTAATCATTTCTTTATGGAATGGGTACATGGCCTTAAATTCACACTATTTTTTCTCATCACCCATTTTTTGTTTCATAAATTTATAAACATGAATAAAAGTAAATATTATTTTAATTTCAAATAAAATATTAAGAATAATAATGGACATTAAAGGATTCATCCTCATGGAATGTAATGAATGATTTTTATGTTTCTTGGTTTATCATTTGTGCATACACAACTGGTGGTTGGGGCTTTACCTTCCCCTATGCATCATAGAGATTTGTTACATCCTATGTGACTAAAAGGATCTATAAACCTTTTTAGTGATCATTAATATAAATTTATTATAGAAAATATCTAATAAAAAATACTTTACAAGGGATATTGAAAATTAAATCAATGTTTCATTATATGTTTTTCATTAAAATGAAGAAATTATATCATAATGTTACCAAAATGTTTTCCCAAATTATTTCCTTCAATATAGGAAAAAAATAATTCCACGTATCTATGTCAATCGACATATGAATTGGATTTGTGACCCTAATGTATCTAAGGAAATTTGACTTTTTTGGTTCTATATGTTAGTTTCACTGATTGCACCAAACCTCAAATATTATTACGTTTCTTATTTATTTGATATATTTTGTTAACATTGTCTGCTTATCCACTCTTTTTTTCATCCACATATTTTTTTATGTTGGATTATCTACTCTAAATTCAAATTTGTGTACTTTTCATTACACGTATATTCAAATAATTGATTATTAATAATGATATTATAAATAAATATTATTTATTGGCCTACACGACATTAATTTAATATTTTCATAGAGTATATATTACATTTAAAAGGACAAATTAGTTCCCTGCTATGATGATAAATTTTCAATTCCATGATGATATTCTTAAATATAAATATATGGTTAGATAAAATTCTATGTTGGGAAAAATATAATGTTGATGGTCAGGTAAAAGTACCCATAAGAATATGAAACTATATCTCATTAATTTCACACTTGGTAATATCTAAGATGGGATATTATGTTAATTTAAATACCTATAGGAATTACACATGTTTTTGTTTCTTTTTAATTTCCTATCTGTGAGAATTTTGATGGTCCGCAAACATTAATATTATATTTAATTCATGTAATCATTCACATACATTGATGTAATGACCAAAAATATGATGCCATATATTCATAAGAAGTAGGGTATATTAGGTGTGCTAGGAATTACATGTTATTAATGAATATGTTGGGGAATAATTTTTACCTTATATATTTATCTTTGTTTATATGTCAACCACTTGATTGAAATGGAGATATCACATTAAATTCTGTGCTCATGGGATAAAAATGATGTTCATTCAAATGCTTAATGAATGATTTAGCAAGAATATAGTTTGGAGAAACAGGTAACCTATTTGATGAGATATCATGATAAATGGATTACATTACATTGGAAGTTCTTGTTTGTGGTTGTCAACATTATGATATTAACATATTTTTCATGCATGCCTTGACCTGTTTCAAGATAGAAATATTGGACATTAGGCAAGACCACATAATGTGACTGAGAAAGATCCATATATGGTCATACACTAAGTGCCTCCATTGATCATAGTTAAAATCTATTTTAATTTAATTATTATAATAAACATTATTCATAATCCTTTAGTGATCACAAAAATTAAATAAATATTTAATCAAAGGGTAATTATTTCATTAGTCAAAAATATAATATTTATTTATTGAATTGATAAATATTTATTTAGGTATTTGATAAATTCCAAGGAGGGATATGGTCCAAGAATGTGTATATAAATAAATATTAATTTGTAAGCTAGTGGAATAATATTTATCATCACAACAGTTTGCATAAGACATGAGCTAATAATTATATTGTTATTATTACTGTATAGGGGGTCATATAATGTTTAATATATTATTTAAATGATTTTTTGAAATTAAATAATATTTTAACCCTAACCATATCTTTATAAATATACTATTATTTATATTGTGTTTATTTTTTTCATAAACCCATCTTCAACTTAAATATCAGTATAATAAAAATTACATTAACCCTATAATTATCCTAAAAGAAGTCGTGAAATGTGCCACATGATTTCCCTCTCTTCGAATGATAGATAAACCTTAAGAAGAGAAAAAAGATTCCATATACCTGATTTTATCAATAATAGAACTAAAATTATTCACCATCCTCTAATACATTGATAATAACATGACATTTATATTCGACAACAATATTCATCCAGCCATGAGAAGTGGAGAACTCCACACCATTCCAAATATCAATAGATTAGGAAATATATGGAGTCTAGCATGCCGAAAACATGGAATTTGAAAACATAATTAATGAACCTGGTTGATAACAGATAACATTCCTAAGGACAAAATTACCAACTCTATGTAGCGTTGGGTTAGTGTTAATTTTAAGTAATCCAGAAGGGGGTGGTATCCACCTAGATGGGTGTAGCGTTGAACAAGTGAAGGAAGATGACCCCCATTCATTGTTCCACTGGAAAATCCATTTTTTCATAATATTTTTCCATACTCTATCATATTTGAAAATTCCCACAAATAAAAAGTCATTACAGAAGAACTACATAATACAAGAATAGATGCAAAACACCATGAATAGTTTACACTAGAAGAAATATGAGCCACTCCACCAAAACAATGACCACATATTTGAGGCATCTACATTGAGTATGATCATACTCAACACACGATGACCACAACCCTATATCCCAAGGGAAAAATAATATTCCACAAAACTCATTTTCAATAGTTATCCCACAAATAGGGCGTGATATTTTCTCAAAAAGAGTGTTGATTAGTAAGGTGAGAATATGAGGGGAGGATACCATTACGCATTTACAATATAAGTGTTTGGAATTGGAATGGATCTTTTATATTCTAGATATTATTCCATAGTTGAAACCCTATAACATCTTCTTGTGTGGGGATATTTCTGAAATCAGAGTGAACTAAGTAGTAGCTTGACATCTTGAATTTCCAACTAAGCATATCTGGTCCTTCTCCATGCTCCACTAGAACTGAAAAAATATCCTTTAAAACATACTCATTAAACCAAAGTTCCTGGTTCTAAAAATACCATCCACTACGGTCATCGACAGGAAGATCCCTCATTGAAGCAAGCTCTATACAATGTTCTAGCTTAGATGATTGAATTTTTCTGTCAAAATAATTCACCGATGTATCACTAGAAATTTTAACCATTGAATAGTATAAAATTCATCCACAAAGAACACTATTTACAACAAATGTGGATCCCTTAATATTACCCATGAAAAATATTATTTCAGAACCTAGACTAAAGGATAAAAAATCATAATGCAGAAAATAATTTTCTTTGAATTTTTTTTCACAAACTATCTAGTTCCTATAACAAATGAAGATCTTTCCTGGACAAGAATTCATTGTTAAACAAATTAATTTCCTTGAAGACCATTTCACATCAAGCCTTGGGTGACAAAAGTTTCTCCCATGAGATCGAGTGTATGTTATTTTTTTTGTTAGCACTACCCCACCAAAAATATTGAAAGGTATGAATGGATTTTGTGAATAATGAAATCTGGGAGATTAAAGGGAGACATCATATAGTATTGAATTTCATGAGTCACTAATTTAATAAGAAACACATTCTTAATCCAAGAGAGTTTCTTTTTGGAGCATCCCTAAATTTTACTATGAAATTTAACATGTATTATGGAGAGGACATCTCTATTATAGTGCCCAAATAACATCAAGAGACACAAATACATTTAATGTTTTCTACACTATAAATGCCACAAAAACTTGTGATGGTATCTCTCATCACATATTTCACAATGTAAATAAAATATTTCTATGATTTTAAAAGTTGTCACATTCGCAAGGGGATTTCGTAAAAGAATCAATGAATTTTAGAATATCTTATAATTCCTATAGAGTTTCTACTGAAAAAAGGAAGATAATAATGATTAAAAAATAAGTGAGTAATCGGGATACTGGACTGACCAGACATATCCCAATTATTGAGTCCATCCAATGCTGCCTTCAATAAGAGATGTGATAAAACATCAGCAATAAGGAGAAATGAGTAATGGGATAGGGGGTTTACATGATACAATCCTCTAGTTTGTTTGAAGTTCATTATGTGAAAACAAATGAACTTTATTTTTAAGGAAAATGACTTGTCACAACTCATGGTCGCTCTCAATTATTTTTATCTAAGTCGTAGTATCCACGTCATCACTTCTAGGAAATAATATTCCAACTGTTTATATTTTTTTTTCATATCCAATTTCTATTCTAAGTTCCCCCTCATATATATATACAATGAATTTTTATAAAATATAATATTTCATGAGAACTAATTAAGTTGTCTAAAAAATGTATCTTGGTCACCATAGCACTCTAATTCAAAATAATAATATGGGGAAGGAAATTTCCCAAATGGTGGGAGTGGACTTTAGATTACATATTTTATACAGTATAGCACAATATAATTGGCCTAAAATCATTAATTTTTACTTGTATATATATGTTCAAGATCAAAAAATTGATATTTTCATTGGCATTTTAAATACTAATGGAAGCAACCCATAATCCTTACATTAGTATGATAATTTACGGACTCAAAATATGCCAAACCCAATGAAAAATAAGGGTTTGTATCTATAAAGAGAAAGAAATTTTTTGAAATGTATTATATTAATGGATGAGACAATTTACTCTCCATAAATGTATGGCTCCAGCTCTAAAGCCCTTAACTTGAAAACTTTTGGTTCAACACTGCTTAGGAGGACCCCCGTGGGGAGCCACTCTATGAAAAAAAATGATCTATGTAAAAGAACTTGATCTGATCATTAATATCAACCCCATAATATTTGAATCTTCCACCCCTACCTAAAATTTTGGAAATGAAGTTATTTATTATTCTAGTTAAGGCCTTTTAATTGAAGTATTTGTTATTATAGAAACCCTTTTCGATAAAATTTTTCATTGATCAGATAAACCAATAGATGTAATTGTCTTTAAAGGCCTCATCCAGATCCTTTTCATGATTTACATTCTCATGCTGGGAAATATCATAAGTGGGTTCCTTATAATATCTTCTAATTTCTCCCTCAATCTTTATTATTCTATGATCTATGTTCTTGTTGTTCAATCTACTCTAGTATTATATATATATAGCCACAAATTTAGTACTATCAATGATATGGTCTTAAGAAGATAATCTTGTAGATTTTACCACATACCTATAGATATTATTATAATTCCAAATTCAATAAAATCTAAATCCCCATAGTGGGATTTCTCACTGGGACACCACTTACGACTAGACATAAATAGGACAACGATCAGATGAAAGCCGATCGTAGTTTGAGACCTCTAATCTATGGAACATAAACACATAATATATTGACACAAAAAAAAGTTTTGAGATGTTCAGATCATATAAAAGATATAAAAATATTAATCTAAAAATGTAAATAGGCTCCCCAAGAATCCAATTTCTGATAGACCTAAGAGAAACAAGTTGCCCTAGAATTGGTTCCTAGAAGAAAAAATCTACTTGGAACATCCTTTCTTATCATGGTGGTGAGGATGTCATTGAAATACCCTGAAAATATAATGGGGCTTGAATTTTATTTTTGATAGATTTAATCAATTACATGGATCTCTACTTTTCACCTACAATGATCCAGCTATAAAAACCCATGAAGCGCCATTCAGGTTCCAATGGTTGAAGAATTGAATAGGTGATGTGGTTTTGTAGAAGATGGCCACTGAAGCCTCAAATTACTCTTTCAACATTATTCAATGTACACATGCATGTGATGATTTTCCAACCATGAAATATTTCAAAAATCCATATTTCAATGTTATCATTATCATTTCCTTTCTTTCCAATATGGTATTTGATATAATGACCATATTGGGGCCATACATGGAGCACACATAATGGAGCATACAAAATGATCATGAGTTTCCATTATCATTAATATTTTAGAATAATAATTTCATGGTTCTCAGTGGTGATAGTTTTAACTATCCTTTTCCTCTATCAGGTAGTTAAACACATCACCCTCTAATAGCTTTGGGTGTTTCTAAGAACACAATGAACCCTCATCCATAGAACCTCCACAATGTATTTTATTTATAAAAAAGTTGTATTTTATTTTCTCAATGTTATTTATATTCCTATTATTTAACTTCTATGTTTTCATATATCTATGTTCGACCAAGATCACTCTAAGAGGAGATTCATATAGGACTGGAATAACAACCCTCAAGGTAAGAAATCCTGGAAGTTCATCCTCACCTAGAAAATTGGAATTCAGACCTCCCATATTAGGTAGAACTATACCCTAGTATAGGTAATCCTTCATTGCCTCTAGTGTTTCTAGGACTTGGTAAAATACTCGGTTGTCTGGGATAGGTCCTATTTTCAAGTGTAAAAATAATTATGAAATTATTATATGGGGGAAAATAGTCATCCAAAAAATTGTTCCTATCATCGAAATCATTTTTATCCTAATCCTATGATAATTCATCCAAAATTTTTGGGAGAATATAACAATCATCAAGGGTGAATTAAAGTCACATGTTCATTTGAGAAGGGTGAAAAAACACCAGTTTCATTCAAAACAATAAATATTTTATTTGAAAATTGGTTTTCATTTCACTATCAATATGTTATTAGCCTTCAATGTGGGTGGACCACCTAAAGTGTTTTCTTAATTCCATGGGATATATTATTTTTATAAGACACTGATAAAGATCATCTTTTTTCATTCCCAAATAATTTATCTAATGTCTAATGAGGTTACAAAACAAACTAAAGGAGTCGATTTCTCAAATTCAAAATACACCAATATCTTGGAGTATGATTTCTTTAAGAATGAATCCAATATAATGATTTTTTTGATGTCCAAAATTGCCTTTATTTTCACCATAGGACAACACTAAATAAGATCTGAAACATCCCATTCGATAAAACCCCCGATGTTATTACCATTCCAACACATTACTTGATCTATCCTACCCATAAATGGGTTACATATTACCTAGATCCGGAAAGGGGAATGAGGGAATTCCATATCATCATGTTAAACCTGCTAGCCACGTACTTGATCACAGTAATATGATTATCCAAGTACAAGGGACATCGGTTAAAATTTTATATCTTAATATATTACTAAATAAATAAAAAACAATCATCCTAGGTTCGATTTCATTGATATAGTCTCCCACTTCAAACCACTGTATCGACTACAACATAATGCTCAAGGTGTTAATTTTATAGGGTCCTCTATATGTGAATCTCCCCACCAAGAGGCGGGAGAGGAATTTACAATGCTCCATATCCTCCATAGAAAAAAAAATCATTCATCAATTTCTCAAAAAACACATTGAAATATAATTTACAGTATCTCTAGTGATGAATTATCATTTATACCATTAAATATATCGAAATAAATAGTTTTAAATGAACTATCCTTAAATGATGTCTTTATATAAAATATAAATAAAATAGTTTACAATGATTGTTATGGAAATTATTTAATAAAAATAATTCTGATATGATTAAAAAATGTTATTTATTCATTACTATAATTGACAATGGTAATTAATTTTTTTAATCATTTAATTGGGTTAATAATAATGGTTTCAATTTAAGAACTTTGTTTATATTTCTTAACATTGTTAATTTTATATAATTAATTTAACTATTAACATAATATATATATTTAAATATATATCAATTATAAAATTAATGTTCATGATTTTGTAAAATGTTTTACACAAAAATATTATTATTTAAAAATATTTATCTATTCATTTCAAAGATATATTTATTTTTCTTTTATTATGTGTTAATTACATATTAAATTTATAAATTAATTCTAAATTAAATTCCAATTGAAAATAATTATTACTAATCCATTATTAATTGTAAAATTAATTAATTTTAGATTTACTAATTTATTTAAAAATTTAAAATTTATAAATAAGGTTTAATGAAATTAAATAAGTATTTCAATCTTTAAAAAGATTTAGTTAATAAAATGTGTTTAAAAATGAAAACAGTAATTAAAAAAATCTTAATTTTCCAAATATTAAACAAATGTGTTAAATTGTTGAAAATTATTTTTTGATTTTAATTATAAATTGATTAATAATTCAATAAAATTATTAAATGAATTGAGTATTTAGTAATTGTACAATTATTGGACTAGATACTTCGCAATTATAAGAGAAAATATCTTTTTAATTTATTGTGTATATATATTTTTGGTATATATATCAATTCAAAATAAATAGTTTAATTTAATTTAATACATAGAATCTTAATGATTTTAAATAATTTGAAAATAATATTTGGAATAAATGGATACAATAAAATCTGTATTTTCATATATATAAAATTTTTTAAAAAATGAAATAGATATTTTAAAGAATAATTAAATGTGATTGAAGAAGTCCCTTTAATACAAATCCACATATGTTTTTATGCATTATTATACACTTTCACGCATGTTTCATGGGAATTGGTAAATGGTTCGGGACTTGGGATACTTTGGGACGAAGAGATAAGATGGTGGTTGGCCTCTAATGATATATATAGGCACCCTTTAACACTTAAGTGAGTTACGATCGGTCTGTTATTGTGTCACTAATGGTTGGGGAAATCATTTAAACCATCCTTAGGCCATAGGTAGGGATAGGGGTATGATATGAGTTCTAGGTGTCCTAGGATTGGGTTTTTAGGGATAATTGGAATTATGAGAGAGTATTTATCCTATTAATGAGGGATTGACACCCTATTGAGGGTTTTCTGAGGCTTGATTAGTATTATGAATGGGATGAGTCCTTTTGGACTTGACATGGTGTGATAGAGAGTGGTTCCCTCTCAGTAATGGACAGAGAGATCTCCCTTAAATGATGTGAGGTGAGACCCAAGTGTAGAGTGTGTGATTGGTCGGGTCATGGCATCAAGATTCTTGGCTTCTTAGAGTGTACGACATGGGATAGTCCTGGGGTTGAAAAATTTTGTGTGAAGAGAGAGAATGATGGGGAGGACTAAACCTTGTGGTATGGGTTGAGATGATCATACAGGTTGTGGATTCACTCAGGGGTAAGGGGAATGGTTTTGTATTAATGAGAAGTGATTGTGCTGGGTCTAGAGGACACAATAGATTCCCTAACAGGGGAGGGTGGAAGTATTCAACCAGGGGATATATCTTTAGAAACTAGTGTCCTGAGATATTATAAAGAGTTTTGTAAAAAAACTATTGCCTAGTGTACTTGTTGTAACCTCCCTTGAAACTAGAGGGATGGTTCGATGTTATTATTACCTCTTTATGGTCTATGGGGATGGGTTGGTATGCTTGTAACCTATCGAGAGTCTGAAATTATTTTTTGGTATTTTTGTAACCTCCCAAGAGTCTATCGAGAATGGGTCGGTATGAAGGTGACCTCCCTTAATCATGTAAGGATTGTTCATTGTGGATGATGTTCCTTGCCAAAGTGTCCAGAGTCATGAAAGTTACCACCCATGAGTGACTATGTCATGGGATGATGTGAGATGAGACCAATGGACCCTACCTTGAGTGATCAATAATTAGGTCATGAAGTGGATGTATGACTTCACACTGTTCTTGTGGGTAACATGTTGAGTTTGGGATTCCACAAAACCATAAGCCTTCATTTTTGGCTTGGTGGTCATTATGATGACTTGCGATTATGTGGTGTGGGTGATTCCAGTTTAGCACTAAATTAGGTATGATTAGATTTCATGGTGGTCTGGTAATCACACATTGACTGTACGTGTAGGGATTCATGGGGGGATTATAAATTTTATGTCCCAATTAATTTGATAAGGAATGCCTTTAGGTTAATTATCTTGTCTTTAGGTGATAAGGTACTTAATCAAGTAGATAATGAATAAACTACTACCTAAATGTGGTCTAAACATGAAATTCTACATATGAATAAAAAACATATTAATCCAGCTACACAAGAATATTAAATTGAATAAATTTTATATGAATCCTCGAAATGCATCTACGACTCATATCGATAATTTTAATAAAATAATTTCAGATTTGATGAATATAGGAGTTATGTAGGATAAATGGTATTTGACTACCATACTACCGACCTGATTAGATGATTAAAATAATTCATTTAAATATTAAATAGTGTATGGTCAGGGTTCCTTAATCCTATAAGAAGATAAATCTACTTTTTTTAAAGATATTGAAAATAAGAATCCTACTTATGTTAATGAGAAATTTGAGTGTCTTAATATCTAGGGTAATATTGAGTATACAGTGAATTTCAAAGGTAAGAGAATGTTTATGAGCTAATCAGGGTCTAGGGGTGAATAAATAAAATAATTCCACTATAAACTACCTGGTCAAATTTGAAGGAATTATCCCAATTGAACAATTATACGAAAAAAACCAATAACAATGACCATTGGTTGTTAATTGAGGAATATTTTGAGACAGTTGATGTTTTAAATTTTTATGCTAATGCAATGACTGCTTATTGAGCCATGTTTTTAGAATTTTTATTTCACATATTTCACAAATGTGAGTATATAACTGATATGAGATAGAATGAGAGTTTAAATGTTTACCTTGGAAACAGTAAGAGATATAAAATCATGGGTATTAAAATAATCCCCCTATAATTTCATGAATTGTCAGTCAAATCCTTAGTGGAGGTTAGGTGTGGTCCTGATTTGTAGATGAATCTTATTTATGTGGGTGTATTATAAAAAAATGGGGATTCTTTTAGGTCTGATTCTATGAGTCATAATATCTCTATGGGGTCACTCACTATTATGAGAGGAACCCTCACCAATAGTCTATATGTCTTAAATAGTAGGAATACAAGGAAACAATTAAATAGAAATCTTTCCCCCATGATAAATAAAACAATGTTATTGAATAGTTGATTAGGACATATTAGTTTAAAATTGATGAATGAGATAATAATGAAAAGAAATTTAAATGATGTAACCTTATACAATTACCCCTTTTGTAAATATCTGGATCTTATTATGTCCAAAAAAATTAGATTTAAGAGGTATATATATAATGCTAATTCCCATTTAGATTATGTACATTTTAATTTTTTTGTTTTCCTCTAGAAAAACTTCCAATAGTGGGTTATAATACTCTATTCACTTTAATGATGAATAATCATGTAAAGTGAGTATTTTTATAACCATGAAAAAATCTAAAACCTTTGAAGCATTAAAAATTTGAATGTTTAGCGTTGAATGTGAAACTGGAAACAAACATAAAATCATGAGAATTTATAATTGTCTAGAATATTTATCTAATGCATACATAGACTATTTTTGTTTGGAAGTTATTATTAGACATAGAACTGTTATAGATACCCCGTAATAGAATATCCTATAAGAGAGTATGAATATGTATATTTATAAAGTGTTATAATCATGATCTTATATTATAGTATTTTTTATTCATGGGAAGAAGTGTTTACTATAGCTTCTTATTTGATCAATTGATCCCCCTCTAGTTCCCATAGTTTTAAAACCCCTTTTGTTATGTGGATTGGCACACCCCTAGTTTAGGACATCTTTGATTTTGTTGTTTCTCTACCTATTCTCATAGTTGGAATGATAAACTGGATCCAATGAATATTATATGTGACTTTGTGGGATAACCACTTTGTGTAAAAGGGTAAAGGAATTGGGATGATAATCATGGTTAACAGAAATTTATAATCCATCATGATGTAGTTTTCTCTGAGGCTTCTACTTCTAAATATGATTCTTCTAATCTTATCCTCTCTCATCCATCTAAACCTCGAAGTGTTGATTTTATATTGGAGCCTTAATTTTAACATGTAATCGATGTTATCTCCACTAAACCTCCAAAAATATCTCACAATAAAGAATAACATGTTAGTTAATTTTAACATAAGTTTGAGGTTGAGAGAGATAGTGACATGAGAGACTAAAAATTGACTCGTAATAGGAATGGAAGAATCATTAGGCATCCAACATGTCCTACAATGGTTGGTGTTTCATCCTTTTAATTGAATATAGTTTTTTACTAGGTAGTGATGAACCATAATGTTTTAATCATGATCTTATGTCTGATGAGTCTAGGTAGCGACTTTCTATCATGAGAGATGAAATGGATTATCATTTTACAAATGAAACCTGTTGTTAAGACCTCTTCCATTAGATTATTATTATCCTTTTCAGCAAAAAATGATTTATCATGTTTAATAATAGGATGTTAAAACTACATTCTTGCATGGTATGTAATATTAAAATATTTATATGAGACCACCAGATGGGGTTTAAAAATATTTTAAAATCAATCAAGTATAAATTTTAGGAAAATCCAAGTATTTCCTTAGGAAATCATCTAGACAATGGTCTGATTAATTTAATTATTTTCTTCTTAAAAATTAATTTTCTAGAAGTATATATGATTATAATGTTTATTTAATATCATTCAATAAATTTTTTTGATTATTTAGTCTTATATGTTTATGACATGCTTATAATTTGAAAATAAACTCGGTTAATAAATCATATGAAAAACAAATTACATAATTATTTTGAAATGAAATATTTTGCGGAAAAAAATAAAATCCTTTATATGAAAATAACTGTGAATAGAAATGTCATTGTATTGTACATGTACCAATATCCTTATGATCATAAGGTGTTAAAAATGTATTGTTGAGAAAATTTGAAACTTTTCAGTGTGAATTTAGGTCATCACATCATTTTTAAATTGTCCTAATCCCATAACAGTTATTCGGATAATTATTTTATGATGAAAATCCATTATGTAAACATAGTGGGTGGCCATATGTGTTCCATGATATTCCCTTATCTGGATATATACTTTAGTTTTATTACCTTACGAATGTTTATGGGAATTCCAATAAAAAATCCCTAGTATTCAATAAAATAGATACTCATTTAATTTTCCATGTCTTCTAATTTTTGCATTTTTTTTGGTAAAAATGTTTCTTATTTTTAAGATATCATCATCTTTATTGAATTTGGTTATGGTAATAATATAGATAATAATAAATATATCATTGTTTATGTATTATTTTCATTTTTATTTCCTAATTCATGGAAATGTAATATGAAATATATTGTTTTAATTTCCAATACCAAGGTCAAATACATAGTATTAACTATAGAAATCGATGAATCAATTAGGTTGAAAGGATTAGTTAATTAATTTTCATTATCTTTTAGTAATATAGAAGTCTATTAGGACAGTCAATTTTTATTTCATATTTCTAAAAAATATGTCTTCGATGGAAGATCATAGCACAAATAAATTATATTTCATTTTTTAGGGTTTTCTTTGAAACTGGGATAGTATGTTTCACTAAGATACATACTTCGTAGAATCCAGTCGACTATTTGAATATAGATATTAAATTGTCAATTATTATACATTATTTAATGAATTCGAATGTATTCCCATATCAACGAACTATGAGGCTAGGATGACATATTTTCAAATTATTTTTATTACAAAGACGGTGGTTTTGTAAATTTGACATGCATGTATTTATTTGTTTATTATCAAATAGAATTTTTAAAATTCATTTTATGAATTATTATTTGGATTTCATAATTTACATTAATTTTTTTCCCTATGTAAATGTTGTTTATATTTCTTAGTATTATTTTTTCCCAAGAAAATAATATGTTTTACATCTCTTATTTATAAATTTTATTTTCACAACTGTTCCTTACCACATATCTAGATCCCACATAAAGGTAACTAGTGTGAAGTCCGCATTCCCGCTTCATGAGGGTAAACCATTGGCTCTCCTATTGTGTAAGGTTAAGTCATTGATATATAAGGGTAATTCCTTCTCGTGGAAGGGTAATCACTAGCTTGAGAAAGG
Source organism: Viscum album (assembly GCA_963277665.1). Lineage (NCBI taxonomy): Eukaryota > Viridiplantae > Streptophyta > Magnoliopsida > Santalales > Viscaceae > Viscum > Viscum album. The sequence continues at coordinate 1,962,110,623 of OY728156.1, read as the reverse complement.
GTACACCTAACCCCCTTAAAGGTACTCCCTGGCTTGAATATGGGAACTCCCTAGCTTGTGTAAGGGTTCTACCTTGGCTCGTGTAAAGCTAACTGGGAATGTGAAAGGTTACCTCCTTGGCTCACATAAGGGTATCCTAGCCTGCATAAGGCTACTATATGGATCGATTATGGGTAAACATGATCATATAATGTTATCCTTGGAACATGAAATGGTAAGTTGATCTATGTTACATTTGGGTTGTGAATCTCCTACCACCACATGGCCATCCAATAAAATGGTCTCTTTCATATCAGTAGTACACACATCCTGCATCTCATATTCAATTCCTGGCTGGCAATCATTACTCCTAGTAACATGATTTCACCTCAAGCTCCTCCTCAATTATTTGGTTTATCTCTTCACTATATCAACAAAGGATAGTTATAGGTAATTTTTTATTTCCATTTAAAATATAATGAGAGTTTCATGAATTAGACTTATTCCATGATTCACATAGTTCATTCTAGTAGATTGTCTTCATCATCACCCACCTTTTCTAGGGATGTGGTGGAGACTACGTAGATTCTTTACCTTCATTATGATATGTACACATATGAAGGAATAAATCAATATCATGAACACAATTTTACCTTCTTCTAGGATTCGGTATTAGAACATAGATTTATATAATGTTTATTCCACATTACTATTTTCATTTCTTTTCATTTCTCTGATTTTGTATCCTTTTATGCATGTGTGTATCGTGAGTCCATATGGGAATTCATATTGCAAGGTCCATATGTTAGATTTCATCACTTCCATTTGGTCTAGAAAGACATAATTCTAAAATAGTTTCTTTGTTACTTTACATCTTTCATGTATTATAATCTTTTAATTATATTTCTTTACAAAAAATTATATTATGAGGGATTTATTTCAATACACTTATCTCCATATTTGAATAATGTATATTATATATATGTGTGTTCTTCATTTTTTCTTACCCTACATTCTTCTTTAATCCATCTTATACATTTCTATTTTCTATCTAAATTCCTAAAAAAAGTGTGAACCAATTACATATATCAGTGGATCCTTAGTTTTTTAAAAAGGAATACCACATCAACAAATCCCATAACATATTTTTTAGTTACAAAACAATAGGTTGGTGGATCTACTTTTCACATGTTCATGTCCTGATAGAATGTAAAAATGTCCCTCTTACTTTTACTTTCATAGGGTTTTATCCATTATTCATTTTATTGTCTCCACCTTCCATGTTATGGGCATTTCCTAATAATCTATTGAGGTTTTTTAATTCATTTAATCGAAATGATAATATATTTCTTCCATGAATCATTTATACGTTAGCTTATATATTGTTCTGATAGTTTTGATCCACAAATTTGGTGCAACTATATCAACCCAACTATTTTACACAACTAAATTTTTCATTCCTGTGAAATGATACTGAGGAAATGGATTCTAGAATTAATGGTGGGAAGGTAATGTTGCATATGAATGGATATCACCAAAATTAGTTTTTCCATTTGTACAATGTTTTACTGGTGTTATGTACGAATCAATGAAAAAATAAATCTAGTCCAATAAACCCCAACCTCTAGGTGTTTATATGATTTTAAGTTCCCTATGTTTCATCTTTCGGAAGAAGAATGATAACATTGCAATAACATTGGAATAAAATTTGATCCTTTTGAAAAGTAAAATTGTTTTTAAAGAAAAAAATATTTTTCAAAAACAATATCCTGACTATGTGGTATAACCATGTTATAACATATCTATTATTGTCTTCAAACTAAAATGATGGATTCTATTATAGCATTGAAGTAGGTACAATTTGGTTTCATGGTTTCATGGTTATCCCACATTGACTAGAAACACAAGTAGTCATGGGGGCCTAATAATGTTGATGTCCCTATCGATGTTCTTAGAAATTCATGTTGTTTAGTTCTCTTGTCTTTAAAATATTATTCACTAAATGAGGTAGCATAGGAATCCACTAATACCCAAATATGGGCTAAACATAATGATCTATATATGAAAAAATACCTTATTAGGCTAGTTACACAAGAAGATTAAATTTTATATATTTCGTATGCATCCTTGAACTGCAGTCTAGACTCATATCTATGATTTAAAAAAATCATGATTTATATAGTGTATAATTTATGGTGAATAAAGGGGATGTGGATATCATAATTCTGACCTATTTGTATGATTCATGTAATTCATTTAAAGATCCAATTATTTACGGTTTGGGTTCCTTAAACCTAGAAGATGCTAAATATACCATTTTGTCTAAAGGGATTCCAAATAATAATCTTAGTTTTATTAGGAAGGAATACAGGGTAATTAACATCTAGGGTAAGTTTGAGAAAAGAGGGAAGAATAGAGGAAAGAGATATACTTGGAGATGATCAGGTTATATGGGTAAACAAATAGAATTATTCCATTTCAAATAACCTGGTAAAATTAGAAGTAATTATCCCCAAAAGAACAATTATAAGATCCACCCCAATAACAGTGACCATTAGTTGTTAGTTGAGTAATATTTTGATAATTTTGATGTTATAACTTCCTGTTCTAATTCTAAGAGTGCTAAAGGGGTCCTAGATTAAGTATTTTCTATTAATATATGTCACAAATGTTATTACTTCATTTATATAAGAGAGATTGAGAGTTAAAAGGTTCACCTAGGAAATTAAAAGAGCTATCAAGTCATGGGTTGAAAAATGGTCTCTATATAATTGAATGAAAGTTAATTCAAATACATAGTGGTGGTTAGGTGGGTGCCTGATTTGGATAAGAATCTCATTTCCCATGGAATCTTAGAACAAAATAGTTATTCTTTTATGTTTGATTCATGGGACTTACAATATCTCTAAGAATTCACTCACCCTTAAGAGAGGAATCCTCACCATTGTTTTTTATGTATTAGATCAAATGACTCGTATGAAATAATTAAATAAAAATATTTTCCCCATGAATGATAATATAATGTTATGGAATAGGTGATTAGGACATTTTATTTCAAAGGGAGAGTGCCTTCAAGGTGAAAAACCTGGCGCTATGCTGTGTGTCCCAAGTTTCAACATCCTGGCCAAGATTGGGGGTTGTTATGGGGAACTGGAAGAGATCATGATGTTTAGAAGTGGACTCCCAACCTCATGTAAGGGGTACCTATGATCTATAATTTAAACAAGATTCTACAATGGCTCCTCAAGAGTGTGATTGTGCATAAGATGAATAATGATCCCCATTCCAGAAAAGATGATTTCATGGATCTGCAGGTAACGAACTCCGAGTTTAGTAGAATCAAAACTCTTCCTGATGTCAATAACTGGTTTTGTAGAATCTTCATCAATGGCTCCTTGAGGTAATACTTTCAAGTCCGGTAGAATACATAATCATCCCATTGTGCGGAATGTTGTTTTGAAGAATATGATCGGTGGTCCTCACCCCAAACTAGTTGATTCCATGGCTTCTCCATCTAAGGACCCCAAGATGAGTATAATCAAAAGCCATCCTATTGTAAAAAATGTGGTTGTGCATAATATGGGACTTTTATCTGGTATCAATAACATGGATGAGGTTTTTTTGTGGGTGTGTATGGGTATAATTATTAGCACTAAATTGGATGGTGGTTAGTATTTTGGTGCTTCAAACCTCAAGGTGAATTTTCTTAGTCAAGGGAGGGGAGAGAAATAATAATTCATTGATAATAGATATATTGGTCAACATCTACCCAGGAGCATGTATCAGAGAAGTAACTATAAAATCCTGATAGAGGATGAGAAGAAAGTTGCAAACTCAATAAAAAATTTAATTGAAGGCAAGGATGAGATCCACCAAAATTTTAATGAATGCATAATACTTTTTTTAATACAGTATTTCTAATGTATATGATTTTTGTGTTAACAGGGTCAACACTATATCAAATCATTGGAATAAAATGCATTTACTAAATGTTTTTTATTAGAGATGTGAATGATTGTGCATTATATTGGAGGCTAGTTTGGGCATGAAATGGCCATCAAAAATTTATAATCATAGGAAAAAGTTCATTTTTAGTGTGATTAAGAACTATGCAGAAGGGAATACATAAATAAAACATATAGAACAACTTCATCATGAGAGGGACATTGTTTATCCTCTACTTTTGTCCTTTCAAAGTATTCTACAAATAAACCAAATGTTCTTGTTTGATCACAGGCCTACTAGTGAAGTCATTTTTTATTTTTCTTATTATCGCATTATTATTCTTATCCCTTTTTATGAAAAATATGAAAGCTACTTTGGACCAAATAAAAGTAGGTGAAAACTTAATGAAATTGGAAAAAATCCATGAGGTTGGTTGTCTATCTTCTTTCTGTATCATCATTAGGCAATCACTATATAAATATTTTATATTAATATCATCATGTATTTTTATCCGTGTATGATTGAAATTAATGAAAAATAAACAAAAGAAAGAAATTATTTTGATGGAAAAAAAACTATATGTTAAACACGCATTGGATCTTGAAATTGAATGCATGAGAGGGGTTGTTCATGTCATGCATTCAATTTCAAGATCCAATGCTTCTTTACCATCTAGTTTTGTTTACAGCTCAATAATTAGTTTCTTTATATCATAATTCATCTCCTTCCATCAGACCATAATAAAATCACATGATGAGAATTAGTTAATATAATTAGATACTGATTACCTAAACATGATAAAAAAAGGAAATAAACCACCAACCTCGTCGATTTTTTCCAGTTTCATTACATTTTCATCATCTTTTCCCTTCTCCAAATTTTCCCTCATATTTTTCATAGGAAGGGACAACAAAACAAGAGTTAATAAAAAAAATTTCTTCACTAGTAGGTCTGTGACCATACAATCACATTTGGTTCATTTTCTGAATATATTGGAAGTAAAAAAGTAGAGGTGATACCATTTCCCTCTCATGATGAAGCTTTTCTCCCTTTTTTTATTTATGGATTACCTTCTTTATAGTTCCTTCTCATGCTGACAAAGCCCCTTGTTCTATTATTTTAAATGCTTGATAACTCTTTTTTTTCAAATTGGCCTCTAGCATACTGCTACATCTCTCACATCTCTAACACAAAACATTTAGTAAAGGCATTATATACCAACTATTTAATAAATTGTTGACTCATTTGACACAAAAAGTTTACACATTATAATTATTGTACTGTAAAAGATCTCATACCTTTATTAAAATTGTTTTTCATCTCATCCTTCTCATAAATAACATTTTTTCTGAGTTTTCATCATTCCTACCATCCCCTGTTTGGATTTTAGAGATACTTATAAGATACCCTCTCTTGGGTAGATGTTGACCAATCATGCTATTGTCAAAAAAAGTATTCTTTTTCCATCCTCCCTTTCTTGGGAAAATGATCCTTGATTTTTGTAGCACCCAAATACTACGTACCATAAAATTTAGTACCACAAATTATACCCATAAAAAATCACACAAACACCTCATCCATATTATTTATAGCGCATAAAATTTTCTTCTTAATAACAACAAAAATCTTTACAATAGTAAGTGTATTGATTCTACAATACTATGAGTCCCTAGATCAAGGAGCCATGGAAGTAGGTTGTTTAGGAAGAGGACCACCAATCATCTTCTGCACCACCACATTCTCAACAACATGAATTTTTTTGATTCTATAGGACTCAGAGTCCTTTCCTCAAGGTTCCATGGAAGAAGCTTGTTTCAAATGAGGATCACCACTCATCTTCTCCACAACCATGTCCTTGACAACATGAAAAGTTTTGATTATACATGTCTTGGAGTTCGTACCATGAATATCAATGGAAGATGATTTTTGGGAATAGGGATCACTACTCACCTTATGCACAACCACATTCATAACAATAGGACGTGTTTTGATTTTACAGAACTTAGAGTCCATACCTTCAGTAGCCATGGGAGCATCTTGTTCAAATTTTAGATCACTAACACCACTTCTATAAGGTTGGGGAAAACTAATGGATAGTAGGAGCTCTTCTAGTTCCCCCATGACCTCCCCCATGCTCATCCTAGACATGGGGTCTAGGTACACACAATGTAGTGAGAGGTTATCCACCATGAAGCCACTGTCCCTTGAGAACTGACCCTCTATTTGGTACACATCATTCTTCATCTTCAACCTTGTGTGAGGAAACCCAGTGGGAAACTAGAACATAAATACGATTCCATTGATGAAGGAGATTATGTTTTATCAATGGAAAATATTTAAGAGGTTTGTAGCTAAAGGTGTTAGCGATTCTTATGGATACATGGATTTTTTCACCCATAATTCTGTTGGTGAATCCTCTTATTTTTAAATCAATTACAAAATCATTTAAACACTTTATAATTCTAGTTGTAGTACTCACCTTATAGAATATGAAATATATATAGATTACCAATCATATTGTTTTGAGATCACAGAATATATTTTATTCAGTTATAATTGTTGGTTATCAATGTTGAAATTTGGTGCATACATTTCCCTCAAAGTCCCAATAACTTGAGTAACATTATCTTCAATTTTTTCAATTTCAAATTTAACTCTTGTGGAGTAATAATAATAGGATGGATAATTATCCAATGTATTGACAAAAAACTCTATTTCCTCTAGTTCATTGATTTTTAGAGTTTCATGTTTAGCAAGAATGGTTCTCCTAACCTCGGGATCAAAATCTGGGTGGTTAGAAGAGCTAGATAAAGTCGTTTGAAACCATTTTTAAAAAAAATAATTAAAATAAAAGCACTAATATTCCCTATAAAAAGTGTTATTTTTTATTCATTCATATCATGGTGCGCTCCCAAAAATTATATTTGAACCCAAGAAAAATGTAGTAATGATGGATTGGGGTTGTCTATGGGGTAAAAAATGTTGTGGGTGTATTAAAATCATATTTAATGGGTTTGAAATTTGAAAAAAGTGTATTTGGTTTATTTGATTAAAATTTAATATTGAAATCATAGTTATCCATCCTCGGATTACAATCCTCTCCTCCCAGTTAATCATTACTCAATTTCACATCCCCCTTCAGTCTATAATAAAAGTTAATATACTTGATTATCCTTTCCTAAAAGTTTAGTTTTGGAATAAAAAAATAAAACAATCATTGTATTCTATATTATCACCTATCCTAGTTATTGGATACCACTAATAATTCTTGGTTCATTCAACTTTTAACTATCATAAGTAGTGAAGGAGTTTCCAATAGGCTTAAGTGTGAAACCAGTAAAAAATCAGGAAATATTTAAATTTAAAGACAAATAAGAATCTCATGAAATCTAAACATCCAAACACATCCAAATAATTAAACGAAGAAGATTTATTCTATTTAATACATGAATTCATCATAGGGGTGGGAGATTTCTCCTCAGCTAAACCGTAATTCACTTAATATTCCATCACTAGTGTAATTAAAAAGGGAATCAAAGAAAATCATAAGGAATAACACCAGTAGTTAGTGATGAAATAGACTATGAGAATAATATAGTGTATCATTAAAATGGAATTTCACCTAAAACAATGGATAATTTATCTTTTCATTACAAGAATAGAAATATAAAACATTCCCAAAAAATCCTTATAGGTGGTGAATTTCATGTGGTGTTTCTTGAGGTCCTCATAACCAGCTCTTGGTGAAGTCCCTCTGAGAATAGTTGAACTCTTGCAATGACATGAAACAAACCACTATAATTACATACAATGATGTGAACATGATCTCCTCAATAGATGGTCACCACATGAACGATGATCACTAAGTATCATCTTGTTTCCTGATTCATCTAAACCAAAGGACTATGAGGGAAATTAAATTCGAAAATGAGAGGCCAAATAGGTAAATGAATTTCCCCATTTTCTAAATTTTCAAGACACTATGAGCTTCTCCAATGTTAGTAATATTTATAATGAGCATTCACATATGTGGGAATTTAGATAGCTCTGGTCATTTTAGTCATTCTCAGTAATCAAATACGTCACCAATCAGGTATAGAGAATTGGATATGTATTGATTCTAGAAATATGACGTTTTTAGTTATGTTGAACCATCAGGAATGTAAAACTCAACCCTTATAAATCCTATTATAGCACTCCAAATTTTTCCATTAAATATTTATTCATTCGATATTGATTTTCAAGGTTCTTTGATTGAATGGATGAGCGCTTTCATATAGGCAATCTTGTTGATTTTCCCCATTCAAGCATTTTTTATGCATCTGCAAACCTCCAACCAGTGCATGGGGGAGAAACTACGGTCTCACCGTCTATGGAATTTCATAGGGGAATAAAAAATATAAAAATTTATTCATTTACCATCTTATAGGGATAAATCCAAACTCACCACTCATAGATGATGATTTTTTTTCTTCACTAGGTTTTTTGACTTCTTCTTGGTGATCTCAAGCTTTTGGATCCTAGAAAAAGAGTACTGGCATGAGTTCATACATCAAGGAGCCATTGAAGGAGCTTGTTGAAAATGTGGACCACAGCTCACCTTCCACACAACCATGTTATTGACAATAAGAAGATTTATTATTATACATGACACATAGTTCATACCTTGAGGAGCTATGGAAATATCTTTTTTGTGATGGCGATAACTACTCATCTTATGCACAACCACATTCCTAACAATAGGATGAGTATTGATTCTACGGAACTTTGAGTCCTTACCTTAGGGATCCATAGAAGCATCATGTTTGGATTTTAGATCACTAACACCCCTTCTATGAGGTCGGGGCCACTGCTAGATTGCAGGATCTCCTCCAGTTCCCACAAGACCTCCCCATTGCTTAACCTAGACTTGGGATATAGGGACACACAACGCAGTTTGTGGGTTTCCAATGTAATGTAATTGTGCCTTTAGTAATAAACCTCTATTGGGTACAAGTCATTCTTCATTGTCATCCCTCTATAATGAAACCTCGTGGGAAACTGGAAGATAAATATGATGTCACCGATGGATGATAAGATTTTTTATCGTAGGCTGAATATTTAAGAGTTGTGTAACCATAGCTGCTAGCGATACACATGGATACGTGGCATTTTTCTCCCATCATTCCATCCTTTGACAATAAGAAATTAGGCATATTTGTGTTATGATTATGGAAATAAATATCCACAGACATGGGTTTCAGATCAGAAAAAATAAGTAAAAGATAGGATTTTAATGGTGGAACATTCCCCATACCAAATTCAACAACATGTTCGTTGTATTGAAGTCTCTATAAATGAATTTCATGCTGTCATTCTCGATAAATGCAAGCCCCTTGGTTGTCCCAAGCACCACCATTAGCGATAACATCAATGAATGTTGATGAACATTGAAGGATGAGGGATTTCATTGAATGAGATAGTCATCTGGGTTACCCTATGGCCTGAACTCAAAAACCAAAAGTCTCTACTCACCATCCAGGTAGTACACAATGAGTTTAACAAGACGGGGATGGTTAAGGTAACCCAGATAATCCATCATTATTTAAATATTTACCCATATAATTATGTAAATTTATGTAATTATATTTAAATATATTTTAAAAATATGTCTATATATTTTATATTTACATATAAATTTTAAACATATTTACATATAATTGTATATTTCGATATCACTTTTTTATAATGTATTTATAATGATTTATGATAAATATGTTTACAAACTATATATTAAGATAATGATATATTTATTAAAAAACATTTATATATGATGTATTTACTTAATATGGACACATATTCACAAACACAACCGCTGCTCAGCCCCCTGGTAGTACATGATGAGTTTAATTATATGAGGACGGTAAGGAACCTTATATAATCCACCTTTATTTAAATATTTATTCATATAATTATATAAATATATATAATTTTTTTAAATATATTTTAAAAATATATCTATATATTGTATATTTAAATATAATAGTATATTTTGATAGAAAAATTATAATGTATTTATATAAATTTATTATAAATATTTTAATATAATATATTTAATGACAATGATATTTTTATAAAAGTGCATTTATATATGATGTATTAACATAATATTGACACACACATACATGGACATATTTTCATACACATGTACACATTTATAGTTCATTCATACACTGATAGATGAAAAATATTGACTTAATAAGCTTCTTAAGATGATATAATGAACATAGAATAAATTCTATGTAGAAAATAGATGTTGACATCATAACTAATGTTGTGAAGTTGTGAATTTGGAATATGACTTGAAGTTGAACTATATAGAATATGATTCCTAAATCTCACCATTATTCCAACTTATTAATTTATAGAATTTGATATCTAAAATGTTAGTGGGAGGTATTATCTGATGGAAAGATAGATATGTGAAATGAATTACATTATATTTAAAGTGTTAAAAACCCAGAAAATGTAGAAAACATTAATAGTATCGGACAGTTATACATATATGATATGTAAAATTGGTTTTTATTATAGGTTTGTGGAATATTATTAAAGAGTTTAAGAATATTGAAATTTATAATATTTTAGGTAGCCTCCATTTTATCATTATTTTATATTAACTGAATAAATGTATATATAGATATACTTTTCAGAAAGTAAAATGATAATTATCCTCTAAAAGTATATCTTTCTGTTTATCCCAAATTGATACTCATCATAGAGTTCTATTAGTTATGAATATATTTTAAGGATAGTGTGAGTGTTATTATTTTATAGAGATACACCATATTTTCTTGTGGCACAAGACAAAGAATAAGATTCTTTTTTTACTAGATGACCCACTACATATACCACATGGAGTGTTATGTAGAGCCTTTAGTATATTAGGGGTTCATGGATCATATTGGAGACCCCAATATATGTGGTTTGTGAGATACCTAGCATGATTCCCTTCATAATTTGATACGATAATTACAGAATTCTATATATTGACTAATTTAATACTATGGTGGTTGGGTATATTGTTGATCATGTCATCAGTTAGAGCATTACTAATATGTGATTTTTACTCTCATATGACGATTTTGACTTTGGATCCCTCAATTGAGATAGGCAATGGTAGTGTGTTGTCATACTTATATATTTTATATCTATTTGGATAAGGAAATTTTGATTTTCTTATACAAAATGATAAAAAATTGTGGTGTATTTTTCAATTATAATAGTATATACTTTGAGAATCAAGAACAGATGGGTTAGATATTTGGGGATAATGTGATTCATGACCCATGGTCGCTGTATGTCTGTGAAAAACATAAAATATGATAATTTCCGTTTTTATATAATTCATAGAGGTGGAAAAAACTATACATATACATGTGTTTGATGGATATTATTCTAGATCCCTTTATTGCTTGAGTAACAGTGAAATTTTCTAGAGGTCAATCTTTTCTAACTTATATGGACAATATTTTTTATATTTTTTATCAATTCTTTAAATTCCCATAGATTTACACAATTTGGATTATATAGTGGGGATCAAATTTGACATGGAGAAATAATCTAATTGTGTTTTAAACATAATCCAAAATTGTTTTTTTATGAGTATTCATAAGGTATTTAATATGATGTGATACAAGGTATTAATGATAGATTTTCAAAAGTGTTTGGGAAGATATAAAAAAATGTGTTTTTGGATATGGTTTCATGAGTTATTTTATATGATAAAATAAAAGGTGAAATGGTAAAAGGTTTATTAAGCTTTATTACATGTGTTATATTAATAGATATATCCCCAATGTTATAGAATTTATATGATGCCTGACTATATCATGTGCACAAAATATCAAGATACATTCATGGAATAATATTTCATGCATCATACTACCTTCTGATCAAATAAAAAACTAAATATTTTATGTGTTAATATTTTATTTGTTTAACTTATTTAAAGCATCATTTATATGGTATTACATGATATATAATTATATAGCGATGTTTGAATTCATGAAAAGAATTCATTGGCCATGGAATTTAATCTTGTCATATAGACACATTAGTAAATGTAGTAGTAGTAATAAAGTGTTTTTAACAAGATATATATATATATAATTGATAGTTTATGGAAATGGTTTATCGGTGTTTCCCCATTCTTGTCCAATAATCCTTGACCTTATACAACATTTTATCTCTCTAATTTTCATATAGAGGTACTATCATACTTTGAGAAAAGGTGAATCCCTTATGTATGGAAGATGATTCAGATCAGCTCGTGTATACACTACAGAGGTATGATGATTTTGTTTTAGAATTTGTTGATCTTTATAAAACATATAATAATAATAAAAAGTATGTATTGGATACTCAATGTAAGATATAAAAATTTACATTATTCATCATTTTAGTTTTTATGTAGGATTCATATTTCTTTCATGGAGATCCTTAGAATACGGTTTTAATCACTTCCACTTCTTCTGATAAATGTTATTAGCCATTACAACACACTTCACCAATGACATGTTCATCTATGGTAACATCCAGAATATCAATGGGTACATTAAAAAAATGTTCATCTCATGAGATAAATAAAATCCCACTCTCATGTGATCTATTAGGAGTTGTTTATTTGGAATCATATATTGTTTTATATTGTATAGTGTACTCCTCACAATAATGTGATGGGTGGCTGATACTAAATATAAATCACATTTACATTCACCATGGATAATTTTGTAACATAATAATGTTATCAGTAGTATTTTTATTCACTTTTAGAACAAATTGTTATAAAATAATAGATGTCCTTGTGTATGGAAGGTTCCTAAGGGGAATGGAAATACCTAAATCTAGTGGGGTCTGAGTCTTCATGTACTAGTTTTATCTATTGTTGGTTCCCCTTGACCCCTTTGTATATACTTCTAAATCAAACCCTAATTGGTGATAACTTATTTTATTGAATCTATTTGGGTCTGAATGACTTTCATTTTCTTATTTCAATCCCCATGTGACTTTTTTTCTCTCAAAATATTGTCAATGTGACACTCCCAGACTATCAACTTTAACATGGCCATATTGTTCGGGATGGTTAAAATATACTGTATGTAGTCACTATTCTAGTAAAAATAATAACAATTATTTTTTCTAAACTATATTAAAATTATAAAAACATAAGTAGATATTTTATATTAAATTATTATAAAGAATAAAAAATAAAAATTATGTCATACTTATAAATGATTCTCTTAGTTTTTTCTGCAATCATCTACCGTTTTTTCTTCTTTACCAGCATGATCCTCCTTCGATAGAATATGATGTGGGATATAAGTGGAGTTAAATTTAAATTCATCAATATTTATATATAATGAACATAATTGTTTTCCTATTTTATATCACATAAAAACTGATTATAGATTAAAGTTAAATACAATTTTTTCTTATAAGGCACACTTAATCCTTGCATTATGGTGGGGGTACATAGGTTTAAATGTTCACTATTTATGATCATCATTCATTTTTTGTTTCAAAAATTTATAATTTTTAATAAATTTATTTAGTATAAATAATTTCAAATAAAATATGATGAATTATAATGAACATTAAAGTATTATTCCTCATTATAGGTAATGAAACAATTTTTTGTTTCTTGTTTTATAATTAGTTTATTAACTACTGGTGGTTGGGGATTTACATTCCCCTTAGAATCCTAGAGAAATTGTTACACCAAAAGTGTTTGAAAGGATCTATAATCATTTTTAGTGATCATTAATAATTATTTATTAATGATAATATCTAAACAAAAATAATCAATATGGGATAATGAAAATTAAATCAATGTCACATTATATATTTCTCATTAAAATATAGAATGTCTCTCAAATGTTACCATATTTTCTTCCGAAATGATTTCCATCAACGAAAGAAAATATTAATGCCATGTATCTATGTCAATTGAAAAATTAATTTGATTTGATACGCTATTGTAACTAAGTAAAATTGACTTGTTCAGTTCAATATGTTAGTTTCACTTATTCCACCCAACCTCAACTTTTATACCTTTGCTTCTTGACTTGATATATTGTGTTAACATAGTGTGCTACTCCAATCTGTTTTGAATCCACATGTTTTTTAGGTTGGAGTTACTGTTATAAAACCAAATTTGTGTTTGTTTCATTACATTTATATTAAAATAATTGAGTATAAATAAATACAATATAATTACATATTATTTATTGATCTACATTACAATAAGGTAATAATTTCCTAGAGTTTATATTTCATTAGAATGGACATAGAAGTTCCCTAATGTGATGATAAATTTGAAATTACATGAAGACATTCTTAAATATAAATCTACAGATAGATAACATTATATTATGGGAAAAATTGAATGTTGAATGTCAGGTATGATCAACCATAAGAGTATGAAATTTTATATCATTAAGTTCACACCTGGTAATCTCTAAGATGGGAGATTATGTGAATTAAAATAACTATAAGAATTCCACATGTCTGTGTATCATTGGAATTTACTATATTTGAGAATGTGTGATGGTCCTCAAACTTTATGATTATTATTAATTCACTTCATCATTCACATACTTTGATGTACTGACAAAAACTGTGATTCCATATATTCATAGGATGTAGGGTACATTGGGTGTGCCGTGAATGACATATTATTAGTAAATAAGTCCAGGAATAATTTTTCACTTATATATTTATGGATTTTTATATAACAACCCCTTTATTGAAATATAGATATCATATTAAATTCTATAGTAATGGGGAAACAATGAGTTTTTTCAAATGTCCCAAGAAAGACGTTGCAAGAATACAGGTTGGCGACACAAGTAACCTGTTTGATGAGATATCGTGATAATGAGATTATATTATATATAATTTTATTGTGTGTGGTAGTCATCATTGTGACATTACCTTATTTTTCTTGGATTCCTTGACTAGTTGCAAGATAGAAATCTTGGAGCTTAGGCAAGACCACCTAATTTCAATGAGAAAAAACCATAGAGGGTCATACATTGTGTGCTTCCACTAAATCAGTTAAATTACATTTGAATTTAATTATTAAAATAAATATTATTATTATTACTTTATTGATCAAAGAAATTAAATAAATATTAATTTTCTAGTTAATTATTTCTTTTCTCAGGTATATAATATTTATTTATTAAATGGATAAATATTTATTCTGGTATTTTCTAAATTCCAAGGAGGGGTAGTGTTCATGAATGAGTCTGGTAATAAATATTATTTTGTGAGATAGTAAATTAATATTTACTATTTCACCAGTTTCTATAAGAAATGAGATAATAATAATTATAATAATATTACAAGAAGTGGGGTCATAAAATGTTTAATATATAATTTAAGGGATGTTTTGAAATTAAATAATATTTTTACCCTAAACCTATCTATATAAATATACTATTATTTATATAGTTTTTTTAAAAAGGCCATCATCAACATAAATATTATTATATGGAAAAATATGTAGAACCTGTAATTATTCAAATAGATGTTATGAAATGTGCCACATGATTTCCCTCTCTCACAAAGATGTTGAAACCTTAAGAAGAGAACAAATGTTATCAATACTTGATATTATCAACAGAAACCATTAAATTATCATAGATAGATTCACCTCCCTCTAATGCATTGATAGGAACATAACATACAGATTTAACCACAATATTCCTTCATCCAGGAGAATTGAAGAACACCACACCATACTAGATAGCCATAAATTAGGCCACATATGGAGTCTAGAATGAAAAAACTGTAGAATTTCAAATCATTAATAAAGATCATGTATGATCACTGATAACATCCTCGATGCCAAAAGTACCATATCTAGGTTGATCTAGGTTAGTGTTAATTTTATGGACTCTAGGAGGGGGAGGTAGCCACATAGATGGGGTGCAGGGTTGAACTGGTGAAGGAAGATGAACCCCCATCATTGTTACAATGATAAATCCATTTTTTCATCATTTTTATCCATAGTATATCATATTTTAAAGTTCCCTCAAACACCAAGGAATTAAAGAAGAACTAGATAACCCAAGTACGGATGCAAAACCCCATGATAGTTTGCATATATGAAATATAAGCCACTCCACCACAAAAAAAACACATCCCTGAGTCTTCTACTTTGATCATGATCCTACTCAACACATGATGACAAAAACCCAGTATCCCAAGAGAATGATAATATCATATGAAACTCATTCTCCAAAGTGGTCCCACAATGAGGGAATGTGATTTTCTCAAAAAAATTTTGATCAACAAGGTGAGAATATGTGGGAAGGATACCTTTAAAATTTTAAAATAGAAGTATTTGGAATTTTAATAGAGATTTTATATTATAGATATTCATCCATAGTTTAAACCTTATGACATATTTTGGTGAGATTCTATTCGTGAAACCTAAGAGAAATGAGTAGCATCCTGAAATCCTGAATTTCTAGTTTAGCATATCTGTTCCATCTCAATAAACCACAGGAACTTCTAAAATAGAATTTAATACATACACATTACACCAAATTCAAGATTCTTAAAATTCCATCCACAAAGGTTATCAACCCGAAAAACCCTCATTGGAGCATCCTACAGACCTGGTGATAGCTTAGAAGTGGTTTTTATACTATAAAAATCATTCACCCTTGTATCTCTCCATATTTTAACAATTCCACAAATGGAAATTATTCAATAAATCTCACAGTTTAAAAAATTGGTTAATCCACAAATTTTCCTCAAGGAAAAGATCATTTTAGAACACAGAATGGATGATAGAAAATAAATATGGGGAAAATACAATACTTTTAAAAACATTTGGGCACAAAAAATATGGTTCTTATAAAAAATGAAAACTTTACTTGGCTAGGAGTGAATTTATAAACACATTCATTTCCTTGAAGACATATCTCTACAAGCCTTTGGTGAAGAAAGATGCTTCCAAGAGATCCAATGTATGACATTTTTTTCATTAGAACTACCCCACAAAAAATTTAAAATGTATGAATAGATTTTCTGAAAAATAAAATCTATGAGATTGAAGAGAGTCATTGTAAAATATATAATTTCTTCACTCGATAATTTAATAAGAACCACATTCTGGAACCTAGAGAGTTTCTTTTTAGACCATCCCTGAATTTTACAATGAAATTTATCCAGGATGATGGAGAAGACTTCTCTTTTAGAGTGCCCAAATACCATTGGCATACACAAAAACATTTTATGTTTTTCCACAATCTTGATTCCACACAAACTACCGATAGTAGATTTTATAAAATATTTCACTACGTAGATAAAATATGACTATGACTTACTAAACTTGACACATTTGGCAGAGGATTTGGAAAAATCATCAATGATTTTTATAATCTCATATCATTCCTAAAGAGTTTCTATTGAAAAAGGAATGTAATCATTAGTGTAAAATAAGTGAGTAATAGAGATACAATGCTAAAAAACCTCATCCCTGTTATTAAGTCCATACAATACTACATTTGATAATAGATGATCAAAAACATCATCATAAAGGATAAATGAATAAGGTGAAAATTTGTTAACATGATATAATTCTCTAATTGGTTTTCTATTATTTATGAGATAACAATGACCATTATTTTGAAGGAAACTAACTTGTCACAACTCATGATTTCTCTCATCCATTTTTATCTAAATCCTAGTTTCCACATAACCAGTTCTAGGAAATCCTATTCCAACTTTTAATATTTTTTTCATACCCAAATTCATTTCAAAGGTCCCCCTAATAAAAGTACAATGACTTTTTATAAAATAAAATATTTTATAAGGACTAATTAAATTGTCTAAAAAATTATCTTGGGTTCAAAAGAACATTAATTATAATAGATAATTGACAAAATGAATATTCCCAAATGGTGGGAGAGGACTTTTGATAAAATCTTTTATACCACATAGCACAAGATGATAGGACTAAAATCATTGATTATTTACTTGGATAGAGATTGTGAAGATCAAGAAAATGATAGTTTCATTTTCCTTTTCCATACCAAATGGAACCTTCCCATAAGCCATACACTAGTAGGGTAATGTAAGGATTGACTATATGCTAAAACCACTTAAAAATAAGGAATGGTAACCATCCAGACCATGAACCTTTTTTTAATGTATTATATTAATGGATGAGAAAATTTCATATTCATAAATTTCTAACTCAATCTCCAAATTCATTACCTTGATAACTTTTGGCTCAACACTACTCAAGAGGCCCCGGTGGGATCCACTCTATGAACTAAAAAGATCTATATAAAATCACTCGATATGATCCTGAATCTAAACCCCATATGATTTTAGGATCACTTCCCCTACCTAAAATTCTAAAATGAAGTAATTTCTTATTATGGCTAAGGCCTTTTGATGAATGTATTCGGTATTCTAGTCGCCCTGTTTGATACAATCCTCCATTGATCAGATAAAGAGGTCGATTTATTAGTCTCTAAAGAACTCATCCAGATCCTTTTCAAGATATACAACCTCATACTGGGAAATATCATAAGTGGTTTCCTTATAAAATATTCTGAGTTCTCTCCCAAGCATGATAATTCTCTGATCAATGTTCTTACAGTACTATTGATTCCAACATTACAGCTATATAGCCACCAATTTAGTCTTATCAATGATATATTCTTGAGAAGATGGCTATATAGATTTTAACACTTCCTTATTGTTATTATTATAATTCCACATGCATTCATATCTGAATCCCCATAGTGGACTTTCACACTGGGAAACCACTTGTGACTAGATAAAAATTGGGCCATGATCATATGAAATTGGAGGGTAGTTGGCAACCTCTTACCAATGAAACATATATTCTTAGTATATTGATACAATAAACCTATTGAGTTGTTCATCTAACCTATAGGTTATGAATCCATCAAAAAAGTAAATAAACTCCCCAAGAATCCCATATCTGTGAGACCTGAGTGAAACACGTAGTCATAGAATTGATGCATAGAAGAAAAAATATGCCTGACCCTAAATTTATTATCATGGTGGTGGGGATATCATTGAAATACCCTTCAAAAATAATAGAGCTTGAATTTTATTTTTGGTAGATTTAATCAACTCCGAGGATCTCTACTTGTCACCTACACCCAGCTAGCTATAAAGACCCATGAAGCGCCATTCATGTTCATAAGGTTTAAGAATAAAAATGGTGATGTGGTTTTGGGAGAAGAAGACCACTGAAGCATCAAATTACTCTCTCCACATGATTCAAAGGACACCTTCAAGTGATGACAGTCCAACAAATAAATATTTCAAAAATACATATTTCATTGTTATCCATGTCATTTCCTTTCATTCTAATATGGTCTTGGATATAAAGACCAGATCAGCTCCATACCTGGAACTCCATTAATGGAGAATAAAAACTGATCATGAGTTTTCAAGAACATTACTATCCTAGAATTAGAGTTTCATGGTTCTCGGTGGGGATAGTTTCAACCAGCCTTTTCCTCTATCAGGTAGTTCAATATATTACACTCTATTAATTTTCAGTGTTTTTAAGAACTCGGTGGATCCTCATCCATAGAACCTCCACAAATTATTTTATTTACAAAAAAAATTATTTGATATTCTCTATATTATTTCTATTTCAATTAGTTCACATCATTGTTTCCAGAAATCTATGTTAAACTAAGATCACTCCAAAAGGATATTCATACGGGACTAGACTAACCAACCTCGATGATGGAAATCTTGGATGTTCCTACCCACCAAGAAAAGTGGAATCTAGGCCTCCCACCTCAGGTGAAACCATAACCTAGGATAGGGAAACCTTCATTTCCTCTGGTGTTTCTGGAAAATGCTAAAATTCATAGTCGTTTGGGGTAGGTCCAATTTTCTGGTGTAGAAATTCATTATGAAATTTTTTTATGGGGGATAAATAATCATCCAAAATGTTGTTCCTATCCCCGACGTAATGTATATATTCATCCTATGATCATTCATCCAACATTCTACAAAAAATATACCCTCTAACAATGGGGACTTAATGTAACATGTTCATTTGAAATGTTTAAAACGAACTCCCACGTTCATTTGATAAAATTAAAATCTGCTCGTAAAATTTGGTATGATTTTTTCTATCCATGTTTTTTTAGCCTTTGATGTTGGTGGACAACCCAAAGTGTTTTTTGATGTCATGATCTATATTATTGGGAAATTTTCCACTCTAGATCAATTTTTTTGATCCAAAATTCTTTATTGCATGTCCAATGAGTCCGAAAAAGAATTTAATAGAGGGGATTTTTCAAATTCAAAATAAAAAAAAATCTTGGAGTCTGGAAGTTTCAAGATTGAACCCCTTGTAATGGGTTTTGTGATGTCCACCATAGCCTTTATTTGCACCATAAGACCCCACTAAATATGATCTGAAATATCTCATTATAAAAAATAAATAATCTTATTACATTTCCCACACATAACTTGATCAATCCTAACCATAAAAACGATACATTTCACCTGGATCCAAAAAGGGGAATGGGGGAATTCTATCTCATCATGTTAAACCCATTCGCCAAGTACTTGATCATAGTAATATGATTATCAAAATACAAGGTACATACATTATAAAGGTGTATCTTAATATATTCCCTTAAAATTCAATAAAAATAATCCTCTATTCAATTTCCTTCATATAATCTCCCTCTTATATCCTTTGCATCAACTTCAACATATTACTCAAGGAATTCATGTTATAGGGACTGCTAGATGTGAATCTCTCTACCTAGAGGATGGAGAGGAATTTACAAAGCTCTATATCCTTAGTAACACTAAGTTCATTCATCGATTTCTCAAAATACACATTGAAATATTATTTATAATCTCTCAGTTCATGCATTATCATTTATACGATTAAATATATTGAATTAAATAGTTCAAAATAAGCTATCATTAAATGTTTTGTTTATAATAAATACAATTAAAACAGTTTACAACCATTGTTAGGGTACTTATTTATTAACTCTAAGTATGATATGATAAAACAATGTTAATAATTCATTATGATTGATGAAAATGGTAATTAAATTATTTTAATCATTTAATTTAGTTAAAAATAATAGTAACAATTTAAGAACATTGTTTAGATTACATTATATTCGTAATTTTTTATAATTAATTTAATTATTAAAATATTATTTCTATTTAAATAAATATTAATTATATAACTAAGGTTCATGATTATATAAAATTTTGTGCACAAAAAATACTATTATTTAACCATATTTAGTTAATCCTTTCATATATATATTTATTTTTCTTTTGTTGTGAGTGAATTACATATTAGATTTATAAATTAATTCTAAATTCAATTAAAATTTAAATAATTATTACTAATCCATTATTTATAGTAATATTAATTAATTATATATTTACATATTAATTTAAAATTTTTAAATTTGTAAATAAATTTTTAAATAAATTAAATAAGTATTTCTATCTATAATAAGACTGAGTTAATAAAAGGTGTTTGAAAATGAAAAAAAAGTATTTAAAAAAGTTAATAATTTTAAAAATATTAAATAAATGTATTATATTGTATAAAATTATTTTTTATGGGATAATTTATTATTAATGAAATCAAAACTATTAATTGAATGTACTATTTTTTAATAATGAAAGGATTTGACTACATACTTCCCAATGACGAGAGATAATATCTTTTTAATGTATTGTGTATATATATTTTAGGTATATGAAATAATTTTCAATAAATAATTTAATTTAATTTAATATATAGAATCTTAATGATGTGAAATATTTTAAAAATAATATTTGGAAAAAAATAGATACAATGAAATTTATATTTTCTTATATATTAAATTAAAAAAAATATGAATGAAATATATCAAAAAATAAAAAAAATTGAATATGGAAGTCCAATTAATATATATCTATATATGTGTTTATGCATTAATATATATCTTTATGCTTGTTTCATGGGAATTGGTAGATGTCTAGGGACTAGGGATACCTGGGAAGAAGATATAATTTGTTGGTTGGCCTCCAATGATATTGATAAGTACTCTTTAGCACATAAGTGATTTACGATCGGTTGGTTATTGTGTAACTAAGGGATAAAGAAATTGTTTAATCTCTTATGAGGCCAAATGTAGGTCTTGGGGTATTAGATGAGATGCAGTTACCCTACTATTGGGTTTTTAGGGATAATTGGACAGATGAGAGAAGATTTAACATTGTGATGATGGTTAAAAACCCATTTGTCTCATGCCAAGTGCCTGACACACTCATGAGGGTGGTATGAGGCTTAGTTAGTACTATGAATGGGAAGAGTTCTTTGGGACTAGACATGGTGTGATAGAGAGTGGTTTCCCCTGAGAGACAGACATAGAGATCTCTCTTAGAATATGTGAGCGGAGACCCAGGTGTAGGATGTGGGATTTGTTGGGACATAGAATCACGATTCCAGTCTTCTTAAAGTGTACGACATGGGATAGTCTTGGGTAGCAATACTAATTGTGATGAGAGATCATGATGGTTAGGAATAGACATTGAGGTATGGGTTGAGACAAGAATATGGGTTGTGGTGTCACTAAAGAGTAAGGGGAATGGGTTGGAATTAATAAGAAGAGTTGGCGATGGGTCTAGAGGACCCAATAGATTCCCTAATAGGTGAGGTGTGACGTGTTCAAATGGGGATATATCCTTAAGGACTAGTGTCCTATGATCAAAAGAGGAGTTATGTGACAAGATGAGGCATATTGTACTTGATGTGACCTCCCTATAGACTGTGTGGATATATTGATGTTGTTATTACCTCTTTAGACTCTGTAGGGATGGGTTGTTTTTCTTGTAACATCCATATAGTCTGCAAGGATTTGTTTGTATTCTTGTAACCTCCCTAGAGTTTTTTGTCGATGGTTCAGTATGCTTGTGACCTCCCTTGAGCATGCAGGGATTTTTCAATGTGGATGGTGTACCCTTCCTAGGAGTCTTGATTAATGATTGTGATATCCCATTTTGGGATAGGTCATGGGATAATGTGAGAGAAGACCAATGGACAGTACCGTGAGTGATCGAGTATTAGGTCATGATGTAGATTTATGACTACACCCAGTTGTTGGGGGTAATAGGTTGAGTTATGGATGCCACATAACCTTAAATCTTCATTTTTGGAATGGTTGTCATTATGATATCCTGAGATGATGTGATGTGGTGGATTCTAGTATAGCACTAATGTAGGTATGATCAGGTGGCATGGTGTCCTAGTAAGCACACATTGATCGGACACATAGGGAGTCGTGGTGGCCTTATAAAGTTTATGTCCCTATTTATGTGATTAGGAATTCTTTTAGTTTAATTCTATTGAATTTAGGTGATTGGGTACTTCATCAGGTAGCTAATTAATCCATTGATTCCTAAATTTGGTCTAAACATGAAACTCTGTATATTAAAAAACCTTATTTTTCCATCTACACAAGAAGATTCAATTGTATAACATTCATATGAATCCCAAAAATAAATCATGGACTCATATAGATGATTTTAATAAAATCATTCTAAATTTATCTAATATAGTGTTTATGTTGGATAAAGTGCATTTGAAAATCATAATACTGACCAAATTATATGATTAAAATGTGTCATTTAAATATTCAACGATGTATGTTTAGGGTTCATTAAACCTATAATAAGTTAAATCTACCATGTTTTCTAAAGATATACAAAATAGAAACCTACTTCTGTAAATATAAAAATTAAGGGGCTTAATTTCTATGGTAAACTAGGGAAGAGAGGGAATGAGAGAGGTAATAGAAATTTTAGGAGCTAATCTGGGTCTAAGTGTAAATAAATAAAATAATTCCATCGTAAAAAATATGGTCAGTATTGAAGGAATTGTCCCAAAGGAACAATTCTACGAACAAAAAAAATAATAATGACCATTGGTTGTTAGTTGAGAAATATTTTGAGACTGTTGACTTTTTAAAATTTCTGGCCTATTTTTTTGAGTGCTGAATAAGTCATGGATTTAGAATTTTCTTTTCATATTTGTGACAAATGTGATTACTTCACTGATATGAGGGAGAATGGGAGTGGAAAGGTATACCTAGGAAATTACAAGATCTATCAAATCATGGTTAGAAAAATAATCCCTCTATAATTTCATGAAAGGTAAGTGAAATCATTAGAGGATGTTCAGTGGGTGCTTAATTTGAAGATGAATCTTATTTCCATTGTTGTATTAGAAAGAAAAGTTATTATTTTAGGTCTAATTCAGGGAGTCATAATATCACTAAGGGTTCACCCACTGTTATGAGAGGAACCCTCACTAATGGTATATATGTATTAAATGGTAGGAATCAAGTGACACAATTACATACAACTCTTTCTCCCATACTAGATACACAATTTTATTATATAGGTGATTAGGAAATAATAGTTCAAAAGCGATGAATGACTAAGAAAGAGGGTAATTTTAAATGTTGTAACCTTGGACAGCATTCCTTTTGGTGAAAACTGTGATCTTGTTGAATCCAAAAAAATTTGATTTAAGAGGTCTACATGTAAATCTAATTCCACTTTGGAATATGAACATTCTAATTTTTTTTCCACTAGAACTACTTTCCATAGTGGGGTCCACTTCTATGTTCACTTTAAATATGAATAATTTCATAATGTGTGGATTTATATAATCATGAACAAATCTAAAACCATTGAGACTCTCAATATTATGATGTTTAGTGTTGAAAGTAAAACAAAAAACAAACATAAAATCATTAGAACTGATAATTGTAAAGAATATTTATCTTATGCCATCATAGACTATTTTAGTTTAGAAACTATTATTATACATAGAACTATTATGGATACCCCTTATAGAATGTCTTATAATAGAGTATTAATAAGACTATTTATAATGTGTGAGATGCATGTTCTTATATTCTAGCATTTTTAGGTTTTGGGAAGAAATTTCTATTATAGTTGCCTAACTGATCAATAGATTACAATATAGTTCCATTATTTTTATAACTGATGATGTTATGTGGATTGGTTTACCCCTATTTTAGGACATCTTAGATTTTTGTTTTGTTTTTCTACCTATTATCATAGCTATAATGAAAAACAAGATCCTAGGAATGTAATGTGTGACCTTGTAGAATACCCACTTTGTGTCAAAGGGTAAAGTATTTGGAAAGATAATCAGTGATTTTAGAAATTTATAATTTATCATTATGTGGTTTTCAATGAGGTTTCTTCTTCTAAGTATAACACTTCTCATCTTTCCCAGTCTAATACAACTAAACCTTTAGGTGTTGAGGTTATATTAAAGCATAAAATATAACTTGAACTCGAGGTAATATCTACTAAACCACCCAACTATCTCAAAATAAATAATTGCGTGTTATTTAATTTGAACATAAGTTTGAGGTTGAGATAGATTGTGACATGATATACTACTAGTTGACTCGTAAAAAGACCAGAATAATCATTAGGCCTCCAACCTTGTCTACCAAGGCTAATGTTTCTACGATTTAATTTAATATTGGTTTTTACTAGGTATTGATGAAATATAATGTGTAAATAAACCTTAATTCTTAGTAATATATGTACTGTCTTTGTGTCATGAGAGATGAAATGGGTTGTCTTCTTACAAATTAAACTTGAATAATCATTGAAAATCCTAAAAAGTGGAAAAGTTTATATTTTGTTTCAATTTTTAAGTATAAATAAGAAAGATCTAGTGAAAGGAAAATTAAGTATAAATCTATAATTTTGTCACATGGATTCCTATAATACTATAGAATTTATTAAAATTATATTTTTTCACCTATTTTTAAGACATCTTCCATTAGATTATTGTTAGCCATTTCTTCCCAAAATGATTTTCATGTTGGATAATTGGATGATAAAAATTCATTCTTGCATGGTATGTAAGACAAACAAATTTATATGACACCGCCTAATTGGTTTTCAAAATATTTTAAAATCAATCATGTATAACTTTTATTAAAATACATATATTTTCTTAAGAAATCATCTAGGCAATGGTATAAAGAATTTAATGCTTTTCTACTTAAAAATTACTTTTCTAGAAGTACATATGATGCCAATATTTAAAACTTTTAAATATTGTTTATGTTTATTTAATCATATAAGGATATTAAATGCTTATAATTTTCAATGACAATCAGTTAATAAATCATATGAAATAATATTACATAATTTTTTTGAAATGAAATATTTAGAGGAAACAAATAAAATACTTGGTAGGAAAAACACTATAGATAGAAATGTTATGTTATTGTACATTTCCCATTATTCTTAGGTTAATAGGGTGTTAAAAGGTATTTTATTGAAAATGTGAAGCTTGTCAATGTGACTTTAGGTCATCACTTTGTGTTTACCTAGTCCCAATCCTCTAATAGTTATTTGGATTGTTATTTTATGACTAAAATCATTTTTGTAAACACAGTGGGTGACCTTTTTTATTCTATGAAATTCCCTAATCTTGATATATCCATTAGTTATTATACCTTACGCATGTTTATGGGATGCCCTGTAATGAGTCGTTTCTATGAATTAAAATAGATACTCATTTATGTGTCCATGTTTTCTAATTTGTGCATTTGTTTTGGTAAAAAGGATTCTTATATTGAAGATATCATCAGCTTTATTGATTTTGGTTATGATAAAAATATATATAATAATAAATATATAACTTTTTAGGTATTCTTTTCCATTATATGTCATAATTCATGGAAATGTAATATTAATTTCATTGTTTTAATTTCCAAAACCAAGGTCAAATACGTAGTATTAACTGTAGAAATCAAGGATTCAATTTGGTTTAAAGGATTTGTTAATGAAATATCATTATCATTTGGTAATATAGAAGTATTTTTTTGATAGTCAGTTTTTATTCCATATTTCTAAAAATTATGATTTCCATTGAAGATCATTGCACATATACAACAGATTTTATTTTTTAGGGTTTTCATTGAAACTATGATACTATGTTTCACTAAGATACTTACTTCTGAGAGTCCAATCATCTATTTGATTAATGATATTCAATTTTTAATGTTTATACAATATTTATAGCTTAAAAATGTATTCCAATTTCAAAGACCTATGTGTTTAGAACAACATATTATTTAAAATATTTTTATTAAAAATGTGGAGGATTGGTAAATTTGACATTAGTGTATTTATTTGTTTATTAATAAATTAAAATTTTTACAATTATGGGTCTAAATTCATATTTAGATTGCATAATTTTCATTTAGTTGTTCCCTTGTGAAAGTGTTGTATAAATTTATCAAATTTATTTTTCCTATGAAAAAAATGTTTTCTACATATCTTATCTTCCATTTTTTTCAAGAGTCATTCTTACCCCAAAGATGGATCCCTCGTAAAGGTATCTTCTGTATTATATACTTTCACATTGCATGAGGGAAATCCATTGGCTCTCCCATTGCGTAAGGGTAAGTCTTTGATGCACAAGGGTAATGAATGCTCATGTAAGGGTACTCCCTTGATTTTGTAAGTGTACACCTGACACTCTAAAGGGTATTCCTTGGATTTTGTAAGGTTACACATCACACTCTTAATGGTACTCCCTAACATGCAAATGGGAACTCCCTAGTTTGTGTAAGGGTTCTACCATGGCTTGTATATGGCTAACCTAGAATGAAAAAGGGTACTTCCTTGGCTCACATAAGGTTATCCTAGCTCATGTAAGGGTAATATATGAATCAATTAAGGGTATCCTAGCTCATAAAAGGGTGACCTTGGAACATGCAATGGAAGTTGATATGTTTTACATTTTTTTGGTAAATCACCTACCACCAAATGTCCTCCCCATCAAACAGTCTCTTGCATATGAGTCGTCTACATGGCCTGCATCCTGCATTCACTGTTTTCTCATAATCATTTCTACCAACATAATGATTTAACATCAGGCTGCACCTCGATCATTTGGTTTTTTTTCACTATTTCAATAGAGGATAGTTCTAGGTAATTTTTTATTTCCATTTGAAATAGAATGAGATTATCCTAAAGTAGATCATGACCATGATTCACATAGTTAACTAAGGATGATTTTCTGGATCATCGCCAACTTGGTCTTCGGATTTGGTGAAGAGTGATGCAGATTCTTTACCATAATCATGATATTTTCTCATGTAAAGGAATACATCTGTATCACGAACACCATTTTACCTTCTTCCAGGTTTTGGTATTACAACATAGAATTCTATGAATTTTAAACCACTTTCCTATTTTCATTTATTTTCATGTGTTTCATGTCGTTTCCTTCTATTCATGTTCATAGTATTAGTTCATATATGAAGTCATATTGCAAGGTCCATATGTTAGATTTCATCACTTCTATAAAGTATAGCAATACTTATTCCTCAAATAGTTTCTTTGGTACTTTACTTCATTCATGTCTTATAATATGGTGATTTTTATTCTTTAGTAATAATGATATTGTGGGGATTTCTTGAAATGAAAATAGGTCCATAGTGGACTAAAGTATGTTATATATATATGTTCATTATTTTTTCTTACACCATACTCTTCTTTAATCCTTCTTATTAATTTCTATTTTTATAAAAATCCTGAAATATTTGTGAACCAATTACCTATATTAGTGGATTCATTGTTTTTTCATAATTAATACTACATCAATAGTCCCCTGAAGTCATTTATAGTTACAAACTAATGGGATGGTGGATCAAATTTTCACATGTTTTTGTTCAGATAGAAAGTGAAAATTCCACTCATCCTTTCACTTTCATACGTTTTTTATCCAATTTTCATTTTATTGTTTCTATCTCTTATCCTTTGCGAATCACCTAATAATCTATAAATGTTTTTTAATGTAGTTAATATAAATGAAATTATATTCTTACCATGAATCATTTATATGTTAACTTATATATTATTTTGATAGTTGTGATTCACAACTTTGGGAATACATATCAATCCATATATTATCTACAACAACATTTTTCGTTAACATGAAATGATATATAAGACATAGTGACTATAATTAATGAAGTTAAGGTAATGTTGTAGATCTAGGAAGATCACCAAAATCAGTTTGACCATTCTAAAAATAATTAATTGTTGTTATGTATGAATCAATGAAAAAATAATTATAGTCTAGTAAAACCCACCCACTAGGTGTTTATATATCTTAAAGATCCCCAAGTTCCATCTTGACAAAGAAGAATGATAATATTGTAATAACATTTGAATAAAATTTGATCCATTTGAAATGATAAATTGGTTTTATAGAACAATAATCTATTTCAGAAATAATATATTGACTATGTGGAAAAACAATTTTGTAACATATCTATAATTGTATTCAATCTAACCTGGTTTATTCAATTCTAGCATTGAAGTAGGTATAATTTAGTTTCATGTTGTCTTGGATAGCCCACATTGACTAGACATGCAAGGAGACATAGAGGCCTAACAATGTAAATGTCCCTATCAATGTGCATAGACTAACTGAAAATTTATTTTCTATTATTAAAACACTTTTAAGGAGGAAGTGGGAGACCACCATTACAACCAAACCAAAAAAATAAAAACACCCCAAGCATAACCAGGCTCTGTCTCACCCCAGCAAATGAACCGTATCAATAAACCATCCCCAATACCTGACCAGTTGACAAGCAGTCCCGTGGGAAATGCACGGACACAAAACCGATGGAATTAGCCATACTCTCTCAAATTTCCATTCAAATGGAAAGAAAAAGTGGTGGCCACATGCTCTGAACCCCATCTGACACAGAACCAAGTATTGTTGGCAACCCAAACAACACCTCAAGATACACAAATATTAAACCAAAAGAAAACCTAAAACGAACTCGAATGATACCAACCCAAGACCAAAACCCTCAATGATAGAAAGGGGTATTAAAAAGTAAACTGATATTACCTATATCTGTCTCCCTGAACAACTTCCATGATATAGAAGTTATTTTTCTTGGAGGCACAGTCACCATATTCTCAATATCTGAGGCCAGCCGATCCCAAGACTGTAAGTACTTCTCAATGCTAATCACCCCTCTGTTGAATCCCCCGACAAGAATAATATCTTTCTTGTCAACTAAGGCATATTAATCCTCATTAAGAATGTTCTTAAAGTTCTCCCCTTCATTATAGTTTCCACCTCTTCCGGCGCATTAAGAACTAAGATCTGCTCAACCGCTTCCTCCTCAGAGCATAATAAAAGCTCTGAGCATTGATCTCCCTGAACCTCTTACCTTTGAGTATCCACATCTTGACGGAATTCCTTTTTGGAGTTTGCCTTTATAGTCGATCGGGTCTCCAAAGGTGGAGGTAGGAAGAGTAATCCTTCTTACCCTTCCTCCTACTATTACCCCTACTAATTCTCGGACTTGCAGATTCACCAACCGAGAGGCTATGAATATCCTCTCTGTATTATTCCACGCACACCGCAACGGCCTCCGAGGAGAGAGCATGAGCATAGCTCATTCCTACCTCAACCAGCCCCTCGAACCTATTTCTTAAATGTATAAGATATCGGTTTCTTGCATCGAATACCCATGGAATCCTAGATTCACTTGGTAGGGTTGTCTCCATACCAAGGCCCTGCCTTCCTCCCCATGGATTGTCTCTGTCGGAGGCAATCTCCTCTCTGAATTTTATTCGCACCAGAGCTAATTCATTCCTGGTTTCCTTGTGGCCAACATAGACATTGTCCTTCTTGGTCCCACCTTCCTCCCTCACTCCATCGGTTCAAGCAGGTGGCCGATCCAAATCCTCCCTCAACCTGAGAAACATACTTTCAACCGATGGGTTGGCTTGAGAGGCCCCCAAAAAATGAACACCAGTTTCCAGACCTGTTTCCACCTCAATTGGAACAACACATACCCCTGATGTCCTGGCTGATTCCCTATCCTCCTGAATTAGACTTCCATCAAGTTTTCCCCTGCCCAAATTGTTGTTCAAACCTGGAGGCTCCTGCACCATCCTCTCTGCCTCCTCAAGGGACTCCGCCTCTCTACCACAACCTTATCTCTTCCTCTAGGCCTTCAACTCCATTCGGAAGTAGGCTTTCGCATGCCCCAGTCACCTGCATACAGCACAGAAGTCCATCCAACTTTTATATACCACTCCTTGTTTGAAACAGTTTTTTTCTCCCACCGTAATCCACACATAATCAAACGGGACTCTTGAAACATCCATTTCAACACATATACGCAGATTAACGGGATGACAAAGGGTCTTAGTGAGTCTATCAAAACACATATACCCACCAATGAGGTTCCCAAGAATATAAAGAACCGTAGGATTTTGGAACGTAAGAGGAATATTTGGAAAACTAACCCATGTCGCCATTGAAGGAAGATCGTGCTTCATGTGAAAATCGAAAGACCAGTGACACAGAAAGAGTGTGATTTCATTGAAGCTGGGAGGTGCGCTTGACCCGGCCTAGTTGAGGTTGGCTTCTGATGCAAAATGAACCATAATTTGACGACTATCTAGAAGGTACACAGTTTCCCTATCTTGCAAACCCACGCACCGAAGACATTCTTATCAGAGGAATCAATTGAAGGTCGTTGCTGGTAAAATCTTGCCACAAAGGTATGCTTCAGTAGGTCCAAGGATTCCGAGAACTCCGCGGTAGAAAATGACAGGTTAGGGAAGCCATCGAGAAACTCCAAGACCTTCAGACCAATCAATATTTGAGGAAAAGGGGGAAAGGTTAGGTTTAGAAAAAGGTATGAAGGATATTTTATATGTGAATGATGAGGGTCCCTCCCCCGGCGGTGGGGGAGGGACTGACACAGTAGCCGCCATCGGCACGGTAGAGGAGCCCATTAGGGTTTTGGGAAGATCCCTTGTAGTTTTGTTCACATGTATTTAGGTGATAAGGTGCTTCATGAGGTAGTCTATGAATCCACTACAAGACAAATATTTTATGAAAATGAATATATATATATGAAAAACCCTTGTTTTCTATTTACACAAGAAGATTAAATTTCATAACTTTCATATGCATCCTTGAACCGCATTCTGGACTCATATTGATGATTTTAGAAAAATAATTCTATATTTATATAATATAGAATTCAAGATTGATGAAGGGGATTTCAGTATCATACTTAAGACATATTGGATGATCCATATCATTCATTTAAAGATTCAATGATGTATGGATTTTGTTCCTTCAAAGTATAAGATGTCAAATATACCTTATTTTCTAAATAGATTAAAGAAAATAATCATAGTTCTATTAATTAAGAATATAAGAGGATTAATATCATGGGTATTCTTGAGAAAAGAAGGAAGAATATAGGTAAGAGATGTCCTTTAAGATGATCAGGTTCTGTGGGTAAATAAAAATACAATTATTCTAGTGAGAACATCTTGTTCAAATTAGAAGTAATTATCCCCAAGGAACAATTCTAAGAACCACACCAATAATAGTTACCATTGGTTTTATTTTTGAGAAATATTTTGATAATTTTGATGTTATAAATGTATTTTATAATTCTATGTGTGGTGAATGGGTGCTGGATTTAGGATTTTATTTTCATATATCTCACAAATGTGATTACTTCACTTATCTAAGAGATATTGAGAATGAAAAGCATTATCTATGAATTCACAAGAGCTATCCCATCATTGGTAAAAAAATAGCCTCTCTAGAATTTCATGAAAGGTCATTTAAATACTTGGTGGTGGTTAGGTGGGTGACTGATTTGAAGAAGAATCCTATTTCCCAATGTGTCTTAAAATAGATTAGTTATTTATTTTTGTCTTATTTAGCGAGTCATAATATGTCTAAAGGGTCACTCACTCTTACGAGAGGAATCCTCACCAATGGTATCGATGTCTTATATAGTAGTACTCACATGAAACAATTAAATAAAACTCATTCCCCCATGAAAGATAACATAATTTTGTGGAATGGGTGATTAAGACATATTATTTCAAAATGGATTAATGAACTTAGAAAGAAAGGGATTTAAAATGATGTATCCTGGTAAAATCTTCACTTTTTGAAGACTAGGTTCACTTTAAGTCCAAATAAGTTATATTTAAGAGGTATATATATAATCATACTTCCCCTTTAGAATATGAAAAATTTAATTTTTGGGTTCCCTCTAGAACTACATTCCATAGTTTTGGCCACTACTTAGTTTCATTTATAGATGCATATTTTCATAAATTGTGGATTTACATACTCAAGAACAAATTTGAAACCTTAGACACTTTAAAAGTATGGAATTGTTGTGTGGAAAGTGGAACTAGAGGCAAACATAAAACCTTTAAAACTAATAATGGTCTCGAATATTTTTTTAATGACTACATAGTCTACTATAGTTCTGATGGTATTCTTAGACAAGTAACTTTTATAGATACCCCCAAAATAGTATTACCTAAAAGAGAGGATCCATAGGATAGATTTAGAAAAAGTGGGAATCATTATTTCATTTTCTAGTCTTTATATGTCCTTATAGGAATAATTTGATACTGATACTCTCAATATGATAAAGATATTTACCTCATGTTCCATTATATTCAAACCCCCATAATGTAATGTGGAATGATTCACCCCTAACATAGGTTATCATATATTTTTTTATTGTAATACCTATGCTTATAGTTGGAATGATAAACGAGACCGCAGGACTATGAAGTGCGTCCTTGTGGGATTACAACATTGTGTGAGAGGTTAAATTCCTTAGGAAGATAATCATGGTTTTTAGAAATGTATAATATGATGTGATGTTGTTTTCCATGAGGATTATTATTATAAATATAAGGCTTCTGATCCTATCTAGTATGATCCTTATAAACCTGTAGGTGTTGAGGTTGTATTAGAGGATAACATGTAATATGAACCAAAGGTTATCTCCACTAAACGACCCCAACTATATCACATTGAAGAAGAAACTATTATGTAATTCAAACCTGATTATGGGGTTAAGAGAGATGGTGACTTGAGAGACAACCAATTGACTCGTAATATAACCATAAGAATCATTATGCCCCTAATTGGGTCTACCAAGGATAATGTCTTTCCCTTTGACTTTGATACAGTTTTTTACTAGGGAGTAGAGCACCATACTGTTTCAAACAAGATTCTAGGTCTGATGAATCGTGGTAGTGGATTTCTATCATGATAGATGAGATGGATTCTCTTCATAAAAATCAAACTTGGATAATCATTAACAAACCGAAAAATTAGAAACTTATAGATTTCAGTTCAATTTTTATGAAGAAGTAAAAAAATTCCATTGAAAATCATACTAAGTATAAATCTTTTACATTTTTCACATGGATTCCTATAACATAAAGTAATTGATTCCAGTGAGATTTTTCACCTATTGTTAAGAACTAATCCAATAGATTGTTGTTATTTTTTTTTCTTCCTAGAATGATGTTCATGATGAATAATTAGATTTTTAGACTTTCTTTTCATGACTAGTATGTAAGATGAATAGATTTATATGATACCACCAGATGTATTTTCAAAATATTTTAAATGTAATCATGTAGAAATTTCTGTAAAATCCACATATGACCCTTTGAAATCATCTAGATAGTGTTACAATGTATTTGATTCTTTTGGGCTTAAAATTACATTGATGGACATAAATATGATGTGTATGTTTATTTTAAATCATTCATGATTTTTTATATTTATTTAATCCAGTATGTCGAGAATGTGATTATAATTTATAGACACCACATGTTAATAAATCAAATGAATAACCAACTATATAATGATTTTGAAATGAATGTTTTTTAGGAAGAAAATGAAATCCTTGGTATGAAAATCACTAAGGGTAAAAATGTTAAGGTATTGTACATTTCCCAATATTTTTATGAAAATATGTTGTTAAAAGAGTATATTAAAGAGTATTTTAAACTTTTTATTTTTCCTTTAGGTTATAAATTCATGATTCCCTTATCCCAATCACATACTAGTGATTCTGATAATTATTGTATGAGTAAAATACCTTGTGTAAACCTAGTAGGTGGAATTATTTATTCCATTATATGATCATATAAATATATATACTATGGTGATTTTTCCTCAAGGAATTTTATGGGAAGTCATTTAAATAATCAATTTTATGAATTAAAATAGTTACACATTTATGTGTCCATGTCTACTGAATTGTGAATTTATTTTGGTAATAATGATTCCTATAGTCTAGATTTCACCCGCTTTATTGATTCTAGTTATACTAAAAATATATTTACTAATAAATATATCACTATTTATCTATTAATTTATTATTTTTCGCCTATTTCATGGAAATTTGAAATGAAATCCATTTTTTCCCTTTACATAACCAAGGTAATATACATAGCATTAATTGGTTCAATCAAAGAATAAACTTGGTTAAAGGGTTTTTTAATTAATTTTATATATCTTCTAGTAATATAGAAGTCTTTTGTGAAAGTCATTCTATATTATATCTTTTTAAAATCAGTTTTTCCATTGATGATCAAAGAACAATGAAATTTTATTTCATTTTTCTTCAATGAAATTAGGATGGTATGTTTCAATAAGATACGTACTTTGTAGAATCCAGCTAATAGTTTGATTATGGATATTCAATTTTCCATGTTTATTCATTGTTCAAAAAAATAGTTGTAGTCCCATTTCAAAGACATAGGTTGTGGGAACACCATCATGTTTAATTCTTTTATTACAAAGGTGTAGAATTTAGAAATTTGACATGCATGTATTTATTTGTTTGTTATCAAATTTAATTTTCCCAATTCTTGGTGTGAATTATTAATTGTATTTCATAATTTAATTTTACTTTATCAATTGTGAAAATGTTTTTATATGTCTTACATTATTATTTAAACATGAAATAATTTTTTTACACATCTTATTCTTCAATTTTGATATAATAATTTTTAATTACCCTGTGGATGGATCCCACATAAAGGTAACTTACGTAAAGTTTACTTTTCTATATCATGAGGTTAAATCAGTGGCCATTATTTTTCAATGACATAATAAATGGATGAATAAGATAAATTCCTACTCGTGTAAGGGTATTACTACCTTTATTGGGTATGAATACACATGACACTCTTAAGGGTGCACTCTATCTTGTATATTGGAAATCCCAAGCTTGCATAAGGGTACTAACATGGATCACAAAAGGATAACCTGGCACATATAAGGGTACTTCCTTGCACACATAAATGTGTCCTAGCTCATGTAATGGTACTGTCTAGATTGAATAGGTGTAACCTAACTCGTATAAGCGTATCCTTGGGACACGTAATGATAAGTAGATTTATGTTATATTTTGGTGTTGAATCACCTACGAATGCATGGACATCTCGTCAAACAATCTCTTGAAAATCGGTCATCCATGTAGTATTTATTGTATGTACCCAACCCTAGTTACCCAGAGTCGGTGCATTATTACATAACATTGGAATGATCATAAAAGATCAAGTCTCAATAGACTGATTTTTTTTGTAGCCTTGGATGTACTAGATACATTCATAAGGTTTATATTACATCATAAAATGGAAAACTACAACAAAATTGATTCCATAGACAACACTGAGATCCCAAAGACTATCCCTGCAATTCATTCATAATATAATTCTTCGTATCCTGGGAAAAATAAAACCTAGAAATGAGTGAGCTAAGATGCTCAGTTAGGATAAAAATATAGCATAAACTTTCACAAAAAAGCATAAACATTTAAGTCAATATATAAAACTTAAACCAAAGCCTTTCAAACTTGAACATCAGCATAATATGGAAAATATAAAATCATATAATTCCATTTACTTATTCAAATGGATATTCTACTAGTCTAATAATCAAATGAAACATCAATATCCACTTTCATAATGATGGAATGCATAATGCCAGGCTTCATATCCTCGTAGTCAAGGCTTTGTGCCAAGACTACAAATTAGATTTGGTCAAGGCCTTGTGCCAAGAAACTATTTTTTCTCATGTGACCTACTGATGCATCGAGGAGCTATAGAAAGCTCCACCTATAACTTACTAATTCCAATTCATTCCTCATACGAAAGGTTTGAAACATAACATAAACATTCATATTAAAACTAGTATACGAAATGTCAATAATTTATCCACAAATCATGAATGGTATAAAAATAGCACATCTATAGTCAAACACAAATCATTAAATAAAAGATGGATGATTTTATTGTAACATATTAACCTCAATCGAGAATAATGAAGGATATTGGCATAAATGAAAATAGTCAACTAAACTATTTTAGAGAAATATCCCCCTATTTCTTGAAAATATTTAAAAGTCACATTATTTGTCAAGAAGCCATTTAAAACTAGATTTTTGAATCAATGTGTCCCATACCACATTGAAACTTTTAAAAGTAATTTTATTTTTAAAACATTTATTTTTATATAAATAAAACCTTAAAACCATTTTTAAATCATGGACTTTAATGAGAATGTTTTAGAAGATTAAAATTTTAAAACATTTAAAATGGTATTTTAGTTAGAGTTACTATCCAAATGAGAGACACTTGAATACAAATAATTGAGGTAATAAAAACATTATAATACCATGAGAATAAAGGATTTCATTATATACTATGTCAAATGATTGTATACACACCATATAAAAGTGTATTGGAGCATAACAACAATGAAGTCTCTAAGGAATGTAAATTGAGAAGAAATCTCTTATAAATACAGTATCCTTAGGTAAAGGATAAATCAATTACATAATTATGTGTGAAAATATAAATAAACTCAATATTATTGGATATTCAGTGTAAATCAATAAGAGAACATTCACACATATTCTTGTAAAAACAACACCAATGACTTGGATGTTTAACTCAATGAATGGAAATTGTGTTAAGATCAAGTTTATATCAGTGAATTGAAAAATTATCAATGGAATGATAATGTGTATCAAAATTATATTAAAACAAAGGGGAGTGGAAATTACTAAATAATTAATAAATAGTGATTCCCCACATAATCTTGGAGTAAAATAATCAATGAAGTATGTGTACAACCCACTAAGTGGAAATTGAAATTTGAAATTCCCTAACCCATTTGGTAACTTATGAAACATACAACCCATAAAAAAGGATCATACAATTAATATGTAAATACTCATAAATTAATGTATATTACACCAAGAATACTATCATGGATAGTACATACGCCACACAAAAGGAAATAGTGGCCACTACAGCATGAATCTCATGGGAATAAAAAGTGAGAAAAAAACCATGACTTCGTTGTAGTCAATCGAGCCATATGAACAAAAGTTAATAACCAAAAAATTAATAACAAAATACCATGAATATAAATTGAATCATGATAATATATATCAAATGGAATTACACAATACAACACATTCAATAAATAAGTGGCAAACAATGGAAATCTCGCAGAATTAAATGTGAGATAAGAAACCCCATACATTGTAATTTTCCTTGGTCGAGGGTTGGTTAACCTACTATATAATGGTGAAATA
The DNA here is from genome assembly GCA_963277665.1 of Viscum album. Classification (NCBI taxonomy): domain Eukaryota; kingdom Viridiplantae; phylum Streptophyta; class Magnoliopsida; order Santalales; family Viscaceae; genus Viscum; species Viscum album. The sequence continues at coordinate 1,962,072,098 of OY728156.1, read as the reverse complement.
ACTATTATTAAATTATACAAGAATAATATACATTAATATTATATCATATATGATCTTTTAATATTGATTTTTAATAATAGTTTTGTATTATCTTCATTTTGGGTGTTAACTGATTCGTTTTCCTTTATATACTTTGTTTCATAAGTAGTGACTGTTAGAAATAGGATGTATCTTATTCATATTCAGAATTATATTAATTATTTAAACATTATTTACAGTCATATAATGAAAATTAATCTTGAATGGACTACGATGGGGAATGAATCTCATCACGTTCATGGAGACGGTAATCCGTACGTACGCACGAGCGACAATGTCATTCTTTTGATATTAAAATAATGTATAATTTGAGGTTATATCATATATGAAGAATCATTATCATGTTACATTTATTATGTATATAAACTAAACATCTTTATTATACCCATCCAAATAATAATGTATTGAATAACAATTACACCACGACGTGTAGAAGGTAAGTTGTACGTACGCACGTATGGTGACATGTCATTCAATGGATTGATAGACTAATGAATATGGTTGTAACATATTTATAATAACATCATAGTATATAGAAGATAATGGAGTTATTATTTTATAATGGAAACAAAAAAGAAAGAGGAAGTGGATGAACAAAGAAACTTGAAAGAGGTGATGAAATATTTACCTCTTCTTCGGGTTCTTCCTTTTGATTTGATCAAAATGGCTCCATAGGATGGATCTATGACTAAATTATGGCTCTAGGATTAAGGTATGATAGTTTAGAGGGTATTTGGGTAGGTTTTGGTTGAGGAAAATGGATTTTAATGTGTGAATTAGAAAGAAGTGGGATATCCCTTTTTTAAGATGGGTGAGGGGCACCTTAGGAAAAGCTAGAAATATTATTTTATAATAAAATAATTTTTGGTTTCCAAAGGATCCAAAATGAATTATTTAAAGGATATGGTAGTTATGGGTCTAAGTAAATTAACCAACAAGTTTTAGACATGTTTGGGTAACTATATTAACTTTATCTTTTAGATTTTACTCTTAGTTAAATAGAATGACATTTACCTTGTTTCTTTTTATTTTTATATTATATGGTTTATAAACATACTATATACTTTCAAGAGAACCCCAAGTGGTTAATTAATGATAAAAATATCATTATATAAGTCTTTGGGCCAATTTTTATATTTTTATGAATAGAATATCAATTAATAATATAATATTTGTTTTAAAAACTCTTCTATGTCAATTTTGACACTATTTGGTTTTTTTTTTCAAAATTCCTAACAGCATTATTATATAGAAAAACAATTCATAAAACCAACCCTAATATATCATATTAACATAGAAAATTATTGTAATTCATAAAAAATCTCATATTACTTTTATTTGGATATTTATAATCTCAATTATTTTAATCTTTAATTAATTAGTTAATTACGACATCATCATTGTGTCATAAATTGCATAAATTATTTAATGTCTAAAAAATATAAATAAAATACCATTGTGTATTAATATATTTATCTTTCTAATTAATATTTATAGTCTAATTTATCTTGTGTGTAACCCTATATTAATTTTTTTTAGTTTTTAGACATTGATTTTAACTCTTTTAACTCTTCTTTGAATTAAAAAATAATAAATGTCCTAATCTAATCCAACTTGACCAAAGAGGTTCATATTTTATTATTAAGGTTTTTTGGTCGAATTACACTTATCCAATAAAATTAAGACATGTTTTAGGGTAATAATAATATCATTTTTACCCTTAATTACCCTATTTACTTTTAATTGTGTTAAATAAAAGTAAAAAGTTACTATTCACCAAAAAGTATTTTCATCTTATTGAACCACATTTTACTTACTGATATCAACCATGTCTCTCATATTTTTCAAATTCAACTCAAATATGCAGTAAAATTAGGTTTTATGTAAATTTTCAAATGCTCCTAGGAGGTGGGTAAAAGACGGTAAAAAGTTCATTAAAATTTTTATATATCTAAAATTATTATAAATTGACTCTAATTAATTATATTGAACATATATAGGTATTATGTACTTATTTTGACCTAAAATAAATTTAAATAAAATAAATAATTAAGTAAATAACAATTTGGTTTTAAACTATAACTCTGTGTTTTTTACTATTCATCAAAAATTGAATGTTTTCAGAAAAATATAGAAAATTAATCCTAAGCTAATTATGATATTATGAATCCAAAAATGAGGTCCATTTTGAATGATAAAATTTATAAAATTTCAAAAACTGGATATTACTATTCATAATGGCTAGTTTGATTGGTCGTGTTGTGTTTGAATCTCAAAGTTGCGTACAATGAAAGCTATTACATTTTTTAAGGGAAAACGTACCTTGGAAGCATGGGGTGTTACATTATTCCCCCCATTGGGAAATTGTGTCCTCATAATTTTTAAAATTGGGCTTGGGAACATAATTGAATGTCCCACATCGGAAAATGAGGCAATAAGGCTATCACTTTAAAAGAAAGAAAGATAAGTACAAAGGTCACCTGAGATAAACCATACTAATATTCCATATAAGAAAAACATGTATATGGAAGATAAAATAAGTGTCATGTTCTGATGGATAGGGATAGAATACATGATATAGAGAAAATTAATAACAAGAAATCCACAAACTTGTGATGGGACAAACAATCATTAGTTTCCCAGTAGGAAAAGTAAACTGACAATAATTTTTTTGTTTTAAGTTACATTTCATAAAGATGAGGAATTTATTTATGAGGTTGACTAAGAACATAATTATATCTAATTATTTTTTAGTATAGTTTCATTATTTAATAAATTTCTACCACTAACTCATTTTCTTCAAACGATGAGTATTGAATATGTCTTTGTCACACCGGAAGAGTTGAATAAACTTCTAGATAATCACATGATCCACAAAGGATAAACTATATATTTACTTTGTCTTTTGAGATTAATAAAAACCAAAATAGATAGTATATGATCATATGATCCCACAAAAGGATATTCCTTTAGAGAAAGAAACACTTATCTTAATTTCTAAAATTAAACCAACTATACACCAAATTTAAATAAATACCATTCAATAAACAATTTTCATTAAAATCATTCAATATAGCCTAAACTAATATTTAAACCCAAAACATAGAATAATTTTGTTATTTAGTCTTCCACGTTAAATTTCATCTCCAAATGGCATCGACTACTCTTAAAGTAACAAACATAAAAGTAATTAACCTAATCAATTATTCTCTATTATAGGTTAATGTAACGCCCCGACCCCAGTTACCCAGAGTCGGTGCATTATTACATAACATTGGCATGATCACAAGAAAGATCAAATCTCGAAAGACCGATTGGTTTAGTAGCCTTGGAAACACTAGATAAATTCATAAGTTTTACATTACATCATAAAATGAAAAACTACTACAACAACATAATGTTTCCACAATCCACACTATTAACCCCTCATAAAATCCCTGCAGGTCATTCATAACTTACTTCTTCACATCCTGGGAAAAATAAAACATAGAAAAGGGGTGAGCTCAAATGCCCAGTAAGGATAAAAATATAGCGGAAACTTTTATAAATAAGAATAAACATTTAAGGATATGTATAACTAAAACAAAAGCCTTTTAAATATTAACTTTCAACATGGTATGGCATAAATAAAATGAAATAATGCCATTTACTTATTCACATGGATATTAATCGAATAATCACATGCAAAAATCAATAACCACTTTCATAATGTTGGAATGCATAATGCCAGACTATCATAACCACATAGCCAAGGCCTCGTGCCAAGACTACAAATAAGATTTTTTCAAGGCCTTGTGCCAAGACACTAGTTTGTCTCATGAGACCTACCGATGCATCGAGGAGCTATAGCGGGCTCCACCCGTCACATATTAAGTCCAATTCATTCCCATATGAAAAGGTTTAAACATAACATAAACATTCATATTAAAACTAGCATATGAAATGTCAATACTTTCACCATAAACTATGAATGGTATAAAAATAGCACATCCACAGTCAAACATATCACAAAACCTTCAATACAATATAGAAGTTTTGTATCATAATAAATCAACTTCAAATAATCTTAAAATCCATCAAAGGATGTTGACATAGATGAAATCAAAATTCTTTTTAAAGAAATATCTCCTTTTCTTTTGAAATAATTTAAGATACATATAAAATAAAACATTTTCTTTGAAAATATTCTTATAAGATTGTAAGGGAAGCTTTGAAGATTTTATAACGGCGGAAAATAGCCGCACCCGCCGTATAAGTTAAAAAAACATTCTTACCTTAATTCTGTCGAAAAGGTTAAAAAGGACCTTGTTTTGAAAACGACCGAAAGATTCCTTTATAAACCACTTATAAAAGTCAAAAAGGGTATAAATGACTTTAACTCATATTCTAGTAAATAGTAAAAATGTTTTGAAATGCATTTTTAAGAAACATGGATGTGGATGATAAAGAGATCCCAGTAGATTATTACGTATAAACAACCTTGGATAATGAAGAGGTTGTAAAGTAAACCCTTACCATGTACTTTTCCTTGGTTGGGGTAGGTTAACCTCCTGTATAATGGTGAAATAATTGTTATTAAATTATACAAGAATCATATACATTAATATGATATCATATATGATCTTTTAACATTGCTTTATTAATAATATCTTAGAATTATCGTCGTTTCGGGAGTTAACTTACTCATTTTCTTTTATATGTTTTGTTACATAAGCCATGGTTGTTGTATATTATTCATATCCAGAATGATATCTAGTCCTTAAACATCATTTTTAAATCATCAAATGATAATTATACTTTAATGGATACGATGGAGAATGAATCTCATCGCGTTCGTGGAGACGGTAGTCCGTACGTACGCACGAGCGACAATATCATTCTTTTGATATTAAAATAATATATAAATGGATGTTATATCATATATAAAGAATCATTAACATGTTATATTTATTATTTACATGAGTTACACATTATTATTATACCCATCCAAATAATATTATATTGAATAACAATTACACCACGACGTGGAGACGGTAGTCCGTACGTACGCACGTATGGTGACATTTTATTCAAAGGGTGGATAGAATACTGAATATTGTTGTACCATATTTATAATAACATCACAGTATATGTGAGATACTGGAGATATTATTTTAGAATGGTAAGAACAAAGGAAGAAGAAGTTGAAGAAGAAATGAACTTGGAGAAGGGTGGTGACATCATTACCTCTTCTTCGGGTTCTTCCTTTTGATTTGATCAAAAGGGATCCTTAGGTTGGCTTTCTGATCAAACTAAGGCCTCTAGGTTGTAGTGAGGGATGTTGGGAGAGTATTTTGGCAGAGTATGGCCGAACCAAAAGGCTTTGAAGGTGTGAAGAAATGAGAAGGAGGAGTGCCCTTTTATAAGAGGGGTGAGGGACACCTTTGGAAAAGCTAGAAATATTAATTTATAATAAATTCATATTCGGTTTCTAATGGCTCCAAAGCTTATTATTAAAAGGTTAAGGTGGGGATAGGTCGAAAACCACTCAACCAATAGAATTTAGACAGGTTTGGGTACTTATATTAACCTTATCTTTAAGTATTAACTCTAAGTTAATTAGTTTCACTTTTACAATGTCTCTTTGTATTTTTATATAATATGGTTAATAAACTTTCTATATACATCCAAGAGACCCCCAAGTGGTACATTAATGATGAACCTATCCTGATATAAGTCTCTTGGCCGAACCTTAGTTTTTTAGGAATTTAATATCAATTAATAATATAATATTTGTTTTAAGAACTCTTTTATGTCAATTTTGACACTATTCAATAGTTGATTTTTGTGAAACTCAAAACAGATTGATTACTTCGAAAAAAGTCAATTAAATAAATCCTAATATATCATATTATCCTAGAAAATTAGTTTAATTCATTAAAAGTTTCATATTATATTTATTTGGGTATTTATAATATCAATTATTTTAATTTTTCACTATTATAGTAATTACTGCATCATCATTGTGTCATAAATAAAATAAATTATTTAATGTCTAAAAATTATAAATAAATTATCATTATGTAGAACATCTTTTTAGCTTTCTAATGAATATTTATAATCTAAAATCCAACATATATAACCCTATGTAACAATTGTGTTTCTAAAAGATATATGCTTGTGTCATTTTTTTTCATTTTAACTTAATTAAAATAAAGTGTCATTATCACTTACAAGTGGATCCATGGGGTCCCAAAATTGACACAAAGATGCCCATGGTCGACCATGTATCAACCAATAGGGTTAAGACACGTTTTATGGTAATTTAGTATTATTATAATATTATTGTTTAACCCTTATTTACCGGATTTACCCTTAACCATGGTAAATAAAATATTTACCGCAGTAATTATTCAAAATGTCTAAAAAGAAAAGTTACCTATTTACACAATTTGAACATACTGATTCCAAATATGGAATCCATTTTCCTAAATTCAAAACACAGAAGTGGCAGAAATTAATTTAAAATTAATTCCCGCTGTCAAAACAAAAAGCGTGTTTTTAAGAGATAATAACTATCAAAAGATTGACACTCGTTTATGTTCGGTTTAATTGTAAAATTATGTCCAATGACCAACATTATATTAAATGGTAAAAATATATTCTAAATATACTTTAAAACCACTCAAATTAATAATTTATCACTATTAATTATTTTTATTAAAAAAATTGTTTTTAATTAAAACTTAGTAATTTTCACTATTCATCAAAATATGAAAGTTATCCGAAATGTACCAAAATTTCACCTTAGGCTAAATTTGATATTACGAATCTAAAAATGAAGTCCATTTTCAAATATAAAATATATATAATTTCAAAAAGTAGGTATTACTATTCATAACGGCTAGTTTGATTAGTTATGGTGTGTTAGAACTCGGTGTTGCGTACAACACACGCTATCACATTATTCAAAGAGAAGCGTACCGTAGAAGCTTGGGGTGTTACATTCTCCCCTCCTTCAAATAATTGCGTCCTCGCAATTTCTAGGGTATTACTGCAAAAAAAGACTCGGGTGGTTCTTCATCATAAGTTCCTCGGGTTCCCACGTTGCCTCTTCCATCTTATGGTTTCTCCACAAAACTTTTACCAGACGCGTCGTCCGGTTTCTCAGCACTTGTTCTCTCGTATCAAGAATCTTAACGGGCTCTTCGCAATTAGACAGATCGGGTTCCAGTTCTAATTCCTCATAGGTGAGTACATGCGTCGGATCAGGCATGTATTTCCTCAATAGAGATACGTGGAACACATCGTGAACTTTGGAGAGACTTGGCGGCATTGCCAATCGGTAAGCTACAACCCCAATTCGTTCTATAATTTCGAAAGGTCCGATGTACCTGGGACTCAATTTACCTTTCTTACCAAAACGTATGACTCCCTTCCATGGAGATACCTTCAGAAAAACATGATCACCGACTTGAAATTCCAAATCCTTCCTTCGATTATCGGCATAGCTCTTCTGCCTACTTTGAGCTGCTTTGATGTGATTTTGGATTACTTTCACCTTTTCCACAGTTTCCTCCACCAGTTCTGGGCCTACAAGTTTTCTTTCACCAACGTCATCCCAACAGGTTGGTGTACGACATCTCTTTCCGTATAATGCTTCATATGGTGCCATCTGAATACTCGAATGGAAGCTATTGTTATAGGAAAATTCTACCAAAGGTAAATATTGATCCCACATACCCTGAAAGTCAAGTGAGCAAGATCTCAACATGTCTTCTAAGGTTTGAATAGTCTGTTCTGATTGTCCGTCTGTCTGAGGGTGGTAAGCAGTGCTCAAATGAAGTTCAGTATCCAGGGATTTCTGAAGAATTTTCCAGAATCTTGAAGTAAAACGGGGATCACGATCAGAAACAATCGATAGGGGTACTCCATGAAGTCTCACAACTTCATTAATATATAGTCTTGCTAGACGTTCCAGGGTTAGATCTTCTCTTATATCAAGAAAATGTGTTGTCTTGGTAAGACGATCAACAATAACCCATATTGCATCGTTCCTTCTAGGAGTCTTTGGTAGCCCCATGACAAAGTCCATCGTAACATTGTCCCATTTCCACTCCGGTATGGGAAGAGGTTGCATGACTCCTCCAGGCTGTTGCCTTCCAGCTTTCACTTGTTGACAAACCATACATCTTGACACAAAATCAGCAATCTCCCTCTTCATGTTGTCCCACCAAAAATGTTCCTTCAAATCTCTATACATTTTGGTGCTCCCAGGGTGTATAGAGAAATTGGAACTATGAGCATCATCCAGCAATTCCCTTTTTAGATCAGGTATATTGGGAACACAAAGTCTCTTCCCGAATTTCAAAATTCCATCTTCATACACAAAGTCTCTCAATCTCCCATCATTCACAGCTTTAATCTTCTTTTGGAATTCTTCATCATCGGTCTGAGAACTCTTAATCCTTTCTAGTAAAGATGGTTTGGCAACCATTTGAAAAAGAATTGATGTTTCACCTTCCCTGGTTATTCCCATGTCCATCTTCACTAGATCCATGAAAATTGGATCCCTTTCAATTCTTATCATGTTAAAAACACCATGGTCTTTTCTGCTCAAAGCATCTGCCACCTTGTTTGCTTTCCCTGGGTGGTAGTGTATCGTACAATCATAATCCTTGAGTAATTCAAGCCATATCCTTTGCCTCATGTTGAGTTCTTTTTGTGAGAAAATATACTTCAAACTCTTGTGATCAGTATAAATCTCACATTTTTCACCATAGAGGTAGTGCCTCCATATCTTCAAAGAAAAGATCACTACTGCTAACTCGAGATCATGAGTAGGATAGTTTTTTTCATGAATTTTCAACTGTCGTGATGCATAGGCAATAACTCTATCATTCTGCATAAGGACACAGCCAAGTCCTTTCTTCGATGCATCACTATAAATAACGAACCCATCATTCCCCCATGGTAGAGTCAATATAGGAGCATTGACTAATCTTCTCTTCAGTTCATCGAAACATTCTTCACACTCTTTTGTCCAAACAAATTTAACCCCTTTACGTGTGAGCTTCGTTAATGGGTTAGCCAATCGGGCAAAATTCTGGACGAAACGTCGATAATAACCTTCCAAACCAATAAAACTACGTACCTCAGTTATACTCGTAGGTGCTGGCCATTCTTGGATTGCCTTGGTCTTAGAAGGATCAACAGAGATTCCATCTTTAGAGAAAATATGGCCAAGAAAAGAAATCTCCTGAAGCCAGAATTCACACTTGCTAAACTTCCCATATAATTCATGACTCCTCAGAGTCTTCAAGATAATGCGCAAGTGATTTTCATGATCTTCGTAGGTTTTGGAGTATACCAAGATATCATCAATAAATACCACCACAAATTCATCGAGATACTCCTTGAAAACTCTATTCATTAGATCCATGAATACAGAGGGAGCATTAGTCAATCCAAACGGCATTACAGTAAACTCGTAATGCCCGTACCTGGTTCGAAATGCTGTTTTCGGAATGTCTTCCTTCTTCACACACAACTGATGGTATCCAGATCGAAGGTCAATCTTTGAAAAGTATTGAGCTCCATGCAGTTGGTCAAATAAATCATCAATACGAGGTAGGGGATACTTGTTCTTTATCGTTATAGCATTGATCTCCCTGTAGTCGATACATAACCTCATAGATCCATCTTTCTTTTTAACAAAAAGAAAAGGGGCTCCCCATGGAGAAACACTAGGGAGAATAAATCCCTTATTACTCAATTCCTCTAGTTGTTTCTTTAGTTCGACTAACTCTACAATGGACATTCTATAAGGGGTCTTCGATATAGGACTTGATCCAGGAATCAAATCAATTGAAAACTCAACTTCTCGTTCTGGAGGATGTCCAGGTAAATCTTCCGGAAATACATCTACAAATTATTTTACAACAGGTACATCCTCTATTTGAACATTCCTTTCCTCACCGACAGTAATTTCATTCTCTTCCTCCCCAATAATTGAATTAAGTTGAGCTACTGGGGGTGGATCTAAATAAGAATTAGGTGGTGACGATTCTGCTCTAAAAATAAGGTGCTCCTTATCATTATCATCATGAATCGTAACCTCTTTCTTCTTACAATAAATCTTCGCATCATAGTCCGAAAGCCAGTCCATACCGAGGATTATATCAAACTCAATCATAGGTATGACGATGAAATCAGCAGATAAAGAAAATTTATGTGCTCTAATGGGGACTGATTCACAAAACTTTGTTGCAACGATACTTCCCTTAGGAGTTTTAACTGACAACTCCCTTATTAAATCAAATTGGAAATATCTAATTTTCTTAGCAAACTGGGAAGATATAAAACAATGCGATGATCCAGAATCAAATAATGCATTTGCTAAACTTGAGGAAACCATTAAATTACCTGCCACCACGTCTTTCGGAGCTTCTACCTCAGCAGTAGTGATAGCATAAGCCTGGCCTTGATCCCTTGGCCTTTTCTGAGGTAAGTTCTCCTGACGCTTAGGACATGCATTTGCATAATTCCCCATCTCCCTGCAATTGTATCACTGAACATTGGTAGCTTCCTTCTTCCCCTTGCAATCATGAGCTTGGTGGCCTTTTTCAACACACTTGTAACAGACTCCCATTCCCTTCAAGCAAGTACCAGGATGTTTCTTCCCGCATTTACCACAAGATGGATATTCAACCTTTCCCTTCTTCCCCTTATTTCCATTCCCAGATTGATCAGCAGGTCTCTTCTTCTCTTTCTTTGCTTTAATGTCATAAGACTTAGAGAATTCCTTCTCTGTCTTGATAGCACATGAGACAATGTCTTCGTACGATGAAAAGGATTGTGAGACTAACGCTCGACGGAGAACTGGTTTTAACCCATCAAAGAAACGATCAATCTTACTTCTTGGGTTACGAATATAATCACCAGCGTACCTCGCTAACCTTGTATAGTTAGCCTCATACTTTGTGACATTCTCATCCTCCTTTTGTCTCAGACTCAGAAATTGCCTTTCCATATCTGCTCGATGGTCGCGAGGGAAGCATTTTTCTAAAAACAGATCTTTGAACTCCCTCCATTCCATATTTGATACTTCATCATCTTCCTTCGTATTTTGAATCAATGACCACCATTGATCAGCATCTCCAGTGAGGCGGTAAACTGCCATGATAACTTTTTCCCTTTCACTGCTCCCCAAAGCCTGAAATATTTTCTCTAGGGAAAATATCCATTGCTCAGCTACTAAGGGATTTTTATTCCCATTGAACGTTGGTGGTTGTTGCCTCATGAATCGATCTAACATTGATCCTCCACACTGCGGATCAGGGTGCTCCATACGGGTAAGGTTATTATTCATAACCTGAGTAAGTTGTCCCAGTATGGTGATTAGCTGATCAGCACCAGTTGCATCACCAGCCCCACTATAATTATCTTGAGCAGGAGAGAAATCCCTATATGGAGTGTGTGCATTGATACGGTTTCCATTTCTTCCACTAGGCGCCATTTCTAAACAATGGCATAAACTAGATCAGTTTATGAATCAAAATACATAATCCCATACTTATAAAACACTTAACATAAATTGAACTATTTATGGATATAATCCATAATCATAAGAATGTTTTCTTTGAGGAAGTATATACTCATAATCCCTTCAAAATGATTTGTAAAGAAAATGAGAGTTATCCTAAGCATATCCCCCGGGAGTGTCGTAACCAAGAGTGCAGCAAGGCCCGTTGTCGTGCACCAGTTCCCATTCGAGTCTAGCTCAAAGCGGTGTTTTCGGGTTTTACCCCTAGGTACATCTGTGCCAGAGCCGCCTCTACCTGCTCGTATCCAGACAGGGATGTATTTCTTGGAAAACTCACAAAATCTCTACAATACCAAAATTCTAGGAAGTTCTTCTATACTAATCCTCAAAGTTCATCTTAGGTCTACGTGCTCTAATCAGAGTTTATCTAAATCTAGCTTCCAAGGTTTGTACTAAACTTCTTCTGATACCAACTGCAACGCCCCGACCCCAGTTACCCAAAGTCGGTGCATTATTACATAACATTGGCATGATCACAAGAAAGATCAAATCTCGAAAGACCGATTGGTTTAGTAGCCTTGGAAACACTAGATAAATTCATAAGTTTTACATTACATCATAAAATGAAAAACTACTACAACAACATAATGTTTCCACAATCCACACTATTAAACCCTCATAAAATCCCTGCAGGTCATTCATAACTTACTTCTTCACATCCTGGGAAAAATAAAACATAGAAAAGGGGTGAGCTCAAATGCCCAGTAAGGATAACAATATAGCGGAAACTTTTATAAATAAGAATAAACATTTAAGGCAATGTATAACTAAAACAAAAGCCTTTTAAATATTAACTTTCAACATGGTATGGCATAAATAAAATGAAATAATGCCATTTACTTATTCACATGGATATTAATCGAATAATCACATGAAAAAATCAATAACCACTTTCATAATGTTGGAATGCATAATGCCAGACTATCATAACCACATAGCCAAGGCCTCGTGCCAAGACTACAAATAAGATTTTGTCAAGGCCTTGTGCCAAGACACTATTTTGTCTCATGAGACCTACCGATGCATCGAGGAGCTATAGCGGGCTCCACCCGTCACATATTATGTCCAATGCATTCCCATATGAAAAGGTTTAAACATAACATAAACATTCATATTAAAACTAGCATATGAAATGTCAATACTTTCACCATAAACTATGAATGGTATAAAAATAGCACATCCACAGTCAAACATATCACAAAACCTTCAATACAATATAGAAGTTTTGTATCATAATAAATCAACTTCAAATAATCTTAAAATCCATCAAAGGATGTTGACATAGATGAAATCAAAATTCTTTTTAAAGAAATATCTCCTTTTATTTTGAAATAATTTAAGATCCATATAAAATAAAACATTTTCTTTGAAAATATTCTTATAAGCTTGTAAGGGAAGCTTTGAAGATTTTATAACGGCGGAAAATAGCCGCACCCGCCGTATAAGTTAAAAAAACATTCTTACCTTAATTCTGTCGAAAAGGTTAAAAGGGACCTTGTTTTGAAAACGACCGAAAGATTCCTTTATAAACCACTTATAAAAGTCAAAAAGGGTATAAATGACTTTAACTCATATTCTAGTAAATAGTAAAAATGTTTTGAAATGCATTTTTAAGAAACATGGATGTGGATGATAAAGAGATCCCAGTAGATTATTACGTATGAACAACCTTGGATAATGAAGAGGTTGTAAAGTAAACCCTTACCATGTACTTTTCCTTGGTTGGGGTAGGTTAACCTCCTGTATAATGGTGAAATAATTGTTATTAAATTATACAAGAATCATATACATTAATATGATATCATATATGATCTTTTAACATTGCTTTATTAATAATATCTTAGAATTATCGTCGTTTCGGGAGTTAACTTACTCATTTTCTTTTATATGTTTTGTTACATAAGCCATGGTTGTTGTATCTTATTCATATCCATAATGATATCTAGTCCTTAAACATCATTTTTAAATCATCAAATGATAATTATACTTGAATGGATACGATGGAGAATGAATCTCATCGCGTTCGTGGAGACGGTAGTCCGTACGTACGCACGAGCGACAATATCATTATTTTGATATTAAAATAATATATAAATTGATGGTATATCATATATACAGAATCATTAACATGTTATATTTATTATTTACATGAGTTACACATCATTATTATACCCATCCAAATAATATTATATTGAATAACAATTACACCACGACGTGGAGACGGTAGTCCGTACGTACGCACGTATGGTGACATGTTATTCAAAGGGTGGATAGAATACTGAATATGGTTGTACCATATTTATAATAACATCACATTATATGTGAGAAACTGGAGTTATTATTTTAGAATGGTAAGAACAAAGGAAGAAGAAGTGGAAGAAGAAATGAACTTGGAGAAGGGTGGTGAAATCATTACCTCTTCTTCGGGTTCTTCCTTTTGATTTGATCAAAAGGGCTCCTTAGGATGGCTTTCTGATCAAACTAAGGCCTATAGGTTGTAGTGAGGGATGTTGGGAGAGTATTTGGGCAGAGTTTGGCCGAACCAAAAGGCTTTGAAGGTGTGAAGAAATGAGAAGGAGGAGTGCGCTTTTATAAGAGGGGTGAGGGGCACCTTTGGAAAAGCTAGAAATATTAATTTATAATAAATTCATATTCGGTTTCTAATGGCTCCAAAGCTTATTATTCAAAGGTTAAGGTGGGGATAGGTCTAAAACCACTCAACCAATAGAATTTAGACAGGTTTGGGTACTTATATTAACCTTATCTTTAAGTATTAACTCTAAGTTAATTAGTTTCACTTTTACAATGTCTCTTTGTATTTTTATATAATATGGTTAATAAACTTACTATATACATCCAAGAGACCCCCAAGTGGTACATTAATGATGAACCTATCATGATAAAAGTCTCTTGGCAGAACCTTAGATTTTTAGGAATTTAATATCAATTAATAATATAATATTTGTTTTAAGAACTCTTTTATGTCAATTTTGACACTATTCAATAGTTGATTTTTGTGAAACTCAAAACAGATTGATTACTTCGAACAAAGTCAATTACATCAATCCTAATATATCATATTATCCTAGAAAATTAGTTTAATTCATTAAAAGTTTCATATTATATTTATTTGGGTATTTATAATATCAATTATTTTAATTTTTCACTATTATAGTAATTACTGCATCATCATTGTGCCATAAATAAAATAACTTATTTAATGTCTAAAAATTATAAATAAATTATAATTATGTAGTAAATTTTTTTAGCTTTCTAATGAATATTTATAATCTAAAATCCAACATATATAACCCTATGTAACAATTGTTTTTCTAAAAGATATATGCTTGTGTCATTTTTGTATTCATTTTAACTTAATTAAAATAAAGTGTCATTATCACTTACAAGTGGATCCATGGGGTCCCAAAATTGACACAAAGATGACCATGGTCGACCATGTATCAACCAATAGGGTTAAGACACGTTTTAGGGTAATTTAGTATTATTATAATATTATTTTTTAACCCTTATTTACCGGATTTACCCTTAACCATGGTAAATAAAATATTTACCGCAGTAATTATTCAAAATGTCTAAAAATAAAAGTTACCTATTTACACAATTTGAACATCCTGATTCCAAATATGGAATCCATTTTCCTAAATTCAAAACACATAAGTGGCAGAAATTAATTTAATATTAATTCCCGCTGTCAAAACAAAAAGCGTGTTTTTAAGAGATAATAACTATCAAAAGATTGACACTCGTTTATGTTCGGTTTAATTGTAAAATTATGTCCAATGACCAACATTATATTAAATTGTAAAAATATATTCTAAATATAATTTAAAACCACTCAAATTCATAATTTATCACTATTAATTATTTTGATTAAAAAAGTTGTTTTTAATTAAAACTTAGTAATTTTCACTATTCATCAAAATATGAAAGTTATCCGAAATGTACCAAAATTTCACCTTAGGCTAAATTCGATATTCCGAATCTAAAAATTAAGTCCATTTTCAAATATAAAATATATATAATTTCAAAAAGTAGGTATTACTATTCATAACGGCTAGTTTGATTAGTTATGGTGTGTTAGAACTCGGTGTTGCGTACAGCACACGCTATCACATTATTCAAAGAGAAGCGTATCGTAGAAGCTTGGGGTGTTACAGTTAATCATTTCCATAAATAATCCAAATCGCTATAAATACACAATAAAAACATAGATAAAAATCTTCCATTACTCCTCAAATGAAATCCTATAGTGTTCTATTTTCCTTAGGCATATTGTGTTCCAAACAGAGCGAACATCTTCCAAATAAACTTTATCACTTAATCACCAAATCATATTCCTATAATAAGGGTATTCATTTAATATGACATAAGATCCCAAATAATCTTATTATAGATAAATAAAATTATTTAACTAAAAATAATTAGTCACACTAACCAGGGACTTCACGTATTCCAGTGGTTGGCGATAAATCCCAATCGCACATTGGTTGTGGGTTCGATTCCCACAGCTTTGTCCGATGCGACGGGTTGTCACACGGTCTGCAAGTTTTCCTTTTTCAAAAACTATATTTTATAACATTACAAAAATGATATAATTTCCTCAAAATAACCATAACATAATTTAACCACAAATGTTATCTCATACCTTGCATTTTCATCCCAAAATACATTAAATTGTAATTTCCTCAAACCTAATGATCATATAAAACCAAATGGTTATTTATAACTATATACACATATGAAAAGATAATTCTTCTGGAAATATCATTTTCACATGACAAAATGCAGGGTTACAAATACAAGAGAAAATTATTCCAAAGTAATCCAATCAACAAGGAGCACTAATACTTTTAAACATTTATCCAACCATTTCTTTCCAATAGCTTCTTCTTTGACAATGGAAATATCCTATAGAATAGGGCATTCACTCAGGTAATGGCCAGGACCCCTACATTTATTACAAATGACTATAAATTGATTCTTGGGACCATTTTTTTCTTCCATAGTACTCTTCATTTTTCATCAACAATTCTTTTCTTTATATCCTTCTTTCCCACACGTAAATCATTTCTTTGTTCTATTGGGACACTTTCTTAGGTCTCTCCTTCCACATTTCCTACATGATAGAAATTGGGGATTCTTTTCTCCATGGTCTCCACTACAGGTGCTCTTACCATTCATCACCTTTCTCTCCATTGTTGAGTCTGGGAGCTGGTTAATATATATGTTGTTGATCATATTTTTAGAAAACTGATTTGGCATGAACATGATATCTTTTATTCCTATCAAAATTCCATTTTGTTGCTAATTTCCACCACTGTTCCCACCTTGTACATCATGCTCAATGTTACTATGATTTCTTTGGAATCCAGCCATTGACAAAAACCACAAAGCATTGTGTGAGTAACAGTTGTCATAAATTCTTATAGAGAATATCATGACACCATATTTTCAATTTAAAACACCTTATGACTTACCAAGGTGATTTATTCTCATAATATATTAAAATACTTCAAATCAGTTTGTAAATAAAATGTACATTATCCTAACAATATCCCCCAGGAGTGTCGTAACCAAGAGTGCAACAAGGCCCATTGTCGTCCACAAGTTCCTATTCGAGTTTAGCTCAAAGCGGTGTTTTTGGGTTTTACCCCTAGGTACATATGTTCCAAATCCGCCTCTTCCTGCTCGTATCCAAACAGGGATGTATTTTTTTGGAAAACTCAAAAAATCTCGATAATACCAAAATTTTAGGAAGTTCTTCTATACTAATCCTAAAAGTCTATCTTTGGTCTATGTGATCTAATTAGAGTTTATCTAAATATAGTTTTCAATGTTTGTACTGAACTTCCTCTAATACCAACTATAATGCCCCGACCCTAGTTACCAAGAGTCGGTGCATTATTACATAACATTGGCATGATAAAAAAAGATCATGTCTCGAATGAATGATTAGTTTAGTAGCCTTGGAAGTACTAGATACATTCATAAGTTTTATATTACATCATAAAACGGAAAAATACAGCCACATTGCTTCCATATAAAACAATGAGATCCTATAGACTATCCATGTAGGTCATTCATAATATACTTCTTTGCATCCTGGGATAAATAAAACCTAGAAAGGGATTAGATACGATTCTATGTAAGGATAACAATATAGTAGAAACTTTCATAAATAATCATAAACATTTTAAGTAATGTATAAGACTAAAACAAAGGCATTTTAAATGTGAACTTCAGCATAATATGGACGAGATAAAATAAAATAATTTCATTTACTTATTCACAATGATATTATTCTAATTAAATAACCACATCAAATATCAATAGCCACTTTCATAATGATGGAATGCATAATTCCATACTTCTTATCCACATATTCAAGGCCTTGTGACAAGACTAAAAATAAGATTTTTTCAGGGCCTTGTTCTAGGTCACTATTTTGTCTCATGAGACCTACCGATGCATCGAGGAGATATAGCGGGCTCCACCCATCACTTACTAAGTCCAATGCATTCCTCATATGAAAAGTATGAAACATAACATAAACATTCATATTAAAACTAGCATACGAAATTTCAATACTTTATCCACAAACAATGAATGGTATAAAAATAGCACATCCATATTCAAACATACCTCATTCAAAATAATATGGAAGATTTAATTGTAATAGATTAACCTCAATCGATAATAATAAAGGATATTGACATAAATTAAAATACTCATCAGAACTATTTGAGTGAAATATCCCCCTTTTCATGAAAACATTTAAAAGTCACACTATTTGTCAAGAATCCATTTAAAAATAGTTTTTTGAATCAAATTTTCTCACACCACATTGAAAGTTTTAAGAGGAATTTTGTTTTTAATACATTAATTTCTTTATAAATAAAACCGTAAAACCATTTTTAAATCATGGACATTAATGATAATGATTTAGAAGAATAAAATTTTAAAGCATTTAAAATGGTATTTTAGTTAGAGTTACTATCTAAATTAGATATGCTTGAATACTCGTATTCGAGGTAATAAAAACTTTATAATACCATGAGAATAAATTATTTCATTATATACTATGTCAAAGGACAATATATATACTATATAAAAGTTAATTGGAGCGTAACATCAATGAAGTCTCAAAGGAATCTAAATTTAGATGAAATCCCTTATAAAGATAGTATTCATAGCTAAGGGATAAATTAATGACATAATTATGTGTGAAAAATAAAAATACACTCAATATGATTCTATATTCAGTGTAAAACAATCAGAGGACATTCACACATATTCTTGTAAAAACAACACCAATGACTTGGATGTTTAACTCAATGAATGGAAGTTGAGTTAAGATCAAGTTTATATCAATGACTTGAGAAATTATCAATGGAGGGATTATGTGTATCAAAAGTATATCCACGAAAAGGGGAGTGGAAATTACTACATAAATAATAAATAGTGATTCCCCACATAAACTTGGAGTAAAATAATCAATGAGGTTTGCGTACAACCCACTGAGTGGAAATTGAAATTTGAAATTACCTTACCGATTTGGTAACTTATGAAACATAAAAACCATGAAATAATGGTAATAAAATGAATATTTAAATACTCATAAATTAAAGTTATTACACAAAGAATAAAATCATGGATAGTACATATGCCACACAAAAGAAAATAGTGTCCAATATAGCATGAATCTCATGGGAATAAAAAGTGAGATGAAAAACCCTTACTTCATTGTAATCAATCAAATCATATGACAAAAAGTTATTAACCAGAAAATGGATCATAGAATACCATGAATATAAAATTAATCATGAAAATATATATCAAATGGCAGTACAAAATACACCACATGCAATAAATAAGTGATGAACAATGAAAATCTCATGGAATTAAATGTGAGATAAGAAACACGTTACTTTGTACTTTTCCTTGGTCAAGGGTATGTTAATTTCTGGTTTAATGTTGAAATAATTGTTATTAAATTATATTTGTATCATATATAGTAATATGATATCATATATGAACTTTTAATATATCCTTGTTAATAATATTTTAGTATTATCATTGTTTTGGCTGTTAACTGATTCATTTTCCTTTATATGATTTTTTTCGTAAGTAGTGTTTGTTTTGAATAGGATGAATCTTATTAGTATTAATAATTATATTAAGTCTTTGAACATTACTTTTAATCATCTAATGAAAATTAGTCTTGAATGGATTACGATGGGGAATGAATCTCATCGCGTTCGTGGAGATGGTAATCTGTACGTATGCACGAGTGATAATATCATTATTTTTATATTAAAATAATGTATAATTGGATGTTATATCACATATAAAGAATCATTATCTTGTTATATTTATTATTTAAATCAATTAAACATCATTATTAAACCCATCAAAATAATAATGTATCGAATAATAATTACACCACGGCGTGGAGACTGTAAGTTGTACGTATGCACGTATAGTGAAACGTCATTCGAAGGATTGATAGAATAATGAATAGGGTTATACCAAATTTATAATAATTTAATAGTATATAGAAGATACTATAGTTATTATTTTTTAATGGAAACAAAAAATAAAGAGGAAGTGGAAGAATAAAGGAACTAGAAAGTGGTGATTAAATATTTTCCTCTTCACCAGGTTCTTCCTTTTGATTTGATCATAAGGGCTCCTTAGGATGGATTTTTGACTAAATTGAGGCCTATAGGATTAAGGGAGGATAGTTTATAGGGTATTTGGGTAGGTTTTTCCAATCCAAATGGCTTTTAAAGTGTCAATTAGAGATAAGGGGGAGTGCCCTTTTATAAGAGGGGTGAGGGTCACCTTAGCAAAAGCTAAAAATATTATTTTATAATAAAATATTTTCGGTGTATAATGGATCCAAAATGTATTATTTAAAGGCTAATGTGTGGATGCCTCGAAAAACACTCAAAAAATAGGATTTAGATAGGTTTGGGTCACTATATTAACTTTATAATTTAGATTTAACTCTTAGTTAAATAGTTTCACATTTACCATGTCTCTTTGTATTTTTATATTATATGGTTAATAAACATACAATATAAATCCAAAAGAACCCCAAGTGGTTAATTAATGATACACCTATCATTATAGAATTCTTTTTTCCGATACATAGATTTTTAGGAATAGAATATCAATTAATAATATAATATTTGTTTTAAAAAGTCATTTCTGTAAATTTTGAAACTATTTCGTGTTTTGTTTTAAAAAAATTCATAATAGCATTATTACTTTGAAATAAATTCATATAAGCAACCATAATATGTCATATAAACATATGAAATTATTGGAATTCATAAAAAGTCTGAAATTACATTTATTTGGATATTTATAATGTCAATTATTTTAATATTTCATTAATTAGGTAATTACTGCATCATCATTGTGTCATAAATTAATTAGATTATTTAATGTCTAAAAAATTTAAAAAAAATAAAATTATGTTGAAAATCTTTCATGATTTCTAATGGATGTTTATAGTTGAATTTATCTTATGTGTAACCTTATATTAAAAATGTTTTAGTTATTAAACTTTGATTTTAACTCTTTTAACTCTTCATTGAATTAAATAATAATAAATGTCCTAATCTTGTGGACGAAAGAGGTTCATATTTAATTCCTAAGGTTTTTTTTGGTCTAATTACACTTATCCAATATAATTAAGACATGTAATAGGGTAATAATAATATCATTTTTACCCTTAATTACCGTATTAACTTTTAACTGTGGTAAATAAAAGTAAAAAAGTAACTATACACCAAAAATTAGTTTCATCTTATCGAACCCCATTAACCATGTTTCCCATATTTTTGAAATTAAACTCACGGAAGCAGTAAAATTAAGTTTTATGTAAATTTGAAAATGCTCCTAGGAGGTGGGTAAAAGACGGTAAGAAGTTCTTTATAATTTTTATATATCTAAAATTATTATAAATTGACTCAAATGAATTAAATTGAACAAATATAGTAATTAGGTATCTATTTTGACCTAAAATAAATTTAAATAAAATAAATAATTATTAAAAAATCAGTTTTAAATTATAACTCAGTGTTTTTCATTATTCCTTCAAAAATTGAATGTTTTTAGAAAAATTAAAAAAAATCACCCTAAGCTAATTTCGATATTCAAAATTCAAAAATGAATTCCATTTTAAAAGATAAAATTAATAAAATTTCCATATGTGGGTATTAATATTCATAACGGTTAGTTTTATTGTTCGTGGTGTGTTAGAATCTCTATGTTTCGTACACTGCAAGCTATTACACTATTCAAAGGGAAATGTACTGTGGATGCTTGGGGTGTTACATTTATCCTTCTTTCATTTTTACCTAGTGGAAACTACATTTCAAATCCTCCTTTGTGAAATATTCCTCTCTACGAAACTCATCCATCAGCTCTCATGTAACCGAAATGTTTCGTAGTTCCTTGAAACACGTATTCTAGTTTTAAGAATCACGGCTTCCAGGTAGTTTCCATTGGATTTATTTATGGAACCAGAAACATCAAAAAAAATCATTATCCAAAGGGGACCTACTTTCCAAGGGCAGTTGTTTGTTATTTTTGAACATCATGATACTTAAGAACGTGCATTTTTCGAGAGGATCGGAGGTTGGACTCATGACACCCTTTTGGGAGGAATTATTGTCTACTCTCGGTCTCTTTTTATAATTTAACATATTCTCATAAATTTTTATTAATTCACTAAGTATATCAAAGTATCCCTTGGAATTTTCAATCACTTATTTATCATGTGAAAAGTTTAGAATCATTAGTATGTGTTCAAGGTTATTCATTAATGGAGATGTCCATATGTATTCAAGGATCTTCATAAATGGTATCCTCTCATATAAAAAATAGAGATTATTTTAAACATTGTTATGATGATACAGGTTTTTAAGCCACTCAATGCGGCACTCGGAAATTTATTGTCATCATGGGAGACGAAGGTTTGATTTGATCTTGGGATCGTGCCCAAAAAAATGGGCTACCTACGTATCCTTGGAAAAGGAATCAGAACACACGTAGTTCAGTGCCACTGAATGGGACAAACCATACCTTTTAATGTCATGTGATTAGGACCAAACTATACAGTTTAATGTCATATTGTATGTAAATCTAAGTGGAAGGTGCTTAGTCAAAACATAGTGTGGGACTTATATCGAAGCAGCCCATGGAAGATGGAATGGATATTGGTTTCCAAGTACGATCACACCCTATTGGGAATATGGCCCAAGGAGAACAGGGTTAATATAAGGTATTGGGATTGAACCTCAAGAAGGCTTCCTACGTATCCCATATAAATGGGATCCAAATCTCACGTAGTTCGATATGTCTCATAAGAGTGTATAGTCCTTTGAGAGAAAACATTTTGGGATTACTTCTTGAAAAGGATGCCTTGGGGATTTAAGGATTTAATTTGGGGATAATTTATATGGAGGATTCCCAAATTAGAGGAATTAGGATTGGATTCTTGAAGAGTACATCTAGTGTGATCAGGACCTGAGAAAGCTTCCTACATATCCCAATTATGGTGGAATCAGAGTTCTCGTAGTTCATTCTAATTCATGAGTATTTGTGAAAAAGTTATAATCATCACAAATCTCTAATCCCACGTGAGTCATGCTTGGTGTGGGAAGCAAGAGGATGTGAAATATTCAACAATGTCACATGCACTTTTTCTCCTCCACATGTGGAAGAGGGCGCACTTATGGCGGCAAGACTGGATGAGGCCTGAGTTGACCTGAGAAGATGGTGAGGTGATGAGCCTTCCCTCTGTTCACTTTATATTAGGCAAGGGTCCAATGAAAGGGGGAAGGGATGAAATTTAGGTTCCTACACCATGATGGCTTCCTATGGTGACAAAGACTATTGGGATAGGGAAAGGGTAAAAAATTTCCATGTTCCTATATCAGCTCTAGTCTTTGGAATTGAATAAGAGAGGAGTATAAATGATGCTACCTCATTCAACAAAAGCTGGCATCATATGCCAGGATGGTTACCTTAAAATTGATCTAGGTATGAGAGGTAGAATTATCTATTATTTTTAAAAGTAAAAGTATGTATGAACTGTACCTTCCCATACCAGAGACCGAAGGTTCGAGGTCATCTATTTGAGAAGGGAGAGGCCAGGTCCTAACCGTCCTCTAAACTAGAAACTTCCCAACAATGTTTCTGGGAGAAAGGCTCATGTGACTTTGGATATACAAGCCCACATACATTACATGTATCCTAACTCCCTTATAAATAAAATGTCGGAAACCTTGGACTGTGGAACTACAAACCCAAATGAGAGACACGCTGATGTGCCTTTCCTAAAGGTTTGATAAGTCAAGAGGTTTTAGTGGAGGTCTCAATAGAATTCTTTTCAGACAAGGGATAAGATGTTGAAGAAGCCTTTCCATGAGTGGCTTTAAGGAAGGTTTTATGTATTGTAGACTGAAGAGAGTAAGTGAATCAAATAGGGGTTCCAAGTAGATAAGTGACCATAAATATGGGTGTGAAGGTAGACTTGGGTGACCTGATATTCACTTAAGAAACGAACAACATGTATGATAATATTTGGGTGACACCATGATCAAACCTTCAAGAGTATTCACAGGTGATCCCAAAAGTAGGGCACTCAAGTTCCTAAGAAAGGAATAGGTGGTGCAAAATTATTTCTGATTTAGGGAGCTTGGGAGAATTTGGCGCGTAAGTTTTATGGTATTCAAACACTAAAAGGACATAAGTAAAATGATCCTCCCTTAAATCATCCACTAATGGTGTTGAAGAACTAGATTGAATGTTCAGAATGACTTGGGCGAAGCACTAAGGCGACCAGATCATTAATTTGGCTTCATTGAAATTCATCTGTACAAATAAAGGCCTCAATGGTCTATTTAAGGGAAAAAACAGGACATTGGGCTAAAGGAGTTTGGTCGTGAAAGTGGGTTGCATGCCAAATTTTTTGCGAACAAGTGGTTGTGCACTAGATTGGTGTCCCCCAAGTAGACTTGCACACTGCTAGTGATTTGTCCTTACTTGGTCACTGCTTTTCAGACATGGCCAATATAATACATTCGTTTAGCTCAATTAAGGTGGAACGTAGGTGTTTGCACGCATGTACCTTGGGCACCTCTTTAGGAACATAACCAAATATATTGCTCCTTACCGCAGGGGATACACCCCCACACCCATACTTGGGATCACTTCTAGGAGATGGTCGCCGCCCATAGGGCTGGTGCCTTCCCTACCGTCACTGACCCACGTGAAAAAATGCAATGTTTCACTAAAAACATTTCAATCCCTATTGAGGACATTTTGCGGAGAAGTGCATGGAACACATTTCAAGTTGTCTACAAAGCCCCCTCCCCCCTAGAGTTTCATTCATTCAGAATGAATATAATATTATTCTAAGGTAATGGTAGGGAACATTGACGCATTCCAACATCATTTGGTTAGATTTGGAGCTACATCATGTTTGGAAGGATACTCTAATTTTTTCCTAATCCATGGGGCCTAGTGAGCATAGTTTTATTTTTCTAGGGTTATATGGACAACCCCAAAAACATTATATATTTTTACTTTTTATTGCTAAATATTACATAAACCATAGAAATTTTACATTTAGTAAGCTGGGACTCGACTTTTGTTTAGAGTTTCCTTTGATGGTTCTCAATTCAGTGAGTATCATGTCTCTTGTCATTAGAAGTTTAATGTCATGCATGTTGGACTATAAAGGTCTAGTGTTTAAGGTAGATTAATTTTGACCATAAATTTTTAAATTAGATCCCAAACAAGACTCTGTGGATAAGAATTGCATTAATTTTCATTAAATATTTCAAAGGGGGATCTTGAGTCATGATTTTTATGGTTAGAAAATATAAAACTTGTATCAACATAAGGGGAGTCCCCTCTAAGAATGAATTCACCATTATTTTTACAAACCCGTTATGGGGGTTCTAATATATAGGGCCAACTAGGGCATATGCTGCGTAGCCAAATAGTGGAATCTTTTGATTGACAAGACTGTTATGTAGAAAACATATGCAAGGCCACATAAGGGCATGTACTGCATCGTCAATCAAAAGATCTCTTTAGGAATTTAACATTTTTCTGTTGATAGATAGGGGAAAATAACATTTGGGAGGCACAAGTCCACAGTGGGTGGTTTTCCATGGAAATGAATTTTGAGAATGAAAGGGCTATTTTATACTGACATGTGTCATGAATAAGAAAACCATTATTATAAAAATTTGTTGTATAAGGAATGGTTAAAATTTATCAAAAGGGGAATTTATGATATCATATTGTGCAGTTTTAAGTCATGCAGTGAGGACATTGGTATTGTACAGTTTTAAGTCATGATGTGATGACATTAGTACTATACAGTTTCAAGTCGTACAATGAGGACATTGGTATTGTTCATTTTTAAGTCATGCAATGAGGACACTGTGTGGATTTAATTTAAGGTCTTTAGATCTGACCAAAGGTATGAGACTCCCAATTTCATGATATTTTTTTTAGAAATGTACTACCATATCCAGGTATGAAATCGAAAATCATAAACTGTGATTTACGAATTTCTAAATCTGAAGGATGATATGGGAAAAGGGATAAAATCATTGTAGGATGTCTCTTTTCCCAAGAACAAAGTTACCATTATTTGACAAACCCGTTATGGGGGTTGTATTCTGTAGGGACAACTGGGGAATATGCTACATATCCAAATAGTATATATTTTTACTGATAGACATGTTATGTAAGTAACTTATGCAAGGCCATTTAAGGGAACATGTGGCATAATCAATCAAAAAAGATCTCAAAAAATCTAACATTCAACTGCTAAAATCTGAAGAATGTTTTTGGAGATTCATATTTTTCGAACCATAGAGTTGGATTTATGGAGAAAGGTACCTGAATTTGGAAAGGGAATTTCCAACCAAGATTTTTAAAGAATCATAGGAATAGTATTTCTACTAAGGTATGACCCAAATGTAGTAGGTGTGGTGTCAGTAGTTTTAGGTCATACAACTAGGACCAGAAGTGGAAATTATATGTGATATGTGGCCAAGTGGTTCCAAGGTTATTTTATATAGCTTTGAACACATGTAGAAGGAAATATTTAAAACATAGTCTGGAAGAATTTCAGATCTAGATAAAGACAATGGGATAAATATTATTGAATTACTGATTTAATATATAGATTTTTGTCTATTGTCATCAAATATTTAAGGGGACAAAAAAACTATAACCAAGAACAAAATTACCATTACTTGACAAACTCGTTATGGGAGTTGTGTTATTCCAGACCAACTGGGGCATATGATGCATGGCCCAATAGTGTCAACTTTTGACCAATAGGACTATTATGTAGAAAACTTATTCAAGGCCACCAAATGGAACATACTACATAGTCATGAAAAAGAGCTCTCTGGTATTAGAAATTCTTTCTCAAGAAACCATTGAAATATTATGAAGATCTGGAAAATATTCAAGATTAAGAATGTGAAATATAAAAGGGGGTTATGACCAATGCACATAATAAATATTTTAATCCATATTTTCCATTAATCTAACATCCTTTACATAGATCTAACTTGTATGTAAAATGGATACTTTCTTCGATTCCTTTTGAATTTTCATTCTATTATGCAGTTTAATGTTGTGAAATGAGGACATTATATTTTTTAGTATTATGTCAAAAAGTGAAGACATTCATAACCCCATATGAAATTGAGACACCTTATTTATATAAATAATCCTTTTACCCAATTCCTAATCCCATGTGAGAAATGATAAGTGTGATAATAAAAGAGCAGTAATGGTTTCTTCTATAACCCCAAGGTGAAACAAGTGAAGAATATGGGAGTTATATTTCCATGCGGTTTGACATCATGTGGTAAGGAAAAATATGAACCGATGTGAAAAATAAATACATATTGTAACTAGACTGGGGATATTACCCAAGTGCCACTATGTGTGTTGCTGGTATCTTGAATCAAGTCCTACATAGTTCTTACAATGATACCTTTGTAGTTTTTATTCTTATACAAGGAATAAAGGGTTATTTATCATAGCTAGGACAAATATTGAATATATATGCATCATTACGTATCTTGAAAAAAATTAAAATCAAGCCATACGTAGTTATTTAAACAATCATTCCTCACGCCAATCGAGTTTGACATGAAGAATGGGTGCATTTACACGTTCTGAGAGAATGGTATTTCTTAAGACCAAAAATGGTATAAGGAATAAATCATATTTCATTAGGAAACACTCTATATAGATCTAATTCATATACATAATGAGAAAAGAAAATTAGAATATTTTGTGATTGCGGAAGGTCCAAAAATAAGAGATTTAGGCATCTCTACATATTTCATTAAAAATGAGAATCAATACAAATGTAGTTCATGAAATAAGGACTCTATGAAAATATGATTCCAAAATAGGATAGAGAGTGACTCATGTGTTACTAAGGAGTAGCTATGATGTCAATGAATTTTTATTGTGGAATATTCTAACGTTAAATATATAAAATTTTTGTCGTACATTTTAATTTCATGCAACGGGGACGAATTGTAACATCCCTGGTAAATAAAGAATAAGGAATATTCATATTTATTAATATTTATGAATTAAATATTAATTTTACTTTAAAGGGGTTGATATGTTCGATAGCGTACCCGATACGCAACAAAGAGTTTCATTGAAATCTTACGTTCCACACTAGTAATAAAATAATATAATTTTAAATGGTAGTTAACACATATTCATTGTATTGGCGGGAATGGATAGAAATAACTAAAATATGATTATATATGTTTTTTTAATGTTTTTACATTTATCCAATAAAAGATAAAGTCTTAAAATATGGAAAGAATTCAATTTTAGGCATATATGCCCTAATTTTCACTAAAGGTTCACTTATCGCCTTTTGATGGCGAACCATCATTAAATATAGTTTTGGTCACTATTATAAATTCTATTGGACCAAATATAACTCTTATTTAGAATCGGGACATCAAATTTTACATTGTGTAAATTTTGGGTATTTTTCCGATAAAGTTCATTTTTTAATGAATAGTGAAAGATGTTGTATTTTAATTCAAAACCTATTTTTGATCTAATTTATTTATATTATTATATTATATTTTGAATTGGTTTTATAGTTTAATTATAATATATATTTACCATTTAATCCAATTGTGGTCGTTGTAATTAATTTCACTTTGAAATCGGACTTAAACTAGGGTCAATCTTTTGATAATTATTGTTTCATAAAAACACGCTATTTGCTCTGACAACAGAAATTAATTATTAAATTAATTAATGCAAATTATATGTTTTTAATTTTTTAAAATAGACATAATTTTTGTATTAGGAATATCAAATATATCATAGGGTGAAGTTTTGGTAAATTTCTTGAAAAACATCAATTTTTTGATGAATAGTGAAACCACTAAGTGGTACTTAAAAAAACTGATTTTTAATTTAAATGAAATTTTACCAACTCTATGTTTTGAATTTTAAAAATCCGACATACATGGTTGGCATTAAGAAGTAAAATGTGGTTCAATTGGATTAAAATAATTTTTTGGTGAATAGTAACTTTTAAGTTTTTAATCACGATTAGAGGTAAGTAGTGTTGTTTAAGGTAAAAATAATGATTTAATAATATGAAATGACCTTTACACATGTCCTACCCTTATTCAATGTCTCATGGAAGACCTATAAAATCCATTTGTCATCTTGGGGACCCCATGGATCCACTTCGGTAGGAAAATGACATTAAAAACGTTTTATTTAATGTTAAAATTAAAATGACACAAACATGAGTAGTTTTACAAAAACAATTTTCAAATGGGGTTATACAAGTTATATTTTTGACTATAAATATTCATTAGAAAGATACAAAGATTTCATACATCATGATTTTTTTTTTATAATTTTTAGACATTAAATATATTAAATTTTTTTATGACATCATGATGATGCAGCGATTACCTCAATAATGAAGGATTTAAATAAAATGAAAAGATAATGAAAAATATACGACTTACACTTGTCAAAGACCTATTGGATGAGTATATTTCGAACCCTTATCACCCTATCCTCTAAATGTATAATTGTGGGACCCTTTTTATCCTAAAATCATTTTATAATAAAGTATCTTTTCTTAACCTTCCAAGAGTGTCCCTCCTCTCCTCTTATAAAAGGCCCCCCACCTCCACCTCCTTACCCACACCTCTCAAGCCTTTGACTTGGCCAACCCCAGCCCATTTTTTCTCTAAACACCCCTCTCTTACTCCTAGAACTCTCACTTTGGGCAGAAGTCTTCCCAAGTAATCTTTTGAGCTCAAATAAAAAATAGTTACCCGTTTTAAAGGTAGTGTTTTCTCTTGTGTTCTTTCGTTTTATTTTGCTTCGCCAACCCTCTAAACTCTTATTATTCATTTCTTTTGTAACAAATCCAGTATCGTCAATATAATAGGATGTTTTTATAAGAATAATTCGATCTACACTTACACACACCTTCATCTAATGGTTAAAGAGCATACTGTTTCTGTTGATGGCGAATTTCTGCCTCACAAAATGATGATTGTTCAATATTCTTCTAACACCTTAAAAGGTGGAAATTAAGATGTCACTATATTTATATATGATATATAATATGTTTATTTTTTCCTTTAAGCTTCAGTATTTTTCATTTGTGGCACACCTTTATGGTTTCCATTATGGGTAAACATGATAATTTCATTTTAGGAAGTGCGGACTATCGCCCCCTCAAAGTGATTTGATTCGTTAATGCCATACGTGGGAAATATAAAGGATGGATTTAATAATATTATATATGATATTATACTGGAATTATAATATACCATTTTATCATTATGATTTCACTCCATTAAATTATGAGAAAGAAATGAAATTAGCGTTCATGCGTACGTATGGCTTATCGTCTCCATGATCGGTGCATTTCATTTCTTATCCCCAAATGTAATGTACAATTATAAGTACAACTATATAATGGATATATATGATTTATGTTACATCTAAATGATTAATATAATTCTAGAATTAAAATATAAATACATGTCATTTAGTTTGAATTCCATGAATATGACATAGAAATGAAATTAGCGTTCATGCGTACGTATGGCTTACCGTCTCCATGAAAGGTGCATTTCATTTCTTACCTCTAAATGATTATGTGATGTTATAAATACATGTATATTCTGGATATATATGATATATATGATATCCAAATCAGGAATGTCATTCTGGATATAAAGAACCTTTGACCACAAGAACAACATCTAATTGTAAGAAGTCCACATTCGACTTAAGAACCAAATATCGACAAAAAAAAATTATTAACATAAATGATTAAATAATGTTTATAACATAGAAATTAGTGATATAAAAGGAATAATAATCTTGAAAGGGTTCTTCAACAAGTAGAAATTAACTCAAGTTTATTATTCAGGACGTTAAAGAATGATCAAGTCAAGTCGGACACGAGGTAAGGGACTTTGTCTCAATCTCCTTTCATTGAGACATATTTCTCTTTATACACAAATTTCTTTTATAAGGTGTAGAAACCCCTTTGAAGCTTACTTTTATACAAAAGGAATCTTTTTCTACGAAGCATTTTACTAAATGAAAAAATGGAATGTTTCTTTTAACGTACATGGTGACAATGACCTTTTCCGCCGCCGCGAGTATTATTTGGTCTTTGGCTTCCTCAACAAGCCGTAATGTTTTTAAAATGAAATAAATAATTTATACTCTTTTATGTATTTTGGTATTAAAAATGGGTTTTATAATGGATTTTTTATATTAATATATTTAAGTGATATATTGTGATCAATGTGTGGAAATGTTTTCTTTCCATTATATTTGTTTTATGTCTAATGATTTTATAATGGTACTTGGACATTGGATGAGTGGTTATGTGATAAACCATATGACGTGTGGTTCCTTGAATACAAGGACAGGTGGTTACGTTATAACCTCCAATGCATTGGGTATGGAAGTCGGTCGTATGGCTATTCCATTAATTGATATGTGTGAAAGTCAACTGTATGGTTATTCCATTTAAGTATGTTTATGTCCCAAGTTACCTTTATATGTTATGTGATATTTATATGGGTTTTATGGAAATATTTTGGTTACAAAAGGGTAAGTATTGATCTTTTATTCAGTGAAGAGTTTTTACTACTTCATAAAGGTGAAAAGTATTACATTGATAAAGTATACATGGTTTACTTGTTGTTTTGAAAAACTAACAGTTTTCACTCTTTGTGTTTCCCTTACTGAGCTCTTTATGCTCACCCCATGTTTTTGAAATGTTTTTCACAGGACTTAAAGTGGAATAGGGTCAAGGATGGGATTAAGGAAAAGTCATGCTATCTAAAACATGGAACTAGACATGTTTATTTTTAAGAGTTTTTATTTTATGGAATCTTAGTAGAAATGTCTACTTTGTAATCATTTGAGATGTAATAGTTATATCCTAATTCTCTAAAACTATAATCCGGAAAAGATCCTCAATGTGAATTATTAATTTAATTCAATGTTACGTAAGGTTTAAGTCTGGGGCCTTATAGTTGGTATCAGAGGTCAGTTTAGACAACTTTAGGAGTTAGGATATTGTTAAAATAATGTCCATAAATTAATTTAAGGTCAAATTGAAATGATATAGCATTTACAGATTACCATGTTGATTCGCCTAAGATATTTATATGTTAAGAATGGTTTTTCATAGAGGAAACAAAACAGATTTTCTGAGAAGGCATACAGAGGGAAATGACCTTTCAAATCAGCATCCTGAGATGGTCAGAATCAAAATTGAACAGTTTGTTGTAGTGATGGCTCAGTTGACTCAGGTGATAAATCGTGGTTGTGTTTACTGACGAATTTTTGGGGTTTTCTAAATGTAAAGAGGAGCATGAAAGTCATTTAATGGTTATTTTGAAAATCTTAAAAGAAAATAAATTGTATGGGAAATTCAGAATGTGTGAGTTATGGTTGAAACAAATTTCTTTCCTTGGTCATATTGTTTCTAAATATGACATAACTGTTGATCCAACAAAAACAAAGGTTTTTGAAGAATGGCCAAGACCCACAAATGTAACCGAGATCCATAGTTTCCTTGGTTTGGAAGGTTACTAACGAAGGTTTGTTGAAAATTTTTCACGATTATCTAGTCTAATGACTAAGCTAACTCAGAAGGGTGTTAAGTTTATCTGGACAGAAGAATGTGATGATTGTTTTAAGGAGTTGAAAAGAAGATTGGTGGATGATCCAGTTTTGGAACTTCCTTCCAGGAATGGTGAGTTTTTTATCTACAGTGATGCTTCATTAAAAGGACTTGGTTGTTTCCTTATACAGAATTATCTGGTAATTGTTATGATTCACGCCAGTTGAAAATTCATGAGGTAAATTACACTACACATGATTTGGAATTA
Source organism: Viscum album (assembly GCA_963277665.1). NCBI lineage: Eukaryota > Viridiplantae > Streptophyta > Magnoliopsida > Santalales > Viscaceae > Viscum > Viscum album. The sequence goes on along the minus strand of OY728156.1, from coordinate 1,962,038,954 downwards.
GCTGTTGTTGTTTTCGCTTTAAAAATATGAAAGCATCATTTGTATGGAGTAAAGTGTAAAATATATACCGATCAGAAAATTTTAAAGTATATATATTCACTCAGAAAGAATTGAACATGAGATAGAGGAGATTGCTAGAATTAATCAAGGATTGTGATTGTACAATTCATTACCATCCAGGGAAAGCAAATAAAGTGGTTGATGCTTTGATTCGAAAAAGTAATGCTTTATTAACCATACTACGTTTGGAAAGAGATCCTTTGGTTTTTGATTTGATGAACTTTGGCATGGAAATTGTTTGTGCAGGAAGTTCTTCTATTTTTTTAGGTGTTAGTGAGATCATCTCTATTAGTCAGAATTAAGAAAGCGCAGAAGAAAGACAGTGGATTGCAGAAAAAGGTAGATCTGGTTCAAAAGGGTAAGTTGTCTGAATTCAACATTGATAATGATTGTGTTTTGAGGTTTGGGAAGAGATTATGTGTTCCTTGTGATTCACAGTTGAAGGGTGAGTCGTTATGTGAGGCTCATAGTTCCCCATTTTCAGTTCATCATGGAAATACTAAGATGTACAGAGATCTGCAGGAGTATTACTGGTGGGATGGAATGAAAAGAGATATTGCTGATTTTACTGTAAAGTGTTTGACTTGTCAGGAGGTTAAAGTAGAGCAGAAGTTACAGAAAGGGATGCTTCAGCCTTTACCAGTTCCATATTGGAAATGGGAAAATATATCAATGGACATTGTTGTGGGATTACCGAGGACATCTCTAGGTAATAATTCAATCTGGGTTATTGTTGATCGATTGACTAAATCTGCTCATTTCCTTCCTATTAGAGATTCTTTATCTCGAGTTCAACTTTATCGATTGTATCTTATAGAGATACTAAAGTTTCATGGAGTTACCCTATTCATTGTATCTTATTATGATCCCAGGTTTACTTCTAACTTTTGGAAAGGCCTTGAGAAGTCATTGGGTACTGAATTAAATTTTAGTATAGCTTTTCATCCACAATCAGATGGGCAGTCAGAACGAACAATTCAGTCCTTGGAGTACATGCTATGAGAATGCACTATGGATTATCAGGGAATTTGGGACCAACATATTTCTTTGGTTGAATTTTCATATAATAACAGTTTTCATTCTAGTATACAGATGGCACCGTTTGAGGCATTATATGGGAAGCGGTGTCGAACTCCATCTTTTTGGGATGAAGTGGGTGAAAGGAAGCTTATGGGACCATAATTGGTAAGAGAGATGGCAGAAAACGTTTAGTTGATTCAGAAACACATGAGAACATATCAGAGTAGGCAGAAGAGTTATGCAGATTACTGGAGGAAGGATATATCTTTCGAGGTAGGTGATCATGTTTTTCTCCAAGTTTCACCATGGAAAAGTGTGATGTGATTTGGTAAGAAAGGAAATATGAGTCCAAGGTTCATTGGTCCATATAAAATTCTGGAGAAAGTTGGATCAGTTTCTTATGGAGTGGATTTACCTCCAAGTTTATCTTATTTACAAAAAGTTTTTCATGTTTCGATGTTGAGAAAGTACATGCCAGATTCATCTCATGTTTTGAGCCCAGAGGTAGTTCAGTTGGAAGAGAATCTATCTTATGAAGAACAACCAGTCCAGATTCTTGACCGAAGAGAGCAAGTGTTGAGAAATAAGGTAATTCATCAGGTAAAGGTTTTGTGGAAAAACCATATGTTTGAAGAGGCAACGTGGGAATCTGAAAATTCTATGAGGGTTAAATACCCCCACTTATTTTGATAAGTGAATAAAATTTCTAAGACGCAATTACAAAAAGGGGGGATGGATGTAACATCCCAGGTAAATAAAGAATAAGGCATTTTCATATTTATTAATATTTACGAATTAAATATTAATTTTACTTTAAAGGGTTTTCTATGTTCGATAGAATACCCGATACGCAACAAAGAGTTTCATTGAAATCTTACGTTGCACACTAGTAATAAAATAATATTATTTTAAATGGTAGTTAACACATAGTCGTTGTATTGGCGGGAATGGATAGAAATAAATAAAAATATGATTATATATGTTTTTTAAATGTTTTTACATTTATCCAATAAAATAGAAAGGCTTAAAATACGGAAAGAATTCTATTTTAGGCATATATACCATAATTTTCACTAAAGGTTCACTTATCGCCTTTTGATGTAGAACAGTCATTAAATATAGTCTTGGTCACTGTTATAAATTATATTGGACCAAATAAAACTCTTCTTTAGAATCTAGACATCAAATTTTACTTTATGTAAATTTTTGGTATTTTTCCGATAAAGTTCATTTTTTTAATGAATAGTGAAAGCTGTTGTATTTTAATTCAAAACTTATTTTTAATCTAATTTATTTATATGATTATATGATATTTTGAGTTGGTTCTAGAGTTGAATTATAATATATTTTTACCATTTAATCCAATAGTGGTCATTGGAATTAATTTCACTTTGAAATCAGACTTAAACTAGTGTCAATCTTTTGATACTTATTGTTTCATAAAAACACGCTATTTTCTCTGACAGCAAAAATTAATTATTAAAATAATTAATGCAATGTATATGTTTTTAATTATGTAAAACAGAATTCATTTTTTAATTCATAATATAAAATATAGTTTAGGGTGAAATTTTGGTATTTTTCTGAAAAACATCAATTTTTGATGAATAGTGAAACCACTAAGTGGTACATAAAAAAACTGATTTTAAATTTAATGAATTTTTATCACCTCTGTGTTTTGAATTTCAAAAATCCAATATACATGGTTTTCATTAAGAAGTAAAATGTGGTTCAATGGGATTAAAATAATTTTTTGGTGAATAGTAACATTTAAGTTTTTAATCGCAGTTAGAGGTAAGTAGTGTAGTTTAAGGTAAAAATAATGTTTTCATAATATGAAATGACCTTGAAACATGTCCTAACCTTATTGGATGTGTCATGGCAGACCAAGACATTACATGGGTCAACTTGGGGACCCCATGGAGCCACTTTGGTAGGAAAATGAAATTAAAAACTTTTTATTTAATGTTAAAATTAAAATGTCACAAACATGAGTTGTTTTACTAAAACAATTTTTAAATGGGTTATACAAGTAATATTTTTGACTATAAATATTCATAAAAAAGATAAAAATCTATCCTATATGATGATATTTTTTTTATAATTTTTAGACGTTAAATAGATTAAATTATTTATGACATCATGATGATGCAGCGATTACCTCATTAATGAATGATTTAAATAAAATGTAAAGATAATGTATAATCTAAGACATACACTTTTCAAAGACCTATTTGATGAGTATATTTCAAACCCTTATCACATTATCCTCTAAATATATAATTTTGGGACCCTTTTTATCCGAAAATAATTTTATAATAAAGTATCATTTCTTAACCTTCTAAGAGTGCCCCTCCTCTCCACTTATAAAAGGCCCCCCACCTCTACCTCCTTAACCACACCTATCAAGCATTTGGCTTGGCCAAAACCTGCCCATTTTGTCTCTACACACCCTTATCTTACTCCTATATGCCTCACGTTGGACAGAAGTCTTCCCAAAGAAACCTTTGATCTCAAATCAAAAAGAGTTACTCGTTTTAAAGGTAGTGTTTTCTCTTGTGTTCTTTTGTTTTATTTCGCTTCTCCAACCCTCTAAACTCTTTTTATTCATTTCATTTGTAACAACTCCAGTATCTTCAATATACTAGGATGTTTTTAAAATAATAATTCGAGCTACACTTACGCAAACCTTCATCTAATGGTTAAAGAGTATACTGTTTCCGTGGATGGCGAATTTCTGCATCACGAAACAATGATTGTTCAATATTCTTCTAACACCTTTAAAGGTGGCCATTAAGATGTCACTATATTTATATATGATATATAATATGTTTATGTTTTCCTTAAGCTTCTTTATTTATCATTTATGGCACACCTTTATGGTTTCTATTGTGGGTAAACACGATAATTTCATTTTAGTAAGTGCGGACTACCGCCCCCTCAAAGTGATTTGATTCGTTAATGCCATACGTGGGAAGTATAAAGGATGTATTTAACAATATTATATATGATATTATACTGAAATTATAATATACCTTTTTATAATTATTATTTCACTCCATTAAATTATGAGATAGAAATGAAAGTAGCGTTCATGCGTACGTACGGCTTACCATCTCCATGAATGGTGCATTTCATTTCTTATCCCCGAATATAATGTACTTTTATAAGTACAACTATATAATGGATATATATGATGTATGTTAAATATAAATGATGAATATAATTCTGGAATTAAAATATACATACCTCTAATTTAGTTTGAATTCCATTAATATGACATAGAAATGAAATTAGTGTTTTTGGGTACGTACGGATTACCGTCTTAATGAACGGTGCATTTCATTTCTTACCTCTAAATGATTATGTGATATTATAAATACATGTATATTCTGGATATATATGATATATATTATATCCAAATCAGGAATGTCATTCTGGATATAAAGAACCATTGACCACACAAACAACATCTAATTGTAAGAAGTCCACTTTGGAATTAAGAACCAAATATCGACAAAACAAACATTATTAACTTAAATGATTAAATAATGTTTATAACATGGAAATTAGTGATATAAAATGAATAATAAGCTTTAAAAAGGTTCTTAATAAAGTAGAAATTAATTCATGTTTATTATTCAGGATGTTAAAGAACGATCGAGTCAAGTCGGACCTGAGGTAAGGGACTTCGTCTCAATCTCCTTTCATTGAGGCATATTTCGTTTTATACACAACTTTCTTTTATAAGTTCTATAAACCCCTTTGAATTTTACTTTTATACAAAAGGAATCTTTTTCAACAAAGCGTTTTACTAAATGACAAAAAGGAATGTTTCTTTTAACATACGCGGTGACAACGACCTTTTCCGCCACCGCGAGTATTATTTGGTCTTTGTCTTCCTCAAAAAGTCGTAATGTTTTTAAAATTAAATAAATACTATATACTCTTTTATGTATTTTGGTATTAAAAATTTTGTTTATAATGGATTTTTTATGTCAATATATTTAAGTGATATATTTTGATCAATGTGTGGAAATGTTTTCTTTCCATTATATTTGTTTTATGTCTTATGATTTTATAATGGTATTTAGACATTTGACGGGTGGTTAGGTGATAAACCATATGACGGGTGGTGTCGTGAATACCCTGATGGGTGGTTACGTTATAACCTCCAATGCATTGGGTATGGTAGTCGGCCGTATGGCTATTCCATTAAGTGATATGTGTGGAAGTCGACCGTATGGTTATTCCATTTAAGTATGTTAATGTCCCAAGTTGCTTTTATATGTTATGTGATCTTTATATGGGTTTTATGGAAATCATTTGGTTACAAAAGAGTAAGTATTGAACTTTTACTCGGTGAAGAGTTTTTACTACTTCATAAAGGTGAAAAGTATTAATTTGATAAAGTATACATGGTTTACTTGTTGTTTTGAAAAACTAACTGTTTTCATTCTTGGTGTTTCCCTTAATGAGCTTTTTATGCTCACCCCATGTTTTTGAAATGTTTTCCACATGACTTAAAGTGGAATAGGGTCAAGTATGGGATCAAGGAAAAGTCATTCTATCTAAAACATGGAACCAGACATGTTTCTTTTTAAGAGTTTTTATTTTATGGATACTTAGTATAAGTGTCTACTTTGTAATCTTTTGAGATGTAATAGTTATATCCTAATTCTCTAAAACTCTAAACCTGAAAATATCCTCAATTTGAATTATTCATTTAATTAAATATTATGTAAGTTTTACGGTCGGGGGCTTATACGAATGATGTCATGCAGTTTAATGTCTTTCAATTAGGATGTTGTACTATATAGTTTTTTTAGTCTTATTGTGAGGACATGGGGGCTATGCAGTTTTTAGTCTTGTTGTGAGGACATTTGGGGTTGTGTAGTTTTTTGTCTTGTAGTGAGGACATTGGGGGTTGTGAAGTTTTTAGACTTGCTGTGAAGACATTGCATTGTGTAGTTTTAAGTCTTGCAGTGAGGATGATATGAAAAACTACACAAAGTATTTCTTTAAGAATCTCACATTGGTTGTAGTTGTAATAATTTCTTCATACTTTGAGGTTAAAGAATAAGCTCCAGTTGAATAGACCTTATTTATGGAATAAGGTCCTTCCCACTTTGCCTCAAGATTTTGAGGTTTCTTCCCTTGTATCATTGGAGTCCTAAGTACAAATTCCAATTCTCCATGAAGAAATGAATGGAGGAAAATATTCTTATTAAAAGATCACATTATTCTTTTATGATAGAATTCTTAATGATGAAAAGTATGTAATCTTTTCTCATCTAACAATTCCATCTCATTGAACCGTTTATGAGACATCTAATCTGTAGAAAACCAATTAGAGATTGAAACTCTGAGTGAAGGCAATTGCATTTAAATTGTGGAAACTTCTTTAGTTCCACATACCAATGAATAAAATGTTTTTTGGGTGGATGTACGAGTAGTTGTCTGATAAGCCCATAAAGAATTCAAAATTTTATTAGTCCATGATTTCTTATCTTTATCCATCATCTTATGGAGTATATTTGATAGGGTCTTTGAAGAAGGACACTATATGTCCATTGGCCACCACATGATAGTGAGATGAAAGGTGGTATTTGATAGTATGCTCCTGATATAACTTCTTTACCTCAATCAAACAAAACATGGTGCCATTTTTTGTCAATATAGTATGAGGGACACAAAATATGGTGATGATATTAGTTTTGACCACAGTAAAAATAATTTTGGCTCCAACTTATTTGAAAGGTATTGCCTCAGCCCATTTACAAAAGAAGTCAGTAGTAGAAAGGATGTACTTGAACTGCATAGATGTTGTTGGAGGATAACTCCCTACTACATCCATTACCCATGTGGAAATTATCCATGAGTATTTAGCTGTATGTAGAAACTCTGTGTGTTGATGAATTAAATTGGCATGCACTTGATAGGGATGTCATTTCTTAGTGAAATCAATGCAATCCCGTGTCATTGATGGCCAAAGTTATCCAAGCCTTGGGATCTTATCAGAGAGTCTATGCCCACAATTTTGCGCACCACAAGATCTTAAATTTACTTCTTTCATAAAAGTTGTAGTCTCTTATCCACAAATACATTTTATGAGGATTCCATCAAATCCTCGCTTTTTGAGGATCTTTGGGAGGCCTGGACTATCATAATGAGTAAAATAGGCTACTTAACACTAGATATGTTCTTTTTCAGCCCTATTTGGTGGAAGTACTCCATTTTGAATATATTCCATGATGGGTGTTCTCCATCACATGGTTTGACCATATGGCTCAGAAATAGGGGTATGTTCATTAATTTACTCTATTCTAGTTTGAACAAAGGGTATGACCACATGATGATGGGCTTTGCAGATGATTTCCTCTTCCCGATCTGGGTCTAACAAAGCTATAGTTGCATTAGCTAGTGCATCATCTTGGGCATTTTGTGATCACGGGACATAAGACAGTGTTGGATCTGAGGGATATTCAGCCATTAACACACTGACGTAATAACACAAAATGGATTAACTCTTCTTTTTTGATAGAATGTTCTCCATTGATTTTCTTGATTACAAATTCTGAATAACATTTTACCTTCAATTGATTCATTTTCACCTAATGTGCTAATTCCAGACTTTCAATGAGATCTTGATAATCCACCTCATTATTGGTTCCACCTTCCAATAATAGGAAGGAATAAGGAAATAATCCCTATTCTAGGGAGATAAGGAAAATTCCTTACCCTACATTGTTGGGTTTAGGGTTTTCTATTCTCTTCCCTGTTAGACTTCTAGAAGCACCAATAAAGTACATTTACCATATATGGGAATTATCCTGAATAGAGAAGACCTCTTGATCATGATATCCAGTATTTAATGATTTATCATCTGTGGATGGATGCTCAGCAAGGAAGTCGTCCAGAGATAGGCCTTTTATTTCATTTTGAGGAAAAAAATGGAGATCAAAATGTTTTAAAATAACTACCCATCGTTCATGATGCCCTGTAAGCATTGGATGACTGAGGATAAAATTGATCAGGTTATTTCGAGATACCAATTGGACCTCAGGATGTTGTAGGTAGTGCCTCAATTTCTGAACTGCAAATATTAATTCTAGGAATCACTTTTCAATACTTGAATATCGACTTTCTACATCCTGCATAGTTCAACTGATATAGTAATGGTTGTTTTCATTCCTAGCATCATTCTTTTGAGGAGGGAAGACACCTAGTGATCTATATAAAGCTGTCACATAATGAATAAGTGTCTTTCCTTTAACAGGTGGCATTAATACTGGTGGACTCAATGGATCTTTCTTGAGGGTATCAAATGATTCTCTATATTCTTTAGTCTATTGGTAGGTGACTCCCTTTTACCTTAATCTAGTGAAGGGTAAACACTAGCCTGTCAAATTGGCGATAAAGCACCAAATATAGGCCATGTTTCCTTGGAGTCCTCTTAATGATTTCAAATTTCAATGAGGTGACATACCAAGGATTGATTTTGATTTCTCATGATCAACTTCGATACCATGATGGCGTATAACGAAGGTAAGAAACTGTCATGAGGTTACATCGAAAGCTAATTTCAGGGGGTTCATCTTTAAACAATGTTTCCGAATTTTATGGAATGTTGTATCCAAATCATCCAAGTGATTGGAAATTTGTTTGGATTTTACCAATAAATAATCCACATAACATTCAACAAATTTCCCTAAAAAGGGTTTGAATATATGGTGCATGGAACATTGGTCTGTCGCGCCTTCATTCTTTAAACCAAAGGGCATTACCCGATAGAAAAACACACATTGAGGGGATATGAAAGATTTAGATACTTCATCCTATGGGGCCATATGTATTTTTTTATACCCAGTTTATCCATCCATAAAGAAAATATCTTCACTTCCATCCATTGCATCCATTAAAATCTCTATAATCGAAACTATAAAATCATATTTACGACAATGCTGGTTAAAATCACTGAAATGAATGAAAGCTCTAATTTTCCTATTCTTCTTTTTTACTAGGAAAATGTTGGGCTTCCATTTTGGATATTGAACTTCACTAACTAATTTTACCATTATAATCTTATCAACTTCAGCACTAATTTTAGAGGCATGAGTTGGGTGTGTTCTTCTGGCTGCTTGATTGAATCCAAGATGTTCTTTTGGAAAACCAAAATGATGGAGGCTACATTAGGATTTGGTCATGGAATTTCTATATAATTGCAAGAAAATATATCTGGATTTTGTTTTAGAAATGAATTATACCCCTCTTACTTTTAGAGGTCATGGTTTCACTAATTAGAGGGGGGCGTGGATCTTCTTCTGTACCTAGATTTAATTTTCTAAGCTCATCAACGGTGGTAGAGACACCTTCCTCAAATGATGGAGGAGCATCCCAAAGATATTCCTCTTCTTATTCATTATGTTTTACCTATTCTATTTCCACTTTCATATTATATGTCAAGGAAAACACATAAATTTAGATGGTAAGTCTATATTTTAACATCCTAAAGAAGAGGCCACCCTATCTGACCCTAATAATGACTAAGGGTATTCATGTGGTAATAAAGGGGATATGATGGATTGAGAGTGAAAATCATTGTCTTCCTCTAGCATTGATACAAATCCTTTTACTCTAATAAAAAATGTAGAGGCTTCTTGTAGTTCAATAGATGAAATGAAAACATCTCCATTTAGGCTTCTATCATTGCTTGGGGAATCACTAATCTCTTCCATGTTGTCAGGCTCAGTTGTCACAATTGACATTATGGAATTTATTGGAAATGTTCTTGGATTTGGTTTTACCCTTTCAATTTGATTGATGGGTAGCACATAATATGTAATCAAATGTATGAATGGATTTTTTTGGATCTTTTCCAGTCCATTCGGATCATTAAATGTGGTTATTTCTTTTTATATAGACATCATTCCTTTTTTGTGATAAAATAATGCCTTAACGTATTGAGATTCAAATGTTTTGAATGGAGCCCTATCACCATAGAATTTCCCAATTTTAACATTGAAACAGTACATAAAACATTGGTGGTATGATGATGGTATGGTCGCATGTTGATGCGGCCAAGGTATTCCAAGAAAAATATTAATGGTCGTGTCCTCAAGAACAACCATGAAATCTGAATTAGACAAAAGATCTCCAAACTGGGTTATAAGTGTAATCTCACCCATAGGTTCTTGTTCATTATTATCATATCCTTGAATCATTATTGTCAAAGGGGATAAGTCATATTCAGTTCGGCCCAATTGATGAATTATATGAACATGAATGATGTTGACTATGGAGCCATTATCAATGAAGGCAAGCCAGATGTCTACATCATTGAATTTTCCAGAAATATACAGGGGTCTAATATATCCATGTACAACATCATCTACATCTTCATCTATAAAATATATGACTGCATGACATTATACAGGATCATTATTGATACAGTAAACCTCAGTAGCAACCACTTTGGTTTCAAACTCATGAGGACTTGAAAAATCCTCAATGAGTGCTTCTAGAATATCCTTTGACAGATTCAAAGCATCCATAATTAATAACTTGGACTACAATTGGGTCAGTTGTTTCAAGAAATCATTCTTTTTGTCCAATGGTCTGTATTTTCCTGCATGATGATGTGGTTTTGTAGGTGTTTTAGAAGTTGATGCTCTTGTTGCTGATGTACCTTATGTCAGAGCAGATTCTGGAAATACTCATGGATTTGGTAGATTTGACTAACTAGGTCTATTCATTTTCTTGGAGGAAGATGGTATGACTTCTAATCGGTCATCCAAAATAATTGTGTCAGAACTAAACCTCTCTTTTATGGAAGAAACTCCTCATTTCAATTAAGCCTGCTGAAGGGATCTTCCATGAGTTTCATCCGCATACACGGTTCGATCAGGGGTAGAGTAAAAATGGTGATTTCTAGAATTTTCATGTCATCCCCTGTATCCTCAACCATGGCCTCTTCCTCTGGTTCTCCAGTTATATACAAGGAATTCTAGATCATTAGAATCAGAATCACCATAGGTATAAGGATCCGTTATAGGGATAACATTGAGGGAACCAAATATAATCTCTTCATCTGAGGAAGATTCTTCTTGATGGGTTAATTCTAGTGGTGCCATTTGTAAGGGTGGTGACCGTTCTTTTGAAATAGATGGCATAAAATTTTCCAGTGTCAAGGAAAACTTTGGCCTTGACATGAACTCATCTTCTACTTACTGCTCTTTGTCCTTATGATCATATTAACTCATTGAAGAACAACCTTTTGATAAAGGTGGTTTTACTATGGAAGAAGTTGAGGAAGGCATAATAAGTTGTTTCAGCTGTGTTCATAAAATTTCTTGAGTTCGATTGATAATTTTCCTGGTCATCCAATCATCATATTTATACACATTTTTACTTTCTACTTCCTTCCATTCTCTTTCATCCCATGGATTGGTAACAGTAACACATGATATTTGAGATGACAAACTTCTCAGATTCACATGTCTAGAATCTACCATCTTTTTCAAGAGGTCCTTGAAAAAAACATTCCCGGAACAGATTCCCTAACATCTAGTGAAAGGGAGAATAATTCAGAATAATTCATCTCCTTTTTTATTATATTTCTTTGGCCTTAGTGATTTAACCAAATTAATTTCCAGAGCTGAGATAAAGTAACCAAGAACATGTTCATTTCAGAAAGAAAAAACATTTTTCTTTAATTCATGAAATCATTTCTACCTTTGATCTCTTTCATCATCTTGACGAGGTAGTAGTTGCTACTGATGATCAGGAGGAGGAGCCCTTCGTTATGATGATGGTCTCGATGTAGAAGCAGGTACATGTTTCTGCTTGAATGTAATTGTAGCAGCTTATACCTTTCTTATCCTCCTCCCTATAGCTGATGGTATTATAGGATTTTTGGCTTTATTATCTTGAATAGAGTCTTCTATTTGTTGAGAGACTGAAGTAAGGTCTTGAAACCCTCTTTTGTATTTCATAGGGATCAACAGTTTGTGTAACTCATAAATTATATTTTTAACACAAATTGGAAGAAATTATTTTTTTAGGGAGTTCTAGACTTAAGGAATATGATAATCATTTCCATTGTATAGTGAAATCTGAAACACTTGCATTATCCCTTTGTTTGCAATTGGTTACATCAAAAACTGTCATATTTGGTAGCATTGAGCTAAATTAAAGAATAATATTATGACATAGATCTTCCCATCCAATAATTTATTTATATTGTAAACTTGTATACCAGACAAAAGCTGGTCCCTGTAATGACTACACAAAACACCTAAGATTTACTACTTCTTGTTGTTGAAGATTTCCATCATGGGATAACAAAAGGAAAAAAAATGTGTTAAGTGTTGTTAATAATCTCCCAAACCATTAAATAATAAGAATGTGGTATACACAAAATTTGGTGTGGGGGAGGAATTGCATCCACCCATTCATGGTAAGATCTCTTTTCCAGCTGAACTGGTGCATGTCGTTCCTCCATTGCTTCCAGTCAAGTCATTAATGCCTCCATTGTGTTCATAAGTATTTGGGGAATATATGTATGAGCATGAACCTATGCCGGTATAGAAGATAAATCTTTCTTTGGTGCAATAAATGGAAAAACCACTGATGGTGATGCTGATATTTTCCTTGGATGACCCACGAGTATTGGACTATCATGATTTGTTTGATCCCATGGTTGTGTAACCAATGGGGGGAATTCATTATCAGCATCTTTAGTTACTAAAAATCCCATTTACGGGGGAGATCCTATAGGATGTGGAAGTTGAGGACCTTCCTGGGGAGTACATCTAGCAGAAATGCTGCTTTGAAGTAACTTTGTATTGAGTTTTTTCAAACCCTTCATTTCCCCTTATTGCCATGAAAATATTTCTTCAAAGAAAAAATATTGACATTATCTAGTGGAAAAGTGAGATAAAATCTTACTTTTGTCTTTCCCCTTGTTATATTCCTTTCAAAGGGGTGGGAGATGGTTATTTGAAGGCATACATAGATTCTAGGTAAGCCTCTGATTTCAGGTATGCACACCTTCTTCATTTGCCTTAGTGTGTACGGTATTATGGACAAGAACTTCATCTTTTGATTCCCCTGAACTGGACTCATTTTATGGTGGATCTCCTGTTGTGGTATTAATGAAATTCACTAACGTATAATTTATTGATGTCATTCTGTAAGAATTTTTTAAAAAATTTCTCCCTCTGTATCTTCCACGAGACTATGTTCTTCTATATGACGAATTCCAAGGAACTGTTTGGTAGAAAGTAACTTGATGGGAATCCTTGGATAGTTATGTTATGTGATCTTCTTGTGGATTCTTCCCTAATCAGGAAAAACTGACTTCCGTTGAGGTGGAGATTGCCGATGTGAAAAATCTACCAGCCCTGTAGGCTGGGGCTGTTCCAGTTCTTCTTCTTAAAATCATTAAACTTTGGTTAATGAATTAGAAGGATGAATTAATTGAGCCGCCAGCCTTGCAAGCTAGGAAGATTATTGAACTGATATGGATGAAATTTTTGTAACTTATCTTTTGATTTTGAGAATTTTGGTTTGGACATTAGCTTTGTGCATTATCCAATAACCACAAAAATCACCTATTTCATAATATTGCTTTGCTATTTCATACATTTGCATTCTCTGATGGATGAAATCCTCTAAGCGGTATGCCTGCTCAAGATTCTCATATGTTTGATGTAAAAGTAACTCAACAACTTCTTTTCATTGTGACTGACTCTGATGAGAGATAGTTGAGGCATGTCCTTGAGTGTACATTATATTACATACAAAATCTATTGATTGTAGCTGACCGTGGGCAGTAACATTGAATGAGACCGCTTTTGGAATACATTGCTGATTATGGACTGTAGTGAAATGCAATGCTCCATGTGCACCCCATCCTATGATACAAACAGAAATGGGGAATCATAAATCTAATGGAATATCCCCTTTAGATCATTGGGGAATACATGCTGAAGGATTATCTACTGTTTTTTAAACATTAAATTCGTGGAAACTGAGGGAGACTCCAAGTCAATTTGGTATTGAAATCCTTCTATTACCTTTAAATGTTTTTTATATTTTCCATATGGTAATACATTGGTTTTCAAATGAATAAGAGTCATCCATAGGTTTTGGCTGATATCGTGAATGCAATATTCTGTAATCAATTCTGTAATGTTATACTGAAAATTTTCCAATGTCTAGAACATGACTGGTACTTCTCCCTTAGCCAATTTTTTCCTCATGTTTAACATATATTCATCGTCTCCACTGGAGGTTTCTCCACTTGTTCTTCCCAAATTGGACACTCGGTATTAGAATACAAATGACCCAAGGGAGGTTCGGCGAATGATCATTCCATTAAGATGTCTTCTGGTTGAGAAAGTGTTTCACCTGTCAATGACAAGGCATCAGACATGACTGGCCTTGTTTTTTCAAGTGACTTGAGATAATAAGGCTTTCTCACCACTACATTTTCAATTATATAATTTTCTTGACAATACTAAATAATATTGTGTAGAGGACATCCGAAGTGAATGCCATCATGGGGAGGATGACCATGGTGGATTACAACAAGGGATGAATCCTATTTCTCATATGTCTTCTGGCCATAAGAATGGTTTCTGAGGCTCTCATCCAGAGATAGACACTCTGGATTGACTGAATTTTCATTAATCAAGCCTTTATTATGAAGTGTCCGATGAGGAAATTCAGAATTACAATTACCACTCCAGTAATTTCATAATGAGACGATAGGATATTCAGCTGCAATAGAAAAATGTTTGAGGGATTCATGAAATCTAGCATTAAGAGGATCCAAATCACAGCATGACTCTTGATTTTCCAACAGTTCTTAGAGATACTTCTTCATGGATGTTCTCTTACACTTACTTGGGGCCACTTACAGGGAAAAGTGGTTATCATGGGATGGTTTATGTGCCTACCTTGGAATGGTTACCGAAACGGACCAATTACATTCAATTGGAAAGGGTGTATGTTCCCAATCTTGTTGTTTTTATGATATGGGGGAGTATACCCCATGACCCTGCTGGATTAGAATAGAGGTGTGTATCTGTTCTAATATTTCATGCTGATGTGTCATCCCATGTGTGGGGGAAAATTTATGTTTATGTTTCCCTGGTACTGCTAAATTGGTTGTTATAACATCATGGCATGCTTCCCGAATATGTGAAGGGATTTTTGTTCTCCATTTCACCATTGATAAGATGTGCTTGGTGTCTTCAGTGCCAAGAATGGGAATATGAATCCAATATGTATCTATAGTAGGTGTATGATCCATCTCATGTCCTCCTTTTCGTGTCAATGGGTATTGATAGTACTCATTTATGGGGGCAGAGAGTTGTGTCTTCCAAAGAATCATCATCAGAGATTTCCAACTGACTTCTAAAGGTGCTACCAAACGTGACTGTTGGCAGACTTGGTTAACATTTACAGGTGTATGTGCATGCTGGATGTTTCTTGTCAATTACGGTTGACGGACTTCCTTTAATACTATAAGATGATACTGCTTGTAGAATTGTGGACTGTAAATAAGTGCATGTTCCTTTTTTGTAGTTTCCACCACATTATATTGGTGGGATTCTTTAAATGCAGTCAGACAAAAACTTGGTCAAAGGTCAAGAAGAAACACCCCCATCATGTTGGGGGTTCCTAATCCGCGATTCTGTAGGCAGTGATTTCTAGTGAGAGTCCTTAGTAAGGACTCTTGAATTCTTGAATTGAGGCCTTGAGTGGCCTCTTTATCCACCTCACTATAGTATGGGAGGGATTGATTGTGGTGTTCTAAGGATAATGACCCAAAATGGTTGAAGACGGTGGTTTGCACCATCTGCTTCATGATCTTGGGTCATCGTTGGCCGGATGATAGAGGATTTTTATTGAACTGGAGGGCCTTCCAAGAAGCCTCCAAAGTCATGATTGTACCATGCTGGAAATATTCCTTTCCCATCACATTAGAGACCCAGTGTTGAAGACACTAGGTTGGTGATGATTTCCTTCCCGTGGATGGGGATCAAACTTTTGCAGTGGTCGGGAAGTTCACAGAGGTTGTCTTAAAGAAATCCATTTTGTAGTGAAGGTAATTCTAGGAAAATCATAAAAAAACATCAAACACCATTAAAGAAACAACTTTTTAGATGGATACATGCGTGATTGATTCCTTTGTCTGGACATCATTTATCAATTGATAGGGTTGTAACATGTGGGTAACATTATTAACATGCTTAAGGAGTTATATAGGTTTCACCATTTTTATTTCTTAGTTTCTTGAAACGTGTATTCTAGTTTTAAGAATCACTACTTCTTGAGGGTTTCCATTGGAATTATTTATGGAACTGGAAAATTCCAATTGTTCTTTATCCAAATGGGGCCATCTTTCCAAAGGCATAAGTTTGTTATTTTTGAACTTCATGATACTTAAGAATGTGCATTGGTTGAGAGGATGGGAGGTCTGACTCATCAGACCATTTTAGAGGGAATTATTGTCTACTCCAAGACTCTCTTTATAATTTAAGATATTTTCATGAATCCTTATTAATTCACCAAGTATATCATAAGTATCCCCTAGAATTTTCAATCACTTATTTTGCATGTGAAAAGTTTAGAATCATCAGTTTGTATTCAAGATTCTTCATTAATGGATATATCGATCTGTATTTAAGTTTCTCCATCAATGGAATCCTCTCATATTCTACATAGAGATTATTTTAATCATCATTTTGGTGATATTGGTTTTTAAGCCACTCAGTGGGGCACTCTGGAATTTATTATCATCCGGGGAGAAAAATGTTTGGTTTGATCTTGGGATCGTGCCCATAAAAATGGGCTACCTATGTATCCTTGTAAAAGGAATCATAACTCTCGTAGTTTACTTCCACATAATGGGACACAAAAAACATTTTAAGGTCATGTTATAAGGACCTAACCATACAGTTTAATGTCATTTGGTTTAGACATCTAAGCAGAAGGTGCTTAGTCAAAACATATAGTGGGATGTAAGGTGAAGCAGCCCATGGAACATAGAAACTATATAGTTTTCCACGTAGTAACAGACCCTATTGGGAATATGGCCCAAGTAGAACACTTTTAATTTAATGTATTGGATTTGAACCTCAAGGAGGCTTTATACATATCCCATATAAATGGGAATAAAATCCCACGTAGTTCGATAAGTCTCATAGAAGAGTATAGTCCTTTGAGAGAAATGAGTTTGGGTTTACTTCCTAAAAAGGGTGCCTAGGTGATTTGAGGGTTTAATTTTGGGATTATTCCTAACGAGGATGCTCAAATAAGGGTTATTAGGGTTGGATTTTTGAAAAGGTAGTTCATTGAGATTTGGCATTGAAAATACTTCCTACATATACCAATTATGATGGGAATCTGAGTTGTAGTAGTTTATTCAATGTCAGGAGTGTTTGTGCACAAGTCATAATCATCACAAATCTCTATGCCCACATGATTCATGCTCGGTGTTATAAAAAAGAGGATGTGAAAAAATCAACAGTGACCCTTTCATTTTTCCTCCTCCACTGGTGGAAGAGGGCACACCTATAGCAGTGAGAGTGGATGAGGCCTGAGTTGATTCGAAAAGAGGGTGAGGTGACGAGCCTTCCCTCTGTTTACTTTACATTGGAAAAGGGTCCAATGAAAGGAATAAGGGATGATGGTTATGGTATTACACTATGATAGATTCCCATGTTGAGAAATCCCAACAAGCGAGGGAAATCTTAACAAAAGTCCATGTTCTCATCTCTCTAATGGTCTTTCGCACCAGATAAGAGAGTAGGGGAAATGATGCTACCATCTTTAAGAAACTCTAGGGGATTATGCTAGGATTTTTCCATTAAAATTGATCCTGGTATTGGAGGGATACATCTCCTTTATTTTTAAAAGGATAAGTATGTATGAACCGTACCTTCCCCTACCAGAGACCTAAGGTTCCGGGACATCTCTTAGATAAGGGAGATGCCCGGACCCAACCCTGCATCAAACTGGGAACTATCCAACATTTTTTCTCAGGGAAAGGTCCATGTGACTATGGATATAAAAACCCATATACATTACATGTATTATAACACCCTTATAAAAGAAATTTAGAAAACCTCTGACTGTGGAAATAAGAACCCAAATAAAAGAAATGTCGATGTGCTTTTCCCCAAGGTATGATAATTCATGAGGTTTTGGTAGAGGTCTCAACAAATAAATTTTAGACAAGGGAGCCAAATAAGAATAATCCTTTCCATGAGTGGATTTTAGGAAGTATTGATGGATTGTATACTAAATAGAGTATGTTAATCAAAGAGGGGTTACCAAGTAGAGAAGGGCGCGCAAGTATGGGAGCACAATTAGACTTGGGCGACTTGATATTCACTTAAGCAACGAACAACCTGTATAGTAATACTTGGGAAAGACCTTGCTAAACCATTCAAGAGTATTAAAAGGTGATCCTTGAAGTAGGGTTCTCATGTTCCTGTGAAATGAATAGGCGGCATGAAAGTATTTCTGATTTAGGGTGGTTGGGCACATTAGGTTCTCAAGTGTTATGGTTTTCAGACACAAAAAGACTTATGTACAATGATCCTCCTTTAAATCCTCCACTCCAGGTGTTGAAGAACTACCTAGAATGTTGAGGAAGACTTGGGGGAAGCACTAGGGAGACTAGAGAAGCAATTGGGCTTCATGGAAATTCTTCCCTACAAATAAAGGCCCCAAAGGCCTATTAATAGGAAAAAATAGAACATTGGGCGAAAGGAGTTTGAGCGCGCAAGTGTGTTTCACGAGAACTTTATGGCACAAAATTGGTAGCATGCCGGATGGGTGTCTCCCAAGTAGAATTTCACACAAAGAACTTTTCAAGTCCCATTGAGGACATTTTGTGGAGAAGTGCATGGAAAAAGTTTCATGGTGTCTACAATGAATTAGGTATCTCTTAAAAACCACCAAACTATATATGTCCTGGTAATCCACACACATTATCCATCCACCATCATTCCTGTTTACTAAAATTATTAATAAATAGTATGGGATGATTCTATGTATGATGAAACCCTATTAAAAAAGTTTTTAAACCTATTTTTCAATAACATTTTTCATGAAATAATCATGTTTATAAGGTTTTTTGTTGACTGAATCCACACCCCTTTCAAATTTATTATCTGATCATTCTCCCTCTTCGATGTTAGTTCCCATGGTGTCTCATAAACATCTACTCCAGGTGCCATTTCTAGTATCACTCACTACAAACCATGCACCTACAATATTCCTTTTATTAAATTTAATGGTAAAGAACATTAGTTTTTTGTGTGTTATTTGAAGTTCCCTAGGCCAGATGACCAATTAAAGGAGGATGAATAAATGGCCTAATTTTAAAAATTATTTTTATTCTAAATTCAACCTCTTAAACATGTTAAATTTCTTCGTCCTCTCAATAATATCTCACAATCTAAACTTGTATGCAATGATAATAGCAGAGTGAAGAAAATGATATTTACAATGGTTTACATAAAAGTGTACTCGTTTCAATTATATTGTGATTCAAGTAGTTAGGCACCCAAGTTATAATTCTCTCTAAAATATTCATACACAAAAATCACAATTCTCTGGTGATTGGTTAGAAATTCCAATCACAAGCCTCAAAAAACTATTTAGTCACCACAATCACAAGATTATTCTTAAACATTAATCTTCTCATTGAATGATCTTTTTGTGAACATCGATTCTTATGTTCCACTTATGAAATAGATTTCCCTTAATGAGTATATTGGTTCAACATCCCTTCACATGTGCTTATTCTTTATGAACTTCAAAAGTTTCTCAAAATGGTTATTTTTGTCTCAAAAATACTACAGATCATGAGTGATATGGTTCTTCTCTATTTTCTCAAATACATGGGTGACCAAGAAAACCATGGCTCATGGTTTCAACTCCCTCTCTTCCCTTGATATGTGTATCAGGGTCCCAAAAATATCTCAAACAAGGTATGTTAGTTCTTAATATTCTCAACATATTCTTTGATACTTAAAAATATATATATTCTCATTAATATCATGAATATTATTCTAATATATTCTAGAATATTATTTCACATTTAATATTAAAGGAAATCTTAGTAGGTTCTCCTTCTTCTTGAATCATCAAATATCAAGGTAGATCAGCTGATTTTTCATTTAAACCTATTATTGAATTCCCCGAAGACTCAGTAGTTTATTATCACGTGATATTTGAATTACCAAGTCTCCATTATCTCCTAAACTCACTCTACATATAAATATATTTAAAATATTCATACCTCAACATGAATCCATTTAATACCTTGTGATATCCTATTATGTCTCTAATCTCACCATTTCATAGAGGTGGATAGAATTTCCAAAATGGTCATCAAAACGACCTTTGAAAAACTATAATGGCCTAGTGACATATTTGTTTTTCTCTTTTCACAATAATCACGTGAATTAAACATGAATGTATATCCTTTTTATTTTGTCTTATATCCTAATTCATCACCCTAGATGTATCATGATAACCATTGTGGTATTTATTTTTCATTTGAGAACATCATACAAAACATAGTAAAAATTCATTTAATCTAAATATACAAAATTTGTAACACTGAATTTTAACCATTAAAATGATGGAAATTCATCAATAAATCATGCAGTTTTCAAAAATATGTCTATCCCCAAATGTTTCACAGAGAAAATCTATTTTTAAAACCCATACTAGAGGATAGAAAATCATTATAGAGGAAATACTTTTCTTTGAAGACAATTATGCTTAAACTATCTAGTTCCTATAATAAATGAAAACCTTCCATGGCTAGGATGGAATTTTTATACACTTTAATGTCCTTAAAGACCATATCACTGCAAGCCTTGGGTGACAAAAGCATCCCACATGAGATCCATTATATGTTATTTTTTTAATTAGCACTACTCCCAAAATTAGAAAAGTATGTATAGATTTTTTGAATAATGAAAACTAGGATATTGAAGAGATACATCATGTAATATATAATTTCTTGAGTCACTTATTTAATAAGAACAACATTCTTGAACCTAGATAATTTCTTTCCAGACCAACCATAAATATTATTATAAAATTTATCCAGGATTTTGGAGAATAATTACCGTTTAGATTTCCCAAATACCATTACCATACCTAAATAATTTTTCATTTTTTCCACAATCATGATTCCACACAAACAAGTGATGGTATCTCTCATCACATATTGCACAAACTAAGTAAAATATATATATGATTTGGTAATTTTGACACATTTTCATGAGGATTTGGTAAAATAATCATTGATTTTTAGAACCTACTAACATTCCAGAAGAGTTTCTCTTAAAAAAGGGAGATAATAATTACTGAAAAATAAGTTACTAATGGAGATACTATACTAAAAAACATTGTCTTTATTATTGATTCCATCCAATGATACCTTTGATAAGTGATGAGATAAATCATCAGAAATAAGGATAAATGAGTAAGGGTAAAGGGGGTTAACATGCTATAATTCTCTTGTAGGTTTTATGTTATTTGTGAAATAAAAAATGATATTTATTTTAAATGAATCGTACTTATCACAACTCATTATCACACTAATCCATTTTTGCCTAAATCCAAAATTCCACATCACCACTTATAAGAAATCCTATTAAGCCCTATTATATTTTTTCATATCCAATTTCATTACTATGGTCCCCATCATAGAAGTAAAATGTGTTTTATAAAATAAAATATTTCATGAGAAATAATGATATTTCTTATGATATGAATCATGGGTACAAAAGAACTCTAATTATAAAAGATAATAGATGTAAGGAACTTTCACAAATAGTGGGAGACGACATTTGATAAAATCTTGTAGGCCACATAGGACAAGATGATAGGCCTAAAACCATAAATTTTCACATGGATAGATATTTTCAAGATCAATATAATGGAAGTTTCATTGAACTTTTCCATACCAATGGAAGCATCCCATAAACTTACATAGGTATGATAATGTATGGAATCACAATATTCCAAAACCACTAAAAATAAGGAATGGTATAAATATAGAACAAGAATAGTTCTTTATTGCATTATATTAATATATGAGACAATTTCCTCTCTATAAATGTATGACTCATGATCCAAAGTCATTAAATTGAAAAATATAGCCTCAACACTGCTCAGAAGGTCCCCCAGGGGAACCACTCTAATAACTAAAAATTTTTATATAAGAAGCCCTGATCAGATCCCTAATCCCAAACCAATAATAAGTGATTATTCTATCCCCAACCTCCACATTTTAAATGAAGTTATTTATTATTCTGTCTTATTACTTTTGATGAAATTACATGGTATTATGGTCTCCCTATTTGATAAAATCATCCCTTGATCAGATAAACCAATAGAATTATTTGTCTCTAAATGCCTCATCCATATCCTTTTAAATATTTACAACCTCATAATTAAGAATATCATAAGTAGGTTACTTATAATATATTATGAGTTCTCTCTCAAGACTGATAATTCTCAAATCGATGTTCATGCAGTGCTATCAACTCCATCACTATAGCTATATAGCCACCAATTAAGTTTTATCCTAGACATGGTCTTGAGAGTATGAAGAAGTAGATCTGACCACTCCCCTATAGTTAATATTATAATTTTTTATTAATTAAAATATTAATTCCCATAGTTAAATTTCACACTGGGTCACCACCTACAACTAGAGAAAAATAGGACAATAATCAGATGAAACTGGTTGGAAGTTTTAGACCACTAACCTATAGAACATAAAAAATTAGTATCTTGACCAAAAAAACATATTGATATGTTTATATAACATATACGTTAGGAAATATCCATTAAAAAAGTAAATAGACTCCATAAGAAGCCCATATCTGAGAAATATGAGTGAAAACATAGTCCCAGAATTGATGAATTGAAGAAAAAATATGCCTAGCACCGCCTTTCTTATCTTTGTGGTGATGATTTCATTGGAATACCCAACAAATAAAATGGGGCTTGATTTTTATTTTTGATAAATTTAATCACCTCCTAGGATTTCCACGTATCACATATACCTAGATAGCTATAAAAACAAATGAAGCTCCATTCAGGTTCCTATGTTTGACGAATCAAAAAGTAGATTTGGTTTTGGAAGAAGATGACCACTTAAGAATCAAATTACTCTCATGACATGATTCAAAGGACATCTGCATGTAATGACTATCCAACCAAGAAACAATTTAAAAATCCATCTTTCATTGTTATCCCTATCATTTTCTTACGTTTCGATATGGTTTGGACAGAAATACCATATCGCTACTAGACCTGGAGCTCCATTAACAGTGCATATAGACTGATCATGAGTTTCTAAGCATATTAATGTTCCATAATAAGAGTTTCATGGTTCTAGGTGGGGCTAGTTTGAATTATCATTTGCCACTATCAGGTCGTTCATGACATCACCCTCAAATAGCATTGAGTGTTTCTAAGAACCTAATGGTTCCTCATCCTTATAAACTCTACAAAGTCTTTTATTTATAAAAAAATTATATTTTATTTTCTCAATATTATTTCTATTCCAATTATTTTAGTTCCATTTTTCAATTCACCTATGTTCATCCATGTTCACTCAAATAGGATATTCATGTAGGATTGGAATAACCACTCTTGAGATAGGAAATCCAGAATGATCCTGCTCACCCAGAAAAGTGTAATCTAGACATCCCACCTTGGGAGGAAATATACCCTAAGATAGGGAAACCATCATTCCATTTAGTGTTACTGGGGAATGGTTAAATAAATGATGGTTTTGGATAGGTCTTATTTTCTGTTGTAGAAAATCATTATGAAAATTTTGAATGGGGGATGAATAGTCATCCAAAAAGTTGTTCAAGCCATGATATCATGTGTATCATCATCCTATGATTCTACATCCACCATACTAGGGATAAAATATACATCGAACAAGGGGACTTAAAGTCGCATATTCATTTGGAAGGGGTAATAGAAACTCCTAGGTGCATTCAACACTATGAATATTTGATCTTGAAATTTGGTATTCTTTTAACTATCCATATGTTTTTAGCCTTTGATGTGGGTGGACCACCCAAAGATTGTTCCCGATGCAATGGGCTATATTACTGTGTAAGAGGCCACTTCAAATCAAGTATTTTTTTCCAAAACCCTTTATCAAATATCCATTGAGGCCAAAAAAGTAAAAAATGGAGTGGATTTTTCAAATTCAAAAGGCACCAATATCATGGAGTCTAGAAGTTTCAAACATGAACCCCATATAATGGGTTGTGTGATTTCCACCATAACATTGATTTGCAACATAAGACCCCACTATATCATATCTGAAACATCCTATTCTATAAAATCCCCAATGGTATTACCAATAACACACATTACTTGATAGTTCCTATGCATAAATAAGATACAATTCACTTGGATCCTGAAAGGGGGATGAGGGAATTCCATCTTATCAGGTTAAACCCGTTAACTATTTACATGATTCTAGCAATATTATTATCAAAAAAAAGGATGTCCATTAAAAATATTTATCTTAATATATTCCCTAAATAAATTCAAAATTAATCATCCTAGGTTCGATTTACTAGATAGAATCTCTCTCTTCCAACCTTCATATCAACTCCAACATACTCATGATGGTGTTCATGTTATAGGGTCTTCAAGATTTGAATCATTTCACCAAGAGGATGGAGTAGAATTTACAAATCTATCAATCCTCTATAACACAAATTTCATTCATCAATTTCTCTGTAAAAACATTGAAATTTTATTTACAGTCTCTCTGGTCATGCACTATCATTTATACCGTTAAATATATCAAATTAAATAGTTCAAAAAACATATCCTTGACTTTTTTGTATACTAAAAATACAAATAATCCAGTTTACAACAATTGTTAGGGTAATTGTTTAATAACACCAACTCTGATATGATTGAAAAGTTTTAATCATTCATTATAAATATTGACAATGTTAATTAAATTATTCTAATCCATTGATTAGGTTAATAATAATGTAAACAATTTAAGAACATTGTTTAGATTACATAATATTCGTAATTGTACAGAATTAATTTAACTATTTACATAATATATATTCTTAAATAAAAATTAATTATATAATTAATGTTCATGATTTTATAAAATGATGTACACAATAAATACTATTATTTAACAATATTTATCTAATCCTTTCAGAGTTATATTAACATTTCCTTTTTATGAGTTAATTTGATTTTGAATTTATAAATTAATTATAAATTTAATTCCAATTAAATTATTTTTTACTAATCCATTATTAATAGTAAAGTTAATTCATTTTATATTTTCAAATTAATTTATAAAAATTAAATTTATAGATTATTTTTTTTAAATAAATTAAATAAGTATTTTAGCCAATAATAATATTGAGTTAATAATGATGTTTGGAAATGAAAAAAATGGATTTAAAAAATGTTATAATATTCAAAATATTAACTAAATGTTTTAAATTTTATAAAATTATATTTTATTGTTAAGAAATAATTGATTATTAACGCAAAAAAATTATTAAATGAATTCACTCATTAGTAATTATGAAATGATTTTACAAGATACTTCCCAATGATGAGAGATAATATAGTTTTAATTTATTGGGTATATATATTTTATGTATATGAATAAATTCTAAATAAATAATATAACTTAATTTAATAACTGAAATCTTAACAAAATTAAACAATTTGAAAATAATATTTGGATAAAATGGATAAAATAAAATCTATATATTCTTTTATATTAAATTCCAAAAAATAAATGAAGAAATATATTAAAAATAAATAAATGTGACTGAGGAAGTCCATTTAATACAAACCCATATATGTGTTTATGAATTACTATAAAACTTCATGGATGTTTCATCGGAATTGGTAGATGGATAGGGATAAGGTATACCTTGGGAAGAAGAGATAAGATGGTGTTTCGCCTACAATGATATAAATAAGTATTATTTATCTCTTAAGTGAGTTATGATCAGTCAGTGATTGTGTCACTAAGGGATGGGGGAATCGTTTAATATTTCCTAAGGCCATAGGTAGGAATTGGGGTATTAAATGAGATGCAAGTGGCCCGTGATTGGTTTTTTAGGGATAATTTGATTGATGAGAGAGGATTTAGCCTAATGATAATGGGTAAGAAATCCATTTGTCTCATGCCTGGTGAGTGACACCCTCATGAGGATGGTCTGAGGCTTGATTAGTAATATTAATGGGTTGAGTCCTTTGGGACTAGACATGGTGTGACAAAGAGTCATTTCCTCTGACTGACAGATAGAGAGATCAGCCTTAGAAGATGTGAGGTGGACACATGTGTAGGGTGTGGTCTTGGTCGGGACTTGTCATCCATATTTCAAGCTTCTTAAAGTGTATGACATGAGATAGTCTTGTGGTAGTAATTCTAAGAGTGATGAGAGAGCGTTATGGGAAGGACGAGGCCTTGAGGTCTGGGTTTAGATGAGCATATGGGTTTTGGTGTCACTGAGGGGCAAGGGGAATGGGTTCGATTTAATAATAAGAGATTGTGATAGGTTTAGAGTACCCACAAGATTCCCTAAAAGGTGAGGTGGTATGTGTTCAACAGGGGTCTATATCATTAGAGACTTCTGCCTTGGGATAAACTAAAGAGTTTTGTGACTTGTTGTGTCCTATATTACATAACGTGACCTCCCGAGAGATTGTGGGGATGGTTTTTTATTTTACCTCCTTATATTATGTGGGGATCGGTTGGTATCCTTATAAAGTCCCCAGATTCTAAAAGAATTAGTTGCTATTATTGTAACATCCATAGAGTCTGTGGGGATGGGTCAGTATGTTTGTGACCACCCTTGAGAATATAGGGATTGGTCGGTGTGGATGATGTACCCCAACAAAGAATATTGTGTAATAAAAGTGACCACCCATGAGGGGATATGTCATGGGATGATGTGATATGGGACCAATGGGCCCTAGATTGAGTGATCAAGCTTAGTTCATGATGTGGATGTATGACTGGACCTAGTTCTTATGGGAAACAGGTTGAGGTTTCTATGCCACAAAATCTTAAGTCTTTATTTATGGCTTAGGTATTGATACAATGGCCTGAGATGATGTAGTGTTTTGGGGTCAAGTATAGCACTAAAGTAGGTATTATCAGGTGTCATGGTGGCCTAGTAAGCACACATTGAGAAGATATTAAGGGTGTCATGGAATCCTTATATTTTTTATGTCCCTATATATATGATTAGGAATGCCTATAGTTTAATTATCTTGTCTTTAGTTGTTAAGTAATTTCATGTGGAAGCTTATGAATCCTCTACTACTTAAATATGGCCTAAAAATGAAACTCTATATATTAAAAGAACCTTAGTTGTCTGGCTACACCAGAGGATTCAATTGTATAACATTCATATGAATCCTTGAAATTCCTCTTGGACTCAGATCGATGATTTTAATAAAATAATGCTTGATTTACCTAATATAGAAGTAATTTTGGATAAAGGCAATTTAATTCCATGCTACTAACCAAATTAGTTGATTAAAATAATTCATTTAAAGATTCAATGATGTATGGTCAGGGTTCCTTAAACCTATAAGAAGTTAAATCTAACGTGTTATCTAAATGGATTCAAAATAAGAAACCTACTTTTGTTAATAATGGATATGAGGGGCTTAATATCTCAGTTAAGCTTGAATATAGAGGGAATGAGAGAGGTAAGAGTGTGTTTAGAAGCTAATTATGGTCTTGTGGTAAACAAATAAAATTATTCCATTGTAAACAACCTAGTAAAATTTTAATGAATTTTCCCCAATGGATGAATTCTAAGAAAAAAACCAATAAAAATGAACATTGGTTTTTAGTTGAGAAATATTTTGAGATTGTTGATGTCTTCAATTCCTGGCCAAATTCTATGAGTGCTGAATGAGTCATGTATTTAGGATTTTATTTTCATATAGGTTGCAAATAAGAGTACTTCACTGATCTAAGAGGGAACGAGAGTGGAATGATTTACATCAAATATAACAAGATATATCTAATAATGGGTAGAAAATGCTCCCTCTGAATTTTCATGAATGTTAAGTCATATCCTTAGAGGAGGTTTTGTGGGTGCCTTATTTGAAGATGAATCTTATTCCCCTAGGTGTCTTATAACGAAATGGGTTTTCTTTTAGTTCTGATTCAGGGATTCATATTATATCTAAGGGTTCACTCACTCTTATGATAGGAACCCTCTCCAATGTACTATATGTCTTAAATGGTAAGAATAAAATGAAACAATTGAATACAAATTTTTCCCCATAATAGATAACATAATATTATGACATGGGTGATTAGGACATAGTCGTTAAAAAGGGATGAATGAACTAAGAAAGAAAGGAATTTTAAATGATGTAACCTTAGACAGCCTTCCTTATTGTGAATACCACGATCTTGGTAAGTCCAAACATGTTAGTTTTAAGAGGTCTACATATGAAGATAATGACCCTTTAGAATATGAACAATTTAAATTGTGTTTTTACTTTAGAAAAATATCCTTCAGTGGTGGGCACTAATATGTTACCTTTAAAGATAAATAATATCATAAAGTGTGGATTTATATACTCAAGCACAAATATGAAACCTTTGAAACTTTTATAATTTGTAATTTTAGTGTTTAATGTGAAACCAGAAACAAACATAAAATAACTAGAACTGATAATAGTCTAGAATATTTATTTAATTCCTACATAGACTATTTTACTTTTGAAGGTATTATTAGACACAGAACTATTATTGATAGCCCATAAAATAATATCCTGTAAGAGATGATGAATAATACTATTTATAAAATTTGAAAATCTTGCTCTTATATTCTAGTCCTTTTATGTCCTAGGAAGACGTTTCTACTTCAGATGTCTATTTGATCAATAGATTCCCCTCTAGTGAAATTAGTTTCAACCCCATAATTTTATGTGGAGTGGTTCATCCCTAGTTTAAAACAACTTATATTTTTTGTCATCTACATATTCTCATAGATGGACTGATAAACTAGAACCTAGGAATATAAAGTGTGACATTGTGGGATACCCATATTGTGTCAAAGGGTAAAGGCATTAGGATTATAATCCTAGTTTCCGAAATTTATAATCCACCCTGATGTTTTTTTTCATAAGAAATGTACTTCTAAATATATGGATTTTGATCTTGCCCGGTCTCATATATCATAACATGTATGTGTAGAGGTTAGATAAGTGCCTAAAATGTAACTTGAACTCAATGATTTCTCCACTAAACCACCCGAAGTAGCTCACAATAAATAACAACATGTCACTAAATTTGAACATAAGTTTGTGGCTGATAGAGATGGTGACATGAGAGACTACCAGTTGAGTCGTAATAGGATCAGGAGAATCATTTGGTATCTAACCTAGTCTACCAATGCTAATGATTCTACCTTTGACATTAATATAGGTTTTAGTAGGTTTTGATAAACCATTATGTTTCAAATAAGATCGTATGTGTGATGAAACTTGGTATTATTTCTGTCAAGAGAGATGAAATATATTAACTTCGTACAAATGAAACTTGGATAATTGTTTACAAACCTAAAAAGAAGAAAATTATAGATTTTAGTTCAATTTTTTAGAAGAAATAAGAAAATTCCAGTGAAAATTAAATTATGTATAAATCTATAATTTTGGCACATGGATTCCTTTAATATGATGGAATTGATTAGAATGATATTTTTTCACATGTTGTTATGACCACTTCCATTAGATTATCATTACCCTCTTCTACCCAAAATGATTTTCATGTTGAAAAATTGGATTTTAAAGCTTCCTTATTGCATGGTATGTTAGAGGAACAGATTTATATGAGACCAACTGAGGGGTATTCAAAATATTTTAAAATCAATCATGTATAGATTTTAGAAAATCTGTGTATGTCCTTATGAAATCATCTAGACAATGGTATAAATAATTTAATATGTTTCTGCTTAAAAATGAATTTTATTTAAGTAATTACGATGCCAATGTTTATTTAAAATATATTGATATTGTTTATTTTTATTTAATCCTTTATGTTGATTATATGATTATAATTTTAAAAGACAATGGTTTAAAAAATCAAATGAAAAATACACATAATGATTTTGAAATGAAATATTTCTAGGTAAAAAATAAAATACATGGTATGAAAATTACTAAAGATAGAAACGTTAGGGTATTGTACATGTCCCAATATTCTTATGTTCATAAGGTGTTAAAAAGGTATTTTCTAGAAAATTTGAAACTTATCAGTGTGACTTTAGGTCATCACATCTTGTTTACCTTATGCCAATCCCCTAGTAGTGATTTTGATAATTATTTTATGAGTAAAAACATATTTGTTAACATAGTGGGTGGCCTTATGTATTCCATGATATTAACCTATCTGGATATATCCTTTCAGTTTTTCACCATTAGAATATTTATGGGAATTATTATATAGAATAAATGGTATTCATTAAAATATATACTCATATGTGTTTCCATGTCTTATAATTTTTTCATTTTTTTGGTTAAAAGGATTCTTATAGTAAAGATATCTTTAGCTTTATTGATTCTGGTTATGCTAAAAATATAGATACCAATAAATATATCACTTTTTATGTATTATTTTCCTTTAGATATTCTGATTCATGGAAATGTAAAATGAACTCCCTTATTTCCCTTTCCAAAACCAAGGCCATATAGATATTATTAACCATAGAAATCAAAGAATCAATTTGGTTAAAAGGCTTTGTTAATCAAATATCATTATCATTGGGTAATATAGAAGTGTTTTGAGATATTATATTAGTAATAAATCTTTTGGAAAATCATGTTTCCATGGAATATCCTAGCACATATACAGTAGATTTCATTTTGTTAGGGTTTTCATTGAAACTAGGACAGTATGTTTCACTAAATTACATACTCCGGTGAATCTAGTCGACTTTTTGACTAAATCTATTCAATTGTTAATGTTTATACATTATTTAGATCTTATGAATGTATTCCTATTTACATGACCTTGGTGTTGAGAATACCTTATTGTTTTAATTATTATTTTACAAAGTTCGAGGTTTTCAAAATTTGACATGCATGTATTTATTTGTTTATAATCAAATAAAAATTTTACAATTCTTGGTCAGAATTATTATTTGTATTTTAGAATATATGTTTATTTCTTACATTGTAAAAATGGTTTTTCACTTTCATAGATTTATTTTTTCTCATGAAAAATGTTTTTTACATCTCTTATTTTTCAATTTTGGTTTCATGAGTTTTCTTAACCCAATAGCTAGATCCCACATAATGGTAACCTATGTAAATTAGATTTTCCCATTACATGAGCATAAACCATTGGTTATCCCATTGCATAAGGGTAAGACATCGATAAAAAATGGTAATTCCTTCTCGTGTAAGTGTACTCCATGGCTTGCTTGAGGTTAATCGTGATCCTATTAATGGTACTCCCAAGATTTCATATGGAAACTCCCTAGCATGGGTAAGGGTACTACCTTGGCTCAGGTAAGGCTATCATGGAATGTGAAAGTGTAATTCTTTGGCTATCATAAGGGTTACATAGCTCATGTAAGTGTACTCTATAGATTTATTGAGGGTAACCAGAATCATATAAAGGTAACCTTGGAATACGCAATGGTAAGTTGATAGTGATACATTTTGGTGGTGACTCACCTGCCGCCACATTGCCATCCCATCAAACTGTCTTTTTCATATCAGTCATGAACATGGGCTACATCTGGTATTCACTACCTGAATCACAATAATTTCTCACACCATAAGGATTTCACATCAGGATTCTCCTCAATCATTTGGTGTGTTTATTTACTAGTTCAAGAGAAGAGAGTTATAGGGAATTACTTATTTCTAGTTGAAGAAGAATGAGAGTATCCATAAGGAGATCCTATCTGTGATTCATGTATTCTGCTAAAGTAGATTGTCTTCATCATTTCCAACATTGTCTAGGGATTTGGTGGAGAATGGTTCAGATTCTCTTCCTTCATATTGAGATCTCCACGATTGAAGGAATAAATCAATATTTTGAACAGTATTTGACATTCTTCCAAGTTTTATCATTGGAACCTAGAATAATAAGATGTTTATTCCACTTTCATGTTTTCATTCATTTTCATGTGTTTGATGTTGTATCCTTCTATGCATGTGCGTACCGTGAGTCCATATAGGATTTCAGATTTCTTGTTCTGTATTTTATATTTCATCACTTCCATAAATTATAACAAGATATAATACTAAAATAGTTTCTTTTGTAATTTACATCCTCCATGTCTTATAATTGGTGATTCTCATTATTTTGTAATAACAATATTATGGGGGATTTATTTAAATGTATGTAGGTCCATAGTGGAATAAAGTACATTATATATCTATGTTGTTTATTTTTTCATACTAAATATTATTCTCTAATCCATCTTATTCATTTCAATTTTTTTGTCAAACTACCTAAAAAATGTCTGATCCAATTACCAATATTAGTGGATTCTAGGTTGTTTTATAAGGAATATTACATCAACAAACCCATTAACATATTTTCTAGTTATAAAAAATAGGGATGGTGGATCAAATTTTCACATGTTATTGTCATGATAGAATGTGAAAATGCCACCCATCCTTTCACTTTCATTGGGTTTTTATTCTTTTTTCATTTTATTGTCTCTTCCTCCATCCTAGGTGCATCTACTAATAATATATTGATGTTTTTAATGTATTTAATAGAAATGAAAAAATATGTATTCCATGAATCATTTATATGATAGAATATATATTGTTTTACTAGCAGTGAGACACAACATTGGTGCAACCATATCAACCCAAATATTTACATCAACATAAATTTTCATTCTTGTGAAATGATACCAAGGAAATTGTGTCTAGAATTAATGGAGTAAAGGTAATGTAGTCTATGGATTAAGATCACTAGAATTAGTTTTTCAATTTGCAAATTGTTAAACTGCTGTTATGTATATATCAATGAACAAATAATTCTAATCTATTAAACACCACCCACAAGGTGTCTAAATGTTTTCAAGTTCCACTATTTACCTCCATCTGAAAGAAAATGATAATAATGAAATACCATTGGAATTAAATTTGATCCTTTTACAATGAAAATATTTTCTTATAGAATAAAATTCTAATTCAAAAAAAATCCTAACTTTGTGGAACAAAAAAGCTGTAACATATCTATAATTTCCTGTAAACTAACACCATGCATTAACTCTTCTTTCAACACATCAACCTTCTCCCAATAAGGTTTTAAAATTTCTAGGTACATATAATCTCCTCCCCTACTAACCCTAGATAGAGCATCTATAACACTATTCAGTTTCCGATGCATGTAAATCACAATAAAATCATATACCAATAACATATCTTACCAGTATTGATGTTCAATTTAAGCTAGTCTTTGATTAAGAAAATTAACTTAAGGCTTTAATAACCCATGTATACCTCAAACTACCTTCCCATCAAATATGGTTTCTAATACTATAATTCTGGCTCTAAATCCTTAAGCTCCATTTTTTATATCAAATTTTCTATGTTGGTTTTAGATAGTTCCTAAAAAAAATAGGAAAGAGGCCTCACATTATATATTAATAAAGCTCCAAATCCTGAAAAAGAGACATCAAAATTAACTGAAAATCCCTTGGAAAATTAATAAAGCATAAAATTTGGGTATTAGAAATGTTTTTATTAAGTGTATCAAATTATTATTGAGTTTTTGGTGCATTCTAAACATCATTCTTCTTGGTCAAGGCCCTAAGGGGTCTAGAAATATTTCCATAATCATTGATAAATTGTTGATATTATCCAATTATCCCTAAAAATCACTAACATGCTACATATTTCTTGG
This sequence comes from Viscum album, assembly GCA_963277665.1. NCBI lineage: Eukaryota > Viridiplantae > Streptophyta > Magnoliopsida > Santalales > Viscaceae > Viscum > Viscum album. The sequence goes on along the minus strand of OY728156.1, from coordinate 1,962,004,888 downwards.
CTCATTCCATAATTTAACTACCACCTTTATTTGGGATCTATCATAACAACTTTGAAATAGATTTTATGACCAAAATACTCCACATACCTCATTTTGAAAGAACACATCTTCTCATTTTCAAATGTTAAATTTCCAATTTCCATTTTTTGGACCTTATATACCTTTTCTAGGTATAAATTACATCACATACAACACAATAGTATATCACCGAAGAATAAAAAAACACTCTTACTTAGAAAATACCATAATACCATAATCATAGTATCATGGAATGTCATTGGTGCATTCATCTATCTGAACAGCATAAAATGTTATTCTAAATTCTACTTATGGGTCTTGAACATAGTCTGTCAAATATCTTTCTACTTAATTAGTACCAAGTGGAAACCATATTTCCAACCCACTATTGTGAAGTATTCCACACTATAAAACTCATCCATCAGCTCATTTATTAGTTCAATTAGGTTCTTTTCCATCACCACCAGACTATTAAACTCTTGGTAATCCATGCACATTCTTTAACAACCATATGTATTCTATACTAAAAATATTATTATATAGTATGGGATGATGTTATGTTCGATTAAACCTTGTTCCAAAATATTTTGACCCAATTTTTCAATCTCATTATTCATGAAATAAGCATGACTATACGGTTGTATATTGACTGAATCCACTAATCATTCAAATTTATTGTCTGATCATTCTTCATATTCCATGGTAATTCACAAGGTGCCTCAAAAACATCATCTCTAGTATCCTTTTCATATATCACCCATTGTAACTCATGCACCCACAATTTTTTTCCCAAAATATTATTATAATGGATATGGTGTTTTTGTGCGTTATGTTTTGTTTTCTAGGTTGGATGGCCACTGAATGGTTGATGAATCAATGGTCTACATTTAGAAATTATTATTCTTATAAATTAACCCTCTTGAACCTATTAAAATTCTCAGTCCTATTAATAATATATCGTAGTCTAAAATTTTGTGCAATGATAATCGGAGAGTGAAACATATGATATGTACAATGTTCTTCATATAAGTGTACTCCATTCAATTAAGGTTTGATTAATGTAGTTAGAAACCCCAGTTATAATTCTCCATATAGTTTTTAGACACCCCAATTATAATTCTCTGGTGATTGGTTAGACACTCCATTCACATGCCTCAAATAACTAGTTAGTCACCATAGTCACAAGTTTATTATTCAACATTAATCCTATAAAAAAGATCATTTTAGGAACATGTATTCATATGTGCCACTTATGAAATATATTTCCCTTCATGAGTAGATTGGATCAACAGGCCTGCACATGTGTTAATTCTTCATGATCTTCAAAAGGGGCACGAAATAGTAATATGGGTCTCAAAAATCCTACCAGATCATAAGTGATATTGTTCAACTAAATTTTCTAAGATACTTGGGTGACCAAGAAAAATATGGTTCTTGGTTTCAACTCCCTATCTTCCCTTGATACATGTTTTAGGATCAAACAAATCTCTCAGACATTGTATGTCAGTTCTCAATATTCTCATCATCTTCTTTGATACATATAAAAATATATATTCACAATAATATCATGAATATTATTCTCATAATTCTCGAAAATTATTTTAGATTTAGTATTAAAATAAATCTTTGTAGGATATCCCTCTTCTTGAATCATCTAATCTCCATGTAGTTCAGATATTTTTTTCATTTAAACCTATTATTGAATGCCCTGTTGAGTCAATAATTTATTGTCACATGATATTTGAATTACCATGTATCCATTATTTCCTCAACTCATGCTATATAAAAACATATATAATCTCACCACCTCTACATTAATCCATGCAATACCATGGGATAACCTATTTTGTCACTCAACTCACAGTTTTTTATAGGTGGACCAGATAACCAAAATGGTCATCAAAACGACGATTGAAAAATCACTATGGCATGGTGAAATATTTATTTTTCACTTTTTAGGATAATCACATGAATTTAACATGAATATATAAATATAATTGTTATTGTGGATTCCTCCCTTATTCTGAAACATTGTTGCATCATGATAAGCATTCTGATATTTATTTTTCATTTGAGAACATCATACTTTGTATAGTCAAATTTCATTTCATGAAAATATACAAATTCGAGAACTCAATTCATCTCCCAACAGATCAATCGTATTAATGGATCAACTACATATCGTAACCTATATCGGCAACACGAAAAACTCAATGAGGGACCATATGAATAACTCTATTTTGAATGTGTGTGATCAAACACATGGAAATTTATGGATTGACGACACATTCAAATATAATCAACCATAAAATATTAACTTGTGATGTGGTTAAGGGTACTCCCTAACTTTTATATTGGAACTCCCTAGCTAGTGTAAGGGTACTACCTTGGATCACATATGGCTAACCTGGAATGTGTAAGTGTACTTCCTTGCTCACATAAAAGAATCCTACCTCATATAAGGGTACTATTTGGCTCGATTTGGGGTAACCTGACTCATATAAGGGTAAACTTGGAACATATAATGATAAGATTCTTTGTGTTGTATTATGGTGGTGAATCACCTACCGTGGCATGGACATCTCATCAAACTATCTCTTGTATATCCGTTTTCATGGTGGTCTTTATTCTTCATTCATGGCCTGGCTCTCTATCGCTTCTCCTACCATCATGATTTCACCTTGACCACCTTCTTGATCATTCACTATGTTTCATCACTGGTTTAAGGGATGAGATTGATAGGGAATTTCAAATTTCCAGTTGAAATATAAAAAGTGTATACTGAGGGAGATCATGTCCATGATTCCAATAGTCTACTAAAGCATATTACCATTATCACTACTAACCTGGTCTAGGTATTTTCTGGAGAGTGGTGAAGATTCATTTCATTCATCATGATATGTCCTTATGTGAAGGAATACATCAACATCATGAACGCCATTTGAGCTTATTACATGTTTTTGTTTAAGATCCCGACATTATAAGAAGTGTATTCCTCTTACTTATTTTCATTTCATTCCCTGTGTTTTATTTTTTATCCTTATATGAAAGTGTGTAGCATGATTCCATCCAGGAAGTAAAATTTCAAGTTCCATTTGTTAGATTACATCACTTCCATACAGCCTATCTAGCAAAAATCTTCAATAGTTTCTTTGTCTCTTTACTTATTTTGTGTCTTATAAACTGGTGATTTTATTTCTTTAGTAATAACAATATTCTAGTGGTTTTCTTGATTTTCACATATGTCCATATTAGACTGAATTATTTTATATATATGTGTCCTTTATTTCTTACTTCACAATATTTGTCTTGGATCGATCTTATACATTTATTTTTTTATGAAAATTCCTAAAAAATTTGTAATTCTAGTACCTATATCAGTGGATTCATGGTTGTTTCATAAGGACTACCACATCAATGATGACCCTAGAAAATTTTCTAGTAAGAAAAAAATGTTTTGGGGTTATCTTTTCACATGTTCCTATCATGATAGAATATGCAAATTTCAGTCATCCTTTCACTTTTATTGGCTATATCATTGGTTTTCAATCCGTTTTTCATTTTCTTGTTTTTATATTCCACATATGTGCATAACCTAATAATATATAGAGATTTTTTAATTCAGTTAATCTAATTGAAAATATATTGAATCCATGAATCATTTACATGTTATCTTATATATTGTTTTGATAGCTATGAGCCACAACTATGGTGCAACCATATCAATCCAAATATTTATCAGACCAATATTTTTCATTCCTGTGAAATGATATAAGGTAAATGTTTTCTAGAATTAATAGAGTGAAGGAAATTCTCTATATGTACCAAGTTCACCAAAATAAGTTTTTCCATTTGAAAAATGTTAATGTGGATTTAAGTATGAATAAATGTAAAAATAATTTTATTTTATTCAACCCCTACCGCTTGCTATTTATATTTTTTCAAGTTCCCCATGTTTGATTGTACTAAAGAAGAATGATAATATTTCCATAACATTGGAATTAAATTTGATCATTTAAAAAAATGGTTTTATTGAACACCAATCTATTTCAGAAATAATATCATGACTCTGTGTCATAACCATGTTGTAACATATCTATAACTATCTTCAAAATAATTTCTTGAATTAAATTATCTTTCAACACATCAAGATCCTCCCAAACAGGTTTAAAAATTTCCATGTACTTATAATCTCCTCCCCATGTCACCATTGATAGAGCATATATGAGACTATTAAATTTCCCATTAATGTATGTCTAAATAAAATCATATCCCTATAACATATCATGTCTGCACTGATGTGAAATCAAAGCTACCCTTGGACAAAGAAAACTAACTTAAGACTCCAATGATCAATGTATACCTCAAAACTTCTACCCATCAAATATTTTTTCTAATGCTGTATTTTTGGAACTAAATCCATTAGCCCCATTTTTCATATCAATTTTCGAAAGTTATTTTAGATAATTCCTTACTAAACTTTAAAATAGGATTCCCTTCCTATGTTAACACATCTCCAAGTCCCAAACTGGAGGCATCAATCTTTATTGGAAATCCCCTGTGAAAATTCAGAATGCACAAAAGTTGTCTGGTAGGCATGTCTTTTTAATTTGTATCAAATGATTCTTGAGTTAAATTTTTGTATTTAAACTCTTTCCACTTAGTCAAGGATGTGAGGGTTCTGAAAATATATAGATAATCACTAATAAATATTTATGCTATCCAATTATCCCAAAAAACCCTTATCATCCATCACATTCCTGATCCCATTCCATAATTTAACGACCTCCTGTTTTTTGGGATCTATCATAACCCCTTAACTAGAAATTATATGCCCTAATACTCAACATACCTCTATTTAGAAGAACACTTATTCTATTTTTCATATATTTAACTGTATATTTCCATTTTCATAACTTTATATTCCTTCACTAGGACTTAATTCAATTCATTTCTTAAGACCAATATATCATTGATGAACACAAAAAAACTCTTCCATAGAAAATCCTAGAAAACCACATTAATTATTTCATGGAAAATCATTGATGCATTCATTAATCTGATAGGAATAAAAAAATATCTTAATACCCCATATGAGTCTTGAACATGGTCCTCACAATATCTTTCTCTTTCATCCGTACCTAGTGGAAACTGGATTACAATTCCACCTTTGTAATGTATTCCTCACTATGAAACTCATCCATCAGTTATCCTATTACATGAATTAGTTATAATTACAGAACCACCAAATTATATAACTCTTGGTAATCTGTACACATTATTTAACCGTCATCTTTCTTGTTTACTAAAATTAATAATCAATAGTATGGGCTGATGCTATGTCTGATGAAACCTTGTTCCAAAATCTTTTGACCCTATTTTTTCAGCTCATTATTCTGGATATAAGAATGTTTATAAGGTTTTATGTCAAATTAATCCACCCCTATTTCAAATTTGTTGTGTGATCATTCTTCCTCTTTGATGATAATTCCCAAGGTGACTCAAAAACAACTAATCCATCAGCCTTTTCTTATATCACCCATTGTAACCCATGCACCCACAATATTCCTTTTCCTAAATTTAATTGTAAAGAATATAGTGTTTTTGTGGGTTATTTGACATTCCCTAGGTTGGATGACCACTAAGAGTGGGATGAATCATTTATATACATTTATGAATTATTCATCTTCTAAATTCCACCTCTTGAACCGGTTTAAATTCGCAATCATATTAATAATATCTCATAATCTAAACTTGCATGTGGTGATAATAAGAGAGAGAAACAAACATCATTTTCAATGATCTTTATAAAAGTGTACTTCTTTACGTTCTTATTAGAATAATGTAGTTAGAAACCCAAGTTATAATTCTCCATATTTTTATAGACACACAAATTACAATTCTCTGGTGTTTTGTTAGACACTCCAATATCAATCCTCAAACAACTAGTTAGTCACCACACTCACAAGCTTATTCATCAACATTAATCCTCTCAAAAAATATTTTTTTGGAACATGGCCTCTAATGTGCCACTTATGAAATATAATTCCCTTCATGAGTAGATTGGATCAACATGCATGCACATGTGCTAATTCTTCAAGATATTAAAAAGGATATCGAAATAGTAATCTTGGTATCAAAAATCGTACCATATCATGAGTGATATGGTTCATATAAATTTTCTCAAATATATGGGTGAACAAGAAAAAAATGTTTTTTGGTTCCAACTCCTTCTCTTCTCCTGTTACATGTATCAGGCTCACACAAATCTCTCAAACAATGTATGGAAGTGGTCAATAATATCAACATCTTCTTCGATACATATAAAAATATATATTCACAATAATACCATAAATATTATTCTCATATATTCTCAGATATTATTTCACATTTTTTATTAAAATAAATCTTTGTAATATATCCTTCTTCTAGAATCATCCAATATCCAGGTATTTCAGCTATTTTTTCATTTAAACCTATTATTGAATACCCTGGAAACTCAAAAATATATTGTCACATGATATTTCTATTACCATGTATCCATTATCTCCTTAACTCATGCTACATATAAATATATTTAATATCTATCAACCTCTACATGAATCCATGTAATACCATGGGATAACATATTTTGTCACTCAACTCAAAATTTCTTATAGGTGGACGAAATATCCAAAATGTTCATCAAAACGACCATTGAAAAATCACTATGGCATGGTGAAGTATTTATATTTCTCTTTTCACGATAATCACTTTTATTTAACATGAATATATATATATATATATATATATATCATTTTTATTGTGGATTCCTCCCATATTACACAACTAGATTCATCATGATATGCATTGTGATATTTATTTTTCATTTGAGAACATTATACTTTTCATAGTAATATTTCATTTCATGAAAATATACAAATTCAAGAACTCAATTCATCTCCCCACAGATCAATTGTAGTATTGGATAAACTACATGTTGAAACCTATATCGACAACATGAACACCTTAATGAGACACCATATGAATGACTCCAGATCGAATGAGTGTAATCAAAAACATGGAAATTTATGGGTTGACGGCACGTTCAAATCCAATCAACCATATAATCTTAACTCATAACGTGATTTAGGGTTCTCCCGAACTTGTATATTGTGACTCCCTAGCTTGTGTAAGGGTACTACCTTGGCTCACATAAGGATAACCTGGAATGTGTAGGTGTAATTCCTTGCTCACATAAGGGTAACCTAGCTCATGTAATGGTACTATATAGCTCGATTAGGGGTAACCTAACTCATATAAGGGTAACCTTGGAACACGTAATGATAATACATTTTTTATTATATTTTTGTGGCGAATCACATGAAGATGCATATACCTCTCATAAAACCATATCTTGTATATTAGCTGTCCATGTGGTCTTTATTCTTCTTTCACTACCTGTCTCTCTATTCTTTCTCCTACCATCATTATTTCACCTCGTCCTCCTTCTTGATCATTCAATGTGTTTCTTCACTGGTTCAAGAGATGATATTGATAAGGAATTTCAAATTTCCATTTGAAACAGAACAAGTGTATCCCGAAGGAGATCATGTCCATGATTCTTATAGTATACTAATGCATATTACCTTTATCACTACTAACCTGGTCTATGGATTTGGTGTAGCATGGTGAAGATTAATCTCATTCATCATGATATGTCCTTACGTGAAGGAATATATCAACATCATGAACACCATTTTATTTTCTTACATGTTTTTGTATAAGAACATGGCATTATAAGAATTGTATTACTCTTTTGTATTTTCAATTAATTCCATGTGTTTGATGTTTTATACTTCTATGATTGTGTGTAGCATGATTCCATCCCAGAAGTCAAATTTCGTGTTCCATATGTTAGAATACATCACTTCCATACAGTCTTGCTATAACTAATCCTAAATAGTTTCTTTTCCCCTATACTTATTTTTTGTCTTATAATCTGGTGATTTTATTTCTTTAGTGATAATGAAATTCTTGTGGTTTTCATGATTTTCACGTATGTCCATATTGGACTAATGTATGTTATATATATATGTGTGTCCTTTATTTCTTATTTCATAATATTTTTCTTAGATCCATCTTATACATTTCTATTTTTATGAAACTTCCTAAAAAATTGAAATTCTAGTACCTATATTAGTGGATTCATGGTTGTTTCATAAGTACTACCACATAAATGATGCCCCTAACATCATTTTTAGTTAGAAAAAATGGGTTGGTGGATTAGCTTTTCACATGTTTCTATCATGATAGAATATGAAAATGTTAGTCTTCCTTTAACATTAATTGGTTATGTCATTGGTTTTAAATCAGTTTTTCCTTTTCGTGTATCTATATTCCAACCTATTTGCATCACCAAATAATATATAATGTTTTTTTAATGTCGTTAATCTAAATGAAAATATATTTATTCCATGAATTATTTATATGCTAGCTTATATATTGTTTTGACAGCTACGAACCACATCTTTGGGGGAACCATATCAATCCAACAATTTACCAAACCATCATTTTTCATTCCTGTGAAATAATATCGAGGAAATGGTGTCTAGAATTAATCGATTGAAGGTAATGTTGTAGATGTATCAAGTTCACCAATATCAATTTTCCACTAGTAAAGTTTTAATGTGGTGTTAAGTATAAATCAATAAACAAATAATTTTAGTTTAGTAATCCCCTTCTACTTGGTGTTTATATGTTTTCAAGTACCCCAATTTCCATAGTACTAAAGAAGAATGATAATATTTCCATAACAGTGGAATTAAATTTGATCCTTTAAAAAAAAATTGTTCTATAGAACACCAATATATTTTAGAAATAACATCCTAACTTTATGGCATAACCATGTTGTAAAATATATATAACTATCCTAAAACAAACATCTTGTACTAAATGATCTTTCAACAAATCAAGATTCTCCCAATCGGGTTTTAAAATTTCCATGTACTTGTAATATCTTCCCCATGTCACCCTTTATAGTGCATCTATGACACTATTCAATTTCCCATGCTTATAAATCTCCATATAATCATATCCCTATAACATATCATGTCTGCACTGATGTGATATCAAAGCTACCCTTGGACTAAGAAAATTAACATAAGACTCTACTTATTTATTCATACCTCAAAACATCCTCCAAAAAAAATATTGTTTCCAATGGTGGATTTTTGGAACTAACTTCATATGGTCCATGTTTCATATCAATTTTCACAATTTATTTCTGGATAATGCCTTAATATAATTTTAAATAGGCCTCCTTTTCAATGTTAACACATCTCCATGTCCCAAACTGGAGGCATAAAACACTATTAAAAATCCCTTGTGAAAAATTAGAATTCATAAATGTTGGGTGGTAGTCATGTATTTCTTATGTGTATTAAATGATTCTTGAGATTCATGTTTTTATTAAAACTCTTTCCACTTAGTCAAGGATGTGAGGGGTCTGAAAATATATAGACAATAACTGATAAATTTTAATAGTATCTAGTTATCCCTAAAAACCCCTAATATCCATAACATTCTTCAACCCATTCCACAATTTAACAAACTGCTGTTTTTGGGGATCTATCGTAATCCCTTCACCAGAAATTATAATCCAAAATTCTCAGTGATCCTCCACATAAAAGAACACTTCTTTTCTTTTTCAAATAATTCATTGTCTATTTCCATTTGTAGAACTTCATATTGATTCACTTGGTCTTTCTTCAATCCCTTTCTCCAGACCAATATATAATTGAAGAACACCAAAACACACTCCCTTAGAAAATCCTAGAATACCACACTCATAGTTTCATTGAAATTCATTGATTAATTCATTAATATTATGGGAATAAATAGTTTTTTTAATGACCCTTATGAGTCTTGAACATATTCTTCCCAATATCTTCCTCGTTCATCCATACCTAGTGGAAATCAGATTTCAAATCCACCTTTGTAATGTATTCCTCTCTATGAAACTCATCCATCAGTTCTCCAATTACATGAATTCGGTATCTTTACAGTAACACCAAACTATTTAACTCTTGGTAAACTACACACATTATTCATCCACTATATTTCTTGTTTACTAAAATTAATATGCAATAGTATGGCTTGGTTCTATGTCTGACAAACCTTGTGCCAAAATCCTTTGACCCTCTTTTTCAATCTCATTATTCATGAAATAATCATTTTTATAAGGTTTTATGTTGAATGAATCCACCCCCTATTTTAAATTTATTGTGTGATCATTCTTCTTCTTTGATGGTAATTCCCATGGTGCCTTAAAAAAGACCGCTCCATCCGCCTTTTCTTGTATCACCCACTATAACCCATGCTCCCACAATATTCCTTTTCCTAAATTTAATTGTAAATAATATGGTGTTTTGTGGGTTATTTGATATTCCCTAGGTTGGATGACCAATGAGAGTGGGATGAATCATTGATGTACTTTTATGAATTATTTATCTTCTAAATTTGACCTCTTGAACCAGTTAAAAATCCCAATCCTATTAATAATATCTCATAGTCTAAACTTGCATGAAGTGATAATGAGAGAGTGAAATAAACGATATTTAAAATGTTCTTTATATAAGTATACTCCTTTACATTATTGTTAGATTCAAGTAGTTATACACCCCAGTTATAATTCCCCATATTTTTTTAGACACCCCAATTAAAATTCTATGGTGATGGGTTAGACACTCTAATCACATACCTCGAACAACTAGTTAGCCACCATGGTCACAAGATTATTAAAAAACATTAATATTCTCATAGAAATATCCATTTATGAAAATTTATTCTTATGTTCCACATATGAAATATATTTCACTTCATGAGTAGATTAAATCAACATTCCTTCACATGTGATAATTATTCATGATGTTCAGAAGGATCTCACAATTGTTATGTTGGTCTCAAATATACTACCAGATCATGTGTTATATAGTTATTCTAAATTTTCTCAAATACATGGGTGAACAAGAAAACAACGGCTCCTGGTTTCAACACCCTCTTTTCCCATGATACATGTATCAGGCTCCCACAAATCTCTTAGACAATGTATGTTAGTTCTCAATATTCTAAAAATCTACATTTATACATACAAAAAATATATATTCACAATAATATCATGAATATTATACTTACATATTATATAATATTATTTCACATTTAATATTAAAATAAATTTTAGTAAGATTTTATTCTTATTGAGTGATCAACTCTTCAGGTGGATTAGCTATTTTTCATTTAATCCTTTTATTAAATTCCCTGAAGACTCAATAATTTATTCTCACATGATATTTGCATTATGATATCTACATTATCTCTTAAAATCATACTATATATATATATATATATATTTAAAATCTCCCACCCACTACATGAATCCATGTAATACCATGAGATAATCTGTAATGTCTCTCATCACACTATTTCTTATAGGTGGACAGAAATACCAAAATGGTCATCAAAACAACCATTGAAAAGTCACTATAGAATGGTGACATATTAAAAACTTTTTTTAGTGATTTTATTTTTTTTAAATAATTAATATATTTTTATATATATTAATAATATTTTCTATTAACAAGATTTTCAGCGCTATTATTAGTGTTGATAAAGTCTCTGTTTTATCAGTACTTTTGGTTGGCACTGATAAATGGGGGACTTTATCAGCGCTAATATTAGCATTGATAAAGGGTATAATTAACGGTGCTTTTTTTATAGAATTGATAAAAGTCCCCCTTTTTTCATCATTTTTTATTAGAGCTGAAAAAACCTGTGCGCTTCTATTTCTTGCATTTGTGGTAGTGGTTGAGTGTGATGGGTGTGGGTAGGTGAAGTCATGGTGGTGGCACTGTGAGGTCATGGAGACTTAGTGATGCTGAAATACGTGATCAGGAGGTGCTTCCTCCAGTCTATTGGGATGCACAATGGTGAAGCTAGTCTATACATGGAATATTAATGCACTAGGGGAAGCCAAAACAAGCACATGAGGTTGGTCATGGTTCCACTTATCAAGGTGTTACCTCGATAATCTTGAAAGCATTATCATTTTACCTTAAAATTAGTGTGTTGAAGATCTTAGAGGCCCATAATTTCTTTTTCTTGTATTGGTAATAAAACATCATCCAATACAACACATAAAAATTTTTAAATTAATTGTATGTTTAAATCCAATTAAATTAATTATTATTAATCCATTAATAAATATAAAATTATTTCATTTTAGATTTAAAAATAAATTTTAAAATTTTAAAATTTTAAAAAGTTTTTATATGTAGTTAAATTAGTATATTGATATATAATAATATTGATTTGATAAAAGGAGATTATATTTTTTTAAAGTACTTATAAATATTATAATTTTCAAAAATTAGGAAAATGTGATAAATTGTATAATTTTTTTTACGAATGTTTTATTGAAACAAACAAAATTCATAAATGAATGGACTCATTAGTAATTTTTAAATGATTATATAGGATACTTTACAATGATAGAGAGATAAAATCTTTTTGAGTTAATGTGAATAGATATTTTAAGTATATGAATAAATTCTTAATAAATAACAGAATTTAATATAATACTACAAATCTTAGAAAAATTAAATAATTTTATAAAAATATTTAGAAAAAAATAGAAACAAGAAAATGTATATTTTCCTATTTATTAAATTTTCCAAAAAAGGAAGGAAATATATGAAACCAGGAAGTAATGTGATTGAGGAACTTTATAAACATGTTATTTGCGTAGAATATTTGAAAAAATAAAGAAATAAGTATATTAAAAACCTATAACATTAAAATTTTAATTTTAATGTACAACATCTTTAATTTATTCTAAAAAGATTAAAAAGCCAAGTCATTTAAATTTTAAATACTGAACTTATTTATCTTAAAAATAAAAAACATTATGTAAAAATATTGAGAGAATTTTAAAATATAAAACATGAAAAATAGTAAATTTTTAATCAATTGGTATATTTTAAATATTCAAGGCATTTTCATTATATTACTAAATTATTTATTTTCAATATTCAAAATAGTTATTTTATATTTCTTATTCAATTTAAATTAAAATGATTAACATTGAATGTAAAAAATTAAACAATCATTGCTTGAACCTTTGGATATGCTGCTCCTAAATATATGGCTTCCAGTAAAACACCTTTTCCATCATCTATTTCATCATATTTATATTAATTTTTTCAACTGGGTTTCTTTATGCAGGTCGTCTGATGATAAAGAACGACGTGTACCAGATGGTGTGTCAATAATCAAAGGGACAGTGTCTTCGAGCCTGAAAACCTAGAACTGCACTGTGTGTCCTAACATCCCAAGTGTAGGCCCTGCTAGGGGGAGGTGGTGGGGAACTTTAAGACCTCCTACTATCCAGCAGTGGCCTCCAACCTCATGGAAGTGGTTCTCATGATCCTCAATCCCGACAAGCTGCTACAATGGCACATCCAGAATGTGGTTGTGTATAAGACGAGCGGTGATACACATTCAAGAAAATATGATTTCATCTCTCTTCAAGGTACAAACTCTGAGTCGAGTAGAATAAAAACTCTTCCTACTCTCAAAAATGTGGTTGTGTAGAATCTTCGTCCATGGCTCCTGGAGGTAAGGATTTGGAGTATAGTAGAATAAAAATTTATTCCATTGTGGAGAATGTGGGTTTTCACAATATGATTTTTGATCCTAATCCAAAAATAGTTGCTTTTATGGCTTCTCTACCTAAGGACTCCCAGTCTCATAGAATCAAAACCATTCATATTTTGAAAATTTTGGCTACCCTTAAGATGAGAATATTTTTTGGTATTAATAACATGGATGAGGTGTTTGTGTGGCTATGGATGGGTATAATTGGTAATACTAAATTGGATTGTGTGTATTATTTGGGTGCTTCAAAACTCAAGGAGAATTTTCTAGGTTAAGGGAGGGGAGGAAAATAATACTTCATTGACAATAGATTTATTGGTCAACATCTACCCAGGAGCAGGTATCTAAGAAGTAACTCTAAAATCTGGACAGGGGATGAGAAAAATGATTCAAACTCAATAAAAAATTTAATTGATGGGAAGGATGAGACGAACCACAAATTTAATAAAGGTATGAGACTTTTTACAATAAAGTAATTCTATTTTGTATGCTTTTTTCTATTAATTGGGTCAACACTTTATCAAATAATTAGTATAAAATGCATTTACTAAATTTTTTTGTATTAGAGATGAGAAAGATTGTGAAGTATACTAGAGGCTAGTTGGGGCATTAAATGGACATAAAACATATAGAATCATAGAAAAAAGGGCTTTGTCAGTGTGAGTAAAAACTATGTCGAAGGTAATCCTTAAATAAAACATAGAAAATAGCTTCATCATGGGAGGGAAATGGTATCTTTTATGAATTTTCCTTCCAATTTATTCTTATAATGAATAAAATGTGCTTGTATGATCATAGACCTACCCATGAAGCCATTTTTTGTCTTCTCTTATTAACACATTGTTTTTGTCGTCCCTCTTTACAAAAAATATGATGCCTACTTTGGATCAGAGAAAACTGGGTTAAAATGTAACAAAACATGAAGAAAATCCCTGACGTTGGTTTTCCATCACCTTTCTGTATCAACTGTAGGAAATTATTATCTAATTATCTTATATGAATCTCATCATGCCTTTTTATCAACGTATGATGGAATGGGATGATAAATGAACAAAAGAAAAAAAAATATGATGGAAACAAACTAGATATTAAACATGCATTGGATCTTGAAATTTATTTCATGAGAGGGGTTATGCAAGTTCATGCATTCAATTTCATGATCCAATGCTTGTTTGGCATCTAATTTTGTTTCTAGCTCAATAATTTGTTTCTTTAGTTCATTCATTATCCCCTTCAATCATACTCAAATAAAATTACATGAATAGGTTCATATAAAATAATTAGATATTTATTACCTAATTTTTATAAAACAAGAAAATGGACCACCAACCTCATGGATTTTTTCTTGTATCTTTACATTTTAATCTAATTTTTTCTTTTACAATGTTTCCTTCTTATATTTCCTAAAATGGGACCCCAAAAAACAAAGAGTTTATAAAATAATAAAAAAATGGATTCATCACTAGGTCTATGAGGATACAACTGCATTTGGTTCATTATCAGAATATATTTGAAGGAACACAATAGTTGGGATACCATTTCCCTCTCATGATGAAGCTTTTCTCTCTCTGTTTTATTTAAAGATATCTTGTTCTAATGATCCTTCTCACACTGAAAAATCCCTTTTTTCTATTCTTCTAAATTTTTTTGGATATTTCGTACCCAAATAGGCCACCAACATACTTCTATGACCTTTTCACCTCTAAAAAATTCATTCAATGCATTTTATACGAACTATTTGATAAAGTGTATTCTGATTTAACACAAAAAAATACACATTAGAATTATTGGATTAGAAAAATTCTCATACCTTCATTAAAATTGTTGTTAATATCATCCTTCTCATCAATTAAACATTTTTCTGGGTTTACATATTTCCTCCCATCCCCTATCGGGATTTCAAAGATACTTCTTAGATACCCTCTCGAATGTAGACTTTGAGCATTCAAGCTATTATAAATGAAGTATTATTTTCCTCCCCACCATTTCATAGTAAAGTGATCCTTGATTTTTGAAGTACCCATATACTACCCACCAACCAATTTAGTGATACCAAGCATACCCATCTATAACCACACAAACACATCATCCATGATATTGATACCATATAAAATTATCCTCTTATGCATAACCACAATCTCTACAATAGGTAGAGTTTTGATTATTCTATACTATGAGTCCTCATAGGTGTTGAATTCCATGTGGTGCATCTTCTGGTCCTCATTGCCATCTCTATGTGAAGTCCCTCTGAGAAAAGTTTAACTCCTTTAATGACATTAAACAAACCACCGTAATTCCATACTTTGAAGTGAGTATGATCTCATCAATAGATGGACGCCACATGGATGATGGTTTCTAAGGATCATTATGTTCCTTAATTCAGCTAAAACAAAGGACGAGAAATTGAATTTGAAAATGAGAGGCCAAATACAAAAATGAATTTCCCTAGTTTATAAATTTCCATGATACTATGAGATTATCCAATGTTAGTTCTGAGTAGAATAAGAATTCACATGTGTGGGAATTCAGATAGATCTTGTTTTTCTAGTTAATCTCTATAATCAAATACGTTTCCAATCCGGTATGTAGAATTGGATATGTAGTGATTCTGGCTATATAATGTTTTCGGGTAGGTTGAACCATCCGACATATAAAACTCAACTATTCTACATCATCTAAGAGCACTCCAAATTTTTCTAGAAAATATTTATTCATTCAATATTGATTTTCAAGGTGATTTAATCAAATGGATGAGCACTTTCATACAAGGGATCATGTTTATTTTACCCATTCATGCATTTTTCAAGCATCTGCAAACCTCCAACTGGTACATGGGGGAGAAAATAGGGTCTAGCCATCTATGGACTTTCATAAGGGAATGAAAAATATAAAAACTAATTTTTTACCATTTTATTTGGATAAACCCAAACTCACCACTGATATCTCATGATATTGTTTATTCAATAGGTGGTGTGACTTTTTCTTAGAGAGCTAAGGCTTCGGTATTCGAAAAAAGATTAGTGGAATGAGTTCATACCTCAAGGATCCAGTGAGGGATCTTGTTAGAAATGAGTACCACCACTCATCTTCTACACAACCATGTTCCTAATAATAGAGAGAGTTTTTAATATGCTTGACATGGATTTCATACCATGAGGAGCAATGGAATCAACATTTTGGTAATGGGGTTCACTTATCATCTTATGAACAACCACATTCTTAACAATATGAAGAGTTTTTATTCTACCAAACCCATATTCATTACCATAGGGATTCATAGAAGCATATTGTTTGGATTGAATATCACGTACACAACTTCTTTGAGGTCGGGGCCACTACTAGATAACAGTATCTATTCTCGTTCCCCCTGGCCTTCCCCTTGCTCAACCTAGATTTAGGATCTAGGGGCACAAAACATAGTGTGAGGGTTTCCACCTTGAAGTAACTATCCCTTTAGTACTGATCCTCTATTCGGTACAATTCATTCGTCATCGTCATCCCTCTATGAAGAAACCCAGTGGGAAATTGGAAGATAAATATGATGTCACCAATAAATTAGAAGATTTTTTATCAGAGGAAAAATATTTAGGAGTTGTGTAGCCCTATGTTCTATGGATACACATGGATGCCTGGCCTTTGTCGCCCATCATTCCATCCTTGTCCAACCAAAAATTATAAATATTTTTGATGTGATTCTAGAAAACAAGATCAATGTACAAGGTTTTCAGATTGGAGGAAATAATTAAATGATATGTGTTTAAAGGTGGCACAATCCCCATACCAAATCCAACAACATGTTCTATGTCATGAAGTCTCTATAAATGAATTTCATGCAATCATTGTGGATAAATTCAAGCCCCTTGGATGTCTCAACCACATCCATTATCTATATCTTCCATGAATGTGGATAAACGTTGGACGATGACGGCTTACTTTGAATGAGATACTCATCCAGGCTACCCTAGGGCCTGAACTCAAAAACTAGCAGTTGATGCTCACCATCCAGGAAGTTTCCAATGATTTTAATAAGATGGGTATGGTTAAGGTGACCCATGTAATCCAACATTATTTAAATATTCATCTATATAATTATATACATTTATATATATTTTTTAAATATATTTTAAAATATTTCTATATATAATATATTTACTTATAAATTATAAATATATTTACATATAATTTTATATTTGGATATAACTTTTTTATAATATATTTATAATTATATATTATAAATATGTTTATATACTATATTTAAAGATAATGTTGAATTTATTAAAATAAATTTATATTTTATATATTTACATAATATTGACACACACACACACAACCACTACTCAACCTCCTGGCAGTACCCGATGAGTTTAATGAGATGAGGATGGTTAACGTGCCTTAGATAATACACCTTTATTTAAATATTTATTCATATAATTAGGTACATTAATATAATTATTTTTATATATATTCAAAAAATATATCTATATATTGTGTATTTACATATAAATTTAGGACATATTTACATAAAATAGTTGATTTAGATAAAAAAAATATAATGTATTTATATTTATTTAAATAAAAAAAATTATATAATATATTTAATGATAATTATATATTTATAAAAATGCATTTGTATATGATGTATTTACATAATATTGACCCACACACATACACAGACATATTTTCACACACAGAAAGGAAAAAGATTGATGTAATAGGGTTCTTATGATGACGATTAGGAAATTAGAATGAATTCTTAGTAGACGACAGAAGTTGACATCGTAACATTTGTTGTTTTGAAGATAACAAGTTTCAATATTACTAAGAAGTTGAACTATGAGGAATATGATTCTTAAATCACAACATTATTCTATCTTTCGTACTTTATAGAATTCTAAAACTAAATAGTTTGGTGGGATGGTCTTATATAATGATCACATAGATATGTGACATGAATTACATTAGATATAAAGAGTTAAAAAAACCCAACAAATATAGCAATTATAAGGCGTATCTGACAACTTTACATATATGATATGTTAAATTGGTGTTTATGCTAGGTTTTTTAAATATTAATAAAGAATTTAAGAATATTAAAATGTATAATATTTGAGGTAGCCTCTATTTAATAATTATATCACATTAGCTACATAAATTTATATATATATATATATACTTTTTATAAAGTGAAATGATAATTGACCTCTGAAAGTATAGCTTTGTGTTTATCATAAACTAATACCCATCATAGTTTTTTTGGATTTTGAATACATGTTATGGATAACATGAGTATTATTCTTTTATAGTGATACAACATATTTTCATGTGGCATGAGAAAGAGAATATGATTATTTTTGGGCACTAGATTACCCAATTCATATACCACATTGAGAGTTATATTGATGAATTTAGTATATTTTGAAGGCATGGATCATATTTAGGTCCCCAATAGATGTGGTTAGTGAGATAGATAGCATGAGACCATTCATAATTTGATACCATAGTTAAAAAATTCTATATATTCACTTAGCTAATACAAGGGTGGTAGGGTATATTATTGATCATGTCATCAGTTAAATATTAACTAAGCTAGGATTTTTACTCTCATATGATGAGTTTGACATATGATACCTCGATTCAGATAGGATATGGGAGTGTGTGGGAAAAATTATATATTTTATATCTATTTGGTTAATGAACATGTTATGTTCTTGTACCTAATGATAAACAACATGTGGTGTATTCTACAATTAGATCAGAATATACTTTGAGAATAGAGAACATATGAGTTAGATATTAGAGGATGATGTTCTTCATGCCCCATTGTCACTGTATGTCTTGGAACAGTAGAAAATATGAGAATTACAATTTTCATATGATTAATTATGGTGGAAAAAAGTATACATATACATGTGTTTGATGGGGATTATTCTGGATCCCTGTATTGCATGAGTAACATGGAAATTATTCTATAGGTCACTATTTTGTAACATATATAGATAAAATTATTTATATTTATTGTCAATTATATAAATTCACATTGGTTTATACAGCTGTTTTATAGAATAGGGATCATGTTTTAAATAAGGAACTAATCTAAACGTGTTTTAAACATAATGCAAAAGTGTTTTAGATGTGTGTTCATAAGGTATTTCACATGATTTGATATATGGTACTGTTAATGATAGATTAATGAAAGTTTATGAAAGATATAAAAAATGAGTTTTGGATATGGTTTCATGAGATTTTATATATGATAATATATAAGGTGATATGGTACATGGTTTATTATGTTTTAGTACATATGGGATATTAAAGGATATATTCTCAATGTTATAGAATTTTTGTGATGTGTGGCTATATCATGTGCATGGAATATCAAGATACAACCCTGTAAGAATATTTCATGCATGATAATACCTTTTGATCACATTAATAACTAAATAATCATTGTGTTAATATTTTATTAGTTAAAATCATTTAATGGATCATTTATCAAGATGTTACATGATATATAATGATATAGTGGAGTTTTAATTCATGAAATGAATGCATTGTCCATGAAATTTACTCTTCTGATATAAATACATTAGTAAACTTTTTAAAAGTCAAAGAGTGTTTTCAACTAGATATATATATTATTTACAGTTGATAGAAATGGTTTATCGGTGTTTCTCATTCTTGGTCAATATTCCCAGACATGATACAATATTTTATCACTCTCCTTTTCATTTATAGGTACTAGCATAATTTAGAGAAAATGTGAATCCTTTATATATGGAATAAGATTTATATCAACTCGTGGATACACTATAGAGGTATGATGATTTTTTTGGGAATTTGGATATATTTATAAAACATGTCATAAGAATACAAAAAGTATTCATTGGATCATCTATATAAGGTATAAAAATTTACTGTATTCTTTATTTTAGTTATTATGTAGGTTTCATATTTCTTTCATGGATATCCTTAGACTATGGGTTTAATAGCTTCGAATTCTTCTGAAAAATGTTATTAGACTCCTAAAAACACTTCACCAATAGTATATTCATCCATGGTAACATCCAAAATATCTAGGGGTATATTTAACATAATTCTCGACTCATGAGATACCTGAAAACCCAATATTATGTTATCTTTTGGGAGATTTATTATAATGAATCATATCTCCTTTGATAATTTATAGTGTACTCCTCAAAATAATGTGATGGGTGTTTGATACTAAATATAAATAACTTTCACTTTCACCATGAATGATTTTGTAACATAATAATCTGATCGATAGTTGTTCGATTCACAATTTGAAAAAATTGTTATAAAAGAACAGATTACCTTGCGTATATAATGTTCTTGAGGGGAATGGTTATCCCCAAATCTAGTGGGGTTTGAGTGTTTATATACTATTTTTATCTATTATTGGTTCACCTAGAACACTTTTTATATACTTATTAATCAAATCCGATTTTGTAATAATTTCTTTTAAAGAATCTATTTATGTCTGAATATCTTTCACTATCATATTTACATCCCCATTTGACTTTGACTTCTAAAAATATTCTCAATGTGACACTCCAAAACCATCACCTTTAACATGGAAATATTGTTTTGGACGGTTAAATTTCATTGTAAATTGTTTTTCTTATAGTATAACTAATAATGATTATTCTTTCTAAACTATATAAAAATTATGCAAACATAAATAGATATTTTATATAATATTATTTTAAAGAATAAAAAATAACTATTATTTCATACTTACGCATGATTTTATTACTTTTTAGATGCTATCATATACCATTTTCCTTCTTTATTTACATGAGCCTACTTCCATAGCATATGATGTGGGATAGAAGCAGAGTTAGATTTTAGTTAATCAATATGTATATAAAAAGGATCATAATTATTCTGTTATTTTATATCACATTAAACATTAACTATATATTTAAGTAAAATACAACTTTATTTAGTGAAGAACACTTAATCGTTTCCTTATGGTAGGGTAGCATGGGTTTAAATGCACACTATTTATTCTCATCACCCATTTTTTGTTTCATTAATTTATATTTTTGAATAAAAGTGAATAGTATAAATAATTTCAAATAAAATATTATGAATTATAATGGACATTAAAGGATTCAAGATCGTGATAGGCAATGAATGAATATTATGTTCCTTGTTTTATCATTTTTTCATTCAGAAATGGTGGTTGGGGTTTTACATTCCCCATAGCATCCTAAAGATATTGACAAATATGAAGTGTCTAAAAGGATCGATAATATTTTTTAGTGATCATTGATATAAATTTAATATAGAAAAGATCTAGAAAAAAATACTACATAAGGGACAATGAAAATTAAATCAATGATTCATTATATTTTTTTTCATTAAAATAGAGAAAGTATATCAAAATTTTATCCTAATTTCTACCCAAATGATTTCCTTAAATAAAAAAAAATTTACTCCGCTTTTCTATTTCAATTGACATATGAATTTACTTGTGACCCTAATGTAACTAAGGAAAATTTACTTTTCGGGTCAACATGTTAGTTTCACTGATTCCACCCAATCTCAAATTTTATTATTTTGCTTCTTGAATTGATATATTTTGTTAAAATTGTGTGATACTCCACTCTTCTTTTCATCCACATATTTTTGATGATGTATTTGGTGTTCTAGATCAAAATTTTTGTACATTTATTTACATTTAAATTAAAATAATTGAGTGTTAATAAAGATATTCTAATTACATATTGTTTATTGGTCTACATGAGCTTAATGTAATAATATCCTATAGTATATATTTCATTGAAAATGTCATATCTATCCTCCGCTATGATGATAAATTTAAAATTACATGATGATATTCTTAAATATAAATATATGGTTAGATAACATTCTATGGTGGGACAAATAGATTGTTGACAGTCAGGTATAAGTACCCGTATGAATATGGAACTTTATCTCATTATGTTCACACTTTGTAATCTCTAATATGGGAGATTATGTGAATAAAAGTACCTATATGAATTCCAAATGTTTGTGTTTCATTTGAATTTACTATATGTGAGAATGTGTGATGTTCCTCAAATAATAACATTATTATTAATTCATGCCATCATTTACATACGTTGATGTACTGAAAAAAACTGTGATGCCATATACTCATAGGAAGTAGGGTTAATTGGGTGATCCATGAATGACATGTTGTCAATGAATATGTTAGGTGATA
Organism: Viscum album; assembly: GCA_963277665.1. Classification (NCBI taxonomy): domain Eukaryota; kingdom Viridiplantae; phylum Streptophyta; class Magnoliopsida; order Santalales; family Viscaceae; genus Viscum; species Viscum album. The sequence goes on along the minus strand of OY728156.1, from coordinate 1,961,981,949 downwards.
ATTTTTCCATTATATATTTATATAAGTTGATGTATCAACCCCTTTATTGAAATAGATATATCGCATAAAATTTAATGGTCATGGGATAACAATGATTTTCTTTCAAATGCTGAAAGAAAGATGTAGCAGGATGATAGGTTGGAGACTCAAGTAACCTATTTGATGAGATATCATATAAATGGATTATATTACATAGATATTTCTTGTCAGTGGTAGTCAACATTACAACATTAACTTAATTTTATTGCATGCCTTGAACTTTTTCTGGATAGAAATATTGGATTTTGGCAGGACCATATAATTTCAATGAGAAAGAAACATAGAGGTTCATACACTATGTTCCTCCATTGATCTTAGTGTAATTCTATTTAAATTTAATTTGTATAATAAATATTATTCATAATACGTTATTAATAGAAAAAAATTAAATAAATATTTATTCACAAGGTTATTATTTCATTAATAAGATATATAATATTTATTTATTGAATGGATGAATATTTATTAAGGTATTTTAAAAATTTCAATGGGGGTTAGGGGCCAAGAATGTGTCTGGTAATAAATAATAATTTTTAGTCTAGTAAAATAATATTTATCATCCCACCAGTTGGCGTAAGACATGAGATAATTTTATTATTACTATTAATAATACATGGAATAGGGTCATATAATGTTTAATATATTATTTAAGTGACGTTTTAAGATAAAATAATATTTTAAACCTAAACCTATCTTTGTAAATATAATATTATTTATATTGTGTGTTTTTTTCAAAAGACCTTCCTCAACTTAAATATCAGTAAAGGATAAATTACATAGACCGTGGAATTATACTAAAAGAAGCCGAGAAATGTGCCGCATGATTTTCCTCTCTCCAAATGATGGAGGAACCTTAATAAGAGAAAAAAGGTTCCAAATACCTGAATTTGTCCATAATAGACCTAAAAGTATCATTGATAGATTCAACATCCAACAATGCATTGATAATAACTAGGCAGTCAGATTCAACCACAATATTCATCCATCCATGAGAAGTGGAGAACTCCCCACCATAACAAATATCCCAAGATAAGGAGTCTATCATGTAGAAACCATGTAATTTAAAAACATATTTAATGATCCTATATGGTCATGGATGAAATCCTTAAGTACAACATAACCATCTCTAGGTAGCGCTGGGTTAGTGTTTATTTAAAGAAACCCGCGAGGGGGGGTCTGCCTAGATGAGGTGTGGGGTTGAACCGATGAAGTAAGATGACCTCCCTTCATTGTTCCACAAATAAATTCATTTTTTCATCATGGTTATACATACTCTATCATATTTGAAAATTCCCTCAAACTCAAAGGCAATATATAAGAACTAGATAATCCAAGTACAGATGGAAAACCCCATGATAGTTTTCACTAGAAGAAATATGTTCCAATCCACCAAAAAAATGATCACATATTTGAGGAATCTAAATTGAGCATGATACTACTTAACACAGAATGACCATAACCCAGTATCCCAAGGGAAAGAGAATACTGCTCAAAATTCATTTTCTATAGTGGTCCCACAAAGAGGGAATGATATTTTTACAAAAAAGTGATGATCAGCAAGGTGATAATATCTTGGGAGGACACCCTTACACAATCAAAATAGAAGAGTTTTTTTATTCAAATAGAGCTTTTATATTCTAGAAATTTTTCTATAGTTGAAACCCTATAGAATCTTCTTGTGTGAATCTATTCCTGAAAACTAAGTGAACTGAGTAGACGCCTTAAATATTGAATTTCCAGCATAGCATATCTCGTCAAGCTCCATGCACCACTAGAAATGAAAAAAAAATTCATTGCTACATACTCATTATACCAAATTTCAGGATTCTGAAAATACAATCCACTAAGGTTGTCAACTATAAGATCCATCATTGAAGCATGATCCAAACCATGTGCTAACATAGAAGTGTGCTTTATACTGTCAAAATCAATCACTGATGTATCACTCCAAATTTTAACCATACCAATTATGGGAATTCATTAATAATGCTCATTATTTCAATCATATGTGGATCCCAAAAAAATCCTCAAGAAAAATATCATTTTAGAACCTAGACTGAAGGATAAAAAATAATTGTGGGGGAAATGCTTTTCTTTGAAAACATTTTTCCACAAACTATCTAGTTCCAATAACAAATGAGGAACTTGCATGGACATGAAGGAATTGTTAAACACATTAATGTCCTTGAATACCACATCACTACAAGAATTGGGTGAAAAACTCTTCTCCCATGAGATCTAGTGTATGAAATTATTTCATTTTCACTACCCTGCAAAAAAATTAACACTATATGAATGGATTTTGAGAATAAAAAAATATGGGAGATGGAAGAGAGACATCGTGTAGTATTGAATTTATTAATCCACTAATTTAATAAGAGTCGCATCCTTGAACCTTGGGAGTTCTTTTTTGGACCATCCCGGAATTTTGCTATGAAATTTATCTAGGATTATGGAGAAGACTTCTCTTTTATAGTGCCCAAATACCATCAAGAGATACAAATAATTTTTATGTTTTTCCACAATCTTGATGCCAAAAAAACTAGTGATGGTATCTCTCATCACATATTGCACAAAATAACTAAAATATTTCTATGATTTTCTAAATTTGAAAAATTTTCTTAAATAATTGGTAAAAGAATAAATGAATTTTAGAATCTCCTATCATTCATATGCATTTTCTATTGAAAAAGGAAGATAATAATTAGTGTAAAATAATAAAGTAATGGGGATACTGCACTAACAAACCTTATCCCAATTATTGATTCCATCCAATGATGCTTTTCATAATAGATGAGAGAAAACATCAGAAACCACGAAAAATGAGTTAGGGGAAAGGGGGTTAACATGATACAATCATCCAGTTGGTTTGAATTGCATTATGATATAACAAATGAACTTTATTTTGATGGAAACTGACTTGTCACAACTCATGGTTTCTCTCATCCATTTTTGTATAAATCCTAGTTTCCACATCACCACTACTAGGAAATCCTATTCCAAATTTTTTTATTTTTTTCATATCCAATTTCATTTCTAAGGTCCCAATCATATAAGTACAATGAGTTTATATAAAATATAACATTTCATGAGACCTAATGAAATTTTCTAAAAAAATACGCTTGGGTACAAAAGAACTATAATTATAAAAGATAATATAGGGAAGGAGATTTTACAAATTGTGGGAAGTTCTTTTGATAAAATACATTAGACAACATAGCACAAGATGATAGGATTAAAATTATTAATTTTCACTTGAATAGATATTTTTGTGATAAAAAAATGAGAGTTTCAATGACCTTTTCCATGCTAATGGAACCATCCATAAACCATACATCTGTATGATAATGTAAGGATTTACAATATTCCAAAACCATATAAAAATAAGGCATGGTTTCCATACTGACCAAGAACATTTTTTTAATATATTATATTAATGGGTGGGAAAATTTACTCTACACAAATGTCTGACTCCGGATCCAAATTCATTACCTCGACATCTTTTAGATCAACACTTCTCAGGAAATCCCCTTGGGGGAGCCATTCTAAGAACTAATAAGATCTATATAAAATCACTCAATAAGATCCTGAATCTCAACACCGTATTATTTGAAGCTTCTATCCCTTACCTACCATTTTGAAATGAAATTATTTATTATTCTGGATAAGGCTTTTTGATGAAATTAGATGGTATTATGGTCACCCTATTTGATAAAATCTTCCCTTTATCAGATAATCCTAATTATTTATTTATCTCCAATGGAATCCTCTATATAATTTTTAAAATTTACATCCTCATGTTGGGAAATATGATAATTGGGTCCCTTATAATATTTTCTGATTTCTCTCTCAGGCTTTATAATCTGTGATCAGTGTTCTTGTAGAGCTATTGACTCCAATATTACATCTATATAGCCACAAATTTAGTCTTATCAATGATATGGTCTTGATAATATGACCAAGTAGATTTTACCACATCCCTATAGATATTATTATAATTCCACATGAATTCAAATATAAATCCCCACAGTTGATTTTCTCACTAAGACACCACCTGCGACTAGAGAAAAATAGGATAATGATCAAATGAAACCAGAGGGTAGTTGGAGATCTCTTACCTATGGAACATGAAAGCTTAGTATCTTGACACAAAAAACCAATTTAGATGTTTATATCATCTAGAATTTTTGAATTATCGATAAAACAAAATAAATAAAATCCACAAAAAGCCCATATCTGATAAACCTGTGTGAAACATGCAGTCCCAGAATTGGTGCATGGAAGAAAAAATATTCCTGGAACAACCTTCATTATCATGGTGGTGAGGATGTCATTGAAATACCATGAAAAGATAATGTGGATTGAATTTTATTTTTCATAGATTTAATCAACTCCCAGGATCTCTACTTGTCACATACACCTAGCCAGCTATAAAAACCCATGATGCATCTTTCAGGTTCCTAATGTTGAGGAGTGGAAAAGGCGATGTGGTTTTTGGATAGGATGACCTCTGAAGAATCAAATTACTCTCTCCATATGATTCAATATTCACCTACATGTGATGAATTTCCAAACAATAAACATTTCAAAAATCCATATTTCAATGTTATCCCTATCATTTCCTTGCTTTCCAATATGGTCTTGGATAGAATGACCATATTGGGGCCATACATGGAGCACCATTAATGGAGCATACAAACTGATCATGAGTTTCCAAGAACATTAATATTCTAGAATAAGATTTTCAAGGTTCATCGTGGAGCTAGTTTGAACTAGCCTTTTCATCTATCAGGTATTTAACCACAACACCCTATAATAACATTAAGTATTTCTAAGAACAAGATAGAGCCTCATCCTTAGAACCTCCACTAATTATTTTATTTATATAAATTTTAAATTTTATTTTCTCAACATTATATCTACTCATATTACTTTACTTAAAAGTTTCTAGAAATATTTGATCAACCAAGATGACTCAAAGAGGAGATTGATATAGGTCTCGAATAATAAACCTCGAGGTAGGAAATCCTAGAAGTTACTCCTCACCCAGAAAAGTGGAATACAAAACTACCATATCAAGTGGAACAATACCCTAGTATAAGGAAACCTTCATTTACTCTAGTGTTTTTGGGATATGGTAAAACAATTAGTGGTTTGGGATAAGTCGAATTTTATGGTGTAAAAAATTATTATGATAATTTTTTATGGGTGAAAATAGTATACCAACAAATTTTTCCATTCCATGACATCATTTTTATCATAATCCAATGATCCTTTATCCACTGTCCTTGGGAGAATATACCCATCAAACAAGGGGACTTAAAGTCACATGTTTGTCTGAAAAGGGTAATACAAACTCTAAGTTTCATTATATACTATTAATATGTGATCTTGAAATTTGGTATTCTTTTCTCTATCCATATTTTTTTAGCCTAAAAAGTGGGTGGACCAACCAATGAGTTTTCTTAATTCCACGTGCTATATTATTGTGTAAGATGCCGATGTAGATCAAGTGTTTTTATTCGCAAATCCATTATTTCATGTCCAATGAGACTGCAAAAGAAACTAAAGGAGAGGATTTTTCAAATTCAATAGCCACAAATATCTTGGATTCTAGATGTTTTAATAATAAATCCTATATTATGGGTTGTGTGATGTCCACCATAGCCTTTATTGGCACCATAGGACCCCACTAAATCATACCTGAAACATCCCATTCTATAAAATCCCTAATGGTATTAACATTCCCACACAGAACTTGATCTCTCATACCCATAAATGGGATACATTTTACCTAGATCCAGACAGGGAATGCAGGAATTTAATATCGTCATGACAAACCTATTAACCATGTACTTGATCATGGTAATATGATTATGAAAATTCAAGGAACATCAGTCAAAAATGTGTAACTTAATATATTCCTTTGAAATTAAAAAAACAGTCATCCTAGGTTTTATTTCCTTAATATAATCTCCCTCTTCCGACATCCGTATCGATTGAAACTTATTCCTCAAGGTGTTCATGTTATAGGGTCTGCTAGATGTGAATCTCCCAACCAAGAGGAGGGAGAGGAATTTACAAAGCTCTCTATCCTCCCTAGCTCAAAATTCAACATCTATTTCTCAAAAAAAACACTTTGAAATATTATTTACAGTCTCTCTATTCATGCATTATCATTAATACAATTAAATATATCAAATTCATTAGTGAAAAATAAACTATCCTTAAATGATGTTTTTATAACAAATAAAAATAAAACAGTTTACAACAATTGTTATGGTAATTATTTAATAACACTAAGTTCGATATGATTAAAAAATGTTAATCATTATTTACGATTATTGACAATGGTAATTAAATTTTTTTAATCATTTTATTATGTTAATAACAATGGTATCAATTTAAGAACATTGTATAGATTTCTTTATATTCAAAATTTTATATAATTAATTTAACTATTATCTTTATATATCTATTTAAATAAACATTAATTATATAATTAAGGTTCATGATTTTATGAAATGTTCTGCCGAAAAATAAAATTATTTTACAATATTTAGCTAATCCTATCATAGATATATTTATTTTTATTTTATTATTAGATAATTATATATTGGATTTTTAAATGAATTCTAAATTCAATTCCAATTAAAATAATTATTGCTAATCCATTATTAATAGTTAAATAAATTCATTTTTTATTTATTAATTATTTTAAATTTTTTAAATTTATAAATAATGTTCAAGGAAATTAAGTATATATTTCAATCTGTAATAAGATTGACTTAATAAATGGTGTTTAAAAATTAAAAAATTATTTAAAAATGTTTATAATTTTCCAAATATTAAATAAATGTGTTAAATAGTAAAAATTATTTTTTTAAAGTAAAAATTGAATATTATTGGAAAAAATATTATTAAATGAATTCACTTTTTAGTAATTGTGAAATTATTTAACTAGATACATCCCAATTATGGGAGATAAAATCTTTTTAATTTAATGTGTGTATATATTTTAGGTATATATATATATTCTAAATAAATAATTTAATTTAATTTAATACATGTAATCTTAATGACGTGAAATAAATTGAAAAAAATATTTGGAAAAAATAGATACAATAAAATCAATATTTTCTTATATATTAAATTTCAAAAAATAAGTAAAGTAAATATTAAAAAAAGGAAAAGTGACTGAGGAAGTCATTTTAATACATATCTATTTATGTTTTTATGCATTGTTATACACCTTCATGTATGTTTCAAGGGAATTTGTATATGGCGAGGGACTATGGATACATTGGGAAGAAGATATAAGATGTTGTTTGGACTCCGATGATATATATAAGTACTATTTAGCACTTAAGTGAGTTATGATCAGTCGGTTATTATGTCACTAAGGGGTGGGAAAGTCATTTAATCTCTCACAAGGATATAGGTACGGATTGGGGTATGATATGAGATCTAGGTGGCCTAGGATTGTATTTTTAGGGATAATTTGAAAGATGATAGAGGATTGATCCTAGTTACGAGTGACTGAAACCCTCCTGAGGGTGGTATGAGGCTTGATTAGTATTATGAATGGAATTAGTCCATTGGGAGTAGACATGGTGTGTCAGAGAATGGTTTTCTCGGAGTAGTAGACAGAGAGATCAATCATAGAATATGTGAAGTGAGACCCAAGTGTAGGGTGTGGGCTTGGTCGGGACTTTCCATTAGGATTCTAGGCTTCATATAGTGTACTACATGGGAGAGTCCTAGGGTAGAAAGATTAATCTTGATGAGAGGGCATGATGGTGAGGACTAGACCTTGTGGTATGTGTTGAGATTTCATATGGGTTGTGGTGTTGCTGAGGGGTAAGGGGAATGTGTAGGTATAAATGAGAATAAATTTTTAAGGGTCTTGTAAACCCAATAGATACCCTAAAAGGTGAGGTGGGATGTGTTCAAAAAGTTTCTATATCTTTAGATACTAGTGTCAGGGGATCAACTAATGAGTTTTGTGACAATATGAGGCCAAATGTACGTGTTGTGACCTCCCTAGAAACTGTGTGGATGGTTTGATGTGATTATTACCTCCTTATAGTATGTGGGGATGGTTTAGATTTCGTCTATCCTAACGAGAGTCTGTAAGTATTTGTTGGTATACTTATATCCTCCCTAGATTCCATGGCGAATGGGTCTGTATGCTTGTGGCCCCCCTTGAGCATGTAGTGATTCGTCAGTGTGGATGATGTACCCTACCAAAGAGTATTGATTAATCAAAGTGACCACCCATGAGGGACTATGTCTTGGGATGATGTGAGATGAGGCCAATGGACCCAACCACGAGTGATCAAGCATTAGTTCCTGCTGTGGATGTATGCATGCACTCGATTCTTGTGGGTAACATGTTGAGTTATGGATGCCACATAACCATAAGACTTCATTTATGTCTTGGGTGTCATTATGATAACCTAAGATGATGTAGTGTGGTGGATTCCAAAATAGCACTAAAGGAGGTATGATTAGGTGTCATAGTGGATAGGTAAGAACAAATTCACCATACATGGAGGGGTTCGTGTAGGCCTTATAAAGTTCATGTCCCCATTATTGTGATTATGAATGCCTTTAGTTTAATTATCATGTCTTCGGGAGATAAGGTACTTCATCAGGTAGATAATGATTCCACTACTTCCTAATTTTGGTTTAAACATGAAACACTATATACAAAATTAACATGTCTACACAAGAAGATTCAATTGTATAAATTTCATATGAATCCTTGAAATGATTCCGAGAATCATATCAATGATCTTAATAAAATTATTCAGGATTTATTTAATATAGAAGTTATGTTGGATAAAAGGGATTTGACTATCATACTACTGACCTAAATAGATGATTAAAATAATTCATTTAAATATTAAAATGTGTATGGTTAGGGTTTCTTAAACCTATAAGAAGTTAATTCTAACTAGTTATTTTAAAGTTATTCAAAATAAAGCGCATACTTCTATTTACAAGTAATTTGTGGGGCTTAATGTCTTGGGTGATCTTGAGTAGAGAGGTAATGAGAGAGGTAATATAATGTTTATAGGCTAATCATGGTCTAGGAGTAAATAAATAAAATAATTCCATTACAAACAACCTGGTCAAATTTGAAGTAATTAACCAAGAGAAACAATTCTAAGACCAAAACCAATAAAAATGACCATTGGCTGTTAATTTAGAAATATTTTGAGACTATTGATGTTTTAAATTTCTGGCCTGATGCTATGACTGCTAAATGAGACATGGATTTAGAACTTTCATTTCTTATATATCACAAATGTAAGTAATTCACTAATCAGAGAGATAATGAGCGTGTAAATGTTTACCTAGGAAATAAGAAGAGCTATAAACTTAGGGGTATAAAAATAATCCCTCTAGAATGTCATGAAAGGTCATTAAAATCCTTAGAGGAAGTTAGGTGTGTTCCTGATTTGAAGATGAATATTACTTACCTAGGTGTATTAGAACAAAATAGGTATTTATTTAGGTCTGATTCATGGATACATAATATCTCTAAGGGGTCACTCACAGTTATGATAAGAACCCCCACAAATAGTACATATGTCTTACATGGTAGGAATACAATGAATCAATTAAATAAATCTCTTTACCCCATGAAAAATAACAAAATTATTTGGAGTAGGTTATTAAGACATACTAGTTCTAAAGCGATTAATGAACTATGAAAGAAGGGATTTTTAATGATGTAACCTTATACAATATTTCCTTTTTTGAATATCATGATCTTTTAAAGTCAATAAATTTTATTTTTAAGAGGTCTACATGTAAAGCTAATTCTTCTTTTCAATACTTACATTTTAATTTGTGGTTTTCCTATATAACTACTTCCCATAGTGGAAGCCAATACTATATTCACTTTAATGATGAATAATATTGTAAAGTGTGGATTTATATAAACAATAAAAAATCTAAAACTTTTGAAACATTAAATATTTGGATGTTTAGTGTAGAAAGTGAAACTGGAAACAAACAAAAAATCATTAGAATTAATTATGGTCTATAATATTTTTCTAATTCCTACATGGACTATTTTAGTTTGGAATGTATTATTAGACACAAAACTATTATTGATACCTCATAATAGAAGTCCCTAAAAGAGAGTATGAATAAGACTATTTATAATGTGTGAGAATTATGCCATTATAGTCTAGTCTTTTTTTGTCTTGGGTAGATGTTTCTACTGCAGTTCTCTATCTGATCAATAGATCCCTCTCTAGTTTCATTAGTTTTGAAACCCATGATGTTATGTGTACTGGTTCACTCTTATTTTATCACATCATAGATTTTTTTCCTATGCACACTGTTGGACTAATAAACTAGATCCTAGGAATATGAAGTGTGACTTTGTGGGATACCCACATTGTGTCAAAGGGTAAAGTCTTGGGGAAGATAATCATGGTTATCATAAATTTATAATCCAGCATGATGTTGTTCTCTATATGTATTATACTTCTAAATATAATTCTTCTGATATTTTCCAATCTCATCCATCTAAACCTATAGGTGTTGATATTATATTAGAGCCTCACATGTAACTTGAACTTGAGGTTTTCTCCACTAAAACCCCCCAACTATCTCACATTAAAGAATTACCTGTTAGTGAAAATTAACATAAGTTTTAGGATGATATAGATAGTAACATGAGAGACTACCAATTGATTTGTAATAAGACAGGAAGAATCATTAGGCCTCCAACCTAATCTACCATGGTCGGTGTTTCTGAATTTGACTTTAATATATGTTTTTACTAGGTATTAATGAGCCATAATTATTCAAACATGATCTTAAGCATGATGAATGAGGTAGTTTCTTTCTATTGTGAGAGACAAGATAGATTATCTACTTACAAATGAAACCTTGATAATTTTTATCAAACCTAAGGTGGAGAAAATTAACATTTTAACTCAATTTTTAAAAATAAATTAGAAAACTCCAACGAAATTAATATTATGTATAAATCTATAATATTGTAAAATGGATTCATATAATTAGATGGAATTGATTACAATGATATTTTTTCACCTACTATTATTACCACTACCATTAGATTATTGTTAGCCTTTTATGCCCAAAATGATTTTCATATTGAATAATTGGATGTTAAAACTACCTTACTCCATGGTATGTAAGATGAAAATATTTGTATGAGACCACCTGATGGGTTTTCAAGATATTTTAAAATCAATAAAGTATAAATTTTTGGAAAATCTATCTATGTCCTCAAGAAATCATCTAGAAAATGGTATAAATAATTTAATGCTTTTCTACTAAAAACAAAATTTTCTAGAAGTATATATGATTATAACGTTTATTTAAGATAATTAAATATTGATTATGTTTATTTATTCCTACATGTTGATGAAATGATTATAATTTTCAAATACACTCGGTTAGTAAATCATATGAAAAACAAATTACATAATTATGTTGAAATGAAATATTTTGAGGAAACAAATAAAATCCTACGTATGAAATTCATTGTCGATGGAAATTTTAGGGTATTGTACATGTCCCAATATCCTTATGTCCATAATGTGTTAAAAAGGTATTTTTTAGAAAATTTGAAACTTTTTAGTGTGAATTTTGGTCGTCACATCATGTTTACCTTGTCCCAGTCCCCTAACAGTTCTTCTAATAATTATTTTATGATTAAAATCCTTTTTTAAAAATAGTGGATGGCCTTATGTATTCCATGATATTACCTAATATGGATATATCCTTTAGTGTTAGTTCCTTAATAATGTTTATGGGAAGTCCTATAAATTAACATTGGTATACATTAAAATATACACTCATTTATGTTTCCATGTCTTCTAATTTTCGCATTTGTTTTGGTAAAAATGATTATTTTTATCATGATGTCGTAAAATTTATTGAATGTGGTTCTGTTAAAAATATAGATACTAATAAATATATCACCATTTGAGTATTATTTTCTTTGGGAGGTCCTAACTCATGGAAATGTAATATGATATCCATTATTTCCCTTTCCAAAACGAAGGTCAAATACATAGCCTTAACTATACCAATGAAAGAATCAATTTGGTTGAATAGATTTGTTGATGAATAGTATTTTTATTTGGGTGATATAGAATTCTTTTGTGATAGTATGTTTTTATTCCATATTTCTTAAAATCATGTTCTACATGGAAGATCATTGAACATATACATTAGATTTCATTTTGTTAATATTTTCACTGAAAGTAGGATGATATATTTCACTATGATAAACACTTCGTAGAATCCCATCGGCAGTTTGAATAAAACTATTCAGTTGTCAATGTTTATACATTATTTAGAGATTACGAATGTATTTCCATTTCAAACAACAAGGTGTTGAGAACACCATATTTGTAAATTATTTTTATTATAAATAAGGAGGTTTTGTAAATTTGTCATGCATGTATTTATTTGTTTACTATCAAGTATTATTTTTACAATTCTTGGTCTAAATTGTTATTTGGATTTAATAATTTACTTTAATTTGTTCCCTTGTGAAAATTTTGTTTACATTTCTTATTTCTATTTTTTCCCATGAATAAAATGTTTTTTACGTCTCTTATTTATCATTTTTTTTCACAAGTTTTCCTTACCCCATTGTTGGAACCCACATATAGGTAACTTGTATAATGTCTACTTTCACATTGCATGAGGGTAAAGTATTGGCTCTAACATTTCATGAGGTTAAGTAATAAATGCATAAGGATAATTCCTTATAGTGTAAGGGAACTCCCTATATTTTGTAAGGGTACTCTTGCCACTCTAAACGGTACTCCCTATCTTAAATATGGGCATTATCTAGCTTGAATAAGGGTTCCCCCTTGGCTCGTGTAAGGATAACCTTGAATGTGAAAGGGTACCTCCTTGGATCACAAAAGGTTAACCTAGCTCGTGTAAGGGTACTTTATTGATCTATTAAGGGTAACCTTTCTCATATAACGGTAACCTTGGAGTACACAATGATAAGTTGATATGTGTTACATTTTGGCTGTGAATCACCTACCACCAAATGTCCTTCCAATCAAACTATCTCTTGTATATTATTCGTCCACCTGGCTATCATCCTGTATTCAATTCCTAGCTCACAATCATTTCTCCCGACATAATGATTTCACCTATGGATCCTCCTTAATAATTTGGTGTGTTTCTTCACTAATTCAAGAAAGGATATTTCTAGTGAATTTTTTATTTCAAGTTGACATAAAATGAGAGTATCTTGAACGATATTAGGTCCATGATTCACATAGTTCATTCAAGTAGATTGTATTCAACATTTTGCACTAGGTCTAAAGATTTTGTGGATAGTGGTGTAGATTCATTACCTTCATCATGATTTGTCCTTATGTGAAGAAATACATCTATATAATGAACACCATTTGTCCTTCTTCTATGTGATGGTATTAAAACATATAATTATAATAAGTTTATTCCAAATTATTTTTTTCTTTTCTTTTCATGTCTTTTATGTTGTATCCTTCTATGTATGTGTGTAGAGTGAGTAAATACAGGAAGTTAGATTACAAGGTCCATATGTTAGATTTCATCAAATCTATATGGTCTAGAATGACTTAATCCTAAAATAGTTTCTTTGAAACTTTACTTCATTCATGTTTTATAATCTATTAATTTTCTTTCTTTACTAATAACGATATTACGGGGGATTTCATGCAATTCAAGTAGATCTATAGTGGAATAAATTACATTATATATATGTGTTATTTATTTTTTCTTACACCATATTCTTTTTTAGTCCATCTTATATATTTCTGTTTTCTATTGAAATTACTAAAAAAATTGTGAACAAATTACATATATTAGTTCATTATTGGTAGTTTCGTAAGGAATAAAACATACAAAAATCCCTTAACATATTTTCTAGTATCAAACAAATCGTTTGGTGGATCAACTTTTCACATGTTTCTGTCCAAATATAATGTAAAAAATGTCACTCATACTTTCACTTTCATAGCCTTTCAACAGATTTTTTATTTTATTGTCTCCATCTTCCATCCTATGTGCATTGCATAATAACATATAGAAGTTTTTTAATTCATTTAATCTGAATGAAAATATATTTCTTCCATGAATCATTTATATGATGACTTATATATTAATTTTATAGTTGTGAGCCACAACATTTGTGAAACCATATCAACCCAACTATTTAGCACACCAAAATTTTTCATTCCTATGAAATGATACCAAGGACATGGTGTATAGAATTAATGGAGTCAACATAATGTTCTAGTTGTGTGAAGATCACCAAAATCTTTTTTTCCAGTTGGACAATGTTGAACTGGTGATAAGTATGAATCAATGAACAAATAATTCTAGTCCAGTAAAACCCACCCACTAGGTGTTTACATGTTTTCAAGTTCCCTAAGTTACATCTTTATGAAGAAGAATGATAACATTTCAATAACATTGGAATTAAATTTGAACTTTTTAAATAGGAAAATTGGTTTTATACAACAATAATATATAGAAAAAAATAACATCTTAACTATGTGGTATAACCATGTTGTAACATATCTATACCTGTCTACAAACTAAAATAATGGATTTCATTATATAATTGAAGTAGTTATGATTTGGTTTCATGGTGGCCTAGTTATCCCACATTGACCAGACACTCATGGATTCAGGGTGGCCTAATAATGTTGAAGTCCCTATCAATGTTCTTAGGAATGCATGTAGTTTAGTAATCTTGACTTTAGGTGATAATGTATTTCATGAGGTATCTTAGGAATCCACTAATACCCAAATATGTTCTAAACATAATTCTCTATATATGAAAAGACCATATAAGGCTAGTTACACAAGAAGATTAAATTGTTTAACTTTTTTATGCATCCTTGAACTATTTTCTAGACTTATATCGGTGATTTTAATATAATAATTAATGATTTATCTAATATAGAATTTTAGATGGATGAAGGGTATTTGAATATCATACTTCTGACTTATTTATATGATTCATATAATTCATTTTTAGATTAAATTATGTATGGTTTAGGTTCCTGAAACCTAACAATTGTTAAATCTACCTTGTTGTCTAAAGAAATTTAAAAAAAAGAATCCTAGTTTTATGAAGAATGAATCTATGGGTATTAATATCTAGAGTATGATTAATAAAAGAGGGAATAATAGAGTTAAGAGATATCCTTGGAGATTATCAGATTCTATGGGTAAACAAATAGAATTATTCTATTACAAAAAACCTGGTCAAATTAGAAGTAAATATCCCCAAAAGAACAATTCTAATATTCACACCAATATCAGTGACCATTGGTTATTAGTTGAGTAATATTTTGATAGTTTTGAGGTTATAAATGTTTGTTCTAATGATATGAGTGCTGAAGGGGTCCTATATTTAAGATTTTCTATTCATATATGTCACAAATGTGATTACATCACTAATCTAATAGATATTGAGTGTTTCATGTTTTACTTAGGAAATAACAAAGAGCTATCAAATAATGGGTTGACAAATAGTCTCTATAGAATTGCATGAAAGGTCATTCAAGTACATAGAGGTGGTTAGGTTGGTGCCTGATTTGAAGAAGAATCTTATTTCCCTAGGTGTCTTAGAACAATTAGTTACTCTTCTATGTTTGATTTCAGGAGTTACAATATCTCTAAGGGGTCACTCACTCTGATGAGAGGAATCTTCAATAATTTTTTATATGTATTATATGGTAGGACCCATATGAAATAATTAAATAAAACTCTTTCTCCCATTAAAGATAACATAATGTTATGGAATAGGTGATTAAGACGTTTTATTTCAAAAAATATTAATGAACATAGAAAGAAAGGAACTTTTAATGATGTAACCTTAGACAATGATTCATTTTGTGAAGACTAGGTTCTTGGTATGTCCAAACATGTTAGTTATAAGAGGTCTATATATAATGCTTTTTCCCCATTAGAATATGAACACATCAATTTTTGGGGTCCCTCTAGAACTACTTCCCATAGTTAGGGACACTACTATGTCCCCTTTATAGATGTATATTCTAGGTATTTGTGGATTTACATACTCAAGAACAAATTTGAACCCTTTAACACATTAAAAATATGGAAGTGTAATTTTTAATGTGAAACCGGAAGCAAAAATAAAACCATTATAACTGATACTGGTCTAGAATATTTTTATAATCACTACATAGTCTATTTTAGTTCTGAAGGAATTCTTAGACATAGAACTTTTGTGGATACCCCATTATAGAATGGCCTAGAAGATAATATCCATAGGATAGTTATAGAAAAAGTGATAATCACGCTCTTATATTCTTGTATTTTTATGTCCTTATAGGAAGAATTTTATGCTACTAATGTTAATATGATCAAGATATTCCCCTATAATTCCATTAGGTTCAAAACCCATTAAGTAATATGGATTGGTTCACCCCCAGTTTAGGTTATCTTAGATTTTTTTATTGTAAAACCTATGCTCAAAGCAAGAATGATAATCTAGAACCCATGAATTTGAAGTGTGTCCTTATGGGATGCTGACATTGTGTCACAGTGTAAATTCCATAGGAAATCATGGTTTTTAGAAATGTATAATCTGATGTGATGTTATTTTAATTAAGGCTTCTTATTATAAATAGAAGTCTTATTATCTTGTCCATTATAATCCTTCTAAACCTATAGGTGATGAGGTTATATTAGAGGCGTAAATGTAACTTGGGCCTGAGGTTATCTCCTCAAAACCACCCCAACTATATCTCATTTAAGAAGAACCTGTTAGTGAATTTGAACATGAGTTTGAGGTCAAGAGAGATGGTTAAATGAGAGACTACCAGTTGACTCGTAATAGGACTATAAGAATCACTAGGCCTCCACTTTTGTCTACTAAGGTTGAGTTTTGTCCCTTTGACTTTAATATAGGGTTTTACTAGGTATTGATGAACCATACAGTTTCAAACAAGATCTTGAGTCTGATGAATCATGTTAGTGGATTCCTATTATGAGAGAGGAAATGGATTTTCTTCATAAAAATAAAATCCGGATAATTGTTAACAAACATAAAAAGGAGAAAATTACTGATATTAATTCAATTTTTAAGAAGAAATAAGTCAATATCAGTGAAGAAAATATTACTTATAAAGCTATATGTTTTTCAAATGTATTCCTACAACATGAAGGAATTGATTAAAATGATATTTTTCGCCTATTTTTATGAACTAATCCATTATATTATTGTTAGCTTTTTCCCCAAAAATGATGTTCATGTTGAATAATTTTACGTTTATAGTGACTTCTTGCATGGTATGTAAGAAGAATAGATTTATATGATAACATCTAATATATTTTCAAAATATTTTAAAATTTATCAAGTATAACTTTTAAAAATACATCTATGGCCTTAAGAAATCATCAAGACAATGGTATAGTGAATTTGATGTTTTTGTGATTGAAATGACTATTATTGTAGTAAATATGATGTGTATGTTTATTTTAAATCTTTCAAGTTTATTTCTATTATTTAATACTATATGTTGATGATATTTTTATAATTTACAAATACACCATGTTAATAAATCATATGAAAAACCTACTACATGATGCTTTAAAAATGAAATATTTAGAGGAAGAAAAGTAAGTCGTTGTTATGAAAATCACTAAGGATAGAAATGATAGGGTATTGTTCCTTTCCCAGTATTCATATGAACATAAGGTGTTAAAAAGGTATTTTATAGAATATTTTAAACTTTTTATTGTGCCCTTAGGTCATACCTTCATTTCTCCCTTTCCCAATCCCCAAACAATGATTCTAATAATGATTTTATGAGCAAAAATCTCTTATGTTAACATAGTAGGTGACCTTATGTATTCCATGATATGATCATATCTAGATATAGCATTTGGGGTTTGTTCATTAAGAATTTTTATTTGAAGTCGTGGATTACATCATTTGTATGCATTAAAATAGTTAATCATTTATGTGTCCATGTCTCCTAATTTTTGAATATATTTTGGTAAAAATGTTTCATATGGTCAATATTTCATCAGCATTGTTAATTATAGTAATTCTAACAATATAGATACTAATAAATATATCACTGTTTATGTATTATTTTCTTGTGTTGGTCCAGTTTCATGGAAATGTAAAATGAAATCCATTGTTTCCCTTTATATAAAAAAGGTAGAATACATATAATTAATTGTTTCAATCAAAGAAAAAAATTCTTTAAAGGCTTCGTTAATGAATTATATGTATATTATGGTAATATAGAAGTCATTTGTGATGGTAATTCTATAATACTTATTTTTTAAAATTAGGCTTTCCATGGAAGATCCAAGAACATAGAAATTTTATTTCATTTTACCGGGGTTGTCATTGAAATTAGGATGGTATGTTTCACTAAGATACATACTTAGGATAATCCAGACGATTGTTTTACTTTGGATATTCAATTTTCCATGTATGTTCATTGTTTAGAAAATATAATTGTAGTTTCATTCCAATTACCTAGGTGGTGGGAACCCCATCCACTTTAAAACAAATTTATTACAAAGGTTTAGAATTTGGAAATTTGACATGCATGTATTTATTTGTTTGTTATCAAATCAAATTTTCCAAATTCTTGGTCTGAATTATTATTTGGATTTCATGATTCACCTATATTTTATATGTTGGGAAAATGTTTTTTACATCTCTTACTTTAATTTTCTCCCATGAAATAAAATTTGTTTACATTTCTTATTTTTCAATTTTGATTTCCTGACTTTTCCTTACCCCATAGACAGATCCCATGTAAAGGTAACATTCATAATGTTTACTTTCCTATTGCATGAAGGTAAAGAATTGGATCTTCATTTTCATACGGGTAAGATATGGATGCATAAGGGTAATTCCTACTCATCTATAGTTACTCTATGGATTGTGTAAGAATACTCATGACGCGCTTAAGGGTACTCCCTATCTTGTATATTGGCACTCCCTAGCTTGTGTAAGGGTTCACCGTGGCTCACATAAGGCTAACCTGGCACATATATGGGTACTTACATGCTCACATAAGGGTAAACCAGCTCATGTTAGGGTATTTTAAGTCTTGATTAGGGGTAACCTAACTCATTTAAGAGTTACCTTGGAACACGTAAGGATAAGATGATTTTTGATATATATTGGTGGTGAACCAAATTTTGATGCATGGACATCTTATTAAACTATATGTTGAATATCACTAATCAATGTGGCCCTTATCATTCTTTCGCCACCTGGATCTTTATCGCTTATCCTTGTGGTCTTTATCCTTCTTTCATCACCAAAATCATTTTTTCCATTTAAAAAATCTTTAAATGGTGTTATGTATAAATCAATGAACAAATAATTATAGTCCAATAAACCCCACCATCTCGGTTTTTATATGTTTTCAAGATCGCCAAGTTCTATCTTCCTGAAGAAGAATGATAATATTTCAATTACATTGGAATTAAATTTATTCCTCTGGAAAAGAACAATTGGTTTTATAGAACCACAAACTATTTCAAAAATAACATCCTGACTCTATTGCATAACCATGTTTTAACTTCTCTACAATTTCCATCAAACTAACATCTTGCATTAAATCATATCTCAACACATCTAGCTCCTCCCAACTAGGTTGAAAAATATCTATGTACTTATAATCTCCTCCCCATGTAACACTCGATAGAGAATCAATGACACTATTCAATTTCTCATGCTTGTAAATCATAATAAAATCATATCCCTATAGCATATCCTTCCAATAATGATGCTCAATTGAATTAAATCTTTGAATAAGAAAATTAACTTAAGGAACCAATTATCCGTGTATACCTAAAATTTCCTACCCATTTATTCATAATTATAAAATTATAACCAATTTATTTATTAAAGACATATATTTCCAATTTAAATTATAATTATAAATATATATAAATATTAATTGATATATTATTTTTATTTTTATTTTCATAAGTATTTATATATATACATATATGTTTTTGTGTCTGTTTATATGTTGATTAAA
The DNA here is from genome assembly GCA_963277665.1 of Viscum album. Taxonomy (NCBI): domain Eukaryota; kingdom Viridiplantae; phylum Streptophyta; class Magnoliopsida; order Santalales; family Viscaceae; genus Viscum; species Viscum album. Next base: position 1,961,961,847 of record OY728156.1, on the reverse strand, counting down.
GACATATACATATAAATAAATATATTCAAAAGGTATTCATAAATATATATTTATCTCTTAGAAGAAATATTTTGTGATTTTATAATTATCTAAACATATTTATATTTAATTAGTTATATATAATTATAATTATATATAATATATTTAAAAAATTAAATAATTATATAAAACTAATTATGAATATTTTTAAATATAATAAATACATTTATTTTTTATTTAAATATATTTATTGCGATTTTGGGTATTTATGAGAATATAGAGATCCATATATATTATAAATGAATGAATACAAAAATTACATATAGGACTATAGTATAAATGGACAACATTTGGTAAAACAATGAACATATATTCATGAGAAGAACGTACACAAAAATTGACACATTCATTTGGAAACATAAATTTATTTAAATATATATGTGTATAATAAGTATTTATATATATATATATATATAATAAAAAGTATTTATATATAATATTATAAACCTAGAGTATAATATATATATATAATATTGATATGACTAAAACTAATAGATATAATACACAAAAATAAAACATAAACATAATAAAGATAATGAACATGCGTTTTTATTTAATGTATACATATAAACAATATTTTTGAATATAAATAAAATATTTTTATATAAAATAATTTAAAAAAATATTATAAACTTTTATTAGCTCTATTATTATCGATGATGAAGTTTCCTTTTTATAAATGTTTTTTATTAATGCTGATAAAGGGGGACTTCATCAGTTCTAATATTAGCGCTAATAACAGGTATATTTATAAGAACTTTTTTCTAGAACTAAAAAGTCACCCTTTTATCATCTCTTTTTGATTAGTGTTGATAAAACCTGAGTGCTTCCCTTACCCACATTTTTGGCAGTGGTTGATTGTGATGGGTGTTGGGAGTTGATGTCATGGTGGTTTCATGGTGAGGTCTTGGAGACTTGGTGATGTTGTAATCTGTGATCAAGAGATGCTTCCTCTAATCTATTGGGATGCAAAATGGTGAAGCTGGTCTATACATGGATCAGTACTGCATCAGGGGAAAGCCAAGACAAGGACATGAATTTGGACGTGGTTCCACATATCAAGGAATTTCTTCGAACATATTGTGAGCATCATCCTTTGACTTTACAGTCAGTGTGTTGAAGATACTAGAGGCCCCCACTACCTTCTTCATGGTCATTCAATCAAACTACCTCCAGTCGAACACATAAAATTTTTAAATGAATTGTAAATTAAAATCCAGATCAACTGTTTGGTATCAAACACATGGAAATTTCTGGATTGAAAATGCATTCAAACCCAATCATCCATAGAAGATTAACTCATGTTTACACAACTCAATAAATTTTCTTTTTTACTTAACATAGTATAGTGAACCTACCTATGTATGTAATTAAAAACACAATGTACCCTGACACATCCCCTCATCACCTTTATGTAGTGTGACAAAGTACATGTTGCCTATACATATCCTTAAAAACACCCTTATTACCTTTAAACATGTTTTTTAAAGAATAGATGACCTTAATATAATTATAGAAATCATTTTCCACCTTCACGCAACAAGTCAGTTTCCTGATTACCTTCACATAGGTAATTCATTTCAAAATCCACCTTTACATAAAAAATGTGATTCTCACATAAATAGTGCACGCCACAATGATTTCGCTTTGTACATGAACTACACATCCTTTAAACATATACTTATTTCTTTTGATCCTCAAACCATGTTCGTTGAACTTTGTTTGAAGAATCACAACCTGAAGATTTCTAATTTTGGGTTGGCCAAGGATGGGCTAATGGGCGACAAAACCCATGTCTCCACCAGCATTTCTAGCACCTATGTCTATGCAGCTCCTAAATATATGGTTACTGATAAAACATCATTTCCTTCATCCATTTCATCGAATTTATCATCCTATTTTCAATTGGGTTTCTTCATGTAGGGAACCTGATGATAAATAATGGCATGTACCGAATGGCGGGCCAATACTCAAATGGAACATTCCTTCGAGGTGGAAAAACTGGCACTACATTATGTGTCCCAAGATCCCAAGTCCAGGACGAGCATGGGGGTCCTAGGGAACTGGAAGAGCTCTTGTTGTCCAGCAGTGTCCCCCCTACCTCACGGAATGGGTGCCCATGATTGTGTATAATATTCCTTTATGGCTCCTGGAGGTAAGTATTTCGAGTCTAGTAGAATAAAAAGTCATTCCATTATAGATAATGTGGTTGTGTAGAATATGATTGGTGATCCTCATCCCAAACAAGCTAACTCCAAGGCTTCCCCATCTAAGGGATCCAAGTCTAGTAGAATCAAAACCCTTTCTGTTGTGAAAAATGTGTCTACAAATAATATAATAATTTTATCTAGTATCAATAATATGAATGAGGTGTTTGTGTGCCTCTAGATTGGTATAATTGGTAGCACAAAATTGGATTATGGGTAGTATTTGGGTGCCTCAAAACTCAAGGTTCATTTTCCAAGGCATGGGAGGGGAGGGAAAAAATTCATCATTCATAAGATCTTGATTGGTCAACATCTACCCAGGAGCGGGTATCTGATAAGTAACTCTAAAGTCCAGACATAGGATTAGAAGAAATATGAAAACTCAGTAAACAATTTAATTGAAGGGCAGGATTATATGCCCCACAATTTTAATTAAGGGATGAGACTTTTTCCAATCGAGTAATTCTAATGTGTATTCTTTTTTGTATTAAATGGGTCAACACATTTTCAAATAATTGGTATAAAATGTGTTTACTAAATGCTTTGTATTAGAGATGAAAAAATTTGTGTAGTATAATGGAGGCCAGTTTGGGCATGGAATTTCCATAAAACATTTACAATCAAAGACAAAAGGGCTTTGTCTATGTGAGCACGATATATGCATAAGGGAATACATAAATAAGACATAGAGAACAGATTCATCATTAGATGTAACTGGTATCTTCTCTACTTTTTTCCTTCCAATTTATTCTGCTAACAAACTAAATTTGATTTTATGCTCATAGGAATATGATTGAATCCATTTATTAGTTTTTATTAACTCATTGTTTTTGTCATCCATTTTTATGGAAAATATATGGGCTACTTTGGAGCAGAGAAAATTAGGTTGAATGTAATGAATATTATAAAAACCCATGAGGTTGGTTGTCCATCTCCTTTCTGTATCAACATTAAGAAATCATTATCTAATTATATTAAATTTATCACATCATGTCTTTTTATCTATGTATGAAAGAAGGGGTGAAAAATGAACAAAAGAAACAAATTATTGTTTTGGAAACAAAAAATATTTTAAACAAGGGTTGGATCATGAAATTGAATGCATGAGAGGGGTTGTTAAAGTTCATGCATTCAATTTCAATATCTAATGCTTCTTTAGCATCTAGTTCTGTTTCCATCTCAATAATTTGGTTGTTATTTCATTGTTCATCCCCACCTATCACGCATCAATAAAATGACACAGCGATATTTAGTTAAAATAATTAAATATTGATTACCTAAAGTTCATTCAAAAAGGAAATAGACCACCATCCTCGTGGATTTTTTCATGTTTCATTACATTTCCATCAGTTTTCCTCTTCTCCAATGTTTCCCTCATATTTTGTAAAAAAATGGAAAAAACAATGAGTTAATAAAAAAAATAAAAAATGGATACACCATTAGGTATGTAATCATACCAGAACATTTTGTTCATTGTCAGAATATATTGGATAGAAAAAAGTAGAGAAGATATCATTTACCACATATGATGAAGCTTCTCTCTCTCTATTTTATTTAAGGATTCCCTTCTGTATAGTTATTTCTTACACTGACAAAGAACCTTTTTCTATGCTTTTAAATGTTTTATGGCTATTTCAGGCCCAAAATTCCCTCTAGTAAACTACTCCATCATTCTCATATCTGACACAAAACATTCATTAAATTCATTTTATACAAACTATTTGATAAATTGTTAACCCATTTTACACAAAAATCATACACATTATAATTACTTGTCTGGAAAAGGTCTCATTCCTTCATTAAAATTGTCGTGCACCTCATCTTTCTAGTAAAATAAATTTTTTTTCTGATTTTGCATCTTTCCTCTCATCCTCTATTTGGATTTTAGATATACTTATCAGATACATTCACGAAGATATATGTTTACCAATTAAGCTATTGTTAAGGAAGTATTTTTTTCCTCCCCTCCCTGGGTTTGGAAAATGATCTTAGAGTTTTGAAGCACCCAAATACTACCCATCATCCAATTTAGTGCTACCTATTATACCCATCCATAACCACAAAAACACCTCATCCATGTTATGGATACCACATAAAATTATCTCCTTATGCACAACCATAATCTCTACAACCGGAAGAGTTTTGATTATACTATACTATGAGTCCTAAGATTGAGGATCCATGGAAGAATCTTCTTTAGGATGAGGACCACCAATCATCTTTTGCACAACCACATTCTCAAAAACATGAAAATGTTTTATTATACCGGACTTGGATTCCTTACCTCAAGGTTCCATGGATGTAGCATGCTTGAAATGAGGATCACCGCTCATATTTTCCACAACCATGTTCTTAACAATAAGGAGAGTTTTTTACTATACATGTCTTGGAGTTCATACAATGAGGAGCTATGGAAGAATATTTTTTGGAATGGGGATCCTTACTCACCCTATACACAAAAAAATTCATGACAATAGGATTATTTTTTATTCTACCAAACTAAGAGTTCTTACCTCAAGGAGTTATGGGAGAATCTTTTTCATATTTTAGATCACTGACACCCCTTATGTGAGGTTGGGGGCCACTACTAGACAATAGGTTCTCTTCTAGTTCACCCATGATCTCCCCCATGATCAACCTAGGTTTAGGATCCAGGTACACACAACGTAGTGTGAGGCTTAACACCATGAAGGCACATTCCCTTGATTACTGACCCTCCATCTAGTACACATAATTCTTCATCCTTAGCCCTGTGTGAAGAAACCGAGTGGGAAATTGGAATATAAATATGATGAAACTGATGAAGTAGAAAATGTTTTATCAATGGCCAAATATTTAAGAGTTTCATAGGAAATGGTGTTAGCGATGCTTGTGGATACATGGATTTTTTCACCCATCATTCCATTGGTGAATCCTCTTATTTTTGAATACATTAGATACTCTTTTAAATGCTTTCAAAATCTAGTTTCAGTCCTCACCTAATGGTCTATGGAATATATGTATACTACCAATCATTCATGTTTTGAGATCATTGTATTTTTGGTCATTCAATTATAATTTCTTGTTATCAATGTTGAAATCTGTTGCATACATTTCCCTAAAAGTCACACTCACTTGAGGAAGATTATCCTCCATTTTTCATTTCAAAATTTAATTCTTGTTGAGGAAGAAGAAGATGATGTATAATTATCTAATATATTGATTAAAAACACTCTTTCATCTATTTCGATGATTTTAAGAGTTTGAAGTTTAGCGAGAATGGTTCTCCCAACCCCAGGATCAAAATCTGGTTGGTTATAAGAACAAGATCAAGTCATTTGATCCCATTTTTTAAAAATGAAACTAAAATAAATGCACTAATCAACCCTAGAAAATGTGTTAGGTTTCATTCATCCCTATCACAGGGTTCTCAAAAAATTTATTATCGAACCCAAGAGAAATGTAGTAAATTTTGATAGGGGTTGTCTCAAGGGTAGAAAATGTTGTGGAAGTATTAAAATAATATTTAATGGGTTCAGAATTTGAAAAAGGTGGATGTGGTTGATTGGTTTAAAATTTAATTTTAAAATAATAGTTATCCATCTTCATATTACTCTCCTCTCTTCAATGTGAATAATTATTCAATTTCACATCCCTCATCAGTCTATAATAAAAGGAAATATCCTTGATTAGCCTTTCCTAGATGTTTTGGGTTGGAGTAGGAAAATAAAAAAAATCTTTTTATAATATATCCTCACCTAGATCATTTATTGGATACCACTAATATTTTTGGGTCATTCAACTGTTACCTATCATATGTAGTGAAGGAGTTACCAATAGGCATAAGTCTGAAAGAAGTAAAAAAGACTGAAATATTTAAATTTAAATACAAATAATAATCTCCGAAAATCTACACATCCAAACACATCCAAATAATGAAACTAAGGATCATTTTTTATTCAAAACATGAATTCATCAAAGGGATGGAATAGTTCTCCCGTATCAACCATAATTCGCTTAATATTCAATCACTAGAGTTATTGAAAAAATAAATAAAGAAAACCAAAGGGAATAACACAAGTATCTTGTGATTAAATAGACTCTGAGAATAATTGTGTGTATCATTATTATGGGAAGCCCTCAAATCCAAAGTAGAATATATATTCTTATTAAAATAATAAAAATAGAAAGTAATCACAAAAAAACCCTCATAGGTGGTGAATTCCATGTGGTGTGTCTTGAGGTATGTATTACTATCTCTTGGTGAAGTCCTTCTAAGAATAGTTAAACTCCCGCTATGACAAGAAACGTCCCAATATAATTACATACTATGAAGAATTCCTAATAACATCAATATATGGACACCACATGGATGATGATCACTAAGGATCATCATGTTCCATGATTCAGCTAAACCAACGGATTGGGGGGGGGACTTACTTTAAAAATGAGAGGCCAAATAGGAAAATAAATTTCCCCGTTTTCTAAATTTGAAAGACACTAAGAGATTATCCATTTTTAGTTTAGATTAGAATGATCATTCCTATATGTGGGAATTCAGATAGATCAGGTTATTTTAGTCATTCTCTATAATCAAATATGTCACCAATCATGTATATAGAATTGGATATGTAGTTATTCTAGTTATATGAATTTTTCAGGTACATTGAACCATCGGGCATGTAAAAATCAACCCTTATACATCATATTATAGCACTCCAAATTTAGCCAGAAAATATTCCTTCATTCAATATTGATTTTCATGGTTCTTTAATCGAATAGATGATAACTTTCATACATGGTTGATTTTCCCAATTAATCATTTTTCAAGCATCTACGAACCTCCAACCGGTTAATGGGGGGAAACTAGGTTCTCACCATATATGGACATTCATAAGGGAATGAAAAATATAAAAATTAATTTATTTACCATTTTATTTGGATAAATTCAAAATCACTACTCACAGCTCACAATTATGTTTCTTCACTAGGTGTTGTGACTTATTCATGGTGAGATCAGGCTTCTAGATCCCAAAAAAAACGTAGTGGCACAAGTTCATACCTTGAGGCGCTATGGAAGGAGCTTGTTCAAAATAAGGACCACCGATCATCTTCTAAACAACCATGTTCATGAAAATAGAAAGAGTTTTTATTATACTTGACATGGAGTTCATACCTTGAGGAGCTATGGAATCATCATTTTTGGAATGGGGGATCACTAATCATATTACACACAATGACATTCTTGACAATAAGAAGAGTTTTTATTGTACCTAACTTTGAGTCCTTTTCTTAGGGATCCATAATAGAATCTTATTTGGATTTCAGATCTATGAAACCCCTTCTGTGAGGTTGAGGCCACTGTGTGATAGTAGTAGCTCTTCTCGTTCACCCATTACCTACCCCTTTCTCATCCTACACATGGGATCTAGGGACCCACAGCGCAGTGTAGGGGTTTCCAAATTGAAGTAATTGTCCCTTTAATAATGACCCTCCATTACGTACAAGACATTCTTCATCGTCATCCCTCTATGAAATATCCCAGTGGGAAACTGGAAGATAAATATTATGTCATTTATGAATGAGAAGATGTTTTATCTGAGGCCAAATATTTAGGAGTTGTGTATCCATAGGTTATAGCGATACAAATGGATACCTGGCCTTTTCTCCCATCATTCCATCCTTGGCCAACCAAAAATATGAAATCATTTCGTTGTGGTTCTGGTAATAAGGATCAACTGATATGGTTTTCAGATTGGATGAAACATCAAAATGATAGGAGTTTAAATGTGGCACATTCCCCATACCAAATCCGAAAAAATGTTCTATGTATTAATGTCTTTATAAATGAATTTCATGCAGTAATTATGGATAAATGAATGCCCATTGGCTGTCCCAAGATCCACTATTAGTCATACCTTCCATGAATGTGGATGAACATTGGAGGATGAGGGCTTACTTTAAATAAGATAGTCATCCAGGCTACACTAGGGCCTGAACTCAAAAACCAGCAGTTGCTACTCACCATCCAGGTAGTACCCAATGAGTTTAAAAAAATGGGAATGGTAAAGGTGAGACAAATAATAAAACATTTTATAAATAGTTATCCATATAATTATATACATTTATATAATTATTTTTAAATATATTTTAAAAATATGTCTATATATTGTTTATTTACTTAAAAATTATATACATATGGAAACCTAACCAAACAGATTCTGAGTGTGTTGATACTTTAGAACAATGATCCATGGGTCATATGTGATCTACGAATCAACCCCGCCTCAATCGGAGACGTGGTGTGGCTGGCACCAATCAAAGTGTCATTCTTTTGTTTCAAAAGGACACCATTTTAAGTGAAAAACATCAACTAGTATACTGAAAACCGAGAAAACGCATTCGGATTCTATCAAAACTATAGCACAACGATCCATGGGTCATATGTGACATGTATGAGTCAAACTCACTTCAATCCGAGTCATGGTGTGGCTGGAGCCACTAAAAGTGTCTGTCTTTTGTTTCAAAATGACATCATTTTAAGTGAAAAGATCAATTAGCATACGAAAAACTGACCAAACGCATTTGGATTGTATCGATACTTTAGAAAAACGATCCATGGGTCATATGTGACGTGTATGAGTCAATCTCACCTCAATATGAGGCGCGGTGTGGCCAGGATCTGTCTACGTGTCTCTCTTTTGTTTAAAATGGACAACATTTTAATTACATACTGAACACCAACCAAACGCATTCGGTTTCCATTGAAACTTTAGGAGAACTATCCACTGGTCATATCTGACATGTAATAGTAAACCCTACCTCAATATGAGGCGCAGTGTGGCTGACACCACTCAAAGTGTCTCACTTTTGTTTAAAATTGACTACATTTTAAGTGTAAACAACAACTAGCATACGGAAAACCGACCAAACGGATTCTGATTGTGTCGATATTCTAGAACAATGATCCATGGGTCATATATGATGGGTAGGAGTCAACCTCGTCGCAATCCGAGGCACAGTGTGGCTGACACCATTCATAGTGTCTCCCTTTTGTTTAAAATGGACATCATTTTAAGTGAAAACAACAACTAACACACGAAAAACTGACCAAACGCATTCGAAATGTGTTGATTCTTCAGGAAAACGATCCATGAGTCATATGTGACGTGTACGAGTCAACCCCTCCTTAAATCAAGGAAAAGTGTGGCCGATATCACTCTAAGTGGATCTCTTTTGTTTAAAATGGAAAATATTTTATGTACATACAGAAAACTGACCAAACGGATTCTGATTGTTTTGATACTTTAGCACAACTATCCATGGGTCATATGTGACGTGTAAGAATCAACCCCGCCTCAATCTGAGACACGGTGTGGCCAAAACCACTCAAAGTGTCTGTCTTTTGTTTCAAAAGGACATCATTTTAAGTGAAAACATCAATTGGTATATGGAAAACCAAACAAACGCATTCGGATTGTGTAGATACTTTTGCACAACAATCCATGGGTCATATGTGATGTGTACAAGTAATCCTTGCCTCAATATGAGATGCAGTGTGGCCATCACCACTCTAACTGTGTCTCTTTTGTTTAAAATGGACAGAATTATAATTGAAAAGAACAACTGGCATACAGAAAACTAACCAAACGCATTCAAAATCTGTTGATAATTTATCACAATGATCCATGTGTCATATGTTACCAGTATGAGCCAACCGCACCTCAATCCAAGTTGTGGTGTGGCCGAGACCACCCAAAATTTCTCTCTTATGTTTAAAATGGACAATATTTTAAGTACATACAGAAAACTGACCAAACGGATTCTGATTGTGTTGATATTTTAGCACAAAGATCCATGGGTCATTTGTGATGTGTACGAGTCTACCCCGCCTCAATCTGATGTGCGGTGTGGCTGGCATGATTCAATGTGTCTCTCTTTTATTTAAAAAGCATTTCATTTTAAGTGAAAACAACAACTGACATATGGAAAACCAACCAAACGCTTTTGGAATTTTTTGATACTCTAAGAAAATGATCAATGGGTCATTTGTGACGTGTACGAGTTTACCTCACCTCAATCCAAGGCACGGTGTGACCAGTATCAATCTAGGTGTATGTATTTTGTTTAAAATGGACATCATTTCAGGTAAAAATATATTGTATATGAAAAAACGATCAAATTTTGAATTGAATTCCGGATTCAACATATAATTGTCATCTAAATTTTAAATTCAATTCTAAATGAATTGTGTATGTTTATAATTATGTTATGAATTCTAATTTAATTATGGATGTGTATAGTTCTAGGATGAATTATATGTTAAATGTGAATGAATTTGTTCTCAATATGTATGTGTTAGTTGGTTATTTCAAATAAAATTGTATGTGTATGTGTTAGTTTATTGCAGGTAGAATAGTTGGATTGAAAATGAGAGGGAATTCACAAAATGAAACCTATTGTGAAAATTGCACAAAATCAGAGCTGTTGTGTAAATTGTAGGTTGTTGTGCAATTTTCACAGCATAAGCTATGACAATGGATCGAAAACGTTGTCATAGCCTCTCTATGATTTTTTACCAGTGGTTTTATGAACCGTTGGTAAAACTCTTTCCCAATGGTTTCTAAACCATTGGGAAAGTAGAGAGTGATTGGTTTTCCAAACGGTTCAAGCCAAACCGTTGGAAAAACTGTCCCAATAGTTTGGCAGAACCTTTGGGATAGGTTAGATTTTTTCCAACCTATCCCAATGGTTTACTGTAAACCATTGGGAAGAGCTTTCCCAGTGGCTTATTCCCTACGGTTTGCAGAACCATTGGTATAACATATACCAACGGTTCTGCAGCCTTTCCCAACAGCTCAGAATCATTGGGAAAGCCTGTATTTCAAGTTGTATCATTTCAGGGTGCCTCCATGATGGCAAACAGATAGGATTCCACAACAGGATCATGATAATGATATTCCATGAGTGGAGGCTTCGGTGCAGGGTCCTGATATAGAGGTGTTACCTTTAGGGGGTGCACAAGTGATGCCACCACCTGTCGAGTAGTAGTTGCCACTAGTAGTTCAGGGTGAGGATGCTCGCAGGCTGAGCATGCTACACGAGTTTTAGAGGCAGTGTCTTCCCATTTTCCATGGAGAGATAGATTATTAGTTAGGTGAAGATTTTTTTTGATGCAGTTACTCATGTCTTCCTCATAGTGAGGACACTGCAGACTAGATTGTGATCTTGGAGGAAAGCCTTCTTCAGGGATTGATAGGATGGTGGTGGAGCCTGATGATCTAGATTCATGAAGAGGTAACCCTCACATCGAATGAATTTGATTTCCTCTTCAGAGAGGAGTTTATTCCAGTGAGTTTTCACTCATTATGCATACACGGTTTTCTTCACTTATGGTAGGGTAGCATGATGATAGCAGAGTACGCAGTGGGATTCACAGATCATTCTCATTACTCTGAAAATATGGTGTGCGACCCTTACTTTAGGGCCCAAACCTTCAAGAAGGGACTGCTCTGAGAAATCAGGGCATCAGCTATACCTCTCAGCATTCTGATGCATACTGGGGTACTAGAACGTTCCCTAGTGGTTGAGAGATTCCTAGAAGAGGAGAAGGTGGATGTGACCTACGGAAGAGGTCACGGAGTATAGGTGTCTAGTGGAGAAAGTAGACGAGTGGAGAAATGATCACAACAAAGGAGGCATACCTATTCTTGGACACAAACACGTGGGTATGTGGCACAAAAAAGTACCAAAGAGAAGATCTGTTGTAGGAGAGGCAGTGTTACGCTTTTAAAAGTTGGCGGAATCACAATAGAGACGGCCCAACCTACCGAACTGCTGAGTGGGAGCCGACAGACGTACCTCCATGGAAGAGATAGCACTTGGAGCACAGAGTTTTGCAAGTCATCAGGGGAGGTAGGGGAACTAGACGAGTAGAAGGAGGTGGTCCCCACCAGGCCTAGGGAGCTGAAGTACGTGGGTAAGGACAGTTTCATGTAGTCATGGCTCATGGCCAAGAAAATACAACATAAGTTCAAGGTACAACATGTGTCTTTTCTATTGCTGCATTTCTAAATAGGCATAGGTGTTGGACATTCCTTTTTTCATGAGTCCTTTTCAAGACTTTGACATTCTAGTTGGAGTGTGGACTTGGACATCACACTTAGAGACTCCGGATCTAGTAGACCCTCTGATCACACACAAATGCTGATAGTGTAACCTAGATCTTGAACGCGAGATTTGAAGTTGGGATAACTTATTCACGGTATTGAGACCATACGATGTCATTTTAGGCATGGACTACTACAATTCATGACTAGAATGAAGATGTTAGGTTCGAGATGTGGTATATCCACTTGGTGGATTAGGGATTTCCATTGCGAAAAAAGGGAGGCCCAGGCAGCACAGTTTGGAATCTCATGAAGTGTCCCTCTTAAGTTGTTCTGTGGTGTAAGAGTTATACCACACGATGTTTTCACAGTGAGGAGTGGTTCCTATCCATCCATACTTAGTAAAGATTCCACAAGTGGGAGTGGTCATGTTCTAGTTTTGGATTTTGGGGTGGCCGCTGGAGGTTCTAGGCAGAGGGCCCAGTAAGACCCAGAATTCACTCATGGGTATCCGTATTTAATTCGTAATTACTCCCAAGAGTTAGGGTCATCCTTGAATGCATAATTACCATGGAGGATTGAGCATAGTGCATCCATGGGTGGATGTGGACTATGGGGTTCTTTCTTTGATATGTATCTGGTTAGCATGGAGGCGAGCCACTAAACCCCATGAATATAGATGAATCGTAGTACTCAGTTATTTTCCCTCTTATCACAGCTAAAAAATAATGTTATTTTCATAGCATGATCTTTACCTAGCAAGATATGGACATTAGAGTCGTTTATCATAGTGTTTCTTCATGGTGCGTACAAAAAAGTAGCGTAGAAACCTTTGTTGATCCAGTTTCCTCCCGTAAGATTGTGTTTTGGATTTTTCGGAATGAAAAGTCTAAAGGTGGGGAGGATGTACTGTCCTAAAATTTCATTAATTTTTTTAAAAAAAAATTAAATGGGACTTTTTTTTTGAGACCGCGAAATTCGATAGCAAGTCATTCCGAAGACCGAAGAGCCTAGAATGAAATTTTGAACTTTTTTAGGGTACGTTTAGTAAACATGCGAATGAGATTTTCTATATTTGGACTGTTTCTCAAATAAAAAATCTGAGGACACCATTGAATTTAGAACACCTGGATTTTCCTAGAAATGACTTATCTTCACCTGACAAGGTCCAAGAAAAAAAGTTATTTTTTGGACAATTCGAGAAAAATAATAAATTAATTTAAATGAATTATTTTATTTTCATTCTATATTTTTGGGGGCGGACGTCGACATTGTGGGGCAGAGACAGGGCATCGTATATGGGAATTAATGAGACTCATTAATGGCTTGTTGAACTCACATTGTAATGATTCTTTGGGGACTCATAACAACGACGCCGTTTTATTAATTAAAACAGTGTAACAATGCGACGTCGCATCATAATGGGAACATTTTGACATGCTTCTTTTTATAGTTCGATGAGATGGGGAAATATGGATTAAAAATTTAGAGGATTCTCTGGAAAACCTCTGATGGACATCCATCCCAATGAATAATGACAATTACTAGTGGGACAACTTCATCTTCGACCCCTTTTGAAGATCAGAGCCAGGAAGTGACGTCGACGTCTTAAATCCCTTGAGGATGAATGTCATGGCATTAGATATTGTCCAGAAAAATCTACAAGGTAACATTGGATCATTTTTGGGTTGGTTTTGTTTTGTTAAAAATTTGGGTATTTTTGGAGAATTTTCAAGTTCCATAGATGTTGTTGACAATCCATGTTGAAAAATAACCGTGGAAAAGCAATATAAGATCTATATGTGGTACAAAAGAATAGATACAAGGTGTTGACGTTTTACAGTGTTTTCTAAATTATTGTGGTATAAAATGTGGAGGTTGGTGAGCATCATGAAATATGGATTTCATTGAAGATCTCATCTAAATATGGAAAATGCACGAGTTTTGGGAAATGTTCTTATTGATGTGGATTTCATGAAGTCATGAAAAATGTTGACAGTTTTTTTCGCAATGACGATGAGCTTTGAGAACAACAGTGTTGAAGAGCATTGTGGCGGTGAAGGACATTAAGATTGGACCTTCATGGTGGTGGCACGAAAGAATTTACATAATGCTTCAAAATTACGACGATCACTGCAATCTGAAAATTGATTTGTTGCTTCAAGATATAGAGATAATTTCAGACAAAATTTCAGAGCATCCCGATTTGATATGACATGGCACTGACTTCGCACTGAAGGTTCTAGGGTCGGGGGAATCACCTAAAATAGACCTCAACCCCCTCAAGAGACTTAGAGAGTTTTCAAAAGAATTTTTTTTATCTTGAATCACAATGAAGTTTCTCAGATACATTTTTCCTCATGAAAGAAGGAGCTTCACAGTGGCTAATCTAGCTCCGTGAAAGTGGTGTGTTCTATGTTGTCTCAATGAGCTTCGTGAAAGATGATTCTATGCGACGACTTGAGATCTAAGACGGTCTAATATTTTTGAAGTCTTTAGCTTTTTTAATGTCTGAGCACTACGAAGTAGTGTGCTCCCTGAGGTAGTGAGATCTGTGAAGGTGTGTGCTTCACGAAGAGTCAGGAACTTCATGAAGGCTTTTTTGTGCTTCGAAAAATTGGGAGCTTTGAAAAGTCTGTTTCTTTGAGAAGTTATTTCCCAAAGTTTGTTTCCTAGTGGTAAGGGGAAAAGGGGGTTTCATTAGTGGATGAAATTTGGATTTCAATAGAGAAGATACATACAGTGGAGGATGCATTCATTAGTGATAATGAAGAGACCTACAAATCTATAAACTGTGATTGGATCTTCTGAAGAAGCAGTGAGATCACTTCAGTTGAGAGAGATGTGTGTTATCAAATTTTCAATGGATGTAGACCAGGATGGATAATTATTCCACTTCTAATTTGGAAACAGTAGTGAGCTTATTTTTAATTTGGTACATCAGAACATTGCCGATGTATGCTCCTTGGACGTACCCCAGTGAGGGTGAACCAAGTGAAATTGATGTGTCCTGCTCATGATTTAATTTTTTTTCATACTCTACAATGGGAAGGAGAGAAGAGAGTTTTCAGGATCTAACTGTCGATGAGATGCAAATGTCGTGGTAAGAATTGGCCTTTTGTATCTCTGAATTTGGTTGGCGTGTTTCTATTTCTTGCAGATTGTGTTGGGTGGGTGACCTAGAAAGAGGTATGGGTGTGATGACACCCATCATTCTGCCTTCTTTCCTCATTTTGGATGGATGGGAACCCTGTTTGATTTCATCATGGTGTTTTCTGGCGGATATTGCGACACATCAGGTTGACTGTGCAGTGAGTTTCTGGCTTTCACCATCGAGTGGGCGGCTCGAAAGAGAGATAGGTCTGATGGAACCTATCATCTAGTCCCCCTATCATATTTTAATGCGATATGGAGGAGTTATTTTACTGGATTTTGATGCCCGCACGACAAATTTTTTCACAGAGGGGGTGACGCATCATCTTTGTTTGATTTCGCTGTTGCATTTTCAGACAGGGGGAGGAGAAATTTCTAGATTGTTCTTGTTATGATGTTTGTTTCATTTTTGGCATTTGGATCACTATTTTTGAAATTTTCCTTGTTGTTTAAGATGTTTTATTATGTCATTGTAATGGGATCCTCCTTTTCCCATCACTCAAAATGAGTTCGTTCTATATCATTTTTAGGGGATTTCCCTCTTCGGAAAAAAAGGAGAGAAGAGAGTTTTGTCTAATGACAAAACAAGATCAAAGGGGTAGTTTTTTTAATCTGTCATACCCTGATTCACCCCCCCCCCCCTCTTTGTATCTAGCCTAGTGGACCTAATAATTGGTATCATATGGAATGGTTGATATTAGTGTTTCTCTTTCAAATGGAGGTCACCAATCACAAAGGGATTCTGATCTTCGATAGCTACAATATTTAGCTATGGAAGAATTGGATGAAACACTACCTTCGATCATTTGGAATGGATGTGTTCACAGCCATAATGCATGGCATAACTACTTATATTGATAGTGGTCCATTATCAGAAGCCGAGTGAAAATAATTAGATGTTGACACCCAAGGAATCATTGATTTAGGGGGAGCCCTATCCAAATATATCTATACAAAGGTGATGTCAAGAAAAAAATCACATGTTATGTGGGAAAATGTATTGAATATATATGAAGGATATTCAATGGTCAGAGAGGAAAAGATCCAGTTGTTTTGGAACAAGTATAAAGATCTGAGAATGAACCCGAATGAGTCTGTTGATGCATTATTTGACAGGGTAAATGTTGTTCTGGAAGACTTGCGAGGTCTTAGAGAATATATTGAAGA
Organism: Viscum album; assembly: GCA_963277665.1. Classification (NCBI taxonomy): domain Eukaryota; kingdom Viridiplantae; phylum Streptophyta; class Magnoliopsida; order Santalales; family Viscaceae; genus Viscum; species Viscum album. The sequence goes on along the minus strand of OY728156.1, from coordinate 1,961,945,193 downwards.
CATAAAGATTGTGAATCACATCTTGAGGAAACATCCACCTCATTTCAATCCAAAAGTTTTAGTTTTGGAAGATAATGACCCATGAGAGCTGACATTGGATATCCTGCATAACACCATTGTAGCATATGAACTGAGAAATGATGTTAAAGATTCTGTGGAAAAGGGGATATCCAAATAGGCGGAATTCAATTCCATGAAAAGTATCACCATTGAATATTCTCAAGAAAGAGAAGATACAGATGAGGTGATGTCATTCATTTCCTTGAATAATCATAGAGGAAAGGGAATGTTAAAAGGGAATTGTCCACTTGCTTGCTTTAGATGTGTAAAAGTTGGTCCCCTTGCCGCATGGTGACCCAAGAATTTTCAAGAAGACGAGGTGGATGAAATCAAAATTTCCAAGAATAAGACTTCATCCTGTATGAAAGGAATGAAAAAATTCAAGAGAATTTTCATTAAGAAAAAGAATCTTCTCTCACAAGAATGTGGTAGTTCAGATGAGTCTGAGGTTAAAGAGGTTGAAGAGATAGAGAACTGCACAGATCGGGGAGAGAATGCTATGGTGGCATTTATCGGTAGCTCTCAGAAAAGGGATCAAATACACGCTGATGTAGAAGAAGAATAAATTTAAGGAAGAGTCATAATGGAATCTTAGTTAGATGAATCTCTTGAAGAGATATATGTTTGGTGAGAAAAAATAAAGAAATCCAACAAGGTGGGACTTGATTCCAAACTCTAAATGAAACAATCGGAAGAAGAGAAGTCTGTACTGATAAAATAAATTGAAAACATTTAGTATTCTAGGATAGGGAGCTCATAAAAGTTTGATGAATATTAATTAATGGTTTAAGAATAGATAAGGGATGTCGATGGAATCGATAACACAAGGAAAAATTAAATCAAGGATATTGAAGAACTTGAATGAGAATTTTTAGGTTTTTGGAAAGAGATTATGGATTAAGAGAAACTCTTGACTCCTTTTGGGGTAATAGGAAAGAATATCACTCAAAAAATTGAGAAGATAAAAGTGGATAATATTGGTTAAGTAAAAAATAAGTATCAATTATGTTCAGATACTAAGGTCGATGGGGGGATTGATCGAATAAAAAAATCTATTAGAATTGAAGTCAGACCACAAGAACCAATTATGATATTGAATGTTGATTTGGGCACAAATTAGAATAAGAATATTCAGAGATCCCAAGGGGAAACTAGCGGTGCAGAAGTGAAATGAAGGAATACACCTTATATCAGCTATTATTTTTGTGGAAATTTGGTACATTCACTACATATGTTCTTTATAGCCAAGAAATATTGAATGTAAGAAAAACAGAGGTGGAATACAAATAGAGAACGATTCTCTAGAACATATTTCTAAGGACATTGTTTTCAATATGGAGGATTTAGTCACATGGATAGATATTGTACATCCACCATATAGAGGAATGTGCCAACGTAGAATCAAATTGTTCATAAGCAGTAGAGCAATGAACCAACATGTGAGTTGCAAATGTAAAATAAATTTGAATCTTTTTCAGATGAATCAGGTCTATCATACTCTAAGATAGATTAGAAGTCTCAATCTATACAGAGTGTGAAGGAAAAAATATGAACCAGGAGGAAAAAGGATGATAAGGCAATGGTGGAAAAAAAATCTCCCTTAAAGCATTAGACCATTTTGGTGTGTGGATCATTAATAGTGGTTTCACATATCACATGAAAAGTAATAAGAATCTTGTTACGGGAATAAAATATAAAAAATAAAGAGTTTTCTAGTTTGGAAACGAAGAAGACATGATGATTATTGGACCAGTTATGGCTAGGTTTGGGGGGAAAATAGATGAGACGTGCTGATGTCTTAGTAGTAGAAGGCCTCAGTCACAATTTGCTCACTGTCTGTCAATTATGTGACTCATGAAATTCTATAAGGTTTACTAAGAAGATGTTTATCGCAAATGGAAGAGATGGGGCAGTGTTCTTACATGGAAAAAGAACAAAAGGAAAACTCTACCTGGTAAGTGGAGAAGAAGATATGTGCATTCTGTCGAGAGACGAAGAAAACAAGTTGTGGCGTAAATGAATTGTCCATCTATTCCATCCAAAACTAGATGATCTAGAAAATTTTGATATACCAAGAGACCTCCCTTAGTTATCATGTGATCTTACTCACATGTGTGATGCGTGAAAACATGGGAAGCTCATCAGAAATACATATAAGGAAATAGAAAAGAAGTCAATAAGAGACCTCTAATTGGTGCATGATAATGTTTATGATCCTATCACACCAAGATAAATTGACAAAAAGATGTACTACGTTATATTCATTGATATCTATAATGAATGGAATGAGTATTTGTTATTTCCTAGAAGTCTGATGTGTTTAGGTGCATAAAACAGTACCAGAGGGTGTTTGAAAGGATTCTTGGATAGGAAATTTAATCTTTCGTACTGATAATGGTACAAAATTCAAAAAAAAGTTAGGTGGAAGAATATCGTTTGAAACAGGGGTTAAGGCATCGAGTTTCTTCAGGAAGAACTTCCCAATAGAATGGATCGGTTGAGAATAGAAATCAAATCATCAACAACATATCCAAAATGATGCTTATAGAAAAATACCTTCCAGAGATGTTCTTGAAGGAATTAGTATTGACATCACTCAACATTTCCAACAGATCCCTGTTGTGTCTGAAAAAAGGAAAGACTCCATATGAGATGTAGTATAGAAAGAAGCCAATAGTGAAATACTTTCTAATCTTTGGATGTAAGTGCTTCACTATCAAGAAATAAAAAACATAGAAAATTTGAGTCATGTATAGATTAGGGGAAATTCCATGGATACTCAAAAAAATTAAAAGAATACAAATGATTTAACAAAAGGATGGGAAAAGTAATTGAGATCAATGATGTCACTGTAGTGGAGAATGAAGAGGGCATTCAACAGCACAAAAAACAATTTCCAGATGAAAGATTTGAGGTTGAAAGCAACACAGAAGGAGTAGAAGTGGCTGATGCTGATTCAGAAGAAGATGTTGAAGATGAGCATGAAGAAGAAAAATATGTATCTACATAGAAGCCAAGTATTCAAGCTGAAATTGACAGGAAAAATATCATTGGTGGTCATTTAGATCCGGTTCAGACATGTTGAATGAAATAACTACTACTGAAATCTTTCTTATCTCAGGTAGAGAATAAATGCTTTGCTCATGCAGTTAAAGATGAACACTAGCTTCAGGCTATGATTGAAGAGCTAAATTAGATTAAGAAGAATCAGATGTGGGAGATTGTTTCAAGGCCAGTAGATAAGAATGTCATCAGGACTAAATGGGTCTATCGTAACAAGATGAATGAAGATGGAACTGTGATTCAAAATAAAACACGACTAGTGAGAAAATGATACTCCCAGATAGATGGAATATATTTTGATGAAAAATTTACACTTGTTACGATGCTGAAAACAATCATATTATTCCTCACCATTGCAGTGCAACGATAGTTTAAAATGTTCCAGATGGATGTCAAATCTTCATTTTGGAACAGGGTTCTAGAAGATGATGTGTATATCGTGAAGCAGATGGTTTTCTCATTCATGATGATGAGAACATGGTATTTATCCTAAAGAAGGAATTATATGGGCTGAAACAAGCACCAAGAGCATGGTACTTGAGGCTTGATCAGTATTTGAAGAATCGCAATTTCCAGTGTGGTGGAGTTGATTACAATCTCTATTTCAACAATGAAAGTAATCAAAGGATTATGGTGCTGGTTTATCTCGATGAAATAATATTTGGTGGATCATATAAATCTTAGTGGAGATAACTTTCCAAATTCATGAAAAGTTAGTTCGAAATGCCAATGATTGGAGAGATGACATCTTTCTTTGGTTTACAAGGGTCACAAGGAAGGAATGGAACTTTCATTTCTCAATTCAAATTTTCCATGGAGGTTCTGAAAATATTTTTAATGGAATATTACAAGGAAATGAAGACTCAGGTTTCCACCTAGATGAAATTATTGAATGATGATAATGGAAAGGTAATTAGTTTCACAGAATATGGGTAGATTATTGGGATTTTACTGTACCTGACAGTGACAAGACATGATATTGTTTTGAACACATTCCAAGAAGCACGATATAAATGTAATCCCAAGGAAAGCCACATGCTTTCAGTGAAAATAATAATTTGGTATATAAAAGGACTAATGGATTTCTTTTTGATGTATAATTAAAAATATATGCAAGAGATGTTGGGATATACATAGGCATATTGGGATGGTTCAGTGGATGATAGGAAATAAACATCAGGAGGTGCTTTATATCTTGGTGGTCTATTTATTTCATGGCTCAGAAAGAAGAAATATTGCATTTCATTAAGCACCGTAGTAGATGAGTATATTCACACCACTCAAAATGCATAGATTTATTGTGGATGAAGCAACAACTTGATGATATGGGAGTTAAAGTGAAGTCTTTGATCAAAATCTGGCATGATAACTCAAGTGTTTTAAATCTTAGTAAAATCCCATACATCACTCAAGGACAATGAAAATTGAGATAAAGTACCATTTTATCAAGGGGAAGGTTGAGTAGGGAATTGTGAAGTTGGATTATGTGCCTACAGTGCTACAGGTCGTAGACATTCTGAAAAAGGCCTTACCCAATGAATCTTTTGAAAGGAATCAACTAGCTCTAAAAGTTCAGTCGACTCCTTGCACCTAAAAAAGTGTGGATGTGGGTCCCCCTCTCCCTGAGGTATGGCGTGTTTTTCTCTAATGTGATAATCTGTGTTCTTTCCAATGTCTCGGACCACAGAAGAGTGACCTTTAGGTTCATTGACAAAGGGGGATAAATAGTGACTCTTCAAGGGAGTGAAACTTTGTCTAAGGAAGGGAGAAAATACCTTAGTCATAGACACGGGGAGAATATGATAGGTGGAGCAGCAAGACAGGGGGATTAATGAAATAGGGGGAGAGTATTAAATCTGACGATGCTAAAAGTGGTCGACAAAAGAATAGATATAACGATAGCTGAAGATTGTGATAAAATAAGGGAAGTGACATTAGAATGGTGTCATAAGTATTCCAACGATCAACAATTGGTATCATTTTAATATCAACAATTGGTGTTATAAATTAAGTGATTCATTGATGAAATTTTCATTTTAATCTTGTTTCTCACACCGAGCATTGCTCATATGGGATTAGAGTATGTGCTGAGTAAATCCTTGATCACTATCAGAATCTCAATAGGAGAATCATTACTAAAGCATTTTCATAGAGAATCATTTTGAGAAGAGTTTCCAACAAACCCATAGGGTGAGATTGTTGGGAAAAAATCTCTCATGGTAACATTGCATCATTTTTGGGTTGGTTGTGTTTGTTTACAATATAGCGACGCAAGCCTTTTACATATAAAAATTCATGATTTTAAACATAATTCATCATCAGAGTACAATCCAAGGATCGTTACGTATAGTGTCTTGGAAGACTAGGTACATATAACACAAAACATAGGGCTAAATACACTTCTTTGTTTAATCTCCATAATGAGCTCATAACTTCCTTTGAGCCCTTACATCTGCACGGGGCACCCTGGGGAACACATGAACCAAGGGATGAGCTAAAAAGCCCAGTAAGTGAATGAACATAAGGATACATCTCAAGAATATGAGGTAGGAGTCATGACATAATGATATCCAAAGAATGAAACTTATAAAATCTTTTTATATAAGCATGGGATCATATAAACATGGAATCATATAAATGTGGCAGAATCATAAAGCATTTCTTTAGTACGGTTCAAGGCTAACCGCCAATCCCGTTTCCCATTTCGGTACGAGTCAAGGCTAACCGCCAATCCCTTTTCACATCAATCTCATGATACATAACATTAAACAATGCATTAGAGCACTATCTGGGTGCACCCATATCAACATATTCCTGAATATCATTTCCACATAAATATTCTTACCACATATACAATCTTACATATTCAACCATACACAAACATAATGGTACCCATGAAAAGAATTGGGTACCACAATCATGACATTAATCAAATCCAATGGGTGTATCATGAAAGTGTCCATATAAAAAAATAATTAGAAATATATGGATGTTAATAGGGTAAATTAGGTTTATAACATGGTAAGTGGTGTCAAACATAAGTGACAACATATGAGAGATGTATTTTAGAAACATTAGCATTAAAACATTTTTGTGCGGTTTTAATGAAAAAACCATAGAGATTTTACAAATAGTAGAGAAAACATTATTTTATATAAAACCATAATTGAACCAAGAAGGTTTTCATAATTAAAATACAGAATTTAAAAAGGTAATGGTGCCTTAAAATAGAAGGTAGAGTGCTCTTGAATTTCAGTAAAAGTTCGGGAAGTTCTATTAAAACATGTGTGCTTATTGGTAAGTATCGAAGAGAGATTAACTTATAATATTTTATAAACATGAAATAGAATGAGAGGTGGATCTTGGAACATGATATTGGAGCATATAAACATAATTTTTAAGTTCTATATAAAATACAAGACAGCAACAAAGAGAAAGATAGAGAAACCCGAAGGAATAAAGGAAGTTCGGGTAGAATCCATCATAGGTTCTTTTTTGGCATGGTATCATGTATAATTAAGAGGTCTTGATGAGAGAGATAAGTGGTTTTTCATCACTTATAAAACATTATGGAAGTATGGGTATGGTTTATAAATGTACTCCATTACTTGGTATTACACAAAAGGCCATAGCATAGAGAACAATCGTGATTAAGAGTAAAAAGGGGAGGATCCCTTACCTTAAGTCTGCTGGTGTTCTCCACTTGATATTAATGACCTGAATAGTAAAATTTGGTTTATTAATCAATAGTTCCAAAACCATATATACATGTAAAATATTTATTATAACATTTTTAAGTTCATTTATACCCATTTTGATTGATTATAAGGTTCTATTTCACGGTTCGGGTTTGACTGTTTCCATGGTTTTAATGATAAGTTCACTTGTATTTTGGTTCAGATAAAATGTAAGATGAAATTGGTTGTCCAGAGTAGATTTTATATAGCCTTAGTGAACATCAATAAGGTTAAAAAATTCATTTGGTTAATTGGAGTGAAAGAGAACCATGACATAATACATTAATGATAAACGCTTGAATTAATTTTAGCGATTTTACCCATAATTAACTTGTTTTGTAGTATTATTTGATATCATGAGTGTATAAGGATTAAATAACCATAAATAGGATAAATAACATACATAATAATCTATTTCTACAATAACATAAATTGTTTCATGACCAGAAACAATGATGATAAAAGAAATTGAAAATACATTATCCGCGATGTCGATCACAAACAGTGTTTTAATTTTAGAACGTGAGGGAGAGGAGAAGAAGCATGATGCTTGAATTTTTACATAAACATGATTAAAATACATAATATATAAGATTATGGATCTTTCATTCCTTTTGGATAAGGGAATGGGAAGAGGGTGTAAGAAAATAATGAAATTGAAAACAAAACACTTGAAAATGAAAGGGGAACCTTACCCTTTGAACTCCTCTCTTAGAGATCCCTCTTATGGCCTTTGATTTTGGAATTTTGGTAAGACCAGCTGGCCTTGGACGTGGGGAAGGAGCTTGGGAGGATTTTTGGGCCGAATTTGGGATAGGCACAAGGCTTGAGAGGTGTGTGGGAAAGAGGTAAGGATAGGGGTATTTAGAGTGAGGGAGGGGAGGTTTTCCCATTATTTAAAGTATTAGTTTATTATTTAAGGCCAAGTCTATGAATAATTGATTATTATCATCAAATATACTAAAATAATAATGTATGATTCGGTATTATCATCTTACATCATCCATACATCAACTATGATGCAGTATTTAGCATTTATTGTAATTTATCGTATTTTTCTATTCATCAAAAATTCATGTATTTCTAAAAAATCCCAAAAATTCAACTTAATCATTTTTCAACATGTAGAATCAAAAAATAAAGTCCATTTTTCAAAAATAATTTTCTAAATATTTTTATTTTAAAATTTAATTAAAATAATAATTTATTATCAAAACTAGTTTTAAAACATTCAATAACTCATTCTAAAATATAGGTATATCGTACATCCAACATGAATATTATTTTCATACCTCCATAGGTGAGGTTACTATTCATTAGGGTATATCACTATTCATAAGGGTATGTTATTATTCATTAGGGTATGTTACTATTCACCAAAAATTATAATTGTTTCATTAGACTCCAAAAAACATCATAAACACAACCGTGTATGTCGGATTTTCAAAATTCCAAAAACAGAAGTGACAAACATATATTTAAATGTCACATATCACTTAGTAGTTCATTATTATGTGATTTTATGGCATATTTATAAGGGAATTTCCATTAAAAACATTGGATCGTTACATTCTTCCCCCCTTAAAAAATTTCACACTCAAAATTTCATTTTACATTCTACGACGAAAACATATGTGGATACTTTTCCTCCATTGCTTCCTCCAGTTCCTAAGTTCCTTCCTCAAACTTATGGTTCCTCCACAAAAATTGAAAATATTGGTAGTCTTGTTGTGTAGAACCTTATCTCTCTGATCCATAATCTTTACTTTCTTATCCACATAGGAAAGATCATCTCCAAGTAGTACATGTTTCTTCTTCAAGTTCCATTCATTTTTCCACTGATAAATTCATTTCTTCACCATAGTTATACATAATCTATCATATTTGAAAATTCCCTCAAACAAAAATTCATTACAGAAGAACTAGATAATCCAAGAACAGATGCGAAATCACACGATAGTTTTCACTAGAAGAAATATGAGCCACTCCACCGCAATAATGAACACAACATTGAGGCATCTATATTTAGTATTATCATACTCAACACATGATGAAAACAACCCCATATCCAAAGTGATTGAGAATATTCCAAGAAACTCATTTTACATACTGGTCCCACAAGGAGGGCATTATATTTTCTCAAAAAAAGTGTTGATCCGCAAGGAGATCATAGGTGGGGAGGATACCATTAAATATTTACAATATATTTGTTTTGAATTATAATTGAGCTTTTATATTATAGATATTCTCCATATTTAAAACCCTATAACATCTTCTTGTGTGAGGCTATTCCCAAAACGTGAGTGAACTCAGTAGCAGCATGAAATCTTTATTTTCTAGCATAGCATATCTGGTCCCACTCCATGCATCAATGGAACTGAAGTAATAGACTTTAAAAAATACTCATTAAACCAATGTTCAAGCTTCTGAAAATACCATCCACTAAGGTCAACAATTAGAAGATCCCCCATTGATGTATGATCCAAAACATGTTCTATCTTAGAAGTGGGATTTATACAGTCAAAATCATTCACCAATGTATCACTCTATATTTTAACCATTGCACTGATGGAAATTCATCAATAAATTTCATAGTTTCAAACATATGTTGATACCTAAATATTCCTCAAGAAATATATCATTTTAGAACCTATAATGAAGGATAAAAAATCATTGTGGGGAAAATAATTTTCTTTGGAAACATTTTTCCACAAACCATCAGGTTCCTATAACAAATGAAGACCTTGCTTTGATAGGAAGTCATTGTTAAACACTTTAATTTCCTTGAAGACCATGTCACTTCAATCCATGGGAGAAAAACTCCTCTTCCATGAGATCTAATGTATGTTTTTTTTATTAGAACTACCCCACAACAAATTAGCAAAGTATGAATGGATTTTGTGAATAAATAAATCTTGGAGATTTAAGAGAGACATCGTGTAATATTGAATTTTGTGAGTCCCTAATTTAATAAGAACTACATTCTTAAACCTATAGATTTTCTTTTTGGACCATCCTAGAATTTTACTATGAAACATATCTATGATGATGGAGAATACTTCCCTATTAGAGTTCCCAAATACCATCAGGAGACAAAAATACCTTTTATGTTTTCCCCCAATCTTTATGACACACAAACTAGTGATGGTAGCTCTTATCACATATTGCAAAACCTGACTAAAATATATCTTTGATTTTCTAAAGTTGACACACTAACCCAAGGATTTGGTAAAATAATCAATTAATTTTAGAATCTCTTATCACTCCTATGGAGTTTATATTGAAAAAAAGAATATAATCATTAGTGGTAAATAAGAAAGTAATGGGGATAGTGCATTGACCAGCCTTATCCCAATTATTGAGTCCAACCAATGCTGCCATCAATAAGAGATGAGATAAAACCTCAAAAAAATGGATAAATGAGTAATGTGAAAGGGGTTTAACATGATACAATCCTATAGTTGGTTTGAAGTTTATTATGAGATAACAAGTGAACTTTATTTTGAAGGAAACTAACTTGTCACAACTCATGGTCTCCCTCAACCATTTTGTCTAAATCCTATATTCCATATCACCACTTCTAGGAAATCCTATTCCAAGTGTTTATATTTTTTTCAAATATAATTTCATTTCTAAGGTCCCCCTCATAGAAGTACAGTGATTTTTTATAAAATATAATATTTCATGAGAACTAATGAAATTTTCTAAATAAATCATCTTGGGTATAAAAGCACTCTAATTATAAAATATAATATAGGGAAGGAACATCCCAAATTGTGAGAGATGACTTATGATAAAAATATTATAGACCATGTAGCACATGATGAGAGGCCTAAAATAATTAATTTTTCCTTGGATAGAGATTTTCAAGATCAAAAAATTTGAGTGTTTCATTGACCTTTTCCATACTAATGGAACCAACCCATAAACCATACATTGGTATGATAATGTACAGACTCACAATATTCCAAAACCACTTAAAAATAACGCATGGTATCCATACATACCAAGAACATTTTTTGAATTTATTATACTAATGGATGATACATTTTACTCTCCTAAAATGTCTTGATCTATCTCCAAAGTCATTACCTCGACAACTTTTTGCTCAACACTGCTCAGGAGGTCCCCCAGGGGAAGCACTCTAAGAACAATATATATATATATATATACACATGATCAAATCCTAAATCTCAACCCCATAATATTTGAAGATTCTATCCTGTACCTAAAATTTTGAAATGATGTTATTTCTTATTTTTGGCTAAGGCCTTTTGATGAAAATAGTTGGTATTCTGGTCACCCTATTTGATAAATTCCTACCTTGATCAAATAAACTAATAGATTTATTTGTTTCTAAAGTCCTTGTCCATATCCTTTTCAAGATTTACATCCTCATTCTAGGTAATATCATAAGTGGGTTCCTTATAATATCTTATTATTTCTCTCTCAAGCTTGATAATTCTTTGATCGAAGTTCTTGCAGTGCTATGAAATCTAGCATTACATCAATATAGCCACAAATTTAGTCTTATTAGTGATATGGTATTGAGAAGATGACCAGGTATATTTTACTAATTTCATATATATATTATTATAATTCCAAGTCCATTAAAATCTTTGTCCCCATAGATTACTTTTCACTAGGACACCACCTGCGATTAGAGAAAAATAGGACAATGATCAGATATAACTGAAGGGTAGTTGGAGACCTCTTAGAAATGGAACATTAATACTTTGTATCCTGAAACCAAAACCCATTTGAGATTTTCGTATCATATAGGGGTTAGTAAATATCCATCAAACATAGTAAATAAACTCATCAATAAGCCCATATCTCATAGACCTGAGTGAAACAAGTAGTCCCAAAATTGGTTCATGGAAGAAAAAATCTACCCGGAACAACCTTTCTTATCATGGTGGTGAGGATTTCATTGAAATACCCTACAAATATAATGGTTCATCAATTTTATTTATGATATATTCAATAAAATCCCATTATCTCTACTTTTCACCTACCTCGATCCAGCAATAAATACCCATGATGCGACATTCATGTTCCGAAGGTTGATGAATTGAAAAGGCAATGTGGTTTTGGGATAAGATGACCAATGAAGCATAAAATTACTCTATAAACATGACTCAAATTACACCTACTTTTTATGACTTTCCAACCAAGAAACATTTTAAAAATCTATATTTCAATGTTATCCCTACCATTTACATTCTTTCTAATATGGTCTTTGATAGAAAGACCATATCGGGGACATACTTAGAGCTCAATTAATAGAGTATAAATAATGATCATCAGTTTCCATGAACATTAATATTATAGAATAAGAGTTCCATTGTTCTAGATGGCACTAGTTTGAACTAGAATTTTCCTCTATCAGGTAGTTAAACACCTCACCCCTTAATCGCTTCATGTGTTTATAAGAACACGATGGCGCCTCATCCTTAGAAACTCCATAATGTATTTTATTTATAAAAATATTATATTTTACTTTCTCAACATTATTTATATTTCTATTATGTCACTTCGGTGTTTCTAGAAATCTGTGTTCATCAAATATCACTACATGAGGAGATTTGTATAGGACAAGAATAACCACCCTCGAGGTAGGAAACCCAAGAAGTTCCTCCTCACCCAAAAAATTGGAATTCAGACATCCCATATTAGGTGGAACCATACCCTAAGATATGTAAAACATTATTGCCTCAAGTGTTTTTGCGACTTGGTAAAATAATTGGTGGTTTGGGATAGATCCTATTTTCTTGTGTAAAAAATCATTAGGAAATTTTTTGATGGGGGAAAATAGTTACCCAAAAAAATTTACCTAGCCCCGACATCATTTTTATCATAATCCTATGATCCTTCAGCCTCAATTCTAGGGAGAATATACCCATCAACCAAGGGGACTTAAAGTCACTAGTTCACATGAAACGGGTAATAAAAACTCCTAGTTTCATTCAATACTATTAATATTTGATCTTGAAATTTGGTATACTTTTCTATATCCAGATTTTTTAAGTCGTCAATGTGGGTGGACCTCCCAAAGAGTTTTCCTAATTCCATGGGATATATTATTGCATAACACTCCGATCCAGATCATGTTTTTTTGTTCCCAAATACTTTATCGCATGTCCAATCAGGGCCCAAAAGAAACTAGAGGGAATTTTTCAAATTAAAAAGACATCGATATCTTGGAGTCTAGATGTTTTAAGAATGAACCCAATATAATGGGTTGTGTGATGTCCACCATAGCCTTTATTTTCACCATAGGACCCCAATAAATCAGATCTGAAACGTCCAATTCTATAAAATCTCCATTGGTATTACCATTCCCACACATAACTTGATCCCTCCTACCCATAAATGGGTTACATTTTACTTGGATCTAGAAAGGGGAATGTCGGAATTCCATATCATCATGTAAAACTTGTTAGCCATGTACTTGATCATAGTAATATGATTATCAAAATACAATGGACATTAGTAAAAAATGTGTATCTTAATATATTTCTAATAAAATCAAAAAAAATCATCCTAGGTTTGATTTCATTGCTAAAATCTCCCTTTTCCAACCTCTGTATCGAATTCCACATAATCCTCAAGGTGTTCATTTTATAGGGTCTCCAAGATGCGAATCTCCCCACCAAGAGGAGGGAGAGGAATTTAAAAACCTCCCTATCCTCCATAGCACAAAATTAAATCATTTATTTCTCAAAAAACACATTGAAATATTATTTACAGTCTCTCTGGTCATGCATTATCATTTATACCATTAAATATATATAAATAAATATTTCTAAATAAACTATCCTTAAATGATGTGTTCATAAATAATACAAAAAAATATTTAACAACCATTGTTAGGGTAATTTTTTAATAAGACTAATTCAAATATTATTAAAAAAAATTAATAATTCATTACGATTATTGACAATGGTAATTAAATTTCCTTAATCATTTAATTGGGTTTATAATAATGGTATTATTTTAACAACATTATTTCGATTACTAAATATTTTTAACTTTGTATAAATAATTTAACTATTATATTAACATATCTATTTAAATAATATTAATAATATAATTAATGTTCATGATTTTATGTAATGTTCTATAGAAAAATACTATTATTTAACAACATTTAGCAAATCCTTTAATAGATATATTTATTTTTCTTTTATAATGAGTGAATTAGATATTGGATTTATAAATAATTCAAAATTCAATTCCAATTAAAATAATTATTACTAATCTATTATTAATATTAAAATCGATTCATTTTATATTTACTATGTACTTTAAAACTTTTAAATCTATAAATAATGTTTAAAGACATTAAATAAGTATTTCAATCTATAATAAGATTGAGTTAATAAACGGTGTTTAAAAATGGAAAAAGTATTTCAAAAATTATATAATTTTCCAAATATTAAATAAATATGTAAAATTGTAGAAAATTATTTTTTATTTTTAGGTATGAATTTATTATTAGTGAAAAAAATTATTAAATGAAATGACTATTTAGTAATTGTGATATTATTTTACTAGATACTTCCCAATGATGAGTGATAATATATTTCTAATTTATTGTGTATATATATAAATTATAAATAAATAATTTAATTTAATTTAAAAAATGAAATATTAATGATGTGAAATAATTTGGAAATAATATTTGGAAAAAATAGATACAATAAAATCTATTTTTTCTTATATATTATATTTCAAAAAATAAATTAAGGAAATATTATAAGAAAAATTTGACTAAGGAATTCCCTTTAATACAAATTCATATTTGTTTTTATTCATTATTATACACATTCATGCATGTTTCATGGGAATTGGAAGATGTCTAGGGACTAGGGATACCTTGGGAAGAAGAAATAAGATGGTGTTGGGCCTCCAAGGATATATATAAGTACTCGTTATCACTTAAGTGAGTTAATATCGGTTGGTTATAGTGTCACAAAGGGGTGGGGAAATAATATAGTCTCTCACGAACCATAGGTAGGGCTTGGGCTATGATATAAGATTTAGGTGGCCTAGGATTGGGTGTTTAGGGGTTATTAGATAGATGAGAGAGGATTTAGGCTTGTGGTGAGTGAGTGAAACCCTCATGAGGGTGGTCTGAGGATTGATTTATATTATGAATAGGATGAGCCATTTGGGAATTGACATGGTTTGATAGAGATTGGTTTCCTCTGAGTGATGGATAGAGAGATCTTCCTTAAAATATGAGAGGTGAGACCCAAGTGTAGGGTGTGGGGTTGGTCATGACTTGGCATCAGGATTCCAGGCTTCATAGAGTGTATAGAATGGGATAGTCTTGGGGTATCAAGATTAATCATGATGAGAGAGAATTATGGGGAGGAATAGACCTTGTGGTATGGGTTGAGAAGAGAATATGGGTTGTGGTGTCACTCAAGGGTAAGGGTAATGGGTTAGTATTAATGAGAATATATTGTGCTGGGTCTATATGACCCAATAGTTTCCCTAACAGGTGAGGTAGGATGTGTTCAACAAGGAAGTATATCTTTAGAGATTGGTGTCATGGGATCAACTAATATTTTTGTGACAAGCTAAGGCCTAGTGTACTTTTTGTGACCTCCATATAATCTTTGGGTATAGTTCTATGTGCTTATTACCTCTATAGAGTTTGTGGGGGTGGCTTGGTATTCTTGTAACCTCCCTGGAGTCTGCAAGTATTTGTTGGTGTTCTTGGAACCTCCCATCATTCTGTTGGGAATGGGTCAGTATTATTTTGACCTCCCTTAAGCTTTTAGGGATTGGTTAATGTGGATGATTTACCCTACCTAAGTGTCTTGAGTAATGAAAATGAGCACCCACGAGGGACAAGGTCTTCGGATAATGTGAGATGAGACCAATGGACCCTACCTTGAGTGATCAACCATTAGTTCATGACATGTATGTATGAATGCACTCATTTTATTTGGGTAACTTTTTGAGTTTTGGACACCACAAAAACATAAGCCTTCATTTATGGAATGGGTGTCATTATGATGACCTGAGATGATGTGTTATGGTGGATTCCAGTATAGAACTATAGTAGGTATTATTAGGTGTCATGGT
This sequence comes from Viscum album, assembly GCA_963277665.1. Classification (NCBI taxonomy): domain Eukaryota; kingdom Viridiplantae; phylum Streptophyta; class Magnoliopsida; order Santalales; family Viscaceae; genus Viscum; species Viscum album. The sequence continues at coordinate 1,961,929,231 of OY728156.1, read as the reverse complement.
GGTCTAGTAAGCACACATTGACAATACATGCCAAGAGTTGTGGGGGTTTTATAAATTTCATGTTCTTATTGATGTGATTGGAAATTACTTTAGTTTTATTATATTGTCTTTTAGGTGATAAATCACTTCATCAAGTCGATAATGAATACATTATTATAAAAATTTGGTATAAACAAGAAACTATATATATGAATAAAAAACCATAGTTATTCAGCTGCACAAGAAGAGTCAGTTTTATAATTTTCATATGATTCTTTGAAATGAATCTTGGACTAATATCGATGATTTTAATAAAATAATTATCGATTTATTTGATATAGATGTTATGTTGGATTAAGGGTATCTGACTATCATACTACTGACCAAATTAGATGATTAAAATAATTTATTTAAAGATTCAATAGTATACGGCCAGGGTTCCTTAAACCTATAAGAAGTTAAATCTACCATGTTTTATAAAGGTATTAAAACTAAGAAATCTACTTCTATTAATAAGGAATTTGAGTGGCTTAATATCTAGGGTAATATTAAGTAGATTGTGATTGAGAGAGGAAATATAATGTTTAGGAATTAATTAGGGTATAGGGGTAAATAAATACAATAATTTCATTATAAACAACCTAATCAAATTTAAAGGAATTATCCCAAAGGAACAATTATAGGAACATAACCAATAATAATGATCATTGGTAGTTAATTGAGAAATATTTCGAGAATGTTGATATTTTAAATTTCTAGCATGATGCTATGAGTGCTTAATGAGCCATGGATTTAGAATTTTACTTTCATATATGTCACAAATGTGAGTACTTCACTGACATGAGAGGGGATGTGAGTGTAAAGTATTACCTAGGAAATAATATGAGCTATAAAATCTTGGGTTTAAAAATGATCCCACTACAATTTCATGAACGGTCAGTAAAATATGTATAGGAGGTTAGGTGCGTTCCTGATTTGAAGATGAATCCTATATACATAGGAGTATTAGAACAAAACAGGTATTCTTTTAGGTATGATTCAGGGAGTCATAATATCTCTAAGGGGTCACTCACTATTATGAGAGGAACCCTCACCAATATTCTATATGTATTAAATGGTAGGAATCCAATCAAACAATTAAATACAACTCGTTTCCCAATAAAAAATAACACCATATTACGACCTAGGTGATTATGACATATTAGTTCAAAGGTGGTGAATGAACTGAGAAAGACTGGAATTTTAAATGATGTAACCTTGGACAGTCTTACCTTTTGGGAATACCATGATCTTTTTAAGTCCAAAAATTTTAGTTTTAAGTGGACAACATATAATTTTAATGTCCCTTTTGAATATGGTCAATTTAGTTTGTGGTTATCTTATAGAACTACTTCCCTTAGCGCGGTCCAATAAAATATTCACATTAATGATGAATAATCATGTAATGTGTGGATTTATTTAATCAAGAAAGAATACGAAACTATTGAAACATTAAAAATTTGGATGTTTAGTGTTGAAAGTGAAACTGGAAACAAACATAAAATACTGAGAATTGATAATGGTCTAGAATATTTATCTAATGCCTATATAGACAATTTTAGTTTTGAAGGTATTATAAGACACATGAATATTACAGATACCCCATAATATAATGTCCTATAAGGGAGTATGAATAATACTATTTATAAAGTGTGAGAAGAATTCTCTTATATTCTAGTATTTTTAAGTCATGGAAAGAAGTTTCTACTGCAGTTGCCTATCTGATCAATAGAGCCCCCTCCAGTTCCATTAGTTATAAAACCCTTTATGTTATGCGCACTGGTTCACCTGTAGATTAAGACATATTAGATTTTTTTGTAGTTCAACCTATTCTCATAGTTGGACTGATAAACTAGATCACATGAATATGATGTGTGCCTTTGTGGGATACCAACTATGTGTCAATGTGTAATGGTTTTCAGAAGATAATCATGGTTATTTGAAATTTATAATCCATCATGACGTAGTTTTATATGAGGCTTATGCTTCTAAATATAATGCTTTGGATCTTTCCCAGTCTCATCCATCTAAACCTATTGGTGTTGATGTTATATTGGAGCCTCATATGTAACCTGAACTCGAGGTTGCCTCCACTAAACCACCCCAACTATCTCACAGTAAAGAATAACCTCTTAGTATGTTTTAACATAAGTTCGAGTTTGAGAGATATTTTGACATGAGAGACTAAAAATAGACTCATAATTGGACTAGAAGAATTATTAGGCCTCCCAAATTGTCTACCAAGGATGGTGTTTCTATCTTTTAATTTAATATAGGTTTTTATTTGATAGTTATGAACAATAATGTTTCAAACTAGATCTTAAGTTTGATGAATCAATGTAGTGTCTTTCTATCATGAGAGATGAAATGGATTATCTTATTATAAATGAATCCTGGATAATTGTTATCAAACCTAAAGAGGAGAAAATTAATGATTTTAATTCAATTTTTATGAATAAGTAAGAAAACACTTGTAAAAATAAAATTTAATGTAAATATATACTTGTTTCAGATGGATTCCTATAATATGATGGAATTGATTATAATGATATTTTTCACCTGTTGTTAAGACCTCTTCCATTATATTATTGTTAGCCTTTTCTTCCCAAATTGATTTTCATGTTGAATAATTGTATGTTAAAACTACATTCATGCATGGAATGTAAGATGAACATATTTATATGATACCACCTGATGGGTTTTCAAAATATTTTAAAATAAATCAATTATAAGTTTTTGGAAAATCCATGTATGTCTTTATGAAATCTTCTAGACAATGGTATATATAATTTAATGCATTTCTTAATAAAAATGAATTAACTAGAAGTAAATATGATTCTAATGCTTATTTAAAATCATTCAATATTTTTTATGTCTATTTAGTCCTATAAGTTGATGAAATGCTTATAATTTTAAATAAACTCGGTTAATAAATCACATGAATGAAAAATTAAATAATTCATTTGAAATAAAATATTTTGAGGAAACAAATAAAATCCATCGTTTGAAAATCACTATGGATTGAAATGTTAGGGTTTCTGCATATCCAAATATACATTTTTCAAAACGTGTTAAAAATGAATTTTCTAGAATATTTGAATCTTCCTAGTGTGACTTTAGGTCATCACAACATGTTTACCTTGTCCAAATCCCATAACAGTTATTCTGATAATTATTTTATGATTGAAATCCTTTTTTGTAAACGAAATGGGTGACCTTATGTATTCCTAGTTATTCCCTTATCTTTATTTATCCTTTAGTGTTTTTACTTTAATAATGTTTATGGAAAGTCCTATAATGATTCCTTGGTATGCATTAATGTAGATACACATTTATGTGTCCATGTATTCTAATTTCTTCATTTGTTTTGGTAAAAAGGATTCTTATAGTCAAGATATCATCAGCTTTATTGAATCTGGTTATGCTAAAAATATAGATACTAATAAATATATAACTTTTTATGTATTATTTTCATTTGGAGGTCCTAATTCACAGAAATGTAATATGAAATCCATTGTTTACCTTTCCAAAACCAAGGTCAAATACATTATATTAACTTTAGAAATCAAAGAATAAATTTGGTTGACTGGATTTGTTAATGAATATTCTTTATATTTTGGTGATATAGAAGCCTATTGTGATAGTAAATGTGTATTCCATATTTATAAAAATCATGTTTTCCATGGAAGATCATATCACATACACATTAGAATTAATTTTTTATGGTTTTCATTGAAACAAGGACAATATGTTTCACTAAGATATATACTTCATAGAATCCATTCGACTATTTGAATACAACTATTCAATTGTCAATGTTTATAAATTATTTAGAGCTTAAGAATGTAGTCACATATCAAAAGACCTAGGTGGTTAGAAAAACATATTTTTAAATTATTTTTATTACAAACTTACAGGGTTTGTAAATTTTACATGCATGTATTTATTTGTTTATTATCAAATAAAATTTTTACATTTCTGCGTCTGAATTGTTATTTGGATTTCATAATTTACTTTAATTTTTTCCCTTGTGAAAATGTTTTTTGCATTTCTTAGTTTTATTTTTTCCCATGAAAAAAATGTTTTCTACATCTCTTATTTATCAATTTTGTTTTCACAAGTTTTTCTTACCCCATAGCTAGATCCCACATAAAGGTAACTTGTGTAAAGTCTACTTTCCCATTTCCTGAGGGTAAACCACCAGCTCTCCCGTTTCATATGGTTAAGTCATCATTGTATAAGGGTAAGGCCTTCTCTTGTAAGGGTACTCCCTGGCTTGTGTAAGGGTACTCCTGACACTATTAATTGTACTCCATGGCTTGAATATGGTAACTCCCAAGATTTTGTAAGGGTGTTACCTTGGTTCATGTAATGCTGACCTGGAATGTGAAAGGGTACTTACATGGCTCACATAAGGGTAACCTATCCTACATAAGGATACTGTATGGATCGATTTCGGGAAACCATGCTTATATAAGGGCATCCATGGAACATGCAACGGTAACTTTATATGTGTTATATTTTGGCGGGGAATCACCTACCACTAGATGGACATCCAATCAAACTATATCTTTCATTAGTAGTCCACATGGCTTGCATCCTGTATTCACTTCCTAGATTGGAATCACTTCTCCCAGCAACATGATTTCACCTCAGGCTCCTCCTCAATCATTTGGTGTGTTTCTTCACTAGTTCAAGAGAAGATATTTCTTGGGAATTTTTTATTAATAGTTGAAATAGAATTATATTATCTTGAGGGAGATCATATACATGATTCATATAGTTCATTCAAGTAGATTGTCTTCATCATCACCCACCTAGTTATTGTATTTGGTGGAGAGTGGTGTAGATTCTTTACCTTTATCATGATATGTACTCATGTGAAGGAATAAATCAATATCATGAACACCATTTTACCTTCTTCATGTTTTTGGTATTAGAACATAGAATTATAAGAAGATTATTCCTCATTCCTATTTTAATTTATTTTCATTTGTCTGATTTTTTATCCTTCTATGCATGTTTGTAGCGTGAGTCCATATAGGAATTCATATTGCAGGGTCCATATGTTATATTTCCTCACTTCTATATGGCCCAAATAGAGTTAATCCTATAATAGTTTCTTTGGTACTTTAATTCTTACATGTCTTATAATATCTTGATTTTCATTCTTTTCTAATAAAGATATTATGGGGGATTTATTTCAATGCTAATAGGTCCATAGTGGACTACATTACGTTATATATATATACATGTTATTTAATTTTTCTTAAACCATATTCTTCTTTAATCCATATAATCCATTTATATTTTCTATTTAAATTCCTAAAAAATTGTGAACCAATTACATATATTAGTGGATTATTTATTGTTTCATAAGGAATATCTCATCAACTAATCCCTTAACATATTTTCTAGTAACAAAAAAATCGGTTGGTGGATAAACATTTCACATGTTCTTATCCTGCTAGAATGTGAAAATGTTACCCATCCTTCACATTCATAGGTTTTCGATCCATTTTTCATTTTTTTTGTCTCTACCTTCCATCCTATGTGCATTTCCTAATAATATATAGAGGTTTATTAATGTAGCTAATCTAAATGAAAATAAATTTAATCCATGAATCATTTATATGTTAGAATATATATTGTTTTGATAGTTGTGTGACACAAATTTGGTGCAACAATATCATCCAAACTATTTTCCAGACCAAAATTTTTCTTTCCTGTGAAATGATACTAAGGAAATGGTATATATAATTAATGGAATAAAGCTAATATTGCAGATGTATGAAGATCACCAAAATCAGTTTTTCCATTTGGACAATGTTGAACTAGTGTAATGTATAAATCAATGATCAAATAATTATAGTCCAATAAACCCCACCCACTAGGTGTTTATATGTTTTAAAGTTCCCAAAGTTACATATTTCTGAAGAAGAATGATAACATTGCAATAACATTGGAATTATATTTGATTCTTTTGAAAGGTAAAATTGGTTTTATATAAAAACAATTTATTTTAGAAATAATATCCTGACAATGTAGGATAACCATGTAGTAACATATCTATAAATTTATTCAAACTAACATGATGGATTCAATTATAGCATTAAAGTAGGTAAGATTTGTTTTCTTGGTGGCATGGTTATCCCATATTGACTAGGAACACGAGGATTCATAGTGTCCTAATAATGTTTATGTCCCTATAGATGTTCTTCACAATGCTTGTATTTTTGTTCTCCTGCCTTTAGGTGATAATTTACTTCATGAGGTAGCTTAGGAATCCACTAATACCAAAATCTAGTCTAAATATGAAGCTCTATATATGAAAAAAAAATCTTAGCAAGCTAGTTACACAAGAGGATTGAATTGTATAACTTTTGTATGCATCATTGAACTGCAGTCCAAACTCATATTGACGATTTTAATAAAATAATTCTTGATTTATCTAATATATTATTTATGTTGGATAAAGGGGATTTGGATACCATAATTTTGACCAATTTAAATGATTCGTATAATTCATTTAAATATTCAAATATGTATGTTTTGGGTTCTTTAAACCTAAAAGATGTTAAATCTACCTTATTGTCTAAAGATATTAAAAAAATAATACTAGTCTTATTAAGAAAGAATCTAAGGGTATTAATATCTAAGATAATTTTGATAAAAGATGGAATAATAGAGGTAAGATATATCATTGTAGATGACTAGGGACTATGGGTAAACAAATCCAAATATTCCATTAAAATAACCTGGGTAAATTAGATGCAATTATCCCCAAATAAACAATTTTACTATCCACACCAACAATAGTGACCATTGGTTGTTAGTTGAGTAATATTTTGATAATGTTGATGTTTTAAATGTCTTTTCTGATGATATGAGTGCTAAAAGGGTCTTGGATTTAGGAATTTCTATTCATATATGACACAAATGTTATTACTTCACTGATCTATGAGAGATTGAGAGTTAAAAGGTTTACCTAGGAAATAAAAAAGAGTTATCAAATCATTGGTAGAAAAAAATTCTCGATATAATTTCATTAAAGGTCATTCAAATACATAGAGGTGGTTTGGTGGGTGCCTAATTTGAATAATAATCTTTTTCCATAGGTGTCTTAGAACAGAATAGTTATTCTTTTATGTATGATTCAGGGAGTCACTATATCTCTAAGGGGTCAGTCACTCTTATGAGAAGAATCATCACCAATGTTTTATATGTCTTAAATGGAAGGACTCATATGAAATAATTAGATATAAATATTTCCCACATTAAAGATAACATAATGCTATGAAATATGTGATTATGACATTTTTTTCAAAGGGACAGTTCCTTCGTGGTGGAAAACCTGACACTATGCTTTGTGTCCCAGGATCCTAGGTCTAGGCCGAGCATGGGGGAGGTCATGGGGAACTGAAAGAGCTCATTATGTCCAGTAGTGCCCCCAACCTCACGGAATTGGTGCACACGATCGTCAATCACAAAAAGTTTCATCCGAGGATCCTTAATATTGTGGTTGTGCGTAAAATGAGTGGTGGTCCCCATTCGAGAGAGGCTGATTTCATGGATCTTAAAGGTACGAATTCTGAGTTGATAAGAATCAAAACTCCTCCTGTTGTCCATAACTGGTTGTGTGGAATCTGCTTCCATGGTTCCTTGAGGTAAGGATTTTGGGTCTAGTAGGGAAAATAGTCATCACATTGTAGAGAATGTGGTTTTGTAGAATATTATTGGTGATCCTTATCCCAAACTCGCTGCTTCCATCGCTTCTCCATCTAAGGACTCCTAGTCGAGTAGAATCAAAACCGTTCCTATAGCGAAAAATGTGGCTACACATAAGATGAGTCTTTAATCTGGTATCAATAACATGGATGAGGTGTTTGGGTGGATGTGGATGTGTATAATTCATAGCACTAAATTGGATAGAGGGTAGTATTTGGGTTCTTCAAAATTCAAGGAGAATTTTCCCATCAAATGGAGGTGAGGAAAAGAATAATCCGTTGATATTGGTCAATATCTACCTAGGAATGGGTATCTGAGAAGTGAATCTAAAATCCTAACAGAGTATGAGAATAATGATGGAGAGTCAGTAAACAATTTAATTCAAGGGAAGAATGAGATGTACCATAATTTTAATGAAGGATGTGACTTTTTTCAAGCCAGTAATTTTAATGTGTAGGATTTTTGTGTTAATTGGGTCAATACAATATCAAATAATTGGTATAAAATGTGTTTACTATATGTTTTGTATTAGATATGAGAAAGATTGTGCAGTATATTAGAGGCTATTTTGGGCATGAAATGGCCATAAAACATCTAGAATCATAGAAAAAATGGATTTTTCAGTGTGAGTAAAAACTAGGGAGAAGGGAATCTTTAAATAAAACATAGAGAATAGCATCATCATGAGGGGGAAATGGTATCTCCTCTAATTGTTTCCTTCCAATGTATTCTTCCTATAAACCAAATGTGCTTGTGTGCTTATAGGTCTATTGGTGTAGCCATTTTTATGTTTTTTTATTAACTCATTGTTTTTATCATCCCTTTTTATGAAAAATATGAGTGATACTTTGGATCATAGAAAATAAGTTGAAAATGTAAAGAAATTGGAAAAAATCCATGAGGTTAGTTGTCCATCTCCTTTCCATATCAACTATAGTCAATCATTATCTAATTAGTTTATATTAACATCATCATGTATTTGTATCCATGTATGCTGAATAGAAATGCAAAATGATCAAAAGAAACAAATTATTGTGATGGAAACAAAAAAAAGACATTAATCAATAATTCGATCTTGAAATTGAATTCATAGAGGGGTTCTTCAAGTTCATGCACTCAATTTCAAGATCCAATGCTTCTTTCGCATCTACTTTTGATTATAGCTCAATAATTTGTTTTTTTACGTCATTTTTCATCCTCTTCCATCATACCTAAATAAAATGACATGATGAGAGTCAGTTAAAATAATTATATATTGATTACCTAAACTTGATACAAAAATGAAATGGACCACCAACCTCGTGGATTTTTTCCAGTTTCATTACATTTTCATCGGTTTTCCCTTATCTAATTTTCCCATCATATATTTCATAAAAAGGGAAAAAAATGAGTTAATAAAAAAATTAAAAAATGGCTTCACCAGTTGGTATGTGAGCATACAAGCACATTTGGTTCATTTTTAGAATATATTAGAAGGAAAAAAGGTATAGGAGATACCATTTCCCTCTCATGATGAAGCTTTTATATCATTGTTTTATATAAGGATTACCTTCTATATAGTTCTTTCTCACGCTAATAAAGCCCCTTTTTCTATGCTTATAAATGTTAGAAGGCTATTTCTTATCCAAACTGGCCTAGAGCTTACTGCTCGATCTTTCTCATCTCTAACACAAAACATTCAGGAAAGGCATTTAATACAAACTATTTGATAATGTGTTGACTCAATTAACACAAAAATCATACTCATTAGAATTACATTACCAGACAAGGTCCCATGCCTTCATTAAAATTTCTGTGCATCTTATCCATCTCATCAAATACATTTTTTGTTGAGTTTTCATCTTTCCTCCAATCCTTTGTTTGAATTTCAGAGAAACTTCTAAGATACCCTATCCTAGGTAGATGTTGACCAATCAAGATATTTTCCAAAACTTATTCTTCCCCCCCATAAATTTCTTAGGAAAATGATCCTTGAGTTTAGAAGCACCAAAATACTACCCCTATCCTATTTCGTGCCACAAATTATACACATACATAACCACACAAACACCTCGTCCACATTATTGATACCACATAGAATTATATTCTTATTAAAAACCAAAATCTCTACAATATGAAGAGTTTTAATTCTACTATACTATGAGTCCTTATATAGAGGATCCATGGAAGTAGCTTGTTTAGGACTAGGAACACCAATCATCTTCTGTACAACCGCATTCACAACAATAGGAAAAAAAATTATTCTACTGGACTCAGAGTCCTTACCTCAAGCTTCCATGGAATCATCTTGTTGGAAATGAGGATCACCAATCATCTTCTCCACAACCACATTCTTGACAACCATAAGAGTTTTGACTATACTTGTCTTGGAGTTCATACCATGAGGAGCTATAGAAGCAGATTTTTTGGAATAGTTATCACTAATCACCTTGTGTACAACTAAATTCAAGACAATATGATGAGTTTTGATTATAATGAACTAGGAATCCATACCTTGAGGAGACATGGGAGAATATTGTTTAGATTATAGATCACTGGAAACCATTCTGTTAGGTTGGGGGACACAACTTGATAGTAAGAGCTCTTCTAGTTCCCCCATGGCCTCCCCCATGCTCATCCCGGACTTGGGTTCTAGGTACACACAATGTAGTGTGAGGTTTTCCCCCATGAAGGAACAGTCCCTTGAGTACCTACCCTCCATCTGGTACACATCTATCTTCATCTTCAGTCTGGTGTGAAAAAACCCAGTGGAAAACTAGAAGATAAATACGATTCCAATGTTGAAGGAGAAGATGTTTATTCAATTTCCATATATTTAAGAGTTTTTCATCCAATATTGTTAGAGATTCCTGTGGACACATGGATTTTTTCACCCATCATTATTTTGGTGAATCATCTTATTTTTTAATCCATTACAAACTCCTTTAAACACTTTCAAGTTAAAGTTGAAGTACTCACCTAATAGTATATGAAATTTATGTAGACTACCAATCATTCTATGTTTTGAGTTCACTATATTTTTTTTCATTCATTTATAATTTTTGGTTATCGATGTTGAAATTTGGTGTATAAATTTCCCTCAAAGTCCCACTCACTTTAGTAATATTATCTTCAATTTTTCACATCAAAATTTATCTATTGTGGAGGAAGAAGAATAGGATGTATAATTATCCAATTTATTGATGAAAAACTATCTTTCTTCTTGTTCTGTGATTTTTAGAGTTTTAAGTTTAGCGAGCATGGTACTCTCAACCTGAGGATCAAAATCTGGGTGGTTGGAAGAAATAGATAGTAATTTGAAACCAATTTTTTAAAACAAAATTAAAACAACAGCACCAATCTACCCTAGAAAATGTGTCGGTTTTGATGAATGCTTGTGACATGTTTCACAAAAAAATTATTTTTGAGCCCAAGAAAAATGTAGTAAAGTTGTATTGGGGTTGTCTTGGGGGTAGAAAATGTTGTGGAATTATAAAAATCATATTTAATTTGTTTGAAATTTGAAGAAATCGGATGTGGTTGATTAGTTTAAAATTAAATTTTGAAATCATAGTTTCCATCCTCATATTACTCTCCTCTCTTACTTGTCAATCATTATTCAATTTCACACCCCCCATTAGTCTCCAATAAAAGTAAATATCCTTGATTATCCCTTCCGGGTTGTTTTGGTTTAGAATAGAAAAATAGAATAATCATTGTATTCTATATCCTCACCAATACCAGTGATCATATAACACTAATAATTTTTGGTTCATTCCACTATTAACAATCATAAGTAATGAAATAGTTCTAAATAGGCTTTAGTGTGAAACCAATAAAAAAGCAAGAAATATTTAAATTTAAATACAAATAAGAATCTCCCGAAAGCCACAAATCCAAACACATCCATATAATTTAACTAAGAATATTTTTTTAAATAAATTTATTTATCATAGGGGTGGGAGAGTTATCCTTAGATAAACCATAATTCTCTTAATGTTCCTTCACTAGAGTAATTAAATAAAGAAATAAAGAAAACCATAGGTAATAACACATGTAGCTAGTGATGAAATAGACTCTATGAATTATAAAGTCTATCTTTAACATGGGAAGTCCCCAAAAACAAAGGCAATTATATCTTATTATTATAAGAATAGAAACAAAAAAACAATCACACAAAAATACTCATAGGTGGTGAATTCCATGTGGTGTGTCTTGAGGTCCTCATTACTAGCTGAAGGGGAAGTCCCTATAAGAATGGTTCAACTCCCACAATGACATGAAACCACCCACCATAATTCCATACTGTGAAGTGAGAATTATATCATCAATATATGGAAACCACATGAATGACAATAACTAAGGATCATCATGTTCCCTGATTCATCTAAACCCTAGGACTGTGAGGTAAATTGACTTTGAAAATGAGAGGCAAAATTGGTAAACTAATTTCCCCATTTCTAAATTTTGAAGACACTATGAGATTCTGCAATGTTAGTTCTGAGTAGAACGAGCATTCAAATATGTGGGAATTTAGATATCTTAGGTAATTTCATTCATTCTCTATAATCAAATACATCGCCAATCAGGTATGTAGAATTGGATATGTAGTGATTCTTGCTATATGATGTTTTCAGTTACATTGATCCATCAGGCATGTAATACACAACCCTTCTACATCATCTTATAGAACCCCAAAATTATCCATTAAATAATACTTCATTTGATGTTGATTTTCAGGGTTCTTTAATCTAATGGATGAGCACTTTCATATAGGTGATCATGTTGATTTTCCCTATTCAAGAATTTTTCAAGCATCTGTGATCTTCTAACCGGTGCATGGGGGAGAAAATAGGTTCTCACCATCTAAGTGCTTTCATAAGGGAATGAAAAATATAAAAATTTATTTATTTACCATTTTATTTGGATAAATACAAACTCGCCACTGACATCTCATGATTTTTCTCTTCACAAGGTGGTCTGGCATCTTCTAGGTGAGCTCAGGCTTCTAGATCCCAAAAAAAGAGTAGTGGGAGGTGTTCATACCTCGAGGAGAAATGGAAGGATATTGTCCGAAATGTGGACCGCCTATCATCTTCCACACAACCATGTTCCTAGAAACGGGAATATTTTTTATTATACTAGACATAGAGTTCATACCTTGAGGAGATATGGAATCATATATTGTGTAATTGGGATCACTACACATCTTATGTACCACCACATTCTTGACAATATGAATATTTTTTATTCTACCAAACTCTATGTCCTTACATTAGGGATCTATAGAAGCATATTTTTTGGATTGTAGACCATTGACACCCCTTCTCTGAGGTTAGGTCCACTGCTGGATTGCAGGAGCTCCTCCAGTTCCCCCATGACCTCCCTATTGCTCAACCTAGACTTGGGATCTAGGGACACACAATGCAGTGTGAGGGTTTCCGCCTTGAAGTAAATTTACTTTTAGTACTGACCCTCCATTTGGTAAAAGTCATTCATCCTCGTCAACCCTCTATGAAGAAACATAGTGGTAAACTATTGGATAAATATGATGTCACCGATTAATGATAAGATGTTTTATCAGAGGCCAAATATTTAGGATTTGTACATCCATAGGTGCTAGTGATACACACTGATACATGGCCTTTTTCTCCAATCACATCATCCTTGGCCAAAAAAAATTAGAATTTTTTTTTTTTTGTGATTATGGAAATAATTATCAAAGGCCATGGTATTCAGATCAGAAAAAATAAGTAAATGATAGAAATTTAAAGGTGGCACATTCCCCATACCAAATCCTACAACATGTTCAATGTCTTGAAGTCTCTATAAATTAATTTCATGCAGTCATTGTGGATAAATGCAAGTCCCTTGGATATCCCAAGCACCACTATTATCCATACCTTCCATGAATATCGATTAACGTTGAAGGATGAGGGCATACATTGAATGAGATAGTCATCCGGGCTACCCTATGGCCTGAACTCAAAAACCAGCAGTCGCTGCTCACCATCCTAGCAGTACCCAATGATTTTAACAAGATGGAGATGGATAAGGTTACCTAGATAATCCATATTTATTTAAAAAATTTATCCATATAATTATATACATTTATATAAATAATTTTAAATATATTTTTAAAATATGACTACATATTGTATATTTACTTATAAATTTTACACATATTTACATAAAATTGTATATTTTGATATTAATTTTTTATAATGTATTTATTATTATTTATTATAAATATTTTAATAAACTATTTTTAAAGATAATGATATATTTATAAAAAATAATTATATATGTGAAGTATTTACTTAATATTGACACAGACACACAAACACAACCACTACTCAACCTCCTGACATTACCCGACGAGTTTAAAGAAATGAGGATGGTTATGGTGACTTAGATAATACACCTTTATTTAAAAAAAATCATATAATTATATACATTTATATAAATATGGTTAAATATATTTTAAATATATATCTATATATTGTATATTTACATACCCATTTTAGACATATTTACATAAAATAGTATAATTAGATTAAATAAATTATAATGTATTTATATTTATTTATTATAAATATCTTATGTAATATATTTAATGATAATGATATATTGATAAAAATGTATTTATATATGATGTATTTACATAATATTGATACACACACATACATGGAAGAATTTTCACACACACACATAAACATTTATATTTCACACATACACACAAAAAAAGATTGATGTAATAGGGTTTTTAAGATGATGATGATGAACTTAAAAATAATTTGAAGTAGAAAAAAATATTTTAAATCGTATCATTTGATTTTGTGAAGTTATGAATTTTGAATATGACCTAGAAGTTGAACTATGAGGAATATGATTCCTAAATCTCACCATTATTCTAACTATCTTACTTTATAGAATTCTATAACTAAAGAATTAGTGGGTTATATTATCTAATGGTCACATAGATATGTGACATGAATAACATTAGATGTAAAGAGTTAACCAAACCAAACAAATGTAGCAAACATAAGGCGTATCTTATAGTTTTACATATATGATATGTTAAAGTCATTGGTATTCTAGGTTTGTTAAATATTATTAAAGAGTATAATAATATTAAAATGTATAATATTTTAGGTAGCCTCAATTTTATCATTATTTTATATTAGCTACATAAATTTATATATAGATATAATTTTTAGAAAGTGAAATGATAATTGACCTCTCATTGTATAGCTTTGTGTTTATCCCAAACTGATACCCATCATATAGTTTTATCAATTATGAAAAAATGTTAAGGATACTGTGATTATTATTCTTTTATAGAGACACAACATATTTTCTGGTGGCACAAGACAAAGAATAAGATTCTTTTTGTGCACTAGATGACCCACTATATATACCACATGGAGTGTTATACAGATTGCTTTCGTATATTTGGGGTGCATGGATCATAATTGAGTCCCCAATACATGTGTTTTGTGATATACCTAGCATGATACCCTTCATAATTTGATACCATAATTAAACAATTATATATATTGACATAGCTAATATGGGGGGTGGTTTGGTATATTGTTGACTAGGTCGTCAGTTGGAGCTAAACTGAGATGAGATTTTTACTCTCATATGATGAGTTTGACATCTAATCCCTCAATTTAGATAGGTAATTAAAGTGTGTGGCCAAAATTATATATGTTATATCAATTTGGATAAGGAACTTTTGATGTGATTAACCATAATGATAAATAAAATGTGGTTTAATCTTTAATTATACTAGTATATAATTTGAGAATCGATAACAGATGAGTTGGATATTCGGGGATGATGTCATTTATTTTCTGTGGTCACTATATGTCTTAGAAATATAGAAAATATGATAATTCCTATTTTCATATGATTCATAGTGGTGGAAACAAGTATACATATGCACTTGTTTGATGGAGATTGTTCCAGATCCCTTTATTGCTTGAGAAACATTGACATTTTTTAGAGGTCACTCTTTTCTAAAATATACAGATAAAATTATTTATATTTATTGTCAATTATATAAATTCCCATTGGTTTACACAATTTGGTTTATAGAATTGGGATTCAGTTTGACTTAGTGAACTAATATAAATGTGTTTTTATCTTAATCCAAAAGTGTTTTGGATGAGGTTTCATAAGGTGTTTCATATGATGTGATACAAGGTATTGTTAATGATAGATTTCCAAAATTTTTTGGGAAGATATAAAAAATGAGTTCTTGATATGGTTTCATCAGTTATTATATATGATAAAATAAAGGGGGAAATGGTAAGAGGTTTATTATGATTTAATAAATTTGTGATATTAAAAGAGATATCCCCAAAGTTATAGAATTTATGTGATACCTGGATATATCATGTTAATGGAATATCAAGATACATGCATGGAATAATATTTCATGAATGATACTACCTTTTGATCAAATGAAAAACTAAATATCCAATGTGTTAATATTTTTTTGTTCAACACATTTAATGCATAATTTCTTAAGAAATTAAATGATATATAATGATATAGTGGAGTTTGAATTCAGGAAATGAATTCATTGTCCATATAATTTACTCTAATAATATAAACACAATAGTAAATTTAATAGTAGTCAATGATTGTTTCTAACTAGATATATATATAATTTAATGTTTATGGAAATGGTTTATGATTGTCTCCTCATTCTTAGTCAATACTCCTTGACCTGATACAACATGTTATCTCTCTTATTTGCATATAGAGGTACTAGTATACTTTGGAGAAAAGGTGAATCCCTTATGTATGTATGATGATTCATATCTACTCATGGATACACTACAAAGGTATGACGATTTTGTTTGAGAATTTTGTGATATTTATAAAACTTATCATAAGAATAAAAATATGTTTTAGTGGATCTTCTATGTATGTTATAAAAATTTATTGCATTCATCATTTCAGTTTTTATGTAGGATTCATATTTGGGGCATGGAGATCCTTAGACTAAGGTTTTAATTTCTTCAACTTCTTCTGATAAATGTTATTAGACTCTTAAAAAACACTTCACCAATAGCATGTTAATTCATGGTAACGTCCAAAATATCAAGGGGTACATTATACTTAATGCTCAACTCATGAGATACTTGAAAACCCACTCTCATGTGATCTACTGGGAGTTGATTATTATGAATCATATCTCCTTTGATATTTTATAGCGTACTCCTCACAACAATGTGATGGGTGGGTGATACTAAATATAAGTCACCTTAACTTTCACCATGAATAATTTGGTAATATATTAATGATATCGGTAGTTATTTGATTCACATTTAGGAAAAAATTTTATAATATAATAGTTTACCATGTGTTAATAAGGTTCTTAAGGGGAATGTCTAGCCCTAAAACTTGTGGGGTTTGAGTCTTCATGTACTAGTTTTTTATCTATTGTTGGTTCACCTTGACCCCTTTGTATATACATATTAATAAAACCCTAGTTGGTAATAATTTCTTTTAGACAATCTATTTGTGCCTGAATATCTGTCATTTTCTTATTTACATCCCCATGTGACTTTGTTTTCTCAATATATTCTCAATGTGACACTCCAAAACAGTCACCTTTAACATGGACATGTTGTTCTTGATAGTTAAGATCTTTTGTAAATAGTCACTATTCTTGTACAACAAATAACAATTCTTCTATCAAAACAATATATTAACTATAAAAACATAAGTAGATAATTTATATAATATTAAAATAAAGAATAAAAAATAAATATTATGTCATACTTACAAATGGTTCTCTTAATTTTTTTGTTCTAGCATCTACCATTCTTTGAGCCTCCTTCTATAGTATATTATTAGAGATTGAAGTGGCGTTAAATTTCAATTATTCAATATATATATATAAGGAATATAATTATGTTTCTATTTTATATCAAATAAAAAATATGTTATAGATTTAAGTTAAATAAAATTTTTCATGTGAAGCACACTTAATCCTTACTTTATAGTAGGGTTACATGGGTTTAAATGTGAACTATTTATGCTCATCACGCATTTTTTTTCATAAATTTATAATATTTAATAAAGGTGTATAGTATAAATGATTTCAAATAAAACATTATGAATTATAATGCACTTGAAAGGATTCATCCTCATGATAGGTAATGGATAAATTTTATATTTATTGTTTTATTATTTGTGAATTCACAACTGGTGGTTGGGGATTTACTTTCCCCTCATCATCCTAGGGAAATTGTTACGTAAAAAGTGTCTGAAAGGATATATAAACCATTCTAGTGAACATTAAGATAAATTTATTATAGAAAATATCTAAACACAAATACTCTATAAGTGATAATGAAAATTAAATCAGTTATTCATTATATTTTTTCATTAAAATTGAGAAATTATATCAAATGTTACCATATTGTCTTCCCAAATGATTTCCTATGATGCAGGAAAATATTAAAGCCATGATTATTTGACAATATAAATATGAAATTTATTTGCAACCCTATTGTAAATAAAGAAAATTTACTTGTTGGGTTCAATATTTTAGTTTCACTTATTCCACCCAACCTCAAATTTTATAACTTTACTTCTTTCCATGATATATTTTGCTAACATTGTGTGATACTCAACTCTTTTTTTCATCAACAAGTTTTTTATGTTGGAGTTAGTGTTCTAGAACAAAATTTTTGTATGTTTCATTAAATGTATATTCATATAATTGAGTATTTATAAAGATATTTTAAATACATATTGTTTATTGGCCTACATTACATTAAAGTAATAATGTCCTGGAGTATATATTTCACTAAAAAGGACATAGAAGTTCCCCAATGTGATGATAAATTTTAAATTCCATGATGACATTCATAGACATAAATCTATAGTTGGATAAAATATTATGAATGGAAAAATATAATGTTGACTATCAGGTATGATTAGCCGTAAGAATATGAAATTTTATACCATTAATTCCACACATAGTAATCTCTATGATGGGATATTTCATGAATTGAAATAACTATTGGAATTCAACATGTCTGTGATTCATTGGAATTTACTATCTTGGAGAATGTGTGATGGTCCTAAAACTTTATGAGTATTATTAATTCATGTCATCATTCATATACTTTAATGTACTGACAAAAATCGTGATGCCATATATTCATAGGAAGTAAGGTACATAGGGTGTTCCACAAATGACATGTTATTAATGAATAAGTCAGGGAATAATTTATCCTTTAAATAATTATGGAAGTTTATATCTCAACCCCTTGATTGAAATAGAGATATCACATTAACTAACATGGTCATGGGGTAACAATGAGTTTCTATCAAATGATCAAAGAAAGATGTTACAAGAAGATAGGTTGGTGACACAGGTAACCTGTTTGATTAGATATCGTGATAAAGTTATTATATTAGATATAATGTTTTTATGTCTGGTAGTCAGCATTGTGACATTAACATATTCTTCTTGGATTCAATGACATGTTAGATGATAGAAACATTGGACATTAGGCCAGACGACCGAATGTAAATGGGAAAGAACCATAGAGGGTCATACACTATTTGATTCCATTGACTAAGTTAAATTATATTTTAATTTAATTATAATAATAAATATTATAATCAATACATTAGTGATCAAAAAAATTAAATATATATTTATTCTCAAGGTAATTATTTCATTGGTTGGGTATATAATATTTATATATTGAATGGATAAATACTTATTTTGGTATTTTCAAAATTCCAAGAAGGGTTAGGGGCCAAGAATGTGTCTGGTGATAAATATTAATTTGTAAGATGGTAAAATAATATTTACCACTACACCAGTTTTCATAAGACACGAGATAAGAATATTATTATTAATATTACATGAAGTAGGGTCATATAATTTTTAATATATTATTAAAGGGATGTTTTTAAATTAAATAATATTTTAACCCAAACCCTATCTCTATAAATATACTATTATTTATATTGTGTGTTTTTTCAGAATACCATCCTCAACATAAATATTAGTAGATGAAAAATTATATAGATCCTATAATTATTCTAAAATAAGTTGAGAAATGTGAAACATTATTTCCCTCTCTCCCAAAGATGGAGAAACCTAAAGAAGATATCAAAGGTTCTAAATAATTGATGTTATCAATAAAAAACCTACATGTATCATAGATAGATTCACCTCCCTCCACTGCATTGATAATAACTTAACACTCAGATTTGAACACAATATTCCTCCAGCCATGAGAATTGGATAACTCCACACCGTACCAAATATCCATAGATTATGAAATATAGGGAGTCTAGAATGGAAAAACCATGGAATTTCAAACCATTATTAATGATCATGTATGATCCCTAATAACATCCTTGAGGCCAACATTACCATCTCTAGGTGGATCTTGGTTAGTGTTAATTTTAAGGACTCTCGGAGGGGGTTAGCCACCTAGATGGGGTGTGGTGTTGAACCGGTGAAGGAAGAAGAAACCCCTTCATTGTTACATTAAAAAATCCATTTTTCGTCATATTTATCCATACTATATCATATTTTAAAATTCCCTCAAACACAAAAGCATTAAAGAAGAACAAGATAATCCAAGCCTGGAAGAAAAACCCCCTGATAGTTTGCACTAGAAGAAATATGATCCACTCCACCAGAAAAATGTTCACATCCTTGAGTCTTCTACATTGGGAATGATCCTACTCAACACATGATGACCACAACCAATTATCCTAAGCGCAAGAGAATATCACATGAAACTCATTTTTCACAGTGGTCCCACAAAGAGGGCTTGTGATTCTCTCAAAAAGGACTTGATCAACATGGTGAGAATATGTGGGGAGGATTCCTTTGCAAATTTACAATTTAAGAGTTTGGAATTCAAATGGAGCTTTTATATTATAGATATTCATCCATAGTTTAACCCCAATAACATATTTTTGTGCGAGGCTATTTCAGAAACTTAAGTGAACTGAGTAGTAGCCTAAAATATTGAATTTCTAGAAAATAATATCTGGTCCTGCTCTATACACCACTGTAACTGCTAAAATAGCCTTTAAAATACTCATTAAACCAAATTAATGCTTCTGAAAATACCATCCACTAAGGTTATCAACCAGCAGATCCCTCATTAAAGCATGTTCCAGACCTAGTTCTAGTATGGAAGTGGGTTTTACACTTTCAAAATCATTCACTCATGTATCAATCCAGATTTTAACCATTTAACCAATGGAAATTCAATAATAATTCTCATAGTTTAAAACACATATGGATCCCCAAATATTCCTCAAGAAAAATCTCAATTTAAAACCCAAACTGAAGGATATAAAATCATTGTGAGGAAAATATGTTACAATGAAAAAACAAAATTGCACAAAAAATCCATTTCTTATACAAAATGAAAACCTTACATGGCTAGGAGGGAATTGTTAGACACATTCATGTCCTTGAAGACCATATCACTACAATCCTTGGGTGAAAAAAGCTTCTCCCAGGAGACCCATTGTATGATATTTTTTTTCATTAGAACCACCGCACCAAAAATTTAAAAAGTAAAAATATATTTTATGTACAAAAAAATATGGGATATTAAAGAGATACATTTTGTAATATAGAATTTATTCAGAAAATAATTTAATAAGAACCACATTCCTAAACCTAGAGAGTTTCTTTTCGATCCATCCCTAAATTTTAGTATGAAAATTATCCAGGAAGATGGAGAGGACATCTCTTTTAGAGTTCCCAAACAACATTGGGATACACAAATAAATTTAATGTTTTCCCACATTATTTATGCCACACAAAATAGTGATGGTAGATCTCATCAAATATTTCACAACCTAACTAAAATATGTCTATTATTTACTAAGGTTGACACATTGGAATGAGGATTCGGAAAAATCATTAATGATTTTTATAATATCGTATTATTCATAATTAGTATCTATTGAAAAAGTTAGATGATTATTAGTGGAAAATAAGTGAGTAATGGGGATACAATGATGAAAAACCTTATCCCTATTATTGAGTCTGTCCAATGATACCTTTGATAAGAGATGACATAAAACATCAGCAACAATGAGAATTGAGTAAGGGGGAAGGGGTTAACATGATACAATCCTCTAGTTGGTTTTATATTCATTATGAGATAACCAATTAACATTATTTTGAACTAAACTGACTTGTCACAACTCATGATTTCTCTCATCCATTTTTATCTAAATCCTAGTTTCCACATAACCGCTTATAGGAAATACTATTCCAACTTTTTATATTCTTTTCATATTCAATTTCATTTCCAAGGTCCCCCTAATAAAAGTACAATGTTTTTTTATAAAATATAAGCTTTCATGATAACTAATGAAATTGTCTAAAAAAGTATCTTGGGTACAAAAGTACTCTAATTTTTAAAGATTATTAATGGAAGGAACTTTCCTATATAGTGGGAGAGGACTTTTGATAAAATATTTTAGACCACATAGCACAAGATGATAGGCCTAAAATCAATAATGTTTCACATGGATAAAAAAAATTAAGATCAAACAATGATTGTTTCATTTACCTTTTCCATACTAGTGGAACTAGCCCATATACCTTACACCAGTATGATAATGTAAGGAATCAAAATATGCCAAAACCACTTAAAATCAGGCATGGTATCCATCAAGAAAATGAACCTTTTTTGAAAATATTGTATTATTTAATGAGACAATTTAATCTAATAAAATGTCTGACTCAATCTCCAAAGTCATTACTTCAACAAATTTTGTCTCAAAACAGCTCAAGAGGTCTGATAGGGGGAACAACTATAAGAACTAAAAATATCTATATAAAATCTATCGATCGGATCCCGAATCTCAACCCCATGATATTTTAAGGTTCCCTCCCCAACCTAAAATATTGAAATGAAGTTATTTTTTATTCTAGATAAGGGATTTTGATGAACGTAGTTGGTTTTCTTGTCACCCTATTTGATACAATCCTCCCTTTATTAGATAAACCAGTAGAATTATTTTTCTCTAAAAGCCTCATCTAGATCCTTTTCAAGATTTACATCCTCATTCTGGAAAATATCATATGTGCGTTCCTTATAAAATCTTCTGAGTTCTCTCTCAAGACTGATAATTCTAGGATCAAAGTTCTTGTAGTGATATCCAATCCAGCATTACATCTATATAGCCACCAATTTATTCTTATAAATGTTATGGTCTCGAAAATATGACTAAGTAGATTTGACCACTTACCTAATGTTATTATTATAATTCCACATGCATTCAAATCTGAATCCCTATAGTGTAATTGCACACTGTGACACCACCTGCGACTAGATTAAAATATGGTAATGATCAGATTAAATTGGGGGGTAGTTGGAGACCTCTTACCTATGGAATATAAACGCTTAGTATATTGACACCAAAACCCTATTGAGATGTTAATATAATGAAGAGGTTAGGAAAAATCCATCAAACAAAGTAAATAGACTCCACAAGAATCCCATATTTGAAAGACCTGGGTGAAACACGTATTCTTAGAATTAATTCATGGAAGATAAAATATGCATGGCACCACCTTTCTTATCATGGTGGTGAGGATCTCATAGAAATAACATTCAAAGTTAATGGGGTTTGAATTTTATTTATAATATATTTAATCAACACCTAGGATCAGCACTTATCACATACACCTAGGTATCTATAAAAATCCATGATGCACCATTCAGGTTCATAAGGATGTAGAATAAAAAATGGTGATGTGGTTTTGGGATAAGATGACCACTGAAGCATCAAATTACTCTCTCCACATGATTCAAAGGACACCTGCATGTGTTGATCATCCATCCAAAAAATAGTTCAAAAAACATATTTCATTGTTATCCCTATCATTTCCTTGCTTTCTAATATGGTCTTGGATAGAAAGACCGTATCAGGGACATACATGGAGCTCCATTAACATATCATACAAACTGATCGACAGTTTTCAAGAACGTTACAATCACATAATTGGAGTTTCATGTTTCATGGTGGGGCTAGTTTAAACCTTCCTTTTACTCTATCTATTAGTTCAACACATAACCCTCTAATAACTTTGACTATTTTTAAGAATCCTATGGAGCCTCATCCTTATAACCTACCCATATTATTTTATTTATACAAATTTTATATTTTATTTTATCAATATTATTTCTATTCATGTTAAATCTCTTCAAAGTTTTCACACATTTTGGTTCAACCAAGATCACTCCATGAGGACATTCTTATAGAACTGGAATAACCATCCTCGAGGAAGGAAATCATGTAAGTACCTCCTAACCCAAAAAGTGTAATCCATGCCTCCCACCTCAGGTATACCCATAACCTAGGGTAGGTAAATCATCGTTGCCTCTAGTGTATTTGGGAAATTGTAAAATAGTTAGTGTTTTGGGTCAGGTCCTATATTTTTGTGTAGAAAATCATTATGAAAATTCTTTATGGGGGATAAATAGTCATCCAAAAAATTGTTCCTATCACCAACATCATGGGTATCCTCATCCTATGATCATTCATCCACCATTCATGGGAGAATATACCCATTATCCCAGGGGACTTAAAGTCACATGTTCATTTGAAAAGGTTAATACAAACTCCAAGGTTCATTGGATACTATTAAAATATGATTGTGAAATTTGGTATGAGTTTTTCTATCCATCTGTTTTTAGCCTTCGATGATGGTGGACCAACCAAAGAGTTTTCCTGATGCCATGAGCTATATTATTGTGTAAGATGCCGCTCTAGATCTTGTTTTTTGGTTCAAAAATTATTTTTTGCATGTCCAATGAGTCTGCAAAAGAATCTAAAGGAGTGGATTTTTCAAATTCAAAAGACACTAATATCATGGAGTTTGGATGTTTCAATATTGAACTGCATATAATTGGTTGTGTGATATCCACCATAGCTTCTATTTTTACCATAGGACCCCAATAAATAATATCTAAAACATACCATTCTTTAAAATCCCAAATGGTATTACCATTCCCACACATAATTTGATCATTTTTACCCACAAATGTGATACATTCCACCTAGATCTGGAAAGGGGAATGAGGGAATTCTATCTCATCATATTGAAATCGTTATCCAAGTACATGATCACAGTAATATGATTATCAAAATACTAGGCACATCCATAAAAAATGTGTATCTTAATATATTCCCTAAAAATTTAATAACATCCATCCTATGTTTAATTTCCTTGATATAATCTCCCTCTACCAACCTTTGGATCTACTACAACATATTCCTCAAGGTGTTATTGTTACAGGGTCTGCTAGATGTGAATCTCCTCACCAAGAGGAGGGAGAAGAATTTACAAAGCTCTATATCCTCTGTAATACTAACTTCATTCAAAGATTTCTCAAAAAAAACACATTGAAATATTATTCATAGTCTATATCTTCCTGATTTATAATTTATATAATTAAATATATCGATTTAAATAGTTTAAAATAAGCTATCCTTAAATGCTGCATTTATAAAAAATACAAATAAAACATTTTACAACCATTGTTATAGTAATTATTTCACAACACTAAGTTTGATAAGATTAAAAAATGTCAATCATTCATTATGATTCTTGAACATGGTAATTATATTATTTTAATCATTTAATTGGGTTAATAATAATAGTATCAATTTAAGAACATTGTTTAGATTACATAATATCCTTAATTGTATATAATTAATTTAATTATTAATTTAATATATCTCTTTAAATAACTATTAATTATATAATTAGGCTTCATGATTTTATAAATTTTTTTACACACAAAATACTATTATATAACCATATTTTTCTAACCCTTTTATAGATATATTTATTTTTCTTTTATTATGAGTGAATTACATATTGGATTTATAAATTAATTCAAAATTCAATTCCAATTAAAATAATTTTTACTAATCCATTATTGTTAGGAAAATTAATTCATTATAGATATACTCATTAATTTGAAAACATTAAATTTATAAATAATTTTTAAGTAAATTAAATAAGTATTTCTATCTATAAAAAAACTATGTTAATAAAAGTTGTTTAAAAATGAAATAAAAGTATTTAAAAAAGTAATTAATTATAAAAATATTAATTAAATGTGTTAAGTTGAAAATAATTATTTTTTACTTTTATGTAATAATTTATTATTAATGCAAAGAAAATTATTAAATGAATTGATTGTTTAGTAATTCTGAAATAATTTGACTAGATACTTCCCAATGATGAGAGATAATATCTTTTTAATTTATCTTGAATATATTATTTAGGTATATGAATTAATTTTAAATAAATAATTTAATTTAATTTAATACATGGAATCATAACAATGTAAAATAATTTGAAAATAATATATGAAAAAAACATATAAAATGAAATTTAGATTTTCTTATATATTACATTTCAAAAAATAAATGAATGAAATTTATCAAAAAATAAAGAAATTTGACTAAGGAGGAAACTTTAATATAAATCCATATCTGTGTTTATGCATTACTATGAACCTTAATTCTTGTTGCATGGGAATTGGTAGATGGTTAGGGACTAGGAATACCTTGGGAAGAAGAGATAATATGGTGTTTGGCCCCCAAGGATATAGATAAGTACTCTTTAACACATATGTGAGTTACGATCGGGCAGTTATTGTGTTACTAAGGGATGGGGAAATCGTTTAATCACTCTTGAGGCCAAAGGTAGGGCTTTAGGTATGAGATGAGATTTAGGTGGACCAGTATTGGGTTTCTAGGGATAATTGGACAGATAAGAGAAGATTTAGCATAGTGATGATGGGTAAGAAAACCATTTCTCTCACGCCTTGTTTCTGACACCCTCCTGAGGGTGGTCTGAGGCTTGATTAGTACTATGATTGGGATGAGTCTTTTGGGAATATACATGGTGTGAGAGAGAGTGGATTCCTTCTAGATATGGACAGAGGGATATCTCTGAGAGATGTGAGGGGAGACTCAAGTGTAGGGTGTGGGCTTTGTTGGAACATAGAATTAGGATTCCAGTCTTCTCATAGTGTACGACATGGGATAGTCTTGGGGTCGAAAGACTAAGTGTGATGAGAGAGAAATATGGGGAGGACTAGAGGTTGAGGTATGGGTTGAGATGAGCATATGGGTTGTGGTGTCACTGAGGGGTAAGGTGAATGGGTTGGTTTTAATGAGAAGTGATTATGATGGGTCTAGATGACCCAATAGATTCCCTAACAGGTGAGGTGTGAGGTGTTCAACAAGGGGCTATATCTTTAGAGATTAGTTTCCTGGGATCAACTAATGATTTGTGTGACAAGATGAGGCATATTGTAATTGATGTAACCTCCCTAGAGACTGCGAGGATGGTTCGATGAGCTTATTACCTACTTAGAGTCTTTGGGGATGGGTTAGTATGCTTGTAACTTCCCTAGAGTCTGAAAGGATCGGTTGGTATTCTTGTAACCTCCCTAGAGTCCATAGGGATGGTTTGGTATGCTTCTGACCTCCCTTGATCATGTAGGGATTGGTCAGTGTGGATGAATTAACTAGTCTAAGAGTCTCGGATAATGATTATGACCACCCACGAGGAGCTAGGTCATGGGATGAAGTGGGTGGTGACCAATGGACCCTACCTTGAGTGATCAAGCATTAGGTAATGATGTGGATGTATGATTGCACCAAGTTCTTATGGGTAAAAAGTTGAGTTATATATGCAACAAAACCATAACTCTTCATTTATGGATTGGTTTTCATTATAATGTCCTGATATGATGTGATGTGGTGGATTCTAATATAGCACTAAAGTAGGTATGACTAGGTGGCATGGTCTCCTGGTAAGAACACATTGACTAGACACGTAGGGAATCATGGTGTCCTTGTAAAGTTTATGTCCATATTGATGTGATTAGTAATTTCTATATTTTAATTCTCTCATCTTTAGGTGATAAGGTACTTCATCACATAGCTAATGAATCCACTTATTCATAAAGTTGGTCAAAACATGAAACTCAATAAATGAACAAAACCTTAGTTATCCATCTGAACAATAAGATTCAATTTTATAACATTCATATAAATCCCTGAAATTAATCTTGGAGTCATGAATATGATTTTAGTAAAATCATTCTAGATTTATCTAATATTTAATTAATGTTTGATAAAGGGGATTTGAAAATCCTACTACCGACCAAATTATATGATTAAAATATGTCATTTAATGATTCAATATTGTATGTTAATGGTTCCTTAAACCGATAATAAGTGAAATATTCCTTTTTTCTAAAGATATTATAAATAATAAACCTACTTCTACTAATAAGAAATTTTAGGGGCTTAATGTCAAAGGTAAACTTGAGTAGAGAGGGAATGAGAGATGTAAGAGAATGTTTAGGAGCTAATCATGTACTAGGGGTAAATAAATAAAATAATTCCATTATAAAAAATATGGTCAAATTTTAAGGAATTATCCCAAAGGAAAAATTCTAAGAACCAATCTAATAACAATGACCATTGGTTGTTAGTTGAGAAATGTTTTGAGAATGATGATTTTTTAAATTTCTGGCCTAATTCTATATATGCTGAATTAGTCATGGATTTAGAATTTTCTTATTATATATGTGACAAATGTGAGTACTTCATTGATCTGAGAAAGATTTGGAGTGGAAAGGTATACCTATTAAATAACAAGATCTATCAAATAATGGGTAGAAAAATACTCCCACTAGAATTTCATCAATGTTTAGTGAAATCCTTAGAGGAGTTTAGGCGGGTGCTTGATTTGAAGATTAATCTTATTTCCTTAGGTGTATTAGAACAAGATTATTATTATTATTGGTCTAATTCCGGGAGTCATAATATCTCTAAGGGGTCACTCCCTATTATGAGAGGAACCCTCGCCAATGGTATATATGTCTTAAATGGTAGGAATCAAATGACACAATAAATGCAACTCTTTCCCCCATAATAGATAACTCAATTTTATGAAAAAGGTGATTAGGGAATAATAGTTCAAAAGGGATGAATGTACTATGAATGAAAGGAATTTTAAATGTTTTATCCTTAGATAGTCTTCCATTTTGTTAATATTGTGACCTTGTTAAGTCCAAAAAAATATATTCAAGAGGTCTACATGTAAATCTAATGACACTTTAGAATATGAACATTTTAATTTGATGTTTTCCTCTAGAACTACATTTTATAGTTAGGTACACTACTATGTACACTTTAAATGTGATTAATCTCATAAATTTTGGATTTATATAATCAAGAAAAAATCTGAAACCATTCAAACTTTCAAAATTTTGATGTTTAGTATTGAAAGTAAAACTAAAAAACAAACGTAAAATAATTAGAACTAATAATGGTCTAGAATATTTATCTAATGTCTACATGGACTATTTTAGTTTTTAAATTATTATTAGACACATAACTATTATAGATACCCACTTATATAATTTCTTATAAGAGAGTATGAATAAGACTATATATAATGTGTGAGAAGCATGATCTTATATTCTACTCTTTTTATGTTTGGGGAAGAAGTTTCTACTACAACTGTCTATCTGATCAATACATTACCCTCTAGTTTCATTAGTTTTAAAACATCTGATGTTATGTGGAATGGTTCACCCCTAGTTTAGGACATCATAGATTTTTTTGTTCCACCTATTCTCATAGATATAATGATAAACTAGATCCTAGGAATATGAATTTCGACTTTGTAGGATACCCAATTTGTGTAAAATGGTAAAGGCTTTGGGAAGATAATAATGGATTTCATTTATTTATAATTCATCATGATGTTGTTTTAAATGAGGGTTCTTCTTCTAAATATTACACTATTGATCATTCTGAGTCTAATCCATCTAAACCTGTAGGTTTTGAGGTTATATAAAATCCTAAAATATAACACGAACTCGAGGTTATATCCACTAAAACACCCCAACTATCTCACAATAAATAATAACTTGTTAGTGAATTTGAAAACAAGTATGAGGTAGAGAGAGATGGTGACATGAGAGACTACTATTTGACTCGTAATAGAACTAGAATAATCATTAGGCCTCCAACCTGTTCTACCAAGTCTAATGTTTCGACCATTGAGTATAATATAGGTTTTTATTAGGTAGTGATGAACTATAAAGTTTCAAACAAGGTCCTACGTCTGAGTAATCTAGGTAGTGAATTTGTGTCATGGGAGATGAAATGGATTGTCTTATTACAAATAAAACTTGTATAATTATTAACAATCCATAAAAGTTGAAAATTTTAGATTTTAATTCAATTTTTAAGATGAAATATTAAAAATGAAAGGAAAATAAAATTACGTGTAATTCTATAATTTTGGGACAGGGATTCTAACAATACGATAGAATTGATTACAATTATAGTTTTGACCTATTGTTAAGACCTCTTCGATTAGATTATTGTTAACCTATTCTTCGCAAAAGTATTTTCATGTTGAATAATTGGATGTTAATACCGCTTTCTTGCATGGTAAGTATGACGGGCATATTTATCTGACACCACCTAATGGGTTTTCAAAATATTATAAAATCAATCAAGTATAAATTTTAGTAAAATTCTTGTATGTCATTAACAAATCAATTATAAAATGGTGTAAATAATTTAATTCTTTTCTGCTTAAAAATTACTTTGGTAGAATTACATATGATGCCAATGTTTATTTAAAATATTTCAATATTTTTTATGTTTATTTAATCCAACATGTAGATGAAATTATTATAACTTTCAAAAACATTCAGTTAATATATCATAAAAAAACAAATTACATATTTCTTTTGAAATGAAATATTTTGAGGAAACCAATAAAATACATGGTATGAAAATCACTACTGATAGAAATGTTAGGTTATTGTACATGTCCCATTATTTTATGTTTATAATGTGTAAAAATGTATTATATAGAAAATTTGAAAATTTTTAGTTAGACTTTAGGTCATCACTTCATGCTTACCTTGTCCCAATCCCCTAACGGTTATTCAAATAATTATTTTATGATTGAAATATATTTTGTAAACACAATGGATTAACTTATATATTCCATGATATTCCCTTGTCTAGATATATCTTTTATCGTTTGTACCTTAAAAATGTATTTGGGATGTCCTATAATGAATTATTGCTTTGAATTAAAGCATATAATCATTTATGTGTCTATGTATTTTAATTTGGGAAGTTGTTTTGGTAAAAAAGGATTCTTATAGTCAAGATATCATCAGATTTATTGATTTTGGTAATGATAAAAATATAGATACTAATAAATATATAACTGTTTATGTATTATTTTTATTTTGGTGTTCATAATTCATTGAAATTTAATATTAAATCCATTGTTTCACTTTCCAAACCCAAGTTCAAATACATAGTATTAACTGTTGCAATAAATGAATCATTTAGGTTGAAATTATTTTTTAGTAAACTATGTTTAACTTTTGGTAATATAGAATTATTTTGTGATAGTCAGTTTTTATTCCATATTTCTAAAAATCCTATATTCCATTGAAGATCGTATCACATATACAATAGATTTTATTTTTTAGGGTCTTCAATGAAACTAGGATACTATATTTCATTAAGATACATACTTCACAGAATCTAGTAAACTATTTGACTGAAGCTATTAAATTATCAATGTATATACATTATTTAGAGCTTACAAATGTAGCCCAATTTCAAAGACCTAGGTGCTGATAGAACCATATTGTTTAAACTATTTTTATTACAAAGGTGGAGGATTGGAAAATTTTACATGCATGTATTTATTTATTTATTATTAAATAAATATTTTACAATTCAGGGTCTGAATTATTATTTGGATTTCATAATTTTAGATTATTTCTTCCCTTGTGAAAGTGTTGTTTATATTTCTTAGTTGTATTTTCCCGTGAAAAAAATCGTGTTTACAAATCTTACTTTCAAAAAAAAATCATGAGTTATCCTTAACCCATATTTGGATCCCACATAAAAGAAACTTGTGTAATGTATACATTCCAATTGCATGAGGGTAAACCATTGGATCTCCCATTGCATAAGGGTACGTCATTGATGCATAAGGGTAATGCTTGATCATGTAAGGGTACTCCCTCGATTTTGTAAAGGCACACCCCGCACTAATAAGGGTACTCCTTGGATTTTGTATGGGTACACCTGACACTCTTAAGGGTAATCCCTGGCTTGCATATGGGCTCTCCCATGTTTGCATAAGGGTTCTACCTTGGCTCATGTAAGGCCTACTTAGAATGAGAAAGGGTACTTCCTCAGCTCACAAAAGGGTATCTTAGCTCACATAAGGGTACTGTATTTATCAAATAAGGGTATCCTAGCTCATGTATGGGTAACCGAGGGAACTCGAAGTGGTATGCTGATATGTGTTACATTTTGGCGGTGAATCACCTACCACCAAATGGCCACCCCATCAGACTATCTCTTGCCTATCAGTTGTCCATATGGCCTACATCATGCATTCACTGCTTGGATCGTAATAATTTCTCCCAGAATAATGATTTCACTTCAGGCTCCTCCTCAATCATTTGGTGGGGAGTGATGCAGATTTTATTCATCATCTCCAACATGGTCTTTCTATTTGGTGGGGAGTCATACAGATTCTTTACTATAGTCATGAGATTTTCACATGTGAAATAATACATCTATATCACAACCACCATTTTACCTACTTCCATGTTTTGGTATTAGAACAAAAAATTATATGATGTTTATTACACTTTCCTATTTACATTTATTTTCATCTGTTTGATTGTGTATCCTTTTATGCATGTGTATAGTCTGAGTCCATATAGGAAGTCATATTTCAAGGTCTATATGTTAGATTTCATCACTTCTATATGGTCTATAAATACTTAGTCCTCAAATAGTTTTTTTGGTACTTTAATTCTTTCATGACTTATAATCTGGTGATTTTCTTTCTTTAGTAATAATGATATTGTGGGGTAATAATTACAATAAAAATAGGTCCATAGTGGACTAAAATATGTTATATATATGTGTTCATTATTTTTTCTTACACTATTTTCTTATTTAATCCATCTTATCCATTTTTATTTTTTATTGAAACTTTTAAAATATCATTGAACTAATTACCTATATTAGTGGATTATTAGGTTTTTTATAAGGAACACTATATCAACGAATCCCTTAAAATCTTTTATGGTTACAAACACATGGGATGGTGGATCAATATTTCACATGTTTCTGTCATGATAGAATGTGAAAATGCCTCTCATCCTTTCATTATCATAGGGTTTCGATCCATATTTCATTTTATTGTCCCTATCTTTTATACTATGTGAATCACCTAATAAAATATAGGGTATTTTTAATGTTGTTAATCTAGATGAAAATATATTTATTCCATGAATCCTTTATATTTTAGCTTATATATTGTTTTGATAGTTCTGAGTGACAACATTAGGAAACCATATAAACCCAACTATTTTTCATACCAAAATTTTTCATTCCAATGAAATGATATAGAGTACAGGGTGTCAATAATTAATGGAGTGAAGGTAATGTTGCAGATGTATTAAGATCACCAAAATCAGTTTTACCATTTGGAAAATACTGAATTGGTGTTAACTATCAATCCATGGAAAAATAATTCAATTTTATTAAACTCTATATGATAGGTGTCTATATGTTTTAAAGTTCCCTATGTACCATATTTCTAAAGAGAAATGATAATATTTCAATAAAATTTGAATTAAATTTCATCCTTTTTAAAAGATAAATTGGTTTTATAGAACAACAACCTATTTCAGAAATAATATCCTCACTATTTGGAAAAACTATGTTTTAATGTATCTATAATTGTCTTCAAACTAACATGGTGGATTCAATTATAGCATTGAGGTAGGTACTATTTAGTTTCATGTTGTTCTAGTTAGCCAACATGGACCAGACATGCAAGTAGTCATTGCAGCCTAATAAAGTATATATCCCTATCGATGTGCTTAGGAATACCTGTAGTTTAGTTCTATTGTTTTTAGGTGATAAGGTACTTCATGAGGTCACCTAGAAATCCACTAATACCCAAATTTTATATAAAAAAGAATCTCTATATATGAAAAAAAACCTTAGTTATCTAGTTACACAAGAATATTAAATTTCATAACTTTCATATGCATCCATGAACTATAGTGCAAACTCATATCAATGATTTTAATAAAATAATTCTATATTTATATAATATTTTTTTTTGAAGAAGTGGATTTGAATTTCATACTTCTAACATATTGGATGATCCATATAATTCATTTAAATGTACAATTATGTATGGTTTTGGTTCATTAAACCTATAAAAGGTTAAATATACCTTATTGTCTAAAGAGATTCAAAAAAAGAATCCTAGTTCTATTAAGAATGAATCTAAGGTGATTAATATATTTGGTATTCTTGAGAGAAGAGGGAAGAATATAGGTAAGAGATATCCTTGGACAAGATCAGGTTCTGTGGGTAAAAAATACAATTATTCTAGTAAAAACAGCCTGGTAAAATTAGAAGTAATTATTTCCAAAGGAACAATTCTAAGAATGACACCAATAAGAGGGACCATTTTTCTTTAGTTGAGAAATATTTTGATAATTTTGACGTTATAAATGTCTTTTCTAATGCTATGTGTGCTGAATGGGTCATGGATTTAGGATTTTCTTTTCATATATGTCACAAATGTTATTACATCACTGATCTAAAAGAGATTGAGATTGAATAGGATTACCTATGAAATAATAAGATCTATCCAATAATGGGTATAAAAATAGTATCTTTATATTTTCATGAAAATTCATTCAAATACTTAGATGTGGTTCGGTGGGTGCCTAATTTGAAGATGAATCTTATTTCCCTATGTGTCATTAAAAAAATAGTTATTTTTTTATGATTTAGTGATTCATAATATGTCTAAGGGGTCACTCACTCTTACGATGGGAATACTCACTAATGTTTTATATGTCATAGATAGTAGTACTCATTTGAAACAATTAAATACAACTCTTTCCCCCATGAAAGATAACATAATGTTATGGAATAGGTGATTAAGACATATTATTTCCAAATGGATTAATTAACGTAGAAATCAAGGAATTTTAAATGATGTAACCTCATACAGTCTTCCATTTTGTGAAGACTTGGTTCTTGGTAAGTCAAAAATTGTTAGTTTTAATAGGTCTATATATATAAGCCCCATTTAGAAAATGAAAACATTAATTTTTGGGCTCCCTCTAGATCTAAATTACATAGTTAGGGCCACTACTATGTTCCCTTTATAAGTGAATATGCTCAAAAAGTGTTGATAAATATACTGAAGAATAAATTTGAAACCATTGACACATTAAAAGTATGGAAGTATAGTGTTGAAAGTGGAACCAGAATAAAACTTAAAACCATTAATACTGATAATGATCTATAATATTTTTCTAATGACTACATAGTCTACTGTATTTTTGATGGTATTCTTATACATAGAACATTTATGGATACTCCAAAATTATATGGCCTAGAAGATAGGATCCATAGTATAGTTTTAGAAAAATTTGGAATCATGCTCTCATATTATAGTATTTTTATGTCCTTCTATGAATAATTTGATGTTATTAATCCCTATATGATCAAGATATTCACCTCAAGTGCCATTAGATTCAAAACCTCTATAGTAATGCAGACTGGTTCACCCCTAATTTAGGTTATCTTAGATTTTTTTATTGTAATACATATTCTCATTGTAGGAATGATAAACTAGAACCCAAATCTATGAAGTGTGTCCTTATGGGATTCCCACATTATGTCAGAGGGTAAATTCCTCAGGTGAATACTCTTGGTTTTTAGGAATGTATAATCCAATGTGATGTGGTTTTCCCTGAGGCTTCTTATTCTAAATTGAAGGCTTCTGATCCTGTACAGTATGATCTTTATAAATCTGTAGGTGTTGACGTTATATTAGATGCTAAAATGTAATATGAACTTGAGGTTTTCTTTAATAAACCACCCAACTATATCACATTAATGAAGAAATTATTAGGGAATTTAAACTTGAGTTTGAGGTTAAGAGAGATGGTGATGTGAGAGACTACCAATTGACTTGTAATAGGGCCATAATAATCATTAGGCCCCTAATTTGATCTAACAAGGCATATGTTTCTCCCTTTGAATTTAATACAAGTTTTTACTAGGTAGTGACGAACTATACAGTTTCAAACAAGATCATAAGTTTGATAAAACATGGTAGTGGATATCTGTCATAAGAGATTAAATGGATTCTCTTCATAAAAATTAAACATCGATAATTATTAACAGACCTAAAAAGGAGAAAATAATAGATTTTAATTGAATTTTTAAGTAGAAATAAGATAAAACCATTGAAAATAATACTAAGTATAGATATATATGTTTTTCACATGGATTCCTACAACATAAAGGAATTGATTATAATGCGATTTTTCACGTATTGTTAAGAGATAATCCATTAGATTATTGTTAGTTTTTTCTTCCCAAAATTATGTTAATGTAGAATAATTGGATGTTTAAAATGGATTGATTTCATGGAATGTAATATGAATAGATTTATACGATACAACCGGATGGATTTTCAAAATATTTTAAAAGTAATCAAGTATAAATTTTAGGAAAATATATGTATGAACATAAGAAATCATCTAGAAAGTGGTATAATGAATTTGAGGCTTTTGTTCTTATAATTACTTTGATTGACTTAAATATGATGTGTATGTGTATTTTAAATCATTCAAGATTTTTTATATTTATTTAATCCTGTATTTTTATGATATGATTATAATTTAGAAATACACTAGGTTAATAAACCATATCAAAAACCAACTACATAATGATTTTGAAAATAAAGATTTAGAGGAAGAAAATAAAATCCTTGGAATGAAAATCACTGGGGATAGAAATGTTATTGTATTGTACTTTTCCCAATATTCTTATGAACATACAATTTTATAACTGTATTTTATTGAGTATATAAAACTTATCATTGTGCCTTTATTTCATAACTTCTTATTTCCCTTGTCCCAATCACCTATCAGTAATTCTGATAATGATTTTATGAGTAAAATCCATTGTGTAAAAAAAGTAGGTAGCCTTATGTATTCAATTATATGATCATATAT
The DNA here is from genome assembly GCA_963277665.1 of Viscum album. Taxonomy (NCBI): domain Eukaryota; kingdom Viridiplantae; phylum Streptophyta; class Magnoliopsida; order Santalales; family Viscaceae; genus Viscum; species Viscum album. The sequence continues at coordinate 1,961,892,302 of OY728156.1, read as the reverse complement.
ATATATATATATCATTTGGTGGTTGTTCTTTATGAAATTTTATGGGAAGTCATTTAAAGTGTCATTGGTATGCATTAAAATATTTACCCATTTATGTGTCCATGTCTTCTGATTTGTGAATTTATTTTGGTAAAAATGATTCTTATAGTCAATATTTCACCAACTTTTTTGATTCTAGTTATACAAAAAATATTGATACTAATAAATATATCACCGTTTATGCATTATTTTCTTATGTTTCACCCGTTTCATGGAAATGTAAAATGAAATCCATTTTTTTCCATTTCCATAACCAAGGTCAAATACATATCATTTGTTGTTGCAATCAATGAAGAAATTTGGTTAAAGGGTTTTTTAATGAATTGTATGTATCTTATGGTAATATATAAATCCTTTGTGAATATCATTATATATTCAATCTTTTTTAAAATCATGTTTTCCATGGAAGATCAAAGCACAATGAAATTTGATTTCATTTTTCTGGGGTTTTCATTGAATGTTGGATGGAATGTTTCAATTTGAAATATACTTCGGAGAATCCAGCCAATAGTTTGACTATGAATATTCAATTGTCCATGTTTATTCATTATTTAGAACAAATGAATGTAGTCCCATTTCAAAGACATAGGTTGTGTTAACACCATCCTCTTTAAATTTTTTATTACAAAGGTGGTAAATTTAGAAATTTAACATGCATTTATTTATTTTTTTGTTATCAAATATAATTTTCCCAATTCTTGGTCTGAATTATTTTTTGGATTTCATTATTTACTTTTACTTTATCCCTTTTGAAAATGTTGTTTACAGGTATTACTTGATTTTCCCATGAAATAATTTTTTTTTACACTTCTTATTTTTCAATATTTATTTCATTATTTTTCATTACCTCGTAGATGGATCCCATATAAAGGTAACTTACGTAAAGTTTACCTTCCTATTGTATGAGGTTAAATCAGTGGATCTTCTTTTCCATAAGGGTACTAATTGGATACATATGGTTAATTCTTACTCTTGTAGGGGTATTACTCCCAGTATTGTGTAAGAATACTCTTTACACGCTTATGTGTACACTCTATCTTGTATATTGGAACTCCCTAGCTTGCGTAAGGGTACTACCTTAGCTCACAAAATGATAACCTGACACCAGTAAGGGTACTTCATTTCTCACATAAGGGTAACCTAGCTCATGTAAGGGAACTTTCTAGCCTGATTAGGGGTAACCTAACATGTAAAATGGTGTCCTTGGAGCACATAATGATAAGATGGATTCTGTTATATTATGGTGGTGAATAACCTACCGATGCATGGACATATCATCAAACTATCTTTTGCATATTGGTCATCCATGTGGTATTTATCCTTCTTTCATCTGTACCTAGTGGAAACTAGATTTCAAATCCACCTTTGTGAAGTACTCCTCTCTATGAAACTCATCCATCATCACCCATGTTACATTAATTAGGTATCATTAAAAAACCACTAATCTATTTAACTTCTGGTAATCCATACACATTCTCCATCCACCATCATTCTTGTTTACATAAATAATTAAGAAATAGTCTGGGATGATTCTATGTCTAATGAAACCTTATTGAAAATGTTTTAAAACCATTTTTCCAATGTCATTCTTCATGAAATAATCATGTTTATAAGGTTTTTTGTTGACTAAATCCACCCCATATTTCAAATTTATTGTGTCATCATTCTTACTCATCAATGGTAATTCCAAAGGTGCCTCAAAATCTTCTATTGTAGCTGACATTTCTTGTATCCCTCACTGCAACCCATTCACCCATAATATTCTTTTTACTAAATTCAATTGTATAGAAAATTGGGTTTTTTGGGTTATTTGAAGTTCCGTTGGTCAGATGACCACTGAAAGGGGGATGAATCAATGGCCTAATTTTACAAAAAAAATTCTTCTAAATTCAACATCTTGAACATGTTAAAGTTCTCAGTCCTCTCAATAATATCGCGCAGTCTAAAATTATATTCAATGATAACAGGAGAGTGAAACAAATGATATTTAAAATATTCTACATAAATGTGTACTTGTTTCCATTCTTATATGATTCAAGTAGTTATAAACCCCAATTATAATTATTTATAAATTTTTTAAACTCCCAAATCACAATTCTCTGGTGATTGGTTATACATTCCAATCACAAGCCTCAAAAAAATATTTAGTCACCGCAGAAACAAGATTATTCTTAAACATTAACCTTATTATTGAAAGATATTTTAATGAACTTGGATTCTTATGTGCCACTTATGAAATATATTTCCCTTCATGAGTAGATTGGATCAACATGCCATCACATGTTCTTATTATTCAAGATCTTAAAAAGATTCTCACAATAGTTATGTTGGTCTCAAAAATCCAACAAATCATGAGTGATATGGATCTTCTTGATATTTTCAAATACATGGGTGAAAAAGAAAACAATGACACATGGTTTGAACTACCTCTCTTTCCTTGAAACATGTATTAGGCTCCCAAAAAACTCTCAGCCAATGTATGTTAGTTCTCAATATTATCAACATCTTCTTCGATACCTACAACAATATGTATCCGAAATAATAATATGAATATTATGCTCATATATTCTAGAATATGATTTCACATTTAATATTAAATGAAATATTTTCAGGATATCCTTCTTCTGGAATCATAAAATATCTATTTAGATCAATAGATTTTTCATTTAAATCAATTATTGAATGCCCTGAAGACTCAATAATTTATGATCACATAATATTTTAATTACCATGTCTCTATTATCTCATCAACTCATGCTATATATAAATCTATTTAAAATCTCCCAATATCAACATGAATCCAGGTAAAACAATGGAATAACCTATTATGTCTCTTAGCTCACCAATTCATTCAGGTAGACCAAATTTCCAAAATAGTCATGAAAATGGCCATTAAAAAATCACTATGGCATGGTTACATATTTATTTTCGTCTTATCATGATAATCACATTAATTTCACATTAATATATAAACTGTTTATTACGGCTTCCTCCCTTATTCAGCAACTTGGCTGCATCATGATAAGCATTATGATATTTATTTTTCATTTGAGCACATCATACATAGCATAGTCAAATTTAATTTAATTAGAATATAAAAATTATAGAACTATGGATTTTAACCATTGAAATGACGTAAATTCATTAATAAATCTCACAGTTTCAGACATATGTGGATCCCCAAATGTTCCACGGTAAAAATATCCTTTTCAAACCCATACCGGAGGATGGAAAATCATTGTGGGTGAAATAATTTTCTTTGAAGACAATTGTGCACAAATTATCTAGTTCCTATAATAAATGAAAACCTTCTTTGTCTAGGAGGGAAATTTTAAACACATTCATGTCCTTGAAGACAATATCACTGCAAGCCTTAGGTGAAAAAAGCTTATCACAGGAGACCCAGTGTATGTTATTTTTTTATTTAGCACTACCCCCCCCCCAAATTAGCAAAGTATGAATAGATTTTGTGAATAAAGAAATATACGATATTTAATAGATACATCATGTAATATATAATTTCATGAGACACTTATTTAAAAAGAACCGCATTCTTCAACCTAGAGGGTTTTTTTCCAGACCATCCCTAAATTTTATTATAAAATTAATCCAAGATGATGGAGAAGAATTCTCTTTTAGATCTCCCAATACCATTAGCAGACCCATATACTTTTTATGTATTTACACAATCTTGATGCCACACAATCTAGTTATGGTATCTCTCATCACATATTTCACAACCTAAAAAATTTATATATGATTTGGTAAAGTTGACACATTTGCATGAGGATTTGGTAAAAGCATCAATGATTTTTAGAACCTACTTGAATTCCATAGGAGTTTCTCTTGAAAAAGAAAGATAATAATTTTTGAAAAATAAGTGAGTAATGTGGATACTATACTGAAAAACCTTACCCTTATTACTGATTCCATCCAATGATACCTTTGATATGTGTTGAGATAAATCCTTATAAATAAGGAGAAATGACTACGGGGAAAGGGGGTTAACTTTCTACATATCTCAAGTTGGTTTGAAGTTAATTATGAAATAACCAATGAGTTTTATTTTTGAGGAATTTGACTTGTCACAACTCATGATCACACTCATCCATTTTTGTATAAACCCAAACTTCCACATCACCACTTCTAGGAAATCCTATTAAAACCTTTTATATTTTCTTTATATCCAATTTCATTGCCTAGGTCCCCCTCATAGAAGTACAATGAGTTTTTATAAAATATAATATTTCATGAGAAATAATTAAATTTTATATATTAAGTATCTTGGGTACAAAATAACTCTAATTCAAAAAGATAATAGATGGAAGGAACTTTCCCAAATGCTGGGAGAAGACTTTTGGTAAAATCTTGTTAACCACATAGAATAAGATGATAGGCCTAAAATCAAAATTTTTCACGTGGATAAATATTTTCAAGAACAATACAATGATAGTTTCCTTGACCTTTTCCATACTAATGGAACCATCCCATAAACCTTACATCAATATGATAATGTATGGAATCACAATATTCCAAAACCACGAAAAATAAGTCATGGTATCCATCTGGACCAAGAACCTTTATTGAGTGTATTATACTAATGTATGAGACAATTTCCTCTAAATAAATGTCTGACTCAAGCTCAAAATTTGTTACCTTGACAAATTTTGGCCCAAAACTGCTCAAGAGGTCCCTTAGGGGGAACCACTCTATGAACTGATAAGATCTATATAAAAGCACTTGATCAGATCCCAAATCCCAAGACCATAATAAGTGAAAATTCCATCCCCTACCTCCATTTTTTAAATGACGTTTTCATTATTCTATCTAAGTATTTTTGATGAAATTATTTGGTATTATGGTCATCCTATTTGATAAAATCCTACCTTGATCTGATACACAAATGGATTTATTTGTCTCTAATGGCCTCATTCAGATCATTTTAAATATTTACAACCTCATGCAATAAAATATAATAACTGGGTTTCTTATAATATATTCGGTGTTCTCTCTCAAACTTGATAATTCTCTAATCGATGATTTGGCAGTGCTATCAACTACATCAATATAGATACATAGCCACCAATTTAATCTTATCCTAGACCTGTTCTTGAGAGTATGACCTAGTAGATTTTACTACTTCCGTATAGTTATTATTATAATTCTGCATGAATTCAAATATGAATCCCTATAGTGTAATTTCTCAATGGGACACCACCTACAACTAAGGAAAAATTGGACAATGATCAGATGAAACTGGAGGGATGATTGAGACCTCTTACCTATGGAACATAAACAATTAGTATCTTTACACCAAAAACCTATTGAGGTGTTCATATAATCTATAGGTTAGGAAATATCCATAAAAAGTAAATAGACCCCCTAAGAATCCCATATCTATGAAATCTATGTGAAACAAGTAGTCCTAGAATTGATTCATTGATTAAAAAATATGATAGGCACCATCTCTCATATCATGGTGGTGATGATTTCATTGAAATACCCAACAAAGAGAATGGATCTTGAATTTTTATTTTTGATAATTTTAATCACCTCCCAGGATCTCCACTTCTCACCTACACCATGATAGATATAAAAACAAATGAACCTCCATTCAGGTTCCTATGTTTGATAAATCGAAAGGTAGATGTGGTTTTGGGATAAGATGACCACTGAAGCATCAAATTACTCTCTCCACATGATTCAAAGGACACTTGCATGTGATGACAATCCAACCAAGAAAAAGTTAAAAAAAATCTATCTTTCAATGTTATCCCTGTCATTTCCTTTTTTTGGATATGATCTTGGACAAAAAGGCCATATCGGTTCAAAACATGGAGCTCCATTAATTGGCCATACAAACTGATCATGAGTTTCAAAGCATATTACTATTACATCATAAGAGTTTCATGGTTCTAGGTGGCGATAGTTTTAATTATCCTTTTCCTCTATTTGGTAGTTCAACACATCACCCTCTAATAGCATTGATTGTTTCTAAGAACCTGGTGATGCCTCAACCTTATAACCTCTACAATGTATTTTATTTCTAAAAAATATATATTTGATTTGCTCAATATTATTTCTATTCCAATTATTTCAGTAACAAGTTTCAAGATACTTGTTTGCAACCAAGATCACTCCAATAGGATATTCATAGAGGATTGGAATAACCAGTCTTGAGAGTGGAAATCTCAAATGTTCCTCTTCACCTAGAAAAGTGTAATATAGACCTTCCACCTTGGGTGGAACCATACCCAATGAGAGGAAAACCTTAATTCACTCTAGTGTATCTGGGGAATTGTAAAATAGTCAGTGTTTTTGGATAGGTATTATTTTCTTGTGTAGAAAATCATTTGGAAATTTTTGTATGGGGGATAAATAGTCACCCAAATAATTGTTCCGATCTCTGATATCATGTGTATCCTCATCCTATGATCCTACATCTACCATCATAGACATAATATACCCATCAAACAAGGTGACTTAAAGTCACATGTTCATTTGAAAAGGGTAATAGAAACTCCCATGTTCATTCAACACTATGAAAATTTGATCTTGAAATTTGGTATTCATTTCACTATCCCTATGTTTTTAGCCTTTGAAGTGGGTGGACCACCCAAAGAGTGTTCAAGATTCCTTGCGGTATATTAATGTGTAAACAGCTACTCTATATCAAGTTTATTTGTTCCAAAATACTTTATCACTTGTCCAATGAGGCTAAAGAAGATACAAATGAACAGTTTTTTTCAAATTAAAAAACACCAATATCTTAGACTATAGAAGTTTCATGAATGAACCTTGTATAATGGGTTGTGTGATGTCCATCATAGTCTTGATTTGCAGCATAGGACCCCACTATATCATATATGAATCATGTGATTCTATAAAATCCATAATGGTATTACCAATCCCAAACATTTCTTGATAGCTCCAACCCATAAATGGGATACAATTCCCCTGGATCCAGAAAGGGGAATGAGGGAATTCCATCTTATCAGGTAAACCCATTAACCATGTACTTGATCGCAGTAATATGATTATCAAAAGACAAGGGATTTCTATTAAAAATATGTATCTTATTATATTCCATTAAAAAATTAAAAAAATTCATCCTAGGTTCGATTTACTTGATAGAATCTCCCACTTCTAACCCTTGAATCCACTACAACATATTTCTCAAGGGGTTCATGTTATTAGGTCTGCAAGATTTGAATCTCCACACCAAGAGGAGGGAGAGGAATTTACAAAGCTCTCTACCCATTATATCACTAATTTCATTAATTGATTTCTCCAAAAAAAACATTGAAATGTTATTTACAGTCTCCCTGGTCATGCATTATCATTTATACCATTTAATATATCAAATTAAATAGTTCAAAATAAACTATACATAGCTTTTGTGTTTATAAAAAAATAAAAATAAAAATGTTTAAAACCATTATTAATGTAATTATTTAATAACACTAACTTCGATATGATTGAAAAATTTTAATCATTCATTAAAAATATTGAAAATAGTAATTAAATGATTTTAATCATTTAAATAGGTTTATAATAATGGAAACAATTTAACAACACTTTTTAGATTACATAATATTCCTAATTTTATATACTTAAATTAACTATCTACATAATATATTTTTTAAAATAATTTTTAATTATATAATTAATGTTAATGATTTTATAAAATGTTATACACAATAAATACTATTATTTAAAAATATTTAGCTAATCATTTAATAGATATATTTATGTTTCCTTTATTATGAGTTAATTAGATATTTAATTTTTTAATTCATTATAAATTCATTTCCAATTAAATTAATTATTACTATTACAGTATTAATAGTAAAATTAATTATGTTTAGAGTTACTAATTTATTTAAAAAATTAAAATTTATAGGTAATTTTCTAAAGAAATTAAATAAGTATTTCGATCTAAAATAATATTGAGTTAACAAAAGGGGTTTTGAAATGAAAAAAAGTATTTAAAAAAGGTAATAATTTCAAAATATTAAATAAAAGAGTTAAATTATAGAAAATTATTATTTTTTGTTTAAGTAAGAATTGATCATTAACACACAAAAAATTATTAAATGAATTGACTCTAGTAATTATTAAATTGTTTTACTAGATACATCCCAATGATGAGAGATAATATCATTTTTAATTTATTGTGTATATATATTTTAGGAATATGAATCAATTCTAAATAATTATTTTAATTTAATTTAATTCATGAAATCTTAACGAAATGAAATAATTTGAAAAAAATATTTGGAAGAAATGGATACAATAAAAACTATATTTTCTTATATATTAAATTTCAATAAATAAATGAAGGAAATATATTAAAAAATAAATAAATGTTACTCAGGAAGTCTATATTATTCAAATACATATATGTGTTTATGAATTACTATACACCTTTGTGCAATTTTCATGGGAATTGGTAGATGGATAGGGACTAGGGATACCCTGGTCTGAAGACATAAGATGGTGTTTGGCCTCCAATGATATAGATAATTACTATTTATCTCTTAAGTGAGTTACGATCAGTTAGTGATTGTGTCACTAAGGGGTGGGGGAATCGTTTAATATCTCATAAGACCATAGGCAGGTATTGGGGTATGAAATGAGATGCATGTGGCATCAGTTTGGGTTTTTAGGGACAATTAGATGGATGAGAGAGGATTTAGCCTATTGATGATGTGTAAGAAATCCATTAGTCTCATGCCTAGTGAGTGACACCCTCCTGAGGGTGGTATGAGGCATGATTAGTTACATGAATGGGATGAGTCCTTTGGGACTAGACATGGTGTGAATGATAGTGGTTTCCTCTGAGTGACAGTTAGAGAGATCAACCTTATAAGATGTGAGGTGAGACCCAAGTGTAGGGTATGATCTTGATTGAGACTTTTCATTAGCATTCCAAGCTTCATAGAGTGTACGAATTGGGATAGTCCTGGGGTATCAAGACTAAGAGTGAGGAGAGAGCATGTTGGGGAGGACTAGGCCTTGAGATCTGGGTTGAGATGAGCATATGGGTTGTGGTGTCACTAAGGGGTAAGGGGTGTGGGTTGGTATTAATGATAAGAGATTTTTCTGGGTTTAGAGGACCCAATAGATTCCCTAAAAGGTGAGGTGGGATGTGTTAAACAAGGGTCTATATATTTAGAGACTAGTGTATTGGGATGAAATAAAGAGTTGTGTGACAATTTTAGGCCTAGTTTACATGATGTGACTTCCCTAGAGACTGCGGGGATGGTTTTTTATGCTTTTACCTCCTTAGATTCTGTAGGTATGGTTTGGTATCCTTATAACATCCCTATAGTCTACAAGAATGGGTTGGTATTGTTGTAACCTCTATGGAGTCTATGGGGCTGGGTTGGAATGCTTGGGAGCTCCCTTAAGAATGAAGGGATTGGTCGGTGTGGATGATGTACCCTGAATAAGAATCTTGTGTAATTAAAGGGAACTCCCATGAGGGGATAGGTCATGGAATGATGTAATATGGGACCTACCTTGAGTGATCAAGCATTAGGTCATGATGTGGATATATGAAATGACCTAGTTCTTATGGGAAACAGGTTGAGGCTTGGATGCCACAAAACCATAAGTCTTCGTTTATGGCTTGGGTATAGATATGATGGCCTGAGATGATGCTATGTAGTGGGTTCCAGTATAGAACTAAAGTTGGTATGATCATGTGTCATGGTGGCCTAGTAATCAAAAATTGACTAGACTTTCAGGGAGTCATGGTGTCCATGAAAAGTTAATGTCCCTATTGATGTGATTAATAATGCATGTAGTTTAATTATCTTGTCTTTATGTGATAAGGTACATCATTAGGTTGATTACTAATCCTCTACTACCTAAATTTGGTCTAGAAATTAATCCTTATATGAAAAAAACCTCAGTTGTCTGGATACAGAAGAAGATTCAATTGTATAACATTCATATGAATCCATGAAATGAATCTAGGACTCTTATAGATGATTTTAATAAAATGATTCTAGATTTACCTAATATAGAAGTTATATTGGATAAAGTTAATTGAATTTCATACTAATGACCAAATTATATCATTAAAATAATTCATTTAAATATTTGATAATGTATGGTCAGGGTTCGTTAAACATATAAGAAGTTAAATCTACTATGTTATCTAAATAGATTCAAAATAAGAAACCTAAATTTGTTAATAAGGAATATGAGGGGCTTAATATCTAGGTTAATCTTCAATAGAGAGGGAATTAGAGAGGTAAGAGTATGTTTAGGAGCTAATCAAGGCCTTGGGGTAAACAAAGGAAATTATTCCATTATAAACAACCTGGTAAAATTTGATGGAATTACCCACAAAGTGAACAATTATATGAAAAAAACAATAACAATGACCATTGTGTAATGCCCCGACCCTAGTTACCCAGAGTCAGTGCATTATTACATAACATTGGCATGATCACAAGAAGGATCAAATCTCGAAAGATGGATTCGTTTAGTAGCCTTGGTAACACTAGATATATTAATAAAGTTTACATTACATCATAAAATGAAAACTACAACAATATAGTCTCCATATTCCACACTCTTATCCCCTCATATTATCCCTGAAGGTCATTCATAAATTACTTCTTCACATCCTGGGAAAAATAAAACATAGAAAAGGGGTGAGCTTAAATGCCCAGTAAGGATAACAATATAGCGGAAACTTTCATAAATAAGAATAAACATTTAAGGAAATATATAACTAAAAGAAAACCCTTTTAAACTTGAACATCAACATAGTATGGAAAAAATAAAATGAAATAATGACATTTACTTATTCACATGGATATTCTACTAATCGAATAATCACATGCAATATCAATAACCACTTTCATAATGATGGAATGCATAATGCCAGACTATCATAACCACATAGCCAAGGTCTCGTTCCAAGACTACAAATAATATTTTTCCAAGGACTTTTTCCAAGACACTAGTTTGTCTCATGAAAACTACTGATGCATCGAGGAGCTATTGTGGGCTCCACCTGTCACATATTAATTCCAATTCATTCCTCATATGAATAGGATTAAACATAACATAAACATTCATATTAAAACTAGCATATGAAATGTAAATACTTCATCTATAAACCATGAATTGTATAAAAATAGCACATCCATAGTCAAATATATCACAAAACCTTCAATACAATATAGAAGTTTTGTATCATAATAAATCAACTTCAAATAAGCTTAAAATCCATCAAAGGATGTTGACATAGATGAAATCAACACTATTTTTAGAGTAACGATGAAAATATTCCTTTATAAACCTCTTATTAAAATTAAAACAAGGGTATAAATGACTTTAACCCATATTATTGTAAATATTAAAAATGTTTTGAAATAAATTTTAAAGAAACATGGATGTCGAGGATAAAGAAATCCCAATAGATTATTACGTATAAACAACCTCGGATAATGAAGAGATTGCGAAATAAACCATTACATTGTAATTTTTTTTGGTTGGGGGTAGGTTAACATCCTGTATAATGGTGAAATAATTGTTATTAAATTATACAATAATCATATACATTAATATGATATCATATATGTTCTTTTAACATTGATTTGTTAATAATATCTTAGTATTATCGTTGTTTTGGGTGTTAAATTACTCGTTTTCTTTTATATGTTTTGTTACGTAAGCCATATTTTTCATGGATAGGATGTATCTTATTCATATCCATAATTATATCAAGTCCTTTAACATTATTTTTAAATCATCAAATGATAATTATACTTGAATGGATACGATGGAGAATGAATCTCATCGCGTTCGTGGAGACGGTAGTCAGTACGTACGCACGAGCGACAATATCATTCATTTGATATTAAAAATATATATATAATTGGATGGTATACAGAATCATTATCATGTTATATTTATTATTTACATGAATTACAAATCATTATTATACCCATCCAAATAATAATATATTGAATAACAATTACACCACGACGTGGAGACCGTAAACCGTACGTATGCACGTATGGTGACATGTCATTCAAAGGATGGATAGAATAATGAATATGGTTGTACAATATTTATAATAATATTAAGGTATATAGGAGATACAGGATTCATTATTTTAGAATGGTAATAACAAATAAATAAGAAGTTGAAGAAGAAATGAATTTGAAAAAGGGTGGTGAAAATATTACATCTTCGTCGGGTTCTTCCTTTCGATTTGATCAAAAGGGCTCCATAGTTTGGATTTATGGTCAACATAAGGCCTCTAGGTTGTATTGAGGGAAGTTGAGAGAGTATTTTGGCAGGGGTTGGCCGAACCAAAAGGCTTTGAATGTGTTAATTGGTGAGAAGGGGGAGTGCCCTTTTATAAGAAGGGTGAGGGGCACCATTGGATAATCTAGAAATATTATTTTATAATAAATTCATATTCGGTTTATAATGGCTCCAAAGTGGATTATTTAAAGTTTATGGTCGATAACCACTCAACCAATAGAGTTTAGACAGTTTTGGGTTAATATATTAACCTTATCTTTAAGTATTAACTCTTAGTTAATTAGTTTCACTTTTTCAATGTCTCTTCTTATTTTTATATTATATGGTTAATAAACATAATATATACATCCAAGAGACCCCAAAGTGGTCCATTAATAATAGAAATATAATTATATAAGTCTCTTGGTCAAACATTTGATTTTTAGGAATTTAATATCAATTAATAATATAATATTTTTTAAAAAAACTCTTTTATGTCAATTTTGACACTATTCAATAATTGATTTTTTTAAAAATCATAACATAATGATTACTTCAAAAAAAGTTAATTAGGTCAATACTAACATGTCATATAAACCTATATAATTATTTAATTCATTAAAACTCTCAAATTATATTTATTTGGTTATTTATAATATCAATTATTTTAATTTTTTACTATTATGGAAATTACTGCATCATCATTGTGTCATAAATAAATTAAATTATTTAATGTCTAAAATTTATAAATAAAATATAATTATGTAGGAAATCTTTTTATCTTTATAATTAATATTTTCAATCGAATTTATATTATGTATAACCCTATATTAAATTTTTTTTATTAAATAAACATTGATTTTAACTCTTTTAAATCTTCTTTGAATTAAATAATAATAAATGTCCTAATCTAATCCAAGTGGATCTAAATGATAATATTTTATTCCTAAGGTTGTTTTTGGTAGAGATACACTTTTCGAATAGAATTAGGACATGTGTTAGGGTAATATTAATATCATTTTTACCCTTAATTACCCTATTTACTTTTAACCGTGGTAAATAAAAGTAAAAAGTTACTATTCACACAAAATTATTTTCATCTCAATGAACCACATTTTACTACTTGATATTAACCGTGTCTCTCGTATTTTCGAAATTCCAATCACAGAAGTGGTAAAATTAAGTTTTATGAAAAATTCGGTTTTTTAACTACCACTTAGTAGTTTCACTATTCATCAAAAAATGAAGTTTTTCAGAAAAATACCAAAATTTACCCTAGGCTAATTTTGATATTCCGAATTCAAAAATGAAGTCCATTTTGAAAAATAAAATTTATAAAATTTCAAAAATTAGGTATTACTATTCATAACGGCTGGTTTGATTGGTTGTAGTGTGTTAGAACTCGATGTTGCGTACAACACATGTTATCACATTATTCAAAGAGAATCGTACCGTAGAAGCCTGGGGTGTTACATTCTCCCCTCATTCAAATAAATTTGTCCTCAAAATTTCTAGAATACTACCACATGAAAAGACTCTAGTGGTTCTTCATTATAAGTTCCTTGGGTTCCCACATTGCCTCTTCCATCTTATGGTTTCTCCACAAAACTTTTACCAGACACGTCGTCCGGTTTCTCAGTACTTGTTCTCTCGTATCAAGAATCCTGACGGGCTCTTCACAATAAGATAGATCGAGTTCCAGTTATAACTCTTCAAAGGTGAGTACATGCGTTGGGTCAGGCATGTATTTCCTCAACAGAGATGCGTGGAACACATCGTGAACTTTGGAGAGACTTGGTGGCATTTCCAATCAGTAAGCTACAACCCCAATTCGTTCTAGAATTTCGAAAGGTCCGATGTACCTGGGACTCAATTTAACTTTTTTACCAAAACGTATGAATCCCTTCCATGGATATACCTTCAGGAAAACATGATCACTAACTTGAAATTCCATATCCTTCCTTCGATTATTAGCATAGCTCTTCTGCCAACTTTGAGATACTTTGATGTGATTTTGGATTACCTTCACCTTTTCCATTGTTTCCTCCACCAATTCTGGACCTACAAGTTTTCATTCACCAATGTCATCCCAACAGGTTGGTGTGCGACATCTCTTTCTGTATAACGCCTCATATGGTGCCATATGAATACTCGAATGGAAGCTATTGTTATAGAAAAATTCTACCAAAGGTAAATATTGATCCCACATACCCTGAAAGTCAAGTGAGAAAGATCTCAACATGACTTATTAGGTTTTAATAGTCTGTTCTGATTGTCCGTCTGTCTGAGGGTGGTAGGCAGTGCTCAAATGAAGTTCAGTATGTAGGGATTTCTAAAGACACATCAAGAATATTGATGTAAAACGGGGATCACGATCAGAAATAATCGATAGGGGTACTCCATGAAGTCTCACAACTTCATTAATATATAGTATTGCTAGACGTTCCAGTGGTAGATCATATCTTATAGCATGAAAATGTGCTGACTTGGTAAGACGATCAACAATAACCCATATTGCATTATTCCTTATAGGATTCTTTGGTAGCCCCATGACAAAGTCCATCATAATATTGTCCCATTTCCACTCAGGTATGGGAAGAGGTTGCATGACTCCTCCATTCTGTTGCCTTCAAGCTTTCACTTGTTGACAAACCATACATCTTGACAAAAAATCAGCAATATCCCTCTTCATGTTGTCCGACCAAAAATATTCCTTCAAGTCTCTATACATTTTGGTGCTCCCAGGGTGTATAAAAAAATTGGAACTATGAGCATCATCTAGAAATTCCCTTTTTAGATCAGGTATATCGGGAACACAAAGTCTCTTCCCTAATTTCAAAATTCCATCTTTATACACAAAGACTCTCAATCTCCCATCATTCACAGCTTTAATATTTTTTTTGAAATTCTTCATCATCGGTCTGAGAACTCTTAATACTTTCTAGTAAAGATGGTTTGGCAACCATTTGAAAAAGAAATGATGTTTCACCTTCCATGGTTATTCCCATGTCCATCTTCACTATATCCATGAAAATTGGATCCATTTCAATTCTCATATTTTTCAAAACTCCATGGTATTTTCTACTCAAAGCATCTTCCACCTTGTTTGCTTTCCCCAGGAGGTAGTGTATCGTACAATCATAATCCTTGAGTAATTCAAGCCATCTCCTTTTCCTCATGTTGAGTTCTTTTTTTTGAGAAAATATACTTCAAACTCTTTTGATCAGTATAAATCTCACATTTTTCACCATAGAGGTAGTGCCTCCATATCTTCAAAGCAAAGATCACAGCTGCTAACTTGAGATCATGAGTAGGATAGTTTTTTTCATGAATTTTCAAATGTCGTGATGCATAGGCAATAACCCTATCATTCTGCATAAGGACATAACCAAGTCCTTTCTTCGATGCATCACTATAAATAACGAACCCATCATTCCCCAATGGTACAGTCAATATAGGAGCATTGACTAATATTCTATTTAGTTCTTCGAAACATTATTCACACTCTATTTTCCAAAAAAAATTAACCCCTTTATGTGTGAGCTTTTTTAATGGGTCAGCCAACTGGGAAAAATTCTGCACGAAACATCGATAATAACCTACTAAACCAATAAAACTACGTACCTCAGCTATACTCGTCGGTGTAGGCTATTCATGGATTTCCTTGGTATTAGAAGGATCAACAAAGATTCCATATTTAGAGACAATATGGCCAAGAAAAGAAATCTCTTGAAACCGGAATTCACACTTGCTAAACTTCCCATATAATTCATGTCATCCCAGAGTCTTAAGGATAATGCGCAACTAATTTTCATGATCTTCGTATCTTTTGGAGTATACCAAGATATCATAAATAAATACCACCAAAAATTCATCGAGATATTCCTTGAAAACTCTATTCATTAGATCCGTGAATAGAGAGGGTGAATTAGTCAATCTAAAAGGCATTACTGTAAACTCATAATGCTTGTACCTAGTTCGAAATGTTGTCTTCAGAATGTATTCCTTCTTTACACACAACTGATGGTATCCAAATCGAAGTTCAATCTTTGAAAAGTATTGATCTCCATGCAGTTGGTCAAATAAATCATCAATGCGAGGTAGGGGATACTTGTTCTTTATTGTTATAGCATTGACCTCCCTGTAGTTGATACATAACCTCATAGATCCATCTTTCTTTTTAACAAAAAGAACAGGGGTCCCCATGGAGAAACACTAGGGCGAATAAATCCATTATTACTCAATTCCTTTATTTGTTTCTTTAGTTCAAATAATTCTTATAGTGGCCATTATATAAGGGGCCTTCGATATAGGCCTTGATCCAGGAATTAAATCAATGGAAAACTCAACTTCTCATTCTGGAGGATGTCCTGGGAAATCTTCCGGAAACACATCTACATATTCTTTCACAACAGGTACATCCTCTATTTGAACAATCCTTTCCTTACCCACATTCATTTCATTATCTTCCTCCCTAATAATTGAATTTAGTTGAGATACTGGGGGTGGATCTAGATAAGAATTAGGTGGTGAGATTCTACTCTAAAGATAAGGTGTTCTTTATCATCACCATCAAAAATCATAACCTCCTTCTTCTTATAATAAATATTCTCATCATGATCTGAAATCTAGGTCATACCATGGATTATATCAAACTCAATCATAGGTATGACAATGAGAACAGCATATAAAGAACATATATGTGCTCTAATGGGGCCTGATTCACAAAACTTTGTTGCAACGATACTTCCCTTAGGAGTTTTAACTGACAACTCCCTTGTTAAATCAAATTGGAAGTATCTAATTTTCTTAGAAAACTGGGAAGATATGAAACAATTCAATGATCCAGAATCAAATAATGTATTTTCAAAACTTGGGGAAACCATTAAATTACCTGCCACCATGTCTTTCGGAGCTTCTAACTCAGCAGTAATGATAGCATAAACATGGCCTTGATCACTTGTCCTTTTCTGAGGTAAGTTCCCCTGATGCTTAGGACATTCATTTGCATAATGTCCCATCTCCCTGCAATTGTAGCATTGAACATTGGTAGCTTCCTTCTTCCCTTTGCAATCACGAGCTTGGTGGCATTTTTCACCACACTTGTAACAGACACCAATTCCCTTCAAGAATGTACCGGGGTGTTTCTTCCCACATTTACCACACGATGGATATTCAACCTTTCCCTTCTTCCCCTTATTTCTATTCCCAGATTGATCAGTAGATCTCTTCTTCTCTTTCTTTTCTTTAAAGTCATAAGACTTAGAGAATTCCTTTTTGGTCTTGATAGCACACGAGATAATGTCTTTGTACGACGAGAAGGATTGTGAGACTAATGCTCGACAGAGAAATGTTTTTAACCCAACAGAGAAATGATCAATCTTACTTCTTGGGTTACGTATATAATCTCCAGCATACCTTGCTAACCTTGTGAAGTTAGCCTCATACTTTGTGACATTCTTATCCTCCTTTAGTCTCAGACTCAGAAATTGCCTTTCCATATCTGCTCCATGGTCATGAGGAAATTATTTTTCTGAAAATAGATTTTTGAACTCCCTCCATTCCATATTTTATACTTCATCATCTTCCTTCATGTTTTGAATCAATGACCACCATTGATCAGCATCTCTAGTGAGGCGGTAAACTGCCATGATAACTTTTTCCCTTTCACTACTCCCCAAAGCCTGAAATATTGTCTCTAGGGAATTTATCCATTGCTTATATACTAAGGTATTTGTACTCCCATTGAACGTTGGTGGTTGTTGCCTCATGAATCGATCTAACATTGGTCCTCCATGCTTTGGATCAGGGTACTCCATACGGGGAAGGTTATTAATCATAACCTGAGTGAATTGTCCCAGTATGGTGATTAGCTGATCAACACCAGTTGCATCACCACCTCCACTATAATTATCTTGAGCAGGAGGGAAATCCCTACATGGAGTGCATGCATTGATATAGTTTCCATTTCTTCCACTATTCTCCATTTCTAAAAAATATCATAAACTAGATCAGTTTATGAATCAAAATACATAATTCCATACTTATAAAACACTTAACATAAATTGAACTATTTATGGATATAATCTATAATCATAAAAATGTTTTCTTTGTGGAAGTATATACTCATAATCCTTTCATAATGATTTCTAAAGAAAATGAGAGTTATCCTAAGCATATCCCCTAGGTGTGTCATAACCAAGAGTGCAAAAAGGCCCGTTGTTGTGCACCAGTTCCCGTTAGAGTCCAGCTCAAAGTGGTGTTTTCGGGTTTTACCCTTAGGTACATCTGTGCCAAAGCCGCCTCTACCTGCTCGTACCCAGATAGGGATGTATTGCTCCGAAAACTCACAAAAACTCTACAATACCAAAATTCTAGGAAGTTCTTCTATACTAATCCTCAAAGTCCTTCTTAGTTGTATGTGGTCTAATTAGAGTTTATCTTAATATAGCTTCCAAGGTTTGTACTAAACTTTCTCTGATACCAACTGTAATTCCCCGGCCCTAGTTATCCAGAGTTGGTGCATTATTATATAACATTGGCATGATCACAAGAAAGATCAAATCTCGAAAGACAGATTCATTTAGTAGCCTTGGTAATGCTAGATATATTAATAAAGTTTACATTACATCATAAAATGAAACCTACAACAAATTAGTCTCCATATTCTACACTCTTATCCCCTCATATTATCCCTGCAGGTCATTCATAAATTACTTCTTCACATCCTGGGAAAAATAAAACATAGAAAAGGGGTGAGCTCAAATACCCAGTAAGGATAACAATATAGAGGAAAATTTTATAAATAAGAATAAACATTTCAGGAAATGTATAACTAAAACAAAAGCCTTATAAACATGAACTTCAACATAGTATAGAAAAAATAAAATGAAATAATGCAATTTACTTATTCACATGGATATTCTAATAATCAAATAATCACTTGCAATATCAATAACCACTTTCATAATGATGAAATGCGTAATGTCAGATTATCATAACCACATATCCAAGGGATCATGCCAAGAATACAAATAAGATTTTTCCAAGGCCTTCTGCCAAGACACTAGCCTGTCTCATGAGACCTACCGATGCATCGAGGAGCTATAGCAGGCTTCACCCGTCACATATTAAGTCCAATGCATTCCTCATATGAACAGGTTTAAACATAACATAAACATTCATATTAAAACTAGCATATGAAATGTAAATACTTAAGCCATAAACCATGAATGGTATAAAAATAGAACATCCATAGTCAAAAATATCACAAAACCATCAATACAATATAAAAGTTTTGTATCATAATAAATCAACTTCAAATAAGCATAAAATCCATCAAAGTATGTTGACATAGATTAAATCAAAACTCTTTTTAGATTAATATCTCTTTTTATTTTGAAATCATTTTAGAGTCATATATTTATAAAATATTACATTTTCTTTGAAAATATTCTTATAATCTTGTATGGGAAGCTTCAAATATTTTATAACGACGGATAATAGCCACACCTGCCGTATAAGTTAAAAACCCATTCGTACCTTAATTCTGTCGAAAAGGTTAAAAAGAACCTTGTTTGGAAAACGACGGAAAGATACCTTTATATACCTATTATTAAAATTCAAACAAGGGTATAAATGACTTTAACCAATATTCTTGTAAATAGTAAAAATGTTTTGAAATATATTCTAAAGATACATGGATGTGGATAATAAAGAAATCCCAGTAGATTATTACGTATAAACAACCTCAAATAATGAAGAGATTGCAAAATAAACCCTTACCTTGTACTTGTCCTTGGTTGGGGGTAGGTTAACCTCCTTTATAATGGTGAAATAATTGTTATTAAATTATACAAGAATCATATACATTAATATGATATAATATGTGATCTTTTAACATTGATTTGTTAATAATATCTTAGTGTTATCGTTGTTTTGGGTGTCAACTAACTTGTTTTATTTTATATGTTTTGTTATGTAATCCATGTTTGTCATGGATAGGATGTATCTTATTCATATCTAGAATGATATCAAGACCTAAAAATTATTTTTAAATCATAAAATGATAATTATACTTGAATGGATATGATGGAGAATGAATCTCATCGCCTTCGTGGAGACGGTAGTCGGTACGTACGCACGAGCAACAATATTATTCTTTTGATATTAAAATAATATATAATTGGATGGTATACAGATTCATTATCATGTTTTATTTATTATTTACATGAATTAAAAATCATTATTATACCCATCCAAATAATAGTATATTTAATAATAATTACACCATGACGTGGAGACGGTAAGCCATACGTACGCACGTATGGTGACATGTCATTCAAAGGATGGATAGAATACTGAATATGGTTGTACCATATTTATAAAAATATTATGGTATATAGGAGATACTAGATTCATTATTTTATAATGGGAATAAAAAATAATGAAGAAGTTGAAGAAGAAATGAATTTGAAAAAGGGTGGTGAAAACATTACCACTTCTTCGGGTTCTTCTTTTTGATTTGATCAAAAGGGCTCCTTAGGTTGGATTTCTGATCAAACTAAGGCCTCTAGGTTGTATTGTGGGAATCTGAATGAGTATTTGGGTAGGGTTTTTCTGAACCAAAAGGCTTTGAATGTGTGAATTAGTGAGAAGGGGGAGTGCCCTTTTATAAGTGGGGTGAGGGGAACCTTTGGAAAAGATAGAAATATTATTTTATAATAAATTCATATTCGGTTTCTAATGGCTCCAAAGTGAATTATATAAAGTTTATGGTGGGGATGGGTCGAAAACCACTCAACCAATAGAATTTAGACAGTTTTGGGTTACTATATTAACCTTATCTTTAAGTATTAACTCTTAGTTAATTAGTTTCACTTTTACAATGTCTCTTTGTATTTTTATATTATATGGTTAAAAAACATACTATATACATCCAAAAGACCCTCCAGTGTTCCATTAAAGATACACATATCATCATATAAGTCTTTTGGCTGCACCTTAGATTTTTAGGAATTTAATATCAATTAATAATATAATATTTGTTTTAAAAACTCTTTTATGTCAATTTTGACACTATTCAATAATTGATTTTTTTTGAAAATTATAACAGAATGATTACTTCTAACAAAGTTACATAAGTCAATACTAACATGTAATATTAACCTAGAAAATTATTTTAATTCATAAAAAGTCTCAAATTATATTTATTTGGGTATTTATAATATCAATTATTTTAATTTTTCACTATTATTTTAATTAATGTATCATCATTATGTCATAAATAAATTACATTATATAATGTCTAAAAATTATAAATAAAATATCATTATGTAGGAAATATTTTTAGAATTCTAATTTATATTTACAATCGAATTTATCTTATGTATAACCCTATATTAAAAATGTTTTAGTAAATAATCATTGATTTTAACTCTTTTAACTCTTCTTTGAATTAAATAATAATAAATGTCCTAATCTAATCCAAGTGGACCTAATTGATAATATTTTATTCCTAATCTTGTTTTTGGTCTAGATACACTTTTCCAATAGAATTAGTACATGTGTTAGGGTAATATTAATATCATTTTAACCCTTAATTACCCTATTTACTTTTAACAGTGGTAAATAAAAGTAAAAAGTTACTATTCACCAAAAATTATTTTCATCTCAATGAACCACATTTCACTCCTTGATATTAACCATGTCTCTCAAATTTTTGAAATTCTAATCACAGATGCGGTAAAATTAAGTTTTATGAAAAATTCAATTTTTTAACTACCACTTAGTAGTTTCACTATTCATCAAAAAATGAAGTTTTTCAGAAAAATACCAAAAATTCACTCTAGGCTAATTTCGATATTCCGAATACAAAAATGAAGTCCATTTTGAAAAATAAAATTTATAAAATTTTAAAAAGTAGGTATTACTATTCATAACGGCTAGTTTGATTGGTTGTGGTGTGTTAGAACTCGATGTGGTGTACACCACACGCTATCGCATTATTCAAAGAGAAGCGTACCGTAGAAGCTTGGGGTGTTACACATTGGTTGTTAGTTGAGATATATTTTTACATTGTTGATGTCTTTAATTTCTAGCCAAATTCTATGAGTGTTGAATGAGTCATGTATTTTGAGTTATCTTTTCATATTTCCGAAAAATGAGTACTTTACTGATCTAATAGAGAATGAGAGTAGAAAGATTTACGTCAAAAATAACAAGAGATATTGAATAAGGGGTAGAAAAATAATCCCTCTATAATTTCATGAATGGTTACTGAAATCCTTAGAGGTGGTTAAGTAGGTACCTGATTTGAAGATGAATCTTATTTCCCTAAGATTCTTATGAAAAATGTGTATTCATTTAGTTCGGATATAGGGATTCATAATATATCATAGGGTTCACTCGCTGTTATGATAGGAACCCTCACCAATGGTATATATGTCTTAAATGGTATGAATAAAATGAAATAATTAAATACAAATATTTCTCCAATAATATATATCATAATGTTGTGACATAGGTGATTTGGAAATATTTGTTAAAAAGGGATGATTGAACTAAGAAAGATAGTAATTTTAAATGATGCAACCTTAGATAGTCTTCACTTTTGTGAATACCATGATCATGGTAAGTCCAAACATGTTAGTTATAAGAGGTCTACATATGAAGACAATTCCACTTTAGAATATGCACATTTTAATTTGTGGTATTCCTCTAGAACTACTTAATGTAGTGGGGTCCACTAATATGTTCCCATTAAATATGAATAATATAATAAAGGGTGGATTTATATACCCAACCACAAATCCAAAACCACTGAATCTTCTAAAATTTAGATGTTTTGTGTTGAATGTGAAACTGAAAACAAATAAAAAACCTCTAGAACTGGTAATGATCTAGAATATTTATCTAATTACTACATATACTAATCTAGTTTTTAACATATTCTTAGAAATATAACTGTTATGGATACCCCATAATAGAATTTCTTATAAGAGAGGATGAATAATACTATTTATAAAGGTTGAAAATCATGCTCTTATATTCTTCTCTTTTTATGTCATGGGAAGAAGTTTCTACAATAGTTGTCTACCTGATCAATATATTACCCTCTATTGTAATTAGTTTCAAACCCCCTGATTTTATGTGGAGTGGTTCATCCCTAGTTTAGGACAACATAGATATTTTTCGTTCTACCTATTATCATTGATGTACTGATAAAATGGAACCTAGGAATATAAAGTGTGACTTTTTCAAATACCCACATTTTGTCAAATGGAAAATTCTTTGGGATGATAATCATGGTTTTCTGAAATTTATAATCCATCATGTTGTTGTCTTCTAGGATGCTTCTTCTTCTAAATATAATTCTTTTGATCTTTCCCAGTCTCGTCCATCAAAACCTATAGGTTTTGAGGATAGATAATTGCCTAAAATATAACATGAACTCAAGGTTGGATCCACTAAATCACCCCAACTATCTCATAATAAAGAACAAACTATAACTGAATTTGAACATAAGTTTTAGGTTGAGATATAGAGTGACATGAGAGACTACCAGTTGCATCATAATAGGACCAGAAGAATCATTTGGTCTCCAACAAGGTCTACCAATGCTGATTTTTATACCTTTGACTTTAATATAGGTTTTTACTAGGTATTTATGAACCATAAGTTTCAAATAAGATCTTAAGTATAATGAATCTTGGTAGTGTATTTCTATCAAGAGAGATGAAATGTATTATCTTATTACAAATGAAACTTTGATAATTGTTAACCAACCTAAAAATAATAAAATTATAGATTTTAATTCAAATTTTATGAATAAATATGAACATACCGGTGAAAATAAAATTAAGTATAAATCTATACTTTTGGCACATGGATTGCGATAATATGAATAAATTTATTATAATGATATTTTTTCACATGTTGTAAAGTCATATTTCTTTAGATTATTGTTACCCTCTTTTTCCCAAATTTTTTTCATGTTGACTAATTGGATGATAAAGCTTCCTTCATGAATGGTATGAAAGAGGATCATATTTATTTGAGACAACATGATTGGTTTTCAAAATATTATAAAATCAAACAAATATAACTTTTAGGAAAATCCATGTATGTCCTTAAGAAATCATTTTGAAAATGGTGGAAAGAATTTAGTACTTTCCTACTTCAAATGACTTATATAAAAGTACATAAGATGTGAATTTTTATTAAAAAAAATTGATATTGTTTATGATTATTTAATACTTTATATTTATTACATGATTACAATTTTTAAATACACTTGGTTAATAAATCAATTACAAAAATTTATAATTATTTTGAAATGAAATATTTAGTGGAAACAAATAAAATCCTTGGTATGAAGATCACTACATATTGAAACGTTAGGGTATTGTACATGTCCCAATATTCTTATGTTCATAAGGTGTAAAAAATAGTATTTTCTAGAAAATTTGAAACTTTTTATTTGGACTTTAGGTCGTCACATCATGTTTAACTTGTCCCAATAACCTAGTAGTGATTCTGATAATTATTTTATGAGTAAAATCCTTTTTTTAAACATAGTGGGTGTCCTTATATATTCTATGATATTCATTTATTTTAACATATCCTTTCATGTTTGTACCTTTAGAATGTTCATGGGAAGTCCAATAAATAATCATTGGTATGAATTAAAATAGATACTCGTTTATGTTTCCATGTCTTCTAATTGGTACATTGGTTTGTTAATAATGATTCTTATAGTCAAGATATCACTAGCTTTGTTGATTCTGGTTATGCTAAAAATATAGATACTAATAAATATAACATTGTTTATGTATTATTTTCTTTTAAAGGTCCCCATTCATGGAAATTTAATATGAACTCTATTACTACCCTTTCCAAATCCAATGTAAAATAAATAGTATTAACTATAGAAATCAAAGAATTAATTTGGTTGAAGGCTTTGTAAATGAACTATCATTATCTTTTGGTAATATAGAAGTATTTTTTGATAGTCAGTTTGTAATCCATATTTCTAAAAACCATGTTTTCCATGGAATAACCTAGAATATATACATTAGATTTCATTTTTTTTATGGTTTTCATTGAAACTATGACTGTATGTTTCACTAAGATACATACTCTGGTGAATCCAGTCGACATTATGACTAAAGCTATTCAATTTTTAATGTTTTTACCTTATTTAGAGCTTATGAATGTAGTCCCATTTCCATGAACAAGGTGTTGAGAAGACAGTATTGTTTAAATTATATTTTAACAAAGGTGGAGATTTTTTAAATTTTACATTCATGTATTTATTAGTTTGTTGTCAAATAAAAATTTTACAATTGTTGTTTTGAATTATTATTTGGATTTCATAATTTAGTTGTTTTTTTCCCTTGTGAGAATGGTGTTTACATTTCTTAGTTTTATTTTTTCCCATGAAGTTTTTTTAAATCTCTTATTTTTCAAATTTTATTTCATGATTTTTCCTTACCCCATAGTTTGATCCCACATAAAGGTAAAGTGTGTAAATTCTATTCTCCCATTTCATTAGGGTAAACCATTTGTTATCCCATTGTACAAGGGTAAGCCATCGATGCATAAAGGTAATGCCTGCTCGAGTAAGAGTACTCCATGGACTACATAAGGGTACTCCTGACTCTCTTAAGGGTACTCCTTAGCTTGCATATGGGCACTCCCTAGCATGGGTAAGGGTACTATGGTGGATAAGGTAAGGCTAACCTGGAATCTGAAATCTACTTCCATGGCACACATAAGGGTAACCAAGCTCATGTAAGTGTACACTATGGATTGATTAAGGGTATCCTGGATCATAAAAAGGTAAACCTGGAATAACCAATGGTAAGTTTATTTGTGTTAAATTTTTTTGGTTAATCACCTACCTCCACGTGGTCATCCTATCAATCTATCTCTTGAATATCAGTCATGCAAATGGACTACATCCTGTATTCACTTCCTGGATCATAATAATTCTCCCACCAACATTATTTCACCTCAGGCTCCTCCTTGATCATTTGGTGTGTTTCCTCACTAGTTTAAGAGCAAATATTTCTAGGGAATTTTTGATTTCCAGTTGAAGAAGAATGAGAGTATCCATAATGAGATCATGTCTGGGATTCTTTTAGTCTACCGAAGTATACTATCTTCATCATCGCCAACCTAGTCTCAAGATTTTGTGGAGAGTGGTGAAGATTCCTTGCCTTTATCCTGATCTATTCTCACGTGATGAATACCTCAATATCATGAACACCATTTCACCTTCTTCCATGTTTTGGTATTAGAACCTAGAATTACAAGAAGTTTATTCCACATTCTTGTTTTCATTTATGTTCATGGGTTTCATGTTGTATCCTTCGGTGTATTTGCATTGCGTAAGTCCATACATGAAGTCACATTTCATGTTCCATATGTTAGATTCCATTACTTCCATAGAGTATTACAATATATAATACTAAAATAGTTTCTTTGGTAATTTACATCATTCATGTCTTAAAATCTGGTAATTTTCTTTCTTTAGTAATGATGATATTTTGGGGGCTTTATTGCAATTCATGTAGGTACATAGTGAACTAAAGTACATTATATATATATGTTGTTTATTTTTTCATACAACATATTATTCTTTAATCCAAATTATTCATTTCTATTTTGTTTTCAAACTAACTAAATTTTTTTTTGAACCAATTACCAATATTAGTGGATTCTTAGTTGATTCATAAGGAATACTACCTCAACTATTCCATTAGTATCTTTTCTAGTTATAATCAACCAGGCTGGTGGATCTAATTTTCACATGTTATTGTCATCATAGAATGTGAAAATGTCACTCATCCTTTAACTTCCATTGGTTATTTATCCTTTTTTTCATTTTATTGACACTTCATCCATCCTATGTGAATATCCGAATAATATATATAGGTTTTTAATATAGTTAATCTAAATTATAATATATTCATTACATGAATCATTTATATGTTAGCTTATATATTATTTTACTAGCTGTGAGCCACAAATTTGGTGCAACCATATCAACCCAACTATTTACCCCAAAAGAGATTTCATTTTTGTGAAATGATACTAAGGAAATGGTGTCTAGAATTAATGGATTGAAGGTAATGTTGCAGATGGATGATGATCGCTATAATTAGTTTTTTCATTTGGAAATTTTTGAACAGGTTTTATGTATGAATCAATGAATAAATAATTCTAATTCAGTAAACCCCACCCACTAGGTGTTTATATGTTTTCTAGTTCCGCAATTTACCTCCAGCAGAATAAGAATGATAATATTGAAATATATTTGGAATTAAATTTTATTCTTTTGGAAAGAAAATATGTTCCTATAGAACAAAATTATATTTCAAAAAGAATATCCTCACTTTTTGGCACAACATTGTGGTAACATATCTATAATATCTTATAAATTAACATCCTAAATTAGCTCTTATTTCAACACAAAAACCTCCTCCCAATCTAGTTTTAAAATTTCCATGAACATATAATCTCCTCCCCATGTCACCCTCGATAGAGAATTTGTGACACTAATCAGTTTATTATGCCTATAAATTACAATAAAATCATATCCCAATAACATATCCTACTAGTACTGATGTTCAATTGAAGATACTCTTTGACTAAAAAAATCTTGTAAGGATCCAATTACCCATTTATACCTCAAATTTCCTAGCCATCAAATATTCTTTCTGATGTTGGATTTTTGGCACTTAATCCATAAGCTCCATTTTGTATATAAAATTTTCCAAGTTGGTTTCAGATAATTCCTAAAAAAATAAGAAACATGCCTCCTTTACTATGTTAATAATGCCCCAAATCCTAAACTAGAGGCATAAAACATTACTGAAAATCCCTTGGAAAATTTCATAAAGCATAAATGTTGGGTGTTAGACATGACTTTATTAAATGTATCAAATTATTATTGAGTTTCAGGTTCCTATTTAACATCTTTCTTCTTATTCAAGTCCATGATGGGTCTTGAAATCTTTCCAAAAATAATTTATAAATTTTAGATAGTATCCAATTATACCTAAAAACCCCTGACATGATTCACATTCTTTGTCACATTCCATAATTTAAGGACCACATTTTTGGGATCTGTCATAAAAACTTTGACTGAAATTATATGCCCAAAATACTCCACATACATCCTTTTGAAAGAACAGTTCATTTCATTTTCAAATAATAAATTGCCTATTCCCATTTTTTGGGTCTCTTGTACCTTCTCTAGGTCTACATTACATCACATACAACACACCATTAGATCATCAATGAACAACAAAACACTCTTCCTTATAAAATCCCAGAATACCACAATCATATTAGTATAGAATGTCATTGGTGCATTCATCAATCTGAACAACATAAACATTTATTCTAAATTCCCCTTATGGGTATTCAACATAGTCTATCAAATATATTTCTCTTTCATCTATACCTAGTGGAAACCATATTTCAAACCCACCTTTGAGAAGTATTCCACAATATGAAACTCATCCATCTGTTGTTCTATTAGTTTAATTAGGTACCTATTCATTACCAAAAACTATTTAACTCTTTGTAATCAATACAAATTCTAAAACAACTATCTTTATTCTATACTAAAAATATGAGAATATAGTACGAGATGATGTTATGTCTATCGAAACCATATTCCAAAATATTTTGACCCAATTTTTCAATATCATTCTTCATGAAATAAGAGTGATTATAATGTTGTATATTGATTGA
Organism: Viscum album; assembly: GCA_963277665.1. Lineage (NCBI taxonomy): Eukaryota > Viridiplantae > Streptophyta > Magnoliopsida > Santalales > Viscaceae > Viscum > Viscum album. The sequence goes on along the minus strand of OY728156.1, from coordinate 1,961,863,220 downwards.
ATCCACCCCTATTTCAAATTTATTATGTGATCAGTCATCCTTTTATATGTTAATTCACGAGGTGCCTCAAAAAACTCATCTCTTACAGCCTTTTCTTATATCCCCCACTGTAACCCATGAACCAACAATTTTCATTTTACAATATTTTATTGTAAAGGATGTGGTGTTTTTGTGGTTTATTTAATGTTTTCTAGGTTAGATGACCACTGAAAGTGGTATGAATCAATGGTCTACTTCTACAAATTATTCTTCTTCTAAATTCACCCTATTGAACTTGTTAAAATTCCCAGTCCTATTAATAATAAATATCAGTCTAAACTTGTATGAAAACATAATAGAAGAGTGAAACAAACAATATTTATGATGTTCTTCATAAAAGTGTACTCCTTTCAATTATGGTTAGATTCAAGTAGTTAGAAACCCCAGTTATAATTCTCCTTAAAAAATTTAGACACCCCAATTATATTTCCCTTCTGATTTGTTAGACACTCCAATCACAAACCTCAAACAACTAGTTAGTCACCACAGTCACAAGCATATTCTTCAACATTAATCCTCTCAAAGAAAGATCTTTTTATGAACATGGATTCTTTTCTGCCACTTTTGATATAGATTTCCCTTCATGAGTAGATTGGATCAATAGTACTACACATGTTCAAATTCTTCAAGAACATCAAAAGGTGCTCACAATAGTTATTTTGATCTAAAAAAACATAATGTGTCATGAGTGATATGGTTCATCTCAATTTTATTAAATACTTGGGTGAACAAGAAAACAATGGTTCCTGGTTTCAACTCCCTCTCTTCCCTTGACACATGTATTAGGCTCCCCCAAATCTCTCAGACAATGTATGCTAGTTCTCAATATTCTCAACATCTTCTTCGATACTTACCAAAATATATATTCACAATACTATAATGAATATTATTCTCATATATTCTAGGATATTATTTCACATTTAGTATTGAAGGAAATATTATTCGGATCTACTTCTTCATGAATCATCCAATCTCCATGTGGATTAGCTATTTTTTCATTTAGGCCTATTATTGAATTCCCTGCAGAATTAATAATTTATTGTAACATGATATTTGAATTAACATGTATCCATTATCTCATCAACTCATGCTACATATAAATCTATTTAAAATCTTACAACCTCTACATGAATCCATGTAATACCATGGGATAAACTATTATGTCGCTCGGCTCACCATTTCATATAGGTGGAATAGATATCCAAAATTTTCATCAAAACGACCATTAAAAAATCACTATGTCATGGTGTCATATTTATTTTTATATTGTCATGATAATCACATGAATTTAACATGAATATATATAATTTTGATTGTGTCTTCCTCCCTAATTCTGCAACTTGGATTCATCATGATAAGAATTGTGATATTTATTTTTCATTTTATAATTTCATACTTATCAAAGTAAAATACAATTTCATCAAAATATTCAAATTATGGAACTCAGTTCATCTCCCTGTAGATCAGTTGTAGTAATGGATCGATGGCATTTCATAACCTAGATCGACAACATGAACACATCAAAGAGAGACCATATGAATAACTCCAGATCGAATGTGTGTGATCAATCACATTGAAATTTATGGATTGATGGCATGTTCAAATCTAATCAACCATATTATCTTAACTCATGACATGATTAAGGGTACTCCCTAACTTGTATATTGTCACTCTCTAGCTTGTGTAGGGGTACTACCTTGGCTCACATAAGCCTAACCCGACATGTGTAAATGTACATCCTTACTCACATAAGGGTAACCTAGCTCATGTAAGGGTACTATCTAGCTCTATTAGGGGTAACCTAACTCATATAAGGGTAACCTCAGAACACATAATGATAAGATTATTTTTGTTATATTTTGGTGGTGAATCACCCACCGATGCATGGAAATATCACCAAATTATCTCTTGTATATCAGTTTTCCATGTGGTATTTACTCTTGTTGCACCACCTAGATCTTTATCGCTTCTCCTACCTTCATGATTTCACCTAGTCCTCCTTCTTGATCATTCAATGTGTTTCTTCACTGGTTAAAGAGATGCGATTTATAGGGAATTTATAATTTCTAGTTGAAACAGAACAAGTTTATCCCAATGGGGATCAAGTCCATGATTCCCATAGTTTACTAAAACAGATTTTCTTTATCACTGCTAACCTAGTATGGGTATTTGGTGGAGAGTGGGGAAGATTCATTTCTTTCATCGTGATATGTCCTTACATGAAGGAATACGTCAACATCATGAACCACATTTGAGCTTCCTCTATGTTTTTGTATTAGAACCTGGCATTATAAGAAGTGTATTTTGATTTCATAATTTCATTTAATTCCATGTGTTTGATGTTTTATCCTTATATGAATGTGTGTATCTTGATTCCATCCAGGAATTTTAATTTCATATTCCATATGTTATATTACATCACTTTCATATAGTCTATCTAGAACTAATACTAAATAGTTTCATTGGACATTTACTTATTTTGTGACTTATAATCTGTTGATTTTATTTCATTAGTAATAACAATATTCTAGTGGTTTTCTTGATTTTTACATATGTACATATTGTACTGAAGTATGTTATATATATGTGTCCTTTATTTTTTACTTGCAAAATATTTGTATTGGATCCATCTTATACATTTCCTTTTTATGAAACTTCCTAAAATATTGTAATCCTAATAACAAATTTAGTGGATTATTGTATGTTTCATAAGGACTAAAACATCAATGAATCCCCTAGCATCTTTTCTAGTAAGAAAAAAATGGGCTTGTGGACTATATTTTCACATGTTCCTATCATGATAGCATATGAGAATGCCAGTCATCATTTAACTTTTATTGGATATGTCATTGGCTTTCAATTAGTTTTTCATTTTATTGTTTCTATATTCCAACCTATGTGAATCACTAGTAATATATAAAGGTATTTTAATACAGTTAACCTAAATGAAAATATATTGATTCTATGAATCATTTATATGTGAGGTTATAAATTTTTTTGATAGTTGCGAGCCAAAAATTTGGTGCAACCATATCAACCCAACTATTTACCACTATAACATTTTTCATTCTGGTGAAATGATACCGAGGAAATGGTATCTATAATTCATGAAGTGAAGTTAATACAATAGATGTGTAAAGATCACCAAAATTAGTTTTCCCATTTGGAAAATGTTAAAGTGCTCTTATGTATGAATCAATGAAAAACGAATTTTAGTTCAGTAAACCCCACCCACATGGTGTTTATATTTTTTCAAGTTCCCTAAGTTTTATCTTACTGAATAAGAATGATAACAATTCTATAAAATTGGAATTAAATTTGATCCTTTCAAAAAGAAAATTGGTTTTATAGAACAACAATCTTTTTCAGAAATAATATCCAGACTCCGTGGCATAACCATGTTGTAACATATCTATAATTGTCTTAAAAATAACATTTTACGTTAAAGGATATTTCAACACATCATGATCCTCCCAACCAGGTTTCAAAATTTCCAAGTACATATAATATTTTCCTCATGTCACCCTAGATAGAGCATCTGTGACACTATTCAATTTCCCAAGCTTGTAAATCTCAATAAAATCATATCCCTACAACATATTCTGTCTTCAATGATTTTAAATCAAAGATACCCATGGAATAAGGAAATTAACTTTAGACTCCAATGATCAATGTATACATCAAATCTTCTTCCCATCAAATATTGTTTCTAATGCTGTATTTTTTAAACTAAATCTATAAGCTCCATTTTTCATATCAATTTTTCAAGTTGGTTCCAGATAATGCCTTACTAAAATTTGAAATGGGCCTCCCTTCTTATGTTAACATAGATCCAACTCCAAATCTGTAGGTATCAAACACCATTGAAAATCCCTTGTGAAAATTCAGAATTCATAAAAGTTGGGTGGTAGTCATGTTTTTCTTATGGGTATCAAATTATTCTCATGTTTCATGTGTTTATTTAAACTCTTTCTTCATAGTAAAGAATGTGAGGGGTCTGGAAATATTTAGATAATCACTGCTACATTTTTTATTATATCCAGTTATCTCTAAAAATCCCTAACATTTATCACATTCCTCGGCCCATTCCATATTTTAACAACCTCCTATTTTTTGGGATCTATCGTAACCCCTTCGATAGAAATTATATGCCCTAACACTCGGATACATCCATTGGAAAGAACACTTCTTATCATTGTCCAATAGTTCATTTTTTATGCTAATTTTCATAACGCCTTTTTCATTTACTAGGAATTCATCCAATCCCTTTCTGCAAACCAATATATCATTAAAGATCACCAATACACTCATCCTTATAAAATACTAGAATACCGCATTCATAGTTTCATGGAAATTCATCGATGCATTAATTAATCTAAAGGGAATAAAAAGTTTTTCTTAATGCCCCTTATGAGTCATGAGAAATGTCCTCCCAATATCTTCCTCTTTCAAATTTACCTAGTGGAAACCAGATATCATATCCATGTTCTTGAAGTATTCCTCTCTATGAAACTCATCCATTATTTATCCTATTAAATGAATTAGGTATATTTATAGAACCTCCAAAATATTTAACACTTGGTAATCCATACACATTATCTATCTACCATCTTTATTTTTTATTAATATTATTAAGCTATAGTATGGGTTGATTCTATGTCTGATGAAACCTTGTTCCAAAATCATTTGACCCTGTTTTTCAATCTCATTTTTCATGAAATAATCATGTTTATAAGGTTTTATGTTAAACGAATACACTCCCTCTTCAAAATTTATTTTGTGATCATTCTTCCTCTTTGATGATAATTCCCAAGGTGCCTCAAAACCCACTCCTCCATCCACCTTTTCTTGTATCACCCACTACGACCCATGCACCCACAATATTCCTTTTCCTAAATTTAATTGTAAATTATATGATTTTTTTTGGGTTATTTGATATTCCACAGGTTAGATGACCACTTAGAGGGGGATGAATCATTGATATAACTTTATAAATTATTCATATTCTAAATTCAACCTCCTGATCTGGTTAAAATTCCCAATCCTATTAATAATATATCATAGTCTAAACTTATATGTAGTGATAATAAGAGAGAGAAACAAACTATATTTAAAATGATCTTTAAAAAGGTATACTCCTTTCCATTCTAGTTAGATTCATGTAGTCAGACACCCCAGTTATAATTATCCACATTTTTTAGACACCCAAATTATAATTCTCAGGTGATGGGTTAGACACTCCAATCACAATCCTTGAACAACTAGTTAGTCACCATAGTCACAAGATTATTCTTAAGCATTAATATGCTCATAGAAATATCTTTTTATGAAAATGGATTCTTATGTGCAACTTATGAAATAGATTTCCCTTCACAAGTATATTGGATCAACATTACCTCACATGTGCTAATAATTCAAGATCTTCAGAAGGAGATCACAATAGTTATGTTGGTCTCGAAAATCCGACCAGATCATGAGTGATATAGTTATTCTCGGTTTTCTAAAATACATGGGTGAACAAGAAAACAATGGATCTTATTTTCAACACCCTCTCTTCCCTTGTTACATGTATCAGGCTCCCACAAATCACTTAGAAAAAGTATTTTAGTTATGAATATACTCAAAATCTTCTTACATACCTACAAAAATATATATTCAGCATAATATCTTGAATATTATTCTCATATATTCTAGAATATTATTTCACATTTAATATTAAAATAAATCTTAGTTGGATCACCTTCTTCTGGATTCATCTAATATCTAGGTGGATTAGATGTTTTTTTTCATTTAAACCTGTTATTGAATTCCCTAAAGACTCAATAATTTATTCTCACATGATATTTGAATTACCATGTCTCCATTATCTCCTCAACTCATGCTTTAAATAAATCTATTTAAAATATCCACACCACTACATGAATCATTGTAATACCCAGGGATAACATATTATGTCGCTCATCTCACCATTTCTTACAGGTAGACCGGATTACCAAAATGGTCATCAAAACAATAATTTAAAATTCACTATGGCATGGTGACATATTATAAACTTTTTTCAGTGAAATTATTTTTTAATATAATTAAAATATTTTTATATAAATTAATAATATTTTCTATTAAAAAAATTTGAACCCAATTATTAGTGCTTATAATGTCTATTTTATCAGCTCTTTTTGTTAGTGCTGATAAAGGGGGGACTTTATCAGTGCTAATATTAGCGTTGAGAAAGTGTAGATTTATCAACACTTTTTCTAGCACTGATAAATGTCCTTGTTTTATCAGTATTTTGTTATTAGCGCTGATAAAACCCATGAGAATCCCTTGCCCAAATTTGTGGTAGTGGATGAGTGTGATGGGTGTGGGGAGGGGATGTCATGGTGGTGGAAAGGTGAGGTCTTGGAGACTTGGTGATGTTGAAATACGAGATCAGGAGATGCTTCCTCCAATCTATTAGGATGCACAACGGTGAAGATAGTATATACATGGATCTGTAATGCACTTGGGGAAAGTCAGAACACGCACATGAGGATGGACATGGTTCCACTTATGAAGTCATTACCTCGAACATCTTGCGAGCATCATCCTTTGACCTTACAATTAGTGCGTCGATGATCCTGGAGAACCCCACAATCTTTTTCTTGGCCCGACATTCAAACTACATCCAGTCGAACCCATCAAAATTTTAAATGATTTCTAAATTAAAATCCAATTAAATTAACTATTATTAATCCATTAATAAAAATAAAATTCATTCATTTTGGATTTATGAATTTGTTATAAAATTTTAAAAGTATAAATATTTTTAAATGATGTTAATTACTATATGCATATATAATAAGATTTAGTAGATAAAAGAAGCTTATTTTTTTTAATGTATTTAAAAAAGTTTATAATTTTCAAAAAATATATAAATGTGATAAATTGTATAAAAATGTTTTTTTATGAATTTTTATTGAAACAAACAAAATTCTTAAATTAATGGACTGATTAGTAATTTTGAAAAGATTTTATAGGATACTTTCCAAAGATAGAGAGATAATATCTTTTTTATTTAATTTTTAGAATGATTTTAAGTATATGAATCAATTCTTAATAAGTAACATAAATTAATTTAATAATTCAAATATTGAAAAAATTAAATAATTTGACAATGATATTTAGAAAAAAAAATTGATACAATAAAATGTATATTTTCATACTTATTAAATTTCCCAAAAAAGGAAGGAAATATATGAAACAAGAAAGCAATGTGATTGAAGAACTAGAGAAAAATGATATTTGCGTATAATATTTGTAAAAATAAAGAAGTATATTAAAAACCTATGACATTAAAATTTTACTTTTAAAATTCGACATCATTAATTTATTCTAAAAAATATTAAATAGGAAAGTCATTTGAATTTTCAATACTCAAATTATTTATTTTAAAATTTAAAAACAATAAGTTAAAATATTGCAGTCATTTTAAAATATAAAACATTAAAAAAATAATTTAATCAATTGATTTATTTTAAATATTCAAGGTATTGAAATTTTATTACTAAATTATTTATTTTCAATATTCAAATTATTTATTTTAAAATTTTTATTCAATTTATTTTAAAATGAATAACTTTGAATATAAGAAATTACATGACATGAAAATATAGAAAAGTAAATAAATAACATTAATTAAAAATTAAAAAGAATTAATTATTTTATTCAAGTTATTTAAAATAAAAAAAATTTAATTGAATAGTCTAATTATATAAACATGTTGAGAATGTTATAATAATTAGAATATTGTAAAATAATATAAATTTTGGATTTTTAATAGAATTTAAATAAATAACTTGATTAAAATAATTAATGTTTTTACATATTTTATTTGGGATATTCATTCCACAAAAAAATGGATATTTTGAATGATTTAATGATTTTAGCAGATCTCAATTTTTTATTATTTTTGAAACAATATTTGACCCCATTATCTCTCCCTCCATTTTAGTCTCGTTTTTCTTGTATATAAAGCCATGAAACCAGCCCTTACCACCATGAAACCTACCCTTACCATCATGCCTTCCTTCCCTATTCTTGTTGGTACGGCCTGCATCGTTATCAAAGTGACCTCCTAAAAAATGGTCAAAAATTCCATCGGTATGGAGTCTTGCTTATGTGGTGGGAAAGGTCGGATAGGTGTTCTTGTTGGTTCCTCTATGAGTATTACCAGCACATATGGCTATGTTGCTCTAAAATATATGGCTACAAGTAAAAAATCTTTTCCATCATCTGTTTCATCGTATTTATCTTCCTATTTTCAACAGGGATTGTTCATGTAGGGTGTCTAATGATAAAGAACAACAAATTCTGCAAAGGGACAGTTCCTTTGAGGTTGAAAACCTTGCATTCCACTGTGTGTCCCAAGATCCCAAGTCTAGGGGGGGGTCATGGGGAACTGGAAGAGCAGCTGCTCTCCAGCTATTGGTGGTGCATCCGGTGGCAAAGGGGCTTGTGTTTCTCAACATTGATGTCGCTTGGTATGGGAATTGCACCACATTTAAACTTCTACTTATTTCTTCCTATCCTCAAACCATGTTTGTTGAAATTTTTTTGCAGAATAACAACCTGAATCTTTCTGATTTTGGGTTGGCCAAGGACCCCCCGATGGGCGACAAAAGCCATGTCTCCATAAACATTACTGGCACCTATGGGTTTGCAGCTCCTAAATATATGGATTCCGGTAAAACATCTTTTCCTTCACCTGTTTCATCATAATTATCTTCCAGTTTTCAACTGGGTTTCACCACAATTTTGATGAAGGCATGATACTTTTTTGAATCGAGTAATTCTAATGTGAATGTTTTTTTGTGTTAATCAGGTAAACACTTTATCAAATAATTGGTATAAAATGCTTTTACTGAATGTTTTTTATTAGATACTAGAAAGATTGTGCAGTATATTGAGGCCAGTTTGGGCATGAATTGGAAATCAAACATTTGGAACAATAGTAAAAAGGTATTTGTTAGCATGAGTAAGAACTATGTAGAATGGAACCCTTAAATAAAATAGAGAACAGCTTCATCATCAGAGGGAAATGGTATCTCCTCTACTTTTCTCCTACTAATGTATTCTTCCAATGATCAATGTGTTCTTGTATGCTCGCAATCCTACTAGTGAATCCATTTTTTAGTTTTTTTATTAACTCAATGATTTTGTCATCCCTTTTTATGAAAAAGATTAGGGATACTTTGGAGCATAGAAAAGCAGGTGAAAATGTATCGAAACTGAAAAAAATGTATGAGGTTGATTGCCCATATCCTTTTGGAATCATATTTTGGAAATCGTTATCTAATTTTCTTATATGAATCTCTTCATGTCTTTTTATCCATGTATGATGGCAGGGGATGAAAAATGAACAAAAGAAATAAATTATTGTGCTGGAAACAAACTAAATGATAAACAAGCATTGGATCTTGAAATTGAATTCATGAGAGGGGTTGTTCAAGTTCATGCAATGAATATCAAGATCCAATGCTTCATTAGCATCTAGCTTTGTTTCCATCTCAATATTTTGTTTTTTAGATCATTGTTCTTCCCCTTCCATCATAGTTGAATAAAATGACATGGTGAGATTAAGATAAAAGAATTAGATATTGGTTACATAAAGTGGTTACAAAAATGAAATGGACCGCCAACCTTGTGGATTGTTTCCAGTTTCATTATATTTTCATCACCTTTTCTCTTCTCCAATTTTTCCCTCATATTTTGAAAAAAAGGGACAGAAAAAAATTGAGTTAATAATAAAACTAAAAAATAGCTTCACTAGTTGGTCTGTGAGCATACAAGTACATTTTATTCAATATCAGAATATATTGGAAGGAAAAAAATGGAGGAGATACCATTTCCCTCCCATGATGAATCGTTTCCCTCTCTTTTTTATTTAAGTATTCCCTTATGATAGTTCTTTGTCACACTAACAAATCCCCCTTTTCTATGCTTCAAAATGTTTAATGGCTATTTTATGCCCAAACCGGCCTCCAACATACTACTACATCTTTCTCATCTCTAACACAAAACATTCAATAAAGGCATTATATACCAACTATTTGATAATGTATTGGCTCATTTAACACAAAAATCATACACATTAGAATTACTGGATTGTAAAAGGTCTCATGCCTTCATTAAAATTTTTGTGCATCTCTTCCCCCTCACTATTTAAATTTTTTTTCTGTGTTTACATCTTTCCTCCGATCATCTGTCTAGATTTCAAAGATACTTCTCAAATACTCGCTCCTGGGTAGATTTTGACCAATCAAGCAATTTTCAATCAAGTTGTCACATCCCCAAATGATACAAGGATAAATGACTAAATGATATGACTCGTGTCAACAAGGTGAACCTTCCTTTTCGGAAGCCTACCTGATTAGAACTCCATAGTTAAGCGTGCTTGGCCTGGAGTAGTGATCAGTATGGGTGACCTTCTGGGAAGTTTCCCTGGGTGTGTGTGAGTGTGGAAAAAGCACACTGGAAAGGACATGTGTTGGCCTATGGGGACTATCATTAGTCAGATAATTATAACAACAAAAAGTTACATTAATGGAAAATCCCTCTTGATCTTATTAAATGTTTTTGACGCTCCTTTTTTCACAGAATATAAAGATCAGAGAAGGGAAGATCTAAGCCCAAATTGATTCATCCTTTGAAGAAAATACCAAAAATTGACAAAGGGATGTATAAGGAGAACAATGACCATATGTCGTGCAAGTTCTCTCATAGTCGCGCAAGTCTACTTGTGCGACGCCTGATGGTCGTGCAAGTGACTTGCATGACCTAAGTGATAACCGCCCGGGGTCTTCTCCTGCCTATAAATAGACCCTATGGGCCCCCCATTATTGAGGATTTTTTTTTTCAGAAACTTAGATTTGAGCTCCCGGCACCCTAGTCTCTTCTCAAATCTTATGAAACACTTCTAAGCTAATTTCTTACCTAGAACGGAAGATCTAAAGAGGGGGAGGAAGACCTAAGTGTTGAAACTCATCAACACTTACGCTCCTGAGTGGCCAGCCCTTAAGGGAAAAGGCCACACTTGTGTGCCGCCTTACTCCTTCAATAAAACTTGTGTGCCCCTCTTCTGGGAGAACCTGAAGGGGATTCTAAAGGCTTTAATCATGAGTCGCTCAAGTATTACCATGCTGGTTAACCATCGCCAAGCAACCCATGTGTCGCACAGGCATACCTGTGCGACCAGGACTTGCGCTCCCATGAAGTACATGCGTGCCTACCAGGACTTGCGTGCCCCTGCCTTTTTGGGTGCCCTTATTGCCCATTTCACCCCTCTTAAGCCATTCCACCTTTCTTATTCAAGATTCAGTCTTTAAGACATTCTTGAAATCCATTTATGGCATGATTTCTTGATTTGAATTCCTTATCTGAAAGGAATTCTGTGGAATATCTCTCAAAACCTAGTGATTTATACATCTTTATGTCACTAAAAATTGAGATTTTATTCATTCAACCTCATCCTTTAAGATGAGAGAATCTCTTAACCTGGGCCTCCTTTTCAGGAATAATCCCCAGTCATAATCCTCAAACATGGGAATCCTCCTTAGGAGTAAGCCCCAACCATAATTTTCATAACCTGGTATTCCTTTTTAGGAGTAATCCCTAGTCTCAAACGTGGGCATCCCCCTTAGGACTAAGCCCCAAGTCCCTTATTTTTTCAAATCTCTTAACTTGGGCCTCCTTTTCAGGAGTAATCCCCAGTCTTAATTTCTCTTAACCAGTCCTAATTTACCTTAGATTTGGGATTTCTTTTCAGAAATAAAACCCAATCATAAGTCCTCTCCTAATTTGGGCCTCCTTTTTAGGAGCAAGCCCCAAGTTAGAGTATTTAAAATCTCCATGAAGCACATATACCTTTATGGATCCTACTCCTGGATTTCTTCCCTAATGTAAATCCTAACCTTCATTTATCTGGGCAGTCATACATACAATAGTCTCACATTATTTCTTATGATTGCATCTTTTATAACACAATTGTCTAATTTTTACCAATACATCATGTTTCTCGCACCAAGCATGACTCACATGAGCTTAGAGTGTAAAAGTGACTATGACATTCTTCTTTAAGCCATCAATCATAAACATCATACTCCCTTACTCGAACTAAGTGGGTTCTGATTCCTTTTCTAAACAAAGGATACGTAGGTAGCCCGTCTGTGGGTTTGATCCCAAATCTGAAATAATCCATGTCCTTCTGAATGACAATAAACTTCAAGTGCCCCACTGGGTGGCTTTAAAACCACCATGGTCATCATAATGACCAAGAGACTTCTATATAAACGTGTCGAAGGGTACCATTGACCAAGAATCTCTAATAAATACAGATGATTCTCTATCGATGAAGAACCTCGAATACATATAAAATATTCTCTAAAATTCCTATATATTTTATCATTGATTTTCATATCTGAAGGAAAGCTCATTTTATACTTGGTAATGTAATAAGGATTCATGAACATTACTTAAATCTATAAAGAGAGTCCCGGAGTAGACAATAATTCCACTCAAAAAGGTGTGATGAGTCCGACCTCCCATCCTCTCGACCAATGCAAATTCCTAAACCTCATCAGTCCATAAACTAATGAGCACCTACCTTTGGAAATTAGGTCTGAATGGATGTGGAATCATTGGATGTTTTCAGTTCTACGAAAAATCCCGTTAGAAACCGATCGGAATGTTTGAACCTCCCATCAAAAGGAGGTCATTCCCGAAATCCGAGGGAAACAAAAATGGTGAACCCGATTTGAATCCTTAACCAAGTTAAAATAATTTTTTAACCATTTGTTTGGCCCCTATTTAAAACTCAATGAGAGGGACAACTAAAACAACATTGAAAAATGTGCTCATCCAAAATATGTAGTGGCTGAATTTATCTTGATTACGTCGATTATATCAAACAGGAACTTTTTTCCAAGATCTTCTGTATTTCTAGAATGGCTGCTTTCAATTTCACACCTATGAATACTGCTGCTGCAAATGCCACTACTCCTACTCATATCGGATCATCATCTGTTCTAAGGACGATATCACCTACTCAGCGTCTTCAACGCGGGGTATCAAACGCGCTGGTTAAGGAGTATCGTCAACACGGTACCATCCCAACTCTAGAGGCTGCCCGACAAGCCCTCAAAGTAAACAACTCACATCGGTCATCCAGACAACGATGACCAGTAATCATGAAGAAGGCGGTGCTGACTACCGTCTCCAACCGTTTCGGGTCTTTATCCCTGGAATGCAATCACCATTCTCTCCCTTATTCTAGGGAGGTGAATGAGCAGTTCCCTCAGGGCCTTAATTCAAACCGACAGGAGTCCTTCGTAAGGGATCCCACCAATATTCGCCACCTAACTCGTGCGACAGTGCACCCTCAACATGATGAGGGTACCAACTCCAAGCATTCGGCTCAGGTTCCTCAAACCCGAGCAAGCATGACGAACCACCAGAGGCGGAATCCGGTCAACAGTGAGAAGATTCTCATCTCTTCGATCTCCGTAGAAGTCCACCAACCTAACATGGTGGCAAGCAATGAGAGGGCACATACAGCTTCCCGTTTTAATTCTGCTGTCTAGCAGACTCGTCTGGCAGCATCACGCCAATCCCGCCTAGCAATTTCGGTCGAGTACTATAGGCAGGAACATACACATGTTTATACATCATCAGCTAGTCAGCAGGCTTGTCTGACTACATTTGATGGATCTCATCAACCACGCTTGGCTAAGTGCAATCAGAAGGCACATACACCTGCTAGTATTAATCAAGACTACCAATAGTCTCTCTGGGTAGCATTCTGAGAAGTTAGTCGGAAAGCCCCGACAACAAATAGGAGGCAGACTCAATTCTCTGCCCCCACACTTGAGTACTGTCATGATTCAATGACAGGAAAAGGAGGACATGAGAAGGCACAAACACCTGCTCCAAGCCTGGAATGGACGTATATTCCCGTTCCGGCAGCTAAAGTCACCAAGAATATTCTATAAATGGTGAAAGAGGATAAAAAAATCCCTGCTCATATTTTGGATGCTTTCCAGGATATTATAACAACTTCAGCAGCATCTCAGGGAAAGACACATAAATCTATCCCTACCAGTGGAGTGACACATCAACAGTTCACTCCAGAACAGACACGCACATATGTTCCAGTCCAAGAGGGTTTTGGGGCATACTCCCCCATATCATACAGACAACCAAGTCAGGCACATACACCTGATTTGAGAGGAGATCGTCAGCCTAACCTAGCAATATTTCCTGATAAGGCACACACACCTGCTTAGAGCAGCCCTTTTTGTCAAAAAGTGGTTTCCAAGGCGAGTAAGAAGGCGTCTAAGAAAAAGACCCACGCAGCACAGTTAGGAGATCAAGTTCCAATCTGTAACAAGGTCTTGCTCGATGCTGGAGTTCTTGAATCCCTCATACAATTATCTGTTGGAATTCAAGATTCTACTCCCTCAGTTACCAATAGAGGGAACATTAATTCCGAAGGTCTTCAACAAACACTTCCTCATAAAGGCTTGCTTCATGAAAATTCGGTCGATCTAGAAGTTTCATCTTCAGATGAGAGCCATAGGAACCCTCTGTGTGGTCAGAAGACCAAGGAGCAAGAGATCTCATCTTTTTCTGTAACCCATTATGGTGGTCCTCACCATGATGATGAATTTCATTGTGAAAGTCCTCTCAGTAGTAGTGATGCACATTGCCCGGAAAATGATCCAGTGGACAATGTAGTGCTAAGAAATACCTCTTATCTTGAGGCACTTGCAAATGTGAAACCAGTCATGTCTGAAGCTTCATCACTAGCAGGTGAAATAATTTATCAATCAGAAGATATCCCATGGTGTAGGTCATTCTCCGAACAACCCCTAAGTCATGAATCTTCGAGTTTGATCAATGATTTCTCTACCAATCCTGTTGAATATTATGAAACAACAAGGAAACACCAACTATGGTCAAATAAGGTAGAAGAATCTTCATCAAATGATAAAGAGGAAATTCTAAATATGAGAAAACAGCTGGCGAAAGGTTAAGTGGCAGTCATGTTTTGGCCTTTGGCTGACTCTCAGTATAATATTCTTGAAATGTTGATGGAAGATGAAATTCATGATATTCGTCACAACATATGGAAAATTCTTTGTCAGTTGAAAAAGAAAGTATTATCTTATGATGAATATGAAAATCATCTTAAGATAATATAAGGGTTACAATGTCAGATTGATTTGGCATCCCTATCAGCCTCTCGATATCTGAAGGCTGAAAAGCAGCAGAGAGCCCTTCAACATTCATGCCATGTCGCACTAAGAAGATTGCGTCAGTTAATTTCTAATTCCCCATCTGGTATTCG
This sequence comes from Viscum album, assembly GCA_963277665.1. NCBI lineage: Eukaryota > Viridiplantae > Streptophyta > Magnoliopsida > Santalales > Viscaceae > Viscum > Viscum album. The sequence continues at coordinate 1,961,847,799 of OY728156.1, read as the reverse complement.
TGTCATAGGATGGGGTGTTCATGGAGAACTGAATTTCATGGTTCTCTCCGGTCAGCAAAGCCCGCCAAAAATGGTCTCATGCAATGTTATTGCGCATAACTGGCCACAGTCAATGGGCTTTGTTTGTAATCATAAGCTTTCCCAAGAACAGAGTTCAACTAGTTCCTCTCAAAATCAAGAATACAGAGAACAAGTTGTTGAATTAATCTTGCATCAGGAAAACTAGAATATTAAACAGGCCTCTTGTTTGGAGGAAGCACGTCACCAAGTGACAGAAGTGTCAGAAATCATCCAACGGTCTTTTGAGCCGGGTGATAAAAGAGGATACAGGATAATTCATCCAGCTAATTTCCGGACTAAGGTTCGCATGATCAGTCGGAATTTCAAGAAACTCTCAGACATAGCATGTCAAGAACCGCCCCAGCTCGCCAGACTGGGGACTCTTTTAAACCAACCCTCAGAATCAACAAATCGGATTCGAGAAGTTGAGCGAGAATAGCAGGAACAGCCCCAGTCCACTGGAGTGGGGAATTTTTCAAATCATCAATCCCCTCCTTAGAGAAAGTCGGTCTTTTCTCAATTGGGGAAGAAACCTCAAGAGGAACAAAGAGCCAAATTATCAGGAGATTCTCTCCAAATTATGGTTCGTCAATAAGTTCCTGAGGGATCCAATCAACAAAAGTCAATGTCTCATAAAAGACATGGAAGAATACAATATCACAGGAATGATGATAGAAGGGATGCGATGAGTTATACATAAATCAATGTTATCAATGTCGTTATTGCTAATCCACCAAATGAGGCTCACTCAGGGGACTCAGATGAAGAGGTTCCTGCTCAAGAAGATGTACACACCGACACAAATGAAGAAGGCGTGCATACACGAAGTCAAAGGATTAATAAGAACCTAGGTAACCTTCGAGTAACCCACTTCCCCCTCTCCGAAAAGGATCCAACAAAGGGAAGGGAAAGAACCAGGTTACATATCCTTCCTCTGGAGATGGTCAATCACTCTCACTAGAGAAAAGGTTTGCACAACAGGAGGAAGAAATGAAGTCATTAAGAAGGTTGAATACAAAACTACTTCAGAGTAGTCTTCTTCTTAAGTATGCCAGAGTCAGTTAGCCAAAGGAATTTTTTGTAGCTACTGAGATGGATCAATAATATCCTTTTCTATCCGTACACCCTGACAGGTCTAATCCTACGGGTCAAGTGTAACAACAGTTGGTAGTGCTACCATCAGTTGCAGCACCAATCGCCATATCTTTCCAAGCTCCAGTCATTGCACCTACCCAAGTCCAAGTTCAACCAGATGTTTCTAAAAAGTTAATAACTACTATTGAGTGATTAACAGCTCGGTTAGAAACTATGGAAGGGAAACATGCAAAAGTTCAACCAGAAAAGAAAGTTTAACCTGAATGGGTCGATTCAATTTCTCCTACATCCAGTTTTGGGAATCCTGTGTTCCCTATTTTCAATTGATCAGGTGATCCTGAACAATATTTGACGCATTACGTGTCTTTTTGCGATCCCATGATGGGATCTCCGGAGCAACAAGAAGAAGTGAAACTCATATGCTTCTTGCGAACCTTGCAAGGACCAGCTTTTGTTTGATATACAAGCTTGCAATCCCGGTCAATTACTGGATGGGAGGATCTTTTCCAAAAATTCCTCCTTCAGTTCAGCTCAACTTTTCCAAAGACAACAGTTTTCCATCTTACAAACTGTAAGCAAAGAGAGAATGAAAGGGTCTATTATTTCATTACTTTATGGAAGGGATTTACATATTCCTTGAGTTTAGCACTCCCTTAAGAAGAATTGTCTCCAATATATGTGGAAAATCCGCATGACAAATTACGCACGCCGTTAATCCATGTAAAATACACAAGTGGGTTTCGAGACCTTACTTCAATCGCTCAGCAGATTGATGATTCCCTTATACAGGCTAAGGCTAAATCTCGTGTAATTCCATCAGCTCTAAGAAGGAGAATGGGTAAAGCAGAAACTGCTATAGTTATGCTTAAACAAGAACATATACCTGTTTCTACCTCAAAACCTTCATCTTTTCGAAGGGCTCTACCTTCTGAGGGCCAACAACAAAGGCCTTTTTGTCCAGACGATCAACGAGATCAAAGAAGAAAACAATTTGAGGATCTGAAGAGAAAAACATACTCTTTCAGAAATGAACAAGTTCCTGGTTATTTCATTTTGTATCTGGAAAAAAATTTGGTTCAATTTCCAATGGCCAAGAGGCCAAACAAGAAAGGAGATGAGATCGTCCCAATTATTTTCCTTTTAATCAAATGTTGGGGCATCCCATCCAGGAGTGTTTTATCTTCAAAGTCCTCCTGCAAAAGATGGTCGACTCCGGACAGGTCACATTGAAGGGTTCCTCAGCCCAGGTAGCATGTGTTACTACTACATTTCCATAAGAGGAAGATGAATGGCAAGAAGTCAAAAGCAAAAATGCACAAAAGTATGATGATTGGATGGTCAGAAAGACAATCAATCGAACTCATGCTATTTTGCGAACACAATCAAAGATACCAATTGTGTCTTCTTCCATGAATGTTACGGAAAAACCCTCTTCGTTAGAGGGAAATTCCTCAAAGAAACGGCATGATTCAAAGAAAGAAAAAGAATCAGAAGAAGATGAGTATGTGTCAAAGCCTATGTTGTCTTTGACTTTGGCGTATTTCATGCCATCTACTTCAAGGCCACGGGCACTGCCCCACCAAAAGGCACAGCCAAAACAGGTTAATTAGGTCGAGTCTTCATCATATGAAGAGTTAATCTTTGGTTCTGTTATTATGATTCAATTAACAGATCCATATGCTAGTAACAGTTTTGATTTCAATGCGCCTAAATTCCATGTATCAAACAGAGGAATCAGAGGAAGGTTTAGGGGCTCAGGATACAGGGGAAGACATGGATCGATCAGAAGCCACTATTCTAATTCTACCCCTCCTAGAACTATATAGGCAGCAGAAACTCGTGGTAGATATCTTCAGCGAGCTCAGCAAGAACAAACAAGTTCTTCTACTAATAGCAAATTCAGTCCTGGCACAGTTATTTTGGTAGACCGGTTGAAGGTTCCACCTTCTTCCTCTCAGCAAGTAAATGGATCTAATTGGTCTAATCTTCCAAAACCAGGAATATTGCCAACTCCTATCCCAATACAAGATGCATCAACTTCCAAATCATCTGCTTCCAAGGTACCTGCTAAACCACATATTCCTATTGGGAAACGCAGACCTCTGGATCAAAAGTATGATATATTGAAACACTTGGCCCATGTGCCATCCATGTTATCAATTCTGGATGCTCTGAATCTGTCAAAAGATCTTCAAGAAGAACTCGTCGAGGCTTTGTCAAGTCCTCAAGAGTTTGAAACTGACATTGTTTCAGTTGAAGTCTATCACATAGAGAATAATCCTGCAGAATTCCATGAAATAATATCTTTTACTGATTAAGATGAAGATGATTTTGTGCATGGACATATTAGACCATTGTACTTGTCTGGAAAGGTCAATGGCGTGGATGTTCGAAGAGCTTTCATTGACAATGGTTCAGGAGTCAACCTCATGCCCATTCGTACACTTCGTCAATTTGCCCTCACAGAATACGATTTATCTCCTTCTACCATGATGTTACAAGGATATGATAAAAATGAACACGAAACACTGGGCAAAGTTACACTCAAAACTCATTTTTGGATATCTTGTATCCAATTTAGATTTCATGGTTGTTGATCAAGACTCAGCCTTCGACATCTTACTTGGAAGACCCTGGCAACATCAACATACAGCTAACCCTTCATCATACCATCAATGTTTAAAATATTGTTTCGATGGTCAAGTTGGAACATTGTATGGTGATAAGGCCCCGTTCAAGACATGTGAATCTCAATACATTGAGGCGAAATTCTATCACATGAAGAAAAGGGAGAAATCCATAACAAAGGAGATTACCAAAGTTAATTCTCCATATGGTTTGGAAAAAATTCCAGTAAATCCATTTACACATGTGAGTACAGATTATGTGTTTCCTATCAGTCAAATTGACAAGATAGACCCAAATCAAAATACTCTTATGGAAAAATCCATAATGTCAATTACGGCAATCGAGCCAGACAACATGGGAGAAATTCGAAATCTACCAAGAAGTGATGAAAGCACAAATGGTGACGTCTTCATTTCATCTACTGAAATCCAACAAGTATATGCTTCTCCAATTAGGACAGAAGAATTTATAGCAACATCGGAGGTGAAAAATGATGCTGATTCTCAATCCATCATCCCCTCATTATTACCCAAAGAAGACCCTTCATCATCAATCAGGTCAAAAATGGAAGATTCTTCTTCAAGATATGAAAATTTTGACATCTCTTCGGATCATGAGAATTCTACTTTATCATCTAATATGCATGTAGAAAAGGAAGAAATAACACATGATGAAGAAGAAGGGGAAGTTCTCAGAGAAGATCATCCAGCATTTGAAGTGGGTATCTCTACCATTATGGATGAACTCAAGGAAATAAATATGGGTACAAAAGAAGATTCACGCCCCACTTTAATCAGTACGGCCATGACTCTTGAAGAGCAAGAGATGTATATTTCTTTTCTAAAGAAAAATAGAGATATATTTTCTTGGAACTATACAGAAATGCCAGGGCATGATCCTGATTTTGCTACTCATCATTTGGGTTTACCAGAAGGACATCGAGGATTTAAGCAAGCCGCGAGAAGAACACACCCAACTTATGCTTCCAAAATTGAATGTGAATTGGATAAGCTTATCAAAGCTAACTTTATCAGAGAAGTTAAATATCCCAAATGGTTGGCTAATATTGTCCCTGTAAAGAAAAAGAACGGACAAATTAGTGTTTGTATCGATTTTAGAGATATTATTCTACATTGTCCTAAGGATGATTTCCTAGTTCCGATTACAGAACTTCTAATTGATGCAACAGTTGGATATAAAGCACATTCCATCATGGATGGATATTCCGGGTATAATCAGATCCAAATGGCCCCAGAAGACGAGGAATCTACAGCCTTCAGAGCCCCTCAGGGTGTGTTTTGCTACCAGGTAATGGCCTTTGGCTTAAAGAATGAAGGTGCAACTTATTAGCGTTCCATGCATCGTATCTTCAAACCCTTCTTAGGGAAGTTTGTTGATTTTCTATGTAGACGATTTGGTAGTTAAATCCATACAATGTTCTAATCACTTGGTTGATTTAAAAGTCATATTCTGCATGCTTAGACAACATAATTTGAAGATGAACCCCTTAAAATGTGCTTTTGGTGTAACCTCAGGAAACTTTCTCGGCTTTGTTGTATGCCATCATGGTATTGAAGTCGATCCTGAGAAGACCAAGTCAATCCTTGGTATATCACCTCCTCAAAATTTTAATGAATTAAGAGGACTTCAACAAAACTTAGCTTATATTCAACGTTTCATCGCCAATTTGGCAGGAAAAAGTTTACCCTTCACCAAATTGATGAAGAAGGGAGTCACTTACCAGTGGACTGAAGAATGTCATGAATCATTCGATATTCTCAGGAAATACCTCTTGAGTCCACCGGTACTCATGCCACCTATTGAGGGAAGACCACTTATCCTATATGTGACAACTCTAGAGCGATCATTGGGGGCCTTTCTTGCTCAAAAGAATGATGCTCGGAATGAAAACAATCTCTACTATCTCAGTCGAACCATTCTTGAAACAGAAACCCATTATTCAAGTATTGAGAAGTGTTGCCTGGCATTAATCTTTGCAGTTCAGAAGTTGAGACACTACCTGCAACATCACGAGGTCCACTTGGTATCTCGCAATAACCCGCTCAAATTTGTCCTTAGTTGTCCAATGCTTACAGGATGTCTAGCAAGGTGGGTAGTTATTTTCCAGCAATTCAACATTCAGTATGTGTCTCAAAAGGCAATAAAGGGACAATATCTGGATGATTTCCTTGCTGAACACCCTTCGATGGAAGTTACATCTTCAGATATTGAACTCCATGATGATTAAGTCTTCTCTATTTATGAAAGTCCTCACGCCTGGGAAATGTATTTTGATGGTACTTCCAGAAGTGAAACAGGGAGGAAAATGGAAAATCCTAAATTCAACAAAGGTGGCTTAGGAATTGCACTCATTTCTCTAGAAAAGGAAGTGTTACCTTATTCCTTCTTATATTGGGAAGGTGGTACCAATAATGAAGCAGAATACCAAGCTCTCATCGTAGGCTTGGAATTAGCGCTTCAAGCACAAGTGAATCACTTAAAGGTGAAAGATGATTCAGACCTGGTAATCAAACATGTCAATGGGGATTATGCCATCAGAAAAGAAAAAATAATCCTTTTGTATGATTACATAAGAGAGTTAATGGCGGAATTCCCTTTGGAACCGACATTTTATTATGTCCCAAGATCACAAAATGCTCAAGATGATGCATTGGATAATATAGCCACAGCTCTGGCAGATCCAAATCGGGACGAGACAACCATCAGTATTGCCCACCGTCGTGCAATTTCACATTATGTTTGAATCAGTACAGAGGATATTAATGAAATTTGTCCCATTCCTGAACTGTATGGTCATACTACTGGATGGATGTCACCTATCAGGGAATACCTTCAAAATGGAACACTTCCATCTGATAGAGCTGAGGAAGAACAAATTTGGCGACGTGTGGTTAATTTTACTCTTTATGATAGCCCAGATCACCTAGAGAAAATTATCTAAAAACATGGTTTTGATAGAGTACTCTTAATATGAATTGATGGTGAAGAGACAATGGATGTCATGAAAGAAGTACATGCAGGAGTCTGTGGTGCCCACCAGTCTGGACATAGACTGTCTGATCAGATTCTAAGTCTTGGATACTTTTGGCCTTCAATGATACGATATTGTGTCGATTTTACAAAGAAGTGTCATTCATGCCAAGTACATGCCAACTTCATTCATCAACATCCAGATTTTCTCCATGCAGCTAAATACTCATGGCCATTTTCCACATGGGGAATGGATGTGGTGGGACCTTACCCTTCGGCTACGGCCAAGCAGTTTAAGTACATTCATACTACTACTGACTTCTTTTCCAAATGGGTAGAGGCAATACCTCTCAAGGAAGTCAGTTCTAAATGCATTGTTAGCTTCATCAAGTCTAACATCATCACTAGATTTGGTGTCCCTCATACCATATTGACGGACAATGGCACCAATTTCTGTTCATCCGAGGTGAAGAAGTTGTATCAACAATACAACATCAAATCCAACCATTCATCTCGGAATCATGCAGTGGCCAACGGACAGATATAAGCCTTTAACAAGACTGTTTCAAATATTCTGCAAAAGATGGTGGATAAAGATAAGAGGTCATGGCCTGATAAACTCTTTCATGCTTTATGGGCTTATCGGACTACCACCCACACTACAACTCTGTCAAATCCATATTCATTAGTATATTGAACAGAAGTTGTCTTGTCCATTGAAGTTCAACTACCCTCGCTGAGATTTTCCATTTGTGACCAATCATCTATAGATGAACAATCCCAAAAGCGATTGAATGAATTGGAATGGTTAGATGCGAAAAGATTATGCACTTTGCACCACTTGGAAGTCTATCAGAATCGAATAGCACGAGCTTTTAACAAAAAAGTTCATCTTCGTTCATTCACTCAGGGAGAATTGGTATTAGTTCTCAGAACTCCAATGATACCAGGAATGAAACCTCCCAAACTTGAGCCAAAATGGGAAGGACCTTATTCAATACATAGGGTCTACTCCAATGGAGCTTATTCATTAATCTCAATGGATGGATAACTCATTACTACTCCAACCAATGCCAGATTTTTGAAGAAGTATTTTGTATAAACTGAAAAGTACCTCTTTCGTCCTTGCTATATGACGTTAAACTGTACAGCAGCGGTCCATACATATGAACTTAAACTATTTTCACATTCATCCCACATGATGTTAAACTGTGAAAATGTTCACTAAATGGTCCAGTATGACCTTAAACTGCAACTAGATCCTGTATGACCTTAAAATGCATAATCCACTGTCAATGCATATGACCTTAAACTATTCAAACTTTCATCCAACATGATGCTAAATGGTATCGTACCTTTTTTCATCCAGAAAGAAGTTAAACTGTGACATCCTAACTACATGACATTAAACTGCACAGTCCCCCTGTTGTCCTCACTGCATGACATTAAACTGCACAGTCCCCCTGTCGACCAACATGACATTAAACTCTATTGTCCCCATCATCCTAACTAAATGATGTTAAACTATACAGAATGTTTGTGATATGTCCTACATGATATTAAACTGTACTTTTTCCCTGCTGCATGACACTAAACTGTGCAGCACCAATAGTCCTAACTGCATGACTCTAAACTGCATAGTCCCATTATATGTCCTACATGACATTAAACTATGCATCGGTAAGGTTGTTGTTACCTATTGTTTCTCACATCGAGCATGACTCACATGAGCTTAGAGCAAACCTCAACCATAACACACTCTTTGGGCCGCTAACCATGTGTAAGCGAAAACAACATTTTTTTTATTATTAGGTCATTGTCCCAATGAACAACTTGATCATTAATTCATTCATTAAGTGAACTACATAGACTTTGATCCTTGCCTTCTAGGATGGGTATGTAGGCAACCTCCCAAGGTTCAAGACCAAAACCAATCTGTTCACATCGGTTCACATCCATCTCATACAATGTTGAATTGTGAAACCGCCCCTATAATCAATATCTTTACATTGGTTTACTTTCGTCTTTGTTATACGATGTTAAACTATACAAAACTTTTGTCCAGTATGACAATAAACTACAATATTCTTTGATGCCCTCACCTGAGAGGGAACCATTATTTACATTGATTTTTTCAATCATGTTTCATTTCAAAGACTACGAGCATACATGGCAACGCCCAAACCTTTTATCTTGGGATAAACCATCATTGTACTAAAGTCCCCTTTCACCCTTCACATGTATGAACCAAATTTGTAAAAAGGGTATTTCTAGAACTACGTGGGATTGATTCCAATCCTTATGGGATACGTAGGAACGTTCGAGTGTCCCTCGAATCCAGCCCCAAGTCTTTGGACCTAACCTAAAATTCCAATTTCAGTCCCATGGCTGAAAAGTCCCCATGAAAACACACATTGTGTATTTATTACAATGGTCCAAGATCTATGACCCTAAACTAAGATCTCTAATCCTTTTGTACCACATGATGTTAAACTGTAGTTTAAGAACTACATATGGCTTGATTCTCATCCTTATGGGATACGTAGTGAAGTCCAACATTTCAATTCAGGACCCGACCACAACATGATTATGGTTAGAATTGATCTGTGTGTATTTGTATACATTGAACAATATCTATATTTATGTGTCATAATCCTAACCTTAAATATTTTTGGATCCTCATAACCCTTTTCATGACTTCTAGTCACTAAAATGTCAAACTTCTGAGAGTTATTTTGTCTGACTATGCAGCACATGCCCATAGGAGGCCATGCATAAACAGTCTACATAATAGACTTGTTAGCCAAAAGATACTATTATTTGACTATGCAGCCAATGCCCTTAGGTGGCCCAACATAATTCAACCCCCTAATGTGTTTTTCAGATAGTGGTAACATCATTCATGGGAAGAATGCCTCTTTTGTCCTTATTTGTCTTAAATGACAGTATGTAGGGATCCGCAAAAATATCAATCCTTGTCATATTTATCTCATATCATTTTTCATGATCTAAAAGTATTCAAGTCTATGCTTTATATTATCCTTCCCTATGTTTGGGTCAAACCTTCTTAGGAGTGATATCCATTCAGTTCTTCGATAATCTTGTTTGGAAATATCTTCTCCATTTTCAAGTACCTCTTTCCATACAGCAAACTCTATACTTTGGAGGATTTGAATCTCCAAATACTTTCACTAGCTTTTAGCACTAGGAAAGTAAATTTCTGAGAGTTCTTTTGCCTGACTATGAAGCACGTTCCCATAGGTGGCCTTGCATAAACAGTCTATATAACCGAATTGTTATCCAAAAGATACAATCTTATTTAACTATGCATCCAATGCCCTTAGGTGGCCCTGCATAATTCAACCCCCTAATGGGTTTGTTAAATAACGGTAACTTCATTCTTGGAAACTACTTCTTATAATTCCTTTTAACTCTTTTTCATATCATTTCTCGGATTCAAATATTCTTAAGTCATAGCTTACATATTTTCCCTTATACTTGAGTATGGTAATATTTTTTCAGATGAATTTTCAGGGAATTGAGTCAATTCTAATCCATTCCAGTCAAAGATATTTCAAACTTAATCATTAGCCTTTTTTATGTCTGATGTGCATGACTTTAAACTACCCACAAAAGATAAGGGAACTCTGAATAAAAGTCAAATTACCAGCTCACTAAACATACATTTTGTATGATTTAGGTAATATTGAGCAATTAAAAGGTTCATGTTTGTAGGTTTATTTTCATTAATCCAAGTAAAAATCAAACTATGCTTACTTGGACCATTGGCTTAGGTAAAATCTAAATCATGTAGAAAAAGAGAATTCAGGTACAAATGATTGAAGATGAAAGTTTTTGTCATTGATACATAAGAGATAGAAGGACACCCACAGACTGGAGCCTCTTCTCATTTTCAATAATTACAAGAGGCATTCAACATAACTCTTCATTTGATTTACGGAATCCCGAGCTTCATCAAAAACCACCTGGATTTCATTCATTCAACGGGATACAATAAGAGATTTAGTGATACCATCTCTTCTTGGAACAATTGTAAAAGGATGTTCTTGAGTGTGGTATGAGAAAATTTTCTTCTGATCAAATAGTGAATCTGTTTCTATCCAAGAGATTTGGAAGATGGATACATGGATTTGACAATGGAGCATTGGAAGTAAAGTTCCATTTGAAGAGAGTACTCTTTTTAGATATTGCTCTAATGCCATGTTTGTCTTCTCTCCACCAACCGACAGCGGAAAACATTTCATCCCATGGGTTTTCCATTTTCATATCTACAAGGAAATGGCATGGAAGGAGAATTTTAAAGTTCACACCATTTTTGTTGCTCTTAATGCACATCATAACCGAAATAGAGGACTAGCAGTGCAGCTACATTTCAGGCGTATAGTTCTTTTCATCTGAAACATTGATTCCTTGCAGATAACCATGACCATATAGAGGCAGGTAGATGCTCTGTGGGAAATTAAGATGATATTTCTTCAAGTACTAAGCCAAATCTGGGATAGTGTTGTCACAGATATCATAGTAATCATGGCCAATGATGTTCTTTATGTCATCAATCTGCTTGCTAGCCAGTTCATCAGCCGTTTTAATACCCTTTGGATCCATTGAATCTGCACAAAAGTTGAATAAACTAACTCTTAAATGGGATTATTTTTCATAAAATTTGTGAAGGAATTCAGAAAAAATGGCTAAGGCATTAAGGCGTGCAAGTCTAAACTTGACGCGCAAGTGTTCGTGTGCCACACTAGTTTTTGACATGCAAGAATGAACCACGAATGTACAAATACCTATACAGCAGCACGACAACAAAGAAACATCGGAAAACAGAGCAACCTACATGGCGAGAGCTCGAAGGTTTGAAATACGCAAATCCATATGCTTGTATGGAAGTGAGGCCCTATATTTATAGACGCAGTCGGGACCCTGCGCGCCATACCCTGCGCAATCAAGGGCTATATCCCTGAGCGTCATGCCTGCGCGCCCAAATCTCATTTGTGCGCCCTACCTTACGCGCCCCAATTTCCTTATGATTCTCGATTTCCTCAGAGTCAAATCCTCTATTCTCTCCGGATCCAACTCTGAGGGGGGGGGGATTTTTTGACGCTCCTTTTGTCACAGAATCTAAAGATCGGAGAAGGGGAAGACTTGAGCTCAAATTGATTCATCCTTTGAAGAAAATGTCAAAAAAAACAAAGGGATGAACAAGGATAACATTGCCCATAGGTCACGCAAGATCCCTCATAGCCACACAAGTCTACTTGCGCGCCGCATGATGGTCACGCAAGTGACTTGCGTGACCTAAGTGATAACCGCTTGGGGTCTTCTCTTGCCTATAAATAGACCCTGTGGGCCCCCCATTAATGATGATTTTTTTTTTCAGAAACTCAGATTTGAGATCTCGGCACCCTAGTCTCTTCCCAAAGCTTCCGAAAAACATCAAAGGTAATTTCTTACCTAGAACGGAAGATCTAAAGAGGGGGAGGAAGGCCTAAGTGTTGAAACTCATCAACACTTGCGTGCCTGAGTGGCCATCCCTTAAGGGAAAAGGCCACACTTGCGCACCTCCTTACTCCTTCAATAGAACTTATGCACCACTCTTCTGGAAGAACCTCAAGGGGATTCTAAAGGCTTTAATCAAGAGTCGCTCAAGTATTACCAAGCTGGTTAACCATCGTGCAAGTAACCCATATGTCGCGCTGGCATACCTGCGCGACCCGGACTTGCGCGCCCACGCAGTACCTACGCGCCTACCAGGACTTGCGCGCCCCTGCCTTGTTGGGTGCCCTTCATGCCCATTTCACCCCTCTTAAGCCATTCCACCTTTCCTATTAAAGATTCAGTCTTCAAGACACTCTCCAAATCCATTTATGGCATGATTTATTGATTTGACATCCTTATCTGAAAGGAATTATATGGAATATCTTTCAAAACCTAGTGATTTATACATCTTTATCTCACTAAAAATTGATATTTCATTCATTCAACCTCATTCTTTAAGATGAGTGAATCTCTTAACCTGGGCCTCCTTTTCGGGAATAAGCCCCAATCATAATCCTCAAACATGGGAATCCTCCTTAGGAGTAAGACCCAACCATAATTATCTTAAACTGAGCTTCATTTTCAAGAGTAAGCCCCAGTCTCAAACATGGGCATCCTCATTAAGAGTAAGCCCCAAGTCCATTAATTTTTCAAATCTCTTAACCTGGGCCTCCTTTTCAGGAGTAATCCCCAGTCTTAATTTCTCTTAACCAGTCCTAATTTACCTTTGATCTGAGATTTATTTTCAGAATTGAAACCCAATCATAAGTCCTCTCATAATTTGGGACTCCTTTTCAGGAGTAAGCCCCAAGTTAGAGTATTTAAAATCTCCATGAAGCACATGTACCTTTATGGAACCTACTCCTGGATTTCTTCCCTAAAGTAAATCCTAACCTTCATTTATCTAGGAAGTCATACATACATAAGTCCCACATTATTTCTTATGATTTCATCTTCTATGGCACAATTGTCTAATTTTTACCAATACCTCTTGTTTATCACACCGAGCATGACTCACAAAATCTTAGAGTGTAAAAGTGACTATGACATTCTTCTTTCAGCCATCAATAATAAACATCATACTGCCTTACTCGAACTATGTGGGTTCTGATTCCATTTCTAAACAAAGGATACATAGGTAGCCCATCTGTGGGTTCGATCCCAACTCTGAAATAATCCATGTCCTTTTGAATGACATTAATCTTAAAGTGCCCCACATAGTGGATTTAAAACCAGCATGGTCATCATAATGACCAACAAAGTTCTATATAAATGTGTTGAAGGGTACCATTGACCAAGAATCTCTAATAAATACAGACGATTCTCTATCGATGAAGAACCTAGAAAACATATAAAAGATTCTCTAAAATTCCTACATATTTTATCATTTATTTTCAGATCTGAAGGAAAGCTCATTTTATACTTGGTAATGTAATAAGGATTCACGAACATAAATTAAATCTATAAAGAGAGTCTCGTAGTAGACAACAATTCCCCTCAAAAAGGTGTGATGAGTCCGACCTCCCATCCTCTCGACCAATGCAAATTCCTAAACCCCATCAGTCCATAAACTAATGGGCACCTACCTTTGGAAAGTAGGTCCGAATAGATGTGGAATCATTAGATGTTTCCGGTTCTACGAACAAACCCGTTAGAAACTGATCGGAACGTTTGAACCTCCCATCAAAAGGAGGTCATTCCTGAAATCCGAGGGAAACAAATGTCTCTTTATATAAAATGTTTTTATAAAATGTCAACTTCATTGGTGAATGATAAGAATTGTGACCAATAGTTTTATAGCTATTGAATAGTGATCACATGATTAGTATAAATATAAGTCTTTAACACATCCAATTTAACTTAGACAAAGGAAGCGATGGCCTCATCCAGTAGAATTGCCCCATACGAAGCCCATTTATCGGAGCTCAGAAAAGAGATAAAGTCCATGGGATTCTCTCTTGACCAATCCCAAGCTGAGCTTCACCATGTGAATCTCGAATGGGACCATCTACGGGAGAAGTAGAAGTTGATAGAAATTACCACTCGAGTAATGTTATCCGAGCCACCCCAAGAGTCTGTCACCATCGCACACCTTACACTTAGGTCTAATGCGGCTGTTTTATGGGTTTATGTAACTAATAGATAGTACTATGTTCATGTACATTATCTCTTTATATAAAAATGAATATAATTTCTTGTCATTATTGATTCATTATAAATAGTTTTTAAAGTACAAATGGTGTTTTTAGTTATTATTTAATTAAGAAATCTATTTTATTAAATTAAGGGATTTTTGAATTAAATAATATTCTAATAAAATACTATTATTATTATTATTAGAATAATTTTTATATATATAAATGATCATATAATTATATTAATACAATTATAATTTTTATTAAGGTTTGAAAGCCATTTTTCTCAAAACCCATGAATTTTCGATAAATGTCAGTTTATATTTTAAAAGTGAAAATTAACATATTTAGAAAATTATTTATATAAAATAAATGTTATTTTTGGAATCAAGATGTTGAAATTATCCAATGGAGAATTTTTCATAATTTTCTGAGATAGTCAAATTTTTGAGTAAAAATTAAATATCGTTTAAATATATAATGTGTTTTATGACGTCATAATGACCCAATAGTGATGTAATAAAATACTATAATCATCATGTTAGGCCAATATATGTTTTACAATTAAAATAATGTGATTTTGTGTTTATTTGGCTTACTTTTAAAAACATTAATGGACCCCTCAAGACTTATTAAACACCTTGTCTTTTTAAATTAATTTCCATGGGAGTGTGACTCACCTCCACATAAGCAACCCTATTATTTTAACATGATCGGAAATTTTCCGTATAAAATATTATTTTCCTCTTACCTTTGACAAAAACCATGGGCAAAAACCATGGGTTGGTTTGTGGTTTGGATTAATTTAATATAAGGGGTCCCAAACCTAAATAATAAAGAATTCCCTCGCCTTTCCTATATAAACCCTCCCAAGCCCCCACTTCCTCCTCACTAAAAGCCTTTCAAATTCGTCCAAACCTTTCCCTACTCTTTCAAGAATCCTCCCACAGTGGCCCAAGCTCCCATGAAGCCTCTCAAAAGCCTCTCTCTAGCCTTTGGAAGCACACATCCAAGTAAGGGTTTTTTTCATCCTTTCTCATTTTTGTCCAATTTTCATTAAGTTGTTTTTCCCTTTTAATTTAAATTATGAATGGTGTGGTATGGTTTCGAACCTCCCTCATACGGCCCTCTTTATGGTTGAATTATGGGAGACCCCTTTATCTCTCAATAAATTCCTCCCATGTACACTTGTTACCATGCAGAAATTCCAAAAGAAACTTCTCTCTCCCCTTTTACATTCAAGGAATACTTTTGTATTATGAATCTAAATTACATTATAATTGTTGGGAAATGTATCTATATGACCTAAATACTATCAATTACATTTAAATAATATTAGGAACCCCTTTCTCTCTCATCAACCATTTTTATGAATTCTTATGTCACGCCGTTACACTACCGAAATTGCACTGATTTTCTAAGCCAATGCTTTTGTGTAGTGAATACCATGCCCATTTCCCCATCAAGGGTATTCAACATTATGAACATTTAATTATTGATTATAAAGTTTCATGTATGAATTCCAAATTCCTTTATTGTGGAATAAATTATTATGTTTTATGAATCCATGTTTTATGATCCATGTGGCACACTTATACAAGAAATGAAATGTTTAAGAAGGGTGCGCCCTTATAGCGCTCCAATGCATTGGGTAAAGTATAGTATCATGATATGTCATGTGAAATGAGTGATGTCTCATGCTAATTGAAGTGAAACGAGGGTTTACTCTTTCTTTATGTGAAATGAGTATTTACTCATGCTCCATGTGCAATGATCCTTGGCTCATGCTAATTCCATGTTAAGTGTTGTTTCCACATTTCCATGTTATGATTATCATGCTTTATCATGCCTTTATGTTCAAGTTTTTCTTATGCTCTATTGATATGCCTATTGTCTAACATGTATTTTACTCCTCATGTTATTCTATGTGTACTCCCTTACTGGGCTTTATAGCTCACGCTTTTCTTATGCATGTCCTCAGGTTATCCCATGCAATGCTAAGTATGAAGGAATGTACTGGTCGTGTAAATGACGTTTTCAATAAAGATGTTGTATTTAATGTTTTAAGTTTTTATGTAATGATCCTAAGCACCAAAGACACTAAACCACTCGATCTTCTTTGTTGTATCAAGTGAAGTTTTATGTAAAAAATCATGTTTAAGTTGTAATAAAAAGTAGGATTGTCAAAGTTGGTATCAAAGGATAGGTTTGGTTATTTCTGGGATTAGGATTAGAAAACCCTAGTAAATCCTTAGATACAAGACTAAGTACAATAAAAAATGTCCCTAATTTTTGGTGAGTTTTGAGTAAGTGGGTTATCAAATAAATACATCCATGTCTGGATATGAGTAGGTAGACGCAGATCTGGCACAAATGTATCCTAGGGGTAAAACCCGAAAACACCACATTGAGCTAGACTCGAATGGGAACTAGTGCATGACAACGGGTCTTGTTGTACTCTTGGTTACGACACTCCCGGGGATATGCGTTGGTAAATTCACAATCATAGTATGAACCCTTATTAAGGGAATTAAAAAATTCCCCTAAGAATATATATTAGAAAGTAGATCGTGAAAAGCTTAGATTGAAGCCTATAGACTCATGAGTTAAGGAAATGAATGTTTATTTATAAGTCATCAACTTTTGTCTTTAGATTACCATTTATGTGTTACACCTAACATTCCTTTTATTCCAGCCAATGGCTTTTAATAGGAGGACTCAGGCTAACTACCGATGTGAATATCAGTGTGATGACTGTACTAATGAGATGTCCAATACAATGGTAGCGGGAATCGTCAACATTGCAACGCTTCTCTCTCAGGTAACTCAAGCATTGAATAGAAACATGGGTCAAGAGGAATGTCCAAACTCCCCTAAGAAATAACAAGTCGCTATAGAGAGCTTCATGATACAAAGGCCTCCTACTTTTAGTGGATCATCTGATCCCACGATCGTTGAACAATGGATCAACTCCATTGAAAATATCTTCTCCATCCTTCAATGTTTTGAACAAGAGAAGGTTCTCCAGGAAGATTATTGTATGGAGGGTGAAGCTAATCAATGGTAGATGTTGATAAAAAATATGAAGCCTGAGGAGGAGATCGTGGCGTTGGAATGAAAGGATTTCCGGAATATTTTTTTCGAAAAATATTTTCTACGCACCCTCCGTCTTAAGATGGAAAGGGACTTACTTTCCCTCGAGCAAGAAGATGAAGAATCTGTTGGAGCATATGAGGCAAACTTCACAAGGTTTTCACGATACGCTTTCAGCTTTGTCATTACCCCCGAATGCAAGGTTTACCTCTTATTGGGTGGGCTAAAGCCTAGCCTGCGAAAAACATTAGCGATTCGTGACTTCAACAGCTATGAGGAAATTGTCCGATGTGCCCTCAAAGTTGAAATGGATATTGGAGAATCATAGGGGTATCATGTGGATAAGAAACATATGGTGGACTTCAATGCTGGTGGGTCGATGGATAAATCTAACGGTGATAATAAGATCCAGCACCCCACTTTCCAAAAGTGCAGAAAGAAGCGCCCTGCAAATCGCCTTAAGGGGATGAGGAAATGCTCAGGTGTGGAAGAGAAGGGCACCAAGCTGTTAATTGTCAGTAAGAAAGACACGCGGCTACGATAGTGGGGAGGAATTCTCCGTTCGATCCTCAATGCGTTATTCAATTCTAAAAATGAAAATAAATGGGTCATTTTTCAAATCTGTTCCCTAATCTAAGGGTTTTCGGAGACAACCAACAACCTCCAAGGCAGAAAGGAAGAGATTTTTCCATCACCTCTGCCGAAATGAACCCCGAAAACGAAGTGGTGGCAGGTACGCTAGTTATTTATTCAAGAATATCAAACATACTTTTTTATTCACGTTCTACGCATTCTTCTATATCTCGAAAGATTAGTATAACAATCCCAGCACCACCACAAATCATGGAAGTGAAGATGTCGGTGAGTACATAAAATGGGGAAATCATTGCATCCCATGAATATAAGTCCTCCTCTGTTATAATATGTGGATTGAATTTCCCGGAGAACCTCTTCATACTCACTCTATTGTAATTTGATGCAATTATTGCCATGGATTGGATTTCCTTATATAGAGCCAACATAAATTGTTGGGAGAGGGAAATCACACTCTATATGGAGAATCGCCCCCGATTTTTTACAAGTGTCAGGAGGAAGTTGAATCTCCTTTAGCTCCATCATCTCAAGTGTGGATTTAAATTACTTATGAGCATGTGTATCTGGATCATATGATTGATCCCAAGGAAGAAACCATCCTTGAAGAAATTCCTATTGTGAGGGAATTCGCTGAAGTGTTTCCTGAGGAACTTCCTGGTCTTCCTCCTAGAATGGATGTTGAATTCTCAATTGAACATATATCTGGGGCTTTACCAATATCCAAGACTCCATATATAATGGTTGTTTTAGATCATGAAGAGATGAAGAAACAACTATAGGAGAATCTGGATAAAGGGTTTATACGCCCAAGTGCTTCACCATGGGGTGCACCAGTCCTCTTCGTCAAGAAGAAGGATGGGTCAATGCGGCTTTGCACCGATTATCGTGAACTTAACAAAATCAAAATAAAGAACAAGTATCCTCTCCCAAGAATTGTTGATAGGTTCGATCAGCTACGTGGAGCACAATTCTTCTCCAAGTTAGATTTGCGGTCGAGATATTATCAAGTAAGGGTGAAGAAGGAAGATATCCCCAAGACTGCTTTTCGAACAAGATACGGGCACTATGAATTCATAGTAATGCCTTTCAGACTCACCAATGCTCCAGAAATCTTCATGGACTTGATGAATAGAGTATTTAGAGATTACCTAGACTAATTTTTGGTAGCCTTTATATATGATATTCTAATATACTCCAAAACCTAGGAGGATCATGAGGAGAATTTAAGAACTATACTATAGAATTTGCACAAGGAGAAGCTCAATGAAAAGTACAGAAAGAGTGAGTTTCGGTTGAATGAGGTCTCATTCTTGGGCTATATTATCACAAGAAATGGGATATCTATGGATACCTCCAAAATAGATGCAATTGAGGAATGGTCGAGGCGAAACATCGGTAACAAATATTTGTAGCTTCTTGGGGTTATCTGGATATTATCGACGATTTGTGAGAAATTTCTCACGATTGTCCAACCCTCTTACCAAGCTAACTCAAAAGGGAGTAAAGTTTTCTTGGAGTGATGAATACGAATAATGCTTCAAGGAGTTGAAAAGGAGGCTTATCACTGCGCCTGTGCTCACTTTACCCACAAGTGGGGAACTTTTTGTGGTATTCAGTGATGCTTCAAAGAAGGGTTTACGCTGTGTGCAGATGCAGAATGATAAAGTGATATTCTATGCCTCAAGGCAGTTGAAAATCAATAAGTGAAACTATCCAATGCATGATCTAGAGTTGGTAGCGGTGATCTTTTCCGTGAATATCTTTTGGCATTATCTCTATGGGGAGAAATGTGAGATATATATTGACCACAAGAGTCAAAAATATATATTCACATAGAAAGAGCGTAATATGCACCAGAGAATATGGATAGAGCTCATCAAGGATTATGACTATTCAATCCATTACCACCCTGGGAAAGCGAACAAGGTGGTGGATGCCCTAAGTAGAAAGGATTCAACGATTCTAGCAATGATGATAATTGAGAAGGATCCAATCTTCTCAGACTTGATGAAGATGGACATAGGAATCATAGAGAAGGGAACATCATCAATCCTTTCACAAATGATTTCTCAGCCATCTCTTTTGGAAAGGCTAAAGGATGCTCAAAAGGATGATGTGGGAATTCAAGAAAAAGTGGGAGCTATTGAAAAAGGGAAATCCTCGGAGTTTAATGTTAATGAAGAAGTAATTGTGCGGTTTGGGAAAAGACTATGTGTTCCAACAATTCTGAAGCTGAAGAAGGAACTTTTGAATGATGCATATAGTTCAAATTTCTCTATTCAGCTAGGGAACACAAGGATGTATCGAGATCTCTGAGAAAACTTTTTGTGGGATAATATGAAGAAGGAGATTGCTGAATATACATCAATGTGCATGGTGTGTCAGCAAGTGAAGGAAGAGAGGCAGAATTCTAAGGGGATGATGCAACCATTTCCCATACCAGAATGGAAATGGGAAAACATCACCATGGACTTTGTCACCGGACTTCTGAAGACATCCAAAGGAAACAATGCAATATCGGTTGTTGTGGATCATCATACAAAGACTTCACACTTCATTGCTATTCGGGAGGATTTCTCATTGGATCAACTGGCACAGATATATATCAGGGATGTGGTAAGGTTTCATGGAGTACCACTATCTATTGTGTCTGACCGAGATCCAAGATTCACCTCTATGTATTGGAAGAGTCTTCAACATGCTCTGAATACTGAACTGAACTTCAGTACGGTCTATCATCCTCAAACTGGTGGCCAATCTGAGCGGACTATCCAAAAACTTGAGGATATGTTGAGAGCGTGCTCAATGGAATTTAAACCAGGATGTGATCAACATCTTCCTCCGGTTGAGTTCTCTTATAATAACAATTTCTACTCGAGAATCCAAATGGCATCATATGAAGTCATGTATGGGAAAAGGTGCAGAATATCGACATGTTGGGATGAGGTCGGTGAACGTAAACTGCGTGGACTAGAAATGGTGAAGGAAAAGGTGGAGAATGTGAAAACCATTCAGCAGCATATCAAGGTAGCCCAGAGTCGATAGAAAAGTTATGCAGATAATCGTCGATGAGACCTTGAGTTTAAAGTTGGAGACATGGTTTTTCCATGCATATCTCCGTGGAATAAGGTCATGAGGTTTGGAAAAAAAGGGATGTTAAGTCCAAGGTACATCGTCCCCTTTGAGATTATTGATCGTGTCAGGGTTGTGGCCTATCGACTGGAACATCTGCCTACTATGGCCAAATTACATGATTCCTTTCATGTATCCCTCTTAAGGAAGTACATACCGGACCCTTCACATGTACTCTCTTTTGAGGTGGTACAATTGGAAGATGATCTTTCTAATAAGGAGAAACCAGTGAAGTTCATAGATCGTAGAGAAAAATTTCTACGAAATAAGACATTGCCCCTCATCAAGGTGTTGTAGAGAAACCACAAGTTTGAAGAAGCATCTTTGGAATCATAGGAAGTGATGAAGCTGAGTTACCAACATCTGTTTTAGTGTGGGAAAAGGAAAATATCAAGGGTGAAATTTCTTAAGGGGGGAATATTGTAACAACCCAAAGTTTAATTAATAAAAAATCCCTCTTGATCTTATTAAATTTCCCTTTATATAAAATGTTTTTATAAAATGTCAAATTCATTGGTTTTATGATATGAATTGTGACTTTTACTTTTATAGTCGTTGAATAGTGATCACATGATTAGTATAAATATAGGGCGTTAACACATCCAATCTTACTTAGACAAAGGAAGCGAGGGCCTCATCCCGTAGAATTTCCCCACACGAAGGCCATTTATTAGAGCTTGGAAAAGAGGTGGCATCCTTGGGATTCACTCTTGACCAAGCCGAAACAGACCTTCACCGTGTCAAGCTCGAATGGGACCGTCTACGGAAGAAGTAGAAGTTGATAGAAATTACCACTCGAGCGATGTTATCCGATCCACCCCAAGAGTCTGTCACCATCGCACACCTTACCCTTAGGTCTTATGCGGCTATTTTAAGGGGTTATGTAACTAATCGATAGTACTATGTTCATGTACATTATTTTTGTATATAATAATCAATATAATTTCTTGTCATTATTGATACATTGTAAATAGTTTTTAAAGTAAAAATGGTGTTTTTAGTTATTATTTAATTAAGAAATATATTTTATTAAATTAAGGGATTTTTGAATTAAATAATATTTTAATAAAATATTATTATTATTATTATTAGATTTATTCTATTATATATAAATGATCATATAATTGTATGAATGCAATTATAATTTTTATTAAGGTTTGAAAGCCATTTTTGTCAAAACCCATGAATTTTTTATAAATGTTGGTTTTTATTTTAAAAGTGAAAATTAGCATATTTAGAAAATTATTTAGATAAATTAAATTTTATTTTTGGAATCAGGCTGCCGAAATTTTCCAATATTGAATTTTTCATAATTTTCTGAGACAGTCAAATTTTTGAGTAAAAATTAAATATTGTTTAAATATATAATGTGTTTTATGACATCATAATGACCCGATAGTGATGTAATAAAATACTATAATCTTTATGTTATTCCAATATATGTTTTAACATTAAAATAATGTGATTTTGGGTTTATTTGGATTACTTTTAAAAGCATTAATGGACCCCTCAAAACTTATTAAACACCTTGTCTTTTTAAATTAATTTCCATGGGAGTGTGACTCACCTTTACATAAGAAACCCTATTATTTTAAGAAGTTAGGACCTTGTACTTATAAAATATTATTTTCCTCTTACCTTTGACAAAACCCATGTTCAAAAACCATGGTATGGTTTGTGGTTTGGATTAATTTAATATAAGGGGTCCAAAACCTAAATAATAAAGAATTCCCTCACCTTTCCTACATAATCCCACCCAAGATCCCACTTCCTCCTCACTAAAAGCCTTTGGAGTTCATCCAAAATCTGACCTACTCTCTCTAGAATCCTCCCAAGGTGCCCCAAGCTCCCAATAAGCCTCTCACAAGCCTCTCTCTAGCCTTTGGAATCACACTTCCTAGTACGGGTTTTTTCCTTCCTTTCTCATTTTTGTCAAATTTTCTTTAAGTTGTTTTTCCCTTTTAATTTCTATTATGAATGTTGGGGTATGGTTTCGCACCACCCTAATACTTCCCTATTTATGTTTGAATGATGGGATACCCCTTTATCTCTCATTAAATGCCTCCCATGTACACCTATTACCATGCTGAAATACCGAAAGGAACCTCTCTCTCCACTTTTACATTCAATCTATACTTTTGTATCATGAATCTAAATTACATTACAATTGTTGGGAAATGTATCTATATTACCTCCTTACACTCCATTACATGTAAATAATATGAGGAACCCTTTCTCTCTCATCAACCATTTTTATGAATTCTTATGTCACGCCATTACGCTGCCGAAATCGCACTGATTTTCTAAGGCAATGCCATTGTGTAGTGAATACCATGCCCATTTCCCCATCAAGGGTATACACCTTTATGCACATTTAATTATTGATTATAAAGTTTCATGTATGAATTCCACATTCCTTTATATCATGGAATAAATTATTATGTTTTATGAATCCATGTTTTATGATCCATGTGGCACACTTATGCATGAAATGAAATGTTTAAGAAGGGTGTGTCCTTATAGCGCTCCAATGCATTGGGTAAAGTATAGTATCATGATACGTCATTTGAAATGAGTATTGACTCATTCTAATTCTAGTGCAACAAGGTTTTACTCATGATTTATGTTCAATGAGGATTTAATCATGCCCCATGTGCAATGAGCCTTGGGTCATGCTAATTCCATGTTAAGTGTTGTTGCCACATTTCCATGTTATGATTATCATGATTTATCATGCCTTTATGTTCATGTTTTTCATATGCACTACTGATATTCCAATTTTCACACATGTATTGTAATCCTCATGTTATTCCATGTGTACTCCCTTACTGGGCTTTATAGCTCACCCTTTTCTTATGCATGTCCTCAGGTTATCCCATGCAATGCTAAGAACGAAGGAATGTAGTGGTCATGTAAAGGAAGTTTTCAATAAAGAAGTTGTATTTCGTTTTTTATGTTTTTATGTAATGATCCTAATCCCCAAATACACTAAAACTCTCGATCTTATTTGTTGTATCAAGTGATGTTTTATGTAATAAATCATGTTTATGTTCCGACGGCCATGTTAAGGAGGGGTGGTTGTGATATCACCGGGACATGGTTGTCACATTTGGTATCAGAGAAGGAACCCATCCTCAAGTGTGGTGCACTGCTTGGGTTGAGATGTAGGGCCCACAACGAGGACGTTGTGCACTAAAGGGGGGGGGGGGTGATTGTAACATCCCCAAATGATACAGGGTTAAATGACAAAATGATATGACTAATGTCAACAAGGTGACCTCTTGTGAAGTTTCCCAAGGTGTGTGTGAGTGAGGAAAAATCACACTGGAAAGGACATGTGTTGTTCTGTGGGGACAATCATTAGTCAGATAACTCGTTCGGGCATGTGGGTGGACCCTAGGGTGGGCCCCACATGTCTTCGGGGCAACAGGGGGTACCTGGTGGGCCAGTACCCGACGACCATGTTATGGCGGGGTGGCTGTGCTATCACCGAGACCCGGTTGTCACACAAGTAATCTATTCCTCACATCCCTTGCTTGGGAAAATGATCCTTGAGTTTTGAAGCACCCAAATACTACCCACCATCCAATTTAGTACTACCAATTATACCAATCCATAACCACACAAACACCTCATCCATATTATTGGTACCAAATAAAATTATCTTTTTTACACAACCAAAATCTCTTCAACAGGAAGAGTTTTGATTCTACAATACTATGGGTCCTTAGATCGAGGAGCCCTGGATGTAGCTTGTTTAGGACAAGGACCACCAATCATCTTCTATACAACCAAATTCTCAACAATGGGAATATTTTCATTCTACTAGACTCAGAGTCCTTACCTCAAGGTTCCATGGGAGTAGCTTGTCTGAAATGAGGATTACTACTCATCTTATACAGAACCATGTTCTTGACAACTGGAAGAGTTTTAACTATACATGGCATGGATTTCATACTGTGAGGAGTTATGGAATAATCTTTTTTGGAATGGGGATCACTAATAACCTTATGCACAACCTAATTCCGGACAATAGGATGAGTTTTGATTCTACCGAACATAGAATTCTTACCTCGTGGAGCTATGAAAGCATCTTATTCAGATTGTAGACCACTGACACCCCTTCTGTAAGGTCGGGGGCCACTACTAGACAGTAAGAGCTCATCCAGTTACCCCATGACCTCCCCCATGCTCATCCTGGACCTTAGGTCTTGGTACATGCAACGTAGTGTGAGGTTTTCCACCATAAAGGCACTGTCTGTTAAGTACTGACCCTCCACATGTTACACTTCATTATTTGTCTTCATCCTTGTATGAATAAACCCAGTTGAAAACTGAAAGATAAATACGACGACACTGATGAAGTAAAATATGTTTTATCCACAACCAAATATTTAGGAGCTGTGATGCCAAAGGTGTTATCAATGATTGTGGATACATGGTGTTTTTCAGCCATCATTCCATTGGTTAATCCTCTTATTTTTAATCCATTACATGCTCTTTTAAACGGTATCGAATTCCAATTTCAGTCCTCACCGATTAGTTTATGAAATTTATTTATAATACAAATCATTATAGTTTTGAGTTCACTATATTTTTTGTCATTCAATTATAATTGTTGGTTATCAATGTTGAAATTTGGTGCATATATTTCCCTCAAAGTCCCACTTACTTGATTAATGTTATCTTCAATTTTTTCACTTCTTAATTTAAATCTTGTGGAAGAATAAGATGAGGATGGATAATTATCCAATGTATTGATGAAAAAATATATTTTATCTGGTTCGATGATTTTTAGTGTTTGATGTTTAGCGAGCATGGTTCTCTCAACCTCAGGATCAAAATCTGGGTGTTTAGAAGAACAACATCTACTCACATGAAACCATTTTTTTAAATAAAAGCACTAATCTTCCCTAGAAAATGTTTCATGTTTGATGCATTCCTGCCATGGGGAACTAAACAAAATTACTTTTGAACCCAAGAAAAATCTAGTAATATTTTATTTGGGTTGTATCGGGGTTAAAAAATGTGGTGGATGTATTAAAATCAAATTTAATGGGTTTGAAATTTAAAAAAATAAGATGTGGCTTATTGGTTTAATATTTAATTTTGAAATCATTGTTATCCATCCCCAGAATACTCTCCTCTCTTCCCTGTTAATCATTAATCAATTTTAAATCCCCATAAATCTATAATAAAAGTAAATATACATTGTTATACGTTCTAAGAAGTTTTGGTTTGAAATATTAAAATAAAATAATTATTTTATTATGTATCCTAACATAGACCAATGATTGGACACCAATAATAATTCTTGGGTAATTCCACTTTTAACTATCATAAGTACTGAAGGAGTTCACAATATGCTTATGTGTGAAACCAGTAAAAAAGAAAGAAATATGTAATTTTTTAAAAAAAATAAGAATCTCCTGAAAGTTACACATCCAAACACATCCAAATAATTATACTAAGAGTCATTTTTTTATTTCATACAACAATTCATCATAGGGGTGGGATATTTCTCCTCATCTTAACCTTAATTTGATTAATGTTCCATCAGAAGAGTGATTTAAAAAAGAAATAAAGAAAACTATAGGTAATAACAATATTAGCTATTGATAAAATAGACTCCGAGAATAATAGATTATATCATTAATATGGGATGTCCCCAAAACAAAAGGATAATATATCTTCTTATTATAAGAATAGAAATAGAAAAAAATCACAAACAAATCCTTAGAGGTGGTGAGTTCTATGTGGTCTGTCTTGAGGTCCTCATTACTATCTATAGGTGAAGTCCCTATGAGAATAGTTGAACTCCTGTAATGACATTAAACAACCCATCATAATTCCATACAATGAAGCGATCTTGATCTCATCAATATATGGCCACTTCATGGATGATGATCACTAAGGATCATCATCTTCCCATATTGAGCTGACCAAATGATTGGGAGGGAAATTTACTTTGAAAATGAGAGGCCAAATTGGTTAATAAATTTCCCCATATACTAAATTTTAAAGACACTTTGATTTTCTCTGATGTTAGTTCTCAGTAAAATGATCATTCACATATATGAGAATTCAGATAGCTCAGGTGATTTTAATCATTCTCTATAATAAAATATGTCAACAATCAGGTATATAGAATTGGATATGTTGTTATTCTAGATATATGAAGTTTTTAGGTATGTTTAACCATCAGGAATGTAAAACTAAACCCTTCTACATCAGCTTATAGAACTCCAAATTTAGCCAGTAAATATTTCTTTATTCTATATTTGTTGTCAAGGTGCTTTAATCCAATAGATGGGCACTTTCCTATAGGTGACCATGTTGATTTTCCCCATTCAATCATTTTGAAAACATCCATAGACCTCCAACCAGTGCATGGGGGATAAACTACTTTCTCACCAACTATGTACTTTCATAAGGGAAAGAAAAATATAGAAATTAATTAATTTACCATTTTATTTTTCATAAATCCAAACTCGCAGCTCATAGATCACGATATTGTTTCTTCACTATGTGATGTGACTTCTTCTTAGTGAGATCGATCTTCTAGATCCCAAAAAAGAGTTCTGGTGTGACATATGGTTCTACAACAATGCTGTTTTCTCAATCTGGAGTTCTGAAAGATCTGTTTCTAGTCATCTCCTCTTGTGGGAAACTTGGATTCTCCAATGGGAAACCTGGCACCATCTAAAAAACATGGAGCTCGAATCTATTGGGGATGACCCAAGTAGTTTTTGGTTTTAGGGAACATTCACTAGTGTGATCATGGTTTATTGTGTGATTTTATCTCAATGGATTTGGATATAGTCTTGGATCTTCATCATTTGTCTCTGATTCTGATCTGATGGAATTTTTGTATTCTCCTGATCTTGTTCAATGGTGTTTGGTGAGATCAGCAGTTCATATCTTCTACGATCAAGAATTCACAACACAAGATGTTCCTTATGATCCCATGGGGAGGGAGAATCTGTTATTTCACCTTGATCGGTATCTTTAGGTGTCATGGGATTCATATTTTCCTTACGAATCCACGCACAAATATTATTCAAGATCGGTATGTGGTATTCTTCCTTTGAGCTATCAACATAGGGGTTCAGAAATATTTAGTGTAATGTCCCGGCCTGGAAGCAACTAAACCAGTGATCCGATACGGTTCTTCACAATGACTCAAGCATGTCTCCTCGTACACTAGAGACTGATGACTAGAAGTGGGGGCCTTGTGTGTGATAGTGGTGGGACTATTCCCTTATACCAGAGTAGGAAAACAGTGAAAATAGCCAAGTATCATAGACAGTGGAAACTAAACGAAGCAATAAAAAACTAAAATAGAACAAGATATAATAGTAAAATTCAGTAAAATACAGAAAAAACTATGCAATATAATACAACATTGGTCACCAATGAGTCTACCATAAAGATACTAGTTCCAAAGAAACTGACATTGAAAGTACATGACTCAACTACTAACTCTAATCCAACCCACGTACCTAATCTCTATACACTATCGAACTGAACTAGCCCGATCAGTAGAACCACTCGAGCAGCTCTGCTCGATCATGCAACACTAGTCCTCAGCCCTATGCACCATGCAACTCATGCTCATCCATAAAGGCATACATAAGGTCTATACGTACACCGAAGTGAATTTTCAAGGGTTAGGAAAAATCTCACTAGTCCTCCTCGAAAAGAAACCTCTAAGCATGTTGCTAAAAGTATATGCAAAAGCAACGTTCTTAGCCTTGCTAGAGAACACAACAAAAAATAAGTAAACCAAACATGCAACAATAGCAGAACCTTGGGTCTGCAATCCATGTCAACTAGGTAAGTGCCACCATGGATGTCCATATCTATATATGTATACATGTATAGTCCCATACCAATACAAATATACATAAATATGAATATTTATGAGTATGTTAATCAATTAACAGGAAACAAATCAGAAGTCGATCCTTGGGACTATAATCCCAATCGCATGGACGTCCCGTGCAAGGGAATTGAGCTGGAAATTGTACTACTCAAGCGGTGTAGAATTAAGTTGATCCCTGGGTCTGTAATCCCATCGACATGTACCAGCATCGACCAATGCTAGATTTATATCTCTAAGCAATCCACATCACCACAGGGGATACTCGTCCTACACCTGTGTTCATCTGTACATGCCTCCAATCACTAAATAGGATATCATATACTGATAGTCAATTTTGTTAGGAAGGATACCGTATACCGATGGTCAATCATATAAGGAAGGAAACCTTACAACGACGATCAATACTATAAGGAAGGATACTGTATACCAATGGTAAATCCTGACTAATCTGGAAAATCATAATAATTCTGATCATAGGTGGCGATAACATAATCATTCCCTCCTATAAAGAAAGATTCCAAGAATTACGTCTGGAAATCTGGTAAATGGTTACTGATTCAGTCACCATGCTTCTCAAGCTTGTGAATCTTGCCCAATTTCTAAGACCTAGGTCTCATTCTGTAGGCGACCGCGTCATTTGGAACTCGGATGATCCCTAAGGGGGGTACCCTTAAAAAATACGTAAAGATATTTCTCTCCAGTGAACTTCCATGATACACCCCTGGAGTCTCATAACTAATCATAAGAGCAGAATCATTTCGATCAATGGATGAGGAGAGCATAATCATCCTCTCCACTCGAGAGTGCGTAATATACCATGAGTCTTGGTACTCTTTTCCTGGTGTATAAGCATTTCAGAAAGTATTAGGGCCAATCCTGTTGTATCAGAATTTCAGCATTTATCAGGGATAGGCCCGGTGTATCATCATTTCAGCATTTATCACATAACATGTAAATTACACTATTACATGGTTCATAATAATCAAATCACATGGGAAAACCATTTATATAACCAATTGCATCAAATAAGGCTCAATATCCAATTCCCAGGTAATACCTAGGGGTAAATTTAATATCATAAATAACATGTCTCGGAGGCTGGACCCCAGGAGAGCACGTCTGGGCATCCCAACAAAAAAGAAATATGCCTCATGTCAGGCTCAACAAACACCAACCCGGAAGCACCTCCAACAAATAATGATTCATCAAGAAAACCATTTTTGATATAAGAAAATGAGTGAGGGTGGAACGAAGTCCAACCCAACACTAAATCTATCGACCCATAGACTCAAAAGATTGGCACAAGTTCTAGGTGACACTCGAACGCTATCTCTACCCAAACCTGATGTAACCACTTAGGGTTGTTTAAACCACGAGTACCCGCTGGGTTTCCCAAGTCAACACAAGGAGGCATACTAATCAGGATATTCTAGATAAAACAAGAAAAAGAATTCTACACGGGATCCTTAGAAGTATCCAATATCATGGTCGTGTAAGCTGGAATGGCATGTCTCACAAGGGGAACATCCTTAAAATCATAGGTTATGGGATATAGCTCACAGGTCATCTCAAACCAAAGGTCTCAACTAGGTTGGTCCGAACACCCAACCTATCATATACGACAAGTCTCACTCCTAGTTGACAATTGAAGACTATAATTGGAGGGAGAACCTCTCCATTTAGATAGAAACCCCAAAAAATAATTTATATGACCTCTAAATTTCATTAGGATTCCACCATTGCGATCTATGTAGAAAAAATCTTAGAATGGACTACTCACACGCCCAAAACGGTCAACTAGTGTAAAATTAACAATTCACCATAATGATCTCAAGTGGGGCCCATATCCAATTTTGATGTTATCACTTCAAATAAGTCTCTAAACATATGCCTTTTATTCAGGGTCTCAATGATGCTGATGGTACGTTAAAAAGACAATGGACGCAAAAGATACGTCTGGTTCAATAATTGCCAAATAATACCAATTAAAATATTAGAATTTTTTTGGACATTTCATACCACAAATCACTGTTCCCAACCCAAAAAAGTTATCCAAATGTCTTAAAAAGTTTTTCCTTGAAGAAAGGTCCATGTGTCTATAGATGGCATGAAAAACAGACCCCTGGATTTCAACTTACAGGGGTTTAAAGAAGCCTAGACAAAAACATGCTAGACAAAGTACATGGCATGTACTCTGGAGTACATGGGGTCTTCCCATGTAAAAATACATGGAATATGAGTTACTTTACATGGAATTTACTATTCAAAAGATATCATCTAGTATACGTCTTCTCCCGGACACACACCCATGTGCCACTACATGGCATGTACTCCTAGTACACGACATGTACTGTTCAAAAACTAAAAAACCCTTGTTCTTTCTCACACGGTTGGACACACAACCATGAAACTAAACGATGTGTACTTATAGTACATGGAGTATACTTAATAAAATATATTCTTCCCAGAACCTAAATAACACACGGTGTGTTCCCCTAGAACACACGCTGTGTAACCTGGGATTCCGACGAGAAAACCATAAAAACACCTGAAACACCTGTTTTCACCCCCGAAACAATAGATACATCCTTAAGAGTCCAAAACAATAATAAAAAGGATTTAAAAACATAAAAACATGTTTAAAATGGATATATGTCAAAAATTTAAACACCCCTACCTTTGGGTGGAAACTACCGAAGCTTCGGTTGATTTCACCATCCACGGATGCCACACGCCGTCTTTACGCATCGAGAGCTCTGAAACAGTACCAAACATCCCTTCCATCTGTCACTATTTATCCATATACCTTTTCTCTCATAGGTCTTGACCAAGGAGGATCCACATACACAACGTGCACAAGACAGAGGAAGAATGATGAGAAAATAAATAAAAGGAAAGAAAAAGGCACACGGGCTGACCCTGGTGCCCGACTCTAGTTTACACCCTATCTAGGATAAACTACCCATTACGGACTCAACGACATCAACGGAATATCAATTCGATTCTCCATTTAAATGTTATCACTTAATGAACCAGTGTGAATAATTTAATATTTAATTTAATAACATTAAATTTTAAATATCCACTTAAAATTCGAACTGCCTAGATTTCCACCAAACTCTTGTCTTAGGGTAAAACCCCAATTCCAGGACAAACTGAGTTGTGAGAAAAAATTATTTGCGGTCATACTCATGGTTAAAAAGTCCTTTTACCCCTCTAGATCTTCTAAAAGAAAAAAATCGAAATTCTTTCTCAAAACTATAGTCCAGAGAAACACAGGTCCTTACAAACTCCACACTATAAACCTTCTCATCCCAACGAAGCATAATGAAAAGAGAAGAATCCGTGATCCTAACACGAGCATCTGTGTAACCAACCTATTTGGACTATCCAAAGACCTATCATATATTGTCAACAACCACCTTCTACATGGAAGACATTTAATTAAGACTAGTCTGGTACTCCCCACCATAGAAATACCCCTATCGTCATCTTAAATGAAATCTCCGAGCTCAAAAGATCACGGAAAATACAAAAGTTTAACCTCAGTAAGGAAAACCACCCTCAAAAGGCTGATGGTTAACTCCCCACCATTTGGCCTCCCTAACACCACTCCTAGAGTGCAACTAATATAGGTTCCCTCCTCAACAGGGAATAACATTAAGAAAGATAAATGAGCTCGGCATAGGGAAAATGCTCTCTCAGCATACTCAAGAAGAATCAAGATAGCTCTTGATTGTCTCTTACATGAGAACACTAAGATTTCACTGATGGATTATTTAGCTTCCCACTAAAAAGGCATCAGAAAAACACATTCCAACCTCTCTCACACTATTTTCCCTAAAATGAAACAAACGTCAACCAATAAAGGTTCGAGTCAAACCAAAGGGTATCTTGGTCTTTCACCTATCCCTATAGATAAATCCTCACAACTAGGTCAAAAGGTCTAACCACCTATCCCAAAAGATCCAAAACCGCTTCTAAGATGGTAAATATCTCAATGACCAATGTGGGTAATAGCTGAAAAACATAGCCTATGAGGGCCCTAATCCTCTCCAAGCATCTTTAGAAGGAACTACTCCTTGGAGGACACAACCAAATCAGAAGAGGAACTGAATTGAAACAGATTGGGTATCTGTATATGTAAATACCCCTAGTAGGTCTAGTTAACAAGAAAATCCTTAGTATCTATCGGCATCGTAATCAGCAATCCGACTAGAAAACCACATACCCAAAAAAAAACCCACACCCAACAAGGGGTTAAACAGGAAGGAATAACGTTCCATATTAACCTACTAGGGTCACTGCACCACCCGTGAATGAGGAATGTGTCATCTGGATCATGAAAAAAAATCCTCAATTTATATCCACATAACCAGCCATCGGAGTAAAAAGTATTTGTAAGAAGACCCAAAGGTCTTTGTCATATATAAAAACACATACTAGCAGGTCTATATTCTATGAATCCTACATGCCTAGTAAGATGCATGAGATTCCTCTTGCCTTTGTCAGCCTAAAGTCAAAATCCATCTCCGACCTCTTACCGATGGACATGATCCAGAGATCTATAGTAAATAAAAATACCCACACAACATGTATGTCTCTCAAGGTGAAAGTCATATACAACTGTAACATCACAAAATAAGAACACCAATCCCAAAACCTGGAAACCAGGACATCCAACCGGAACAGGTGTTCTTGACGCACCAGTCTGATATCCATCACAGGTTCCAACACATTTCTAATAATCTTGTCTACCATATCCCAAATAGTAAAGACCAGTAAATGAAAACTGCTTTGATACCACTTCGTAACACCCCGACCTAAAATCCACTAAACTGGTGCTCCGAGGAGGTTTTCCACAAGGGCTAAAGTGTGCCTTCCCATACACCATAGGATGCTGACTTGTAGCGAGGGCCTAGGGTATGATAATGGGGAGACTATTCCATCATAATAGTGTAAGAAAATAGCCGAAATATCCAAATTTCATACAAAGTGTAAAGTAAATAGAGTGCATAGGCAATAAATAACTGAAATTGAACAAGATGTAATAGTAAAATGTTGTAAAATCCAAAAAGTTATGCAATACAATACAACACTTGTCACCCACTGAGCTGGCCATAAAAATTCAAGTACAAAAGAAACTCAATGTTAAAGTATAGATCTCAACTACTATCTCCATGCCAACCCACGTACCCGATCTCCTGACAATGCCAAACTCCACCAGCCTGATCAGTAGAATCACTCGAGCAGTTCCACTCGATCATGCAACACTGGGCCTTAACCCTATCTTCCATGCAACTTGTGCTCAACTTGAAAGGTAGACCTAAGGACTTTACATACACTGAGGTCCACATCCAGGGTTATGAAATAATCTTAGTAGGCCACCATGACAAACAACCTATAACTGTGCTGCAAAAAGTGTATGAAACAACAACATGCTTAGCCTAGCTGGAACACACAACAAAAAGAAGTAAACAAAACATGCAACCATAGTCGAACCCTGGGTATGCAATCCCTGTCAATTGGGAAAGTACCCCCCATGGATGTACAAATATATATATATTTATACATGTATTGTCGCATACCTATACACATATACATAAATATGAATATTCATGAGTATGTGAATCAAATAACAAGGAACCACATCCGTAGTTGATCCTTGGGACTATAAGCATGATCACCTAGAAATATTATGCAAGGGAATTGAGTAGGATGCCATGCCACTCAAGCCAAGTATCATTAAGTCGATCTATGGGTCTATAATCCCATAGAAATGTAACTGCTACGGCCAATGGTGAAATTATATATCTGAGAAAGCTACATCACCATAGGAGGGATACTCATCCTACGCCTAGTTTCACCCGTACTAGCCTCCAATAACTAACTAGGATATCATATACTGATAGTCAATCCTGTAAGGAAGTATACCATATATCGATGTTCAATCCTATATGGAAGGATACCGTATACCGATGGTCAATCCTGTAAAGAAGGATACCATACACCGATGGTAAATCCTGACTAATCTGGAAGAGATTAATCATTCTGATCATAGGTTGGGGAGTGCATAATAATTTAAACATGTAAAGAATGATTCCAGGAAGCACGTTCATACATCCTGTAAAAGGTTATCTAGTCAGTTGCCATGCTGCTCAGACCTATGAATCCAGTCCAATGTCTGATCCCTAGGCCTCATTCTATAGGTGTTCGTGACATTTGGAACTCGGGCAATCCCTAAGGGGTGTACCCTTAGGTGATCTATAAATAGAGAAATCTCTAGTGAGCCACCATGATACACCCACGGAGTCTCGTACCTAATCAGAAGAGAGAAATAATTTCGATCAATGGCCGAGGAGAGCATAATAATCCCCACCACTCGGGAGTTCGTAATCTACCATGAGTCTTGGGTCGCAATGCTTGATGTATAAGCATTTCAGCAGTTATCAGGGCCAAGCATGGTGTATCAGCATTTCATCATTTATCAGGGCTAGGCCCGGTGTATTCGTATTTCATCATTTATCACTACACATGTAAATTACACTATTACATGGTTCAAAATAATCAACTCACATGGTAAAAACATTTATATAACCAATTACATCAAGTAATTCTGAACAACCAATTCCTAGGTAATACCTCAGGGTATAGTAAATATTAGAGATAACATGTCTTAGAAACTGGATCCCATGAGAGCATGTCCATGCATCCCAACAAAAAAGAAAGACGCCTCATGTCAGGCTCTATAAACACCAACCAGGAAGAACCTCTAGTAAACACTGTTGCATCCGCAAAACCAAGATAGATATAAACAAACAAGCGAGGGTGGCATGAACACACAACCCAACACTAAATCCATAGCCCTAGGGGATTACAAGTTTTCTACCGGTTCTGGGTGAAACCCAAATAGTGTATCTACCCAAAACCTATGTAACAGTTCTGGGTTGGTCAAAACAAGGGCACCCGCTGGGACACTCAAGTCAACACAAAGAGGCATCCTACTTGGGATCCTCTAGGTAACTTGAGAAAAGGCATCCTACAAGTGATAATTAGAATCATCTAGTCTCATTGACTCATAGGATATAAGGGAATGTCTCACAAGGGGGATGTCTTCAAAATCATAGGTTATGGGCGATAGATCACAATGCATCTCAGATCAAAGGTCTCAACTAGGTTGTTCTGAACACCTAACATATCATATACGCTATGTCTCACTTCTAGGTGAAAAATGATCTTGATAACTGGAGGTATAATCACTCCATTTAAATATAAACCCCAAAATATCATTTATATGACCTCTAAATTTCATGAGGATTACACTATTTCTATCTACGTAGAAAAACTCTCATAATGGACTACTCACACGCCCAAAACGGTCAACCGGTGAAAAATGTAATATTCACCATAATGATCCCGATTGGTCCCCACACCTGATTTTAGTTTTTGAACCTAAAATAAGTCTCTAAAAATTCACCTTTAATTTAGGGTGGCAAAGAAACACACAGTGCATCAAACGGAAAGCAAACCCAGAAGATACTTCTGATTCAATAATCCTTAAATAATACTAATTAAAATATTATTATTATTTTGACGTTGTTTACCACTGAGCATTGTTCCCATCAAAAAATATCTACAACTTTCCTCACAAGTTCCTCCATGAATCTAGGGTCTTTTGGCCCCACACAACATACAAAAATGACCCCTGGTTTGCAAATTACAGGGGTTTAAAAACCCTGAGAAGAAAATATGCTGGAAAAAGTACACGGCATGTACTCTAGAGTACATGGGGTCTGCCTATATAAATGTACATGTCATGTATGTTACTGTACATGGTGTGTACAATTCACAAAATTCCATCCCATGTGCATTTTCACTCGAACACATGTCTTTGTGCCACTACATGACGTGTACTCCTTGTACATGACATGTACTACTAAAAAACATAAAAACCCATGTTCTTTCTCACACGGTTGGACACACGGACATGCCACTGCATGACATTTACTCATAGTACATGTAATGTACTTAATAAAACAACTTCTTACCTTAATGGAAAGAATACATGGTGTGTTCCACTAGAACACACACCGTGAAACCTGGGTTTCCGACGAGAAAACCCTCAAAACGCCTGAAACACCCGTTTTCGCCCCCGAAACAACAGATCCAACATTAAGAGGCCACAAGAAAGAATAAAAAGGATTTAAAAACATAAAACAACATGTTTAAAGGGTATCTATGGAGAAAATGTAAATATAACTACCTTCGGGAAGAAACTATCAAAGCTTGGATTGATTTCACCATCCACTGATGCCGCACGCCAACTCTACCCATCGAGAGCTCCACAACGGTACCAAAAATCCCTTCCATATCCCACTCTTTCTCCATATCCCATTTCTCTAATAGGTCATGACCAAGGAGGAGTTACACACACAACGTGCACAAGAAGGAGGAGGAAAGAAGAGAAAATAAAGAAAAGAAGAAAAGGAGAGAAAAGACAAAGGGGCATGGGCTGGCCCCGACACCCAACACAAGTCTAGGCCCTGTCTAGGCTAAACTCCCCATTCATGATTCAGCAGAATTGAAAAAATCTCAATCTGATGCTCCATTTAAAAGTTATCAATGAACAACCCTGTGTGAATAATTTAATATTTAATTTAAAAATATTAAATATTAATAATTCCGCAAAAATTTGAACTGCTCAGATTTCCACCAAAATCCTGTCCTAGGGTAAACATCCTATTATGGGACCAACAATATTGTCCAAAAAATTATCTAAGGTCATATGATAGTGTAAAAATACTATTTTACCCATCTTGATCATCAGAAAGAAAAAATTCAATTTTTTTGCACAAAACTATAGTCTAGAGAAACACAGGTCATTACATTTAGAATTGAAAAGGTTAGTGTTGATGATTGGTTCAACTCCATACTCCCCATGATCTTTGGTTTCAGATCTCCATTACCTCAATAGGGTGGTGTGGTCGATCAGGACTATTGACTGTGTGAAGTGGTGTGGTTTCTTGTTTTTTTTCTTGTGTGTGGAAACTCCATGCCTTTTATAATTTTTTGTAAACTTTTCATTGTTGATGTCACCTGCAAGGCATGGTCAATTAATTTTGATATGAGTAAAATTTTCTGTATTATTAAAATATAGTTTTTGTAGATGGAATTTCAAGGGTGTTCGATCTGTATTTTTTGTACGACAAATGCATTCCTTTGTGAAACATCACTCTCATAGCCTCTCTTTTGGGGCGTGATCGACTCCTGAATTTTCCAACATTTTCAGTTAGAGTCACTGGTAATATTGTGATTTATTGAATTTTAGACACTCTAGATATGTGGCTTCATCATGTTTGGTGGTTGGATCAACCGTCTGGAGATAATACAAGGTTTCTCCATGCCTTTTCCAACATTTGAGTGATCTGCACAACACACATTATTTTCATAGAAAATTATTTTGGTATAATTAAATTCAAAAATTATAAAACAATTTAAAATCATAATTTAACCCATTAAACAAATAATTTTAAATTCATTAAATCAATCAATTAAAACATTAGATTATCATCATTAAATGTACACAATCTAATCTAATTTTCTAGTTCACAACCAAAATCACTCATTTACAATTTCAATTTAAAATAAAATTTCTGGATTTAATTCAAAAAATAATAAAAAAAAACTACATATAAAAATATACTAAATCCCATTAAGAGTTTCATTCTCAAAATAAGACAATTATAAATTCAAAGTGTGAAAATAAATTTCAATTTATGCATGGAATCTCAATTTAACTCCAATGATGAATATATCATGAAAATCATCATTTTAATACATTTGAAAATTATGATAAAAAATAAAAAAGGCATAAATATCACAGATTTATGTAGGATTTCATTAATTAATGGGGTTATTACAATTAATAATAGATAAAAAATTTGAAATTTTGAGCTCTTATCAATTTGAAATTTTCTATGCACCACCAGTGAGTGTGGTAGTAAAACCATCATTATCATGCTACCTAATAGAAATAATATTTCTTTTTTCTAGGTATATACTTTACAATCACTAAAACTGATAAACTCCCACTATTGGTTTAAATCTGTGCATCACCAATGATATATACCTTTCAAAAAAATTCAAAAACATAATTTTTTGGAAACCCTTCTCCAATGTGGAATGAAAAGAAACCCTTAAGTGTATAATTCAATACATTATAATACTATCCACACTCATTAATAACACATCATTGGTTATGTCACTTTTCATTTTTGTTTTATTGGTTTTAAGAACCTTCCATTTTATATGAACACATTATTTATGCCTCCTTTATTCCCAAAAATCTAATAGGAAGGACTAGGAGCCTTTCCATTATCTCAGCTCTTTAAACATGATTTTTATCATCCTCTATGATTTTCTCATTGCATGTATGTGCCTCTTCCTTCATTGTTAAGATCAGAACTAGAGAATCTTCCTGATTCCCTTCTACTAATTTCCTTATTGAGTATCATGCCTCATAGATATTTTAGGACCAAATATGTATTCCATGAAGAACTAATCATAGTGGTTATAGTGGATTCATGTTGGTTCAGTAATGAAGATAGTAAAATAAGATCACATACCTTATTATCCAACATAATTCCCACTGACGTCAACTGACTTGTGATGGTATTGAATTAATTGGTGTGATTAGAAACAATATTCCCTTCAATCATCTTTATATTTAAGGTACACTTTTTTTGATGCATAAGTATTTCCTTACTTATTCATAAGATCTTTCATCAACCTACCATCATATTCTCCACTTTGATTTTGAACACACCATTTTTAAATAACTTTAGGTACAAAAAACCTAGAACCTATAGATCTAGTAGCTCCCACTTCTTGTTATCCTTCTCCATTGGTTTTTTATCTATATGTGGAAAGTGAATATTTTTATTATAAATATATTATTTGATCAGCATCATCTGGTAAATAATGTCATTTTTATCAAAGAAATTGATCGTCACCTTGCCTTATTCCATAGCCATTATTCAATTTAAGAAATATGAGATTTTAATTTGTAACTCAAACTTGTATATTAGTTAATATATAAATTATAGAGAAACAATGACAAACTTTCTTAAAAAATGTGGTTAAAAGTAACAAAAATATAAAATGAAGATCAAGAAAAAAATCAATCGACATAGTAATTTATATGGTTAGGTAATAAATACCTATGCTCATGGAGAGTAAGAATAACTTCACTATAATTGGGTGTATAAATTAAAAGGTATAATCTCACAATAAAAACCTATCTTGAAATTAGCTCATAAGGAAGACATTACAAAAATCCCACCAAATGAATAGTAATTCCATTATGCTACAATAATCGATGGCAGTAATTTCATGGAGCTACAATCCACCGCAAACAAATTCCAAGACACTATAGTCCCATTTTGTCTATGTTTTCACTACTGCAATTCCTTATCATTATCCCTAGTCAACTCTTATATAGTGATTCCACACTACTACAATGCCTAGTTGGAGTTTCAGCCTAGTGTACAATATGATCTAGAAATAGTTGGTCCAATTTCATCAAATGATCAGGTTACACTTGTCCAAAAAAAATTATATATGCTTCATACATCAATTTGATCCTTTTGGAAAGACCAATAATTTCTTATAAACATTAATCCATCTTGAAATGAATATCCTGTATTTGTGGAATAATCACATTATAATGTATCTATTATTTTCTTCAAACTCACATCTTTCATTAACTCTTCTTTCAACACATCAAGCTATTCCTATTTGGGCTCTTAAATTTCCAGGTATAGATGTTATCCTCCACGTGTAACCCTCGATTGAAAATCATCAACACAATGAAATTTCCCAGCTTCTAAATCATTAGAAAAATCATATGCTAGTAACTTAGGCTGATTTCACCAATGATGAATTAAAACATCTGTTTGACAAGGAATATTTATAAGGCTCTAATGATTTGTGTATAACTGAAAGTTCCTTCCTATAAAATTTTGTTTCCAGTGTTAGATTTAAAGCACTAAATCTATAAGCACATTTTCATATATAGATTATGCCAAGTTTTTTTCAGATAACATCTTACTGAAATAGGAAAGAGGACTCCTATCCTATGTTAACATAGCTCCAAATCTTGAACTGTAGGCATTAAACTCCACTGAAAATCGCCTATAAAAATCTAACATGCATAAAACTGGGGCATTAGTCATGTTTTTCTTAGGTTTCATAAATGCTGCTTGAGATTCATTTGTCAATTTGAACCCCTCCTTCTTAGTCAAGACCATGAGATTCATTTTATCCTTCTATAATCCTTGAATTTTTTAATGTATCCAGTTATACATAAAACCCCCTAACTACCTCCACATTCCTCATCTCATGCCACAATTTTCCGGCCTATAGTTTATAGGATCCATAGAAAATCCTTCAAAAAATATTGTATGCCCTAAATATTCTACAAACCCTATTCTGGAAGAACACTTTTTCTACTTTTCAAACAGTAAATTGTACATCATCATTTGTAGAACATATTAAATCTTCTCAAGGTGATCATTATACCCCTTAATGTACATTTTTATATCATTTAAGAACACCAAGAAACTCTTCTCAAACAAATCCCAAAATACCGCATTCATAATAGCCTGGAAAGACATAGGTGAATTAATAAAAAATAAAGGCATAAAAACTTATTTGTAATGAAGCTAAATGGGATTTTAAAATAGTCTTCCCAATATCATCTTCTTTCCATTTTAAGTCAATGTTTAATTATTTCATTTTATGTAAATTAAAAAAATGATCTCATAAAGTTACTATAATATCTCCCACATCGGTGACTTAATCTCAGCGAAAACATGGTTCCATGAAGTTACATCTATCACCACACATTTTCAATTGATGATTCCAATGTAACTACTGAATGTGGACTTATTGGGGTAAACATGTTGGCCCCGCTTATTCCATCCAATCTCTTATTTGATTCCTGTATCTTTAGCCATAATTTTTATTATAATACCGTCAATGTATGCTGCTCTTGTTTTTTTGTGTCATTGGTGTTTCGTCACCTTTCATATCCTCAGATCCACCATCATCAATATGTGACTTTGTCTCCAAAGGGATAGAATCGGCATGTGCAGATGGTGGTTGTACATCTGCACTAGGAGAAGAAATTGGTTGAGAAACCTATTGTTCGTCTTCACTATGATCAGCAGCAGGGTGAGAAACCTATTGTGCCTAGGGATTGGGAGCATCATCACCTACAGAAGTCATTCTCTGTAATATTAGTTTAAATAATATTTTAGATAACATAAAATCAACAACAAACAGATATTAACATAAGGCAACAGGTTGAGTAATGTGTCGTTCATCTGCATTGTGAGCAACAGCAGGTTGAGAAACCTGTTGTTCCTGGGGATTGGGAGAATCATCACGTGAAAAATTCATCATCTGGAAAAGTGGTTTAACATTTAATTTAGATAACATAAAAGTATCAGTGAACAAATATTAACATAAAGTAACTTGATGTATATTAGAAAAAAATATAACCTGGTTATTAAACTCTCTTTTTAGTGGTTGAATTTATTTGACCCCTCTATCCAATATCTAAATCCCTTCATTGTGGTCTCCTATAATATAAAAAGCATCATATACACTAGGACCACTATGAAATTATTGTGACATCCCAATGAATTGTTCATCCTCCATTGAATTTTCATCTCACTCTTCAGTGGGTTTGGACGATAACCGAGCAATTGAACAGTTTTGGTTTATAGGATCTAGAACATAAAATACATGTACATCCAAAGATTCCATTATAAACAGTTTGTCTTTGTTCCCTTACATAATAAAATTATCTTTCACAAATCCCAAGTCATCTATTTTAACATCACTTATACTATCAACCCACATGCATTGAAAAATTAGAACTCAAGATGTCGTATAATCCAACTCTCATATTTTTTTGATGATGCCAAAATATGACATATTCGTGTAAATTAGATTTATTTCCTTAGCACCAGAAACATGCATCTCTTCAGCCATTAGTGTAACTATACTATTCTA
The DNA here is from genome assembly GCA_963277665.1 of Viscum album. Taxonomy (NCBI): domain Eukaryota; kingdom Viridiplantae; phylum Streptophyta; class Magnoliopsida; order Santalales; family Viscaceae; genus Viscum; species Viscum album. The sequence continues at coordinate 1,961,804,548 of OY728156.1, read as the reverse complement.
TATGGTACTATCTTAATCATGTTCACTAGTATAGAAATTATAACCATTAATTACATAAGCATTGTATGATAATATGTACACACTTGGTCCTCCGGCTAGCCATCAAATTCATTCTGAAATTGATTCTGAATTTTCTTTTGACTCCATAACAATATGGTCCTTAGACAATCCTATAAAGTATTTATTATGTTTATTAGATATCTATTTTTTATCCCTTGATGGATTTGAATGCCTAATAATTTCATTGTGGGTTTCAATATATGGGTCAACATCCAAACTATTTTTCAAAACATAACAGTGGGCCTGATCCCAATCTATAATATAGATTGTGGCAACCTCCTTTCTAGAAATTCCACTTCCCTCAAGTCTCCTAGTGTGACGAGATTTCGTTAGAAAAATTATTTGAACACTATACAGGTATTCAGTACAGAATTCAATGGCATCCTCAATAATATATTGATCCGCAATACAACCCTCTAGCCGACTTTTATTTTTGACATACCCTTTCAAAATATTCATATAAGCTTCAATGGGGTACATCCATCTATAGTACATAGGACCACATAGCTGAATATCTCTCACCAAATGAACCATCAAATGATCCATCATATCAAATAATATCAACAGAAAAAACATTTCCAATTCACATAATATGATGAATATTTCTATTTCCATAGTCAGAAATTTCTCCATGTATATAACATTGCTACATATATCTTTGAAGAAGAAACAGATCTTCTTTAATTTATTAAGGAAATTCTTTGTAAAAATTCAATGTAAACATATAAGAATTAGATATTGCATCAAAAAATGGTATTCCTATGATTTCAGAACATTTAACATTAAATTGTTCATGGACATGGTGTTCTTGATATTCAATGAATACACCTCTGGAACCTTTATGTCATTCAAGAAGATTCAAAACTGATATCTCTTCTTCTTGGAAAGAGTGTAAGAAGCAAGTAGAATAATTGTTCATTTTTCACTCTTCACTAGTGCCAACTCTTCTCCTATTCCCATGTCAACCATGTCTATCCTAGCGTTAATTCTATCAATTTTTATCGAGTGCACTTAGCAATGTGTTGATGACAGTATCTCATACATTTTTTTTCAACATGCATAATATCAATAAAACATCTGATGTATAGACAATTCAAGTAAGGTAATTCAAAAAATTAATTCTTTTTCCAACCTATTTTCGTAAGGTTTTTCTAAAACAGTTTACCAAAATCAGTGTCAACATCATTAACTTTCTCAAATAGTTGATCACCTATTAGTGGAGATGGTGGTGTACATTCTTATGAACATCCATTGAATGATGTCATCCAAGATCGATACTTATTTTATAGAGGTATAAATCGAAGATGTCCTAGAAACAATGTTTTTGATTAATGTTTTAACCTAATTGATTGATTATCTTGTTCATAAATGGGAACCCCAAGAGTTAATTTCATGCTATATCCTGAAAAACATCCATATGCATGAAAGTCATTTATCGTCCCATACAACAGGGATCATAATGTGAAATATTCATTTCTGTAATAATCATACATCGTAACACCTGATTCCCTTAATAATTTTAAAGCTTTCATCAATGGATCCACATAAACATAAATATCATTACCTAGTTGTTTTGGTACTGATATAATCATAGATAATCGGATGTGTTTTTGTTTCAAGCATTACCACAGTGGAAATTTATAATTTACCAACATAATTAGCCATGTACTATGAGTACTACTTTAAAAAGAAAAACTATTCACTCTATCTATATATAAGACAAGATGAATGTTTCTCAGCTCGTTTCCAAAGTCAGGATACACATGATCAATTCTCTTCCGCTAAGGAGAGTCTGTCGAATGCCATAGTTTTCTTTATTTATTTCTTCTGTCTCTGTTTCATGTTAATTTCTCTACAGTCTCCTCACTTCCATATAGGTGCTTAAACCTTGGAATGATTGGAAAGTACCATGAAACTTTCATAGGACCAGTTTCATCTTTCTTGTATCGAGAAGCACCGCACATTAAGAATTCTCTAACTGATTTTTGGTCCTTTTGAAATAGTATACAGTCATTCGTTCAAGGTTGTATTCTTTCAGAGATCATACCCATCGAGCGGATCATTATTTTATCTTCATATATTTATCTCAGGAGGTCATTATCCTTTTTCAGCATTTCATTCAAGAGAAAAAGAATTTCCATAATACAGGAGTCACTCGATCTATTGTCTGCATTCCAATTATACAGGTTTAGTATGTCTGAAAATGTTGTATATTAGTGTAACCGTTATATAAATTCTTTTTTTCACAACTCTTTAACTTCTCAAACAATTTTTGTCAATCATGAAGCTCATCTTCAACTCTCTGTATCATTTACTTAATATGATCTTCATCATCATGCACATCTATAATCACTTCCTTGATATGATCTTCTTCATTATCCAAACTTGTAATCATATCAAATGATCCATAAAACATTTTGTTATCTAAGTCACTAGAAACATTCTATTTTTCCCCATTTTTATTACAACATTTATAACATCGATCTATTCCATGACAGATCATGTGTTCTTCTAACTCCTATAGACTAACATGTCTTGAATTACAACAGTGTAAACACGGACTAAATATTTGAGAAGGATCATATGCGTGATCTTTGGCAAACATGATGAACTCTATCACTCGATCTTCATACCATTTTGTCGGACGATTGGCATCCATCCATTCTTTATTCATATCCATTAGATTTGATTCAGTCATATTAATATTTAATAAAATAAATACCCAAAAAAATTGATATAAAAATTAACCAAGTATAAAAAATTAATAGACTTTAAATAAAATTTCAAAACTATTTATAAAATCACAGTTGAAATCCCATTAAAACCAATCATTTACACAAATTCCTCTTAAAAAATAACAAACCCTTTTTAAAATAAACAAATTGGTTCCAAAAATCCTTTCTCAAAATCCCAATTATTTTTAAACCATTTTAATGAAATTTAAAACAAAAAAAGGGTATGTTGAACATATATAATTTTTTAAGAAACATTAGAAAACACTTGAATCATTATAAAATTGAACCCATAACAAAATCACTAGATTTCATTGTCACTTCCCACTGTCTAGCCAATGCAAATCATTGTTGGTCGTAGGCCTTATATGTCTCATTAGACCTCCTATCTAGCTCTGATCACTAGTTTATAGTGTTCCTCCCATCATAATAGAACCTTCCCACTAGAGCTATCTTAAAAAAACTAGGGGGAACATAAAAGTGTGTGTACCAACTAGGGTAGCATGAATCAAGACCTCCCACCTAGACACCAAAGTTTCCATAAACAAACAACCACGGAGGTGAGAAAGAAATCAAGATAATTTCCAAAAAAATATCATTCACCTCACCTATAACACCATCACATATAACATCTCTTTTTCACATCATACATCCATCATATAAATAATCAATAACCCATAACTTGTGAAACATTTTAGGAGAAATCATTTATAGTAACATGAGAAATAAACCATTTACTTTTTAATTTGAAAAATGGGTCTTTGCATGAAAACCAACATAATATATAGAGTCTCACTCCCTTTCATTAAAGTCTCATCATTTCAATGATTTTGGAAGCACTTGAAAAAAATCCCTTTTTTCCTAAAACATTCTCAAAGCACATGTAAAATTCCATTGAAAAAAAGAGAATAAGACATAAATTTACTACAAAAATAATTTAAATGACCCTATGAACCTTTTCAAATATTCTTTTCAAGAGAATTAATCTAATTTAAAAATATTTCATGAAATTTTTATGAAAAACCCCTTATGCCATGCCTAGAATTTTAGAATGAAATTTATAATTTGACCCAATAATTGAAACATTGATACACTTTAATTGAAAATAAATTTATAAAGTATACACATTCAATGAATTATAAAATAATGGAATAGAAATGAAACACCTACTTTAAATTGAATCGTAACCAATAAACAACATGTCACCTTCCATGTAAAACACTCAAAAAACATAAATCTATTTATCCTCATGAAAAATTAATTTTAGTTCATTGGAGAAGGAGAAAACTATGAGAAATAGGGAAGAGAAGAGGCATGGGGGAGATAAAGGAGAAAGAGTGGGAAGAATGATTGAAATGTGAAAAATAATTGTTTTCTTAAATAATTCAGAAAAATCACATAACACAAACATAAGAAATCATAGAAAATTATAATTCCCATTTTACAAAATAAATTACAACATAATAACATATAAATTCTGACTAAAATACCACTACAAGGAAAATAATCCTAAGAAGATAAATATAAGTGAAAATAAAATCCTTTTCACAACAATTTTTTAAAACATTAAAGTGTAAACTATATTTAATTTTTTTTGTAGGTAATGAGATTAATTTAGAAAAAATTATTATAAATTGTTCCAAATAAAAAAGTTATTAAATAGACACAAATGTTTTAAAAATGTGAAGTAAAAATAATTTAAAATTTTTTACATTTAATATAATCCTTAATAATTAAAACTTCAAATAGACATGATGTATTCATTGTGAAAGGCCATTATAATATGGTAAATAAGGTCCCCTAATTCATGGTGTTGTAGGTGTGTGAGAAAATCGGTTTGTTTGAGAAATGATAAATGACATATCAATGGATGAGTACTGTGGTGATGAAATCCATGTTTGGAAATTCGTTGTGGGCATTAGCTCACCATGATAGTTTGTAATTTGAGTAATGATTAGTTGTGGTTCATAAAAACCCTATAAATTTTTTGGTCACTATCAATCCCTTGTGTGGATATAGAGAGTCAAATTGTGAGAGCCATGTATGGGTAAGTGGATGCGTCCTTGAGTTATTCCATTAGGTCCAGTGATGTGAGAATGCATGAGAGTTGTTGGCAATAACTGTGACTATTATCATTCAGCTAACAATGTTATATGTTCATGCTTATGTTTTGGTAGTGATGGAATTTCTTAGTGCACATTCAGAGTGGTGTGTAGGTGAACCTAACCCGTAGGTATAGATGGTTGGTTTTGTGTGTACACATAAGTGGATGAGTTGCACTGGTAGATGATAGATACTCTTGAAAGGGTATCAATTAAAGGATATCAAGAATGAATCAATGATGTAAACCTATAGAGAATGTCTTGGGTTGTTTGGGGATCTTGGGTATGGGAGCTAGAATGTTTTGTCACTTAGTTCATGGGTTTAATCATTTGACAAATCATAATGATGATTTATTTAGGCAACTACACATGGGGAATTAAGAAAACCTGGTATTATTTAGAAACCATTTCAGAAACATATACTTTGAATTATTAATTGGATTCAAAAGATATTGAGAAGGAGGGAAGTGCCTAAAATTTGAGTTATTTGAATCATGGGCATATTCAAGAATAATATTGTAATTGGGAGTCCGATACGTAGGCTCAGTGGCCCAAGATGGTCGAGCATGACCTCTAGAGATGATTCTCATTGATGATATATCCATATAAGGGGAGATTGTAATGGATGCGTACATTCTAGCTGTGTTATTCCTTACTTTCAACCTTTCTTTAAAGTGATTTTAGTTATTATCTTTTATGGTGAAATCATTCCCATAGTTATGTATGTCGATACCCAATTTGTTATCGCCAACCTATGGGATTCTTGAATGGGCTTCCGGCCTTGTACCGAGTCATCTTGGGTGACATGTCATGTCGACCCGTGTTAGGTTGTTACACATATTCACTTTAATACATCTGGGACTGAACATTTTCATTACCATCTGAATCTCATTATCTTCTAAAACTAGAGGATCAATCTTATTCTACTACATGGTGTGATTCTCTTTATTATATATTGTAACTGTTAACCTCAAAATTACATAGCTCACACATAAATAACATGTTATGTAGAATATCTCAAAATTATCCATTTACTAGAACATTACAACACATCTTTCTCCATCATAGTGTGTTCAAATGGACTCCATGTATACTTAATAATTCATACCAACATTTCCTATATGGTATGGAAAACACAAATTAGGAATAACCACCATGGTCTTCCTAAGCCACTTCACGAAATGTATAAACTCCCCATGTCATGAACAAATCTTATAGATTCCCCTCATAGTGTGGCCATTATTACCATTACATGAACAACTCTTTTATATAAATGTAGTTATCTATATTCCCAATAAAAAGTTCACGAATATTGATATTTCATCTCCCGTAGTGGATAAACTCCCCCTTTTACAATACATTTCACGAATATTGTAACTTCCAGCTCATTCTCCACTTATTTAACAAAATTCTAAATTTGAGTATCAATCTTAGGGAATTTATTCAAATATTACAAAATCCTAAAATATTTTTATAGAGTAATGTAACCATATAGAATTATACCTTCAAAAAATATATTCAATTGTGTCATAATTTAGATTAGGAAAAAATATATTAGGCTAATAAAACCACTACAATACATTCTACCCACTTAAATTCATAAGTTTCAAGTAATAATAATATTTATATTCTAACAAGATGAAATCCCACATTGAATAGAGGATTTTTAAATCAACCAATTCAAAATATGGTATAAGTAAATTGAATTCTACAAATATAACTAGTGTGCAAACAAGGAACTCCAACAACCATGATTTTCAGTGGGGCCTTTAGCTCGTAAAACTCACAAATCACCATCAATATAAAAATATAATAAGTGAACTAAATGAGAAAGAGTGAAAAACTAACCACGGAGGTCTTTTTAAGCACGTGGTGGAGGTGCATTCGCGGTGTAGGAGAGATGCGGCAAAGGAGAGGCGTCGCGGAGGAGAGGTGTTAGGTCCACAAGACTGAATACCCTGAGAGGGGGGGGGTGAATCAAGGTATGACTAATTTAAAATTAATGCCCGTTATGATCTTGTTTCACTATTAATAAAAACACTCTTCTCTTTCTTTACTATTTCACAATGTAAGTAGAAAGCAAAGCATGCACATGGCAGAACGATTTTTACTTGGTTCACTAGCATTGGGCTACGTCCAAGGAGCATACGCCGCCAAGTTTCAGGTCATACCAAATTCCACTAAACTTCACTAGCTGTGGATTAAAAGGTTCGGGTACAATCACTCTGTCCCAGGCTCACTGCCTTTACAAGATTTAGGGTCAGCTAACTGCTTTCCCAAGGATCACTCCCAGTTTCTCTCTCTCTGGCTCACTGCTGGTGGAGAGGATCACCATCTTCCTCTTCCATTTCTCACTACGTCAGAAAGGATCCACTCACTGTTTATAGACCTTTAGTTCTCTTCATTTGCATGAAGGAATACATCTTTCTCATTATTTAGATGCTCTGTTGAAGCCAAAATTTCAACTGTAGATGTATCTCTCTTTGCACTGAAGGTATCGGGCAATCATCCAGCTTCCACGTAGCCCGAAAATAACTACTAGAAATAAACCTTACTTGGCACGGAAGTCAATATCGGCGTGCAAGTATCGACGCGTAAGTCACAACGGGCGTGAAAGTCCACCACACACACTTGCGTGACACAAGCTTCCTCAACTCCAAAATAGCGCGACTCTCTTCCTTTTACACCCAAACCAATAATGGTGTGCAACTACCAACCGACGCATAGCTTGTCACACTAGCTCGCAACAACTCACACTGGTGTGCAACTCCACCTGCGCGATCACACACCACTTGCGTGACCACCACACCTGCACGATGGGAGCTCTGATTTCTCAAATTTTTGAACTCAAGTGTTGAATGAAGAGGGGTGTTCTAGTATTTATAGTCATTTGGTCACCCATGCGCGACGGCGCGCAAGTCACTCCTTAGCGCGCAAGTCTCGGCGTGCAGGGCTCTTCTCCTATAAGTCACTTGCATGACCTAATTCCAAACATGCATGAACCTCTTTCCTTTTCCATATTTTGATCTTCTGATCATGAAAAACCACAGGCGTGCAAGTTATCAAGCTTCCAAGGCATCGGCGCGCATGTCTCCTTCACAGCACGCAAGTCACTTGTGCGACACCACCAATACTTGCGAGACACTTGTCCCTTTGCCATATTTTGATGATATGATCTTGAAAAACATATGGTGCACAATTTTCCAAGCCTTCAAGTATAGGCGCGAAATTCCGTTTTCCAAAAACCACTTTTCTTCATTTGACGATTTTCAGGCCCAAAAATTCGGCAAACACTGGAAAATGGCGCCACCTTATATCTTTTCTTTTTATAACGCCTCCAGATCATCCATCTCTTTATCGACATTCATGAATCAAATATGGATCATTAACCATAGCTATTGAACTCGACATTACACCATGGAATCCTTTTTTTCAACAAAATTGTATGTCATTGTTTTGCTTTGTCAACAATCACCACTTAGTTGTCCACTTTGTCAACAAACACAATCACCTCAAAAATTATTCAATGATACCTTGAGGGATTTTTTTCCAACAAGTGGCAATGGTGGAGGAGAGTTGCGGTGAAGGAGTGGCAAGGCAGAGGAGAGCTACTAGTGGAGGAGAGGTGCGGTGGAGGAGAATCACGTGGCAATGCTCAGTTCACAGTAGCGGCTGAGAAGGAGGAGGAGGCCGGAGAGGAGTGAGGAGGGGAGGATAGAAGGGAGGATAGGAGGCGGCGACAGAAGTGGCGATAGCAGCAGAGATCCTCTCCCGTGAGAGCTTGAGGGGTGCGAGGAAGGAGGGGAAAGTTGGGGTTAATTTATAAAACCTGACGACACTTTTCTCAACGCTAGATAAAAAGCACTCATAAATGAATGTTTTATCAGTGCTTTCAATTGTAGGGCTAATAAAACCTACCTTTATCAGTGCTTTTTTAACACTGATAAATGCTCGTCATTATCAGTTCTACAATTTAAAGTGTTGATAAAACATGCCTTTTTTAGCGCTAAAAGAGCTCTGATAAATGGATGTTTTGTCAGCACTTTTTAATTAGCGCTGATAAAACATACTATTTATTCATAATTATAAAATTATAACCAATATATTTTTTAAAGACATATATATATATAATTTAAATTATAATTAAATATATATAAATTTAAATTGATATATTATTTTTAATTTTAATTTGATAAGTATTTAAATATATGTGTGTGTGTGTGTGTCTATGTCTGTGTGTGTGTGTGTGTCTTCATTAAAGACATATATTTATTAATAAATATATTCAATAGGAATTCATAAATATATTTTTATCATTTTAAAAAAATATTTTGTAATTTTATAATTTTTTAAACAGATTTATATTTAATTAGTTATATATAATTATAATTATATATATTATATTTAAAGTAGTAAATAATTATGTATAACTAAATATTTATTTTTTAAAATATAATAAATACATTTATTGTTTATTTACATATATTTATCATGATTTTAAGTATTTATGAGAAGATAGGGCTTCATATATATAGGAAATGAATTAGAATACAAAGTATATATAGTGTTATAGTATATACGACCAACATTAGGGTAAACAAGGAACATATATTCATGAGAAGAATGTATGCATCAATTGACACATTGATTTGGAAATATAAATTTTCTTATATATATATATATATATATAATAAATATTTGTATATATCTATATATATTAAAATGTATTTATATATAATATTATAAACATATAGTATAATAAATATATAATAAAGATATAACTAAAACTAATAAAGATAATAAACAAAAATAAAACATAAACATAATAAATATAATAAATATGCATTTTTTATTTAATATTTACATATAAAAATTATTTTTGAATGTAATTAAAAAAAAATTATATAAATTAATTATAGTTTCTTTTAAAAACTTTTTTCAGCGCTATTATAACCACTGATAAAGTCTCCATTTTATCAGCGCTTTTTGTAAGCGCTGATAAAGGGGGGACTTTATCATTACTGATAAAGGACAAATTTATCAGCGCTTTTTCTAGCGGTGATAAAAGTCTCCCTTTTATCAGCGCTTTTTGATTAGCGCTAATAAAAACCGAGTGCTTACCTTGAACACATTTGTGGTAGTGGTTGAGTGTGATGGGTGTGGAGAGGTGATGTCATGGTGGTGGCATGGTGACGTATTGGAGACTTTGTGATGTTGCAATCTGTGATGAGGAGATGCTTCCTCCAGTCATTTGGGATGCACAATGGTGAAATTGGTGTATACATGGATCAGTACTGCTCTAGGGGAATAACAGAACAAGCACATGAGGTTGGACATGGTTCCACTTATAAAGGCATTACCTCAATCATCTTGCGAGCATCCTCCTTTGACCTTTCACTTAGTGTATCGAAGATCCTGGAGGCCCCCACTATCTTCTTCTTGGTCCAGCAATCAAACTACATCTAGTTGAACACATCAAAATTTTAAATGAATTCTTAATTCAAATCCAAATAAATTAACTATTATTAATCCATTAATAAAAATAAAAAAACTTTCATTTTATAATTATGAATTAGTTTTAAAATTTTAAAATTATAAATAGTATTAAATGGTGTTAAATTAGTATTTGGATATATAATAAGATTAAGTAGATAAAAGGAGCTTAATATTTTTAAATTATTTAAAAAAGATTATAATTTTTAAAAATTATGTACATGTGCTAGAATGTATAAAATTGTTTTTTTAAGAATTTATTATTGAAACAAAAAAAAAATCATAAAGGAATGGACTGATTAGTAATTGTGAAATGATTTGATAAGATACTCTCCATGATAGAGAGATAATATCTTTTTGATTTAATGTGTATAAAGGTTTTATGTATATGAATCAATTCTTAATAAATATGATAATTTAATTTAATACTACAAATCTTTACAAAATGAAATAATTTGACAATGATATTTAGAAAAAAAACATATACAATAAAATTTATATTTTCCTATTTATTAAATTTCCTAAAAAAGGAAGGAAATATATGAAACAATAAAGCAATGTGATTGAGGAACAAGAGTAACATGATATTTGCATAGAATATTATCAAAATATAAAGAAGGAAGTATATTAAGAACCTATAACATTAAAATTTTACATTAAAAATACAACATCATTAATTTATTCAAAAAAAAGATTAAACAGCCATGTCATTTAAATTTTAAATACTCAACTTATTTATTTCAAAATTAAAAAAACATTAATTTAAAATATTTAAGAGATTTTAAAATATAAAACATTAAAAAATATAAATTATTAATTAATCGATTTATTTTAAATATTAAACGTATTTAAATTTTATTACCAGTTATTTATTTTCAGTATTCAAATTATTTATTTTACATTTTTTATTCGATTTATTTTAAAATGAATAGCTTTGAATGACAAAAATTAAATTACCTGAATATTTAGAAAGATTAAATAAATAGCTTTTTTTAAATATTTAAACGATTTGAATATTTTATTGTAGTTATTTAAAATAAAATAAAATAAATTGAATAGTTAAATTATATAAACAAGTTGAGATTGTTAGAATGATTAGAATATTGGAAAATAATGTCAATTTTGGATTTTTTTAAAAGAATTTAAATAAAAATACTTGATTAAAAAAATAATGTTTTTAAATATTTTATTTGGGCAATTCATTCAAAAAAATCAGATATTTTGAATGATTTAAAGATTTCAGCGGATCACGATTTTTGATTATTCTTGAAACAAGATTTGACCCCATTATCTCTCCCTCCGTTTTAGTCAGGTTTTTCTTTTATATAAAGCCATGAAGCCTGCCCTTACCATCATGCCTTCTTTCGGATGGGTGTCCAGGGATGGAAAGACCACCTATTGTTGGTGCATTGGGGCGGCCAAGGGGATTGTGTTTCTCGACAATTTTAGCGCTTGGTATGGGTATTGCACCTCCTTGAAACTTCTACTTATTTATTCTGATCATCAAACCATGTCCGTTGAACTTTGATTGCAGAATCACAACCTGAAGATTTCTGATTTTGGGTTGTCCAAGGACGGCCCAATGGGTATCAAAACATACGGTGGCCGGTAAAACATCTTTTCCTTCCTCCGTTTCATCATATTTATCTTCTGGTTTTCAATCGGGTTTCTCCATGCAGGGCGTCTGAAGATACCGAACGACGTGTACCGGATGGCGGGTCAATACTCAAAGGGACAGTGCCCTCCAAGTGGAAAACGTGGCACTGCGCTGTGTGTCCCAAGATCCCAATTACAGGGGGGAGGTCGTGGGGAACTGAAAGAGGACCTGCTGTCCAGCTATTGGTGGTGCATGGGGCGGCCAAGGGGCTTGCGTTTCTCAACAATGATGTCGCTTGGGACGGGAACTTTGCCTCCTTTAAACTTCTACTTATTTCTTCCCATACTCAAACCATGTCTGTTGAACTTTTATTGCAGAATCACAAGCTGATGCTTTTGGATTTTGGGTTGTCCAAGGATGGCCCGATGGGCGACAAAACCCATGTCTCCACGACGATTACTGCCACCAATGGGTTTGCAGCTCCTAAATATATGACTGCCGGTAAAATATCTTTTCTTTCCTCTGTTTCATCGTCTTTATCTTCTTGTTTTCAACTCGGTTTCTTCTTCTGGGTTTCAACATAATTTTAATGAAGTCATGATACTTTTTTCAATGGAGTAATTCTAATGTGTATGCTTTTTTATGTTAATCAGGTCCACACTTTATCAAATAATTGGTATAAAATGCGTTTACTGAATGTTTTGTATTAGAGATGGGAAAGATGGAGCAGTATACTAGAGACCAGTTTGTGCATGAAATGGTTGTACCAGGGGAAAGCCAAGACAAGCACATGAGGTTGGACTCGGTTCCACTTATCAAGGCATTTCCTTGAATATCTTGTGAGCATACTCCTTTGACCTTGCAGTAAGTGTGTCGAAGATCCTAGAGGCCACCACTATCTTCTTCTTGGTCCTGTAATCAAACAACATTCAGTTGAATGCATAAATTTTTTAAATGAATTGTAAATTCAAATCCAATTAAATTAAATATTATTAATCCATTTATAAAAATAAAATTCCTTGATTATAGATTTAAGAACTAATTTTAAAATTTTAAAATTATAAATTGTGTTTAGATTTAGTTAAATTAGTATTTGTATATATAATAAGATTGAGTTGATAAAAAGAGCTTAATATTTTTAAAAATAATTTCAAAAAGATTATAATTTTAAAAAATTATGTAAATGTGCTAAATTGTATAAAATTGTTTTATCAATTATTTATTATTGAAACAAAAAGAATTCTTAAATGAATGGCCTCATTAGTAATTGTGATATGATTTGAGAGTATACATTCCAATGACAGAGATATAATATCTTTTTGAAATACTCAACTTATTTATTTTAAAATTATAAAACATTAAGTTGAAATATTATAGGTATTTAAAATATAAAAAACATTAAAAAATAAATTTTTAATCAACTGAATTATTTTAGATTTTCAACATATTTATGTTTTATTACTAAAATATTTATTTTCAATATTAAAATTATTTATTTAACTATTTTTGTTGAATTTTTTTTAAAATGAATAACTTTGAATGAAAAAAATTAAATTGCATGAATATTTAAAAAAATTAAATAAATAAGTTTAATTAAATATTTATATGGTTTGAATATTTTTTTCAAGTTATTTAAAATAAAATAAAATCAATGAAATAGTTAAATTATATAATCATGTTGAGAATGTCACAATAATTCGAATATTGTAAAATAATATATATTTCAGATTTTTTTAAAGAATTTAAATAAATAACTTAATTTAAAAAATTAATGTTTTTGAATATTTTATTTGGGCTATTCATTCCAAACAAATAAATATTTTGTATGATTTAATGAACGACGATAAATAACGACATGATCCTCAAAGGGACAGTGCCTTCGAGGTTAAAACCTGGCACTGCGCTGTGTGTCCCAATGGGCCTGTGTTTCTCGACAAGGGGCTTGTGTTTCTCGACAATGATGCCGCTATATATGGGAACTCCCCATCCATTAAACTTCTACTTATTTCGTCCCATCCTCAAACCATGTCCATTGAACTTTGTTTGCAGAATCAGAACCCGAAGCTTTTGGATATTGGGTTGGCCAAGGACAGCCCGATGGGTGACAAAACCCATGTCTCCACGACCATTACTGCCTCCTATGGGTTTGCAGCTCCAAAATATATGACTACCGGTAAAACATATTTTCTTTCCTCCGTTTCATCGTCTTTATCTTCCTGTTTTCAACTCAGTTTCTTCAATTGGGTTTCACCACAATTTTAATGAAAGCATGCTACTTTTTTCAATGGAGTAATTCTAATGTGTATGCTTTTTTGTGTTAATTGGGTCAACACTATACCAAATAATTGGTATAAAATGTGTTTACTGAATGTTTTGTATTAGAGACGAGAAAGATTGTGTAGTATATTGATGACTGGTTGGGCATGAATTGGCCATCAAACATTTTGAATCACAGCAAAAAGGGCTTTCTCGGCGTGAGTTAGAACTATGAAGAAGGGAATCCTTAAATAAAACAAATAGAACAGCTTCCTCATGAGAGGGAAATTGTATCTCTTCTACTTTTGTTCTTCTAATGTATTCTTCCAAGGAACCAAATGTTCTTATATTCTCACAATCCTACTAGTGAAGCCATTTTTTTAGTTTTTTTATTAACTCAATGATTTTGTCATCCCTTTTTATAAAAAATATGAGGGTTGTATTGGAGCATAGAAAAGCTGGTGAAAATGTAACGAAACTAGCAAAAATGTATGAGGTTTGTTGTCCATCTCCTTTTTGTATCAACTTTTGGTAATAGTTATCTAATTCTCTTATATGAATCTTATCATGTCTTTTTATCCGTGTATGATGGAAGGGGATGAAAAATGAACAAAAGAAACAAATTATTGTGCTGGAAACAAACTAAATGTTAAACAAGCAATGGATCTAGAAATTGAATGCATGAGAGGGGTTTTTCAAGTTCATGCAATCAATTTCAAGATCCAATGCTTCTTTAGCATCTAGTTTTGTTTCCATCTCAATATTTTGTTTTTTTTAGTTCATTGTTCATCCCCTTCCATCATAGTTGAATAAAATGACATGGTGAGATTTATATAAAAGAATTAGATGTTGGTTACCAAAAGTGGATACAAAAAGGAAATGGACCACCAACATTGTGGATTTTTTCCAGTTTCATTATATTTTCATCGGATTTTATCTTCTCCAAAGTTTCCCTCATATTTAAAAAAAAGGGGGAAAATAATGAGTTAATAAAAAAATTAATAAATGGCTTCACCAGTTATTCTGTGAGCATACGAGTAAATTTGGTTCATTATCAGAATATATTGGAAGGAAAAAGTGGAGGGGATACCATTTCCCTCTCATGATGAAGGTTTTTGTTCTCTCTTTTATTTACGGATTGCCTTCTATATAGTTCTGTATAAGGCTGACAAAACCCCTTTTCTTTGCTTATAAATGTTTGATGGCTATTTCATGCCCAAACTGGCCTCCAGCATACTGCTTCATCTTTCTCATCTCTAACACAAAACATTCAATAACGACATTTTATACCAACTATTTGAAAAATTATTGACCCAATCACTACTAGAAATCTGACCTTTCCCAACTCTTCTATACCAATGGTTTGTAAAAACCGTTGGTATAGGTCCCCTTTCCCAACGGTTAGGCCAAACCATTGGGAAATCCCACATTGAGGTCACTTTTCCCAAAGGTTTTGGAAAACTGTTGGGAAAGGGTATTGGTCCCCCAACAGTTTGGCCAAACCGTAGGGAAAAGTATACTTTGTGGAAATATTTCCCAATGGTTTGGCCAAACCGTTGGGAAAGTGGCACATATACCAACATTACCACCAAACTCAATGGACCTATACCAATGGTTTTGACAACCATTGGTATAGGTCATTTGATTTTTTATCGAATCTTCTTACCGAGAACATTATATAAATCCAAATTTAAAATAATTATGATAATAGATATATTTATATTTATGAAATTATGTTCACACAAGTCATTTTAGGTTAGTGGTTAGGTCATTCAATGATAAACTAGAGGTTGTGGGATCAAATCCCACCGAATGTTTTTTTTCAAATACATATACCAACAGTTTTATGTAACTTTTGGTATAAATTTTCATATTACTTATACCAACGGTTTTTTAAAAACCATTTGTATAGACATATCCCAACGACTTACTTTCCCACAGTTATCCAAACCGTTGGTATAAGCTATACCAATGGTTTGGAAGCCTATACCAACAGTTCCAAACCATTGGTATAGGTTAGTTTCCCAGTAGTGACTTAACACATAAATCATACACATTAGAATTACTAGATTGGAAAAGGTCTCGTGCCTTCATTATAAAATGTCGTGCATCTCAACCCCCAAACCAATTACATTTTTTGATGAGTTTGAATCTTTCCTCCGATCATCTGTCTAGATTTCAAAGACACTTCTCAGATACTCGCTCCTGGGTAGATGTTGACCAATCAAGCTATTGTCAATCACGTATTCTATTCCTCCCATCCCTTGCTTGGGAAAATGATCATTGAGTTTTGAAGCACCCAAATACCACCCACCTTCCAATTTAGTGATACCAATTATACCCATCCAAAACCACACAAACACATCATCCATATTATTGATACCACATAGAATTATATTTTTATACGAAACCAAAATCTCTACAATAGGAAGAGTTTTGATTCTACAATATTATAGATCCTTAGATCGAGGAGACATGGAAGTAGCATGTTTTAGACGAGGACCATCAATCATCTTTTACAAAACCAAATTCTCAACAACATGAATATTTTTTTATTCTACCGGACTTAGAGTCCTTGCCTCAAGGTTCCATGGGAGCAGCTTCTTTGAAATGAGGATCACTTCTCATCTTATAAAGAACCATGATCTTGAAAACTCGAAGAGTTTTGACTATACTTGGCATGGATTTCATACCATGAGGAGAAATAGAAGCATATTTTTTGGAATGGGGATCACTAATCACCTTATGAACAACCAAATTCATGACAGTAGGATGAGTTTTGATTCTACCGAACATTGAGTCCTTACCTAATGGAGTCATGGAAGCATCTTGTTCAGATTGTAAATCACAGACATCCCTTCTCTGACGTCGGGGGACACTACTATACAGTAAGAGCTCTTCCAGTTACCCCATGACCTCCCCCATGCTCAACCTGGACTTCGGTTCTTAGTACACGCAACGCAGTGTGGGGTTTTCCACCATAAATTCATTGTCCCTTAAGTATTGACCCTCCATATGTTATACTTCATTCTTCATCTTCATCATTGTCTAAAGAAACCCAATGGGAAACTGGAAGATAAATATGATGACACTGATGAAGGTTAATATTTTTTCTCCATGACCAAATATTTAGGAGTTGTGAAGCCAAAGGTGTTAGAAATGCTTGTGGATACATGGGTTTTTCACCCATCATTCAGTTAGTGAATCTTCTTGTTTTTTAGTCCACGACACACTCCTTTAAACAGTATCGAATTCAAATTGCATTCCTCACTGATTAGTCTATGAAATTTATGTATAATACAAATCATTCTAGTTTTGTGTTCACTGTATTTTTGGTCATTCAATTATAATTGTTGGTTATTGATGTTGAAATTTGGTGCATATATTTCCCTCAATGTCCAACTTACTTGAGTAATATTATCTTCCATTTTTTCACGTCCTAAGTTAAATCTTATGGAGGAAGAAGATGAGGATGGATAATTAGCCAATGTATTGATGAAAAAATTTCTTTTCTCTATTTCAGTTATTTTTAGTGTTTGATGTTTAGCAAGCATGGTTCTCTCAACCTTAGGATCAAAATCTAGGTGGTTTGAAGAACTGGATCTAGTCACTTGAAACCATTTTTTTGAAAAAAAAATTAAAATAAAAGAACTAATCTTCCCTATAAAATGTTTCATCTTTGATGCGTTCTTGTCACGGGGTAGTAAACAGAATTACTTTTGAACCCAAGAAAAATCTAGTAAAGTTGGATTAGGGTTGTATCAGTGTTAAAAAAATTTGTGGATGTATTAAAATCATATTTAATGGGATTGAAATTTTAAAAAGGGGATGTGGTTTATTGGTTTAAAATTTAATTTTGAAATCATAGTTATCCATCCCCAAAATAATCTCCTCTCTACCTTATGAATCATTATTCAATTTCACATCCCCATAAATATCTAATAAAGGGAATTATCCTTTGTTAGACTTTCCAATAAGTTTTGGTTCGGAATATAAAAATAAAATAATCATTTTATTACGTATCCAAACTTACACCAATGATTGGATACCACTAATAATTCTTGGGTCATTCCACGGTTAACTATAATAAGTACTGAAGGAGTTCACAATATGCTTATGTGTGAAACCAGTAATAAAGCAAGAAATATTTAAATTTTAAAAAATTAAGAATCTCCTAAAATATACACATCCAAACACATCCAAATAATTAAACTATGAATCTTTTTTTATTTAATACATGAATTCATGATAGCGGTGGGAGATTTCTCCTCATCTCAACCATAATTTGCTTAATGTTCCATCATAAGAGTGATTAAAAAAAGAAATAAAGAAAACCATAGGGAATAACAATAGTAGATAGTGATGAAATAGTCTCCATGAATAATAGAGTGTATCATTAATATGGGAAGTCTCCAAAACCAAAGGATAATATATCTTCTTATTATAAGAATAGAAATAGAAAAAATCACAAACAAATCCTTAGAAGTGGTGAATTCTGTGTGGTGTGTCTTGAAGTCCTCATTACTAGCTCTAGGTGAAGTCCCTATGAGAATAGTTGAACTCCGACAATGACATGAAAAAACCCTTCATAATTCCATACTATAAAGTGAGCGTGATATCATAAATATATGGACACCTCATAGATGATGGTCACTAAGGATCATCATCTTCCCTGATTCAGCTAACCATAGGATTGTGAGGAAAATTTACTTTGAAAATGAGAGGCCAAAGTGGTGAATAAATTTCCCCATATTCTAAATTTTGAAGACACTTTTATTTTCTCTAATGTTAGTTCATAGTAGAATGAGAATTCACATATGTGCGAATTCAGATAGCTCATGTGATTTTAGTCATTCTCTATAATAAAATATGCCAAAATCATGTATGTAGAATTGGAGATGTAGTGATTCTACCTATATGAAGTTTTTAGGTATGTTGAACCATCAGGCATGTAAAACTCAACCATTCTACATCATCTTATATCACACCAAATTTAGCCAGTAAATATTTCTTCATTCGATATTTGTTTTCAAGGTGATTTAATCTAATAGATGAGCACTTTCATATAGGTGACCATGTTGATTTTCCCCATTCAATATTTTTTCAAGAATCCATAGACCTCCAACTGGTGCATGGGGGATAAACTACTGTCTCACCATCTATGTACATTCATAAGGGCATGAAAAATAAATAAATTGATTTATTTACCATTTTATTTTCGTAAATCCAAACTCATAGCACACCGATCACGATTTTGTTTCTTCACTAGGTGATGTGACTTCTTCTTGGTGAGCTTGAGCTTCTGGATCCCAAAAAAAGAGTACTGGTGTGACATATGCTTCTACAACAATGTTGTTTTCTCAATTTGGGGTTCTAATAGATCTGGTTCTGGTCATCTCCTCTAGTAGGGCACTTGGATTCTCCAGTGGGAAAGCACACATCATCTAAAACAGATGGACCAAGAATCTATTGGGGATGACCCATGTACTTTTTGGTTTTAGGGAATATTCACTAGCGTGATCATGATTTATAGTGGGATTTTATCTCCATGGATTTGGATAGAGGCTTGGATCATCATCATTTGGCTCTGATTCTGATCTGATGGAATTTTTGTATTCTCCTGATCTTGTTCAAGGGTGTTTGGTGAGATTAGTAGTTCATATCTTCTACGATCAAGAAGGCACAACACAAGATGTTTCTTGCGATCCCATGGGGAGTGAGAGTCAGGTATTTTACCTTGACAAGTATCTTTAGGTGTTTTGGGATTCATATTTTCCTTCTGAATCCACGCACAAATCATATTCAAGATTGCTATGTGGTATTCTTCCTTTGAGTTATCAACATAGGGGTTCAGAAATATTTAGTGTAATGCCCTGACCTGGAATCAACTAAACTGGTGCTACAAGAATGTTCTCCAAAAGACTTCAATTGCACCTCCCTGTACACCAGAGACTGCTGACTAGCAATGAGGGACTAGTGTGTGATAGTGGAGGGACTATTCCCTCATACCTGAGTAAGAAAACAGTGAAAATAGCCAAGTATAATAGACAATGGAAACTAAATTGAGTGCATAAGCAATAAAAAACTCAAATAGAACAAGATGTAATAGTAAAATGCAATAAAATCCTGAAAAAACTCTCCAATATAATAGAACATTGGTCACCCACTGAGCCGACCTTATAGATACATGTACCAATGAAACAGAAACTGAATGTACATGACTCAACTAATAAATCCAAGCCAACCCACATACCTGATCTCTCTAGACACTGTTGAACTGCACTAGCCCAATCAGTAGAACCACTCGACCAGCTTCGCTCGATCATGCAACACTAGGCCTTAGCCCTATCCACCATGCAACTCATGCTCATCTGTAAAGGAAAACATAAGTTCTATACGTAAACCGAAGAGAATGTGACGGGGTTAGAAATAATCTCAGTAGTCCACCCCGAAAAGAAACCTGTAACTGGGCTACTAAAAGTATATTCCAAAACAACATGCTTAGCCTAGCTGGATCACACAATAAAAAATAAGTAAACCAAACGTGCAACAACAGCCGAACCTAGGGTATGCAATCCATGTCAACTAGGTAAGTGCCACCATGGATGTCCATATCTATATACGTATACATGTATAGTCCAATACCTATAAAAATATACATAAATATGAATATTGATTAGTATGTTAATCAAATAACAAGAAAACACATCAGAAGTTGTTCCTTGGGACTATAGTCCCAATCGCCTGGAAATCATGTGCAAGGGAATTGAGCTGGACATTGTGCTACTCCAGCTGTGTATCATTAAGTCAATATCTGGGTCTCTAATCCCATCGACATGTACTAGCATCGACCAATTCTGGAATTACATCTCTAAGAAAGCCACTTCACCACAGGGGGATACTCGTCTTACACCTAGGTTCACCTGTACTTGCCTCCAACAACTAACTAGGATATCGTATACCGATAGTCAATTTTGTAAGGAAGGATACCTTATACAGATAGTCAATCCTATAAGGAAGGATACATTAAAATGACGATCAATCTTGTAAGGAAGGATACCCTATAGCGATGGTAAATCCTGACTGATCTCGAAGAGCTTAATCATTCTGATCATAGTTTGGGGAGAGTGTAATCATTCCCACCTGTAAAGAAAGATTCTAAGAAGCACGTCTGGAAATCATGTAAATTGTTACTTATTCTTTCACCATGCTTCTTAGTCCTGTGAATCTAGCCCAATTTTTGAGCACTAGGTCTCATTCTGTAGGAGATCGCGTCATTTGGAACCCAGATAATCCTTAAGGGGCGTACCCTTAGTCAATACGTAAAGATATTTCTCTCCAGTGAGCTTCCATGATACACCCCTGAAGTCTCATAACTGATCATAAGAGAGGAATAATTTTGATCAATGGTTGAGGAGAGCATAATCATCCTCACCACTCGAGAGTTTGTAATATTCCACGAGTCTTGGAACTCCTTGCCCAGTGTATAAGCATTTCAGCAAGTATTAGGTCCAAGACGGGTGTATCAGCATTTCAGCATTTATCAGGGCTAGGCCCAGTGTATCAGCTTTTCAGTGTTTATCACAACACATGTAAATTACACTATTACATGGCTCACAATAATCAAATCACATGGGAAACCATTTATATAACCAATTTCATCACGTAAGGCTCAACGTACAATTCCCAGGTAATACCTACGGGTAAAGTAAATATCATAAATAACATGGTTCAGAAGATGGATCCCAGGAGAGCATGCCCAGGCATCCCAACAAAAAATAAAGATGCCTCATGTCAGGCTCAACAAAAACCAACCAGGAAGCACCTCCGATAAACCCTGATGCATCAGGAAAACCATTTTTGATATAAAAAATGAGTGATGGTGGAATGAACTCCCAACCCAACCCTAAATTTATAGCCCCATGGGATGAAAATATTGGCACGAGTTCTAGGTGACACTCGAACACTATCTCTACCCAAACCTGATCTAACCGCTCAGGGTTGTTCAAACCACGGGCACCCGCTGGGTCTCCCAAGTCAACACAAAGAGGCATCCGAATTAGGATCCTTAAGGTAACACGATAAAATGCATCCTACACGATATCCTTATAAGTATCCAATCTCATGGTTGCATAGGCCAGAAGGTCATGTCTTACAAGGGGGAAATCCTTAAAAGCATAGGTTATAGGAGATATCTCACAGGTCATCTCAAACCAAAGTTCTCAAATAGGTTGGTCCGAACACCTAAACTATCATACGCTTCAAGTATCACTCACATGTGACAAATGAAGTCTATAATTGGAGTAAGAACCTCTCCATTTAGATAAAACCCCCAAAAAATCATTTATATTACCTCTAAATGTCATGAGGATTCCACCATTGCGATCTATGCAGAAAAACTCTCAGAATGGACTACTCACATGCCCAAAACGGCCAACCAGTGAAAAATTTACAATTCACCATAACGATCTCGAGTGGGTCCCATATCCGATTTCGGGGTTAGCAATTGAAATAATTCTCTACACATCTACCTTTAATTCAGGGTCGCAATGATGCCGACGGTACTTCAAACGGACATTGGACGCAGAAGATACGTCTGATTCAATAATCGCCAAATAATACCAATTAAAATATTAATTTTAATTTTTTGGTCATTTCATACCACAGAGCATTGTTCCCAAAACAAAAATTTCTCCAAATGTACTCAAAAGTTCTACCTTTAAGAAAGGCTCATGTATCCGTAGATGGCATGCAAAACAGACCCCTCAATTGCAACTTACAGGGGTTTAAAGAACCCTAGACAAAAACAGGTTGGACAGTGTACATGGCATGTACTCTGGAGTACATGGGGTCTACCCATATAAAAATAAATGGAATGTAAGTTCCTTTAAATGGAATTTACTATTCACAAGATGCCATCCAATGTGTATTTTCACCCGGACACACGCCCATGTGCCACTACACGACATGTACTCCTAGTACATGACATGTACTATTCAAAAACTAAAAAACACATGTTCTTTCTCACACGGTTGTAAACACAACCACAACACTACATGATGTGTACTTTGTGTACATGGAGTGTACATAAGAAAACATATTCTTCCCTGAATCGGAAGAACACATGGTGTGTTCCCCTAGAACACACGTAGTGTAACCAGGGATTCCAACGGGAAAACCATCAAAACACCCGAAACACCTGATTTCACCCCTGAAAAAATAGATACATCCTTAAGAGGCCACGAACAATAATAAAAAGGCTTTAAAAAAATAAAAAAACATGTTTAAAAGTGATATATTTAAATAATATAAACTCCCCTACCTTTGGGTGGAAACTACCGAAGCTTCGGTTGATTTCACCATCCATGGATGCCACACGCCGACTCTACGCATCAAGAGCTCCGCAACGGTACCAAACATCCCTTCCATCTATCACTATTTATTCATCTCCCGTTTCTCTCATAGTTCTTGACCAAGGAGGATCCACACACACAACGTTTCCAAGAAGGATGAGGAAAGATGAGAAAATAAAGAAAAGGAAAGAAAAAGGCACATGGGCCGACCCTGGTGCCCGACTCAAGTTTACACCCTATCTAGGCTAAACTACCCATTACGGACTCAACGGCGTCGACGGAATATCAATAGGATGCTCCATTTAAAAGTTATCACCGAAAGAACCAGTGTAAATAATTTAATATATAATTTAATAATATTAAATATTAAATATTCTTCTAAAATTAGAACTTACTAGATTTCCACCAAACACTTGTCTTAGGGTAAAACCCCAATTCCTGGACAAATAGAGTTGTTAGAAAAAAATATTTGATGTCATATTCTTGGTTAAAAATATCATTTACCCCTCCATATCATCTGAATGAAAAAAATCGAATTTCTGCTCAAAACTATAGTCCAGAGAAACATAGTTCCTTACAAACTCCCCACCATAAACCTTCTCATCCATGAAAAGCTCAATTAAAGGACTAGAATCCATGATCACAACCTGAGAATCTGTGTAACCAACCTATCTGGACTATCCAAAGACCAATCATATATCGTTAACAACCACCTTCTACATGGAATACATTTAATTGAGACCTGTCAGGTACTCCCCACCATAGCGATACCCCTATCTCCATCTTAAATGAAAACTTGGAAGCTCAAAAGATCATGGAAAACACCTATGTTTAACCGAAGAAAGAAAAACCACCCTCAAAATGCCGATGGTGAACTCCCCACCATTTTTCATCCTTAACACCGCTCCAATAGTGAAACCACAATAGGTTCCCTCCACAACAGGGAAGAACATTAATAAAGAAAAATGAGCTCAGAATAGGGACAAAGAACTCTCAGAATACTAAAGAATAATAAAGATAGCACTTCATTGTATCTTGTATGAGTAAACTATGATTTCACTAAAAGCATGTCCAGCTTCCCACTAAAAAGGAATGATAAAAACACATGCCAACCACTCTCACACTGGTTTCCCTAAAACAAAACAGACGTCAACCTACAAAAGGTTTGAGTCAAACCAAAGGGTCTCTAGGTATTGCACCTATCCCTATAGATAAATCCTTACAAATGGGTCACAAGTTCTAACCACCTAGCCCAAAATATCCAAAACCTCTTCTAAAAAGGTAAATATCTCAATGGACAATGTGGGTAAAAGCTGAAAAACACAGTCTATGAGGGCCCAGATCCTCTCCAAGCATCCTTAGAAGGAACTACTCCTTAGAGGTCACAACCAAATAATAAGAGGAACTGAATTGACACTCATTGGGTTTTCGTATATGGAAATACCCCTAGTAGCACCAGTTCACAAGAAAAGCCTCAGTATCTATCGGCATCATAATCAGCAATCCGACTACATAACCACAGACCCAAAAAACCACACCCATCAAGGGGTTAAACAAAAGGGAATCACATTCCACATTGACCTACTAGGGTCACTGCACCAGCTGTGAATGAGGAATGAGTCATCAGGCTCACAGAAAAAATTCCTCAATGTAGATCCACCTAACCTACCATTTGAGTAAAAAGTATGTTTAAGAAGACCCAAAGGTCTTTTTCATCTATAAAAACACATAATAGCAGGCCTATATGCTATGAATACTACTTGACTAGTATGATGCATGAGACACCTCTTGCCTTTGTCAGCCAAAAGTCAAAATCCATCTCTGTCCTCTTACTGATGGACATGCTCTAGAGATCCATAGTAAATAAAAATACCCACAAAACTTGTACGTCACTCAAGGTGAAAGTCATATACAACTGTAACATCACAAAATCATAATAGAAATCCCAATCCTTGGATACCAGGATGTCCAACCGGAAAAAGTGTTTTCAACACACCAGTCTGATAACCATCACAGGTTCTGACACATTCCAAATAATCTTGTCTTCCATATCCCAAATAGTAAAGTCCAGTAAATGAAATCTTTTTTTATACCACTTTGTAACGTCCCAACCCAAAAGCCACTAAACTGGTGATCCGAGCCGATTCGCCACAGGGGCTCAAGTGCGCCTTCCCATACACCAGAGGCTGCTGACTAGTAGCAAGGGCCTAGGGTATGATAATGGGGAGACTATGCCCTCATAATAGTGTAAGAAAATAACCAAAATATCCAAATTTCATACAAAGTGGAAAGTAAATAGAGTTCATATGAAATAAACAACTGAAATAGAACAAGATGTAATAGTAAAATGTTGTAAAAGCCCAAAAAGTTATGCAATACAATACAAAACTTGTCACCCACTAAGATGAACATAAATATTCAAGTAAAAAAAGTACCTTAAAGTAAAAGTACACGGCTCAAATACTAACTCCAAGCCAACCCACATACCTGATCTCCAGACACTGCCGAACTCCACCAGCCTGATCAGTAGAAACACTTGAGCAGTTTCGGTCGATTATGAAACACTGGGCCTCAACCCTATCTTCCATGCAACTTGTGTTAACACATGAATGGTAGACATAAGGTCTTTACATAAACTGAGTTTCACATGCATGGTTATGAAATAATATTAGTAGGCCACCCTAACAAACAACCTATAACTGTGATGAAAAAATTGTATGAAACAACAACATGCTTAGCCTAACTGGAACACACTACAAAAAGAAGTAAACAAAACGTGCGACCATAGTCGAACCCAGGGTATGCAATCCCTGTCAACTGGGTAAGTGCCCCCATGGATGTAAAAATCTATATATTTATACATGTATAGTCCCATACCTATACACATATACATAAATATGAATATTCATGAGTATGTGAATCAAATAACAAGGAACCACATCAGTTGTCGATCCTTTGGACCATAAGAACGATCGCCTAGAAATCATGTGCAAGGGAATTGAGTAGGATGGAATTCCACTCAAGCCATATTTCAATAAATTGATTTTTGGGTCTATAATCCCATCTAATTGAAACTGCTACGGAAAATTCTGAAATTATATATCTGAGCAAGCTACGTCACGACAGGGGGGATACTCGTCCTACACCTGGGTTCACCCACACTGGCCTCCAATCACAAACTAGGATATCGTATACTGATAGTCAATCCTATAAAGAAGGAAACCGTTTATTGATGGTCAATCCTATAAAGAAGGATATCGTATACTGATGTTCAATCCAGTAAGGAAGGATACCATACACCGACGGTTAATCCTGACTCATTAGGAAGAGAATAATCATTCTGATCATAGGTTAGGGAGAGCGTAATAATTTACACATGTAAAGAAAGATTCCATGAAACATGTCTAGAAATCCTATAAGATGTTACTGAGTCAGTTTCCATGATTCTCAGGCCTATGAATCCAGTCCAATGTCTGAGCCCTAGGTCTCAGTCCGTAGGCGGCCGTGACATTTGGAACTCGGACAATCCCTAAGGGGTGTATCCTTAGGCGATTTGTAAAGAGAGGAATCTTTAGTGACCCACCATGCTACACCCCCGGAGTCTCGTACCTGATCAGAAGAGAGAAATAATTTCGATCAATGGTCCATGAGAGCATAATAATCCCCACCACTTGGGTGTTCATAATCTACCATGATTCTTGGGTCGCAATTCTTGATGTATACGAATTTTAGCATGTATCAAGGCCTAGCCTAGTGTATCATCATTTAATCATTTATCAGGGCTTGGCCCGGTGTATCCGCATTTCACCATTTATCACTACACATGTAAATTACACTATCACATGGTTAAAAATAATCAACTCACATGGTAAAAACATTTATATAACCAATTACATCATGTAAGGCTCAACAACCAATTCCCAAGTAATACCTCGGGGTATATTAAATATTAGAAATAACATGGCTTAGAAGCCGGATCCCAGGAGGGCACATCCATGTATCCCAACAAAAAAGAAAGACACCTCGTGTCAGGCTCTACAAATGCCAACCCGGAAGAACCTCTAGTGGACACTGTTGCGTCAGCAAAACCATGTCAGAAATAAACAAACAAGCGAGGGTGGCATGAATGCACAAACCAAAAATAAATCCATATACCCATTGTCTTAAAAGTATTCCACTAGTTCTAGGTGACACCTGAACAATGTATCTACCCAAACCTGATGTAACAGTTATGTGTTGGTCAAAACATTGTCACCCGCTGGGTCACTCAAGTCAACACAAAGAGGTATCCTACTTGGGATCCTCTAGGAAACATGAGCAAAGGAATCCTATAAGGGATCCTTAGAAGCATCCAGTCTCATGGCCTCATAGGATAGAAGGGAATGTATCACAAGGGGGTTGTCTTCAAAATCATAGGTTACGGGAGATATTTAACAATGCAACTCAAATCAATGGTCTCAACTAGGTTGTTCTGAACACCCAACCTATCATATACGCTAAGTCTCACTTACAGGTGGCTAATGATCTCGATAAATAGAGGTAGAATCTCTATATTTATATAGAAACCCAAAAATATCATTTATATGACCTCTAAATATCATTAGGATTCCACCATTTATATCTATGTAGAAAAACTCTCAGAATGGACTACTCACACGCCCAAAACAATCAACCAGTGAAAAATGTACTATTCACTGTAACGATCCCGATAGAACCCAGACCTGATTTTTTAGTTTTAGAACCTAAAATAAGTCTCTAAACATTTTCCTTTAATTTAGGGTGGAAAATCCACACACGATGTGTCAAACAGATAGTAGACCCAGAAGATACGTCTGACTCAATAATCCCCAAATAATACTAATTAAAATATTATTATTATTTTAGACGTTTTGTACCACTGGGCATTGTTCCCAATTTTTTTTCCTAAAAATGGACTCAAAGGTTCCTCTTTGACGCTAGGGTCTTGTGGCCCCACACAGCATGCAAAATGGACCCCTTGTTTGCAACTTACAGGGGTTTAAAAACCCCCAGACGAAAATAAGCTGGAAAAAGTACAGGACATGTACACTGGAGTACATGGGGTCTACCTATATAAAAGTAAATTTCATGTATGTTACTATACATGGTTTTTATAGTTAACAAAATTCCATCCCATGTTCGTTTTCACTCGAACACATGCCCTTGTGTCACTACATGGCGTGTACTCCTAGTACACGACGTGTACTACTGAAAAAATTAAACACCGATGTTCTTTCTCACACGATTGGACATAGGGACATGACAATGCCTGATGTGTACACATAGTACATGGAATTTACATAATAAAACTACTTCTTCCCTAAATGGGATGAACACACGGTGTGTTCTTCTAGAACACACGCCATATAACCTGGGTTTCCGATGGGAAAACCCTCAAAATTCCTGAAACACCTATTTTCATCCCCAAAACAATAGATCCAACCATAAGAGGCCACAAGAAAGAATAAAATGTCTTTGAAAATATAAAACAACATGTTTAATGGGTATATATGGAAAAAAAGTAAATGGACCTACCTTCGGGCAGAAACTGTCGAAGCTTCGATTGATTTCACCATCCACGGATGCCGCACACCGACTCTATGCATCGAGAGCTCTACAACGGTACCAAACATCCCTTCCATATCCCAATATTTCTACATATCCTATTTCTATCATAGTTCATTAACAAGGAGGAGTTACACACACAACATGCAAAAGATGGAGGAGGAAAGAAGAGAAAATAAAGAAAAGAAGAAAGTAGAGAGAAGACAAAGGGGCCTGGGCTGACCCCGACGCCCAAGGCATGTTTTGGCCCTGTCTAGGCTAAAATCCCCATTCATGATTCGATGGAAAAGAAAAAATCTCAATGTGATGCTCCATTTAAATGTTATCAATGAAAAAACCTGTGTGAATAATTTAATATTTAATTTAATAATATTAAATATTAAATATTCTGCTAAAATTTGAACTGCTCATATTTCCACCAAACTCCTATCCTAGGGTAAACACCATATTCTGGGACCAGCAACATTGTCCAAAAAATTATATGAGGTCATATAATAGGATAAAAGTCTATTTTACCCATCTTGGTCATCTGAAAGAATAAATTCAAATTTTTTCTCAAAACTATAGTCTAGAGAAACACAGGTCCTTACATTTAGCATAGAAAAGGACAGTGGTGATGACTAGTTCAAATCCATACTCCCCATGATCTTTGGTTTTTGATCTCCATTACCTCAATAGAGTGGGGTGGTCTATCATGATGATTGACTATGAGAAGTGGTGTGGTTTCTTTTTTTTTGTGGGTGGAAACTCCATGCCTTTTACAAATTTTTGAAAAAATTTCATGGTCGATGCCTCCTGCAAGGCATGGTCTCTTGGTTTTGATATGACTAAACTCTATCCCAGTATTAAAATATGGTTTTTTTAGATGGAATTTCAAGGGTGGTTGATCTGTATTTTTTGTACGAAAAATGCATTCCTTTGTGAAACATCACTCTCATAGCCTCTCTTTTGGGGCGTGATCGACTCCCAAATTTTCCAACATTTTCAGTTACAGTCACTGGTACACTTGTGAATTCTTGAATTTTTGACACTTTCGATATGTTCCTTTATCATTTTGGGTCATTGAATCAACTATATGAAGATAATACATGGTTTTTCCATGCCTTTTCCAACATTTGAGTGATCTTCAAAACACACATTATTTTCATAGTGAAATATTTTGGTATAACTAAATTAAAAAATTATAAAACAATTTAAAATAATAATTTCAACCATTAAACAAAAAATTTTAAAATCATTAAATAAATCAATTAAAACATTAGATTCTCATCATTAAATGTTCAAACTATAATCTAATTTTTTATTTCACAACCAAAATCACTCAACTAAAAATTCAATTTCAAATTAAATTTATGGATTCTATTCAAATAATAATAAAACAACTATATATCAAAATAAATTAAATCCCATTAAGAGTTTCATTTTCAAAATCGGATAATTATAATTTCAAAGTGTGAAAATCAATTTCAAATTATGAATGGATTCTCAAATAAACTCCAATGATGAATATATCATGAAAATCATCATTTTAATCCATTTGAAAATTAATAGAAAAAATAAAAAAGGATTAAAGATCACAAATTTAAGTAGGATTTCATTAATTAATGGGGTTATTACAATGAATAATAGATAAAAAATTTGAAATTTGGAGCTCTTATCAATTAGTAATTTTCTATGTACCACCGGTGAGTGTGGTACTAAAACCATCATTATCATGCTACCTAATAGAAATAATATTTCTTCTCTTTCTAGGGATATACAATACGATCACTAAAATTGATAAACTCCCACTGTTGGTTTTAATTCGTGCATCACAAATGAGATATACCTTTCAAAAAATTTCAAAAACATATTTTTTTGGAAACCCTTCTCCAAAGTGGAATGAAAATATACCCTTAAGTCTAAAATTCAAGACATTATAGTACTATCCACACTCATTAATAACACATCATTGGTCCCTTCACTTTTCATTTTTGTTTTATTGGTTTTAAGAACCTTCCATTTTATATGGAAAAATTATTAATGCCTCATTTATTACCAAAAATATAATAGGAAGGACTATGACCCTTTTCCTTTTCTCATCTCTTTAAACATGATTTTTATCATCCTCTATGATTATCTCATTGCATGTATGTGACTATTCCTTCCATGTTCAGATCAGAAACTAGAGAATCTTCATGATTCTCTTCTATTAATTTCTTTATTGAGGATCATGTCTCACAGATATTTTAGGACCAAATATGTATTCCCTGAAGAACTAATCATAGTGGTTATAGTGGATTCATGTATGTTCAGTAATGGAGATAGTTAAATAAGATCACATACCTTATTATCCAGCATAATTCCCACTGACGTAAACTGACTTGTGATGGTGTTGAATTAATTGTTGTGATTAGAAACAATATTCCCTTCAATCATCTTTATTTTGAAGGGACACTTTGTTTGATGAATTTTTATTCCCTTACATATTCAGATGATCTTTCATCAACTTATCCATAATATTCTCCTCTTTGATTTTGAACACACCATTTTTGATAACTTTAGAAACAAAACACCTAGAACCTATAGATCTAGTAGCTCCCACTACTTGTTCTCATTCTTTATTGGTTTCTTACCTATAAGTGGAAAGTGAATCTTTTTATTATAAATATAGTATCTGATCGGCATCCTTTGTTAACTGCAATCATTTATATCAATGAAATTGATCTTCACCTTACCTTATTCCATAGTCATTATTCAGTTTAAGAAATCTGAGCTTGTTCTTTGGAACTCAAAATTTTATATTAGTTACTATAGAAATTATAGATAAATAATGACAAACGGCCTTAAAAAATGAGGGTAAAAGTAATAAAAATAAAAAATTTAGATGAATAAAAAAATCAATGGACATAGTAATTTATATGGTTAAGGAATAAATACCTATTCTCATGGAGAGTAAGAATCACTTCACTAAAATCGGGTGTATAAATTAAAAGGTATAATCTCAAAAGAAAACCCTATCTTGAAATTAGCTCATAAGTAAGACATTGCAACAATCCCACCAAATGAATAGTAATTCCATTGTGCAACAATAATCGATGGGAGTAATTCCATGGAGCTACAATACTACCACAACCAAATTCCAAGATAGTATAGTCCCATTTTGACTATGTTTTCACTACTGCAATTCCTTATCATTATCCCTAGTCAGCTGTTATATAGTGATTCGAGACTACTACAGTGCCTAGTTGGAGTTTCAGCATATTGTACAATATGAGATAGAAATAGTTGGTCCTATTTCATCAAATTATCAGGTTACACAAGTCAAAAAAATTTATATATGCTTCATACATCAATTTGATCCTTTTGGAAAGACCAATAATTTCTTATAAACATTAATCCATCTTGAAATGAATATCCAGTATTTGTGGCACAGTCACATTATAATGTATCTATAATTCTATTTAAACTCACATCTATCATTAACTCTTCTTTCAACACATCAAGATCCTCTTAATTGGGATCTTAAATTTCCAAGTATATAAATTATCTTCCATGTGTAACCCTCGATTGAAAATCATTAAAACAATGAAATTTCCCAACTTTTAAATCATTAAAAAAATCATATCCTAGTAACTTAGCCCGATTT
The DNA here is from genome assembly GCA_963277665.1 of Viscum album. Classification (NCBI taxonomy): domain Eukaryota; kingdom Viridiplantae; phylum Streptophyta; class Magnoliopsida; order Santalales; family Viscaceae; genus Viscum; species Viscum album. The sequence continues at coordinate 1,961,771,744 of OY728156.1, read as the reverse complement.
CACCAATGATTAATTAAAACATCTATTTGATAAGGAATATTTATAAGGATCTAATTATTTGTGTATAACTAAAAGTTTCTTCCTATAAAATATTGTTTCCAGTGTTATATTTAAAGCACTAAATCTATAAGCACATTTTCATATATTGATTCTTCCAAAAAAAATTCAGATAACGGCTTACAGAAATAGGAAAAAGGACTCCCTTCCTATGTTAACATAGCTCAAACTCTTGAACTATAGGCATTTAAATCCACTGAATATCACCTAGATAAATCTAACATGCATAAAACTGGGGCATTAGTCATGTTCTTCTTATGTTTCTTAAATAATTATTGAGATTCATGTGTCTATTTAAACACCTCCTTCTTAGTCAAGACCATGAGGGTCCTTTAATCCTTCTATAATCCTTGATTTTTTTAATATATCCAGTTATACATAAAACCCCCTAACTTCCTCCACATTCCTCATCTCATTCCACAGTTTTCCTGCCTATAGTTTTTTAGGATCCATGGAAATTCCTTAAAAAATAATATATGCTCTGAATACTCTACAAACCTCATTCTGAAAGAACCCTTCTACTACTTTGCAAACAGTAAATTGTAAATCATCATTTTTAGAACTTATTAAGTCTTCTCTAGGTGATCATTATAACCCTTAATGTACATTTACATATCATTTATTAACACCAAGACACCCTTCTCAAACAAATCCCAAAATACCGCATTCATAGTATCCTCGAAAGCCATAGGTGCATTCATAAAAAAGAAAGGCATAAAAACTTATTTGTAATGAAGCTAAAGGGGATTTTAAAATAGTCTTCCCAATATCTTTTTCTTTCCATTGTAAGTCAATGTTTAATTCTTTAATTTTAAGTAAATTAAAAAAATGATATCATAATGTCACTGTATTATCTCCCACATCAGTGTCTTAATCTCAGCGAAAACATGGTTCCACGAAGTTACATCTATCACCACACATTTTTGAGTGATGATTACAATGTAACTAGTGAACATACAATTATTGGGGTATACATGTTGGGCCCGCTTCTTCCATCCAATCTCATATTTGATTCCTTTCTCTTTAGCCATACTGATTTTTTAATACTGTCAATGTATGGAGCTCTAGTTTTTTTTCGTCGGTGTTTTGTCACCTTTAATTTCCTCAGATCCACCATCATCAATATGTTACTTTTTATTTATAGGGATATGATCAGCATGTGTATATGGTGGTTGTACCTCTTCACTAGGAGAAGGAATCGGTTGAGAAACCTATTGTTCATCTTCATTGTGAGCAGTAACAGGGTGATAAACCTGTTGTGCCTAGAGATTGGGAGCATCATCACATACATAAGTCATTATCTACAAAATTGGTTTAAATTTTAATTTATATACCATAAAAGCAGCAACAAACAGATATTAACATAAGGAAACAGGTTGAGAAACTTGTTGTTCATCTGCACTAAGAGCATCAGTAGGTTGAGAAACTTGTTGTTCCGGGGGATTGGGAGAATCATCACGTGCAAAATTCATTATCTAGAAAAGTGGTTTAACATTTAATTTAGATAACATAGAAGCAGTAGTTAACATATAATAACATAAAGAAACATGACGTATATTAGACAAAAATATAACCTGGTTATTAAACTCTCTTTTTTAGTGGTTGAAGTTATTTGACCCATCTATCGAATATCTAAATCCCTTCATTGTGGTCTCCTATAATATAAAAAACATCATCTACATTGGGACCACTGTGAAATTATTATGACTTCCCAATGAAAGGTTCATCCTCCATTTAATTTTCATCTGACTCTTCGTTGGCTATGGATGATAACTGAGCAATTAACTTGTTTTGGTTTGTAGGATCTAGAACATAAAATACTTGTACTACCTATGATTCTATTATAAATTGTTCTTATTTGTTCCCTTCCTTACAAAAATAAACTTTCACAAAACCCAACTCCTATATTTTGACATCACTTGAACAATCAACCCACTTTTATTGAAAAATCGGCACTCAAAATGTTGTATAATCCAAATCTCATATATTTTGATGATTCCAAAATATGAAATATTCGTGTAAATTAGATTTCTTTACATAGCACTAGAAACATGCATCACTTCATCCATAGGTGTAACTGTACTATTCTATATGGTACTATCTTGATCATGTTCACTAGTATAGAATGTATATACATTAATTAGATAAGCATTGTAAGATAATATGTACACACTTGGTCCTCCGGCTATCCTTCAAAGTCATTCTAAAATTGAGTATAGATTTTCTTTTGACTCCATAAAAATATGGTCCTCAAAAATTTATATAAAATATTTATTATGTATATTTGATTTCCATTTTTCATCCCTTGATGGACTTGAATGCCTAATAATTTCATTGTGGGTTTCAATATATGCGTCAACATCCAAACTGTTTTTCAAAACATAAAGGTGGGCCTGATCCCGATCTATAATATAGATTGTGGCGACCTCTTTTCTAGAAATTCTTTTACCTTCAAGTCTCCTAGTGTGACGAGACTTCATTAGACCAATTATTTTCACACCGTGTAGGTATTCAGTACAGAATTCAATGGATTCCTCAACAATATATCTATAAGCAATACAACCCTCTAGCCGACTTTGATTTTTGACATAACCTTTCAAAATATTCCTATACCCTTCAATAGGGTACATCCATCTATAGTACATAGGACAACATAGCTGAATCTCTCTCACCAAATGAACCATCAAATGATCCATCGTATCAAATAATATTGCCAGTAAAAACATTTCCAATTCACATAATATGATAAAAATTTCTATTTCCATAGTCGGAAATTTCGACATGTAAATAACTTTTCTACATATATATTTGAATAATAAACATATCTTCGTTAATATATGAAGGAAATTCTTCATAAAAATTCAACATAAACATATATGAATTATATATTTCATCAAAACATGGAATTCATGTGATTTAAGACCTTTTAACTTTATATCGTTCATTGACATGGTGTTCTTGATATTCAATGAATACCCCACTGGAACCTTTACGTCATTCAAGAAGTTTTAAATCCGATATCTCTTCTTCCTAGAAAGAGTGTAAGAAGCAAATAGAATAAATTTTCATTTTTCACCCTTCACTAGTGACAACTCTTCTCGAATTCCCATGTCGACCATGTCTATCCTTGCCTTAATTCCATATTTTTTTATCTAGTTCATTTAGAAATGGGTTGATGACAGTATCAAATATATTTTTTCAACATGCATAACAACAATAAAATTAATTATTTATAGAAAATTCTAGTATGGTAATTTAAAAAATGATTTCTTTTTCCAACCTGTTTTCGTAACGTTTTTCCAAAACGGTTTACCAAAAGTAGTGTCCACATATTTAACTTTCTCAAATAGTTGATCACCTATTAGTGGATATGGTGGTGTACATTCTTATGAACATCCATTGAATGATGTCATCCAAGATCGGTACTTATTTCGTTGAGGTATAAATCTACGATGTCCTAGAAACAATGTTTTTGATGAATGTTTCAACCTAATTGATTGATTACTTTTTTTGTAAATGGGAAACACAAGAGTTACATTCATTCTAAATCCCTAAAAATTTCCATAAGAAGGACTGTCATTTATCATCTCATACAACATTGATCTCAATGTAAAATATTCATTTCTATAAGAATCATACATTGTAACACTGAAATCCCATAATAATTTCAAATCCTCGATCAATGGAGCTAAATAAACAACAATATCATTACCCAGTTGTTTTCGTCCTGATATAAGCATAGATAACATTATGGTTTTTGTTTCAACCATTACCACGGTGGAAATTTATAATTTACCAACATAATTAGCCATGTACTGTGAGTACTACATTAAAAACCAAAAGGATTCACTCTATCTATAGATAAAACATGAAGAAGGTTTCTGAGCTCGTTTCCAATGTCAGGATACACATGATCAATTCTCATCCACTATGGAGAGTTTTCCAGATGCCATAGTTTTCCATCTTTATTTCTTCTATCTTTATTTCATATTAATTTCTCTATAGGCTCCTCACTTCCATATAGGCGCCTAAACCTTGAAATTATTGGAAAGTACCATGCAACTTTCATAGAACCATTTTCATCATTCTTGTATCGAGAAGCACCACACTTTGGGAAATCTCTAAATGATTTGTGGTCCCTGTGAAATAGTATAGATTCATTCGTTCAAGAGTGTATTCTTTCATAGATCATACCCATAGAGCATATCATTCTTTTATCTTTGTATATTCATCTCGGGAGCTCATTATCTTTTGGGAGAATTTCATTCAAGAGAGAAAGTAATTCCATAATACAGGAGTAACTCCATCTATTGTCTGCTTTCAAATTATAATGCTTCAGTATGGCTGAAAATGTTTTATATTAAGTGTAACTATTATACAAAGACTACTTTTTACAACTCCTTAACTTCTCAATCAATTCTGGGAAATCCCGAAGCTCATCTTAAACTCTCCTTGTCATTTCTTTAATATGATATTCATCATCATGCACATCTATAATCACTTCCTTGATATGATCTTCTTCATTGTCCAAACTTATATTCATATCAAATGATCCAAAAAACATTGTATTATCTCAGTCACTAGCTACATTATATTTTTACACATGTTTATTCCAACATTTATAACATCGATCAATTCCATGATAAATCATGTGTTCTTTTAACTCCTCTAGACTAACATGTCTTGAATTACAACTGTGTAAACACGAACTAAGGATTTGAGAAGGATCATATCCATGATCTTTGGTAAACATGATGAACTCTTTCACTCCATCATCATACTGTTTTTTCAGACGAATGGCATCCATCCATTCTTTATTCATATCCATCCAATTTGATTCTGTGTTATTAATATTTAACAAAATAAATACCCAAAACATTTATATAAAAATTAACCAAGGCTAAACAATTAATATAATTTAAATATCCTTTGAAAACTATTTATAATATCACAGTTGAAATCTCATTAGAAACCAATAATTTACACAAATTCATCTTTAAAAATAACAAACCCTTTTTAAAATAAACAAATTGGTTCCAAAAATCCTTCCTGAAAACCCCAATTATTTTTTAAACCATTTTAATGCAATTTAAAACTAAAAAAGGGTATGTTTAACACATATAATTTTTTAAGAAACATTTCAAAACACTTGAATTATTTTAAAATTTAACCCATAACAAAATCACTAGATGTCATTGTCACTTCCCTCTGTCTAGACAATGCAAGTCATTAATGTACTCAGGCCTTATATGTCTCATGAGACCTCCTATATTGCTCTGATCACTAGTTTTTATTGTTCCTCCCAAAATAAAAGAACCTTTCCACTAGACCTGTCTTAAACACAACTAGGGGGACCATAATGTGTATGTACCAACTAGGGTAGAATTAATCAAGAACTCCCACATAGACACCAAAGTTTCCATAAACAAACAACCATGGAGGTGAGAATGAAATCAAGATAATTTCCGAAAAATGGTCTCGCACCTCACCTCTAACACCATCACATATAACATTCTATTTTCACATCATACATCCATCATATAAATAATCAATTACCCATAACTTGTGAAAAGGGTCTAGGGGAAATCATTTAGGGTCACATGAGAAATAAATTGTTTACTTTTTAAAGTGAAAAATGGGTATTCGCATGAAAAACAACTTAGTATATAGAGTCTCACTCCCTTTCTTTAAAGTCTCATTATTTAAATGATTTTGGAAGCACTTGAAAAAAATCACCTTTTCCAAAACATTCTCCAACAACATGGTAATTTCTTTTGAAAAACAAAAAAAGTAATAAGACATAAATTTACTACTAAAAATATTTAAATAACCCTATGAACCTTTTCAAATATTCTTTTCATGAGCATTAATCTAATTTAAAAATATTACATGAAATTCTTATGAAAAAACCCTTATGTCGAGCCTAGAATTTAGGAATGATATTTATAATTTAACCCAAGAATTGATACATTACTACAATTTAATTGAAAATAAATTTATAAAGGATACACATTCCATCAATTGTAAAATAAAGGAATATAAATGAAACACTTACTTTAAACTGAATGGTAACCAATACACAACCTGCAACCTTCCATGTAAAACACTAAAAAAACATAAATATATTTATCCTCATGAAAAATGAAATTTAGTTCATAGTATAAGGAGAAACCTATGAGAAATAGCGAAGAGAAGAGGGATGGGGGAGATAAAGAAGAAAGAGTGGGAAAAATGTTTGAAATGCGAAAAATAATTGTTTTCTTAAATAAATAAACAAAAACACATAACACAAACATAAGAAATCATTGAAAATTATAATTCTCATTTTACAAAATAAATTATAACATAATAACATATAAATTGTGACTAAAATGCCACTACAAGGAAAACAATCCTAAGAAGATAAATATAAGTTAAAATACAATCCTTTTCAAAATAATTTTTTAAAACATTGTAGTGGAAATTATATTTAATTTTTTTTAAGGGAAAGAGATTAATATTAAAAAAAATTATTATAAATAGTTCCAAATAAAATGTTATCAAATAGACACAAATGTTTTAAAAATGATAAGTAAAAATAATTTAAAAATGATTACATTTAATATAATCATTAATAATTCAAACTTGAAATGGACATAATTTATTCATGGGAAAATGCCTCTATAATGTGGTAAATAAGGGACCCTATGTCATGGTGTTGTAGGTTTGTGAGACAATCAGTTTGGGAAATGATCAATGACCTATCAATGGATGAGTAGTGTGGTGATGAAATCCATGTTTGGAAATTCGTTCTGGGTGCTAGCTCACCATGATAGTTTGTAATTTGAGTAATGATTAGTTATGGTTCTTGAAAAACCTAAAAATATTTTGGTCACTAACAAGCCCATGTGAGGATATAGAGATTCAAACTATAAGAGTCATGTATGGGTAAGTGGATGGGTCCTTGAGTTACTCCATTAGGTTCAGTTATGTGAGAATGCATGAGAGTTGTTGGCAATGACTATGACTGTTATCATTCAGCTGATAATGAGATATGTTCATACTTATGTTTTGGTTGTGATGGAATTTCTTAGTGCACATTCAGAGTGGTGTGTAGGCGAACCTAAACTGTAGGTATAGATGGTTGGTTTTTTGTGTGCGTGTAAGTGGCTGAGTTGCACTGGTAGATGATAGATACTCATGTTAGGGTATCAACTAGAGGATATCAAGAATGAATCAATGATGTAAACATATATATCATGGATTGGGTTGTTAGGGGAACTTGGTTATGTGATCTAGTATGACTTGTCACTTAGTTCATGGGTTTAATCATGTGATAAATCATAATGATGATTTATTTAGACATCTACACTTGGGAAAGTAAGAAAACTTGGTATTATTTAGTCACCATTTAAGAAACATATACTTTGAATTATTAATTGGATTGAAATGATATTGAGAAGGAAGACAGTGCCTAAAATTTGAGTTATTTGAAACATGGGAATATTCAAGAATAATATTGGAATCGGGAGTCCGATGCGTAGGATCAGTGGCCCAAGATGGTTGAGAAATACCTCTAGAGATGCTTTTCAGGGATGATATATCCTTATAGGGGGATATTGTAATGGACTCGTACATTCTAACTGTGTTATTCCTTATTTTCAACCTTTTATTAATGTGATTTTACTTATTATCTTTTGGGGTGAAATCATTCCCATAGTTATGTATGTCGATACCCATTTTGTTATCACCATACTATGAGGATCTTGAATGGGATTTGGTCCTTGTACCGAGTCATCTTGGGTGACATGTCATGTCGACCCGTGTTAGGTTGTTACATATAATCACTTTAATACATCTACCAATGAGCATTTTCATCACCGTCCAAGTCTCATTCTCTTCTGAAACCAGAGGATCAAGCTTAGTCTACTACATTTTGTGATACTCTTTATTATAGATTGTAATTGTTAACCTCAAAATTTCATATCTCACACAGAAAAAACATGTTATGTAGATTATCTCAAATATATCCTTTTACTAGAACATGAGAACACAACGTTCTCCATCATAGTGTGTTCAAATGGACTCCATGTATAATGAATCATTCATACCATCATGTCCTATATAGAATGGAAATCACAAAGTAGGTATAACCACCAAGGTCTTCTTAAGCCACTTCACGAAATGTATAAACTCCCCATGACATGAACAACTCTAACAGATTCCCCTCATAATGTGGCCATTATTACCATTACATGAACAAATCATATATATAAATGGAATAATCTATATTCCCATTAAAAAGTTCACGAATATTGATATTTCATCTCCTATAGTGGATAAACTCCCCCTTGTACAACACATTTCACAAATATTGTAACTTTCATCTCATTCTCCAATTATTTAACAAAATTCTAAATTTGAGTTTCAAGCTTAGGAAAATTATTCAAATATTACTAAATCCTAAAATATTTTTATGGAGTAATGTTGCCTCATATAATTATACCATCAAAAAATATATACAATTGTGTCATAATTTAATACAAGAAAAAACAAATTAGGCTAATAAAACCACTGCAATACATTACACCCACTTAAATTCATAAGTTTCAAGCAATAATATTATTTATATTCTAACATGATGAAAACCCACATTGAATATAGGATTTTTAAATCAACCAATTCAAAATATGGTATAGGTAAATTGAATTCTACCAAATATAACTAGTGCACAAACAAGGACCCCCAACAGCCACGATTTTTAGTGGGGCGTTTAGCTCATAAAATTCACAAATCACCATCAATATCAAAAAATAATAAGTGAACTCAATGAGAAAGAGTAAAAAACTAACTGCAGAGGTGTTATTAAGCACGTGGTGGAGGTGCATTCGTGGTGTAGGAGAGAGGGCAAAAAGAAGAGGTGTTGTGGGGGAGAGGCAATGGAGGAGGAGAGCCACGGTGAAGAAGAGGCTTGGAGGAGGATATCTATTGGTGGAGGAGAGGTGTAGAGGAGGAGAACCGTGCGGCGATTCTCAGTTCGAGGTGGCGGCCGAGAAGGAGGAGGATGCAGGAGAGGAGTGAGAAGGGGAGGACATGAGGTAGAAGAGGAGGTGGCGATAGCGGTAGAGATCCTCTTCCGTGAGAGCTTGAGGGGTGAGAGGAAGGAGGAGAATGTTGGGGTTAATTTATAAAATCCAACGGCACTTTTCTTAGCGCTAGATAAAAAAGCACACATAAAGTCATGTTTCATCAGCACTTTCAATTGTAGTGAAAATAAAACAGGCGTTTATCAGTGCTTTTTTAGCACTGATGAATTCCCATCATTATCATTGCTACAATTGAATGTGCTGATAAAATATTTCTTTATCAGCATTGTTTTAGAACTTATAAAGGCCGATCTTTATCAGCGCTAAAATAGCGTTGATAAATGGATGTTTTATCAGAAAATTTTAATTAGCACTGATAAAACATACCATTTATTCATAATTATAAAATTATAAACAATATATTTATTAACGATATATATATATATATATAATTTAAATTATAATTAAATATATATAAATATAAATTGATTTATTATTTTTAATTTTATTTTGATAAGTATTTAAAGATATATATGTGTGTGTGTGTCTATGTATATATTCATTAACGACATATATTTATAAATAAATATATTCAAAAGGTATTCATAAATATATTTTTATCATTTGAATTTTTTTTGTAATTTTATAATTATTTAAACATATTTATATTTAAATAGTTATATATAATTATAATTATATATAATATATTTAAATAATTAAATAACTATTTATAACTAAATATTTATAATTTTAAATATAATAAATACAGTTATTATTTATTTAAATATATTTGTTATGTTTTTTTAGTACTTTTTAGAAGATAAGGCTTCATATATATAGGAAATGAATGAATATAAAAATTATATATAGTGTTATAGTATATATGGACAATATTAGGGTAAAAAAGGAACATATATTCATGAGAAGTACGTACACATCAATTGACACATTCATTTGGAAATATAAATTTACTTATATATATAAATATATTTAATAAGTATTTGTATATATCTATATATGTTAAGATGTATTTATATATAATATTATAAACATATAGAATAATAAATATATAATAAAGATATAACTAAAACTAATAAACATTATAAACAATAATAAAACTTAAACATAATAAATATAATAAACATGCGTTTTTTATTTAATGTACACATATAAGCATTATTTTTGAATGTAATTAAAATATTTTGATATAAATTAATAATATTTTCTATTAAAAACTTTTTTCAGCGCTGTTATTAGAACTGATAAAGTCTCCATTTTTTCAGCTCTTTCTGTTAGCACTGATAAAGGGGGGACTTTATCATTGCTGATAAAGGACAGATTTATCATCGCTTTTTCTAGCGGTGATAAAAGTCTCCCTTTTATCATCACTTTTTTATTAGCGCTGATAAAAACCGAGTGCTTGAACTCATTAGTGGTAGTGGTTGAGTGTGATGGGAGTGGAGAGGTGATGTCATGGTGGTGGCATGGTGAGGTCTTTGAGACTTGGAGATGTTGCAATCCGTGATGAGGAGTTTCTTCCTCCAGTCTTTTGGGATGCACAACGGTGAAACTGGTGTATACATTGATCAGTACTACTCTAGGGGAATGTCAGAACAAGCACATGAGGTTGCACATGGTTGCACTTATCAAGGCATTACCTCAAACATCTTGCAAGCATCCTCATTTAACCTTACAGTTAGTTTTTCAAAGATCCTAGAGGCCCCCACTATCTTCTTCTTGGTCCAGAAATAGAACACAACAAAATTTTAAATGAATTCTAAATTCAAATACAATTAAATTAACTATTATTAATCTATTAACAAAAATAAATTCATTCATTTTAGAATTATTAATTATTTTTAAAATTTTAAAATTATATATTGTATTAAATGTTGTTAAATTTGTATTTGGATATATAATAAGATTGAGTTGATAAAAGGAGTTTATTTTTTTTAGTATTTAACAAAGATTATAATTTTCAAAAATTATGTTAATGTGTTAAATTGTATAAAATTGTTTTTTAAGAATTTATTATTGATGAAAACTCAATTATTAAATGAATGGCCTCATTAGTAATTGTGAAATGATTTTATAGGATACTTTCCATGAGAGAGAGATAAAATACTTTTTATTTAATGTGTATAATGATTTTAAGTATATGAATCAATTCATAATAAATAAGATAATTTAATTAAATACTGCAAATCATTACAAAATAAAATAATTTGACAATGATATTTAGAAAAAAAAAACAGATACAATAAAATTTATATTTTCCTATTTATTATATTTCCCAAAATAAGGAAGGAAATATATGAAACAAGAAATCAATGTGGTTGAGGAACAAGTGTAACATGATATTTGCATCGAATATTTTCAAAAATAATGAAGGAAGTATATTAAAAACCTATAACATTATAATTTTACTTTTAAAATACAACATCATTAATTTATTCAAAAAAAGATTAAATATCCAAGTAATTTAAATTTTAGATACTCAAATTATTTATTTTAAAATTAAGAAACATTAAGTTAAAATGTTGAAGGCATTTTAAAATATAAAACACTAAGAAAATTAAATTTTTAATCAATTGATTTATTTTAACTATTCAACCTATTTAAATTTTATTAACAAATTATTTATTTTCAATATTCAAATTATTTATTTTTCTTTTTTTATTCAATTTATTTTAAAATCAATAACTTTTAATGAAAAAAATTAAATTACATGAATAGTTAGAAAAATTCAATAAATAGGTTTTTTAAATATTTAAACAATTTGAATATATAAATTCCAGTTATTTAATAGAAAATATAATAAATTGAATAGTTAAATTATATAAACAAGTTGAGATTGTTAAAATAATTAGAATATTGTAAAATAATATGAATTTTGGATTTTTTAAAAGCATTTAAATAAAGAACTTGACTAAAAAAATAATTTTTTTAAATATTTTATTCGGGAAATTCATTCCAAAAAAATCAGATATTTTGAATAATTTAAAGATTTCAACTGATCCCGATTTTTTATTATTCTTTAAACAAGATTTGACCCCATTATCTCTCCCTCCGTTTTAGACTCGTTTTCTTGTATATAAATCCATGAAACCTAATCATACTCACATGCCTTCTTTCTATGTTCTTATTGGTTCTGCCTGCATCGTTACCAAAGTGACCCATTTTAAAAAATAGTCAAAAATCCATCTGTTTCATCGTATTTATCTTCCTTTTTTAACTAGGTTTCTTCATGCAGGGCGTTTGACTATAAAGAATGATGTGATCCTCATAGGGACAGTGTCTTCGAGGTTGAAAACTTGGCACTGCGCTGTGTGTCCCAAGATACCATTTCCATGGGGAGGTCGTGGGGAACTGGAAGAGCACTTGCTGTCCAGCTATTGGTGGTTCATGGGGTGGCCAAGAGGCCTGCATTTCTAAACAATGATGTCTCTTGGTGCGGGAACTACACCTCCATTAAGCTCATATCATCTACTTATTTCATTCGATCCTCAAACCTTGTCCGTTGAACATTGTTTGCAGAATCACAACCCCATGCTTTTGGATTTTGGGTTGGACAAGGACAGCCCGATGGGCGACAAAAGCCATGTCTCCACGAGCATTACTGGCACCTATGGCTATCCATCTCTTAAATATATGGATGCTGGTAAAACATCTTTTCCTTCCTTTGTTTCATCGTATTTATCTTCCTGTTTTCAACTGGGTTTAATCAACTGGGTTTCACAACAATTTTAATGAAGGAATGAGGCTTTTTTCAATCGAGTAATTCTAATTTGTATGCTTTTTTGTGTTAATCGTGTCAACACATTATCAAATAATTGGTATAAAATGCTTTTACTGAATGTTTTATATTAGAGACCAGAAAGATTGTGCAGTATACTGAGGCCAGTTTTGGCATGAATTGGCCATCAAACATTTTGAATCATAGTAAAAAGTGCTTTTTCAGCGTGAGTAAGAACTATGCATAAGGGAATCCTTAAATAAAACAAAGAGAACAACTTCATTATGAGAGGGAAATGGTATCTCCTCTACTTTTTTTCTTCTAATGTATTCTTCCAATGAACCAAATGTTCATTTATTCCCACAATCCTACTAGTGAATCCATTTTTTAGTTTTTTATTAATTCAATGATTTTGTCGTCCCTTTTTATGAAAAATATGAGGGCTGCTTTGGAGCATAGAGAAGCAGGTGAAAATGTAACGAAACTGGAAATACTATCTGAGGTTTGTTTTCCATATCCTTTTTGTATCGACTTTTGGTAATCATTATCTAATTATCTTATATTAATCTCATCATGTCTTTATATCCATGTATAATGATAGGGGATGAAAAATGAGCAAAATAAACAAGTTATTGTGCTTGAAACAAACTAAATGTAAAAAAAAACATTGGATATAGAAATTGAATACATGAGAGGGGTTGTTCAAGTTCATGCAATAAATTTCAATATCCAATGATTCTTTAGCATCTAGTTTTGTTTCCATCCCAATATTTTGTTTTTTAGTTCATTGTTCATCCCCTTATATAGTAGTTGAATAAAATGAGATGGTGAGATTAAAATAAAAGAATTAGATATTTGTTACCTAAAGTGGATACAAAAAATAAATGACCAGCATCCTTGTGGATTTTTTACAATTTCATTATATTTTCATCAGCTTTTCTCTTCTCGAAATTTGACCTCATATTTTGAAAAAAGAAGGGACAAAAAAACAATGAGTTAATAAAAAAATTAAAAAATGGCTTCACCAGTTGGTCTGTGAGCATACAAGTACATTTGGTTCATTATCAGAATATATTGGAAAGAAAAAAAGTAGAGGAGATACCATTTCCACCTCATGATGAATCTTTTTTATCTCTATTTTATTTAAGGATTCCCTTCGGTATAGTTCTTTCTAACGCTGACAAAACCCATCTTCTTTGCTTCTAAATGTTTGATGGCTATTTTATGCCCAAACTGGCCTCCAACATACCTCTCTATCTTTCTCATCTATAACAAAAAACATTCAATAACAACATTTTATACCAACTATTTGATAAATTATTGACCCACTTAACACAAAAATCATACACATTAGAATTAATGGATTGGAAAAGGTCTCATGCCTTCATTAAAATGGTCGTGCATCTCAACCCCCTCACTAATTACATTTTTTTATGATTTTGCATCTTTCCTCTGATCATCTGTCTAGATTTCCGAGACACCTCTCATATACTCGCTCCTGGGTAGATGTTTTCCAATGAATCTATTGTCAATCAAGTATTCTATTCCTCCCATCCCTTTCTTGGGAAAATGATCATTGGGTTTTGAAGCACCAGAATACCACCCACCATCCAATTTAGTGATACCAATTATACCCATCCTTTACCACAAAAACACCTCATCCATATTACTGATACCACATAAAATAATTTTTTTTAAACCAATATTTCTACAATAGGAAGAGTTTTGATTCTACAATATTATTGTTACTTAGATCGAAGAGCCATGGAAGTTGCATGTTTAGGAAAAGGACCACCAATCATCATTTACACAACCAAATTCTCAACAACAAGAATATTTTTTATTTTACCAGACTCGGAGTCCTTACCTCAAGGCTCCATTAGGGAAACTTGTTTGAAATGAGGATCACTGCTCATCTTATACAGAACCATGTTCTTGACAAATGGAAGTGTTTTGAATATACTGATCATGGATTTCATACAATGAGGAGCTATAGATGCATATTTTTTGGAATAGGGATCACTAATCACCTTATGTACAACTAAATTCATGACAATAGGATGAATTTTGATTCAACTGAACTTAGAGTCCTTACCTCGTGGAGCCATGGAAAAATCTTGTTAGATTTTAGATCACCAACACCGCTTCTATGAGGTCGAGGGCCACTACTAGACAGTAAGAGATCTTCCAGTTACCCCATGACCTCCCCCATGCTCAACCTGGACCTCAGGTCCTGGTACACGCAACGTAGTGTGAGGTTTTCCACCATAAAGGCACTGTCCCTTAAGTACTGACCCTCCATATGTTACACTTCATTCATCATCTTCATCCTTATATGAAGAAACCCAATGGGAAACTAGAAGATAAATACGATGACACCGATGGAGGAGAATATGTTTTATCCATGACCAGATATTTAGGAGATGTGAAGCCAAAGGTGTTAAACATTCTTGTGGATACATGGGTTTTTTCACCCATCATTCAGTTGGTGAATCCTCTTGTTTTTTAGTCCATTACACACTTCTTTAAATAGTATCGAATTCCAATTACAGTCTCACCGATTAGTCTATGAAATTAATGTATAATAAAAATCATTCTAGTTTTTATTTCATTGTATTTTTGGTCATTCAATTATAATTGATGGTTATCGATGTTGAAATTTGGTTCATATATTTCCCTCAAAGCCCCACTAACATGAGTAATATCATCTTCCATTTTTCACTTCCTAATTTAAATCATGAAGAGGAAGATGATGAGGATGGATAATTAGAAAATGTATTGATGAAAAAGTATTTTTCTCTGGTTCGGTTATTTTTAGTGTTTGAAGTTTAGCGATCAGGGTTCTCTCAACCTCAATATTAAAAGCTGGGTGGGTAGAAGAAATGGATCTAGTCACTTGAAACAATTTTTATAAAAAAAATTAAAATAAAAGCACTAATATTACCAAGAAAATGTTTCATGTTTGATGCATTCCTGTCACGGGGTGCTAAACAAAATTACTTTTGAACCCAAGAAAAATCTAGCAATGTTGGATTGGGGTTGTATCAGGGTTAAGAAATGATGTGGATGTATTAAAATCATATTTAATGGGTTTCAATTTTAAAAAAATTGGATGTGGTTTATTGGATTAAAATTTAATTTTGAAATCATAGTTATCCATCCACAAAATATGCACCTATCTTTCCTATGAATCATTATACAATTTCAAATCCCCATAAATCTGTAATAAAAGGAAATATCCTTGGTTAGCCTTTCCAAGAAGTTTTCGTTAGGAATATAAAAATAAAATAATCATTTTATTATGTATTCTAACATAGAAAAATGATTGGATACCACTAATAATTCTTGGGTTATTTCACTGTTAACTATCATAAGTGCTGAAGAGTTCCCAATATGCTTATGTGTGAAACAAGTAAAAAACATGAAATATTTAAATTTTAAAAAAATTAGAATCTCCTGAAATCTACACGTCCAAAAATATCCAAATAATTAGACTAAGAATCATTTTTTATTTAATACATGAATTCATCATAGGGGTGGGATATTTCTCCTCAGTTCAACCATAATTTTCTTAATGTTCCATCATAAGAGTGATTAAAAAAGAAATAAAGAAAACTATAGGGAATAACAATAGTAGCTAGTGATGAAATAGAATCTGAGAATAATAGTGTGTATCATTAATATGGGAAGTCCCCAGAACTAATGGATAATATATCTTCTTATTATAAGAATAGAAATAGAAAAAAATCACAAACAAATCCTTAGAGGTGGTGAATTCCATGTGGTGTGTCTTGAGGTCCTCATTACCAGCTCTAGGTGATGTCCCTAGGAGAAAAGTTGAACTCCTGTAATGAGATGAAACAAACCATCATAATTCCATACTATAAAGTGAGCATGATCTCATCAATATATGGACACCTCTTAGATGATGATCACTAAGGATCATCATCTTACATGATTCAGCTAACCAAAGGTTTGGGAGGGAAATTTACTTTGAAAATGAGAGGCCAAATTGGTAAATGAATTTCCTCATTTTCAAAATTTTGAAGACACTTTTATTTTCTCTAATGATAGTTCTCAGTAGAATGAGCATTCAGATATGTGAGAATTCAGATAGATCAGGTGATTTTAGTAATTCTATATAAAAAAATATGCCAACAATCAGGTATGTAGAATTAGATATGTTGAGATTCTAGCTATGTGATGTTTTCAGTTATGTTGAACCATCACACATGTAAAACTCAACCCTTATACATCACCTTATAACACACCAAATTTAGCCAGTAAATATTTCTTCATTGGATATTTATTTTCAAGGTGCTTTAATCAAATAGATGATCACTTTAATATAGGTGACCATGTTGATTTTCCCCATTCAATCATTTTTCAAGCATCCATAGACCTTCAACCACTGAATGTGGGATAAACTACGGTCTCACCATCTATGTACTTTCATAAGGGATTAAAAAATATAAAAATTCATTTATTTACCATTTTTTTCATAAATCCAAACTCACAGCTCACATATCATGATTTTGTTTCTTCACTAGGTGATGTGACTTCTTCTTGGTGAGATCAGGATTCTGGATCCCAAAAAAAGAGTTGTGATTTGACATATACTTCAATGAAAATGTTTTTTTCTCAATCTGGGGTTCTCACAGATCTGGTTCTGAGCATCTCCTCTCGTAGGGCACTAGGATTCTTCAGTGGGAAAGCATGCACCATCTACAATAGATGGAGATCAAATCTAATTGGGATGACCCATGTAGTGTTTGGTTTTAGGGAATATTCACTAGCATGATCATGTTTTATAGTGTCATTTTATCTCCATGGATTCAGATAGAGGCTTGGATCTTCATCATTTGGCTCTGATTCTGATCTAATAGAATTTTTGTATTCTCCTAATCTCGTTCAAGGGTGTGTGGTGAGATCAGCAGTTCATATCTTCTACGATCAAGAAGGCACAACACCAGATGTTTCTTATGATCCCATGGGGAGTGAGAATTAGGTATTTCACCTTGATCGGTATCTTTAGGTGTCGTGGGATTCATATTTTCCTTCCAAATCCATGAAAAAAATATTATTCAAGATTGTTATGTGGTATTATTCTTTTTAGCAATCATCATTGGGTTTCAGAAATATTTAGTGTAATGTCCCGACATAGAAGCAACTAAACTGGTGCTCTGAGACGGTTCTCCACAAGGCCTCAAGTGAGACTCCCCGAACACCATAGACTGGCGACTAGCAGTGAGGTCCTAGTTTGTGATAGTGGTGGGACTATTCCCTCATAATCGAGTAAGAAAATTGTGAAAATAGCCAAGTATCATAGACAACAGAGACTAAAAATAGTGTAGAATCAATAAAATCTGAAATAGAACAAGCTGAAATATTAAAATATTGTAACAGCTTGAAAAACTCTGCAATACAATACAAGATTGGTCATCCACTGAGCCGACCATATAGATACAAGTACCAAAGAAACAGAAAGTTAAAGTACACGACTCAACTACTAACTCTAATCCATCCCACGTACCTGATCTCTAGATAATGTCGAACTGCACCATCCCAATCAGTAGAACCACTTGAGTAGCTCTACTCGATAATGCAACATTGGGCCTCATCCCTATACACCATGCAACTCATGCTCATCCTTAATGGAAGATATAATATCTATACGTACACCGAAGCAAATGTGCAGGGGTGAAAAATAATCTCAGTAGTCCACCCTAACAAGAAACCTATAACTGTGCTGCTAAAAGTACATTCAAAAGCAACATGCTTAACCTAGATGGAGCACACAACACAAAATTATTAAACCAAACGTGCAATAACAGCCGAACCCAGGGTCTGCAATCCATGTCAACTAGGTAAGTTCCACCATGGATGTCCTTATCTATATACATATACATGTATATTCCCATACCTATTCAAGTATACATAAATATGAATATTGATGAGTATGTTAATCATATAACAAGAAACCACATCAGAAGTCGATCCTTGGGACTATAATCCCAATCTCCTGGACATCCTGTGCAAGGGATTTGAGCTGAACATTCTGTTACTCAAGTTGTGTCTCATTAAGTTGATCTATGAGTCTATAATCCCATCAAAATATACTAGCATGGACCAATGTTGTAATTGTATCTCTGAGCTAGACACTTCACCACAGGGGGATACTCTTCCTACACCTAGGTTCACCCGTACTTGCCTCCAATCACTAACTAGGATATCGTATACCAATAGTCAATTCTGTAAGGAAGGATACTGTATACCGATGGTCAATCCTATAAGGAAGGATATCCTACGACGACGATCAATCCTACAAGGAATGATATTTTATACCGATGGTAAATCCCGACTGATCCAGAACAGCGTAATCATTCCAATCATAGGTTGTGGAGAGCATAATAATTCCCACCTATAAAGAAAGATTCTAAGAAGCACGTTTGGAAATCCTATAAATAGTTACTGATTTAGTCACCATGCTTCTCAGGCCTATGAATATAATCCAATTTCTGAGCCCTAGGTCTCATTCCCTAGGAGATCACATCATTTGGAACTTGAATGATCCCTAAGGGGTGTACCCTTAGGCAATACATAAAGATATTTCTCTCTATTGAGCTTCCATGCTACAGCCCTGGAGTCTCGTAACTGATCATATGTGCAGAATCATTTCAATAAATGGTTGAGCAGAGAAAAATCATCCTCGCAACTTGAGAGTGCATAATATACCCTGAGTCTAGGTACTTCTTGCCTGGTGTATAAGCATTTCAGAATGTATTAGGGCCATTCCTGGTGTAACAACATTTTAGCATTTATCAGGGCTAGGACCGGTGTATCAGCATCTCAGCGTTTATCACAACACATGTAAATTACACTATTACATGGATCACAATAATCAAATCACATGGGAAAAACATTTATATAACCAATTTCATCATGTATGGCTCAACATCCAATTCCCAGGTAATACCTAGGGGTAATGTAAATATCATAAATAACATGCCTCAAAAGCTATATCCTAGGAGAGCACGTCCGGGTATCCCAACAAAAAATAAAGATGCCTCGTGTTAGTCTCAACAAACACCAACCAAGAAGAACCTCTAATAAACACTGATGCATTAGGAAAACCATTTTTGATATAAACAAATGAGTGAGGGTGGAACTAACTCCCAACCCAACACTAAATATATATCCCCATGGGATGAAAAGATTGTCACAGGTTCTAAGTGACACTCGAACACTATATCTACCCAAACCTGATGTAACCGCTCAAGGTTAGTCAAACCACGGGCACCCACTGGGTCGCCCAAGTCAACAAAAATAGGTATCCTAATCAGGATCCTCTAGGTAACCTGAGAAAAGGTGTCATACATGGGATCTGTAGAAGTATCCAATATCATGGTCACATAGGCCAAAAGTGCATGTCTCACAAGGGGGAAATCCTTAAAATCATAGGTTATGGGAAATAGCTCACAAGTCATCTCAGAACAAAGGTATTAACTAGGTTGGTTCGAACACACATCCTATCATATATGCCAAGTCTCACTCCAAGATGACAACTGAAGTTGATAATTGGAAAAAGAACCTCTCCATTTAAATAAAAACACCAAAAAATAATTTATATGACCTCTAAATTTCATTAGGATTCCACCATTGTGATCTTTGTAGAAAAACTCTTATAATGGACTACTAACACACCCAAAACGGTCAACCAGCGAAAAATGTACTATTCACCATAATGATCTTGAGGGGGTACCATATCCGATTTCGGTGTTATAAATTAAAATTAGTCTCTAAACATCTTCCTTTAATTCAGGGTCTCAATGACGTTGACGGTACTTAAAATGGACATTTGATACAGAAGATACGTCTGATTCAATAATCACCAAATAATACCAATTAAAATATTAGTATTATTTTTTTGGAAATTTCATACCACAGAGAATTGTTACCAACCCAAAAAGTTCTTCAAATGTCCTCAAAAGTTCGGCCTTGAAGAATGGGTCATGTTTCTATAGACGGAATGTGAAACAGACCCATGGATTGCAACTTACAGGGGTTTAAAGAACCCTAGACAAAAACAGGCTGGAAAAAGTACATGACATGTACTATGGAGTACATGGGGTCTGCCCATGTAAAAATTCATGGAATGTAAGTTAATTTATATGGAATTTACTATTCACAATATGCCATATAGTGCGCATTTTCACCAAAACACATGCCCATGTGCCACTACACGACTTGTACTCCTAGTAGATGACATGTATTGTTCAAAAACTAAAAACCCATGTCATTTCTCACATGATTGGACACACAACCAAGACAATACACATCATGTACTTAGAGTATCGTGTACTTAAGAAGAAATCTTCTTCCCTGAACTAGAAGAACACACGGTGTGTTTCCCAGGAACACACGCCATGTAACCTTGGTTTCTGACGGGAAAACCCTCAAAATGCCTCAAAACATCTGTTTTCAACCCTGAAACAATAGATCTAGCCTTATGAGGCCACAAGAAATCATAGAAAGTCTTTAAAAACATTATACATCATGTTTAAAAGGGATCTATTTCCAAAATGTAAACGCCCCTATCTTTGGGTGGAAACCGCCGAAGCTTCAGTTGATTTCACCATCCACGGATGCCACACGCCGACTCTACGCATCGAGAGCTCCTCAACGGTACCAAACATCCCTTTCATCTCTCACTCTTTATCCATATCCCATTTTTCTCATAGTTCATGGAAAAGGAGGATCCACACACACAACGTACCAAAGGCGGAGGAAAGATGTAAAAATAACGAAAAGAAAAGAATAAGGCACACGGGCTGACCCCGTTGCCCGACTCAAGTTTAGGCCCTATCTAGGATAAACTACCCATTCCGGAATCAATGATATAGACCAAATATCAATCCAATGCTTCAATTTAAAGTTATCACTAAATGAACCAGTGGGAATAATTTAATATTTAATTTAATAATATTAAATATTAAATATTCTGCTAAAATTTGAACTCCTTAGATTTACACCAAACTTTTGTGTTAGGGTAAAACCCCAATTCTGAGACAAACAAAGTTTCTGGAAAATTATATGAGGTCATATTCTTGGTTAAGAACACCATTTTACCCCTCCAGATCACCTAAAATGCAAAAATTGAATTTTTTCTCAAAAATGCAGTCCAGAGAAACACAGGTCATTAAAAACTCTCCACCATAAACCTTCTCAACCCCATGAAGCTCAATGAGAGGACTGGAATCTATGCTCCCAACCCGAGAATCTGTGTAACCAACCTATCTGGACTGTCCAATGACCAGAATTATATCGTCAATAAACACCTTCTACATGGAAGACATTTAATTGAGACCATTTTGGTACTCCCCACTGTAGCAATACACCTATTGTCGTCTTGAATGAAAACTCCAAGATCAAAATATTATTGAAAACACCTAAGTTTAACCAAATCAAGGAAAACCACCCTCAAAAGGTCGATGGTGAACTCCCCACCATATGGCCTCCCTAACAAAGGTTCCAGTCAAACAAAATGGTATCTAGGTCTTTCAACTATCCCTATAGAGAAATCCTCACAACTAGGTCAGAAGGTCTAACCACCTAGCCCAAAAGATCCAAAACCACTTCTAAGAAGGTAAATATCTCAATGACCAATGTGGGTAAAATCTGAAAAACACATCCTATGAGGGACCTAATACTCTCCAAGAATCCTTAGAAGGAACTACTCCTTGGAGGTCAGAACCTAATCAGAAGAATAAATGAATTGAAACTCATTGAGTCTCCATATATGGAAATACCACCTGTAGGTCCAGTTCACAAGAAGAGCCTTAGTATCTATCGACATCATAATCTGAAATCTGATTAGATAACCAGAGAACAAAAAAACCACACCCAACAAGGGGTTAAAAATAATGGAATCACATGCCATATTGACCTACTAGGGTCACTGCACCTCCTGTGAATGAAGAATGAGTCATCAGGCTCATGAAAAAAATGCCTCAATGTAGATCCACATAACCTGCCATCAAAGTAAAATGTTTGTGTAAGAAGACACAAAGGACTCTGTCGTCTATAAAAACACATAGTAATAAGGCTATATGCTATTAATCCTACATCCCTAGTATGATGCATGAGACACCTCTTGCCTTTGTCATCCAAAAGTCAAAATCCATCTCTGGCCTCTTACTGATGGACATGATCCAGAGATCCATAGTAAATAAAAATACCCACACAGCATGTGGGTCACTCAAGGGGATAGTCATATACAACTTTAACATCATGAAATTAGATCAATAATCCCAAACCCTGGAATCCGGGACTTCTAACCGGAACAAGTGTTCTCGATGAACCAGTCAGATATCCATCACAGTTTCTGACACGTTCCTAATAATCTTGTCTAGAATATCCCAAATAGTAAATACTAGGAAATGAACACTAATTATATACAACTTCTTAACATCCTATCCCAAAAGCCACTAAACAGGTGCTCTGAGCCGGTTCCCCACAAGGAGTCAAGTGCACCTTCCCGTACGCCAGAGGTTGTTGACTAGTAGCGAGGGCCTAGGGTATGATAATGGGGAGACTATGCCCTCATAATAGTGTAAGAAAATAGCTGAAATATCCTAATTTCATGCAATGTGGAATGTAAATATAGTGCATAAGCAATAAAAAACTGAAATAGAACAAGATGTAATAGTAAAATGTTGTAAAAGTTCGAAAAGTTATGCAATAAAATAAAACACTTGTCACCCACTGAGCTGACCATACAGATTCAAGTACAAAAGAAACTCAAAGTAAAACTACAGGTCTCAACTACTAACTCCAAGACAACCCTCATACCCAATCTCCAAACACTACCGAACTCCACTAACCTGATTAGTAGAACCACTTGAGCAGTTCTCCTCGATCATGCAACACTAGGCCTCAACCCTATTTTCCATGCAACTTGTTCTCAACTTGAAAGGTAGACATAATTTATTTACATACACTGAGGTGCACATGCAGGATTATGAAATAATCTTAGTAGGACACCCTGACAAACAACCTATAACTGTGCTGCTAAAAGTGTTTGGAACAACGATGTGATTAGCCTATCTGGGACACACAACAAAAAGAAATAAATAAAACATGGAACCATAGTCGAACCCAGGGTATGAAATCCCTGTCAACTGGGTAAGTGCCCCATGGATGTACAAATCTATATACGTATACATGTATAGTCCCATACCCATACACATATACATATATATGAATATTCATGAGTATGTGAATCAAATTACAAGAAACCACATCAGTAGTCGATCCATGGGACCATAAGCATGATCACCTGGAAATCTTGTGCAAGGGAATTGAGTAGGACGTCATGCCACTCAAGCAGTGTATCATTAAGTCGATCTCTGGGTCTATAATCCCATCTACATGTACCTGCTATGGAAAATTCCAAAATTATATATCTAAGCAAGCTACGTCACTATAGGGGGGATACTCGTCTTACACCTGGGTTCACCCGTACTGGCCTCCAATTACTATCTAGGATATCATATACTGACAGTAAATCTTGTAAGGAAGGATATCGTATATCAACTTTCAATCCTATAAGGAAGGATTCCATAGACCGATGGTTATTCCTGTAAGGAAGGATACCATATGCCAATAGAAAATCCTGACTGATCTGGAAGAGAATAATAATTCTGATCATAGGTTAGGGAGAGCATAATAATTTACACATGTAAAGAAATATTCTTGGAATCATGTCCAGACATCCTATAAAAGTGTACCGAGTCAGTTTCCATGCTACTCAGGCCTATGAATCCAGTCCAATTTCTGAGCCCTAGGTCTTGGTCTATGGGCACTCGCAAAATTTTAAACTCAGATGATCCCTAAGGGGTGTACCCTAAGGTGATCTTTAAAGAGATAAATCTCCAATGAGCCACCATGCTACACCCTTGAAATCTCATACCTGATCAGAAGATAGAAATAATTTCAATCAATGGTCGAGGAGAGCATAATAATCCCCACCACTCAGAAGTTCATAATCTACCATGAGTCTTGGGTCTACATCCTCTATGTATAAGAATTTCAGCATGTATCAGGGCCAATCCTGGTGTATCATCATTTCATCATTTATTAAGGTTAGGCCCGGTGTATCCTCTTTTCACCGTTTATCACTACACATGTAAATTACACTATTACATGGTTTAAAATAATCAACTGACATGGTAAAAACATTTATATAACCAATTACATCAAGTAAGGATCAACAACCAATTCCCAGGTAATTCCTCGGTGTATAGTAAATATCAGAAATAACATGGCTTAGAAGTTGGATCCCACGAGAGCATGTCCAGGAATCACAATAAAAAATAAAGACATCTCAGGTCAGGCTCCACAAACACCAACCAGGAAGAACATCTAGTAAACACTTTTTCGTCAAAAATACCAAGTCATATATAAACAAACAAGTGAGGGTGGTCTGAACGCCCAACCCAACACTAAATCCATAGTCCCATGGGATTACAAGTTTTCCACCAGTTCTTGGTGACACCCAAATAGTGTATCTACCCAAACACGATGTAAGAGTTCAGGGTTGGGCAAAACACGAGCACCTGCAGGGTCACTCAAGTCAACATAAAGAGGCATGATACTTGGGATCCTCTAGGTAACATGAGAAAAGGAATCCTACAAAGGATCCTTAGAAGCATCTAGTCTCAGTGCCTATTAGTACAGATGGGAATGTCTCACAAGGGAGGTGTCTTCCAAATCATAGGTTATGTGAGATTGTTCACAATGCATCTCAGATCAAATGTCTCAACTAGGCTGTTCTGAACACCCAACCTATCATATATGCTAAGTGTCACTTCTCGGTGACCACTGATCTCGATAACTGTAGGTAGAATCTCTCCATGTTTATAGAAACCCCAAAATATCATTTATATTACCTCTAAATTTCTTGAGGATTACACCATTTCTATCTACATAGAAAAACGCTTAGAATGGACTACTCACACGCCCAAAACGGTCAACCAGTGAAAAATGTACTATTCACCATAATGATCCCAATTGGGACCCATACATGATTTCTGTTTTAGAGCCTAAAACAATTATCTAAACAACCGCCTTTAATTTAGGGTGGTAACACCAATAACGGTGCGTCAAACAGACAACATACCCAGAAGATACATCTGATTCAATAATCGCCAAATAAAACTAATTAAAATATTATTATTATTTTTTTGGACATTTTGTACCACTGATCATTGTTCGCAATAAAAAAAGTACTAAAATTGGACTCTATTGTTTTTCCTTGATGCAAGGGACATGTGGCCCCACACATCACAAAAAATGGACCCCTTTTTTGCAACTTACAGTGGTCTGAAAACTCCCAGAAGAAAATAGGCTAGAAAAAGTACACAACATATACTCTTGAGTACATGGGGTCTGCCTATATAAAAGTACATGTCATGTATGTTATTGTAAATGGTGTGTAAAATTCATAAAATTCCATCCCATGTGTGTTTTCACTCTAACACATGCCCATGTGCCACTACATGGCGTGTACTTCTAGTACATGGCGTGTACTACTGAAAAACTAAAAAACCCCATGTTCTTTCTCACACGGTTGGCCACACAGCCATGCCACTGCATGATGTGTACTCATAGTACATCGAATGTACTTCACAAAAATTCTTCTTCCCTTAATGGGAAGAGCACATGGTGTGTTCCATGGGAACACACACCCTGTAACCTAAGTTTCCAATGGGAAAACCCTCAAAACGCCTTAAACACCCGTTTTCGCCCACGAAACAATAAATCCAACCTTAAGAGGCCATAATAAATAAAAAATAGGCTTTGAAAAAATAAAAAAACATGTTTAAAGGGTATCTATGGAGGAAATGTAAATGTACCTACCTTCGTGCAGAAACTACCGAAGCATCAATTGATTTCACCATCCATGGATGTTGCACGCCGACTCTACGCATTGATATCTTCGCAACGGTACCAAACATCCCTTCCATATCCCACTATTTATCAATATCCCATTTTACACATTGGTCATAACCAAAGGGTAGTTACACACACAATGTTCTCAAGAAGGAAAAGGAAAGAAGATAAAATAATGAAAAGAAGAAAAGGAGAGAAAAGGCAAAGGGGCATGGGCCAACCCCGACGCCCAATGCATGTTTAGGCCCAGTCTAGGATAAACTCCCCATTCAAGATTCAACAGCATAGACAAAATCTCAATCTGATGCTATATTTAAAAGTTATCAATGAACAAACTTGCATGAATAATTTAATATTTAATTTAATAGTATTAAATATTAAATATTTCGCTAAAATTTGAACTATTGAGATTTCCACCAAACTCCTATCCTAGGGTAAACAACCTATTCTGGGACCAACAGCATTATCCGAAAAATTATCTGAGGTCATATGATATGCACCATTTTTCCCATTTTGATCGTCTGAAAGAAAGAATTCAAATTTTTGCTCAAAACTATAGTCTATTTAAACACAGGTTCTTACATTTAGCATAGCAAAGGTCAGTGTAGATGACTGGTTCAACTCCATACTCCCCATGAATTTTGGTTTTAGATCTCCATTACCTCAATAGGGTGGTGTGGTCAATTGGGATCATCAACTGTGGGAAGTGGTGTGGTTTCTTGTTTTTTTGTCTGTGGAAAGTCCATACCGTTTACAAACTTTTGTAAACTTTTCATGGTTGATGCCACCTGCAAGGCATGGTCACTTGGTTTTGATATGAGTAAACTCTATCCCATTATTAAAATATGGTTTTTATAGATGGCATTTCAAGGGTGGTTTATCTGTATTTTTTGTATGAAAAATGCATTCCTTTGTGAAACATCACTCTCATAGCCTCTCTTTTGGGGCTTGGTCCACTCCTGAATTTTCCAACAGTTTTAGTTACAGTCACTGGTACACTTGTGATTTCATGAATTTTAGACACTCTAGATCTGTGCCTTTATCATTTTTGGTGGTTGGATCAACTGTACAAAGATAATACACGGTCGGTCCATGCCTTTTCCAACATTTGAGTGATCTGCACAACACACATTATTTTCTTAGTGCAATATTTTTGTATAATTAAATTCAAAAATTATAAAATAATTTAAAATCATAATTTCACCCATTAAACAAATAATTTTAAATTCATAAAATCAATAAATTAAAACATTAGATTCTCATTATTAAATGTCCACTCTAATCTAATTTTTCATTTCACAACCAAAATCACTCATTTTCAATTTTAATTTCAAATTAAATTTACAGATTTAATTCAAAAATTATTAAAACAACTACATATCAAAATAAAATAAATCTCATTAAGAGTTTCATTTTCAAAATCAGACAATTATAAATTCAAAGTGTAAAAATCAATTTCAATTTATGCATGAATTCTCAATTTAACTCCAATGGTGAATATATCATGAATATCATCATTTTAATCCATTTGAAAATTAAGATATAAAATAAAAAAGGTATAAAGTTCACAAATTTATGTAGGATTTCATTAATTAATGGGATTATTAAAAAGAATTATAGATAAAAAAATTGAAATTTTGATCACTTATCAATTAGTAATTTTCTATGAATGACCAATGAGTGTGGTACTAAAACCATCATTATCATGGTACTTGATAGAAATAATATTTCTTTATTTTCTAGGGATATACCTTACAATCACTAAAACTGTTAACTCCCACAACTGGTGTTAATCCGTGCATCACCAATGAGATATATCTTTCAAAAAAATTCAAAAACCTAATTTTTTGTAAACCATTCTCCAAAGTGGAATGAAAACATAACCTTAAGTCTAAAATTCGAGACACTATAGTTCTATCCACACTAATTAATAACACATCATTGGTTCCTTCACTTTTCATTATTGTTTTATTGGTTTTAAGAACCTTCCATTTTATATGAACACATTATTTATGCCTTCTTTATTCCTAAAAATCAAATAGGAAGGACTATGACCCTTTTCCTTGTCTCATCTTTTTAAACATGATTTTTATCATCATCTATGATTATCTCATTGCATGTATGTGCCTCTTCCTTCCATGTTCAGATCAGAACTATAGAATATTCCTAATTCTCATCTATTAATTTCTTTACTGAGGATCATGTCTCACAGATATTTTAGGACCAAATATGTATTTTTTGAAGAATTAATCATAGTGGTTAAAGTGGATTCATGTTGGTTAGGAAATGAAGATAGTAAAATAATATCACATACCTTATTATCCAGTATAATTCCCACTGACGCCAACTGACTTGTGATGGTGTTTAATTAATTGATGTGATTATAAACAATATTCCCTTCAATCATCTTTATATTTAAGGTACAATTTTTTGATGCATAATTATTCCCTTACATATTCAGAAGATCTTTCATCAACCTATCCATCATATTATCCTCTTTGATTTTGAACACACCATTTTTTGGATAACTTTAGGAACACAACCCATAGAACCTATAGATCTAGTAGCTCCAACTACTTGTTCTCCTTCTCAATTGGTTTTTTAAATATAAGTGGAAAGTGAATCTTTATATTATAAATATAGTCTTTGATCAGAATTCTCTGGTAATTGAGGTCATTTATATAAAAAATTGATCTTCACCTTGCCTTATTCCATAGCCATTATTCAATTTAAGAAATCTGAGCTTGTTCATTAGAACTCAAACTTTTATTTTAGTTAATATAGAAATTATAGAGAAACAATGACAAACGATCTTAAAAAATGAGGGTAAAATTAATAAAAATATAAAATTAAGATGAAGAAAAAATAAATGGACATAGAAATTTACATGGTAAGGAAATAAATACCTATGCTCATGGAAAGTAAGAATCACATAACTATAATTTTGTGTATAAATTAAAACATATAATCTCATAACAAAACCCTATATTGAAATTATCTCATAAAGAAGACATTGCAATAATCCCACCAAATGAATTGTAATTCCATTGTTCTACAATAATCGATGACAGTAATTCCATGGAGCTATAATAATTCCACAACCAAATTCCAAGACACTATAGTCCCATTTTGAATGAGTTTTCACTATTGCAATTCCTTATTATTATCCCTAGTCAGCTCTTATATACTGATTCCACACTACTACATTGACTTGTTGGAGTTTCAGCCTAGTGTACAGTATGGGCTAGAAATAGTTGTTCCAATTTCATCAAATGATCAGTTTACACTAGTCCAAAAAAAATTATATATGCTTCATACTTCAATGTGATCCTTTTGGAAAGACCAATAATTTCTTATAAACATTAATCCATCTTGAAATGAATATCTTGTGTTTGTGACATAATCCCATTATAATGTATCTATAATTTTCTTCAAAATCACATCTTTCATTAAATCTTCTTTCAACACATCAATCTCCTCCATGTTGGGCTCTTAAATTTCCAGGTATATAAATTATCCCCCATGTGTCACCCTCCATAGAACATCATCAACACAATGAAATTCACCAGTTTCTAAATCATTAAAAAAATCATATCCTAGTAACATAGCCCAATTTCACCAATGATTAATTAAAACAGATATTTGACAAGTAATATTTATAAGGATCCAATGATTTGTGTATAACATAAAGTGCCTTCCTATAAAATATTGTTTCCAGTGTGGGATTTCAAGCACTAAATCTATAAGCACATTTTCATATATAGATTCTTAGAACTTGTTTTTAGATAAATACTTACTGAAATAGGAAAAAGGACTCCATTCCTATGTTAACATAGCTATAAATATTGAACTACAGGCATTAAACTCCACTAAAAATCACATAGAAAAATATAACATGCATAAAACTGGGGCATTATTTATGTTTTTTTAAGTGTCTTAAATACTGCTTGAGATTCATATGTCTAATTAAACCCCACATTCTTAGTCAAGACCATGAGGGTCCTTTAATCCTTCCATAATCATTTATTTTTTTAATGTATCCAGTTATACTTAAAACCCCATAACATCCTCCACATTCCTCATCTCATGCCACAATTTTCCTGCTTATAGTTTTTAGGATCCATAGTAATTCCATCACAAAAAAAATATATGCCCTAAATACTCTACACACCTCATTCTGAAAGAACACTTATGCTACTTTGCAAATAGTAAATTGTACATCATCATTTGTAGAACATATTAAATCTTCTCTAGGTGAACATTATACCCCTTAATGTACATTTATATATCATTTAAGAACACTAAGGCACTCTTCTCAAACAAATTCCAAAATACCAAATTCATAGTATCCTGAAAAGATATATGTGCGTTCATAAAAAAAGGCATAAAAACTTATTTGTAATGAAGGTAAAGGGGATTTTAAAATAGTCTTCCCAATATCATCTTCTTTTCATTGCAATTGGTTCAATCTGGATTTCAAATCCACCTTTGTGAAGTATTTTTCTCTATGAAACTCATATGTCAACTCCTATATTACTAGAATTAGGTATTTTTCCAGCACTACCATACTGCAAAATGGACGATAATCGATGAACGTTCTCCACCCTATATATTTATTTTTTATTAAAAATATTTGTCTAATTTATGGGTTAGTGATAATGAAACCATATTTTAAAATCAATTGAACATGTTTTTTAGTCACATTATTCATGAAATAAGAATGTTTATAGTTCAAATGTTGACTAGATCCACCCCTTCATTCAAATTTATTATGCATTAGGTCTCCCTCTTCATTGGTAATTCCCGAGGCTCCTCAAATATTTTTATTTAGTCACCTATTATACAATAAACCACTACAATCAGGGAACTAAAAAATTTCCATTTCATAAATATTCTTATAAATAACATGGAGTTTTATTATAGTTTTATGAAGTTAAAATGATCCTAGATCCACTACTGGTGAATCATTAGAGTAATTTTACAACTTCTTCTTATTCTAAATTCAACCTCATAAACCTATTAAAGTTCATGATCCTCTCAATAATATCTCACAACCTCACTTCCTATGTAGGGATAATAAGAGAGACAAGAAGACATGTTATTTACATGGTTTGGAAAAAATACTAATCCTTTCCTTTTTGTTTAGACAAACGTGGTTAGAAACAGAAGTTAAAATTTTCAAAAGATTGGTTAGACACCCTAAAAGAAATTTTAGAACGATTACTTAGACACCCCAATAACAAGGCTTCGAAAATTAGTTAGACCCCCCAATCATAAAATTCTTCTTCAAATATGATCCACATTAAGAAAAATCTATTTATTCTCTTATATTATTCTATTTGACCAGTAAAATATGTTTCCCTTCTGGAGAATTCTAAATCAACATACATGCACATGTACTTCTTCTTCAATGTCATTACTAGTTGATCAAAAGAATTATTTTTTTCTTGAAACTCCTACATGATCTTGAGTGATCTGGTTCTTCTCAATTTTCTCAAATAATTAATTTCAAACTAATGAAATGTCTCATGGTTTCAAATCCTTCTCTTCCCTAGATACAATGATGTAACGGGCTCCCACAAATCTCTCACCCAAAGCATGTTTGTTCTTAATATTCTCAACGACATCTACTTTAATACCTACAATAATATATTTTAAGAATAATATCAAAAATATTATTCTCAATTATTCTGAAAGTTTATTTTTAATTTAATATTATCAAAATTTCAATAGGGTCTCTATTTGCTACTTGAGTCATCAAATCTCATGGTTGATCAATTATTTTTTTCATTTAAACCTATTATTAAATTTCTTGAATACTCAAAAATTTATTCTAACATGATATTTTAAGTACTATGACTATAATTTATCCTTAACATATGCTATGTATAAATCCATTTAAAACCAATCCATGTGTGTATGAATCAATGTAGTATCATAGGATAACCTACGACATACCTCAACTCACTGTTTCTCATAGGTGGACTTGATTTCGAAAATGGTCACCAAAAAGCCATAGAAAAATCACAATGGTGTGGTGAAATATTTATTTATCATTGTACTTCATCATAAAAAGAATTTAACATGAATATATACTTCTGATTGTGAATTCCACACTTCTACAACAATATTCAGGTGTCCTAAAAATAATCGTGATATTTATTTTTCATTTTAAAACACCATACCTAGCATCATTAGATTTCATTTCAACAAAATATAAAAATTGTAGAACTAATTTAATCTCCCAATAGATCAACTATAGCATTGGATAAACTATTTATCTTAACCTAGAGAGACCACATAAATAAATTAGTGATTTACCAAATGAAACAATCTAGATGTATTGTATGTGATCAATCGTATGAACATGCTTGGATAGACTACTCCTTTGAATTCAATTGATCTTAGCATCTTAACAGAAGTTTATGCTTGTCAATAATTTTCCTTATTACCTTAATCGATTGAATTGAACTTCTTTTATGTAAGTAGGTCAAATATCAATGTACCCTTACATATAGTCTCATCATCTTTACACAGTTCCTAGACTCAGGGCATGTTACCTATATGCAGCCTTCCCAACTCCCTTATTAGCTTTACGTATGTCGTGTAAATAATATATAACCTTTATGAAGTTGTAGGAATCATATGGTACTTTTATGTAGCTCTTTGTTTTCTTTATTACCTTCATGTAGGTACTTCATTTATAAATCCACCATTCTATATATAACATACATATCAAATTACTGATATATAACAAGTGTAAGTCACGAGTTTCATTTATAAAAAATTATAATTTTTCATATGACATTTACAAAAATAGATAACTACATTTATGCATCTACTTACACTCTTATTTTATATTTATGATAACTTTACGTAAGTAAGGAAAATCTCACATGATCTATGGGATGTATATTAAAAACAATATGCATTTGACTTATTCTATCTGATCCTCAATTTTGGGAAAGATTTTATTTTTGGGCTTCTATTATAGTAATCCTCACATGAACATGATCTAGTTATGGATTTGGGAGTATATATGTACGATTTTGAGTGTGATGGGTGTGGGTATTTTTTATCATAGTGGTGGCTTGGTGAGGTCTTGGAGACTTCATGATGTTGCAATCTATGACCAGGATATGGTTCCATGAGTCTACTAGGATTAACAACGGTGATACTGGTCTATACATGGATCAGTACTACACTAGGGAAAATATAGGAAAATAACTTAAAGTTAAATATTGATTAATTCGTGCAAAAATTTACTCAATCCTATTTCATGAATCATCCTTTTACCTTTTATCTGGTGAAGAAGAGATCTTAGATTCCCCCACAATCGTTTTCTTGTTATTATAATCAAACTACCTATGTTTGAAAACATTAAAATAAGGTCTATACCATATCTCTTAAAATTTCACCATTTTATCGTCCAATCAACCAAGGTTCAGGTTAGCTCAGTCAACATATCACCCATATTCAATCTCATTTGTTCCAAATAGATACTCCTTAGATTGATTTGATGAAACCTCATATTGATTCATAATTTTTCATCACCAATACATGATCAGTGTTCAAGGTTCATCATCAAGATTCATTCTTATCTTAGATCCTCTCAGTCATATCGAACCTATTTTGTCATCTTTGAATGCTCAGTCAAGAAACCATTGGCCTTGGCCTTCCTTAATTCTTATCACCCATTAGTTAGATATTTTTAATTTCATAGTTAGTAAATCTTACATTGAGATAAGTGTTCTTTATAATAAATGGGATTATTTAATATATCCCTATCACTACTAGTGTTTGATAGGTTTGTTCCCATTTGTTTCTAATGTACCACTATCTCATTTTGTTTCTCAGAATACGAGTACTAAAATTTTATAAATTTATACTAGATATAATGTACTATACTTTCAATACATTCATATTATAGAATCGTTATATTCATTCCTAATACTGTCATTTCTAGTACCTGTATTTTTTGTACAATTATTTAATAGTTCTAATGAATCCTAGATAATTCTTGTTGTACATTATTTTTCTATCACATGATAAATGTTATTTCACCAAACAAGACTTATTTGGAGTGAAAATCGAGTTGGAAAAAGACTAATGTTTGAATGATATCTCCTTGGAAATTTTATATTTTAGATACTGTAGGTTTGAACTTCATTGGACAATCACCTCACCTCTTCTCACGCAGCAATATATTTTAATTTATTTTTACCCTATATGTTTTCTAAATGTTTTTTCTTGAAATTTACTATCTATTTATTTTTATATATTTTCTACCTAAATGTTTACTTTTTGATATTTCTCTTTTATATAGGTTCAATTTTTTTTGTTAGATTATTAGCTCTCTAATTTTCTCACTATATATTTTTTTCTTTTATAGATTTACCCTTTATTCTTAACCATATCTATTATCAATATTCCATTATTAAATTTTATAGGCATTAACAGTTAATTTTTTTAATTATCTAAACCTGCTTATTCATATATAAACATTATCTTTTATTATATTTTCTATTAACACTTTTAAGGATCTGGGTTTTGATACAAATTAAAATTTTTCCCAAATTACTTGATCAACACAGCTTCTACTCTATTTAGAGCTATGGTATATTCATATTTTATCCAATCCATTTTTACATTTATGAAATTAAATAATTTATTATATGTGTATGAATTTATTACAAGAATTTTGATGAATAATTGGAATCCAAATTCTTATTCCATAGCCCACATTATAATATTTTAAACTATTATTCAATACATATATGTTTGATTGATAATTAATTATGTATTCGTATGGTACATAATTTTTGAACTATACAATCAATTGTTATTCCTTTTATCATGTTAAAAAAATTACACAGGTTTTTAACTACGTATATTCAGATCACATATAAAGGATTAAAATAATGGTAAAATGAGACATCATAGGAATCTAATGAGGGATTTTGTTTTAATCGACAATATTTCAAATGATATTATTTTTTATCAATCAATTTAGCCTAAGTAGATGGTATTTTTCATTACCTTGTTGATTTTGATTGTTGTTATATTGTAATACTTCAATGCATTTTCATTAAATATTTTTATATTTCACATCAAATACTATATATGTTTAGTATTATATATTAATTTTTTAATGTTAAATATCATCATTTATAATATTAAATTTTATTATTTACAAATTTTATGCTTCACAATGTTATGTTAAATATATTTATTTTCTGTATCACTAATAATAATGCCCTTTTCCAATACTTTTCATTAAATATCATTTTTTAATGAAAAATAAGTTATTATCTTTAAAATAATTCATATCTTTTTTTATATATTCCTACATTAAATATATTTATGTTTAATATTAATTCATTAATTTCTTTATCGATATTCACATAATAGTCCAGTTAGTTTTTCTTATGATAATCTATTTTCACTTTCTTCCCTTTCTTCTTTGTACATTGTTAAATTTTAATTTATAGTAAATTCTCGATTAATACTCGACATTATTTATCAACTCACTATTTTAAATATTTTATTATTTATTCATCAATATCAATTCAGGAAATAATTATACTAATGAATATAGTTTTTCTACTCTACTTACTATAAAAATTCTAGAAAATGTATACACATTTTTTGTAAATGTATTCAATATGTTGTTAGGATTTTTATGGAATTTATACTCATAATTTTATGGTCATTTACCATGGTAATATTTTTTAAACAAACATAAATACATAGGATATTCAATTACTGTTCACCATCCATATGAAATATATTTTCTTATTTTCTTATTTCAGTATATGTTATATGTTCTCATTATTGAATATCATACAATTGTTGTACTCCATAAAAAATAATTCATTTTGAAATTATATTTGAATATTATATTTTTTAATCATGATATAATACAATCTTTTTGATACAATTTTCCTTTATTGTATTGATATAAATTTATGTGATGACATTTTTCAGTTTTTTTATAGATACCGATAATCATACTGTGTCATTTCTATAAAATTCTACAAGTTTGTGGATCCATAGCTTCGAAGAAGAGTAGGGGAATAAAAAAGATATGGTATTTACCTTCTCTTTCATTTAATTTTTATTGTAAAATGAAAACATATTATATGGTGTTTTTTTAAATTATCACATTCTCATTTACATTTTCTAAAAAATACCATCCATTTTCATAAATCAATACATTTATTATTCTTTTTAATTATTTTTATTAAATTTATTTAGTATAATAGGAACATTTTAATCATTTAATTTAGTTATCATATTGTAATTTATTTAATATACTAATGAATTATTCTTCATAGCTAGCCCATATTACATTACTTTCAATTTTCAATTAAACTTTTCTCAACAAACATAATACGAAATAATAATATTTTTCTATTATACACTGTGAAGAATTATATATTTTTTATAAAGGGTTATTTATTACCAAACATATATTTAAAAAATAGAAAAAACTTATATGGCACACACATATGTTTTTATGTTACGAATATCACTATTTTCCACTAAACATTACTCTGATTTCATTGAAATGTCATTTTTTCTTCTTATAATGTTTTAAAATTAAAAAATTTACAATTATTTTATTATAAAATTTCACTGTATTATATTTGTGAATGATTTTAATTAATTGTGTTTTAGTTTTTTCTTATGTCTTTATCATAATGAAAAAAATATACTAATTATGTATACTTTCTCCTAAGACTCCACTATTACTTAAATCATTCATAATACCCCATTTTTAATATTATAAAATCCTATGGTATATTTATATTCTAAATTTTAATATTATACATTTGGTTTTATGAATTCAAATTTTTATTCATTTTCAACATTTTTAAATCATATGATATGTTAATTTATATTTTAATAACTTATTTTTATAAAAAATAAATGACCTGAATTTCATTTTTGAAAAAAAAATTCTTTTGAATCTCAAAGTTAAACCAGTTAATAATTATTTTTCAAAAAACTAGGATCTATTGTACATTTACTTTTTTTCATAAGTGATAATTGCTAAATGATTTGTTTTATAGATGTTTTCAAACACCTGTTTATATATATATTAATCATTTATTCCATGTTGTTTACAACATTTATCATTTTTGAAAAACATTTTAAAGAAAAAAGTGGTGTTTATTATATTTTCATTTTTTTAAAAAAACATGTAGTAAATTATTTAAAGGTGGTAAATGTTATAATATTTTTTCATATATGAAAGATTTATGTTGACATTGCAATATGAAATATGAAAATATATGTATTTTAATCAATATTTGATCTAGAAAAACATTTTATATTATATATATGTATTTTATTATTGAGGTAATATGTAATATGTAGAAATGATATGTATTTACCAGAGCTATATGATATTTGATCACCTGTTTTGGTGTCAATACCTACTGTGTTTGGGTCTTTCATGACTCTTGAGGATGTTTTTTCTTGGTGGCATTATTTTTTGCCTCTTCTTTTTGTGGGTTGGGATCTAAAAAAATAATACACTATTTATAAAACCTTTTGATGGTTTTTATTTAATTTATCTCTTCTAACAAGGATAAATCATTTCATTTTCAATAATTATTGAAAAGGGGAAAATAGTCATAGTTGAGACTAATTCTCAAATAGGGGAATCAGTGGATACGAACAAGTGTGATATTCTAGATTTCTTAGTAGAAATTTTCTGTAGATGGGGAGAAATACCTCCCCCAATTATTGAAAATGTGAATGTGAATCTACTGGAGTATGCCTTTTATGCATTATTATTTTATAACTCTTTTCTATAACATACTCTCTAACCCAATAATTATTCAAATAGTAGGAATTGGTTTATGGATTTGATTGACCCAAATGTCACATTATTTGTATAATCAATGGATTCAGGGCTTTGGTTTCATGATTTATATTTGTTAGTTTCAAAGTAAGTTTGTGGTTGACTCTAAGAATAGAAATGAAAATTATTCCCATCAATAAATTATTGTACCAATATTACATATGTTTTAACCTTTCTTTTTTAATTTTATTTGCAGTTCATTTTTTTACATGACATAATTTTGAACTTTATTATTATTATTTTTTAAAAAATTATGACCTTTTTTTCTCTTTCAAATTTAATAGTGCTACTAAAACACCAAGGGGTTAATTTCAAGGTGATCTGGAAGGATGAACCAACAAAAGATGACCCTCAACTATACATTGATTACAATGGAAACCTTTTTTATCTATATTTATTTATCAAACCACTATGGGTTATTCTTTCCCAATATTCTCACTCTAAGATTTGGTCTCTGGATCTGTCTTGGTAGCAATGGCTTAGCTCTCTATTTATATAATTCTAGGGGCTCGGGTTGAATTTAATTTTCCATTAGTGCATCCTATAATGAATCCCAAGTCTACCCCTGGAATTAAAAGGAATCGTATACCGTATTTAAAATGTATCCATTGAAATATATGTTAAATATTTATCATATGTTTCTTTCTAGAAGTTTTCATGGTGTGAATGTTGTTTTAAATCGTGAAAGTATTAGGCCCACCTATTAATTTATTCACGTCTTATCATGTATTCATGAATTTTAAGACCTTCACTTTGTGTATTTTTTTCATGATGTGAATATTTTTTTCTAGTTCATAATACTCTATGTCACCACGGTTCTTGAGTTTCTTCTCATGGGAGTGTTCTATAAGAATCCTTCATTGTGGGAAGCCTCCTTTTTTATTTCTGGTTTTTTCTCCTCATATTCTCCTCTTTTCTGTTGTTTTTTCAATGAGTTTTTGTATCCTTATAAAAATAATGAAACATGTTATTATTTCCAAATATCGGAATGAATATAATTTAAAGTACACAAATAAATGTATTAAAACACCCTAAAATATATACATATAATACAAGTATCATGAAACTTAAAGAATTTAGTTTTGATTTCATGTTTAATATACCTTTCAATATGATATTATTTTATCTTTTTGACAAAACTACCTTTTAATAATTTTTAGATTCATGTTAATAAAAACATAGTTATTACTTTCTTCCCTCAAATATTCAAGTCATTCATCATTTTCAAATGCGCTATTAGTTATTTTGTTTTTAATAAAACATCATTTTAAAAATCCAAAATTCTATGATGGATTTATGAATTATTCCTAATGGATTAAATATATAATCCCTTATGAAAATGGATTTTTCCTAATATTAAAAATGATATTAAATTATAATATGGAGTCTTATTTTGTTTTAATTAAATTACAATATAGAATAGTGTTTTATCTATTAATATATTTTTTATTGTGAAATAATCTTCTGTAAGATTTTCATGATTAAGATACCACTGAAACTGGAAATACAATCATTCATTTGGAAATTTCCAAATTAAAAATATGGATATTCAATATCCCTTTCCATTTTCTTCTATTAAAAATAATATAAAGTCCAAAAAAATAGGAAAACATTTTTCCTTCCATGTATAACTTTTATGCATCTCTATTTATAATATACTAATGATTTCTAAAATTTTATTAATTTATTATATTGGTGTTATTTATGATTTTGATTTATTAAATATCCACATGAATTTTTTAGAAGTTATTTATGAGTTACATTTGATCAATATCCTCTTTCAAAATGTTTTTTGTATATAAATTTCCACGCATATTCATTTTTTATACTTTTGTCATGTCTTAACATATGCTTATACTCATGTCTATACTCATGATTTTCATTATTAAATTAATAAAATTAAATAAAAAAATTACTTTCAGATTGAATATTCTTATGATTATTATTAAACATATTCTTATTCTTATGCTTAAAATTAGGCATATACAAATACTATAATATATAAAAAATTTCAGATACTGTAATATATATTGACTAAACAATATTTTTCCTTTAACTTATGCTTATATAAAAAAATTTGTTACTTAAATACCAAACTAAATACATTATTTTCAACATTTTTGTCTATATTTGTATATTACATCTTATGTTTATAGTTACACTATAATACACATACATTTTCCAAATTATAGTGTTTATTCATGTTCTTTTTTTTCTTATTCTCATGCTTATTCTTAGGATTATACAATTACTATAATAACCAAACATTGTCATATATTATAATATTTAAATACTAATTCAAAAAAATACATGTGGATATTATTTTGTTTAAAGAAAACATTTTAATAGAGTAATATTAGAATAAGCATTTGTTTATGAAACCAAGTAAATCTATTTTAGTGTTTATTATTATAAAATTTATTTACATATTCAATTTAAGTTAAGTAAATTATATCGGACAAATATAACTATAAAATTAAGTATATGAAACGAAATACAATATTTACAATGCTTATTATTATTCAATAATATGATTATGCATGAAAAAATACTATATTTATAGTTCTTGTTCCTTTTCTACATTTGCAGTGCATATGCCTTCAATTATCATCCCCATATTTTGACAATGCTTGTGATTTTTGTACCTCACTGTTTATGCATAGGGATCACATTATATTTTTAGATATAAAATTTTTAAGGGATGTGATGACAAAGATTAATAATAAATTTATAGGGTTGTTGATTTTTATTCCTATTCATTAATAATGATGTTCAATGAAAAATTTCTTCTGATGTCAACCCGAACAAAATAAAAATAAATGTGTTTTAATTTATATATTTTGTTATGCAACCTTTATACTAAATTCTCACAAATGTGTATATGTTTACACTTAATTTGTATGATTGGAATCTGATTTTATTTGATTATGTCACATATTAATATTATATAAACTATTTTATGATTATATATCCTATTAATTAAGTATGAATTATACCATGTGAACACACATGTGTGAATAATAGTAATTTTTTAAATTAGTTGAATAAGTATTTAGATATATAATAATATTGAGTTAATAAAATGAGTGTAGAAAATTTAAAAATATATTTAACAAAATTATAATTTTTAAAATATTAAATAAATTTGTTAAATAATAGTAAATTATTTTTTATTTTTAAGTAATAATTTATTATTAATGTAAAAAAATTATAATTGGATAAAATATTTCATAATGGTTAACTGGTTTGATTACAGAAATTGCAGAGACGAATGATAATATCTTTTTGATTTAATGTGTATATAGATTTTAGGTATATTAATCCATTCTTAATATATAATTTAATTTAATTTAATATGATAAATCTTAACAAAATGAAATAGTTTGAAGATAATTTTTGGAAAAAAGATGCAATAAAAATTATATTTTCTAATTTATAAAATTCTACAAAAAATAAAGGAAATGCATTAATCAATAATGAAATGGGGCTGAAGAAGGAGGGTAACATGAGATCTGTGGACAATATTTTTTAAAAAATAAAATAAAATATATTAAAACCTATAACATTAAAAATTTATTTTTAAAATACACGAGCAATAATTTATTCTAAAAAATTAAAAATTCCAAGTTATTTAAATTGTAAAAACTGTAATTATTTATTTTAAAATTTAAAAATTTTGACTTAAAATATGTAAGATATTTTAAAATATAAAAATCATAAAATTTTTAAATTTTTAATAAATTGATTTATTTTATATATTCAAGGTGTTTATATTTTATTAATAAATTATTTAATTTCAATATTAAAATATGTTATTTTTATTTTTTTTATCAAGTTATTTTAGAATGAGGAAATTTGAATTAATAAATTAAACTGCATTAATATTTTAATTTTTTTAATAAATAACATTAATTAAATAATTAAATATTTTGAATATTTTATTCATATTTTTTTAAAAAATAATAATTAAATTGAGTAGTTAAACTATACAAAAATGTTGATAATTTTAGAATAATTAGAATATTCTAAATTAATTTTTAATTCTTAAAATATTAACATTTATATTTATAAAATATCCATTATCTATACTATTCGAAGTGGCTCTAATTCCATTTGCCTCTTTCCATAAATTTCTCTATAAATGTGTGTGCCTCTTGATCAAAATCTTTCTTCATTCTTCCTCCCCATTTTGTCCCTTGGTCCCCCCCCCCCAAATTCAATTTTTTTCACGCCTACCCTCATTCGTCTTCCTCCCCATCATGACCCCCAATCCCTCACAAAAAAATATGCATTTTCTACAATCCAAAAATATGATTCCACCCTCAAATTCTACCTCCCAACATCCCTTATTCCTTATCCCAAATCTCTAGCACATAGAATACTAATATTTATTTTCTTCCACAGATACCATTTCTCCTTCAATGGAACTGCATTAAACACAATCAAAATCATAAAAAAATGACAATATCTCATTGTTTCATCCTAATAAAACTTCCTGACTATGGATCTCACCTCTACCTCTGTCTCCACATACCGCCTAGCCATTTTACTCCACCTCTAGTACCATCTCCATCTCCCATTCAGATTAAATACCAAATTACTTATTTATTCATCTGGGAGATGAATATTTATTTGTGTTTACATTTTTCTAACTCAAGTTCCTTTTATCCAAATATGTTTCCCTAAACCTATTCCAATTCTGTTCTGATATTATTTTTTCATACTATGATATATTTTCTTATTCTATTCTCATCTGGGGTGTTTTATAGAATTTTAACATAATAATATATTTCATAATTAAAATAAGTATATTATCCTATGATGATTTTATAGATTGTTCCATTTCAACTAAATAAAATCCTGCATATACTTATACTATAATAAGAATTCCATATGCACCACAAAATCATCATGACGTTATAATTCTTAAATGATTACTTCCAATTTTTCAAAAAAAAAATCATAAATGATAGTTATGTCAAAATTATATTTATTTCAATAAAAATAACTATTTCTATTTTTCATCCACTCATAACCAATTGATCATATTACTGATCTCTTGAATAAGTGAAAATGTTTTCTCCATTAGAAAGGAAGTTGCATGCATATTTATATCCAATAAGTTTAGTTCACCAAATTCCATTTTCCCATGTAAATATAGGAATATTATAAAGAATGAAAAAATGTTCATATTCATGAAATGATATCTCAAAAACAACATATACATATTCTTGATCCATATCAATATCTCAACCAAAATATTCATCATCCATAATTTATAGGACAATTTAATCAAACTCTGTACCATATTTAATAAATGAATTTATTTTCATATCCCAATCCTAAACCAAGAATTCAACATTTATATTTCATATTATTCACCCATATCATGATTATAACCCATGAATCCAAAATATATATTTTATATTCTTTATGATTTTCATTTGTGAAAAATTTAAAATTAAATGATTCTCGTTTCATTATAATTTAGATTTGATTAACCATGTTTGTTTATATATATATGCTTTGTTACATAAGTTTTCATTAATGTTCATTTTCATAGAAACACATGAAAAAGAAAAAACAATTTTACAAGTTAAATTTTAGTTTAATTTGTTCATCAAGAAGAAAATTTTTTAGGTGTGTTTAAAAATTTCAAATTCATATTTATTTATTCTTAATTTGAACCTATAAACTAATTTCTATTAAAATGTTATATGAGTTTTTCATAATTGATATGTATTCATATTGTATTTACACTAGGTTCATTTTATACTATGGTAACATAATAGACATTTCAAAATTAATGTTAAAATATGAATATGAGGATTTAGTGCTAAAAATATCATCAATTGGTAAATGAGGATGTAACTCCCACGGTTTAAGGTATTTCACTATTTTATTATTTTTTTTAAAGTGGGTTTGGATTAATTTTATGATGTTTGGGATGGTTTTTTGAATGTTTTATTACAGAGATTTATAGAACGAATTATCATCTCTCTGGGATTCAAAATGCCGATAGTGTATCCCATGTTGGTGGTCATTTTAGTGTTGTGGGAATGGTTATTTGGGGGTTCTT
Organism: Viscum album; assembly: GCA_963277665.1. Taxonomy (NCBI): domain Eukaryota; kingdom Viridiplantae; phylum Streptophyta; class Magnoliopsida; order Santalales; family Viscaceae; genus Viscum; species Viscum album. The sequence continues at coordinate 1,961,726,982 of OY728156.1, read as the reverse complement.
GAAGGTTCATATTTTTTTTCCAATTTGTTCATATTTTTTTCATACAGGTGTATATTTTTTACTAAATTATTATCAATTTTTTTATTCATATTGGTAACTATTTTTTATATTTTTTAGAGTATTGTTAAAAAAATTGATAATTGATTCCAATTTAATATACAAAATCATATTTTCCCTGACTGTTCATATTTTTTAACCTGTTTTTTGTTATATTTAGTCTATTTTTTTCATACATGTTGATATTTTTTCATATTTCTTCACACATATTCATATTTATTAAAAAAGTAATATATTTCAATTAAATATTCAACCTTATATTTTTTCATTATTATATAGATTTGTTTGTAAACAATATATTTTATATAGGTTAATATTTTTTCATTATTGTAAAAACAAGTTCAATTTTTTATTATTTGGTCATTATTTATATCAATAGGTTCATTATTGTTTTGTTACTAGGAATGAAAAACTAAAACGTTTTCAGAGGTGTAACTATAAAATCTATATTCCAAGATGCTTTCATTGAAAAAATGAGATCCATCATTAATAAAAACACATCATCAAACAGTACTTTACTAATGCAACATGTTCCGGAAAAATGAATTAGTTGTAAGTTATATCAAAAATATATATTCCATTTATTATCACTAATATAAAAAAATATTATTTATTCATTTGGGTATTTTTCAAATAAATTCTTATAGATTATGCTATTATTAAAATAAGCCTGCAAGGGAAGAAACTGGTGTTCAATTATGGGATTCCATTTGTGGAAACATTAAAATCTAGATGATTTATTCTATAAAAACAATAACTAAACAATATGTGTAACCAATTCTCATCTACTTTATCATTAATATAATTTTGATTTAGTTATATTCTATAAAAAACATATACTTAAAACTATGTAATAATCATTCATTTATTTTTATATTTGTGGTCTTAAATTTTAGGTAGACAACAATATCATATTTCAAACTTACTAATTTGACCTCAACATCAATGGAGACTGCATATTTTACTCCACTAATATTTCATATCAACATGTAGAGGAGACTTTATATCAGTAGATTTTATAGATGTAATTACTATCTTCATGTAGATTTCAATTCATATAATAAATTAACAGTATATGATTGTTTCTACATCCATTTTTTACAAATTTTTCTTTTCTATAACATCTTCATAACTTTTTTTCTGAAGTGATAACAACTATAAAATAGTTAATTCTTGACATACCATTCAATTTCCTGACTAAAAAAATTGTTTCTCTATATTTAATTTTTAACTACTTATTGAAATATTGGTTTTTACCCTTTTCATAATTTTAATTTTAATTATAACTGTTTAATGATTAATAGAACAAAGTCCAGTGATTTTTTAAAAATGACTATATATTTTAATAGTTTTCTTTGTGATTTTTGAAGAAATATTCACTAATATTCATTATTAAATTCCAATAAAACAAAAATCCCAATTAATAAAATGTAAAAAAACAATATTTAAAAATGTTAAAGAAACATTCTTACAACTATATGTTTTTTCATAGTTTTCATTCACCAGAATGGTTTTTTGAAAATTATTTAATTCAATTTGTCTTCTTTTATAGAGATTCAAATTTAATATTTATGAAATACATCTTTCCAAGTAGAATAAATATGGTAAATGTTTTTATTGTATTCTTCATTCTTTGGATTCCATTTATTTATTAACATTTTCAATATGCAACAAACATGCAATATTCTTTTCCACATCACAATCTTTGATTTATTTTTTCAATAAGCGGTATGCATATACTTCAACAAATAATAAAAATTACATGTATTCATACACTACAATATAATTTATTCATATACTGAGCATCATAAAGTTTCTGAAATTTAAATTTGAAATATAAAAGTACCAAATCTATAATATGTAATAATCATTTCATGTTAACTGATAATACTATGTATCGGATTAGAATAATATTATATATGACTTTGTTAAATAATATGTACAACAACTCTAATTTGTTTTCAACTAGATTATCATATGTAGAATCATTATACTCTTTCATAATATGAAAGATACATATTTATCCTTTTTCATAGTATTTCTTATATATGTTTAGTATTTTTAACTTTAATTATGAATTATTGATACATGTATTATATTATAAAATATTTTTATTTATAAATAATGAAAAAAAATCGATGCACCCCATCAATTGTAAGCATATTGGAAGGCTAGAGGCTCTCAGGTGGTGATTCCTTAAAATTTAGAAACTCAGGGCAATTTTCATCACTATTAATAGAGGTTAGGATTTACAATTCAAGTTGGTTATATAGACCAAAATTTTCATCTGAGTATCTAAAATCATATTCTTAGTTATAATTGTAGCACTGATAAATTTTATTTCATTTTTATTCTTTTTTCATGAATTAATCAAAATTGTTGTACCACGTCAAGGTTGTATGATTTACCCCATATAATATATTCTTGAGTTTTCACGCATGGTATTCCTTACTTGACTAAACATATCCCTCTAGATGGTATATATAGACATCCTCCTCTAGATATCTGTGAAGGAAATTAGTCTTTACATCAATCTACACAAGATGTAAATCCTTAGATAGAAGAATCTACACTATAGATCACACTTTTGAAATCACTAGAAATATGTTTTTTCATATCAAAAAAGCACTGATAGGCTAATAATACTAAAAACCACAATACCATTATCTATACTAACAAAAGAACAAACAAATTCCACCTTTACCTGCGTATTTTTTAACTCTTGTAAAATTCAATTTTTTTTAAAAGAAATCCATTCAACCCAGCCCTCTTTTATTAGTGATATGACCACCTTTATCAGTGTTAAATTTCCCCCACATTCTCAACCCATATCCTTACATGATACTACCCCCTTTATCATCCCTTTCCTACCCTTTATTATCACTTTTCACACCCTTCAGCATTGCACGTGCACGGAATAAAACCTATAACCTCTACCTTCAAGGCCAAATTCCTTTACCACTACACCATTATGATTTTTATAATATTTTATGATATATCTATTTATATATAAATATACATAATTAATTTTTCCTTACATTTATATTCATATAATTATAGACATATATATAATTAATTTAAATAAATTTTAAAAATATGTATTTATATTGAATATTTACATATAAATTTCATACATATTTGCATAAAATTTTATATTTAGATATAAATTTTTTATAATTCATCTATAAAAATTTATTATAAATATTTTTATATACTATATTTAATGATAATGATATATTTATAAAAATTCATTTATATATGACGTATTTACATAATATTGAAACACACACACACACATATGCACATATTTTTACACACACATACACATTTATATTTCATACACACACACACACACAAATATTTACATATGTATTTATTTATATATATATATATATTATAATATACACCTAGATATATATTTTTTATTGAAACACATATATTAATATATAAGCATTACTAGTATATATATATTAATGAATTTTTATATGGTAAATAAAATGGAAATTTTTTTTATTTTAAATTAAATAAATAATAAAAATTTATTTAAATATTTTTTATATATTTAGAAACTGATTTTCATGTAAATATATTTCAACATTAATTTGTAAAATTGATTTATTAATTGTAAATGTATGAAAATACGTATATATTTATTTATAAATGACACTACAGTATGAAAAACAATAAAATGTATACACAATATTATATATATGATTGCTGGACCAAAGTATAAATTTATTATCCACTGAACCCCACCTCAAATGAAGTTGAAATTCTATATAATGTTCAAAAATTATGGCATTCAGATAAAAAACTCAGTTTTGGAGGAATTTTAGACAATTTTTTACCTCAGAAGAATGTTGAATAGAGTTCTCCAAACTCACCATATGAAATATTTTTTTAAGATTTGATATGATATTGTGATAGATCCCAAGCGGATATCCGAATAAAAAGTTATAGTTGTTTCAATAATTCATGTTTTCAACTTATCTTAGATTTTTCATTAATTTATTCAATATTTATATATTTTAATTGTTATTAAATGACTATTACTCAATAATAATTATCATATTATTAATTAATAATATTTTTTCATTAATGTAGAACATATTTTCAATAAATATCTTATATATTAAGTGAAAATTCATATATAGTCTTATACAAATAATATTTAATAAAATATATTATAGGTATAGCTATATAAATATATTTATATATTAATATATAAATATAATTAATTATATATAATTTTTTAATAAATATTCTTTTTATCATCAATAAAATAGAACTGAAAAAGGCCACCCTTTATTATTGTTAATAAATTATCTTTATTAGCACTAAAAAAACACTAAAAATTGTGAACTTTTAATAGTAGTTTTAGCAAGCGATTGAAAGGGTACCCCCTTTATCAATTATGTTGGGAAAAATCCCTCAATGTTTCTTCTCGGTATGTTTTGGGTGTGATTGTGTTTGTTAAAAATTCCAGAGGACCAAAAATGAGTATGGTTTCTATTTTCCAAAGACAAGTTATTAGGGTGGCATAGTTTCTTAGTGTTTTCCAAATTTATGGGCCCCAAATTTGAGAATTTTTGTTGGGAAATGTAAGGTTTTCTTCATAGGACCGAATGGTTTGAAGAACTGTGAAAAAATTGGAAAAATAATGGAACTGGGTACATCAAACATGGTCTTCATACCATGTCGTGGAATAGTTCGTGATTGCATGTCGGGCAGTGAGAACAGTACGAGGAGCGGCGGAAATGTTTTTCAGCGAAGGGAATGTGGTATCTAGAAGGCATGATGGTTCATGGAATGACAGAAGAGGATGGAGCTGCATAGAAGAAAAGGCGGTACATAGATCATGTATGATAAATGGTTCACTAGAAGGCTTACGGTTCGCGGTGGTAGAAACAATACACAGTGAAGGTGGTGCTGAATCAAATATTTGGTAAATCTCGATTTAGAAGATATCATTGCCTATATAATGAGAGATAATCCCATCAATTAGAGGTGAGAGAGAATATCATAAGTGGACATGTCTTTGATCTGGGAATTTAGTGATGTTAGAAGGTGGTTTGCATGAAGTGATTCCACAAAGGCTGAAGAAGTACGTGGAATAAATCGTGAAAGCATTTTTATGAGATTTTGTAGCCCAAAAAGGAAGAAAAATCCATGTAATAAGAATGTGTCACGTGGTGGGGGATCTTCGATACATGGAATAGAAGGTAGTCCATGAATAGAGAATAGTTCGTGGACTAAGGGTGGTTCACAGAGGAAGAGGTAGTCTAAGGATATAGAACAATCTACAGATAGAGGATAGTTTATAGAGACTATTTGCAGATTAAGTTCATAGAGGAGGTTTTCAGAGTTGGTGCATGGAGGTAGTATGCGATAGTGATTGTGGAGGAAGTCTATGAATAGAGGGCAGTTAGCGGAAGCAACATCAGTATGTGGAAGAGGCAGTCTGCATAAGAAACCCTCTATACTATACGTGGGAAGAGCAGGTGGTTCTTAGAACACTCAATAATTCTTTATAAAGCTTCAAATTAGTTTTCAAAAGTATTTTCCAGTAGCTAACAATACCCGGGATGGCGGAATTCATTTTTAGGAGAAAACTTATCTTCAACAGAGCATCTACCTAAAGTCAAGGATTTAGAAATTCATGAAAATGAAGGGACCTACTTGTCTATAAACTGTGTTTAACCTAAAAGTCTATAAAATGTGATTGGATTCCTTTATAGGAGTAGTGAGCATAATAAGAGGAAGATGGAGACCCTTTCCAGTGGAAGTGATCCAGCGAAAAAGACATAGGGAGTGACCCTTAGTAATTCAGTGAGCAGACCCTAAACCTTGTAAAGGCAGTGATCCAGGGCATTAAAAATCTATCCATAACATTGTACTCATTATTAGCAACGAGCCTTAGCAAATTTATTACCTTAGTACACCATCATTGTAGGATCCTTGCATGTATCCTAGTGAGGGTGAACCATGAAAAATTTCTATGTCTTGTGTGTGATTTATATTTTTTTCATACTTTTCAATAAAAATGAGAGAGAGAATAGATTTTGGTCTAACAATGGAACAAGATCCAAAGGGTAAGACATTTTAATCTATCATACCCTGATTCACCCCCTAGGGTATTAGACCTAGTGGACCTACCAATTAGTTTCAAAGCGAAAGATTGAAAGTCAATAGTTCTCGCTCAGAAGAAGAAATGGAGGTGGTAAATCATAATGGAATTCCAATCATGGATGGAAATAATTTTCAACTACGAGGGAATTGGATGCATCACTTCTTCTGATCCTTAGGAATGGCTGTCTTCACCACAACTATGGATGGAGTATCATCTAACATCAATAGTGGTGATTTATTATAAGATGAAAGAAGGGAATTGGGTGGTGATTCTAAATGGATCAATACTTTAGGGGGAGCCTTATCAGATAAATTTTTTAAAAAGGTTGTGTCAGGGAAAACATCACTTGCTATGTGGGAAATATTGTTGAACATTTATGAGGGTGACACAAAAGTCTGAGAAGAAAAGCTATGTGTTCTGTGGAACAAATATGAGTATCTCTAAATTAACCCAAATAAGACTATTGATGCATTCATCGATATGTTAAATGTTATTGTTGAAGACATGAAGGGTCTTGAAGAAGTCACTGAAGATATAAATATTGTGAAACATATCTTGAGGAAACTTCCCCCGTAGTTCAACCTAAATGTTTTATTTTTAGAAGAAAAACACCTAAAATAGCTGATATTAGATAACCTATATAGGACCTTTGTAGCATATGAAATGATAAAAGATGATAATGATGTATTGGAAAATGGAAAGTCTAATGACGTTGCATTCAAGGCCATGAAGAATCTCCCTGTTGAAGATACTCCCGAGGAGGAAAATATGGATGATGTCATGTCATTTCTCTCCTCAAATTTGCATACAGGAAAAGGGAAGTTCAAAGGAAAACTTCTATTTTCATGCTTTCGATACGGAAAGATTAATAATTTTTTAGTAAATTGTCCTAACAAGTATGATGATGACAATGAAGAAAATGATGAAATTACAGAAAATAAGTATTCATAAAATGAGAAAGGTGGGATATGTACTAAGAGAAAGTTCTTCAAAAAGAAGAATCTGGTTTCAAAATAAGATAATGGTTTAGAAGAATCTAAGGCTGAAGAGTTAGAGGAACACAAGGATCATAAATTATATTATTTGGTGGCAGTTGTCAAAAATTCATTAACAAGAGAAGAAAGTGAAAATTATTAAATGGAAATTAAAGGAAGAGTTGATATTCAGGCTGAATTAAGAGCTGACTTTGAAGGTATAGATACTTTTAGAGCCAAAACAAAAAAAGAAAACAGTGTTTTTCGTGATGTGAAACTCTATATTGAGCAGCAAAAAGAAGAGAATTCTGAGCTAAAAGTAGAAATTGTAAAGTTGAGGTATTCAATGCTAGAAATATGAGAAAATGTGGTTGAGTACAAACTCAAAATTGAAGAATATAAAATAGAGACTAATAGTTTGGATGAAATTGTAAAATATCAAATAAAACATATCGAAGAACTAGAAGAGGAAGTCATCAGTCTATGACGAACAGTTAAAGATCAAGAGAAACAATTATCTCTCAGTTCAACATCTGGAAAGAATATTATACAGGAAACATAGAAGATGAAATTTGAGAAGAGTGCTCTCACAGAACAAATGCAACAATCAACTCTGAATGATAAGGCTAGTATAGGGCTTGGTCTAAAATAGATAGCAGTTATCGTTCAAGTTAGATGACAAGAACCCACTCAAAGATTGAAAATTGATTTGGGTACGAATTAAAATCTAATGATTCAAAGAACCCAAGGTACAACTAGTGGTTCATCATTTCTAAACAAGAATATACCTCACATAAGATTCTATTTTGTTGCTAATATGAGACACTATCAAAATGTATGTTCCATATAAAAATGGTATCAAAGGGAAAAAGACCAGAAAAGGTGGTCGTAGAGAGATCGATATTCCAAGTCATCATTTTATGGTCATTGTTTCTAGTTTAAAGGACTCAGAGATACGGAAAGATATTACACATCAGTAGTGATGTGGAATGTGATGAGGTAGACTGAATTTGATCATAAGGAGAAACCAATTGTATAATCAAGAGAGATGAAAATTAAAAATTTATTTGTAGCTTAATAAGTTGAATCTTGTCCATTATATATTGAGGAAGATCAATATTTTCATTCTATGTCAGGTATGAAGTAAAAGACTTGGGTCAAAATGAAAATGAATGAGAAGGTAGTGGTTGCAGAAATTGTGTTCAAGGAATTAGATCATACTGGTATATGTATCATTGAAAATGGATTCACTTTCTATATGACTAGAAATAAGGATCTAGTGACCAGAATCAAGTACCATAAAGAAGGTATCCCAAGATTTTGTAATGATGAGGGCTAGAAAAAATTTTGGCTTATGAAAAGCCATGTTTAGTGGAAAGGCATGAGATGAGAATAGGTCTTGGTTTTTAAAGGGTTTAGTCACAACTTTCTTAGTGTTAGTCAATTGTGTGACTCAAGTCATGCCATAAGTTTTTACAAGAAATTACGTATCATCAAGGAAAAGGATGGTGCTATTGTGTTTCAAGGAATGTGTAGAAAAGGGAATCTCAACCTAGTGAGTGGAGAAGAAGATGTGTGCATTATGTCCAAGTATGTAGAATGAAATTTATGGAATATGTATCTTGTCCTCATAATCCAAACATCATTGTAATATATGGTGAAATATGATACTAATCGAAATCTCCCTAGATTATCATGTGATTATACTCATAAATACGATTCATGACAATAAGGGAAGATCATTCAAATTATATTTAATCCAAAGGAATAATAATCAACAAGATTGCTTGAGTTGGTGTATATTGATGTGTGAGGGACAATTTTTCCAAGGTCTATTGATGGTAGAAGATGTAATGTTCTCTTAATTGGTGATTATAGCATAATGGAATGTGTTTCAATAATCACCCACAAATTTGTTGTTTTCAATTGTATTATAAGATATTTACAAGAATGTTAAAAGATTATTTGTCCAAACATCCAGACGATTAAAAAAATAATAAGGTAAAATAGTTCACAAAAATCCAAGTAGAGGATTATCTCGAAAAACATGGGATAAGGCATCATGTATCAATAGTAAGAACTCCATAAAAAAATGGTGTAGTTTAGTGAATAATTCGGATTCTCATCAACATGGCCAGAAAAATGCTCATTGAGAAAGAACTTTCAAATAAATTTTGGAAATTAGTAGTGATTAAAGTATTAAACACTTAAAATAGGTCTTTACTTTGTATGAAAGAGGAGAAGACTCCATATGAGTTATGGTGTGGAATGAATCCCTAATTGAAGTACTTTTGATTCTTCAGATGTAAATGTTTCATTCTCAATAAGGAGAAACACAAGAAGTTTGAATCCCATGGGGATGAAGGGATATTTATTGGATACTCAAAGAAAAACAAAGCATATAAATGATTCAACAAGAAGTTAGGAAAGATAGTTCAACGTCATGGTGTGACTATAGTGGAGAATGAACATAATATTCAATAAAAACTTGATCAGACTCAGGATGATAGAGATGAAGAGATGTGTAGTTTAGGAGATGTTCCAGCTCTATAGTTTGATTTAGAAGAATAATTATATGATGAGAATAAATCAGTTTCTTCCCAAAGACCTATATGAAGAGCTGAAATTTATAGACAAAACATAATTGGGGATCACACAGCACTAGTACAGACAAGCAGAATGAAGAATCTACAATAAGAATCATACTTATCACATGTTAAACCAAAATGTTTTGATGAAGTAGTTGGAGATGAGAAGTAGTTTCAAGCTACGAATAAATATCTTGACCAAATTATATATAATCAGTCATAGGATATTATTTCAACACTATCACAGAAAAGTTTCATAGGGGAGAAATGGGTCTTTCAAAAAAAAATGAATGAATATGGTGTTGTGATTTGAAACAAATGATGACTTGTATGAAAAGGGTACTCCCAGATAGAGGGTTTAGATGATGATGAAACATTCTACATGTTGTGAGGATAGAGACAATCAGATTATTCTTCGCCATAACAGTACAAAGAATGTTCAAGGTTTTTCATATGGAAGTCAAGTCAGTAGTTTTGCATGGAGTATAGGAAGAATAATTTTAAATTGATAAGTCACATGGGTTTCTCATTCATGAAGATGAGAACAATGTTTTTCAGGTGAAGAAATGTTTATATGGTTTGAAGAAAGAACCAAGAGCATGGTATTCAAGGCTTGACCAGTTTTTTAAGATGCTTGGTTTTCGGTGTGGTAGAGTGGATTACAATATAAATTTCAAAAATGGAAGTAATCAAAGGATTGTAGTTCTAGTTTATGTTGATGAAATTATATTTGGTGAATCAGATGTAGCACAATGAAAATAGTTTTCAAAATACATAAAAAATGAGTTTGAAATGACAAGTTAAGTGAACTGATGCTTTTCCTTATTTTATAGGTAAAAAAATAAAATAATGACACCTGTATTTCTCAATATAAATATGCCATGGATGTTTTGAGAAGTTTTGGAATGAATAATTCCAAAGAGATAAAGAATCTGGTTGTTACCCAGTTGAAAATTTCATAGAATGATGAAGGAAATCCAATTAATATTTCAAAATATAGGAAAATCATTGGAAGTTTATTATAACTGAAATTGAAAAGTCCTAATATTGAATTTTCCACATGCTATGAAGTGTGATATCAAAGAAATCCCAAGGAGCGCCAAATGATTGAAGTGAAAATAATACTTCGGTATATCAAGGGCTCAATAGATTTTGGTTTGATATATAATGAAAAATCTCAGCCAGAGTTATTGGGATATACAGATGTAGATTGGGCTGGATCAGTAGATGACAAGAAGTCAATGTCTAAAGGTACCATTTATCTTGGAGGATTGTGTAATTCTTGGTTAAGAAATAAACAGGATTTAATTTCATTGAGCACTATATAAGTAGAATATATTATGACTACTCAAGCTTGCACGTAGTTATTGTGGATGAAGCAACAAATTGAGGATGTGGAAGTTGAAGTGAAATTTCTTATCGAAATCCATTGTGTTAATTCAAGTGCTATAAAGCTTAGAAAAAATCCAGTGCATCATTCATGGACAATGAAAATTGAAATAAAGTATCATTTTATCAAGGAAAAGGTGGATCAAGGGCTTGAAAGTTGGAGTATGTGCCTATAGAACAACAAGTTGCATATTTTCTTATGAAGGCCCTACCCAAATATAAATTTGAAAAGTATCGATTGGGTCTGGGAGTCCAGTCAAGTTCCCACACATGAGAAAGTGTGTATGTGGGACTACCTCTCCTCAAGGTATGATGTGTCTTTCCCTATTTTACCGATATGTGTTCTTTACCCTTTTTCAGAAAACCATGAAGTACCCTTCAGGTTCATTGACAATGAGAGAGAAAGTGTGACTATTCAAGGGGAGAAAAGATACATGGAGAAGTTGTTAAGTAGAGCAGTGAGATAGGGGGTATTGAAGTTGAGCTGAATATATTTGGAGGAGCTATTGGGAGGAGATATTTCGTACGATGAATATTAAATATGATGATTCTAGAAGTGTCCAATCAAAGATTAAATATCACAGAATCTATGGTTTGTGATGAAGGACTTTTATTGGTTTCAAGTTTTTTTGATAGGAATGAAGTGATTCATTGATGAAATTTTCATTGTACTATAGTTTCTCACACCGAGAATGTCTTGTGTGGGATTAGAGTATGTTTTTAGTAAATATATGATCTCTATCTTAATTTCATGAAACGAATGATGATAAAAGAAGGATGGAGCCTTAACAGGGTATCAAAAGGTGTAGAATTGTTATGAGAAGAGTCCTAAAAACCCAAAGGGTAATATTGTCGGGAAATAATCCCTCAATGCATCCTCTCGGTATTTTTTTGGGTTGATTGTGTTTTTTTACAAAGCCAGATGACTGTGAATGGGTATGGTTGGGGTTTTCCAAAGACTGGTTTTTAAGGTGGCACAGTTTCCAAGTGTTTTCCAAATTTTTGGGCCTCAAAATCAGAAATTTATATATTGTAATGTCAGGTTATATCCATAAGACTGAATGGTATGAAAAACTACGAAGAAAATTGGAAAAATAATGGAACTGCGTACCTCAGAACACGATTCACATACCGTGTCCCGGAACGGTTCGTGGCTGCATACTAGGTAGTGGGAACGGTACACGGTTCAGTAGAAATGGATCATGAAAATGGTTTCCGGTGAAGGGAATGAGGTATTTGAAAGGTTTGTTGGTTCATGGGATGGTGGAATAGTATGAGGCCATATAGGATAAGAGGTAGTATGTAGACCACGTATGAAAAATGGTTCACTCAAAGGATTATGGTTCATAATTGTATAAGCGGTATGTGGTGAATGTGGCACAGAATAAAAAATTCGGTAAATCTCGATTTAGAAGATTAAGCATATATCTTTTCCTATATAAGGAGAGATAATCCCAATGATTATAGGTGAGAGTGAATATTATTAGAGAAAATATATTTGCTCTGGTAAATTTGGTGAAGTCTGAAAGTGGTTTGCGGGAAGTGATTCCGCAAAGGCTAAATAAGTTCGTGGAATAGTTCATGAAAGTGTTTTTCTGGGAAGTTGTTGTCCACAAAGGAAGAACAGTAAATTAAATAAGAACGTAGTACATGGAGGGGGAGCTTTGGTACATGAAAGTGAATGCAGTCTACAAATAGAGAATAGCTTAAAGATAGAGGGTGGTTCGCAGAGAAAGAGGTAGTCTGTAGACAGAGAACAATCTGTGGATAGAGGATAGTTTGCAGAGACTATTTGTATAATTCATTCATAGAGGAGTTTTTTGAAGTTGGTACATGGTGAAAGTAAATGATAGCAATGTAAATGGTATTTCAAGAATAGAGGACGGTTTGAGAAAGAGGAAGTAGTACATGGAAGAGGTAGTCCACGTAGAAAACCTGCTGCACAATGTGCAGGAGGAGAAGGTTATAAGGACCCATCCTTATTACATTACATAATATTGAATTTTAATAAACAACATACTTCCATTAATAATGAGGATCATTTAATGTTTATAGTTTTAGATAATTAGGATATAATACATACATAACACTGCACATTCATATAAAGCAGATACCACAGAAACAGTATCCATATCTTCCAAAATGTAATAATTTTTAAATAAAACATGTTTTCTTTGAAAAATATTCATAACATTTGACATGTATTCCTTGTTTGTCTTACACATCATTATAACCATTGAAAATCAATTAAAAACTTGGTATGAGCACAAAAATCTAAGTAAGGGATATAAAAACAAGGAACGACCACATTAGTCCATGAATACTTGTAACATATAAAATAATTTTTTAATGATATACTTGTAACCCATATATACTCACTTTTTCAAACATGATATTCTCACAAGATTACCACATAAAATACAAACCAAAATAGAACCATAATGTTTTCTTTCGGTATTAGTTACAAAATCCTGTAACCCTCCCAGATACCTTCTAATTTGTAACCCTTAAGGCTACCTTATAATTTGTGTAACCATTATAGTTACACTTGGAGTAACCATACAGACGACCTCCCACATACACATATCCAATTAATTTAAGGGAGATATAGGTCCCACCCTTCATCATACAAATTTCACAAGATCCAAAACATTATCTGAAAACATGAATAATTTCATAAAAACATTACTTTTTAATTTTGTAAAATGAAATTTTAAAAGAGGATTGTTAACAAAAAAGACACTTAAAAATCATATATTTGAAGTGAGATTTAATATAGTGGATTTAATATGTATATAAACTATAAATAAACATAATTAATCATAATATAAACAAAATTAATCACAAAAACAATTTTAATACCACATAAATAATGAAGTAGAAGGTTATCCCAAAGAATGGAAATCAGGTTAAGAATTCACATACCTCGAGTTTGTCTTAAATCAAACTCATTTAAAAATACAGTATAATGGTTAAAATAGTGTTAATAATATCTTACATAAACATATTAATGTTTATAAAACCTTATATGATCATTTAATAACATCATGTCACCCTTCAATTATTACTATTTTGTTCCTTCCATTGTTTTGGGTTCGTTCTTTACATGATTTCCATGATCGGTTCATAATGGATATTCTTGTCGATTGGAAGTGAAATTCCATATTTGGAATTTATTGGAATAAATTTTTTTCTATAACCATAAATTATACCTTTTATCATTTTGAATTTTGACTTGAGGATGATTCATAAGTTAAATCATTATTGATATTTGTTTAGTTCACTTTGGTGATTCTTTGATCGTAATGAACTCATTTTGATTTATAAATTAATAACATGTGAAAAAAATGACTAAAGATCCTTATAGAAGATATAATACATAAATTATATTCTGGTTAAACCATAAAAATGGATGCATGACCAGTTTTGAAAGAATTAGAATAAATTTAAATCACATTATCCATGATGTTGATAAATGGACACATCATTGACGATGTTTTAATCTTTTGGATAAGTGGAAGAGGATAAGGATATAATGGTGAATAGTCCATAAAAATGATTTAATCCAGAATATTTATGATATTGTATCATTCATTCTTTTGGATAATGGTATGTTATGAAATAAAATGAAATGAAAAGAATCTTGAAATAAAAGTAAAGTTGATAAATCCCTTATGAAAATTTGGCAGCATAACGACGTCGTTTAAAATTTCATAAAATATTTTGATGAGGTAAAATGAGTTTATCATCATTATTACATAATATTATAAGTAATGTGGACATGTAATGGCATATCCCAACATAATCAAATGGGAATTAAAAAATAACATGAAGTGAAAGCTTGAAAAAGTGAAGGGTGGTTGATTTCTCCACCTTGTAGAGTAACTCCTAAAACATGTTTTTTAGGACTATGTGGGATTAGGGAAACCTTGGAGGACCAGTATGGAGGTAATAAGACCATAGTTTTATTTGAGGAGGAATTTGGAATGAATGGAATGAAGGAATGGGTTCGTATTTATAGAAAAAGTGAGTGAATATTTTATTAATTTCCAAGGGACATCTAATTAGTGGTATTTGCAAAACCATGGGCTTAACCATGGTATTTTATGATGGTATTGGCCACATGGGACACCTAATATCATTTTTTACTTTATACATGTCGATTATAATTATTACATAATTATTATATCATTAGTGATGTCATTAAACATACTGAAAACTCAAAACTGTATTTTTACTATTCATGAAAAATTAAGTATTTCTGAAAAATCCTAAAAATAAACCCTAACCATTTATCGATGTGTAGAATTAAAAAATTAACTCAATTTTTTTAAAATAATTTTTAAATATTATTAATTCAATTTTTAAATAAAATCACAGTTTATTCAAAAATAACAATTTTAAATATATAACTCATTTTTTTAACACCATGAAAAATTAGTCTACATGTAATTTTATTATATCCTTAAGAAAATAAATTAATAATATGATTTATTATTCATAAGAATCATATTACTACTCATAAAACTATTCATAATGGTATTTTACTATTCACCAAAAATTAAGTTGGTTTTATCAGATTCCAAAAAACTTACTGATCACAATTGTATATGACTATTTATTGAAATTCAAAACATAGAATTGGAAAAATTATGTTTAAATTATAGTTATAAATAACTAATTAAAATAAAGTTTTATGAATTTCAATTTATTTTTAAGACCTTGGGGTGTTACATTATCCCCAACTTCTAGAAATTGTGCCCTCACAATTTTATTTACTCATTAAACAAGTGAGGGTACCTTTCCCTCATTGCATTTTTAGATTCCCATGTTGCTTCTTCAACCATGTGGTTTATCAAAAAAACCTTTACCTTGTGGATTACCTTATTGCACAATACCCATCCCTTTGATCAAGAAATTGAAATGGTTTCTCTTCATAATAAAGGTTCTCTTCCAGCTAAACTACTTCTCGTCTCAAAACATGAGTTGAATCTAGAACATACTTTCTTAACATAAAAACATGAAAACATTGTGTACATGAGAGAAACTCAGAGGAAAATCTACTCAGTAGGCTACTAGTAGAACATTCTCTAGAATTTCATAAGGTCCAATTAACAGTGGACTCTACTTTCATTTCTTACCAAACCACATAACAATATTCCATGGTGATATTCTACAAAAAATATGACCACCTACCTCAAAATAAAAGTCTTTCTTCATATTGTCTTTATAACATTTCTGCCTGCTCTAAGCTTTCCTCATGTGGTTCTGGATCATCTTCACTTTATCAACCACTCCCTCTACTAATTATGGTCCCATCAACATTCTTTCCCTGACTTCATCCCAAGAATATGGAGTTCTACATCCCTTCACATACAATGCCTCAAAATCTTCCATCTGTATACTAGATTGAAAACTGTTATTATTAGAAAAATTAACTTAAGATAGATTTTGATCCCAACATCCCTGGTAGTCCATTGAACAAGAATGAAGCATATCATCCAACTTCTTAATTTCTCATTATGACTACTCATCTGATTGAGAATGAAAAATTGCACGGAAATTTAATTCTATGCTCAATGACATCTGAATGAACTTCCAAAAATTATAAGTAAACCTGAGATCCTGATCAGATACAATGAAAAAAGGAACTCCATGTAACCTGGAAATCTCATTGAGGCATAATCGAGAAAGCTGATCCAAATAACTTATATATCGAATCGAAAGAAAATGTACATATTTTATCATACGATCAACAATAACAAAAATCACATTGTTACCTCGAGAAATATTAGGTAATCCCACCAATAAATCCATGGATATATTCTCCAATATCCACTCCAAAACTATAAAAGGCTGATGTATCGCCTTCTGTAACTACCACTATACTTTAACCTATTGACAGGTCAATCATTTCATGGTAAAATCTGCAATATCGCTTTTCATTCCATCCCACCAATAATACTCATGATGGTCTCTCTACATCTTAGTAATGCCATGATGAACGGATAATGGAGAACTATAAGCTTCACACAACAAATATTTCTTCAACTAGGAATCACAAGGTGCACACAAACATTTACCAAATCTTAAAACACAATCTTTATCAAAGTTAAATTATAGAAACTAACCCATTTTAATCAATTCTACCTTTTTCTATAGCTCATGGTGGTCCTTCTGTTCTTTCTTAATTCCGTCTTATAACAATGACTGCACTAAAACCTGAAACAAAATATAGGTATTTCCCACACCAAAAACTTCTAAGACAAAAATCATCAAATCATTAATCTTGGGATCATGTTCCAAACATAACATGGTTAATGATGCATGATGTTTTTGACTCAAGACATCTGCCACTTTGTCTTATTTTCTTGGACGGTAATTGATCATGGAATTATAATATTTTATTTGTTCAAGACATCTTCTCTACCTCTTGTTTAATTCCTTATAAGAAAATATATACTTCAAACATTTATGTTCAGTATATATTTGACATTTGGATCCGTGTAAATGATGCCTCCAAATTTTCAATGCAAAAAACCATAGTTTCCAATTCCAAATCATCTGTGGTATAATTTTACTCATTAGGTTTTAGTTGTCTTAAATCATAAGAAATTACCTGATAATTCTGCATCAGAACACAACTAAGTCCCTTCAATAAATCATCACTATAGATGAAGAACTCACATTTTCGGGAAGACAAATACAAAACTGGAGCATTCACCAATCTCTTCTTTAGTTTATAAAAACAGACATCAGAATCTTTAGTCCAAATAAATATAACCCCTTTTTGTGTTGAATTAGTTAGTGGCATAGATTACCAAGGATTTTTTTTACAAACCATCAGTAATAAATTGCTAATCAAATAAAACTACGAATCTTCATAACATTTGTGGGTCATGGACATTCATCAACCACTCTTGTTTTGGTAGGATCAACTGTTATTACATACTTATTTTCAATGTTCCCAATAAAATAAATTTTTTTCAAACAAAAATCACACCTTCTGAATTTTCAACATAGTTTCTTTTCCTTTATGGTTTGAAAAACAACCCTTATATGTTTTTCATGCTCTTATTTACTCTTATAAAATACCAGAATATCATCAATAAACACAACCCCAAAATTATCAAAGAACTCATGAAATATTCTATTCATAAGATCAATGAATACATATGGTGCATTAGTCAACACAAATTTCTTAACAACATATTCATAATTCCCATATCTAGTACAAAAATCTATTTTGAGGATGTCATCATCCTTCACCTTCAACTAATGGTATCCAGATTTCAAGTAAATTTTGGAAAATTACTGATCTCCCAAGAGCTGATAAAAAAATTCATCACTATGAGGCAACTGATATTTGTTTTTAATAGTAATTTTACTCAATGCTCTATAGTCAATGAAAGGTCTCATAAAACCATAATTCTTTTTATTTAACAAAATTGGGGCACCCCTTGGTGATGTGCTAGAATGAATGAAGCCTTTATCAAGAAAATCGTGCAACTATTTTTCAATTCAAGAAGTTCTATTTGGGCCATAGGATATGGTGGTATTGAAATTGGCTTAGCATTAAGAAATAATTCATTTCTGAATTTTACTTCCTGATCTGGTATTTCACCCTGTAACTCATCGAGAAAAACATCAAGGTATTTATTTAACACTGTCACATCATTAATTTGAACAGTTCTCTTGTTTTCAACAATAAGAGTAAGATAACATTAATTTCCATCTTTCAATAGTTTCTCAATTTCCTGATATGTTGTCAATTGTATGGGTTCATTCTTGTTTAAAAACTGAAACCATTTCTGAAAAAGAACTTCTTTAGCTTTACAATAAATCTTTTCATGATAAACAGAAAACCAATCCATTCCTAAAATGACATCAAACTCTACTAAGGGAAAAACTAAAAGGATTTCAGGTAAATTCCTTCCAGATACCACAATTTAGAGATAATTATAATTCCTCATTATTATAAAATTTTCCTCCTAGTGATTTAACAATAAGTTCCTATATCATTTATTGAGGTGATATTTAAAATTTACTAGAAAATTCCTCTGAAATAAATGATTTTTTAGACCACATAACAAACAAAAACTTAGAAGAATCTAAGTAAAAAAACATGGTTCCTTATCCAACTTCATTTAATGGACTGAAATCTACTGACATAGTTGAAAAGGATCTCACTGCACCTTTATACTTATAGTTTGACTTCTTTGAATCATTCAAATCTCTCTTTGGGAAGGCATTTTCATAATGACCCATCTCTCCAAATTTAAGACACATTACAGTTTTTTTATTGGGATTCGTCTTAGGATCATTTTCATTACTATCTCGAGCCATATTTCCAATCTTAAAACATCAAAATAACTTCTTAGTTTTGGTAAGGCATTCCCTAGGGTGTTTTTTTCCACACTTTTCACGAATTGGAAACAAGAATTTCTTAACATCTGATTTCATTGGTTGATTCTTACTCATCACTTTCTATATGGACATCTTATTATTATTGTTTTCAAAGTTCATGTGATCATCAGAAAACTCCATATCTACCCCCTCAGAACATCTTACAAGAATCTCATAACTTTTTAATTCATGAGAGGCCAATTCCCTTAGATTCCTTGGATTTAATCATGAGTAAAAGTGGTTGATTTTTCTATGCAGATCCAGAATAAGATTTGGAGCATACCTTTATAGTCGGGAGAAGTTTTTTTTATAAAAATCCACTGAATATTCCTCTTTCTTCTTCAATTCAAGGAATTGTTTCCCTATCCTAAGTCACACCACCTTGGGAGAATATTTTTCAAGGAAAATAATTTTAAATTCATTCCACTCTAAGGAATCAATCTCCTCTTTATCCATAATATTTTTGACTATTGGACACCATTGATCAGTTTGAACAGTAAAATGATAAATTTAAAGACATAACTTTTTATTATATGAACAACCCATAAAATTGAATATATTTTCAAGGGATTCAATCCATCCTTCACCTGCTATTAAGTCAGAATATCCATTGAAAGCAGGTGGATGTTATCTCATAACATTTTCCACTATTTTCATGTTTCGTTATGATACATCTAGTTGTTCTATTTCATGGATTCCACCACCATTTAATACCTGCATTAACTGATCCATCAATGTCACAAATTTCTTGGTTCTAATCCAAACCAATTTGGGGTGTAGAATCTGTAACGCCCCGACCCCAGCTACCCAAAGCCGGTGCGTTACTTCGTAACATTGGAATGATCACAAAAGATCAAGTCTCGAAAGACTGATTAGTTTAGTAGCCTTGGAAACACTAGATACGTTCATAAATGTTACATTACATCATAAAGTGAAAAACTACAATAACATGGTCTTGAAAGTCCACACTCATATCCTCTTCTGACTATCCCTGCAGGTCATTCATAAAATAATTCTTCACATCCTGGAAAATATTAAAACATTGGAAGGGGTGAGCTCAGATGCTCAGTAAGGATAACAATATTGCGGAAGCTTTCATAAATAAACATTAACATTTAAGGCAATGTATAACTAAAACCAAAGCCTTTTTAAAACTTGAAATTTAGCATAATATGACAAAAATAAAACTAAATAATTCTATTCAATTACTCACATGGATATTCTACTAGTCGAATAATCACATGCAATATCAATAAACACTTTCATAATGATGGAATGCATAATTCCAGACATTCTGAAACATTTTGTCAAGGCCTCGTCCAAGACGTGTAAAATGAATAAGGTCTCGGCCAAAACCATAAATCAAATTGGGAAAGGGACTCGGCCAATTCCACATATAGTTGTCTCATGAGACCTATCGATGCATCAAGGAGCTATAGTAGGCTCCACCCGTCACTTATTAAGTCCAATGCATTCCTCATATGAATAGGTTTAAACATATCATAAACCATAACATAATCGTATCACATAAAACATGCATAAAGGAAACATAACATTTCCACATTTCAATCACAAGATCCGCATAAGTACGGAAAGAAAAACATTACCTTTTTGTAGTTTAGTAAAACGCTTCGTATAAAAAAATATTCCTCTTGAATAAATGTAAAAGTCAAAGGGGTTTATACACCGTATAAAAGAATGTTTTGTATAAAACCAAATATGCCTCAATGAAAGGAGATTGAGACGAAGTCCTTAAAAAGATCATTTTTAAAATAAAATAGATCTATTATGTGTATTCACTATAGGTACACATAAAGAAAGTAAAAATACAAAATAAGACATAATAATATCATGACATAATTTGAAAGTAGGAGATTAACCCAAAGAATGGAAGTTGGGTTAAGAAGTTCCCTTACCTCATGTCCGACATGACTCAACCATTCTTTAACCTCCTGAATAATAAACTAGAGTCAATATATACCTTATTAAGAACCATTTTCAATTTCATTATCTTTTTTATATCACTTATTACAATGTTATGAACAATATGTAATTGTTTAAGTTAATAACGGTCGTTTTGTCGATCTTTGGTACTTGAGTCAACAATAAAATTCTTATAATTACAAGTTGTTCATGTGGTGAAATATCCATTATATCCAGAATTATATTCATGATTTAGTTATCATATATATAATATATATCCAGTATATACATTCATTTATAATATTACGTAACATTTAGAGGTAATAAATGAAATGCACCGTTCATGGAGACGGTAAGCCGTACGTACGCATGAACGCTACTTTCATTTCTATTTCATATTTAATGGAATGATGTTATAATTGTATAAAGTTATAATATAATTCCAGTATAATATAATGTATAATACCATTTACTCCATCCTTTATACATCCCACATATGGAATTAACGATTCAAATCACTTTGAGGGGGCGGTAGTCCGCACATCCTAAAATGAAATTATCGCATTTACCCATAATGGAAATCATAAAGTATGCCATAAATGAGAAATACAGAAGCATAAGGAAGACATAAAAATAATATATATATCATATATTAAAATATTGTCATCAAAATGGCCACCATTAGAGGTGTTAAAGGAGTGTTGAACAATCATCGTTTCGTGAGGCAGAAATTCGCCATCCACAGAAACAGTATGTTCTTTAACCATTAGATGTAGGCGTGTGTAAGTGTAGCTCGAATACTTATTATAAAAACATCCTAGTATATTTAGGATACTGGTGTTGTTACAAAATAAAGGAATAAAAAGAGTTTAAGGGGTTGGAGAAGCAAAATAAAACAAAACAACATTAGAGAAGACATTACCTTAAAATCGGGTAACTCTTTTTTATTTGAGCCAAAGGCTTCTTTGGGAAGAATTCTGCGCAAAGTGAGGCTTCTAGGAGTAAGAGAGGAACGTTTAGAGAGTATTTGGGCAGAGGTTGGCCGAGCCAAATGGCTTGGAAGGTGTGAATAAGGTGGTAGTGGTGGGGGCCTTTTATAAGAGGAGAGGAGGGGCTCTTTTGGAAAGATTGAAATGTTACATTATTTTGAAATGATTTTCGGATTGCAAAGGTCCCACACTTCTATAATTAGAGGATAAGGTAATAAGGGTTTTAAATCTAACCATACAATAGGTTTTTGACAAGTGTAAGCCTTAGATATTACATTATCTTTTCATTTTATTTAAATAGTTAATTAATGAGGTAAACGCTGCATCATCATTGTGTCATATAAAATTTAATTTATATAATGTCTGAAAAATTATAAAAAAAATATCATGATGTAGGAAATATTTTTATCTTTCCAATTAATATTTATGGTCAAAAATATGACTTGTATAACCCCATTTAAAAATTGTTTTAGTAAAATAACTCATGTTTGTGACATTTTTATTTTAACATTAAATAAAATGTTTTTAATGTCATTTTCCCACAAAAGTGGATCCATGGGGTCCCCAAGTTGACCCATGGATTTTCTTGGTCGGCCATTACTCATCAAATAGGGGTAGGACAAGTTTAAGGGTATTTTTATATTTTTATAATATCATTTTACCTTAAATTTCACTAATTACCTTTAATCACGATTAATTAAACTTAAAAGTTACTATTCACCAAAAATTATTTTAATCTCATTGAACCACATTTTACATCCTAATGACAACCATGTATGTCGGATTTTTGAAAATCAAATCACAGAAGTAGTAATATTTCATTTAAACGAAAAATCAGTTATTTAACTACCGCTTAGTGGTTTCACTATTCATCAAAAATTGAAGTTTTTCAAAACAATGCCAAAATTTCATCCTAAGCTATATTTGATATTCCGATTTCAAAAATGATGTCTATTTTATAAAATTCCAAACATATAAGATGCATTAATTAATTTTATAATTAATTCCCGCTGTCACCACAAATAGCGTGTTTTTAATAAACAATTTATATCAAAAGATTGACAATTGATTATGTCCAATTTTGAAGTAAAATTAATTCTAATGAACACCATTGGATAAAATGGTAAAAATATATTCTAATCATACTTTAAAACCTCTAAATAGTATAATTTATCACTATAAATTATTTTGATTTAAAAAGTTGTTTTTAAGTATTTTTCACTATTCATAAAAAATTGGAAGTTCTCAGAAAAATACTAAAAATTCAACATAAGCTAATTTCGATATTCCGAATAAAAAAATGAAGTCCATTTTGAAATATAAAATTTCTATAATTTCAAAAAGCGGGTATTACAATTCATAACGGCTACTTTGATTGGTCGCGGTGTGTTAGAATCTAGAACTTGCGTACAATGCAAGCTATTGCATTATTGAAAGAGTAGTGTATCGTGGAAGCTCGGGGTGTTACATTCTCCCCTCATTCAATAAATTGAGTCCTCGCAATTTGAAAATTTTCATTGAAAATAAAAGGTTGAAAATAGAAAATACCTTTGTGGAAATCCCACATCGGAAATAAAGTTAATAAAAATATAACATTAAAAGAAAGAAAGAGAAGTACAAAGGTCACCAGAGATAGCCCATACTAGGATTATATGAAAATATGGATATGGAGGAGAAACAAACTATCAAGGTTTGATGGAGAGTTGTAGAAAACAGGATTAGGAGAAATTTAACAATAAGAAAATCACAAACTTGTGGTTGGTTAAACGATCATTGAATCCCCAGTTGGAAAAGTTAACCGGCAACGTTTTTGTTTTAAGTCACCTTTCATAAAGTTGAGGAATTCATTTAAGATATTTACTAACAATGTAAGGAAATATACTTACTTGTCGTATAGACTTTCATTAATAAATTTTTACCACAAACCATTTAGAAAAGGAAAACTATTTTTTAATAACCATGGACTTCCTGTAGGCTAGTGGTAGGGAATAAAGGCTTGTCGCACTATGGTTGTGGGTTCGATTCCTGCAGCTTTGTCCGACGCGACGGGTTATGCCCCACCCTGCAGGTTGTCCTTTTCCTAAAACTATAGTATTATAATATTCCAAAAATAATCTTCATAAATGTTTTAACCTTAAAAAATACTATCCAAAGTTCAACTTAATCCATTCCAACCTTTATAGTTATCCAAAATACCTCTATCCAAACTTTCTCTAAAAGGTCTCTTAATTCCAACATCGATTTATCAGATTCCCCAAACAAATTAAAGTTTCTCTTATTGTCACATACTCAAAATATTATTACCTTCTTCATATTAAAACCTTACTGAAACAACAAGTACTTCAGTACAATCCTTATATATATATCACATTATTCTAATAACCAGAATATAATCCATGAGTCCAAAAGCAACAATACATTAATTATTCCGCTTCAACTATAGTCACAGCATAAGATTGGCCTTGATCCCTTGGCCTTTTCAGAGGTAAGTTTCCCTGACTCTTAGGACATTCATTTTCATAATGACCCACTTCTCTACAATTGTAGCATTCAACATTGATAGCTTCTTTCTTTCCCTTGCAATCACGAGCCTGGTGACCCTTTTCTCCACATTTATAACAAAATCCAATTCCTTTTAGGAAAGTACCAAGGTGATTCTTCCCACAATTATCACATAATGGAAAATTTTTCTTTCCCTTTTTCCCTTTATCTGTCTCTTGTTCCACCGCTCTCTTCTTCTCTTCCTTTACTTTATTATCATAAGACTTAGAGAATTCATTTTCCGTCTTGATAGCACATTCGTATGTTGAGAAAGATTGGGATAATAAAGCTTGACGGAGAAACGGTTTTAACCCACCAAATAAACGATCAATCTTACTTCTTGGGTTACGTATATAATCTGATGCATGCCTCGCTAACTGTGTAAAGTTAGACTCAAACTTTTCGACATTCTCATCTTCCTTCTGCCTCAGACTCAGAAATTTCCTTTCCATATCTGCTCTATGGTCATGGGGAAAGTACTTTTCTAGGAAAATATCTTTGAACTCCCTCCATCCCATATTCGATACTTCATCATCTTCCTTTGTATTTTCAATCAATGACCACCATTGATCAGCATCTCTAGTGAGGCGGTAGACTGCCATGACAACCTTCTCCCTTTCGCTACTCCCCAAGGCATGGAATATTTTATCTAAGGAGTTTATCCATTTCTCAGCTACTAATGGATTTTTACCCCCATTAAATATTGGTGGTTGTTGCCTCATGAATCGGTCTAACATTGATCCTCCACGTTGCGGATCAGGGTGCTCCATACAAGTAAGGTTATTATTCATAACCTGAGTGAGTTGTCCCAGTATGGTAATAAGTTGATCAGCACTAGTTGTATCTCCAGCTCCACAATAATTATCTTGAGCAGGAGGGAAATCCCTACATGGAGTGCGTGCATTGATACAGTTTCCATTCTTTCCACTAGACGCCATTTCAAAACAATGGCATAAACTATATTAGTTTATGAATCAAAATACATAATTACATACTTATAAAATACTTAACATAAATTGAACTATTTATGGATATAATCCATAATCATAAAAAGGTTTTCTTTGAGGAAGTATATACTCATAACCCTTCATAGTGGTTTGTAAAAAAAACGAGAATTATCTTAAGCATATCCCCCGGGAGTGTTGTAACCAAGAGTGCAGCAAGGCCCGTTGTCGTGCACCAGTTCCCGTTCGAGTCTAGCTTAAAGCGGTGTTTTCGGGTTTTACCCCTAGGTACATCTATGCCAGAGCCGCCTCTACCTGCTCGTATCCAGACAGGGATGTATTGCTTGGAAAACACACAACATCTCTACAATACCAAAATTCTAGGAAGCTCTTTCTATACTAATCCTCAAAGTTTATCTTTGCGCTATGTGCTCTAATCAGAGTTTATCTAAATCTAGCTTCCAAGGTTAGTACTAAACTGCCTCTGATACCAACTGTAGCGCCCCGACCCCAGCTACCCAAAGCCGGTGCGTTACTTCGTAACATTGGCATGATCACAAAAGATCAAGTCTCGAAAGACCGATTAGTTTAGTAGCCTTGGAAACACAAGATACGTTCATAAATGTTACATTACATCATAAAGTGAAAAACTACAATAACATGGTCTTCAAAGTCCACACTCATATCCTCTTCTGACTATCCCTGCAGGTCATTCATAAAATAATTCTTCACATCCTGGAAAATATTAAAATATTGGAAGGGGTGAGCTCAGATGCTCAGTAAGGATAACAATATTGCAGAAGCTTTCATAAATAAACATTAACATTTAAGGCAATGTATAACTAAAACTAAAGCCTTTTTAAAACTTGAAATTTAGCATAATATGAAAAAAATAAAATTAAATAATTCTGTTTACTTACTCACATGGATATTCTACTAGTCGAATAATCACATGCAATATCAATAACCACTTTCATAATGATGGAATGCATAATGCCAGACATTCTGAAACATTTTGTCAAGGTCTCGGCCAAGACGTCTAAAATGATTAAGGCCTCGGCCAAAACCATAAATCAAATTGGGAAAGGGCCTCGGCCAATTCCACGTCTAGTTGTCTCATGATACCTACCGATGCATCGAGGAGCTATAGCAGGCTCCACCCGTCACTTATTAAGTCCAATTCATTCCTCATATGAATAGGTTTAAACATATCATAAACCATAACATAATCGTATCACATAAAACATGCATAATGGAAAAATAACATTTCCACATTTCAATCACAAGATCCACATAAGTACGGAAAGAAAAACATTACCTTTTTGTCGTTTAGTAAAACTCTTCGTATAAAAAAAGATTCCTTTGGAATAAACGTAAAAGTCAAAGGGGTTTATACACCGTATAAAATAAAGTTGTGTATAAAACCAAATATGCCTCAATGAAAGGAGATTGAGACGAAGTCCTTAAAAAGATAATTTTTAAAATAAAATAGATCTATTATGTGTATTCACTATAGGTACACATAAATAAAGTAAAAATACAAAATAAGACATAATAATATCATGACATAATTTGAACGTAGGAGATTAACCCAATGAATGGAAGTTGGGTTAAGAAGTTCCCTTACCTCGTGTCCGACTTGACTCAACCATTCTTTAACCTCTTGAATAATAAACTAGAGTCAATATCTACCTTATTAAGAACCATTTTCAATTTCATTATCCTTTTTATATCACTTATTACAATGTTATGAACATTATGTAATTATTTAAGTTAATAACGGTTTTTTTGTCGATCTTTGGTACTTGAGTCAACAGTAAACTTCTTATAATTACAAGTTGTTCATGTGGTGAAATATCCATTATATAAAAAATTATATTCATGATGTAGTTATCATATATATCATATATATCCAGTATATACATTCATTTATAATATTACGTAACATTTAGAGGTAAGAAATGAAATGCACCGTTCATGGAGACGGTAAGCCGTACGTACGCATGAACGCTACATTAATTTCTATTTCATATTTAATGGAATGATGTTATAATTTTATAAAGTTATAATATAATTCCAGTATAATATAATGTATAATACCATTTACTCCATCCTTTATACATCCCACATATGGCATTAACGATTCAAATCACTTTGAGGGGGCGGTAGTCCGCACTTCCTAAAATGAAATTATCGCATTTACCCATAATGGAAATCATAAAGTATGCCGTAAATGAGAAATACAGATGCATACAGAAGACATAAAAATAATATATATATCATATATGAAAATAGTGTCATAAAAATGGCCACCATTAGAGGTGTTAAAGGAGTGTTGAACAATCATCGTTTCGTGAGGAAGAAATTCGCCATCCACAGAAACAGTATGTTCTTTAACCATTAAATATAGGTGTGTGTAAGTGTATCTCGATTCCTTATTATAAAAACATCCTAGTATATTTAGGATACTGGTGTTGTTACAAAATAAAGGAATAAAAACAGTTTAAGGGGTTGGAGAAGCAAAATAAAACAAAACAACATTAGAGAAGACATTACCTTAAAATCGGGTAACTCTTTTTGATTTGAGCCAAAGGCTTCTTTGGGAAGAATTCTGCCCAAAGTGAGGCTTCTAGGAGTAAGAGAGGAATGTGTAGAGAGTATTTGGGCAGAGGTTGGCCGATCCAAATGGCTTGGAAGGTGTGAATAAGGTGGTAGTGGTGGGGGCATTTTATAAGCGGAGAGGAGGGGCTCTTTTGGAAATATTGAAATGTTACATTATTTTGAAATGAATTTCGGATTCCAAAGGCCCCAAACTTCTATAATTAGAGGATAAGGTGATAAGGGTTTGAAATCTACCCATACAATATGTTTTTGACAAGTGTATACCTTAGATATTACATTATCATTTCATTTTATTTAAATCGTTAATTAATGAGGTAAACGATGCATCGTCATTGTGTCATATAAAATTTAATATATTTAATGTCTAAAAATTATAAAAAAAATATCATGATGTAGGAAACCTTTTTATATTTCCAATGAATATTTATGGAAAAAAATATGACTTGTATAACCCCATTTAAAAATTGTTTTAGTAAAATAACTCCTGTTTGTGACATTTTTATTTTAACATTAAATAAAATGTTTTTAATGTCATTTTCCCACCAAAGTGGCACCATGGGGTCCCCAATTTGACCCATGGATTGTCTTGTTCGGCCATTACTCATCCAATAGGGGTAGGACAAGTGTAAGGGTATTTTTATATTTTTATAATATCATTTTTACCTTAAATTTCACTAATTACCTTTAATCGCGATTAATTAAACTTAAAAGTTACTATTCACCAAAAATTATTTTAATCCCATTGAACCACATTTTACATCATAATGACAACCATGTATGTCGGATTTTTGAAAATCAAATCACAGAAGTAGTAATATTTCATTTAAACGAAAAATCAGTTTTTTAACTACCACTTAGTGGTTTCACTATTCATCAAAAATTGAAGTTTTTCAGAACAATGCCAAAATTTCACCCTAAGCTATATTTGATATTCCGATTTCAAAAATGATGTCTATTTTTCAAAATTCCAAACATATAAGGTGCATTAATTAATTTTATAATTAATTCCCGCTGTCACAACAAATAGCGTGTTTTTAAGAAACAATTTATATTAAAAGATTGACAATTGTTTATGTCCAATTTCGAAGTGAAATTAATTCTAATGAACACCATTGGATAAAATGGTAAAAATATATTCTAATTATACTTTAAGACATCTAAATAGTATAATTTATCACTATAAATTATTTTGATTAAAAAAGATATTTTTAAGTATTTTTCACTATTCATAAAAAATTGGAAGTTCTCAGAAAAATACTAAAAATTCAACATAAGCTAATTTCGATATTCCGAATACAAAAATGAAGTCCATTTTGAAATATAAAATTTCTATAATTTCAAAAAGTGGGTATTACTCTTCATAACGGTTACTTTGATTGGTCACGGTGTGTTAGAATCTCGAACTTGCGTACAATGCAAGCTGTTGCATTATTGAAAGAGAAGTGTATCGTGGAAGCTCGGGGTGTTACAGAATCGAAAGTATTTTGTTCGGTCGATACCTCTCCTATTCCACATCCCTGTTTCTTTTGCGGAAAACCATTCTGAAAAATCATATATTTCTAGAAGAAACATGATAATCTATAAATTATAAAACATTTCAAATTAATCATATATTAAAAATCTTTTATGGTATTCTATTAACATCATCTTAACCCCTAAAGTTATCTAAATAATCCTCTAATACAAACTATAAGGACTCAACCTTATTACATTACATGATATTGAATTTTAGTCAAGAACTAACTTCCGTTCATAATGAGGACATTTTATAGTTTATAATTTTATAGAATTGGGATGATATACATACAAAACATTCCACCTTCATATAGAGTGGATACCACAAAAATAGTATCAATATATTTCAAAATGAAAGACTTTTTAAATAAAACATGTTTTCTTTGAAATATCTTCATAACCTTTAATGTGGATTACTTATTTTTCATACACATCTATATTACCTGTGAAAATCATTAAAAAATGGTATGTGGCCAAAAATCTATGTAAGGGAAATAAAAAGAAGGAAACAACACATTATTCTATGAATATTTGTAATGTATGAAACCATTTTCAAAAAACAAACTTGTCACCCATATATACTTACTTTTTGAAGCATGATATTTCCACATGATTACCACAAAAAAAATAAATAGAAACATAAAGTTATCTTTGGGAATTACATACAAAATCTATTAACCCTCTTGACTAACCTATAAATTGTAACCCTCTTGGATACCTTGAAATTTGTGTAACCATCACAGTTAAACTAGGAGTAACCATACAGCTGACCTCCAACTTACACATACCCAATGCATTTTAGGAAGATATTGTTCCTACCATTCATAGTAAACAATTACCTATAACAAAAAAATTAGAGACCCAAACTTGACATACATAGACATTACATTACTTTTTTGGAATATCTAATACATAAAAAAAAACAGACACTAAAGGACCGTAACTGTTTAGTGTCTTTGGAAACTCAGAATATAATCTTCTAATCTTGGTGAAAGATCTTCAACATCTCCTATAAAGATCTACCTAAAACCTTTATTTATATCCTGGGGAAAAGAAAACATATAAAGAGTGAGCTCAAATGCTCAGTATGGGTAAGAATGGATAAAATGAAACAAACCATATACATTTGAACTTCAAAACATAAACATAATATTTAAACATCAAAATCATGAGCAATGACATAAAACATGGTAGTACATAAGGTATATATCAAAATGGATCATCAATCATGATAAAATTGCATGGGAATAAAACATGTAATTGTGAAAAACCATTAATCACATGATATTATTTCAATAGTATCCAAGGCATTGCTTCCAAGACTATCCTAGTGGACAATGTCCCTTTCTGAATCGAGTTCACTCCTCGTTCCAGTCTTGTATCAATTAACTGGATTAACTTACCATTCCATCCATGTCTATATCATGAGATATAAATCTTTACCCAATGCATTGGATGGAGATATAGGTCCCACCCATCTCATAATGAAATCATTCTTACTTGTGCCACAACATAAACATAAATCATTCATCATAACCCAAAGAATAAATTTTTTTTTCACAAACATCATCCCATCATGACATAATCCATATAAAATAAATGGATATCATTCCATCATAATAAAAATAAATCCATGTAAATAATAGAGACATTATACTTGAAACATTAACATACTAAATAATGTTATCTTAAATGGAAATAGTTTTGATAAAACACTTTAAATGAATTCTTGAAGAAAATATTCTTTCTTCTTCAAAATAATTTTCTTTTCACAAAATGCCTTGAAATTTTAAAATAAAAGGATTTTGTTGAAAATATTCATTAAATCATGTATAGTAATATTCATGAAAATAAGGCGTTATAAAACCGTAAAAATCTGTTCATGCCATATAAGTTAAAAAAACATTCTTCTCGTACTTTTTCCAGAAAAGTCAAAAAGTACCTCGTATGGTAATCAAACGAAAGGTTCCTTCCATATGATGTGGTAAAAGTAAAAAAGGGTAAAAATGATTTTAAACATACATGGAAGAAAAGTAAACATTTTATGAAAACATTTTTAGAAAACATGGACATGTATGATAAACATAACCCCAGTAAATACTTACGAATAAACAATCTCAGATAAGAACGAGATTAGAATAATTATCCCTTACCATATATCTGATATGCTTAACATGAAACCAAATCTTCTGTATAATGATTTAAATAATTCCATTGACTTATTTCATAATCATATTCATTGTTATGATATCATATATGGTTCACTTATGACTCTATATTTCCCATTGTTTTGTAAATTCTTTGTTAAAGCAGCGTTTTGGGTAAAATAATTTCATTTAACGTACGGGTTTCGACTTATGGTTCTTGATATTATTACTTATATCCATATTTACACAATTCCAGAATGTAAAGAATTATTTTTATCTAATATATATTCATCATATAAATATATATGATAGATTGATAAATCGAATGAAATACATCGTTCATGGAGACGGTAGGTCGTACGTACACATGAACGTTGTTTTCGTTTCATTATTTAATTAAATGGAATTAAGTAAATGAAACATATATGTACATAAATCCATTATAATTATTTTTTAATATCTTTAATTATTATTTATTATATATAATTTATATTCATACTTGAATGGTTAATGTTGGAAAATGAATTTCATCGCGTTTGTGGTGACGGTAGTCCGTACGTATGCACGAGCGATGATATCATTCCCATAATTATTTAATATAATTTTAGAGGATGATATAATATTTATGAATCACTATGATTTTATAATAACCATATATAGTTATTTTTATGCCATTATACCCATCCAAGTAAGGTGGTGGTGAGAAAACTGATTACACCACGGCGTGGAGACGGTATTCCGTACATACGCGCGCGCGGTGATTTCATTTTATGAAGGATGGATAAAAGGAAAAATAGGGTTGTTTCATATTTATTATATCATATATGTATATTATTGATACTTATTTTTGTAATTTAAATTTAAACAACTGAAGAATAGGATGTTGAAGATGAAAGAAACTTCAAAGAATCGGTAGAAGAGATTACCTCTTCTTCGACGCCCCTCATTTAAGCATCCTATTACAGAACTAGAGATGCTATTTTGAGAATACCAGAACCTATATAATGTTTCTAGGGAATTTTAGAAGATAAATTTTTAGGGTTTGTCCGAGCATGAATGCTCAAAATTGTGTAAAGAGAAGAGGGAGGTGGTGCCCTTTTATAAGGGAGGAGAAAGGCACCTTAAGAAAAACATAAAATATTATTTTATAATAAAGTCATATTCGGTTTATAATAGCTCCAAATTGATTTCTTTCTAATATAAAGTGGGTATGGGTCTAAATAATCTCAACCAATAGGTTTTAGACAAGTTTAGGTAACTATATTAACCTTATCATTTAGATTTAACTCTATGTTAAATAATTTAACTTTTACCTTGTCTTCTTGTTTTCTTACACTATATGGTTAATAAACATACTATAACAAGACAAAAGAACCCCAAGTGGTTTGTTATTAATATATATATAACCATATATAAGTCATTAGTGTAAAGACCCGTAAAAATCAAGGAAATTTTTTTTCTTAATTTTCTTTAGAATTTTACAAGAGCGCGGTTTCAGACGGCACCTAATTCCGAGGCCCGGAGTGTCCGGAATTAATTTCCGAAGTTTGGCTCGGGTACGTTCAGTGAACGAACGAGCGGGAATTCCTAACTTTTGATCCGGTGCTCGGAATTGAAATCCGAGGGCACCGATGAACTCACAGCGCCGATATTCGCTTAAAGAGACCTTTTCGGGAGTTGTGTTTGTTGCGGGTTGAAAGTTAGTTTTTGGGTTTTTAGTTTAAGTTAAATAAAATTTGTGTGGAACAAATTTTATTTTTATCTAGTTAAGTCCTACCAAAGGGAGTTGGGAGTGGGACCCACATCCACTTAACCTCCCTTGGGAGGATTAAGTGAGGTGGGGTCCACACGAACCCCAACTCCTCAAATTCTCTCAAAACCTCCCCTTTAACTCATTTCATTAAATGTTGTCAACTTAAGTTACTTATTTAATTAAGGGAGTTAAACCCTTTTTGAATTTCAAACCTTTGAAATTCTTGTGGTTAAGTTATGAAATAATATAAGTTTAAGCTTATATTATTCTAGGAGTTTCTTTTACCCTTGGGAGGATTTCTTGAGAGCTTTGGAAGCTTTTCTTCTTCTTCTTCAACTTGACGAAGAACACGAAGAACGCCGTTCTTCAACGAAGAACTTCTTCCCCGAAGAACACGGTCTTCCCGCGACGCCATATCCGCGACGTGACGTACTTCTTCCGCGTCATCTCTTCCGCGACGGTTTTCCGCGACGAACGCCATCGACAACGACTCTTCCTCCGACGTCAAAGGAATCGACACCGATATTCCACGGCTCCGTCAACGTGCGACTATCAAGGTAAGGGTTCTTGAGTTCGTTGTTTCCTTTTTATTTGACTTTCCTCAAGACTTGACGTAGAACGCTCAAGTTTCCGACGAAGAACGCCGCTCCGCTCTTCTTCGTCTTCGGTGTCAACGAGAGAGAACACCGCACCTTCCTCGGACGACCTTCGTCGGCGTACAAGGATTCGCCAACGACGTGCCTCTTCGGACGCGTCTCTTCGTCAACGGAATTGACGAACGACTACCACGACGCCCGATCTCCGCGACGTCGACTTCCGCGGACATAGTCAAATCCTCGAACTTATACCCGAGGTAGGGGATGTTGATTTAATATTTAATTATCTCATTCTTGCTCGTGGTTCGTATGACTAACGTGAGGATGTTATTTATTTAAAGTTGCGTTATTAATTTAACGTGAGGGGGCCGGACCGTACGAACACGGCCGAACCCCCTCCAACGTTCTTGTTTGTTTTTGCGGAAGAAAACAAGTGGCGTGGTGCCATCGCACCACGCGGTTGATCGTGCATATATTTTACGTGGCGCCGTCGCGCCACGACGAGGAAAAATCTTCAAGAACGCGACGCCGTCGCGCCGCGTTGAAAGAAATCATGGCACGGCGAAAGAGGCGCGGTGCCGTCGCACCGCGCCGGACGACGAACACCGCGGCCGGTTCCGGGCCGCGGCAGAACGAGGAGACCGCGGCCGGTTCCGGGCCGCGGCGGAAGAGCAGACCGGCGGCCGGGCCGCCGGCGTCGGATGCCGAAGAAGGGGACCGGAAATTCCGGTCCCGTTTGAGAAAACCGGCCGGCTGCTGGCCGGCCGGATGTCTTGAAAACCGGGGGAATTAATCCCCCGGCCATCCATTAAAACCCCCCTCTTAATGAGGGGGCGGTTCTTGAGGGAAGGGGGCAGCGCCCCCTTGGTTCGGCGCCAGCAGGCCCCCCCACGTGAGGGGGGGGGGGGAGGGGGGTTTTAAAAGGACCGGCGCGGCACCAAGGCCGCGCCACTTGAAGGACCGTGGGGCTTAGCCCCCGCGTGCCGCCACCCACGTGCGGCGCCAAGCGCCGCCACCGCGGCCCGCCGCCGCCGCCACCGCGGCCCGCCGCCGCCGCCACCGCGGCCCGTCGCCGCGCCGCCGCGCCGCCGCGCCGCCGCCGCGCCGCCGCGCCGCCGCGCCGCCGCGCCGCCGCGCCGCCGCCCGTCGCCGCGCCGCCGCGCCGCCGCCCGCCGCCGCCGGCCGCCGCCGCCGGCCACCGCGCCGCCCAGGGGGGGGGTCGGGCCGGGTCGGCCCGGACCCGGACCCCCCCGTTTCGAACCAGTTTTGGTTTTTGCTCATAACTTGAGCCTCGGTCCTCCGAATGACGAACCGTCTGCGGCAACGCGATCCTTGGATCGAGACGGTCGTTTCGGTATATTGCACTCAAGGTTTCGGTTTACTTTGAGTTTGGCCGGGTTGGTTCGTTCACGAAACCAACCGGGCCTTCGGAGCGGAAACGCTCATAACTTGAGCTACGGACGTCCGATTGACGTGCCGTCAGTCGCGTTGTGTTACTTTTAGTGAGACGGATCTTTTGGCATACTCCGCCCGAGGTTTGGACGCAGGTGGAGTACGTTCGGGATGGTTTTTCCATAAAAACCAACCGGGCCCCGGAGACGAAAATGCCAATAACTCACAGACCGGGCGTCCGATTGACGCGCCGTCTGTTTCGTTGACTTCCTCTTGATGAGATGGAACTTTTGACATACTCCGCCCGAGTTTTGGATGCAGTCGGAGTATGGCCGGGTTGGATTGTACCCGAAATCCAACCGGGCCCCTGGAATGGGAAAGCTGATATCTTTCAGACAGGACGACCGCTTGACGAGCCGTCAGCGGCGTTGGTGGTTACGTTGAGTAACGGTCCCTTTGAGTTTACCCTATGGGAGTTCGGGGTACAGTTGAGATACGGCCGGGATTGGTTTCGCTCTCGAAACCAACCGGGCCCCTGGGACGAAAAGGCTATTAACTCACAGACCGGGCGTCCGATCGACGCGCCGTCTGTTGCGTTGAGACCCCTGTGACGAGAAGGACTTTTGAGATACTTCTTTGCGGGACTTTGTGATACTTGGAGTATCGACCAGTAGCTCGTGGAGCGGACCCTCCCGGAGACGAGCGTGCAGAGTACGGAGACCGTGTAGCCGGCTGAGACCTGACGACTGCTTGACCGACTCGACTCGGAGTGAGTCGACTAGCCCAGTGGACGGAGCGCCCAGTAGTTGGTAGCAGACCCACGGCGGACGGAGCGCCTATTAGTTGGCAGCAAACCCGCGGTACTCGACAGGAGGAGTACCTCAGTAGGCTATTTGGGCGAGCGCCCGGTATTTGGCGACAGACCCTCAGCGGACGGAGCGCCAGGTAGTTGGCCGCAAACCCGCAGTACTCGACAGGAGGAGTACCTCAGCAGTCTTAGGTTAGTGAGCAGTACCTCGGAGTTGTGTCAGGATCACTGCACACTCCAGAGACGGAGCTCTTCAGCAGTTACGGTTTCGATAATGAAAATCCTGGTTTGAGCTGAGACTTTTGACCTTGTGTTTACCTCATGATTGAGATGGGTCACTTGCTAACTTTGGTATATGTATGGGCATATACCCGGGTAGTGGTTATCCGTCGTTTTCACAATCCTTGTGTTTCCTCGTGATTGAGATGGGTTACTTGATAACTTAGGTATATGTATGGGCATATACCTAAGTAGAGTTTATCTGTTGAGATCTTCTTGTGTTTATCCTTGTTGGTTTTAGTGAGACCTTGAGGGTCTCGGGGTCCCTACTGAGTATCGTTATACTCACCCCTGCACGGGCTATGCCCGCACCTCGTTGTGTTGGATGCAGACGACGGACAGTGCTGACAGAAGCCGAAGGTTCGAGGACTGGACGGTACCTGGAGGTGGACTATACGACGAGGCGGTACCCGGAGGTGGACCACTGGGTGGGACATACTCGGAGCAGATGGCGGAACCCGAGGAGCAGAGGAGCTATCTGTACCCACCCTTCAGGTGGGATTTCCAGTGGACATCTCAGCGTAGCAGCTTTACTTTTCAGTCGCTGTTTTCCCTTTCGAGTTGTACTTTACAGTTGGGCTTGTATTTCCGGCCCCTTTTTACTTTTCAGCTCTTCTTTTGTACTTAGTGTTTTACTTCCGCTTGTACTCTGTGGTGCTTGTTTTCTTTATAAAGGCAATGCCTTCCCAGTTATCGGGATTTTACGCCTTTGGTGCTAGTCGCCAGCCCCTGGCCTATGGAAGGCGGGCTTGGGGTAGTCACGACACGGGCCCCGAGGACGGGTCGTGACAAATTGGTATCAGAGGAGTTCGGTTCTACCGCAGAACTTATAACTCTGATCTTTCTTTCTGTGAAGCAATAGTGTTAAGGGTACCGAGTGTGGTTTTCAGTTCAGGGAGTCCAGTGTTGGTGCGGGCAGCCGACGTATCCATACACCAGGACCCTGACAACTGATTTTCGACTTTGTGCACGAAAACACTGATTGCGTGTGTGTTTTCAAAGGTTTTTCCCCTTAAAACAGCTCAAACCAGGTCAGCTCACCAGGTATAATCGTTTGATCGTGTTACGTTGTTTCTTTCAGGATGGCCCCACGACGGCAGCCAGTTAGGGTTCCGAGAAACGAACGTAACGACAGCCCACCGAGTGACGAGGCCTCGGTGCAGGGCCCTTTGTCAGCAGTGGCACCGGCGGTAGCTCTACCCGCCGAGCCCCCGATGCTTCCAGCAGCAGCCACTGACGATGCATGTCGCCTCAGCGCACTGCATGAGTTTCAGCGCCAGCGACCGCCCAGGTTTCGCGGGGAGACGGATCCCCAGGCTGCAGAGGACTGGCTGGAGGCAGTGGTACGAGTGTTTAGGCTAGTGAGGACACCAGCAGACCTCATGGTGATCCTCGCTGCGAGCCTACTACACGCAGCAGCAGGTAGGTGGTGGAGCCACTTGTTTCAGTTTTGCGATGAGATGAACTTCGCATGGGAAGACTTCGAGACCTTCTTCAGGGTGGAGTTTGTGCCAGTATCTCTACACCCCGAGCGTGTACAGGAGATTCTGCCTTTACCACGTGTTTTTCGATCAGAAGCCGAGTCATCTGTGGGCAGTAGACAGATGATGCAGAGGTCCAGGAGGACCAGACCAGCAGTTGGGCGATCTCGGGTTTTAGGACCAGTGGTGCAGGGCACCCGGAGTGGGAACAGAGCTAGCCGTGCAAGGAGCAGGTTGTGTTACTCATGCCGCGGAAAGGGTCACCTAGCACGTGACTATCCGACTCCTCGATCTGCAGGCTTGGAGGGAGCCACCAAGGTTGAGGCAGCGACAAATGCTTGAGCAACAGTAAAGCAGGTGGACAGGAGCGGAACTAGTGGATACGTCTTTTGTACTTCTAGTTCCTTGTTGATGTTGCTTTTGTGTAGCGTCTTGTATTATGAGCTGCAATAATAAAAGACGCATCCTTTGTGATGTTTCATTCCTGTCCTCTTTTGTGATGTTACTAAGAGGTTCCAGTTGACTGTTGACTTGACCCTCACTTGTGAGACATCTACTGGAGGAGACCAGTTACCACACACTGATGCCGACAGTGTGACTCAAGCCTTAGAGGCGAGAGTAACGGTTGGATCTCTTAGTAGTAGCGTCGAGGCCTTACGACGTCATCCTTGGTATGGATTAGTATCATCCATGTTAGGATTGACTGTTTTAGGCAAAGAATGTGGTTCATCCAGGGGATGAGACCAGGTTTCTCTTATCGGCAAAGAAGAAATCTCGCAGCTCTTGTGGGACCAGAGATGGTCCGGGCCACGTCAGAAGAGGTCCATGTCATCCAGGAGCGGATGAGGAAAACACAGAGCCGGCAGAAGTCATACGCTGACAGGAGGCGGAGGCCACTGGAGTTCGAGGATGGCGACCACGTCTTCTTGCGGGTCTCACCTCGACGGGGTATTCGGAGATTTGGCCGAGGCGGCAAGATATCTCCGCGCTTCATCAGACCCTTCCAGGTCCTCAGCAAGGTTTGCGAGGTGGCTTATCTCCTGACTCTACCACCTCAGTTGCACTGGGTGCACGACATCTTCCACGTATTCCAGCTGAGGAGCTTGACGTTGACGATGGGGCGACTTCTACGGAGGTCCCGGTGGAGATAGAGGATCGACAGGAGCGGGTCCTACATGGGCGATCGATTCCTCTTGTGCGCAACAGATGGCGGCACGGGAATCTCCAGGAGAGCACATGGAAGCGGGAGGCTCAGATGCGTGCTCAGTACCCTCTTTTGTTTCCCTAAGTTTTTGATGTAGCTTTACGGGGACGTAAAGCCCTGAGGTGGGAGTAATGTAAAGACCCGTAAAATTCAAGGAAAATTTTTTTCATAATTTTCTTTAGAATTTTACAAGAGCGCGGTTTCAGACGGCACCTAATTCCGAGGCCCGGAGTGTCCGGAATTAATTTCCGAAGTTTGGCTCAGGTACGTTCAGTGAACGAACGAGCGGGAATTCCTAACTTTTGATCCGGTGCTCGGAATTGAAATCCG
Source organism: Viscum album (assembly GCA_963277665.1). NCBI lineage: Eukaryota > Viridiplantae > Streptophyta > Magnoliopsida > Santalales > Viscaceae > Viscum > Viscum album. Next base: position 1,961,686,914 of record OY728156.1, on the reverse strand, counting down.
AGGGCACTGATGAACTCGCAGCGCCGATATTCGCTTAAAGAGACCTTTTCAGGAGTTGTGTTTGTTGCGGGTTGAAAGTTAGTTTTTGGGTTTTTAGTTTAAGTTAAATAAAATTTGTGTGGAACAAATTTTATTTTTATCTAGTTAAGTCCTACCAAAGGGAGTTGGGAGTGGGACCCACATCCACTTAACCTCCCTTGGGAGGATTAAGTGAGGTGGGGTCCACACGAACCCCAACTCCTCAAATTCTCTCAAAACCTCCCCTTTAACTCATTTCATTAAATGTTGTCAACTTAAGTTACTTATTTAATTAAGGGAGTTAAACCCTTTTTGAATTTCAAACCTTTGAAATTCTTGTGGTTAAGTTATGAAATAATATAAGTTTAAGCTTATATTATTCTAGGAGTTTCTTTTACCCTTGGGAGGATTTCTTGAGAGCTTTGGAAGCTTTTCTTCTTCTTCTTCAACTTGACGAAGAACACGAAGAACGCCGTTCTTCAACGAAGAACTTCTTCGCCGAAGAACACGGTCTTCCCGCGATGCCATATCCGCGACGTGACGTACTTCTTCCGCGTCATCTCTTCCGCGACGGTTTTCCGCGACGAACGCCATCGACAACGACTCTTCCTCCGACGTCAAAGGAATCGACACCGATATTCCACGGCTCCGTCAACGTGCGACTATCAAGGTAAGGGTTCTTGAGTTCGTTGTTTCCTTTTTATTTGACTTTCCTCAAGACTTGACGTAGAACGCTCAAGTTTCCGACGAAGAACGCCGCTCCGCTCTTCTTCGTCTTCGGTGTCAACGAGAGAGAACACCGCACCTTCCTCGGACGACCTTCGTCGGCGTACAAGGATTCGCCAACGACGTGCCTCTTCGGACGCGTCTCTTCGTCAACGGAATTGACGAACGACTACCGCGACGCCCGATCTCCGCGACGTCGACTTCCGCGGACATAGTCAAATCCTCGAACTTATACCCGAGGTAGGGGATGTTGATTTAATATTTAATTATCTCATTCTTGCTCGTGGTTCGTATGACTAACGTGAGGATGTTATTTATTTAAAGTTGCGTTATTAATTTAACGTGAGGGGGCCGGACCGTACGAACACGGCCAAACCCCCTCCAACGTTCTTGTTTGTTTTTGCGGAAGAAAACAAGTGGCGTGGTGCCGTCGCACCACGCGGTTGATCGTGCATATATTTTACGTGGCGCCGTCGCGCCACGACGAGGAAAAATCTTCAAGAACGCGACGCCGTCGCGCCGCGTTGAAAGAAATCATGGCACGGCGAAAGAGGCGCGGTGCCGTCGCACCGCGCCGGACGACGAACACCGCGGCCGGTTCCGGGCCGCGGCAGAACGAGGAGACCGCGGCCGGTTCCGGGCCGCGGCAGAACGAGGAGACCGCGGCCGGTTCCGGGCCGCGGCGGAAGAGCAGACCGGCGGCCGGGCCGCCGGCGTCGGATGCCGAAGAAGGGGACCGGAAATTCCGGTCCCGTTTGAGAAAACCGGCCGGCTGCTGGCCGGCCGGATGTCTTGAAAACCGGGGGAATTAATCCCCCGGCCATCCATTAAAAACCCCCTCTTAATGAGGGGGGCGGTTCTTGAGGGAAGGGGGCAGCGCCCCCTTGGTTCGGCGCCAGCAGGCCCCCCCACGTGAGGGGGGGCGGTTTTAAAAGGACCGGCGCGGCACAAAGGCCGCGCCACTTGAAGGACCGCGGGGCTTAGCCCCCGCGTGCCGCCACCCACGTGCGGCGCCAAGCGCCGCCGCCGCCGCCACCGCGGCCCGCCGCCGCCGCCACCGCGGCCCGTCGCCGCGCCACCGCGCCGCCGCCCGCCGCCGCCGTCCGCCGCCGCCGGCCACCGCGCCGCCCAGGGGGGGGTCGGGCCGGGTCGGCCCGGACCCGGACCCCCCCGTTTCGAACCAGTTTTGGTTTTTCGCTCATAACTTGAGCCTCGGACCTCCGAATGACGAACCGTCTGCGGCAACGCGATCCTTGGATCGAGACGGTCGTTTCGGTATATCGCACTGAAGGTTTCGGTTTACTTTGAGTTTGGCCGGGTTGGTTCGTTCACGAAACCAACCGGGCCTTCGGAGCGGAAACGCTCATAACTTGAGCTACGGACGTCCGATTGACGTGCCGTCAGTCGCGTTGTGTTCCTTTTAGTGAGACATATCTTTTGGCATACTCCGACCGAGGTTTGGACGCAGGTGGAGTACGGTCGGGATGGTTTTTCCATAAAAACCAACCGGGCCCCGGAGACGAAAATGCCAATAACTCACAGACCGGGCGTCCGATTGACGCGCCGTCTGTTTCGTTGACTTCCTCTTGATGAGATGGAACTTTTGACATACTCCGCCCGAGTTTTGGATGCATTCGGAGTATGGCCGGGTTGGATTGTACCCGAAATCCAACCGGGCCCCTGGAATGGGAAAGCTGATATCTTTCAGACAGGACGACCGCTTGACGAGCCGTCAGCGGCGTTGGTGGTTACGTTGAGTAACGGTCCCTTTGAGTTTACCCTATGGGAGTTCGGGGTACAGTTGAGATACGGCCGGGATTGGTTTCGCTCTCGAAACCAACCGGGCCCCTGGGACGAAAAGGCTATTAACTCACAGACCTGGCGTCCGATCGACGCGTCGTCTGTTGCGTTGAGACCCCTGTGACGAGACGGACTTTTGAGATACTTCTTTGCGGGACTTTGTGATACTTGGAGTATCGACCAGTAGCTCGTGGAGCAGACCCTCCCGGAGACGAGCGTGTAGAGTACGGAGACCGTGTAGCCGGCTGAGACCTGACGACTGCTTGACCGACTCGACTCGGAGTGAGTCGACTAGCCCAGTGGACGGAGCGCCCAGTAGTTGGTAGCAGACCCACGGCGGACGGAGCGCCTGTTAGTTGGCAGCAAACCCGCGGTACTCGACAGGAGGAGTACCTCAGTAGGCTATTTGGGCGAGCGCCCGGTATTTGGCGACAGACCCTCAGCGGACGGAGCGCCAGGTAGTTGGCCGCAAACCCGCAGTACTCGACAGGAGGAGTACCTCAGCAGTCTTAGGTTAGTGAGCAGTACCTCGGAGTTGTGTCAGGATCACTGCACACTCCAGAGACGGAGCTCTTCAGCAGTTACGGTTTCGATAATGAAAATCCTGGTTTGAGCTGAGACTTTTGACCTTGTGTTTACCTCATGATTGAGATGGGTCACTTGCTAACTTTGGTATATGTATGGGCATATACCCGGGTAGTGGTTATCCGTCGTTTTCACAATCCTTGTGTTTCCTCGTGATTGAGATGGGTTACTTGATAACTTAGGTATATGTATGGGCATATACCTAAGTAGAGTTTATCTGTTGAGATCTTCTTGTGTTTATCCTTGTTGGTTTTAGTGAGACCTTGAGGGTCTCGGGGTCCCTACTGAGTATCGTTATACTCACCCCTGCACGGGCTATGCCCGCACCTCGTTGTGTTGGATGCAGACGACGGACAGTGCTGACAGAAGCCGAAGGTTTGAGGACTGGACGGTACCTGGAGGTGGACTATACGACGAGGCGGTACCCGGAGGTGGACCACTGGGCGGGACATACTCGGAGCGGATGGCGGAACCCGAGGAGCAGAGGAGCTATCTGTACCCACCCTTCAGGTGGGATTTCCAGTGGACATCTCAGCGTAGCAGCTTTACTTTTCAGTCGCTGTTTTCCCTTTCGAGTTGTACTTTACAGTTGGGCTTGTATTTCCGGCCCCTTTTTACTTTTCAGCTCTTCTTTTGTACTTAGTGTTTTACTTCCGCTTGTACTCTGTGGTGCTTGTTTTCTTTATAAAGGCAATGCCTTCCCAGTTATCGGGATTTTACGCCTTTGGTGCTAGTCGCCAGCCCCTGGCCTATGGAAGGCGGGCTTGGGGTAGTCACGGCACGGGCCCCGAGGACGGGTCGTGACAATTAGGCTGAACCTTAGATTTTTTAAAATAGAATATCAATTAACAATATAATATATTTTTTAAAAACTATATTATGTCAATTTTAAAACTATATGGTAATTGATTTTTTTAAAAATCATAAAAGCATGATTAGTTCGAAAAAAGTTAATTAAATAAATAATAACATGTCATATTAACCTATTAAATTAGTGTAATTCATAAAAAGTCTCAAATTACATTTATTTCGGTATTTATAACATCAATTATGTTAATATTTCATTAATAAGGTAATTACTGCATCATCATTGGGTCATAATTAAATTAAATTATTTAATGTCTAAAAATTATAAATAAAATACCATTATGTAGGAAATATTTTTATATTTCTAATGAATATTTATTGTTGAATTTATCTTATGTATTACCCTATATTAAAAATGTTTTAGTTATTAAACTTTGATTTTAACAATTTTAACTATTCTTTAAATAAAATAATAATGAGTGTCATAATCTAATCCAAGTGGACCTAAAGGGTAATAGTTTATTCCTAAGGTAGTTTTTGGTAGAATTATACTTATCAAATAGAATTATTACATGTTTTAGGGTAATAATAATATCATTTTACCCTTAATTACCCTATGTACTTTTAACTATGGTAAATAAAAGTAAAAAGTTACAATTCACCAAAAATTATATTTATCATATTGAACAACATTTTACTCCTTGATATTAACCATGTCTCTTAGATTTTAGAAATTTCACTCACAAAAGTGGTAATATTATGTTTTATGTAAATTTTAAAATTCTCCTAGGAGGTGGGTAAAAGACGGTGAAAAGTTCAATAAAATTTTTGTATTTAAAAAAATTATTTTAAAATGACTCCAATGAATGACATTGAAATTATATAGGTATTATGTATCAATTTTGACCTAAAATAAATTTAAATAAAATAAATAACTATTTCAATAAAAAAGTCAGTTTTTAAATAGTAACCGAGTGTTTTCACTATTCATCAAAAATAGTATGTTTTCAGAAAAATACCAAAAATTCACCCTAGGATAATTTCGATATTCCAAATCCAAAAATTAAGTTCATTTTGAAAGATAAAATTTATAAAATTTCAAAAATTGGGTATTACTAATCATAACGGCTAGTTTAAATAATATTTTAATAACATATAGCTGTTAAGTGAAACTCGATATTGCGTACAACACACGCTATTGTGGAAGGTCATGATTGTGTCTAAAGCAAGCCACGTCAGGGTTGTGTGTAGTGAAATATTACTTTGTTTTTGCGTATAACATAATCAAAACATATTTTATTTATATATTAAACAAAATCTATAATTAATGTTGTGTAGAATAATTTCCACTAAACGAACTTGAAATTGTGTGTAACACGAGCCACGAATAGTGTCACATATACTAGAAGCTAATACAGGGTTGTGTATAGTACAAGTTAATCTTAATGTAGTATAACATAGAATACATCAAAGAAATTAAAAATAATATATCTCATAAAATCTCGGGGTGTTACATTCTACCCCCCTTAAAATGAATTTTTCCCTTAAAATTCATTGGGGTTATAAATCATTTACTACTTGAAAGTTTCATTCCTAAAAACCCACATCATAAAAGAAATACTAAAACTTAATTTTAAAAAGTAAAGTAAAAAATGTAATGGTTACCTAGATTAACTCATCACTGGGTTTCCACATAGAAGAACATAAGTAAAAATTTGGATATGGAAGAAAATTCTAACCATCAAGTTCTGATGGAGAGTGGTAGAGGACATTGCTATGAAAAATCCAACAATAACAAAGAAATAAATTTGTGATGATTTAAGGTACCATCTGATTCATCAGATATAAGGACACTAGGACAACATTTTTTGTTTTCATGATCAATTCCATAAAGTTAAATAATTATAGAATTAAAAGAAATAAATACTTTATTTTGGTACAATATTACTTTAGTTTGTGCCTTGAACAATTTACACTTCGTCTCTTAAATAAATTAAGTTGAATTTGTCTTCCGTGAAGTGTTAGCAGATCATGCTATAGAATGATAGGTCATTCCATCTATCTCAATCAAAAGGATATCAAAAGTTATTAAATATACATAAGTCCATCTATAGTGAGATTAATCGTATATGGTTCCTAAAATGAACGTATACTTCATATATTATACCACTTCATAAAATAAAACTAGTTTTTACTAACCAGGGACTTCCTGTAGGCTAGTGGTAGGTGATAAAGGTCGGTCGCACTTCGGTTGTGGTTTTGATTCCCACAGCCTTGTCCGACACGACGGGTTGTTGCCGGTCCTATGGGTTGTCTTTTTTCTAAAACTATACTATTATGACATTCCAGAAGTAATATTGAAAAAAAAATTCTATCCTTAAATAATACTATCTGATGTCCAACATAATCCATTCCAATCTTTAGGCTTATCCAAAATACATCTATCCAATCTCATAGTATAAAGAAAACGATTACTTGAAAGGTCACATAACAAGTACGTGAATACCATCATTTATCCCCCATATATCATATGAAATATCTTGCTGGTCAAATTAAAAACATGTGAATACATAAATCATGTATTCTCTTGAAAAATGAATACCCATTGAACCTTAGTGAAAACATGAATGCAATCAAAATTTAACAGTTTCCACATACCAAAATCCCAAAATTTATATATACTCAAACCATGATATAACTCTGTCCTTTTATCATTCATGAGCTCATTTCATTTTTTCTTTATCCCTTTATTATGCGCATATCATCTTATTTCCAAAAATATTTCAATCACTTTTCATGGTTACCGGTACCATATAATTATTGAAAATGAATACATAGATATTCCAAAATTCCATGATACCATAAATGAGATTCCATGATACTATTTTGAAATACCATTACATAAACACTTAATCATTACACAACATCATTGTCACACTCAACATCACAAATAGTGATTGCATGTGACTTACCTTTATCCTTTTCCCTAAGAGGTTTCTAACATAAATCATCATTAACCATTGTATTAGGGAATTTATTACCATAATTCCCCATTTCCTTTCACTTGAAGCATTGAAGTGTCGGTGGAATGTTCTCTGTGGTCTTTTCTCTATTCACATCATTAGCTAACTTTTTCCCATTACTTTGACACTAAACATCTTGATGATATTCTTTTCCACACTTAAAACATTTTCTAGTACCTTTTATTCAATCTCCACCATGCTTCTTTCCACACTTTGAGCATAAAGAAAAATTCACCTTCTTTTCACCATTGTTATGAGATTTTTCCATCAACTCCATCTTTCGTTTTTTGTCAAAAGCATGAGATGGATATATAAGACCAACTTCCAGTTCTACCATGATATCACAAAGAACAATTTAATCATAGGTACTGAAGTCTCAAATAGCTAATTCCCTTCAAAGTCTTGGTTTTAAGCCACTGAAGAATCGATCAACTTTTCTTTCAGGTTGGATGATAAAGCCAGATGCATACCTTGGAAGCCTTGTAAAATTCACTTCGTATATACCAACAGATTCATCATCCTTTTTCTTAAGCTCAAAGAACTCATTTTCCATCTTTGTTCGATGAATAAAATGGTAGTACTTATTTAAAAATATGTTCTTGAACTCATCCCATTCCATGGATTCAATTTCATCTTTGGGCCTTGTATTCTTAATTAGAGTCTACCACTGGTCTGCATCACCTTCTAACTGGTAAACATCCAAAATGACTTTTTCATGTTCGAAACAGTAATGTATCGAAAATATCTTTTCAATTATACTAATCCACTATTCAGCAACAAGTTGATTAGAATACCAACTGAAATAAGGTGGATGTTTCCTCATGAAGGACTCAATAGAATATTGTTCCCTTCACTCCTAATTTGGAAGTCCAGAATGATTCATAGCTTGTGTAATTATAGCAATAATATTTCTCACTCCATCTCCCATAACATTGGTTTGTTCAAGAGGATAATCATTGCATTGTCCAATACATTGATCAACATGGTTCCTTCGGGTTCCAACCATTGTCTAAAACCAAAAAAGAATACTGTGAGAGGGAAAAATCAAGCTAGGAAAAACAACATAATAAAGGGGGAGTACCTTCAATATCTAACATCTTAGTTTTAAGTCTAATATAGTTAATATAATTCTAGGACTATAACTTATATGTATACTTATCCTTAGGTACATCCCTAGACATACCTTAGAAATATCTCTAGAGATTTCACTAAAGCATTCACATCCTAGTTTCCAAAGGTTAACTGAACCTTCCTATGATACCAACTGTAGCGGTATGGAATTACTTCCAGTGGTATATAATTGATACCTATCAGGGAACTCAATGGGTGGCTACACTCCCTGGGTGGGACACACCACCATCCCCAGTGGCAGCCATTTCTTCAGGAAGCCCTTGGACAGAGAGCCATACTTCGTCCAACGCTCACATGTGAGAGTTCCCAAGGATTGGATTCATTCCTACCTTCTTTTCCTATGATATCAACTATAGAGACCCAGACATTACATACATAGACATTACAATACTTTTGTGTAATATATAAAACATAAAAAATACAGACTCCAAAGGACCTTAATAGTTTAGTGTCTTTGGAATAATGAAATATAATCTTCTAATCTTGGTGAAAGATCTTCAACATCTCCCATTAATATCTTCCTTTTTTCATACCTAAAACCTTTCTTTAAATCCTGTGGAAAATAAAACATATAAAGTGTGATCTCAAATGCTTATTAAGGGTAATCATGGAGAAAATAAAACAAACCATATACATTTGAACTTGAAAACATGAAGATCATATTTAAACATAAAAATCATGAGCAATGACATAAAACATGGAAGTACGTAAGACAGAGATCATAATGGATCATCAATCATGATAAAATAGCATGGTAATAAAACATGTAATTGTGGAAAACCATTAATCACATGATATTATTTCCATAGCATACAAGACATTACTTCCAAGATAATCTTAGTACGCAACGTCCCTTTCTAAATCGAGTTCACTCCTCATTCCAGTCCAGTATCACTGAGCCAGATTAACTTACCGTTCCAGGCATGACTATCTCATGAGATATGAATCTTTACCCAATGCATTGGAGGGAGATATGGGTCCCACAAATCTCATAATGAAATCATTCTTACTTGTTCCACAATATAAACATTAATCATCCCTCATAACACAAAGAATAATAATTGGGTTTCATAAACATCATCCCATCATAACATAATCCACATAAAAGAAATGGATATCATTTCATCCTAAGAAAAATCAAACCATGTAAATAATATAGATTTTATACTTGAAACATAAACAAACAAAATAATTTCATTTTATATGGAAAATCGTTTGTATAAAACAGTTGAAATGAATTCTTGAGGAAAATATCCTTTCTTTTCCAAAATCATTTTCTTTTCACAAAATGTCATGAAATTTTAAAAGAAAGGTATTTTTTGAAAATATTCATTAAATCTTGTAGAGTAAGCTTCATGAAAATAAGGCATTATGAAACCATAAAAATCTGTTCATGCCGTATAAGTTAAAAAAAACTTTTTCTCGTACTCATTCTAGAAAAGTCAAAAAGTACCTCGTATGGTAAACAAAAGAAAGATTCCTTCCATATGATATGGTAAAAGTAAAAAAGGATATAAATGACTTTAAAAATAAATGGAAAAAAATTAAACATTTTTTGAAATTTTTTTAGAAAACATGGACATGGATGATAAATGTAACACCGTAAATACTTACGAATAAACAATCTCGGATAAGAACAAGATTAGAAAAATTATCCCTTACCTTATGTCTGATATGCTTTGTATGTACTCAAAACTCCTGTATTATGATTTAAATAATGTCATTGACTTATTAAAGTATCATATTCACTGTTATGACATCATATATGGTTCACCTATGACTTTATATTACCTATTCTATTGTAAATTCCATGTTAAAACAGCATTTTGGGTAAAATGATTTCATTTATCGTACGTGATTCAACTTGTTGTTCTTGATATTATTACTTATATCCTGATTTGAATAATTCCAGAATGTAAAACATGATTTATATATAATATATAATCATCATATAAATATATATGATAGATCGATAAATGGAATTAAATACACCGTTCATGGAGACGGTAGGCTGTACGTACGCATAAACACTATTTTCATTTCCTTATTGAATTAAATGGAATTAAGTAAATGAAAAATATATGTACATAAATCCAGAATCATTATTATGTAATATAATTCATTATTATTTATTATATATACTTTATAATCATACTTGAGTGGTTAATCATGGAAAATGAATCTCATCGCGTTCGTGGAGATGGTAGTCTGTACGTACGCATGAGCGAGGATATTGTTGCCATAATTATTTAATAGAATTGGAGTGGATGATATAATATCTTAGAATCAGTATGATGTTATAATAACCATCTATAGTTATTCTTTACACCATTATACCCATCCAAGTAAGGTGGTGTTCGGAAAACTGATTACACCACGACGTGGAGACGATATTCTGTACGTACGCACGCACGCTGATTTCGTTTTCTATAGGATGGATAAAAGGTGAAATGAGGTTTTTTCATATTTATAATATCATATAAGTATATTAGTGATACTGATTGTATTAATTTACAATTAAACAACTAAATAAGAGGAAGCTGAAGAAGAAAGAAACTTGAAAGAATCTATAGAAGAGATTACCTCTTTTTCGACGCACCTCCTTTAAGCTTCCTCTTAAGGAACTAGAGATGGTCTTTTGAGAAGACCAGAACCTACAGAATGTTTCTAGGGAAGTGGATAAGATAAATGGTCATGAGTTTACTGAGATTTAAAGCTCAAAATTGTGTAAAGAGAAGAGAGGGGAGGTTCCCTTTTATAAGGGAGGAGAGGAGCACCTTAGAAAAAACATAAAATATTATTTTATAATAAAGTCATATTCGGTTTATTATAGCTTCAAATTGATTTATTTAGAAGATAATGTTGGAATGGGTCTAAATACTCTATACAAATAGGTTTTAGACACGTTTAGGTTACTATTTTAACTTTATCATTTAGATTTATCTCTAAGTTAAATAATTAAACTTTCACCGTGTCTTCTTGTTTTCTTACGCTATATGGTTAATAAACATTCTATAACAAGCCAAAATAACTCCAAGTGGTTCATTATTAATCTATATATCCTTATATAAGTCTTTTTGTGGAACCTTAGATTTTTAGGATTAGAATAACAATTAATAATATAAATTTTTTTTTAAGAACTATTTTATGTGATTTTAGAAACTATTTGGTAATTGATTTTTTTGAAAATAATAAGAGCATTATTAGTTCTAAAAACGTTAATTAAATAAATAATAACATGTCATATTAAACTGTAAAATATGTGGAATTAAAAAAAAGTCTCAAATTACATTTATTTGGGTATTTATAACATCAATTATGTTAATATTTCATTAATAAGGTAATTACTGCAACATCATTGTGTCATAAATAAATTAAATTATTTAATTTCTAAAAATCATAAATAAAATACCATTATGTATTAAATCATTTTATATTTCTAATGAATATTTATAGTCGAATTTATCTTATTTATAACCCTATATTAAAAATGTTTTAGTTATTAAACATTGATTTTAACTATTTTTACTATTATTTAAATTAAATAATAATAAGTGTCCTAATCTAATCCAAGTGGACATAAAGGGTAATATTTTATTCATTAGGTTGTTTTTGGTCTAATTAAACTTATCCAACAGAATTATAACATGTGTTAAGGTAATGATAATATCATTTTTAGCCTGAATTACCCTATTTATTTTTTAACCGTGGTAAATAAAAGTAAAAAGTTACAATTCACCAAAAATTATTTTTATCTTATTGAACAAAATTTTACTCCTTGATATTAACCGTGTCTCTAGGATTTTCTAAATTCTACTCACATAAGTGGTAAAATTATGTTTTATGTAAATTTTAAAATTATCCTTGGAGGTGGGTAAAAGGCGGTTAAAATTTCAATAATATTTTTATATATATATATAATTATAATAAAATGACTCTAATGAATTACATTGAACTTATATACATATTATGTATCAATTTTGACCTAAAATAAATTTAAATAAAATAAATAATTATTTAAATAAAAAGTCAGTTTTAAATAGTAATCCAGTGTTTCCACTATTCATAAAAAATTGAATGTTTTTAGAAAATACCAAAAATTTACCCTAGGCTAATTTTGATATTTCAAATCCAAAAATGAAGTCCATTTTGAAATATGAAATTTATAAAATTTTAAAAAGTGGATATTACTAATCATAATGACTAGTTTATATAATATTTTAATAACATATCATTATTTAGTGAAACTCGGTATTGCGTACAACACACACTATTGTGGAAGGTTGTGATTGTGTGTAAAGAAAGTCAAGTCATGGTTTCTCGTAGTGAAAGATTCCTTTATTGTTTCATATAACATAATAAAAATTTATTTCATTTATACATTAAACAAAATCTATACTTAATGTTGCGTATATAATTTCCACTAAACGAACTTGAAATTGTGTGTAACACGAGCCATGAACAGTGTTGTTTATACTGCAAGCTAATAAAATTATTCATATAATACAATCTAATCTTGGTGTAGTGTAACATAGAAGACATAAAAGAAATTAAAAATAATATATCTCATAAATTCTCTGGGTGTTACATTCTACCCCCCTTAAAATGAATTTCACCCTCAAAATTCGTCGGGTTTATAAATAATTTACTACTTGAAAGTTTCATTTGTGAAAACCCACATCGTAAAAGGAATACTAAAACATAATTTTAAAAAGTAAAGTAATAAATGTAATGGTTACACAGATTAACTCATCACTGGGTTTCCACATAAGAGAACATAGGTGGAAATATGGATATGGAAGAAAAATATAACCACCTTGTTCTGATGGAGAGTGGTAGATGACATGGCTATGAATAATCCAACAATCACAAAGCCATAAATTTGTGGTGATTTAAGGTATCATCTGATTCATCGGATATAAGGACACTAGGACAATTTTTTTTTGTTTTCAAGATCATTTCCCTAAAGTTGAAGAATTGTTGAATTAAAAGAAATAATTACTTGATTTTGGTACAATATTACTTTTTTTGTGCCTTGAACAATTTACACATCATCTTTTAAATAAATGAAGTTGAATTTGTCTTCCGTGAAGTGTTAGAAGATCATGCGACGGAATGATAGGTTATTCCATCTGTCTCAAAAAAAAGGATATCAAACGTTATTAAATATACATAAGTCCATATATAGTGGTATTAATCATATATCGTTCTTTAAATGGACTTATACTTCATATATCATACCACTTAATATAATAAAACTAGTTTTTACTAACCAGGGACTTCTTGTAGACTAGTGGTAGGCGATAAAGGCATGTCGCACATCGGTTCTGGGTTCGATTCCCGCAGCCTTGTCCGACGCGACGGGTTGTCGCACGTCCTATGGGTTGTATTTTTTCTAAAACTATACTATTATAACATTCCAGAAATGATATCAAAAAAAAATTTAATCCTTAAATAATACTATCATATGTCCAATATAATCCATTCCAATATTTAGGCTTATCTAAAATACATCTATCCAATCTCATAGTATAATGAAAATGAATACTTGAAAGGTCACATAACAAGAACGTGAATACCATCATTTATCCCCCATATATCATACTATATATCTTGTTGGTCAATTTAAAAACATATGAATACCTTAATCATGTATTCTCTTGAAAAATGAATACCCATCGAACCTTAGTGAAAACATGAATGCTCTCAAAATTTAACACTTTCCACATACCAAAATCCAAAAATTTCTATATACTCAAACCATGATATAAATTTTTCCTTATATCAGTCATGATCTCATTTCATTTTTTCTTTATCCTTTCATTAAGCGCATATCATCTTCTTTCCAAAAATATTTCAATCACTTTTCATGGTTACTGGTACCATATAATTATTGAAAACCAATACATAGATATTCCAAAATTCCACGATACCCTAAATGAGATTCCATGACACTATTTTGAAATCCCATTACATAAACACTTAATCATTACACAACATCATTGTCATACTCAACATAACAAATAGTGAACACATGTGACTTCCCTTTATCATTTTCTTTAATAGGTTTCTCACGTCGATCATCAATAACCCTTGGATTAGGGCATTGATTTGCATAATTCCCCATTTCCTTGCACTTGAAGCATTGTTGGGTTGGTGGAGCATTCTCTGTAGTCTTTTATCTATTCACAACATTAGATAACTTTTCCCCATTAATTTGACACTCAACTTATAGATGACCTTATTTTCCATACTTAAAACATTTTCTAGTACCTTTTAGGCAATCTCCACCATGCTTCTTTCCACACTTTGAGCATAAAGAAACATTCACCTTCTTTTCACCATTGTTCTGAGATTTTTCCTTGAACTCCATCTTTTGTTTCTTGTCAAAACTATGAGATGGATATGTAACAAAAACTTCCGTTTCTACATTGATATCACAATTCACAATTTATTCATAGGTACTGAAGTCTCTTATAGCTAATGCCCTTCGAAGACATGGTTTTAATCCACTAAAAAATTGATCAACTTTACTTTCAGGTTGGATTATAAAGCTAGATACATACCTTGAAAGCCTTGTAAAATTCGCTTCATATTTACCAAAACATTCATCATCCTTTTGAATACGCTGAAGAACTCCTTTTCCATCTTTGTTCGAAGAATAAGAGGGAAGTACTTATTGAAAAATAAGTTCTTGAACTAATCCCATTCCATGGATTCAATTTCATCAAGGGGCCTTGTATTCTTAATTAGAGTCCACCATTGGTCTGCTTCACCTTCTAACTGGTAAACAACCAAAATGACTTTTTCATGTTATGAATAGTAAAGTATCAAAAATATCTTTTCAATGGTACTAATCCATTTTTCAGCAATAGGTGGATTAGAATACCCACTAAAAAAATGTGTATGTTGCCTCATGAAGGACTCAATAGAATATTGTTCCCTTCTCTGCTCATTTGGAAGTACAGAATGATTCATATCTTTTGTAAGTATAGTAATAAGATTTTTCACTCCATCTCCCATAACATCGGTTTGTTCAAGAGGAAAATCATTGCATTGTCCATTACATTGATCAACACGGTTCCTTCGGGTTCTAGCTATCATCTAAGACCCCAAAAGAATAGTGTGAGAGGCAAAAATCATGCTAGGGAAAACAACATAATAAATGGGGATTACCTTCGATATCTAACATATTAGGTTTAATTCTAATATCGTTACTGTAATTCTAGGACTATAACCTATACGTATACTTATCCTTAGGGACATCCCTAGACATACCTTAGAAATATCTCTAGGGATTTCACTAATGTTTTCGCATCCTAGTTTCCAAAGGTTAACTAAACCTTTCCTCTGATACCAACTGTAGCAGTCTGAAATTACTTCTAGTGGACTATAATTGATACCTATCAGGGCAATCCATGGGTGACTACACCCCCTAGGCAGGACACACCACCATCCCCAGTGGCAACCGTTTCCTCATGAAAACCTTTGGTGGAGAGCCATGCTTCATCCAACGCTCACATGTGAGAGTTCCCAAGGATAGGATTCATTCCTACCTCCTTTTTCCTGTTATACCAACTCTATATACCCAAACATGACATACATAGACATTACATTACTTTTGTGGAATATCTTATACATAACAAAAACAGACACCAAAGGACCGTAATAGTTTAGTGTCTTTGGAATCTTAGAATGTAAAATTCTAATCTTGGTGAAAGATCTTCAACATCTCCCATAAAGATCTTCCTTTTTTTCTTACCTAAAACCTTTATTTATATCCTAGGGAAAAGAAAACATATAAAGGGTGAGCTCAAATTCTCATTAAGGGTAAGCATGGAGAAAATAAAACAAACCATATACATTTGAACTTCAAAACATGAACATAATATTTAAACATCAAAATCTTGTGCAATGACATAAAACATGGCAGTACCTAAGGCATAGATAATAATGGATCATAAATCATGATAAAATAACATGGGAATAAAACATGTAATTGTGGAAAACCATTAATCACATTATATTATTTCCATAGTAGCCAAGTCATTGCTTCCAAGACCATCTTAGTGGACAACGTCCCTTTCTAAATCGATTTCACTCCTCATTCCAATCCTGTATCACAGAACCATATTAACTTACCATTTCATACATGTCAATCTCATGAGATATAAATATTTACCCAATGAATTGGAGGGATATATAGGTCCCACCCATCTCATAATAAAATCATTCTTACTTCTTCCACAACATAAACATAAATCATTCATCATAACCCAAAGAATAAAAATGGGTTTCATAAACATCATCCCATCATAACATAATCCATATATAAGAAATGGATATCATTTCATCATAAGAAAAATAAAACCATGTAAATAATAGATACATTATACTTGAAACATAAACATACTAAATAATTTCATCTTATATGGAAAATGTTTTTGGTAAAACACTTGAAATGAATTCTTGGGGAAAAAATCATTTCTTCTTCAAAATCATTTTCTTTTCACAAAATTCCATGAAATTTTAAAAGAAAAGGATTTTTCTGAAAATCGTTATTAAATCTTGTAGAGTAAGATTCAGGAAAATAAGGCATTATGAAACCTTAAAAATCTATTCATGCCGTATAAGTTAAAAAAACATTCTTCTCGTAATTTTTACAAAAAAGTCAAAAAGTACCTCGTATGGTAAACAAAATAAAGATTCCTTCCATACGATGTGGTAAAAGTAAAAGAGGGTAAAAATGAATTTAAACATACATGGAATAAAATTAAACATTTTTAGAAAACATGTACTTGGATGGTAAACATAACCCCAGTAAATACTTACGAATAAACAATCTCAGATAAGAACGAGATTTGAATAATTATCCCTTACCTTATGTCCTATATGATTTGTATGTTTCTAAAACTCCTGTATAATGATTTAAATAATGTCATTGACTTATTACAGAATCATATTCATTGTTATGATATAATATATGTTTCACTTATGACTTTATATTACCCATTCTTTTGTAAATTTCATGTTAAAGCAGCGTTTTGGGTAAAATCATTTCAATAATCGTACATGTTTCGACTTGTTGTTCTTGATATTATTACTTATATCCTGATTTACTTAATTATAGAATGAAAAAAATGATTTATATATAATATATATTCATCATATAAATATATATGATAGATCAATAAATGGAATGAAATACACCGTTCATGGAGCCGGTAGGCCGTACGTACGCATGAATGATGTTTTCATTTCCTTATTGAATTAAATGGAATTAAGTAAATGAATCATATATGTGCATAAATCCAGTATCATTATTATGTAATATATATCAGGATTATTTATAATATATACTTTATAATCATACTTTAATGGTTAATGGTGGGAAATGAATCTCATCGTGTTCATGGAGACGGTAGTCTGTACGTACGCATGAGCGATGATATCGTTTCCATAATTATTTAATAGAATTGGAGTGGATGATATAATATCTCAGAATAATTATGTTGTTATAATAACCATATATAGTTATTATTTACACCATTATACCCATCCAAGTATGGTGGTGTTGGGAAAACTGATTACACCACGACGTGGAGACGGTATTCCGTACGCACGCACGCGCGGTGATTTCATTTCATGTAGGATTGATAAAAAGTGAAATGGTGTTATTTCATATTTATAATATCATATCAGTATATTAGTGATACTTATTGTATTACGTTACAATGAAACAACAGAAGAATAAGATGTTTAAGAAGAAAGAAACTTGAAAGAATCGGTAGAAGAGATTACCTCTTCTTCGACACACCTCCTTTAAACTTCCTCTTAAGGAACTAGAGGTAGTCTTTTGAGAATACTAGAACCTCTAGAATGTTTCTAGGTAAGTGTAGAAGATAAATGTTCAGGGTATGGCCGAGATTTAAATCTCAAAATTATATAAATATAAGAGGGAGGAGGTTCCCTTTTATAAGGGTTGAGAGGGGCACCTTAGGAAAAACTTAAAATATTATTTTATAATAAAGTAATATTCTGTTTATAATAGCTCGAAATTAATTTATTTCTAAGATAAAGTGGGGATGGGTCTAAATCCTTTCAACCAATGGTTTTAGACAACATTATGTTACTATTTTAACCTTATCATTTAGATTTAACTCTAAGTTAAATAATTAACTTTTACCATGTCTTCTTCTTTTCATACACTATCTGGCTAATAAACATACAATAACAACACATAAGAACCCCAAGTGGTTAATTATTAATATATATAACCTTATATAAGTCATTTGGCCGAACCTTAAATTTTTAGGAATATAATAACAATTAATAATATAATATTTGTTTTAAAACTATTTTATGTCAATTTTTAAACTATTTGTTAATTGATTTTTTTTGAAAATCATAAAAGCATGATTAGTTAGAAAAAAGTTAATTAAATAAATAATAAAATGTCATATTAACCTATAAAAGTATTTTAATTAATAAAAAGTTTCAAATTACATTTATTTGGTTATTTATAACATCAATTATGTTAATATTTCATTAATAAGGTAATTACTGCATCATCATTGTGTCATAAATAAATTTAATTATTTAATGTCTAAAAATTATAAATAAAATACTTTTATGTAGGAAATATTTTAGTCTTTATAATTAATATTTATAGTCAAATTTATCTTATGTATAACCCTATATTAAAAATGATTTAGTTATTAAACATAGATTCTAACTATTTTAACTATTCTTTGAATAAAATATTAATAAGTGTCCTAATCTAATCCATGTGTACCTAAAGGGTAATATTTTATTACTAAGGTTGTCTTTAGTTGAATTAAACCTATCCAATAGAATTGTGACATGTTTTAGGGTAATAATAATATCATTTTTACCTTTAATTACCCTGTTTACTTTTAACCGTTGTAAATAAAAGTAAAAAGTTACAATTCACCAAAAATTATATTTATCTTATTTAATGACATTTTACTCCTTGATATTAACCGTGTCTCTCGGATTTTCTAAATTCCACTCATAGAAGAGGTAAAATTATGTTTTATGTAAATTTTAATATTCTCCTAAGAGGTGGGTAAAAGATAGTGAAAAGTTCAATAAAAATTTTTTATATATAAAAATATTATAAAATGAATCCAATGAATTAAATTGAATTTATATATGTATTGTGTATCAATTATTACCTAAAATAAATTTAAATAAAATAAATATTTATTTAAATAAAAAAGTTGGTTTTTAAATAGTAACCCAGTGTTTTCACTATTCATCAAAATTGATAGTTTTCAGAAAAATACCAAAAATTCACCCTAGGCTAATTTCGATATTCTGAATCCAAAAATGAAGTCCATTTTGAATGATAAAATTTAAAAAATTTGAAAAAGTGGGTATTACTATTCATAATTGCTAGTTTATATAATATTTTATTAACATATCGATGTTTAGTGAAACTCGGTATTGTGTACAACACACGCTATCATGGAAGGCCGTGATTTCATGTAAAGAAAGCCTAGTCAGGGTTGCGTGTAGTGAAAGATTACTTTGTTGTTGCGTAAAACATAATCAAAACATATTTCATTTATACATTAAAAAAAATCTATACTTAATGTTGCGTACAATAATTTCCACTAAACGAACTTGAAATTGTGTGTAACACGAGCCATTAATAGTGTTGCATATACTACAAGCTAATACAGTGTTTCATATATTACAAGATAATCTTGGTGTAGTGTAACATAGAAGACATCAAATAAATTAAAAATAATATATCTCATAAAATCTCAGGGTGTTACAACAACATAATCCTACGATATGTATAATTACATAAAAACATTTCTTTTGTATTTTGTAAAACGAACTTTTAAAAGAAGCCTTTTAAAAAAAATCCCCTTACAGAAATCATATAATTGAAGTGAGGCTTAATATATTGTATGGAATATGTATATAATCTATAAATATTCATAATTAATCATAATATAAAAAAAATATTACACAAAAAATTTTAATACCACATAAATATTGAAGTAGAAGGTAAACCTAAAGAGTTGAAATCGGGTTAAGAATTACATTACCTCAAGGTTTTATTACTTAAAACTCATTTAAAACACCTGTATAATGGTTAAAATAGTGTTATTAATATCTTATATAAAAATATTCATGTTTATAACACCGTATATGATCATTTCATAACATCCTTTCACCCTTTCATTATTAGTATTTTGATACTTTCATTGTTTTGGGTGTGTTCTTTAGATGATTTCCATGATTGGTTCAAGATGGATATTTGTTTCAATTGGAAGTGAAACTCCATATTTTTAAAAGAGGGGTATTTACATGTTTCCTGAAACCTAAATTATACATTTTATTATTTTTAGTTCTGACATGAGGCTGATTCATAACTTAAATCATTATTGATATTTGTTTAGGTCATTTTGGTGATTCTTTGATCATAATGAACTCATTTTGATTAATAGATTAATAACATGTGTAAATAATGATTCAAGAAGCTTATATAAGATATAATAAATAAATTATAATCCTTTTAACCATAAAAATATTTTCATGACCAGTCTTGAATGAAGTAAAAAAAATTGAAATCACATCATCCACGATGTCGGTAAATCGACACATCACAGACGCTGTTTTAATTACATGAATAAGTAAAAGAGTAGAAGGAATATAATGATGGGTCTTCCATAAACATGATTAAATAAAGAATATGTATGATAATTTATCATTTATTCCTCTTGGATAAGTGTATGTGAGGAAAGAAAAATAAAATAAAGGAATATCGAAATAAAAGAAAATTTTAGAAATCCATTACAAATACTTGGTAGCCTAACACGTCGCTTGAAATTTCATAAAATAATTTGATGAGAGAAAATGGGTATCTCATAATTATTACAAAATATGGGAAATAAGAGGGATATGGAATGACATATTCCAACATAATCTAATGTAAATTAAAACGAATATCATAAAATGAAATCTTGAAAAAGATAAGGGTGGTGGATTCCCATACGTTGTAGAGTAACTCCTAAAACCTGAAGGTTGGGACCTTGGGGGATTGAGGAAACCTTGGGAGGACTACTAGGGAGGTAAGAATACCAGAGCTTCATTGAGGTGGAATTTGGAATGAATGGAATGAAAGAATGGGTTGGTATTTATAGAAAAATTGAGGGAATATTTTATTAATTTCCAAGGGAAACCTCATTAGTGGTATTTGCAAAACAATGGGCTTACCTAAGGTATTTTCCCATGGTATTGGAAACGCGGAACACCTCATAAAATTTTTTAATGTATACATGTCGACCAGAATTATTACAACATTTTTACATCATTAATGATGTCATTAAGCATACTGAAAACTCAAAACTGTAGTTTTACAGTTCAGAAAAAATTCAAGTATTTTAGAAAAATCCCCAAAATTCACCCTAACCATTTCTCAACGCATAGAATAAAAATAATGAACGTTATTTTTTTGAAAATAATTTTATAAATATTAAGAATTTAATTTTTAAATAAAATCAAAATTTATTCAAAAATAACAGTTTTAAATCTATAACTCATTTTTACCACATTGAAAAATTTATTGACATGTCATTATCTTATATTCGTAAGAAAATAAAATAATAATATTATTTAATATTCATAATGGTCTTATTACTTTTCATATGACTATTTATATGGATATGTTACTATTCACTAAAAAACAAGTTGGTTCTATCAAACTCCAAATAACATACTGATCATAATTATAGATGAAAGTTTCTTTAAATTCAAAACATAGAAGTGGAAAAATTATGTTTAAATTCTAGTTATAAATATCTACATAAAATAATTTTTTATTCATTTCAATTCATTTTTAAAAACATTGGTTGTTACAATGGTTGTTTGAAGAACACTCAAGTAAGGTTGAGAAATATTTAAATCAGTTTGGGAGAGTATTTTCCGGTATCTAACAATACTTTGGAAGGTGGACTTCATCTTCAGGTGAAAAATAAACATCAAAAGAGCATCCACCAAAAGTTAAGGATGGAGAAATTCATGAAAATGAAGAGAACTCCATGCCTATAAACTTTGTTCGACCTACAAGTCTATAAACTATGAGTGGATTCTTTTCCAAGTGTAGTGAGAAAATTAAGAGGAAGATGGTGACCCTTTACACTGGTACTAAGCCAAAGAAATAGGCATAGGTAGTGACCCTCAGGAATTAAGTGAGAAGAACATAAACCTTATACAGGTAGTTAACCTAGGCATAGAAGATCTAGCTCAAAAATTGTATACATTACTATTAGTGAACCTTATTGAATCAGGTACATCGCCACACCATCATTGTATGCTCCTTGGACGTAGCCTAATGAGGGTGAACCAAGTAAAAATTGATGTGTATCATGCATGATTTAAATTCTGTTCACTCTTTGAAATGAGAAAGAGAGAGAGAAAAAAGTTTTGTTTAATGGTGAAACAAGATCTGAAGGGGAAGAAATTTTAATCTGGCATACCCTGATTCACCCCCATCTCAGGGTATTTCACCTAGTGGATCTAATAAATTATTATTTTTAAATACTAATAAAGGTTAGTTCTTTATATCATGTGATATGTATTAGTGAATACTATGAACCACCTTAATTCTAGCGAGTTTCACTATAGGTGAGAAAATTTCACTGAAGTCCACACATTCCTTCTATTGAAAACCTTTCACCCCCAGCCTTTCCATATAACTCCTCTTACCATCACGTTCTTCCTTGAGTTGGTATACCCATTAAACCTACAATAATTTCCACTATTTGGGAAAATTTGTTAGATCCTAATTATTTCTATCATGCAATGATAAAATCTCATCCTTCATAGATAGCTCCCACTTTTTCAACTCCTACAACTAGATTGCCTCTTAAAAAATGAGTTTCTCCACCATCTGTCAATAAAAAATAATGTAAGGATGATGATTTCATTTTCATAGGTCTCCTCACCCTTGTTGAACTCCCCAACTCCACTTGAAGAGTAGACTCCACTTGTTTCCCTGTAACATTATCTAGCAAATATTCAATCTATATTTTCTTTTGGAACACTAATTATTTATTCCCACTACAAACTTTAGCTACATGATGGTCCTTGTACATGACACCCTCATAAATATTACTCTTTAACTTATGATTATTATCTTGTTATTTTTGTCCCAAAAATGATAAAAAAAATCCACAATAACATAGGTAATAAGGAAAGAATATTTGGACTAAGCATCAATTTTGTCCATTACATTAGCATCTATATGCACATCTTCGAAAAAACCAAAGACTCGCAAATGAGAGATCCTTACCTCATTTCCCGGATAGAGCTCACTAGGTAAACATTCTACCATTGGTATAGATGGAATACTATTAATGTGATATGCTACAATGATCACTTCCTTTGTCTAACAAGTCTTGGGTAACATTGAGTGCATCCTCATAATCCATGAACATTCATTTGGTGACATGTTAATCCATTAATCTACACCATTATATTTTGGTGTGATTTGAAGAGTATTCACACACTATATTCCATCATTATCATAGAATTCACTAAACTCACTACTATCATACTCTCCACCATTTTCAAACCCTAAGAATTTTATCTTTTATCCAGACTCATTCAACACCACAGTTTTCCACTTTTCAATCATGTTAAAAACATCATATTTTATTTTTAGAAATTAAACACAAGACTTTAGTGTCAGGTCATAAATAAATGTTACATAATATTTTGAGCCTATTAGGGAATGTGTTGGTGAAATACACCAAACATCAGTGTACACTAGATCCATCTTCTTAGCCTTTAATATTCTAAATCAATTTACACAATTAGAGTCTAATGGAACCAACATGATTTTTTGTGAGTAGTAACATACCCTTATGAATATTAATATGAACTTAATGAATAGTAAATTTTATTATTATTTTATTTTCTTAAGGATTTAATATAATGAAACTTTGGTTAATTTTTCAATGTGATATAAAACATTTATACATTTTAAATTGTTAAATTTTTATAAAGTATGATTTTATTCAAAAATTAAATTAAAAATATTTAGAAAATTATTCTCAAAAAATGGTGTTCATTTTTGAATTCTACACATCAATAAATGGAAAGGGTTATTTTTTGGTATTTTTTTGAAATTCGTGATTTTTTGGTGAATAGTGAAATACTGTAAATACCGTATATTACAATTATCAGTTAAATACACTATTTTTGACATAATAAGTGATTTAAGACCTCTTTTTCGAACTCTCATGCCATTATTAATATTTTGGGTCACATGAATAAATACTATTCAGATTCTTGGGAAAAAATATAATAATAATGATTAAAATAATGAAAAATACTTCCTCTCCTCTATTATAAATGCCACCCTCATTTCCCTCTTTCTCCAACAACTCTCAAGGATTTATAATTACCAAATTTCTTTCCAATACTCCTCCCAAGTCTCTTCCCCACGTACTAGATCTTCTATTCTCACAGAAAGGCCAAAACAAAAGGCCTTAAGAAGGATCTCAAGGAGAAGAGATCAAGAGGTAAACATCCTCTTTTGTTTTCATTATTTTCCTTTCATTTTCTTTTCAATTATTATTCTTTATTAACATATAATTATTCATAAGGAATTAAATATCTAGTATATTGCATATTCTTTATTTCTTCATGATTATGGAAGACACACCATTATACTTCTCCTCTCTCACTTATTCAAGGAATTAAAACATCGTCCGTGATGTTTTGATTTACCGACATCATGGACGATTTGATTTAAATTCCTTTTAAATCCATCAACACATGTCATGAAACCATTTTTATGGTTGAACATGATTATAATTTATGTGTTATACCATATATAATGTTTTCTTATCATTTTTTACACAAGATATTAATTTATAAAACCAAATGAGTTCTTTGTGATAGAAGAATCGCCAAAATGACCTAAACAAATATCAATAATGTTTTAACTTATGAATCATCCTAATGTAAAGATAAAAATGATAAATGGTATAAATTATGGTTCTAGAAATATTTAAATAACATTCCATTCCAATTATGTATTTTCAATTCCAATCAAAAGGAATATCCATCATGAATCGATCCTAGAAATCATATAAAGAACACAACCAAAAGAATGGAAGGAAGCAAATACTAATAATTAAAGGGTGAAATTATATAATGAAATGAACATATAAGATATTAAAAATATAAATATGTTTATGTAATATATTAATAACACTCTTTTAACCATTATACAAGAGGTTTATACAAGTTTAAATTAAGACAAACCCGAGGTAAGGGAATTCATAACCCAATTTCCTTTCTTTGGGTTAACAAACTACTTCATTATTTATGTTGTATTAATTTTTTGAGATTAATTTTGTGTATATTATGTTATATTATGTTTATTTACTATTTATATACATATTACATCAACTATATTAAGTCTCACTTCATTTATACGATATTTGTAATTGGATTTTCTTTTAAAATCCTCTTTTAAAATTTTGTTTTACGAAATTCAAAAGTATTGTTTTTATAAAATTATTCAGGTTGTATGATTGTGTTCTAATTATTGGGAACAGTTTATGATAATGGTTGGGACCCATATCTCCCTCCAATTCATTGGTTATATGTAATTTTTAGGTTAGTCGTATGGTTACTCCAAGTGTAACTCCGATGGTTACACAAATTGTAAGGTGACCTCAAGGTTAAAAATTATAAGGTTACCGAGTGGGTTACAAGATTATGTAATTAATGCCCCAATATACCTTTATGGATATATTTATGTTCTTATGTTTTGTGGGATGTTGTGGAAATCTCATGTTTCACAAAGTATGTATATATGGGTAAAAAGTTTTTCTTTTGTAAATGATTTCATATGCTATAAGTATTCATGGATAAATATGTTTTTTTCTTCATTTCATATCTCTTACTCATCATTTCATGATCATATAATGTTTTTAAATGATTTTCACATGTTATAAAGATTTTTAGGACAAATAAGTAATCAATTATAAATTATTAAAGATTTGTCGAATAAAATCATGTTATATTTGAAAAGTTTTATATATTGGAAGAAATGAATACTATTTTAATGGTATCCACTCTGTATTAATGTGTAATGTTTTGAATGTATTATTTCCAAATTATCTATATCTCTATAATTGAAAAGATCTTCAATGTGAAGGGAAGTTATTTCTTAGATAAATTCAAGATTAAGTAATATAATATGATCGGGTCCTTATAGTTGGTATTAGAGGATGGTTTAAATAACATTAGGGGTTATGATGATGTTAATAGAATACCAAAAATGATTTTCACCCTATGATTAATTTGAAATGTTATAGAATTTAAAGATAACCATGTTTCTTCGACTAATATATGTTTCTTCAAAATGGTTGTTCGTAGAAAAACATGGATACTGAAGTGGAGAGGCACCAACTGAACAATATCCTTCCAAATATGCAACCTAGAATGGTAGGGATTGGAACTTATCATTTTTTGATAGTAATGGACCAGCTAACATAAGAAATAAATGGTGATGGGATCCATGTAAGAGAATGACCTAAATTACCACTACAGAACCAGACAATAGTGGAACATTTTATGAGATAACTCCCCCTGCTTTAAATAGACACTCTGAGCTAGTAGAGGCCAAAGGATGTATTAAATCACATGAAAAGATATTTGATATTATGGGATTTTCAGATAATAAAAATCTAAGTATTTAAATTTATCATTTTGTAGGTGAAGCTGATCAGTGGTGGTCAATTGTAAATAATATCGTGGATCGAGAGGATATTGATGCCTTATAGTGAGATAAATTTAAAATTATTTTCCCTAAAAAATATTTTCCTAAGGTGGTGTGACATGGAATGTTGAAGCAATTCCTTTAATTTTGGAAAAATGAGGAAAATTGAGTGGTTGTGTATGAAGTGAACTTCAACCAACTGACAGGGTATTCTCTATATATTATTATGGATCTTGATAACAAAATCAAATTATTTTAATCATGATAGAATCCAAGGTATCGAAGGGAATTGGCATCTATTGAATTCAAAAGTTATTAGAAACTTGACCGATGTGCTGAGAGGGTAGATATGGAGTTTTCTGATAATCACGTGAACATTGACAACAAGGAGAAAAAGTGGCCCAGATGGATAGTGATGGGTAAGAATCAACAAATGAAATATGATGGTAAGAAAATACATTTTACAGTTTGTGAAAAGTTTGGAAAAAATCACCATGGAAAATGCCTTACCAAAATTGGGAAGTTTTTTCAATGCGGTAAGTTTGGATAGATGGCCCAAGATTGTAATGAAAATGATCCTTAGACTAATCCTGATATGAAAATTATAATGTGTTTTAAATGTGGTGAGATGGGTCATTATGAAAATTTCTGCTCGGAGGGATATCCAAATGATGCAATGAATCTGGACTACAATCTAAAAGTTGAAGGGAGATCCTTTGTGACTACATTAGTAGATGGTATGCCATCTAATGAAGTTGTATCTGGTACATTGTTTGTTTACTCATATTGTCTAAGTTTTTGTTCGATACAGGGTCTACACATTCCTTTATATCTGAAAATTTTATGTTAAATTGGAAATATCACCTCAACTAATGAGACCAGAATATATTGTTAAAAGACCTGAGGGAAATATTATAGAATAAAGGAATTATAAGAATCTTTCTATTATGGTATGTGTAAAGACTTTACCTGATTACCATGTTGTTTTTACCTTAGTATATTTTGATTTCATTATGGGAATGGATTGGCATTCTATTTATCATGCTAATATTGACTATAGAGCTAAAGAAGTTTTTTCTTTCAGAATCTGTTTTAGTTTGTATACAAGAATGAACCCATAAAATTAATAACATATCGGGAAACTATGAAACTTTGGAATGATGGAAATGAAAGTTAACTTTCTCAGATTGTTGAAAACAAGGGAACTGTTCATTTTAATGATGTGCCAATGTTAAATGAATACCTTGATGTTTTTAATGATGAGTTACCTGGTGTCATACCTGATTATGAAGTTGAATTCACAGTTGAATTAGTTCCTGATGCTCATCCAATTTCAGAACCCCCATATAGAATTTCTAAAAATAAAACTTATTAAATTGACAAATTATTTGGATGATTTTCTTGATAATGGATTAATTTGTCGTATAACATCACCATGGGGTGCAATAGTTTTGTTTGTTTTGATGTTAGATGGTTCAATGAGACTTTTCATTATTTATATACATTCAATAACATCACTGATAAAAACATGTATTATATTCCTCATATCAATGACTTGTTTGATCAACTCTAGGAAGCTCTTCACTTTTCCAAGATTGAATTGAGATCTAGACACCACCAGCTGAAGGTGAAGGAGGATAACATCCTGAAAACAACATTTCATACTAGATATGGGCATTATGAATTTTTTGTTATTCTGTTTGGGTTGACTAATGAACCTATTTTATTCATGAATATTATGAATAGAATATTTCATGAGTTCGTAGATATGTTTTTTGTTGTGTTTATTGATGACAATATGGTATTTTCTAAGAGTAAATAAGTGCATAATAAAATCTGAGGGTTGTTTTACAAGCCTTAAAGGAAAATAAACAGTATGGAAAATTCAACAACTGTGATTTTTCATTACAACAGATTTCTTTTCATGGGAACATTGGTGATAATAATGGAATAATCATTGATCCTTCCAAAAAAAGTGGTTGATGAATGTCCAAGACCCAAAATATTTACAAACATTCATAGTTTAAATGGACTAGTAGGTTATTATTAGTGGTTTATTAAAAACATAGCTTGATTATCTAGCCTGCTAGCCATGTTAATTTGAAAAGGGGTAAAATTTATTTTTACAGATTAATGTGATTTTTTTTCCAGGAACTAAAGAAGAGATTGGTGAATGCTCTAGTTTTTCCCTTTCCTTACTGAAATGGTAAGTTTTTCATCTATAATGATTCCTTTTTAAGGGACTTGGTTGTGTTTTGATGCATAATGGTCAGGTAATTTCTAATGCTTCAAGAACACTTAACCCCCATGAGTTAAATAATCCCACACATGATTTGGAATTGGAAGCTGTAGTTTCTGGTTTGAAAATTTGTAGGCATCATTTATATGGATCCAAATGTCAAATATATACTAACCATAAAAGGATGAAGGGTATATTCACCCAAAAATAATTAAACATGAGGCCGAGAATATGCCTTGAACTGATAAAGTATTATGATTTCACGATTAATTACCATCAAGGAAAAGCAAACAAAGTGGTAAATTCCTTGAGTTGAAAATATCATGAATCATTAACCATGTTAAACATGGAACATTATCCATCCATTCCTGATTTGATGAATTTTGTATTAGAGGTTGTTGATGTAGTAAACACCTCTATTTTTTAGGTTTTAGTGCAATCATTGTTGTCAGCCATAATTAAGAAAGCATAGAAGGAAGATCGTGAGCTACTGAAAAATGTATAGTTGGTTAAAATGGGTATGTTTCCATAATTTAACCTTGCTAATTATTGGGTGTTATGATTGGGAAAAAGTTTGTGTGTGCCTTATGATTATTAGTTGGTGGAATATTTGTTGTGTGAAGCTCATAGTTCTCCATTATCAGTTCATCCTAGAAGTACTAAGATGTACAGAGACCTTCATGTGTATTATTGGTTGGATGGAATAAAAATAGATACTGCTGATTTTATTATGAAATGTTTGACATGCCAATAGGTTAAAGTAGTGTGTAAGTTACCAAAGGGGATGCTTCATCCTTTTCCAGTTCCAGATTTGAAATAGGAGAATGTATCCATGGACTTTTTGGGGGGACTAACTAAGACTTCTGATGTTAACAATGCAATTTGAGTTATTGTTGATCAATTGAAAAAATATGCATATTTTCTTTCTATTCAAGATACAATGTATTTGAATAACCTTTCTTGACTATACCTCAAAGAGATTGTCAGATTACATGGAGTTCCTCTTTCCATTATATCTAATCGAGAACCTAGGTTCATTAAAAAGTTTAGGAAGGGCCTTCAGAAGTCATTGGGCACATAATTAAATTACCTTACAACTTTTCATCCTCAATCGTATGGCCAGTGAGACTGAACAATTCATACATTGGAGGATATGCTTCAAGCTTGTTCAATGGACTACCAGGGAAGTTGGGATCATCACATTAATTCAGCTGAGTTTTTTTATCATAACATTTTTCATTCTAGTATACATATGTCACCTCTTGAGGCATTTTATGGGAAGTGGTGTTGGACTCTAATGTCTTGGGATAAAGTCAGTGAATAAAAGTTTATGGGGTCAAAATTAGTAGAGAAAGTGGTTGAGAAAGTAAATGTGATCTAGTAGCACATGGGGAAAGCTCATAGCAGGTAGAAAATTTATATAGATAACAGAAGGAAAGACTTCCTTCTCGAGGTATGCGACCATGTTTTCGTTAAAATCTCTCTTTGGAAAAGTGTGATGCATTTTGGTAAGAAAATAAATCTAAGTCAGTGGTTCATCAATCTTTTTGAAATCCTAGATAAATTTGGACGAGTTGTGTACCGAGTATCTTTGTCTTTGAGTTTGTCTTAGGTAAACAATGTTTTCATATTTTGATGTTGAGAAAGTATGTTCCAGATTCAACTCATGACTTGATCCCAGAAGAAATTCAACTGGAAGAGAACATTTCATATGAAGAGAAACTAGTTTATATTTTTGATTGAAGGGAACATGTATTGTGGAATAAGTCAATCCACTAGGTAAAGGTTTTTTGGAGAAAAAACATGGTTGAAGAAGCAACATGGGAATATAAAAATGCTATGTGGGAAAGGTACCCTCACTTGTTTAATGAGTTAATAAATTATGAGGGCGCAATTTCCGAAATTTGGGTATAATGTAACACCCAAATGTTTTAAAAATAAATTGAAATGAATTAAATATTATTTTATGTAGATATTTATGACTATAATTTAAATTTCTTTCCACTTCTATGTTTTGAATATTGAAAAATGGTCATCAAAAATTGTGTTTAGTAAGTTATTTGGATTCTAATAGAACCAACCTGATTTTTGGAGAATAGTAACATACCCTTATGAATAGTTATTTGAATAGTAATATGACCCCAATTAATAGTAAAATGTATTATTATTTTATTTTCTTAAGTCATTAAGATAATGACATTTTGGTAAATATTTCAGTGTGATATAAAAACAATTATTGTTTTAAAACTGATAAATTTTTAATTAAGTATGATTTTATTTAAAACTTAAATAAATAATATTAAGAATATTATTTTCAAAAAATAATGTTCATTTTTTAATTCTATACATCGAATAATGGTAAGGGTGAATTTTAGGGATTTTTATGATATTCATGAATTTTTTATGAATAGTGACATAAGGTAAAATACTGTATATTAAAATTATATGTAAAATACACTATTTATTACATAATAAGTGATGTAATACCACCTAGTTTGAACTGACATTCCATTATTACTATTTTAGGTCACATGAATTAAGACTATTCATAGTCTTTAGAAAAAAATAAATAATAATGATTAAAATAATGTAGAATACCTCATCTCTTCCACTATAAATACCACCCTAATTTTCATCTTTCCCCCACACCTCTCAAGCCTATATCCTTACCTAATTTCTACCTAATATCCTCCCAAGGATCTTCCCCACGTCCTGGATCTTTTAGTCTCACCAAAATTCCAAAAACCAAAGGCCTTAAGAAGGATCTAAAGGATAAGATATCAAGAGGTAAACATCCTTTTTTGTTTTCTTTATTTTATTTTAATTTTCATTTCAATTATTAATCTTTACTCACATACACTTATCCAAAAAAATTAATGATCATATATCTTATATATTATGGATTTCATAATGCTTATGGAAGAAACACCATTATACTTCTTATCCTCTCCCACTTATTCAAGGAATTAAAACATCGTACATGATGTGTTGATTGACTGACATCATGGATGATCTGATTCAATTTATTTTACTTCCATAAAAACTGGTCATGAAACCATTTTTATTATTTAACCTAATTAAAATTTATTTTTTATGACTTATATAAGGTTCTAAAATCAGTTTTACACAAGTTAATAATTTATAAAACCAAATGAGTTCTTTATTATCGAATAGTCGCCACAATGACCTAGAAAAAAATCAATAATGTTTTAACTTATGAATCATCATCATGCCATAGTTAAAAATTATATATGGAATAATTTATGATTCTAGAAATATTTAAATTCTATTCCATTCCAATTATGAAGTTTTAGTTCCAGTTGATAAGAATATCCATCATGAACTGATTAGGGAAATCCTGTAAATATCACACCCAAAAGAACGGAACGAACAAAATAACAATAATTAATGGGTGAAATGATATAATTAAATGATCACATAGTTTATTAAAAAGATGAATATGTTTCTATAAGATATTAATAAAAATCTTTTAACCACTTTATAGTAGGTTGAAATAAGTTTTAGGTAAGACAAACCCTAGGTAGGGGAATTCATAACCAGATTTCCATTCTTTGGGTAACCCTCTACTTCATTATTTATGAGGTATTAAAATTGTTTGTGTGATGAATTTTGTTTATATTTTGTTGAATTATATTTATTTATAGTGTATATACATATTCAACCCACTCTATAACGTTTCACAGCAATTATGTTATATTTTTAATTGGATTTTCTTTTAAAATGATCTTCTAAAATTCTATTTTACAAAATTCAAAAGAAATGTTTTTATACAATTATTCATGTTATATGATTGAGTTATAGTTATTGTAAGTTGATTATTATGAATGGTGGGAACTATATCTCTCTATAATGCATTGGGTTTGTGTAATTTTGAGCTCAGCCGTATAGTCACTCCAAGTGTAACTACGATGGTTACCCAAATTGTAAGGTAGCTGTGAGGGTTACTAATTATAAGGTATCCCAGAGGGTTACATGATTATGTAATAAATGGCACAAGATAACTTTATGGTTCTATTTATGTTCTTATTTTTTTGGGATCTTGGGGAAATATCATGTTTCACAAAGTAAATATATATGGGTGAAAAGTATGTCTTTTGTAAATGATTTCATATGTTATAAGTATTCATGGACTAATATGTTCTTTCCTTATTTTCATATCCCATTATGAGAATTTTGTGAACATCCCAATTTTTTAAATGATTTTCATAGCTTATAAGGATTTTTAGGATAAATAAGGAATCCAAGTTAAATGATTGAATAATTGTCAAAGAAAATCATGTTATATTTGAAAAGTTTTATATTTTGGAAGAAATAAATTCTGTTTTTACGGTATCCACTGTATATTAATGTGTAATGTTCTGAATGTATTATGTACTAATTCTATAAACCTCTAAACTTGAAAATATATTCAATGATAAAGTAAGTGATTTTTGACTAGATTCAAGATTAAGTAATATAAGAAGGCAGGGTCCTTATAGTTGGCATTAGAGGATGGTTTATATAACATTATGGGTTAGGATGATATTAATAGAATACCATAAATGATTTTCACTCTATGATTAATTTGAAATGTTATTGAATTTAATTATTACCATGTTTCTTTGACTAAGATATGTTTATTCAGAAAGTTTGTCCATAGAAGAAACAAGGAAGCTAAATAAGAGAATAACCAACATAACGATATCCTTCCAAATCTACAACCCCGAATAGTAAGGACTGGAACCGAGTAGTTTGTGATTGTAATGGCTCATCTAATTCAGGAAATAAATGGTAGTGGAATCCATGAAAGAGAACAACCATAGGTACCAAAATAGAGCATGAAAATAGTGAAACATTTTATGTGACAACACCCTCCAACTTTCAATTCATCATCTAACCCAGTATCAGATGAAGGATGGATTAAATACATTGAAAAGATATTCGATGTTTTGGATGTTATGATAATAAAAAGGAAAGTCTTTCCATTTATCATTTTGAAATGAAGTTGATTAGTGGTGTTCAATGGTATAAAATATCTGGGATAGAGAGGATGTTTTTTCCATAGAGTAGGATTAATTTAAAAGTCTTTTACTTGAAAAATATTTTCCTAAGGTAGTGCGACATAGGATGGAGAAACAATTCCTTGAATTGAGGTTGAAGGGGGAAGATTCAATGGAAGTGTATGAAGAAAAATTAACCTAATTGGTGAGGTATGCTCCAAATATTATTTTGGATCTTAATAGAAAAATCAACTTCTTTTACTCAGTATTGAAGGTAAGGTATTAAAGGGTGATGGCCTCCTAGGAGTTCAAAAGCTATGAGAATCTAGTATGATGTGCTGAGAGGGTAGAGGTGGAGTTTTCTGATGATCACGTTCACTTCTTCAATAAAGAGAAGAAGTGGTCAAGATGACAAGCGATGGGTAATAATCAACCAATGAAATTTGATGGAAAGAAAATATTGTTTCTTGTCTGTGAAAAGTGTGACAAAAAGCACCCTGGGGAATGCCTTAACAAAACTGGGAAGTGATTTCGATGTGGTAAGTTTGGACATATGGCCTGAGATTATAATGAAAATGATCCTAAGACTAATCTACATAATAAAACTATAAAGTTTTTTAACTGTGGTGAGATGGGTCATTATGGAAATTTTGGGCCAAAGCGAGATCTGAATGATGAACAGAATCCACAATACAAGTAGAAAAGTGTATTGAGATCCTTTGTAACTACTTTAGAAGGCGTTGGACCATCCAATGAAGTTGTATCAGGTACTTTGTTTGATTACTCATACTTTTCTAAAGTTTTGTTTGATATGGGGTCTACACATTTCTTTATATCTATGAAATATTATAAGAAATTGGAAATATCACCTCAAAATATGAGACTAGAACATATTGTTAAAACACATGGGGGAAATATTATGGAAAAGTGGAATTATAAGAATCTTTGTACTATGGTATTTGGAATGACATTACCATAAAACATTGTTTTTTTCTCTTAGAAGAGTTTCATGTCATTCTTGGAGTGGATTTTTTTTATGTTTATCATGATAAAATTGACTATAGAGCTGAAGAAGTTTTTTTAAAGGGTTTCAGTTTGTATACAAGAACAAACCCATAAAATTGATAACATATCAGGAAGTTGATAAATTGTTGAATGGTGGAAATGAAAGTAATATTGCTCATATTTGTTGAAAACAAGGGAAATATTCTAATTAATGATGTACCAATGGTAAATGAATACCTTTAGGTATTTCCTGATGAGTTACCCTATGTAATACTTGATTAGGAATTCGAATTCACAATTGACTTAGTTCATGATTCTAAGCCAATTTCAAAACCCCCATATAGAAGGTCTCAAATGCAACTTATTGAATTGAAAAATTAGTTTCTAGATTTTATTGATAAAGGATTCATTCGAAAACATGAGACATTCTAAAAACAACCATTCATACTAGATTTGGGAATTGTGAATTTGTTTTATTATATTTGGGTTAACTGATGAACCTATTGTATTCATGAATCTTATGAATTGAATATTTCACGAGTTCTTAGATAAGTTTGTGGTTTTGTTTATTGATAACAGTATGGTATTCTCTAAGAGTAAGGAAGAGAATAAAAAATATATAAGGGTTGTTTTAAAAACCATAAAGGAAGAGAAACTATATAAAAAATTCAAAAAGTGTGATTTTTGGTTACAACAGATTTCTTTTCATGGGAACATTGTTGATAAAAATGGAATAAAAGCTGATCCTGTCAAAACAAGAGTGGTTCATGAATGGAAAAGACTCTCAAATGTCACAGAGATTCGTAGTTTTATTGGATTAATAGGTTATTATAGACAGTTTGTTAAAAATAATGCACGGTTATCTAGCCTACTAACCAAGTTAACACGAAAAAGGGTTATTTTTTTTTGGACAGAAGAATTTGATGTTTGTTTTCTGGAACTGAAGAATAGATCAGTGAATCCTCTATTTTTGGTTGTGCCATTCTAAAATGGTGTGTTTCTCATCTACAACGATGCTTCATTGAATGGAATTGGTTTTGTTTTGATGCATAATGATCATGTAATTGCTAATGCATCAAGACAACTAAAAACCTAAGAGTTAAATTATCTCACCCCTGATTTGGAATTGGCAGCTGTGGTTTTTTGATTTGAAAATTTTGAGGCATCATTTTTATGGAGCCAAATGTAAAATATATACTATCCATAAAATCTTGAAGTATATAATCACTCAGAAGGAATGATACAAGAAGAAAAAAAGATGGTTTTAATTGATTAAATATTATGATTTCATAATAAATTAACATCCAAGAAAAGAAAACAAAGTGGCAGATACCTTGAGTCAAAAACATCATGCATCATTAACCATGTTATGTTTGGAACATGATCCCTTGATTAATGATTTTATGAATTTTGGATTTGAAGTTGTTGGTGTGGGAAATACCTCTATTTTGTTTCAGGTTTCAGTGCAGTCATTGTTATCAGACAGAATTAAGCAAGAACATAAGGAAGACCATGAGATCTAGAAAAACGTAGAATTGATTAAAATGTGTAATTTTTCAGAATTTAACCTTGATAATGATTTTGTGTTAATATTTGGAAAAAGGTTTTGTGTTCCTTGTGATTCTCAGTTGAAGAAATAATTTTTTTATAAATCTCATAGTTCTCCATTTTTAGTTCATCCTATTAGTGCTAAGATGTACAGAGAACTTTAGGATTATTATTAGTTGGATGGAATGAAATGAGATATTGATGATTTTACTAGGAAATGTTTGACATGTCAATAGGTTAAGGCAAAGTGGCAGTTACCAAAAGGGATGGTTCAGCCTTTCCTAGTGCCAGAGTGGAAATGGGAGAATGTATCCATGTATATTGTCATGGGATAACCTAAAAATTCTCGAGGTAACAATGAGATTTGGGTTATTGTTTATCAACTGAAAAAATAATCCAATTTTCTTTCTATTCAAGATACAATGTCATTGGATAAACATTCTTGAATGTACCTCAAACATATGGTCATGTTAAATGGATTGCCTATTTCTATTGTATTTGATCCGAATCCGAGGTTCACTTCTAATTTTTGGAAGAAATTTTAGAAGTCATTGGGCACAGAATTAATTTCATTATAGATTTTCATCCTCAATAAGATGGAAAATAAGAACTGATGATTCTGAATTTCGAGGCTATGGTTTGAGATTGTTCAATAGACTACCATCTTTCTTTAGTTGAGTTTTCTTGTAATAATAGTTTTCATTCTAGTATACAAATGGAATCTTTTGAGGTTTTGTATCGGAAGAGGTGTTGGACTCCAACGTTTTGGGTTGATGTCGGCGAATGAAATTTTATGGTGGCAGAATTAGTAGAGTATGTGGCTAAGAAAGTGAAGGTGATCTAGAAATATAAGAAAACGGCTCAGATCTAGAAGAAAAGTTATGCAAATAATACAAGGTAAGACTTCTCTGTCGAGGTAGGTGAATTTGTTTCCTTAAAATCTATCCCTGGAAAAGTGTGATGTGTTTTGGTATGAAAGGAAAGCAAAGTCTTTGGTTCATCGATCCTTTTGAAATCTTGGATAATGTTGGACTAGTTTCATACTAAGTAGCTTTTCCTCTGATTTTGTCTTAGGTACACAATTTTATTCATGTTTTGATGTTGAGAAAGTATGTTCTAGATTCAACTCATGTCTTGAGCCTAGAAGCATTTCAACTAGAAAAGAACCTTTCTTACGACGATAAACTGGTTTAGATTCTTGATAGAAGGGAACAAGTATTGCGGAATAAGGTAATCCACCAGGTAAAGGTTTTTTGGAGAAATCACAAGATTAATGAATCAACAAGGGAATCTAAAAATGCTATGAGGTAAATTTACACTCACTTTTTAAATGAGTAAATAAAATTGTAAGGGCACAATTTCTGGATGGTGGGGATAATGTAACACCCCATGGTTTTAAAAATAAATTGACATGTGTGAAACTTTGTTTTAAGTAGATATTTAGTACTAGCATCTAAACATAATTTTTCCACTTCTATACTTGGAATTTTGAAAAATGGCCATCATCAATTGTGTTCAGTAAGTTATTTGGAGTCTAATGGAACCAACAATATTTTTGGAGAATAGTAACATACCCTTATGAATATTTATATGAATAGTAATATGACCCTAATGAATAGTAAATTCTATTATTATTTTATTTTTCTAAGGCTTTCAGATAATGAGATTTTGGTTAAAATTTCAATGTGATATAAAAACAGTTATTGTTTTAAAACTGTTAAATTTTTAATTATGTATGATTTTATTTAAAAATTAAAAAAATAATATTTAGAAATTTATTTTCAAAAAATGGAGCACATTTTTGAATTCTAAACATTGAATAATGTTAAGGATGAATTTTACAAATTTTTCTGATATTCGGAATTTTTTATGAATAGTGAAATAAGGTAAAATATTGTATATTAAAATTATAAGTTAAATACACTATTTATGACATCATAACTGATGTAAGACCACTTTTTTAGAACTCAAATGCCATTATAACTATTTGGGGTCACATGAATGAATAAAACTATTCATAGTATTGAGCAAAAATATTATAATAATGATTAAAATAATGTAAAATACCTTCTCTCCTCCACTATAAATACCACCCTCATTTCCCTCTCCCCCCCCCACACACCTCTCAGGCCTTTAGAATTACCTAAGCTATAACTGATATCCTCCAAAGGCTCTTACCCACGACCTAGATCTACTGGTCTCACCAAAAGGCCAAAACAAAAGGTTCTAAGAAGGTTCTCAAGGAGAAGAGATCAAGAGGAAAACATCCATTTTTTTTCTTTTTTTCTTTTCATTTTCTTTTCTATTCTTCTTTTTTTCCTCACTTACCCCTATCAAAAAGGCATGAATGATCCTATATCTTTAATATTGTTTATTTAATAATTTTTATGGAAGAAACAATATTATACTTCTTCTTCTCTCCCACTTATTCATGGAATTAAAACACTATCGGTTATGTGTCAATTGACTGACATCGTGGATGATGTGATTAAATTTCTCTTACTTACATAAAAAAAGGTCATGAAACCATTTTTATGATTGAACATAATTAAAATTTATGTATTATAACTTATATAAGGTTCTGAATTTATTTTTTACAGATGTTATTAATTTATAAAACCAAATGAGTTATTTATGATCGAAGATTCGCCAAAATGACCTATACAAATATCAATAATGTTTTAACTTTTGAATCATCCTCATGTAATAGTTCAAAATTATAAATGGTATAATTTATGTTTATTGAAATACCTAAATACCGTTCCATTCCAAATATGTATTTTCAATTCCAATAGGCAAGAATATCCATCATGAACTGATCATGGAAATCGTGTAAAGAACACATCCAAAAGAATGGAAGGAACAAAGTACTAATACTTAAAGGGTTAAATGATATAACTAAATGATCATATAAGTTATTATAATGATTAATATGTATCTATAAAATATTAATAAAACACTTTTAACCATTATATATGAGGTTAGACAAGTTTGAAGTAAGACAAAACCGAGGTAGTGGAATTCTTAACCCGATTTCCATTCATTGGGTTAACCTTATACTTCATTATTGATGTGGTATAAAAATTGTTTGTGTGATGAATTTTGTTTATATTATGTTTAATTATATGTCTTTACAGTTTATATACATATTCAATCCACTCTTTTAAGTCTCAATTCAATTATATGATATTTTTAATTGGATATTCTTTTAAAATCCTCTTTTAAAATTTTATTTTACAATATTCAAAAGATATGTTTTATGTAACTATTAAGGTAATATGATTTTTCTCTCAATCTTGGGATTTTTTTATGATGAATGGTGGGATCTATATGACCCTCTAATTTATTGGGTATGTGTATGTTTGATGTCAGTCATGTGGTTACTCCAACTGTAACTGCGATGGTTATCCAAATTGTAAGGTAGTCGTTAAGGTTAAAGATTATAAGGTATCAAAGAGGGTTACAAGATTATGCAAGTAATGCCCCAAGATATCATTATGGTTGAATTTATGTTATTATGTTTTGTGGGATCTTGTGGAAATATCATGTTTCAAAAAGTATTTATATATGGGTTACAAGTATATCTTTTGTAAATGATTTCATATGTTATAAGTATTAATGGACTAATATGTTATTTCATTAATTTCTTATCCATTACTAAGATGTTTGTGCTCATATCAAGTTTTTAAATAATTTTCAAAGGCTATAAGGATGTTTTGGAAAAATAAATAAGCAAAGTTAAATGAATTCATAATTCTCTATGAAAATCACATTATATTTGAAAAGTATTATATTTTAGAGGAAATGAACATTGTTTTCAAGGTATTCACTAAGTATTAATGAGTAATTTTATGAATGTATTATATACCAATTCTCTAAATCCCTATAGTTGAAAATATCATCACTCTGAAAGAAGTGATTTCTTGACTAAAGTCAAGATTAAGTAATATAAGACAGTCAGGTCCTTATAGTTGGTATTAGAGGATGGATTAGATAACATTAAGGGTTAGGATGATGTTAATAAAATAAAATAAATGATTTGCACCCTATGATTAATTTGAAATGTTATAGAATTTAAATATTAACATATTGAATCTACTAAGATTTTTTTGTTTAGAATGGTTTTTCGTAGAAGAAACAGGGAAGCTGAAGAGGAGAGGAACCAATAGAATGATATCCTTCCAACTATGCAACCCAGAATTGTGAGGACTCAAACCGAGCAGTTTGTGACAGTAATGGAACAGCTAACACAGGAATTAAATGGTGGTGGAATCCATGAAATATAATGATCATATGTACTCAAACAAAACATGAAAATAGTTGAAATATTTATGATACAACACCCAATTGCTTTCAATGCGTCCTCTAACCCAATAGCAGATGAAGGATGGATTAAATGCCTTGAAAATATATTCGATGTTATGGGATGCTCAAATAATCAAATGGTATGTCTTTAAATTTATCATTTTGAAGGTGATTCTGATCAGTGGTGTCCAATGGTAAATAATATCATGGATATAGAGGATATTGATACCATAGAGTAGGATTAATTTAAAAGTATTCTCTTAGAAAAATATTTTAATAAGGTATTGCGACTTAGGATGGAGAAGAAATTCCTTGAATTGAGGTAGAAGGAGGAAGATTCATTGGTTGTGTATGAAGCGAACTTCACCTGACTGGAAAGGTATGCTCCAAATCTTATTTTACATCATGATAGAAAAATCAACTTATTTTACTCAGGATTGAAGCTATGGTATCAAATAGTGGTGGAATCCTGTGAATTCAAAAGTTATGAGAAACTTTTCTGATGTGTTGAGAGGTTAGAGATTCAGTTCTATGATGACCATGTTTACATAGATAATAAAGATAATAAGTGGTCCAGTTTTCAAGAGATGGGTTAGAATCAACCAAAGAAATCTTATTATAATAAAATATTGTTTCTATTCTATAAAAATGTGGACAAAAATAATCCTGGTGAATTCCTTACCAAAACTAGTAAGTGTTTTAGATGTTGTAATTTTGGACATATGGCTTGAGATTATAATGAAAATGATCCTAAGACTAATATGCATAAGAAATCTGTAAAGTGTTTTAAATATGGTGCAATGGGTCATTATTAAAATTCCTGCCCAAAGAGAGATCTGAATGATGCAAAGAATCCGGACTATAAGGAGAGTGGTGAAGTGAGACCCTTTGCAACTACGTCAGCAGATGTTGGGGATTCCAATGAAGT
Organism: Viscum album; assembly: GCA_963277665.1. NCBI lineage: Eukaryota > Viridiplantae > Streptophyta > Magnoliopsida > Santalales > Viscaceae > Viscum > Viscum album. The sequence continues at coordinate 1,961,645,021 of OY728156.1, read as the reverse complement.
TGTATCAGGTAATTTGTTTGATTACGCATATTATTCTAATTTTTTGTTTGATATGGGGTCTACACATTCTTTTATTTCTGATAAATTTTCAAGGAAATTAGAAATCTCACCTCAAAATATAAGACCAGAACGTATTGTTAAAACACATGGGGGAAACATTATGGAGAAGATGAATTATAATAATCTTTGTATTGTGGTATGTGGAAATACATTACCTACAAACCTTGTTGTTTTTCCCTTAGTAGAGTTTTAGTCATTCTTGGAATGGATTTTCTTTATTTTTATCATTCTAAGATAGACTATAGAGCTAAAAAAGTTGTTTTTTAGAAAGTGTTTAAGTTCGTATACAAGAACGAACCCATAGAATTGATAACATATCAGGAAGATGATAAATTGTTGAAAGATGGAAATGAATGTTATCTTTATCATATTTTTTAAAACAGGGGAACTATTCAGATTAATGATGTACCAGTGGTAAATTAATACATTGATGTTTTTTCTAATGAGTGACGTAGTGTCACACCTGATCGGGAAGTCGAATTCACAATTGACTTAGTCCATGATTCTAAGACAATTTCGAAACCCCCATATAGAATGGCTCAAATGGAACTTATTGAATTGAAAAATCAATTGAAGTATTTTCTTGATAAAGGCATATTTCTTTTCAAGAACATCACCATGTGGTGCTCCTGTCTTGTTTGTTAAAAAGTATTATTGCTTCACGATATTTTTCATTGATTATAGATCATTTAATAACATCACTATTAAAAACAAGTATCTTTTTCCTCATATCAATGAATTGTTTGATCATCTCTAGGGAGATCAGTACTTTTTCATGAATGAATTGAGATCCAGATACCATCAGCTAAAGGTGAAGGAGGATGACATAATGAAAATATCCATTCATACAAGATATGGGCATTATAAATTTGTTTTTATGACTTTTGGGTTAACAAACTCACATGTTTTATTCAAGAACCTTATGAATAGAATATTTTATTAGTTATTGGATAATTTTGAGGTTGTGTTCATTGATGACATTATGGTATTTTATAAGATTAAATAAGTGCATAAAAATATATAAGGGTTGTTTTAAAAACCATAAAGGTATATAAACTGTATCAAATATTCAGCAAGTGTGATTTTTTTATAATAGATTTCATTTCTTGGAAACATTGTAGATAAGAATGGAATAACACAAGATCCTACCAAAACAAGAGTGGTTGATGAATGGGAAAGACCAAAAAATGTTATATAGATTCATAGTTTAATTGTATTTGTAGGTTATTATCGATTGCTTGTTAAAAACTATGCACAGTTATCTAGTCCACTAACCAAGTTAACACGAAAAGGGGATAAGTTTTTTTAGATATAATAATGTAATGTTTTTTTCAGGAACTGAAGAAGAGATTGTTGAATGGTCCAATTTTTTTCTTACCTTCCCAAAATGGTGAGTTTTAAATCTACAATGATTCTTTTTTGAAGGGAATTGGTTGTGTTTTGCTGTAGAATGGTCACGTAATTGTTTATGCTTCAATACAACTAATACCACATGAGTTAAATTATCCCACACATTATTTTTAATTATGAGATGTGGTTTTTTATTTGAATATTTGGAGGCATAATTTATACGGATCCAAATGTCAAATATATAATAACCATAAAAGTTTAAAGAATATATTCACTTAGAAGGAATTAAACATGAGGTACAGAATATTGCTTGAACTAATAAAGTATTATGACTACATGATCAATTATCATCCAAGAAAAGAAAGTAAAGTGGAAGATAACTTGATTCAAAACATCATGCAACATTAGCCATGTTACATTTGTAACATTATCCATTGTTTAATGATTTGATGAATTTTGGCTTAGAATTTGTTGGTGTAGGAAATACATCTGTTTTGTTTTAGGTTACAGTGAATTCATCGTTGTCAGCTATAATTAAGAAATCATTGGCGGAAGACTATGAGCTATAGAAAAAAGTATAATTTGTTAAAATGGATAAGTTTCCAGAATTTAACGTTGATAAATATTGTGTGTTATTATATGGAAAATGTTTATGTGTGAATTGTTATTCTTATTTGAATAAATATTTGTTTTGGAAATCTCATATCTCTCCCTTTTCGATTCATCATAGTAGTACTAAGATGTATAGAGACCTTCGAGAGTATTATTTGTGGGATTAAAGTAAAAGAGATATTGATGCTTTTACCATGAAAGTTTTGACATGTCAACAGGTTAAAGAAAAACAGCAGTTACCAAAAGGGATGCTTGAGCCTTTGCATGTTCCATTGGGGAAATTGGAGAATGTATCCATGCAATTTGTGGTGGGAATACCTAAAACATCTCAAGGTAATAATTTTATTTGGGTCATATTTAATTGGTTGAAAAAATATGAATATTTTCTTTCTATTCAAGATACAATATAATTGGATCATATTTCTCAACTATAACTAAAAGATATTGTAAGGTTACATGGAGTTCCCCTTACATTGTATCTGATTTGGATCCCAGGTTCACATCTAATTTTTAGAAGAGCCTTCAGAAGTCATTGGGCATAGAATTAAATTTTAGAACAGCTTCTCATCAACAATAAGATAGCTAGTTTGAATGAATAATTCAAACTTTTTAGGATCTTCTTCAAGCTTGATCAATGGACTACCAGGGAAGTTGGGATCAATATCTTTATTTATTTGAGTTTTCTTGTCATAACAGATTTCATTCCACTATACAGATGGACCCTTTTGAGGCATTGTATGGGATGTGGTGTTGGACTCTAGTGGTTTGGGACATATTCAGTGAAAGAATGTTGATGGAGCCAGAATTAGTAGAGGAAGTGGCTGAGAAAGTGAAGGTAATTCAGAAGCACATGAGGACAACTCAGAGCAAGAAAAAAAGTTATGTAGATCACAAAATAAAATAATTCTTTCTCGAGGTAGGTTACCATGTTTTCAATAAAATATATCCTTGGAAAAGTGTGATTCATTTTGGTAAAAAGTAAAGCTATTTCCATAGTTCATAGGTCCTTTTGAAATCCTAGATAAAGTTGGACCAGTTGAATAAAATGTATTTTTTCCTCTGAGTTGTCTCATGTACACAATTTTATTCATGTTTTGTTGGTGAGAAAGTATGTGCCTGATTCAACTCATGTGTTGAGCCCAGAAGCAGTTCAGCTGGAAGAGAACCTTTCTTATGATGAAAAACCAGATCTGGTTCATCATTGAGGGGAACAAGTATTGCAGAATAAGTTAATCCACTGGGTAGAGGTTTTGTGGAAAAACCACATGTTTGAGGAAACAACACAGGAATCTGAATATTCTATAATGGATAGGTACCCTAAATTGTTTAAAGAGTAAATAAAATTACATGAGAGGAATTTCTGGAAGGTGGGGATAATGTAACACTCCAAGGTTTTAAAAATAAATTTAAATTCATGATAATTTTTTATGTAGATATTTAGAAGTAATGTTTAAACATAATATTTCCACTTCTATGTTTTGAATTTTGAAAAATGGTCATCAACAATTGTGTTTAGTTAGTTATTTGGAGTCTAATGGAACCAACATAATTTTTAGTGAATAGTAACATACCCTTATGAATAGTAATATGATCCTACTGAATAGTAAATTGTATTATTATTTTATTTTCTTACAGCTTTAAGATAATGATATTTTTGTTAATTTATCATTGTAATATAAAAACAATTATAGTTTTAAAATTGTTATTTCTTTTTAATAAAGTGAAATTTTATTTAACAATAAAATTAATAATATTTAGAAAATTAATTTCAGAAAATGGAGTTCATTTTTGAATTCTACTTATCTATAAATGGTAAGGGTGAATTTTTGGAATTTTTCTAAAATTTGGCATTTTTTTTATGAATAGTGAAATACGGTAAAATACCGTAAAATACCGTATATTAAAATTATCAGTTAAATACACTATTAATGGCATCATAAGTGATGGAAGACCACTTTATTCAAAATCACATTCCATTATTACTATTTTGGGTGACATGAATTAATATTACTCATCGTCATGAGCAAAAATATGATAATAATGATTAAAATAATGTTAAATACCTCCTCTCCTCCACTATAAAAACAACCATCATTTCCCTCTTCATCCAACACCACTATATCCTTGATACTTACCCAATTTATGCACAATACTTCTCCTGAGGCTCTTCCCCAGGTCTTAGATATTCAAGTCTCATCAAATGGCTGAAACCAAAGTCCTTAAAAAGGATCTCAATGAGAAGAGATCAGTAGGAAAACATCCACTTTTGTTTTCTTTCTTTTCCTCTTATTTTATTTTATGTTCTTCTTATTTCCTCACTTCCCATTATCCAAATGGAATTAATGATATATTATCTTAAATATTCTCTATTTCTTCATGTTTATGGAAGATACACTATTATTCTTCTTCTCCTATCCAACTTATTCAAGGAATTAGAACACTGTCCGTGATGTGTCGATTTACCGACATCTTGAATGATGTGATTTAAATTTCTTTTAATTCCATCAATAGTAGTCATAAAACCATTTTTATGGTTGAAAATGATTAAAATTTATGTATTACAACTTATATAAGGATCTGGAATCATTTTTTACAAAATTTATTAATTTATAAAACCAAATGAGTTCTTTATGATCAAAGAATCGTCAAAATGACCTAAACAAATATCAATAATGTTTTAACTTCTGAATCATATTCATGTCAGAGTTAAAAATTATAAATGGTATAATTTATGGTTATGGAAATATTTAAATACCATTCCATTCCAATTGTGTAGTTTCACTTCCAATCAACAGGAATATCCCTCATGAACTGATTATGGAAATCATGTAAAGAACACACCCAAAAGAATGGAAGGAACAAAATACTAATAATTAAAGGGTGAAATGATATAATTAAATGATCATTTATGATTTTATAAATATGAATATGTTTCTCTAATATATTAATAACGCTCATTTAACCATTATAAGTGAGGTTTAAACAAGTTTAAGTAAGAAAACCCCAAGGTAAGAAAACTCTTACCCCGATTTCCATTCTTTGGGTTAACCTTCAAATTCTTTATTTATGTGGTATTAAAATTGTTTGTGTGATTAATTTTGTTTATATAATGTTGATTTATGTGTATTTACAGTTTATATAAATATCTCATCCACTTTATTAAGTATCACTTCAATTATATGATATTTGTAATCAGCTTTTCTTTTAAAATCCTCTTTTAAGATTCTGTTTTATCAAATTCAAAAGAAATGATTTTATGTAGTTATTCATGTTGTATTATTATGTTATGGTTCTTGGTAATTGTTTATGATTAAGTTTGGGACCTTTATCTTCCTCCAATTAACTAGGTATGTGTATGTTTTTGGTCAGTTGTATGGTCACTCCAAGTGTAACTACGATGGTCATACAAATTGTAAGGGAGGCGTATGGTTTAAAAATTAAAAGGTTGCCGAGAGGGTTACAAGATTATGAATGTAGTTCCCCAATATAACTTTATAGTTCAATTTATATACTTATGTTTTGTGTAATCTTTTTGAAATATCATGTTTTACAAATTAAGTATATATAGGTGACCCATATGTCTTTTGAAATTAATTTAATATGTTATAAGTATTAATGGACAAATATGTTCATTCCATATTTTCATATCCCTTACTGATCTTTTTGTGATCATCATAAGTTTTTAAATGATTTTAAAAGGTTATAAATATGTATAGGAAAAATAAGGAATCCAATTTAAATTATTGAATAATTGTCAATGAAAATTAAGTCATATTTGAAGAGTTTTATATTTTGGAAGAAATGAATATTTTCTTATGGTATCCACTATGTATTTATGTGTAATGTTATGATTGTATTATGTACCAATTATCAAAACCTCTAAACTTGAAAAGATCATCAATGTGAAGAAAGTTATTTATTTACTAAATTCAATATTACGTAACAAAAGATGGTCGGGTCCTTATAGTTGGTATTAGAGGATTGTTTAGATAACTTTAAGGGTTAGGATGATGTTAATAAAATAACATCAATGATCTTCACTCTATGATTAATTTGAAATGTTATATAATTTAAATATTAACATGTTTCTTCGACTATGATATGTTTTTTCATAATGGTTTTCCATAGAAGAAATAGGTAAGATGAAGAGGTGAGGCACCAAGATAATGATATCCTTCCAAATCTACAACCCTGAATGGTAGGGATTAAAACCAAGTAGTTTCTGATAGTAATGGCTCACCAAACACATGAAATAAAAGGTGTAAAGATACATGAAAGAGAATGACCAGAGGTACCACAACAGAAAATGACAATAATGGAACATTTTATAAGACAACACCCTCATACTTTTAATGGGTCCTCTGACCCAGAAGTGGGTGAAGGATGGATTAAAGCACTTGGAAAGATATTCGATGTTATGGGATGTTCAGATAATAAAAAGTTAAGTATTTCCATTTATCATTTTGAATGTTAAGATAACCAGTGGTGGTAAATGATAAAGCATATCATGGATAGAGAGTGTATTTATGCATTAGAGTGGAATGAATTTAAAAATATTTTCACTCAAAAATATTTTCATATGATGTTGTAACTTAGGATGGAGAATAAATTCCCTAAATTGAGGAAGAAGGAGGAAGATTAAATGGATGAGTATGAAGAGAAGTTAACTTAACTGGAAAGTTATGCTACAAATCATATTCTGGACCATGATAGCATAATCCACAAATTGTACCTAGTATTGAATCCATGGTATCGAAGGGTGTTCACCTCCTGTTAATTCAAAAGTTAAGAGAAACTTTTTGATGTGCTGAGATGGTGGAGATGGAGATCACTAATGATCACGTGCACTTTGACAACAAGGAGAAGAAGAGATCTAGATGGAAATAGAGGGTTAAGAATCAACCAAAGAAATATGATGATAAGAAAATATAGTTTCTAGTTTGTGAAAAGTGTGGAAAAAAGACCCTTCAAGAATTAATTACCAAAACATGTAAGTGTTTTCAATGTAGTACGTTTGGACATATAGCCTGAGATTATATTGACAATGATCTTAAGACTAATCCTAATAAAAAAACATTAAAGTGTTTTAAATTTTGTTGAGATTGGTCATTATGGAAATTCCTACCCAAAGAGATATCCGAATGATGCAAAGAATCCAGATTACATGTAGAAAGGTGTAGTTAGATCCTTTACGACTATGTCGGCATGGGTTGGGCCATACAATGAAGTTCTATCAGGTACTTTTTTTGTTTACTCATATTTTTCTACTGTTTTGTTTAATATGTGGTCTATATATTCCTTTATTTTGAAAAACGTTTCTGGTAAATTGAAAATATCACCTCAAAAAATGAGACTGGAACTTATTTTTTAAACACCTGGTGGAAATATTAAGGAAAAAAGGAATTATGAGAATATTTATATTATGTTATGTGGAAATTATTTACCTCCAAACCTTGTTGTTTTTCCCTTAGTACAGTTTGATTAATTCTAGGAATGGATTGGATTTCTGTTTATCAGGATAAGATTGACTGTAGAGGTAAAGAAGTTGTTTTTTAGAAATACATTAAGTTTGTATACAGTAACAAACCCATACAATTGATAAAATATCAGGATGCTGAGAAATTGTTTAAAGATGGGAATGAAATTTATCTTTCTAATATTTTTGAAAACAATGGAACTGTTCAAATTAATGATGTGATGGTGGTAAATAAATACCTTGATGTTTTTCTTGATGAGTTACTCAGTGCTATACCTAACCGAGAAGTAGAATTCACAATCTACTTAGTTCATGATGCTAATCCAATTTCAAAATCCCCATATAAAATGGCTCAAATGGAAATTAATAAATTGAAAAATTAGTTGTAGGATTTTCTTGATAAAATATTCATTCGTCCTAGAATGTCACCATGGGGTGCTCATGTTTTGTTTGTTAAAAAGAAAGATGGTCCCATGAGACTTGTTATAGATTATAGATAATTGAATAACATCACTATTAAAAACATGTATCATTTTCCTCAAATCGATGAATTATTTCTATAGCTCGAGGGAGATCATTACTTTTCAAAAATTGACTTGAGATACAGATATGTTCAGCTATAGGTGAAAGATGGTGATATCCCAAAAACAGCCTTTCATACTAGATATGGGCATGATGAAATTGTTTTTATACTGTTTGAGTTAACTAATGCACCTTTTATATTCATGAATCTTATTAATAGAATATTTAATGAGTTCTTGGATAAGTTTATGGATGTGTTTGTTGATGAAATTTTGGTATTTTCTAAGAGTAAATAAGATCATGAAAAATACATAAGGGTTGTTTTACCAAACATAATATAAAAGAAACTGTATGGAAAATTCAGTAAGTGTAATTTTTTGTTACAAACGATTTTTTTTATTTGGCACACTATATATAAGAATGGAATAAAAGTTTAGCCTTACAAAACAAGAGTGGTTGATGAATGTACAAGACCCAAAAATGTCACAGAGATTGGTAGTTCTATTATATTAGCAGGTTATTACCGATGGTTTGTTAAAAACATTGCACGGTAATCTAGCTCACTAACCAATTTAACGCAAAAAGGGGTTTAATTTATTTCGATAGAATAATGTGATGTTTGTTTCCAGAAAATGAAGATGATATAGATGAATGATCCAGTGTTGGCCTTTATTTCCCCAAATGGTTAGTTTTTCATCTATAGTGATGCTTCTTGGAAGGGACTTGGTTGGGTTTTGATGCATAATGATAAGGTAATTTCTTATACTTCAAGACAAATAAAACCCCAAGAGTTAAATTCTCCCACACATGATTAGTAATTGGATGCTATGGTTTTTTTTCTTTGAAAATTTGGAGGCATCATTTATACGGAGCCAAATATCAAATATATACTAACCATAAAAGTCTGAAGTATATATTCACTCAGAAAGAATTAAAATTGAGGCAAAGAAGATGGATTGTACTGATAACGGATTATGATTTCATGATCAATTACCATCCAAGAAAAGAAAACAATGTGGCGGATGCCTTGAGTCGAAACCATCATGCATCATTAACCTTGTTACATTTGGAACATGATCCCTTGATTAATTATTTGATGAATTTTGTCTTCGTAGTTTTTGTTGCAGAAAATACCTATATTTAGTTTCAGGTTTTAGTGACTTCATTGTTGTCTTCCAGAATTAATCAAGCATATAAGGAAGACGTTGAGATACAGAAAAAGGCAGAAGTGGTTAAAATGGGTATGTTTCCATAATTTAACCTTGATAAATATTGTGTGTTATGATTTGAAAGAAGGTTGTGTGTGCCTAGTGATTGTCAATTGATGAAAGTTTTATTTTGCTTGAAGCTCATAGATATCAATTTTCAGTTCATCCTGGCATTACTAAGATGTACAGAGTCCTTCGGGAGTATTTATAGTGGGATGGAATGAAAAGAGATATTTCTGATTTTACCATGAAATGTTTTTCATGTCAATAGGTTAAAGTAAATCGGTAGTTACCAAGGGGATGCTTCATCCTTTTCCAGTACCATAGTAGAAATGGAAGAATATATCCATGGACATTGTGGTGGGACAGAATAAGACTACTCATGTTAATAATGTGATTTGAGTTATTGTTGATCAAATGAAAAAATCTGTACATTTTATTTCTATTTGAGATACAATGTCGTTGGATCAGCTTTGTTGACTTTAACTCAAAGATATTTTCAAGTTACATGGATTTCCTCTTTCTATTGTATCTGATCAGGATCACAGGTTCACTTAAAATTTTTGGAAGGGTCTTCAGAAGTCATTGGCCCCAGAATTAAATTTCCCTAGTATTTTTCATTCTCAATCAGTTGTCCAGTCAAAATTAAATATTCAGGCATTCTAGGATATGCTTAGAGCTTCTTCAATGGACTACTGGGGAAGTTGGTATCAACATCTATATTTAGTTGATTTTTCTTATAATAATATTTTTCATTCTAGTATATATATGACACCTTTTGGGCATCATTTGGGAAGTAGTGTTGGACTCCTGGATTTTGGGGTGAAGTCGACGAAAGAAATTTGATGGGGATAGAATTAGTGGCGGAAGTGAATGAGAAAGTAAAGGAGATCCCGCAACACCAGAGGAAAGTTCAGAGAAGGCAGCAATGTTATGCAGATAACAGAAGGAAATAATTCTCTCTCAAGGTAAGTGACTATGTTTTCCATAAAATACTTCCGTGTAAAAAGTGTGATATGTTTTAGTATGAAATGAAATCTTTGTTCGTGGTTCATTAGTACTTTTGAAATCCTAGAGAATGTTGTAAAAGTTTTATACTGAGTAGATTTTCCTCTGAGTTTGTTTCAGGTACATAATGTTTTTCATAATTCAATGTTGAGAAAGTATGTACCCTATTCCACTCATTTCATGACCCTAAAATTAGTTCAGCTAGAAGAGAACCTTTCTTATGATGAGAAACCAGTTCATATTTTTGATCGAAGGGAACATGTATTGGGGAATAAGGTAATCCACCGGGTAAAGGTTTTGTTGAGAAACCAAATGGTTGAAAAATAAAAATGGGAATCTGAAAATTATATGAGGGAAATATACCCTCACTAGTTTAATGAGTAAATAAAATTTCAAGGGCACAATTTCTGGAAGGTGATGATAATGTAACACCCCAAGGTTTTAAAAATAAATTGAAATTCATGAAAATTTGTTTTAAGTTGATATTTATAACTATCCTTTAAACATAATTTTTCCACTTATGTTTTTAATTTCAAAATATGGTCGTAAAATATTATGTTCAGTAAGTTATTTGGAGTCTAATGGAACCAACTTGAATTTTGTTGAATAGTAATATACCCTTCTGTAGCTGCGCGGGTACTGTAGCAGTACTATTCACTGAGGGGTCCTTTGGGCCAAAAAATGGGCTTTCTAGCCCTGTATGCATGCCACATAGCCTTGGGACTTCAGGCTATGTAATGGGTCACCCTCTACCAAGCCTAAAAAGGTCTTTTCTTTAATAATAAATTGAGGCTTCGGCCCCAAACTTTAAAAAATATATAAAAAGGTTATAGTTTTAAAATTGTTAATTTTTTTAATAAAGTATAATTTTATATAAAAATTAAATTAATAATATTTAGTAAATTATTTTCAAAAAATGGAGTTTATTTTTAAATTCTAAACATCAAAAAATGGTAAGGGTGATTTTTTTGGCATTTTTCTGAAATTAGTGAATTATTTATGAATAGTGAAATACATTAAAATACCGTCTATTAAAATAATCAGTTAAATACACTATTTATGACATAATTAGTGATGTAAGGCCACTTGGTTAAAACTCACATGTGATTATTACTATTTAGGGTCACATGAAGTAAAACTATGTATATTCTTGAGAAAAAATATTATAATAATGATTAAAATAATGTAAAATACCTCTTCTCCTCCACAATAAATACTCCCTCATTTTCCCTTTCATCCACACCTCTAAAGCCATGAGCCTTAACTATGTTCTACCAAATAATCCTCCCAATGATCTTCCCACTTCCTAGATCTACTGGTCTCACTAAATGGCCAAAACCAAAGGCCTTAAGAAAGATCTCAAGGAGAAGAGATCAAGAGGTAAACATCCTCTTTTGTTTTCTTTCCTTTATTTTCATTTTATATTTTATTTTTCTTCTTTACTTACATACCCTTATCCGAAAGGAAAAAATGATACAATATCTTAATTATTATATATTTAATCATGTTTATGGAAGAAACACTGTTATACATCCTCTCCTCTCTCACTTATCCAATAAATTAAAATATCATCAGTGATGTTTCGATTTACCAACATCGTGGACAATGTGATTTCATTTTTTTTACATCCATAAATACTGGTCATGAAACCATTTTTATTGTAGCATATGATTATGATTTATTCATTATATCTTATATATGTTTTTGGAATCATTTTTTACACTAGTTATTAATTTATAAAACCAAATAATTTCTTTATGATCAAAGAATCTCCATAATGACATAAACAAATATCAATAATGTTTAAACTTCTGAATCATCCACATACTAGAGTTCAAAATAATAAATGGTATAATTTTTTATTCTGGAAATATTTAAACATCATTCCATTCTAATTTTGGTGTTTCACTTCCAATCTACAAGAATATCCATCATGAACTGATCATGGAAATCATGTAAAGAACACACCTAAAAGAATGGAAGGAACAAAATACTAACAATTAAAGGGTAAAATGATATAATTAAATTATCATATCAGATATTATAAAGATTAATATCTTTCTTTATTTTATTAATTACACTATTTTAACCATTATACAGGAGGTTTAAAAAATACTGAAGTAAGACAAACCAGAGGTAAGGGAATTTTTAACCTAATTTCCATTCTTTGGGTTAACATTTACTTCATTATTTATGTGGTATTAAAATTTTTTATGTGTCTAATTTTGTTTATATTATGATTTATTATGTGTATTTATAGTTTATATACTTATTACATCCACTCTATTAAGCCTCACTTCAATTATATGATATTTGTAATTATATTTTCTTTTAAAATACTTTTTTTAAAATTCTGTAATATGAAATTCAAAAGAAATGTTTTTATGAAATTGTTCATGTTGTATGATTCTGTTTTAGTTCTTGGGAATTGTTTACGATATTCGTTAATACTCATATCTCTCTCTAATTTATTGGGTATATATATGTCGGAGGTCTTCTATATGGTTACTCCAAGTGTAACTATGATGGCTACAGAAATTGTAAGGTAGTCGTGAGGGTTACAAATTATTAGGTAGCCAAGAGGGTTACAAGATTATGTAAGTAATTCACCAAGATACCTTTATGGTTATATTTATGTTCTTAGTTTTTTAGGTCATTTGGAAATATCATGTTTCACAAAGTAAGTGTAAATGGTTGACAAATATGTGTTTTGTAAATGATTTCATATGTTATAAGTATTCATGGACTAATATGTTATTTCTCTCTTTTCATATCCCTTACTGAGATTTCTGTGCTCATCCCAAGTTTTTTAATGATTTTCATAGGATATACGGATTCATAGGAAAAATAATTAAGATAAGTAAAATGATTTAAGAATTGTCAAAGAATATCTTGTTATATTTGAAATGTTTTTAATTTGGAAGAAATGAATTCTATTTTTACGGTATCCACTCTGTATTAATGTGTAAGGTTATGAATTTATTATGTCCCAATTATCTAATGCTATAAACTTGAAAAGATAATCAATGTTAAAGGAAGTGATTTCTTGACTAAATTCCAGATTAACCAATATAAGAAGGCTAGGTTATTATAAAAAATCCTAGAACCTATAGATCTATTATCTCCCACTTAATCTTTTCCATCTCCATTTTTTCTCTCCCAGAAGTGATAGATTATTTTTTTATGTTGAGGATATTATTTTAACTAGGTACACCAGTAATTAATGGAAGTTTCATAGATACAATCAATCATCACCTAACCTTCTTACATATCAATTGTTTAATATTAGAAATCTAACTTTGATCTTTCAAACTCAAACATTGATACCAATTTTTTTGGAAATTCTAGTGTAATATCAATGAACAATCTCATTAATGGAATTAAAAGGGATAAAAATTTAAAATGAAGAATAAGAACATAAACATGAGACCCAAAAATTTATGGGGATTGGTAATAAATCCATACTTAAATAGAGAGGCATAATCACTTCACAAAAATTGGGAGTATAAATTACAAGGTACAATGTCAAAATAAAACCCAATCTAAAAATGGGCTCATAAAGAAGATAGAGAAATATCAACACCAATCCAATAGTAAGTACATTTTTCTATAGTAATCTATGGTGGGAATTCCATGGAGCTATATTACCACCATCTCCAACGTCCAAGCTACTATATTTCAATGTTTACCATGTTTTCACTTCTGTATTGCCCAGTTAGTATCGCTGGTCAACTCTGGTTCATTGGGTCATCATTGCTATAGTTCCTATTCGATGTTCAAGATTGGTTTGTAGTATGAGACACCAAATGATGGACCAATTTTATTCAAGGAATATGATAAACCTATCAAAAAAATTATAAATGATTTTTAAATAAATAAGATTATTTGTGAATGACCAATAGATTTTTAAAGAACAAAAATCAAATTTGGAAATAATATCCATGAAACTAACCATTGAATTAGAAAATAATTCTAAAATTATATCATGATAACTTATCCTTCTGGCACAAATAATCAATTAAAACTAATAGTCTAATTAGAAAATTAATAAGGATATAATAATCCGTCTATACATCAAACCACATTCCCATAAAATATTGTTTCCAGTTATGGATTTCTAGCACCAAATCCATAAACTCATTTTTCATATACCAATTTTTTCATGTTGGTTTCAGATAATTCCTTACTGAAATAGAAAATTTTCCTCCCTTTCTATGTTAATAAAGATCTAACTCATGAACCATATTTATCTTACTCCACTAAAAATCCATTGGAAAAATTTTACATGCATAAAATCTGGGTAGTAGTTATGTTTTTCTTAAGTTCTTCAAATGTTACGTTAGATTCATGTGTCTATTTAAACCCATCCTTATTATTTAGGACAATAATGGGTATTGAAATATTTATATAATCCTTAAGAAAATTATCACTAAAACCCTATAAATGTCTCCATATTCCATGGATCACACCACAATTTAACCACTTCTAGTTTTTGGGGATGCATCACGTATCCTCCACCTAAAATTAAATACCTAAAATACTCTACATAAATCAATATTGAAGTACTCTTCTTCTTGTTTGAAAATATATAATTTAATTCCATAATTTATATATATTCTTAGACCTTCTCAAGGTGTTCATTCTAGTACTTATTGCACATGAGTATATCATTTAAGAACACCAAAACACACTTCCTTTGTGAGGCCCAAAAAACCACATTCCTAGTAGTGTAAAAATTAATAGGTGCATTAATCAATATAAAAGGCATAAAAAGGTATTAATAATTTTTCTAATGGGTTATTAATGTAATATTCACAATATATACCTCCTTCATCTATACCTAGAGGAATCCTAATTTCAAATCAATCTTTTTGAAGTATTACACTCTATATAACTCTTACATAAGCTCTTCTATTATTGGAATTAGGTATCTTTCTAGAACTTCCAAACTATTTAATTCCCAATAATCCAGGCACATTATTCACACTCAATCATTCTTGTTTACATAAATTATTCATCTACAGTATGGGATGGTTCTATTTTTGATGAAACCATGTTCAAAAATATTTTGAAGCTGTTTTTCAATCTCAATATTCATGAAATAATCATGCTTATATGGTAGAATGTTCACTGGATCCACCCCCTCTTTAAAGTTTATTTCATGAGAAGTCTCCCCATTCAATAGTAATTCCTGAGTTACCTAAAAAACACTACTCTAGTAACATTTTCTATCATTGACCACTACATCCCATACACCACAATTTTCATTTTCCTAAATATTATTTTATATTATATGGAATTTTTTGTGGATTATATTAATTACCCTAGGTCATATAACAACTAAGAGGGGGAGGGGTGGGGGTGAATCAATATATTAAATTACAAAATTCCTATTATTATAAGTTCAAACTCATGAACCAGTTAAATTTCACAATCTTCAAAATAATATCTCACAACCTCAACTCATTTGCAATGATAATAAGAGAGATATCAACACATCATATTTAAATGGTTCAATATAAAAATATACTCATTTAAATTCATGTTATACACATGTGGTTAAAAATCCCAATTACCAATCTTGACCAACTGGTTGGATACCGCAAGTGCAATTCTACACTGATTGGTCGACACCCCAAAAAAATTCCTCCAAGAATTGGATAGACATCCAAGTCACAAGTTTCTTCATCAAATTTAATATACTAGAATAATGATCTTTTTATAATCACGTATTCTACTATATAACATATTAAATACAACACCCTTCATGATTATACTATATCAACAAGCCTATACATGTACTTATTCTTAAAGATCATCAATTGCTACTGACAAAAGTTTTTGTTAGTCTCAAAACTCCTACCAAATAATGTGTGATTTGGTTCTTCGAAATTTTTTTAAGTACTTGGGTGCACAATAGAATAATGACTACTAGTTTCAACTCATTCTCTTCCTTTGATACTATTATGTATCAAGATCTCAAAAATCTATCAAAAAATGCATGTATATTCTTAATATTCTCAAAAAAATCCTCTTCGATGCCTATAAAAATATATGTTCACAGTAATATCCTGAATTATATTATCATTTATTCTAGAATATTATTTCAAATTTAATATTAAAATAAATCTTATTAGTATTCTCTTCTTTTTAAGTCAACTAATCTATAGTAGGATTAATTTTTTTATTAAATCCTATTATTGAATTCCCTGAGGACTCAAACCATTTTTTCAACATGATATTCGATTAATTGTGGCTCCATTATATCCTCAACTAGAACTATATATAAATCCATTTAAAATCTATCCACCTCTACTTTAATCCATGAAATTCCATTAGATAACCTACAATTCCTCTCATATCACCACTTCTCATAGGTGGAATGGATATCCCAAATGGTCACCCAAACAACCATAGAAAAATCAATATGGCACGGTGATGTATTTATTTCTATATTCCCACAATAATCATAAGAATTTAACAGGAACATATGTAATTTTTATTGTCTTTTCGTCCCTTCATCAACAAACTTCTAGAATCATGATAGGTACTGTGATATTTATTTTTCATATTAGAACTTTATACTTAACATCATAAGATTTCATTTCATTAGAACATACAGATTCTAGAAATCACTTCATCTCCCACTACATCAAATATAGAAATGGATAAATTAGATTTCTTATCATGGATTGAAAACCTGAAGACCCTAATGATCAACCATATGAATAACTCCAGATTGACTACATGTGATAAAACATTTGAACAATTCTTGATCGACTTCAAATTCAGAGATGATCGATTATTGCATCTTAACTCAGGATTATATATCTCCAAAATATTAATTATTACGATAACATAGTGCATTGAACTACCAATGTAAGTATTTCAAATATTAATGTACCCTTACACATAACCTCATCCCCATTGTGTGGTATGACTCAGTTCATTTTTCATATATGTATCCTTCACAAATCCCACATTACATTTACATAGGTTGTGTAAATTATAGATGACCTTTACGTAGTAAAATAAATCCTCTAGTAAATTTACACAACTAATCAATTTATATAATACCTTCACATAGGTAATGTTCATAGAAATCCATCTTTACACATCCAATGTAATTCTCATATTACTTTTATGTAACCAATGAAAGTCACAAGTTACATTTACAAAACTTTATAATTTTTCGCATGCCAATGATGAAAATAAATAACTACCTTTACATTGCTAATTACACTTTAATTTTTCATTTACATATTAGTATAATTATTTTTGACACCTTCACATAGGTAATTTATATCTCACATGCCTGGTTGGAAGGATTTTAAGAAGAATGGGATCTAAGATTAGTCCCTTTGGTCCTCAATTTTGGGCCTAATTTTATTTTGGGGATTAAATTCTTATAGACCTATATAAGACTGGGTATGGTTATGGAGTCGAGAGAAAGGATTTTTTGAGGTTCATCTAGGGGTGTTTCAAATTTAAACATAAATTTTTAAATTTTTATTGAGGCCCATAGATTTAGAAGCTTATATGTATAAAAATAGTGATATGTTTTATACTTATTTGATTTAATTTTGAACCCAACACATGAGATATTTTTGAGTCCTTCACACACCTATAAAATAACTCAAGTGTTTAGTAGTAAAAAGGTGAAATATAAGATAAAGATTCATTGTGAAAATATATTGGTGGAAATGGTTTTTGAGCATGGGTCAACAATGATCAATAAAAATTGTGTTACGTAATGACTTATTTGAGGTGAAAATATGATGTCATGTGTATGGTTTTCATTATATATGGGTAATTTCTTATCACATGATTATTATCAGGTAAGTGAATGAGGTATATTGGGTGTGGGTTTTCATGCAGGTTTTTCTATACTCTAATTGTAAATCATGTTTGGGTATTACTTGGATTTTGTATTCTCATATTCATAGTGGATATTTCAGAGTTTCCCCATGGGGTTTTAATCATCTTAATTAGAGGGGATTTCCATGTTAAAATGTACATTTCAGTTTATTTTTTACAATTTGGTTTTATTCATTATTTTCATTGTAAATTATCACAATATTTTTTCATAACTGAATAATTATCCCAAAAGGGATCTGTTTCCTCCCTTATAACTAATATAATATGGATTTATCTATATTTATTGTTGATTGGATATGGGTGATTCATTCCATGAGATTTATTACCAGATTTATTTTTTATCAGGTAAAATAATTTTAATCTATAGATGAAATGAGTAAAAGTATTTATTTTCATTAGAGTATAGTGAAGGTGCTAAAAAATAAGAGAAACTGAAGACTATGAGCTTTAGTAACTCATAGTATATGAGATAGTTAGTGAAAAGCTCAATCCAAATGCATTTGGGTGAAAATAAACTATGGGAGGTTATTAATATAATAGATATAGAGGATATTTTTGTGAATCTTGAAATCGGTTATAAATCCAAATCTCTCAAAAATAATTTATAACACAAAAATGATTGTATCATTTGTGACTGTTATAGAATATATATTTAAGTAAAAATTAATATTAGTTCACAAAACATCTTATGGATATTTATTTTTTAGTGGAAAATATCTATGAAAATTGTAACATGATACCTATTTAAATAGAATAAGGAAATATTTTCTTCTTTTGGGTTTTTTACCAGCTTCATATGATAATATCGTCAACACATTGCATTTTGGGAAAGACACGCTAATGTTAGATGATGTGATTTCATCTTTTGTGAAGAAAAAGGCTTTGTAAGAGACTAATTCTGGTGGTCATTCATGTAATATTGGTATCACAGTTATAAAAAAGGTTTCTAAAATCAGTGATCCCATTTTAATATAATAAGAAAGGAAAAGTGCTTCTTTTGCGATAAGGAGGGTCATGTGCAGAGAAACAACAATGCTTTGAAAAATAAAAAAGAACAAGATAATTAACTTGACACCAATTCTAAGGATACTAGATTATGTCTCATACAAGGTGATGGTGATTTAATTTTAGATATCATTTATTTTTATATGTAAGATATGTATAAAGAATTGATGGATAATTCAGTTGGTTCATACCATATTACACAAAAGAGAGAATTATTTTATTTATATGAAGAATGAAAATTTGGTATGTTGAAGATGGTAAATAGAGATTTTGTTGGTGTGATTATTTTTGGTTTTATTTCTATCAATAAAAATGCATGATGTAGACTGATACTGAAGGATGTGTGACATGTTCTAGGTGTACACCATTATTTTTTCTTCTTGTGGTCTTGATGATGGAGGATTTAAGTGTTCTTTTGGAATTGTAAAATTGATGTTTTCTAGAAAATATGTGGTATATGTTCAAGGAAAAATGGATGAGAAAATTTACATGATGTATGTAACGGTGTTTGATGAATTCAAAAATAATTTTTTGAAGATGACATCATCAGATTTTTGGAATTGATTATCATCATACATGAGTTGAAGACCATCGACTAAGACAAAGAAAGTTTGGAAGATGAACCAAGTCATGTCATGTGTTTCAGGTCTAACACATAATTCTTCTCCTTCAAATATTTTCAATATTAAAGAAGGAATTAAAATAAAGTATCGAGGTGATGCACTGAGAGTTATCGAATTATCATAGGATGTTGAGAAGATGGAGAAATTAGTTTCTGCAGGTACTCCTAGTAATGTTCAAATAACTGTTACGGGAGAACCATGTGTGGGTTCCAATATTGTATAACAATAAAGTGCATACACATATATGATGAAGACATTGGAGATTGTATTTCTTTTACATAGAAATATATCATGTATCTATGACTGATATAAAATGGTGATTTAATATTTTCTATAGAGGGTGATAGTTTGTGCGATACCAAATAGTTTTATTTACAAATATGTTAGTTAGATGATATTTACTTCATTGATGGGAGGAAGGTGGATATTTTTGAGGTTCAACATGTGGAATTACAATTTTAATGATAATTGTTTAAATTTGAAATGAGGCCCCTGGTTTTGTAATGTTATAGGTTTACAAAGGTAATAAATTTTATACATATTTTTTTGAATTTTGGGCCCAATGCATGACTGATTATAGTGTCCTTGACACACTTATAAAATAACCAATGTGGGTAGTAGATAAAAGGTGAGATATGTATGAAAAACATATCATGAATATATATTGGTGTAAGTAATTTTTGAGCATGGGGAAGTAGTGATTAGTGAAAATTGGGTAGCACAAATATTTATTTTAGGTATTACAATGATGTCTTGTGTTTGATTTTGATCATCGAAGGGTGGAATCTTTTCATGAGACAACTATCAGAGTGGTGAAGGTGGCATATCAATATATGGTTTACCACACATGTTTTTCTATGCTCTGATTGAAATTCATGTTATAGTATTTCTTGTATTTTGTACTCTATGATTCCTAGTGTATATTTTAGAGTTTCCCCATGGTTTTTTAATCCTCTACATTGGAGTGTTTATACATGTTAAAACCTATATCTCAATTTATTTTCTTTTATTTGGTATGGAACTTTATTTTTATTTCTCATTCTCACATTATTTTTTTCATAGCTGAATAATTATCCCAAAAATGATTTGTTTCCTCCTCAATGGGATGTGTGATGTTGAGTGTGATGGGTGTGAGAAGGTGCTGACATGGTAGTGGCACTGTGAGGTTTTAGAGACATGATGATGTTGTAATTTGTGATCAGGAGCTGGTTCCTTGAGTCTATTGGGATGCACAATGGTGAATCTAGTCTATACATGGATCAGTGTTTCACTAATGGAAATCCATGATAGTCACTTTATGTTTGATATGGTTCTAGTAATGTAGTACTTTCCTTGAACTACTTTCACTCATCCTCTATTGACATTGTAGCCAGTGCATCAGAGATCATAGATAGCCCACCATATTCTACTTGGTCTTATAATAAAACTAAATCAATTTAAATATATCAAATTAGAGTCCATCTAATATATTTTCAAATTTCACCATAGTATCATTCAATCAACCATGATGAAGGGGTGGCTCGATTGGTATCTCACCCTTAGTAAATCTCATTAGGTCTGACCAGATAATCCTTAAATGGATTAAATGAAAACATTAAATTGATGGATAGGTTTTCATCATCCATCATCAATAAATTTTAATGATTCAATATCAATTGTCATTCTTATCGGATCTCCTCTCGGCTGTGTCAAACCAACTTGAACATCTTCAAATTCTTGTTCATCCTTAATTCTTCCTCGGTCTTCCCAATTCATAGAAACCCTTAGTCAGTGATTTTAAATTTATAAGGTGGAAATCTTCATCCTCAATCTTGTTGACTTAGATTAAATAATTTTTTTATTAATCCTTAGTTCCATGAACTTCTCCTAATCTGATTCCATTAGAGAGATCTTGGGAAATATCATCTTTGACTATTTGAGATCAGGTGTCATTGAGCTAGTGCATTATTGAACCATCATGGTTTGTTCCTCATTAGAAAAGGATCATAACTAGATGATATTATTCCACCATATGTTGTATCATGTGTGGTTGTTCAAAGGTTATTTCCATGATAGGTTAAAATGCTTCATATAGTCGGTTGATGAAGGAGGTGTAGTCTATTACAGTGGGGAGTTCTGGAAACTTCTTGTATGGATGTTTACAATATCTTGAGAATGATGGGACAATAGTTTGGCACCATTGAAAAATTTTCACCCATAATCACTCTAGGAGTGATTAATAGATTTTCTGAGAGTTATTCATGATTAAAAAAATAAAAAAATAAAACAATGGTTGATGATAATTCATCACAAATCAATTAAATTTTAAGTTGTTCAATTCAATAAATGTGTTTGAGGTTATAGTATTAAAATTAAAAATGAAATTTAATTAAAATCCACAAGTTTTCCATGTCTTTCAAAACATACTAATTCAACATCATCATTTAAAACAAATTTAATTTCCAAATTTTCAATTTAAAATTGAATGTTTTAAACCAACTTTAATTTATTCATTAGAAACTCATATGTCCATTTAAAAAAATGTATTTTATAGATTGAATATCCAAATGATACCTAATATGTTTAACATTTATTAAAACCCAAAATTATACATAATTCAAATTCATTCCTTGGAAACACATGATAACAAATAAAATTAGAATTTTACCCATGTCTTAAAATTTATTGAGGGTATTAACCATTTCATTTAAAATATTTTTAAAAAAACATCACTTTATCATCTCTTTTTTTGTGATATTCTGAACATTTTTTCTCATTTTTGACCCCTAAACTAGTTATTTTTCATTTATTAATAAGTTTTAGCAATTTGTAGAACATATGTTTCATCATACTGAGCAATCCATACATCATATTGATGCATATATTATTCTTAAAAATTAAAAAACGATTTTAAGATTATATTACTATCTTTCTAAACCAATCTGAGTTTGTCTATTTGGATTTGACCCTTTGATGGGTGACATGTCATTTAAATAGAAATACAAAGGTGAAACTATAATTTGGATCCAACTAATCAATCAAATCATCAAATTGATTCTTTATTTTGTCCTATAGATGCCAAATAGGCCAAGGATCCTTATCTAAGTATCTATACTAATATGAACTCATCTTCTTTGTTTTGACCCCTTGATTGGTGATATGTAATTTTAATAAAAATAAAATGGTGAAATTGTAGATTGGTTCATACTAAGAAATTTGATATTCATGTTGATACTCAATTTATTCCTAAAGATCACAAATTACTTGAGGATAATTTTCCTAAATTTTCATCTCAATAGAAGATCATTTTCTTGGTTTTGACCCCTTCATGGGTGATATGTCAATTTAATAAAAAAATATAATGTTGAAATGGTACTTTGGATCATTCTGATCATTCCATGAATTATTTTGACATGTGATATATTCCTATAAATAAAAAATGTCTCAAGGATAATTCTCCTATGTTCCCATGAAAACATGAACTCATTTTCATAGTTTTGACCCTCTTTATGTTATTTCCTACTTTAATAACAAAATGAAGGTGAAGCGACACATTTTATCATGTTAGTCAACTTAGGTATAAAATTGACATGTTATTGATTCTAATTTTTCAAAAATGAGCCAGATTATTTTTCTATGTTTTCATGTGAATAAAAACTTGTGTGTGCAGTTATGACTACTACATAGGTGATTTTTCCTTAGTTAATAAGCGTTAATAGTATAAAATCCTATTTTCCATCATATCAAACAATACTAGAATCAGATTGATGCACAATTAATTCTTACAGTTCAAAAATGATTTTATAATATTTGTCTCGTGTTGTCACAAAAATATGAACTCTTATGCTTGGTTTTTACCCCTTTATGGATGTTATATCATTTTACTAAAAAGAGAATGGTGAAAGGTTACATTGGATTATATTAAGAAATAAGGGAATCAAATTGATGTGTGGTTAATATTTATAGATAATAAATGAATTTAGGATCATTATTATATTTGTTTCGTTGTAATATGAACTTGTTTTCTCGGTATTGAACCCTTTTAGGTGACCATACACTTTAATTACAATATGAAGTTCGGATGAAACTTTTCATCATATCAAGAATTTTGGGAATTGGGTTAATGTCTGTCTTATTCTTATAGATCAAAAATGAATCTAATATCATTGTCCTAATTTTTTATCCAATCTGTACTTGTTTTCTTTGTTTTGAACCCCTATACTTGTGATTTGTCATTTATTAATAAGTGTTACAAATTTAAAATAATTTTTTTTCATACATAGAAGTCCACATATCACATTTATGTATGATTCATTTATAAATGTGAAAGATGATTCAAGTATCATTTTTCTATGTTTCTACACCATCCTAAAATCACCTAATTGGGTTTTTACAATTGATGTTTGATATGTAATTTTAATAAAATTAATATGGGATTTTGTTCCCTATAACCATTGTTTATAATTTTTATTACATGTATATTAAAATATTTCAATATTAATAAAACATCTTATAATATATTTTTCATTATTATGTACGACATTAATGTAATAATTTCCTAGAGTATCTGTCATGTTGATTATGTTTTAGCAGTTCCCTGTTATGATGATAACCTTGAAATTTCATGATAATATTCTTAAATATACTTCTATTATCATATAATATTCTATGATGGGGAACATATTATGATAGATTTCAGGCGCATATACTCGTAAATGGATGAGACTTAATCTCATGAATTCTACACATAGTATTCTCCAAGAAGAGAAATTATAAAAATAGACTCACTAGTAGAAAGAATTTATGAGTATGTGTCATATTATATTCATATATGGGAGTGTGTTTAATGGTATTATGACATTAAGATTATTATTAATACATTTCACGATTTGTGCACTTAAATTTATTAACCAAAATCATGATTCCATATGTTTATGGGAAGTAGCATACATTGGGATCATCATGAATGACATGTTATAATAGATAAACCATGGATGGATTTTTCTCTTTCATATTTATGGAAGTTTATATATCAACCCTATGATTGAAATATAATAGTAGTATTAAATTTTATGGCTATGGTGTAAGGATGAGTTTATTTCATATAGTCAAAGAAATACATATCTAGCATATAGGTTGATGGAAAAGATGTGAAACCTGGTTGATAAGATATTTGGACAAAGGTATTTTATTACACATTGAGGACTTTTATGTGGTTGTCTACAATGAAACATTAAATTCTTTCTATTGGGTTCCTTGACCCATTTCTAGATAGTAATCGTGGATTTTAGGCAAGCTTGCCTAGTGCCAATGTGAAAGAATCTAATAGAGTCTCACACTAAGTGTATATATTGTTCTCGATTATATTATATTCGAATTTATTTATAATAATAAACATTATTAAAAAGTAATGGGAATAATTTTTTTTGGATTAAATGACAACATAAAATTAATTTTTCTTTATTCACACAAAAATAATTAAATTATGAAGATATATAATATATTTATTTATATTATTTATTAAATATTTAATAATATTTATATTTTTATATTCATAATAGAATATTTATTTATGAATTAATATTAAAATAAATATTTATTTGTGTATTTAATAAATTCAAAATAGGATGAGTTGACCAAGATTATGTTGCGTGATAAATATTAATTTACAAGACATTAAAATAATATTTATCGTTGTGCCATTTTGTGCACTCCATTAAAATAATATTTTTCTTATTATTTTATGGAATGAGGTTAGATAAGGATTATTATATAATTTATGGTTTTTTACAGTTACATAATATTTTTAACCACAACTCTAACTCTATAAATAAATGGTTATGCCTATTGTCTTGATTTCATCAAGAATTGAGAATCGTTTTGCAAGACAGAAATATCTCAAGAATCATATTTCTCTCATATTATCAAGAATGGGAAGTACTCCTTTAGGACTGAAGGATCTTGAAGTGATCAAGATGAACAACACATGGTGATCGATCCACCGTGATGGCACCCCACAGTATATCGTTATTATTAAGTGATCAAAGAACCACATGTGGATCACCGCTAGAGAAATTTACTTTGGTTCCACCCTACACAATGTCGGTAATCTAAAAAGGGGATTCATATGATCAACTATATCTTCAAACAAATATCCTAGGATGAGATATTATTTCTTTAGATAAAATTTAAATTAATTATAAATTGAACATGAAAAAGATAAACTTTGGGTTCTAGGATTTCTATGTCAATATTCTTTGAAAATTTTTCTTAGTCGTGAAATTTATATCCTGCACAATTTGAGAATAATCCATCGATTATGAACAAAACCATATTGATTATTCATACAAAAATCACTTCCACTACATCTATAACCTTCAAATGCGAATGTGAAATTGTAATTTGGATCATATCAAATCATCCAAGAATCATATTAATACTCAATTGGTTAATATATATCACAAATGATGTCATGTTAATTTTTCTATGTTTTCATGAAAATATAAGGTCATTTTCTGAGTTTTTACCCCTTAGCTGGTGATATTTCATTTTAGTAAAAAAAAATGGAGATGGTAATTTGGATCAAAATGAGAAATCTGAGCATTGTATTCATGTGCATTCAATTCCTATAAATATAAAATTCCCAAGGATCATTCTCCTAAGTTTAAATGATAATATGAACTCATTTTCTAGGTTTTCCCCACTTTTAGGTGATTTGTTTCATTAATAAAAATCTTATGGTGAAATAATAGTTTTTATCATGCTTATAAACTCATCATGTGATCTATAGAAATGAAAACATAATAAAAAATGTAATAGAAAATCACCTCTTCATGATTTCTGCAAATAGTCTTATATCATGTACTCCTACCACTCATTTCAAAATAAACATACTTCTTCTTTTAATTTCATGGACTTTCAAAAATCTTGGTAGTACATGAAAAATATAGACAATCAAAAGATTAATAAACATTATAAATGAATGTATAATTACTATTGAAAATAACACTTTGAGGATGATAGTTAATTGATGGAATATGTTATATTTCATAAATTTACAAATTTAATGTCCACAATCAGAGTCATTATTTTCATTCCAACACTACCTAATCATTAAGAAAATAAATAATTTTTTTGATATGTGTTTTGATAGTGAAGTATTATTATATATACCAAAATTTGTACCCATGTGTAAAAATCTGTAAGCTTCTTTTTCTCAGTCACCATCCCCATATCATGCTTTTTCTAATATTTAAAGATCATCCAATCATAAAAAATACCATTAAAACATATTATAAATTTATAATTTAGATTTTATTTATAAAAATTGAATGTAGTGAATTAAAAATTCATAATCGCCATTATATATGGTTGATTTTTTGGATGTCCATGAATTGAATCTAATAAATAAACCATCAAAGTATTCAAATTGATTGTAATGAAAATCCAATAATCCATAAAAAACAAAAAGGAATAAGTAATGAAAGAATTAAAAAATATATTCCATACGATTTGATTGTAGATTTTTACCCCTATATTATAGGCATCAAGAATATTGAATCATTCATTATTTTTAGTTCAAATGTGGTTTCTAGTTCAAATATTTTTTTCTCAAATTCTTTTTCATCAATGTATTTTTTCCATAGAAATAACAACAAGATTAATGAGTGAAAAAATTTATTTATAGGATTTTCTATTTTGAATGTCGTGATATATACACCTATAGAAAATATGATTATTTATTAATGTTAATTAACATAATTGATAAACTATTGGAAAAAAAACTTATTAAAATGTTACTCATGTATAAATTCACAATTGCAATTCCCATGAATTCATTCTAGAGAATTTAATTTGTAATCACAAGAATAATATGTATGTAATGACCTCTCCAAATGTTTTTTCTTTAAATTTAATGTAGGAAATATTTTTATCTTTGAATGTTGCACACACAAAAGAATATAATGTTAAAATATGTGTTAGTGTAATTAGTGGGGTAAAGGTACTCTCAAAACATCCTACTAATTTCTCAATTGATAAACTAGATTGTTTTGGTTTGACCTTCAATTTTCACTTATCTTTCTCCATATATAACAGCATACCTTATTTTATACTCATCAGAAAAAAGATAAAAAGGATTTAGTGGGTATTCTGTGTAATATACACACATTTACATAATATCTTTATTTTTAGTTTCTATGCAGGTTTCAGATTTCTTGCATAGATATACTTAGACTAGGGTTCTAATCGCTTCTGATGCTTCTAACAAATTTTATTTGATTAAAAAACCATCAGTGTTATTTGAGGGAACCCATGATTTAGATATATGAAATCATGAATGGAAAAAAGATGATATTTGAAAATAGAAATTTGTTTTATATTCTAGAGTTTTTGTTTCTACAAGGATTTTTGGTTACACAATCGGGCTGCGTAAAGGTTAACATATCATTACCCTTTTGCTAGTGAGATGCGTAAGGACTACTAAGGATTTAACCTTATGGAAATATTTTTTTTGAGGGTCATAGTACCTTACCCTTATATTTATTAGTTGATTTAAGGGTCAACTAAATATACCCTTATGTGTAAAGTTGATATGTAAGGGTAGGTAGCAATGTGACCAAGGTCGAACCCATACACATATGAGTTTCAAATGGGTATCTGTGGTGTTACCCATATGTGAATGGTCACATAAATGCATCTCATGGATTAACTATATGTGAAGGGGTTCACGTAAGGGTTAAAAAGATTTTCTAAAGGTTTTGTAAATGTAATATTATAACTCTTGTAATCTTTTTTGTGATCTACCTTTACATAGAAAACGATTTTATTGTCTTTGTAAGGGTAAATGGTTTCTCTATAATGGAAGCTGAGATTTTTCCACAATGTATAAAGGTAACCAACTTGTTACATTTACGTCACAGTTTCAGAAGTCCTATGTAATGTTAAAAGAGTTTACCTTCAAGTAGGAAAACCTCTATGCTTAAGGGTAAATAGAAATGTTTTTAAAAATTATATATAATTATTAAATGATTTTAAAGGTTAACACAAGTTTTATAAATCATTATGAAAGTTAATTTGGAAATATTTAATTTATAAAGGGTTTATAAAAGAACTAATTAATGAAAAATGTTTTATAATTAATTAAATAAATGTTTATGAAGATTTTATTTTTCAAAAATAATAAAAATTAATATTTTAAATAACTTTTAATCAGATTATATGGAATGACTTATGATCAAAAAATTAATGAGCTTATTTTGAAATTATAAGAAATAATTTATTAAATGTTACAGATTATGAAATAAGACCAAAATATAAAAATATTATATTTAAATTTTGAATTGTTCATAATTAATTATTTTGAATTGTTCAAAATAAAGGGGTCCTTATTTGTATATTACTTAAAGAACATTAATAATGTTTTAATGATTGATAAAATGAAGGTTTAAATTAAGATTATGTATATGATATTTGGATTATGTAAAATTTTTACATAATATAAATTGGATTATAAATAGTTAATAATTCATAAAATATCATATATTTTAAAAGTAAAATTAATATAATGATAAATATGAAATAGTTCAAATAAAAATGAATATAAAATTTTCATATTCCGATTTATGGAATGTCTATAATGTTAATGTTGAAATTATAAAATATTTATAGTTTAATTTTATTTATGAAATGTTCATAAATTCATATCTCATGATTGAATATCTAAATTACTCATTTATTTATAGACTATTCCACTTTATATTAACTTTTATTAATTTTTTTAAAAAATGTGAATATTGTGTATGCATTGGATTAAAATGTCAAACTTCCTCTTGGATAGAGCCTTACATTACATTCTTGGATTGACTCTATAATGAGTTTAGTTTTTAATCTACCTTCATCTTAGTTTTTAATTGATTTTAGTAGCTTAAATATAGTTATTTAATATAGCTAGTTCATATTAGCTGTTAGAGTTTTGATGAATTTGATTCTATTTTGAGAAATTTATCCCCGGGTAGAGGGATTTTTGGTCGGACTACCTACTTACATGGAAGGATATTCCTTGTATAAGAAAGTGAATGGGTTTGTTTATCTGTAACTATAGTATTACTAGTGTTGATATTTTAACTTTCTTATAATTATATTCATTTAAATGATTTCTTATTTTATCTAACGCATATGATGAATCTGGATATGTATGAATATGTTTAGCTTCTATTTTTTAGTGAGTAGCACAAACTTATGGGTTGTGTAAAAGTTACACATAAATATGGTTTGAATATATTTATTTGGTAGAGCATATAGGATTCCAAAATAAATTACTTGAAGAATTCATAAATTAAGGTCAATAAAATGATATATGATAGTGATATTAAAATCCCCTTCAAATATTAAGTTTGATATTCCTTATAAATATGAACTTGTAGAAACATAGATTATCCAACTAAATATTGTAAACCTTAGAATGAGTTCCCATGGATTATCTTATGTAAGGAAAACAAGTTATAAGTGACTTTGTGTTGACATTAAGGTGTTATAGGGCATAACATGAGTATCCCTTGATTATCATTTGTGAGATTATTTTTTTCATTTTATTTGGGTTACACTAGATGAGAAGCCTTAATATTTATGATACCAGGGGAATAGAGTTGAGTATATTTATATGATATAATAAGAAAATGATTGTTTTCTCACCTTTAAAAGGTCCAAAACTATTTTTTTTTGTATGTTGCCTAACGAAAATAATCATTTCTTATTTACGTGAACAAACAAGTTTAAATTGTGGTGAAATATGGATCTTGTTCCACTAATGGATATGTGAATATTTAAAAGGGGTCATAATTTTAGTGGGATGCTATTAAATATAATTATTTATTTTATCTTTATGAAACATGATTCTTATCTAATAATAGATTATATTTTATATGAATACTAGAATCATCAAACTAAACTTTGTTCTCAGTCTTTGATAAGGGTAAAATTAATGTAAGCTACTCTTAAGTCTCGTAACATAAGAAAATCTCTTAAGAAAGATTGGTAATTTAAAAAAAGCATTAAAGAGATCCTATGTGTTAGAATAAATTATTCCATAATAACCAAGTGTCGAATTTTTTCAACAAGTGAATATAGATTCTTATAAAAGCATAGAGTGATTCATTTAATGTTTCAAAGGTTTGAGATGATAAATGACCAAAGTAATATTAGTCTCCAATCAATATTATTCGGTATATAAAATGATATTCAACATGATTGAATATGTTAAATTACTTAGAGAGATTAATGTTTTCCTTAATGAATTGTTCAAGCTAGGGAATTCATCATATTCTCGTCTATGGAAATGTTTCAATAATATAATTGAATCTAAAGTACATTTACCCTATATTATCAAGTTTGGGAATATATATGAAGAAGGAATATGATGTATAGGTTCTAAATTACTATACAGATAGTACAAGTAGCTAAAAGTTCAATAAAGAAGAAGAAAATTTTGTTTATAATTTTTTTAACGGTTCTTCAAGAAGCTAGTTAAATCCACTAAAACCTAGTCTTGTTAAGAAGGAAGAGTAATAATTCAATATGATTGGATTATCCATTATATAGCTGAAGTAGTTTTTTAAGCTCTATGGAACTTCCATATCAAATATGGATGTTATAAAAATTAATTCATTGATAATGAAATGTATATGATACCAAATTAATATTATATATTTTTTATAAATTTACCAGAGTTCTAAATAAAATGAATAATTTATTGAGCTTGTAGTCTATATTTATGGGATGGTGTGAGTAGTTACTACATCAAGGATTTGAAGGTAGGGGATTTTACCAAGATCAAATATTTATAAGTAAAATATTTGAATTTATATATCATTACACTTATGTGATAAGAGAACATGTTTGACAATAATGAGTTTTTATGATCGAATACAAGATGATTAAATGTATATTCCTGGTTATTGATTCATTAATTACTAAAACATATTTTGAGAAGAATATATGGATAAAAGTGTTTTTCTAGGATAAAATGTTTATCCAAGATTTTTTTAAAATATAATTGAATTTTTTCCGACTACCATTTGGTGGTTCATTATAATAAAGAATTATTTTCAAATGATAGTGTTTCAAACACATAGAATAGAATATATGATATAAAAACAATAGTTTATTTTTGAATTATTCCTTCTAAAAGTAAATAAATTTTATTTATTAAAATAAATGGGTTTTTTATATATTAAAATGATATTATGATGTGAATATAATTTATAAGAGGTTAGTGGGATTTTTTTTTGACTTATATAAATTCAGTTAATAAATTGTGGATTTAAAAAATAAAATTTTAAATTATTTAATAACTTAAGAGGGTTAGGATGTATTAGTAAAAAATTATGTCATAAATTACATTATTTTAAGGAAAAAAATATTATGTAGTATAGATCCAAAGATGATGGGGATGAAATTAAAAAGAGTTTTAAGTATGTAATAGAATATGATGTCATAATATTTGTTGTTGTGAAGTTATGATGTTTAAATATGGTCAAGAAGTTGAATTTTTTGGAAAATGATTCCTAAATCTAATTATTATTCTAACGTGATTACTTTAATTATGTTTCTCACCAAATATATTAGTGATATGTTTCTATCAGATGGTCACATAATAATGTGACATGAATTAAATAAGATGTAAAGAGATAACAAAACACAAAAAGTGTAGCAAACACAAGGTTAATGTATATGTTTTTAATATATGATATGTTAAACCAAAGAATATATTAGGTTTGTTAAAAATTCTTAAAGAGGTTAATAATATTAAAATAAATCATATTTTAGGAAACCTTAATTTTGTCATCAATTCACATTATCTACAAAATTTATATAGAGATATGAATTTCATGAAGTGAAATGATATTTTTCCTCTAAAAGTATAGCTTTTTTTATCCCCAATTGATGTTTGGCATGATTTATTATAGGATATGAATAAATGTTAAGGTTATAATGAGTAGGATTCTTTTATAGTGACAAAACATTTTCTCATAAGGAAGAAGATAAAAAATAAGATTTTAATTTGCACTAGATGACCAAATAAGTATACCATATGGACTGTCATTAAAATGAATTTGCTATACTATAGTTGTATGGATCATATTTTATTCCCAAATATTGGAGTTATGTTAGATAACTAGAATGATAACCTTTATACTTTGATACCCTACTTACAGATATCTACATATTTACTTAGCTAATACGATGATGGTTGGGTATGCTGCCAATTATGTTGTCGGTTTGAGCATAACAATGATGAGATTTTTCCACTTATATGGTGAGTATCACATCTGAACCCTCGATGGAGATATGATACTGGAGTGTATGTGTCTAGACATAGATATATTATACCTATCTATATAAGGTAAATTTTATGTGATTATCCATAAGTATAAATGTCATGTGTTGTATTCCTCAATCAAATTAGTATATAATCTAAGAATTTAAAATATATGATTTAGATATATGGGGTTGAAATTTTTCATATTCCATGGTCATTGTATGTCCTGAAAAAATGGAAAATATGATAATTAAAATTTTCATATTTTGTAGACTAATGGACACTCATATAAAAAAACATGTGTTTGATGGAGATCACGCTAGATCCCTTTATATCTTGAGTAATATTTTTATTTTTCTAGAGGTTTCTCTTTGATAACATATATTGTTCTGGGTAGTTTTAATTATTATCAATGATATAAATTCCCATAGGTTCAGACATTGTGGTTGAATGGGTAGGTATTGAGTTTGAATTAGAGAGCTACTCTAAATTTGTTTTAGATTTAATCCAAATTTTTTTTGGATGGATGTTGACAAGGTATTTCATAAGATTTCATACAAGGGTATGTTGATTATAAATTTCTAAACGTGTTTTTGTAAGATATACAAAAGGGATTTTGGATATGGTTTCATGAGTTATTGTATATGATACAATATAATGTCAGATTGGAAAGTTTATTTGGATTTAGTTAGGTGGGAGAATGAAGGAGACATTCCCTAAAGATAGATCATTTATATAATGTATGGCTATATCATGTGCATGGGATATCTAGATACCTGAATGAAATATTATTTTAGGAAAGCTAGGATCTTTGATCAAATGAACATATTAATATTCAATGTGTTAATATTTGAAAATTTGAACTCATTTATGGCATCATTTATTAAGGGATTACATGGGATGTAATTCTAGAGTGGAGTTTCCATTCATGAAATGAATGAATTGTCCTTGGAATTTACTCATGTGTTATAAACACATGAGTTAATGTTGTATTTTTCAACGATTGTATTAAACATGATATATATATTATTTTCATTCAATGGAAATGGTTTATGGGTTCTTGGTCATTCCAGGTCAATACTCCATGTCCTAATACTCTATTTAATCTTTATCCTTTTTCATATAGATGTACTATAATACCACGAAGAAAAGGTGAATATCTTATGAATATCATAAGTTTTATATTGACTCGTTGATACACTAAAGAGGTGGGATTATATTGTTTTCCACTTTGGTGATCTTGATCAAACTCGTTAAACAAATATCAAAAGGTTGAGTGGATATTTAGTGTATGGTACACAAATTTTTAGCAATATTTATTTCATTTTTTAATAAGTTTTATAATTATTTCAAGGATATTATCATACTAGGGTTTTGATCACTTATAATGATTCTGATAAATGTTATTAGACTCTAACATAACCCTTCACCAAATGTAATTGTAACCATGGTAGCAACCAGACACCCAAGGGGTACATGAATCTTTTTTATCAACTCCGGAGCTACTTGAATCATCACTATCATGTGATATTTTGGTAGTTGTTTATTGTGTATCACATAACCATTTATATTCTATAGTGTACTCTTTACAATAAGGTGATGGTTGGGAACTACGAGATATAAATAAAAATCACTTTCGCCATGAAACTTTTTAGCAGAAGAATGTTATCAGTAGTTGTTTGATGATCATTTAAGAAAACAATTTATAAAAAAATTGATTACCTTGGGTAAAGAAGTCCATTGAGGGGAATAGATAACCCAAAATCTAGTGGGGTTTGAGTATTCATGTAGTGGATATTTCTCTATTGTTGGTTCACTTTGATCACTTTTTACATACCGGTCGATAAAACCACACTTGATAATAATTTCATTTCGAGATTCAATTTTTGTATTTATGTATTTCATTTTATTATTTACACCTCCACGTGGCATTTCATTCTCAAAATATTCTTGAGGTGGAACTCCAAATCCATCACCTTCAACATGGACACATTGTTCTGGCCGTTTTAAAGATATTGTGTGTAGTTTTTTATCTAGTACATCCAATGATGATTCATATGTATAAACTATATGAAATATATACAAACATAAGTATATATTTTTATTTCATATCATTATAAATCATGAAAATTACTGTTATATCATACATAAACATGATTCTCATACTTATTCTGTGTTTTCATAAACTATTTTTTCTTCTTTATTTACAACAACCTCCTTCAATATCACATGAAAATGGATAGAAGTTGATGTAGATTTCAATTCATCAATTTGTATCTAGAAAATGATCATTATTATGTTGTTTTTTCATATTAAAAAAAATACTATAGATTTAAAATAAATACTATTTTGTCAAATGATGTATACTTCATCCATGCATTATGGTATGCGTACATGGGTTTAAATGTAGACTATTTATTTATCATAGTTATTTTTTTTCATAAATAAATAATTTTCAATAAAAGTGAATAATATAAATAATTTTAAATAAAATATTATGAAATATAATTCTCATGAAGATATTCATTACCATGATTTGTAAAGAAATATTTTTTTTCCTTGTTTTATCATGTGTTCATACATAGCTAGTGGTTGGGGATTTACTTTCCCCTCATTCTCCTAGAGATATCACTATATAAAAAGTTCACGTAAGGATCTAAAGTTTTTTTAGTGATCATTAATATGAATTTAATATAGAAAATATCTAAAATAAATGTACCCTATAATGGATAATGAAATGTAAATAAATGGTTAATTATATTATTTTTTAATAAAATAGAGAAAGTATATCATAACATTACCCTAGAGTTTTTCCAAATGACATCCTTTAATTAAGGGAACAATTTATTCCATGTATCTATATCAATTATTAAATGCATTTCTCTATGACCCTAATGTTACTATTGGAAATTTACTTTGGTTTTAATAGTTTTGTCACATTGATTCTTCCAAAACCCAAAATTTATATAAAAAAATCATCTATTTTTATATGTTTCTAACATAATGGCACTATTACAGTCATGTTTTTTTCATCGACATATTATTGATATTGTAGTTGGTGTTATAAACCAAATTTTCATACTTTGGATTACTTTTATATTCAAATAATTGAATATTAATAAAAAAAATTATTACATATTTTTCATTAGACTACATGAATTTAATTTAATAATGTCCTAGAGTATCTATTTCATTGAATGGGACATAAAAATTCCACACTGTGATGAGTTTAAAGATCCATAATTCCCGTGGAATTTTCTAAAAAAAATTAATGGGAATTTTATGAGTCCAAAGTTTCTGACGACGCTTGATTCCATGGCCTGGTGTGCCCAGAATCAACTTCTGAAGTTTT
This sequence comes from Viscum album, assembly GCA_963277665.1. Classification (NCBI taxonomy): domain Eukaryota; kingdom Viridiplantae; phylum Streptophyta; class Magnoliopsida; order Santalales; family Viscaceae; genus Viscum; species Viscum album. The sequence continues at coordinate 1,961,608,630 of OY728156.1, read as the reverse complement.
GTTAAGCATAAATTAATGCCCGTAAGTAGTTTTCCTGAAAAAGTGAAATAACACTTAAATGGTTACTCGGATTAGAAATCGGAGGGCACCGTTGCGCTTAAGATGGTAGGTTTACCATAGGCGTGACTTATGTTTAGTCGGCGCGAGCCTCCTGTGAGAAATCCCAAAAATGGAATAACCGTTAATAAAATACATAAATGAAGTTATTTTATTTTTCAAATGCTTATAACTCACAAAAGGTAGATCAGATTAAAAATATGAGACCATCGCTGAACTTGGGAGGGATTTCTTTATTTAAACATATACTAACATTGGCCGGCACGGGCCACCAGAAAAAGTTTGTTTTTGGCCGTAAATAAAATAATTAAGGGACAATTATTTTATTGAAAAATTAATAACTTCTAAATGGTGAGTCAGATTAAAAATCTGAGATGACAATTGTGTTCTTTGGGGCGTGTTTCACCTAGGCAGAGCCTAACCTTGACCGTAGTGCGTCGTGGGTGACTGATAATAATTTTCCGAACTTTTTTTCGGGCACGTTTAGTAAATATGCGAGCGATGTTTCATATCTTTTGAATCGGTGCTCGGAATTGAAATATGAGAGAACTGTTGAATTCACAGCACCAATTTTCGCTTAATAATACTTTCACCTCGACAGTGGTTGGTCAGGAATAAAAGTTAGTTTTTTTCTTTTTATAATAAATAATAAAATAAAGTGTAGCTACACTTTATTTTATTCCAGCTGTCATGTAGAGTGTTTGTTGATTAGAACCTCCACTTAGGAGTTGGAGGTGGGACCGCCACACCCTAACCTCCCATGAGAGGTTATGTTTGTGGGGCCCACCCGAGCATAATCTACCGTGAGAGGTTATAACATGGGGACCACATGACACATAACCCCCATTTAATGGGGAGGAAAAAGGAAACCCCTCAACCCCCTCAATTAATTTTATGTGTCGACGTAAAATTAATTGCTTCTAATTTAATTTTGAGTGTCAACATAAAATTAAATGTTTCCAATTAATTTCATGTGTCAAATTAAAATTAATTGCTATCAAATTAATTTTATGTGTCAAAATAAAATTAAATCCTATTTTTTTTATGCAGGCTATGTGGGGGAAGCCTCTTGGAATCATCCCAATAATTAAGGCAACACACCTATTAAATTGTCCCAATGCCTTTTAATTTTCGTGACCTATTTTTTTAAATTAAGTAACTGCATCGTTGGAATTTAGGAAGGTTCCTAATATATGAACCGTCATAAATTCCATGATGGTTACATACCTCTCCCCCCTCTCATATATAATGGGAGCTTGGTTGGAGGTTTTGGGACAGCTTCACTAAGCGACGAAATGCTGGCAAAGTGACACGACACCCTACACTGGAGGATTACTCCTTCTCAAACAAAGTACGAAGAACGTTGAACTTCTTCGACTTCTTCCTCAGACACCTAACGACATGGAGCATTGTCAACAAGTCGATGCAACTCGGGTTTGGAAGTAATTGGCAGACGCGACGAACGACGATCATCTACGTCTTCTTCCGTAACTCCATCAATGGAACGACTCCCGATTTCCACGGCATCATCAACGAAAAATGACAAGCGAGGTAGGTGTGTGTTTTAATTTGTTTAATGCTTAATCATCTCTCGTTAAATCAATTTCTTGAGCTTCTTGTTATCGTTCTAACGTGGTGGGTTTGGGCTGCACGAACACGGCCCGACCACTCCGCAGCCTTTATGGTTTCAGAACCTTGGATCAATGGAGAAGTAACCATGGCATGGAAATGTGGAGATGATGAATAGAGTTCGTGCTTCCCGTGACCTCTGCGAACCCCGCTTCCGGTCGGGCAGCGCCCAAACCGCCTACCCGCGCACTGTATGGGGCGTGCCCCGGCAGAAACCGTGGCCATCCCGGACCACCGGAACCCTGCCCGCGCACTGCCGGCGCGCCCCACGCCCTCCTGGCGCCCCCCGGGCGCCCAGGCTGCCTACTCGGTGCCCCCCGGTGCCCAGGTCACCTACCTAGCGCCTGCCCGGTGCCTCGTGCCATCTGCCCGGTGCCCGGCTGGCTGCCCGACGCGCCCCGCGCACTTCCCGGTACACCCATGGCCTGCATGCGCCCCGCACGGCCTACCATTGGCCTCTCATGCTGAGTCGTCCGAGCCGCTCCCCTCACGGCTTCGGCCGGACCTGCCACTGGCCTTCGGGCCAAGTCGCCCATGTGGAGACTTCGGCCCAAATTTTCCATGTAGTTCACTGGGTTGGGCACATCGAACTGGGCCAAACATAGCGAGGTGAACCGCCCAACGGTCCAGGTCAACCCAGACTGAGTTGATCGGGTCAGACTGGACCCGTTCCCACTTTTTACCCTTTTCTGGAGTTGGCCATATCTTTGGCATCAGATATCCATTTGAAGAACCATCAGCGGCGCTGTTAATCTCATTGAGAAATGGTCCCTTTAATAATACGTCATGGGAATTTGGGGTACAGTTGAGATACGGTCTGGTTGGTTTGTACACGAATCCAACCGGGCCCCCGAAACAAAAAGGCTAATAACTCATAGACCTGGAGTCCGACTGAAGCGTCGTCTGTTGCGTTGAGACCCCTATGAAATGGCGGACCATTGAGATACTTCTTTGTGGGACTTCGTGACACATGGATTATCGTCTTGTAGCTTGTGGAGCAGACCCTCCCTATGATGAGCGAGCAGAATACAAATACCTAGAAGCTGGCTGAAACCGGATGACTACTTGTCTGATTCGTTTAGAGTGACTTGACTAGCCCAGTGGGGAAGGCTACTATGGGAGCCGGCATACCCATGGCGGAGGATCACTACTGTGTGAGGTGGCCGACCCGCGGTACTCAACAAGAGGAGTATCGCGGTAGGCCATTAAGGGGAGCGTTATTGTGTGAGGTGGCAGACCCATGGAGGGGAGTGCTACTATGTGAGGCAGCAGACCTACGGTACTCGACAGGAGGAGTACCTCAGTAGTCTAATTTTGGTGAGTAGCACCTCGGAGTCACGACAGGACTACTGTTCTCGACAGAGGAGGAGTTTTCCAGCATCCATGGTTTCGGTAATGAAAGATCCCGGTTTGAGTTGAGTCAATGACCTTTTTGTTTTCCTCATGATTGGGATAGGTTACATGATAACTTAGGTATATGTATGGGCATATACTTAAGTAAAGTTTATCCTCATATTTTCATTACTTTGTGGTTATCCTTGTTGGATTTTGTGAGAGCTTGAAGGTCTTGGGGACCCTACTGATTATTGTTATACTCACCCCTGCACAGGCTATGAACGCACCTCATTGTGTTGGTTGAAGACGACTGACAGCACTGATCGGGGTAGAGAGTAGCAGTACTGGACAGTACCCAGATGTGGACCACTCGGCGAGACGTACACGGAGCGGAAGGATGGTCTTGGGGTGCTGAGGAGGCCATCTGTACCCACCCATCAGGTGGTAGTGCCGGAGAACGACCCAGTAACTGCTTACTTCATTTCTTCAGTTGTACTAGCTTTTCAGTTGTATTATACTTTACTGTTTGGCTTTTATTTCTAGCCACTTTACTTTTTGCACGCTCTTTTGTTATATAGTTTTTACTTAGTGTTTTCTTCCTCCTGTACTCTGGTTGTGTATGTTTTTGTTTTATAAAGGAAATGCCTTCCCAGATATAGGAATTTACGCCTTTGGTGCTAGTCACCAGCCCCTGGCCCGTGGAAGGTGGGCTTGGGGTAGTTACGAAACGGGCCCCGGGGGACGGGTCGTGAAAAAATTGGTATCAGAGGAGTTGGTTCGACCACAGAGCTTAGGACTCTGATCTTTCTTTTCTGTGAAGCAATTGTTTTAAGGGTACTGAGTGTGGTTCTCAATTCAGGGAGTCCAGTGTTGGTGCGGCGACCGACGTATCCATACACCAGGACCCTAACATCTGATTTATGACTCAGTGCACAAAAACACTTATTGTGTGTCTGTTTTCAAAAAATTTCTTTAAGTCAGATCAACTAGGTCAGCTCACCAGGTTTAAATCTTTTGATCGTTTCACATTTTTTCAGGATGCCACAACACAGACAGCTATTTGGAGTTTCGAGAGAGTACCTGATGACGACCCACCAAGCGACGAGGCTCTGGTGTAGGGCCCTCTTACTATGTTGGCACCTTCAGGTGGTGTACCGGCAGCAGCACCACCCGTTGGCACTAGAATCCACTATCAACGCTAGCAGACGGTGCATGTCGACAGAGCCTGTTGCATGGGTTCCAACAGCAGAGGCCTCCATGGTTATGAAGAGAGACAGATTCCCAGGCAGTAGAGGACTGTATGGAGGTGATTGCTAGTGTTATCCAGTGAGTGAACTTGTGTTTGGTCTGCACCGTTATGAGGATTCCTTACATGGACTAATGCCTGATATAGTACCTTCGGGTAGTGTGCCGACTATATCACTACTTGTTGGTCACCAGTTACAACCGACGGTACCGGTAGATGACACATGTGGGCTTACTGCCTTACACGTGTTTCAGCATCAAACATCCCTCAGATTCTGAGGTGATCCCAGCTCACAGGTGGTTGAAGACTGGCTTGAGGAGGTGGCTAAGAGTTTTCTAGATCTTACACAGCTTCAGTAGGATGACATGTCGATAGCTGAGTATTCATCAAGGTGTACCGATTATTCCAGGTACTTGGTGACTACGATACGATTAGTGCTTTAGAGCTCGGACCTTCGAGCGAGGTGTGTTTAATGGACATCCGAGCCATAAATTTTCCTTAATGCATTACTACTTATGTTAGAGTTCTAGAGAAAGAATTTTTGGTTAAATGTTCTTTGACTGAACAGATACAGCTAGTGAATGTTAGCAGCGGGAAAGCCATGAACTGGCGCCAGTCTCAGAGACTTGGGCGTGTAAAATCTTTCAAGAAGAGGAAGTGTTAAGGACAGATGAATCTGCAGAGCAGCAGACATGGAAGTAGAGCATGGAGAGCAGTAGGAGGTGGTGTACATTTCAACATGTTACAACCACACGCCTTTTTAGTCCCCGCCAGGCTCATGGAGCTGGAGGGAATGGGAAGAGAATAGCTACTTTCAGTGAAGAAGTGTGACCCTGGGGATCTAGGAATGATTCGAGGTATGTTCTGTGTCTACTACTAGCTTCCATATCAATAGACATAGGTACCAATCATTATTTCCATAAAACAATCTTGTCCCAGACCTAGAGTTTCAAGTTAAAACCGTTGACTTGACCCTCACATCTGGAGATACCTTTGGGAGGAGACTCGATAATCACACATACACGGATGGTGTGATCTAACCCTTGAGGTGAGAGTTTCGGTTGGAACCTCTTGGTGGCAGCGTCGAGGCCTCACGACGTTAGTTTGGGTATGGACTGGGAAACCAATGTTCATACACAGATTGATTGTATTAGGAAAAAAGGGTGTGGTTTATCTACAACATTGGGATGGGGTTTTTTCCTTGGTCTGCGAAAAGGGAATCCTAGGCAGCATAGGACAAACTCATGCTTAGGAGGGTGCAGCCGATCACTCTTGAGTCGCCCATCCTTACCCTCGTGGCAGCAAGAGTTTTGTGTTTTCAGATCCTCTAGGACTATGACTTTGAGATAGTCTATACTCATGGGAATGATAATATTGTTTCAAATGTGCTCAGCAAGAGGACGGGTATACAGCTACTAGGTGAGGCGATAGAGAAGCCTGCTGCCTTACAGATATCCTTCGTGGATAGGGATGGAGCAGCCTTTCTACAGTCTCTTATAGTCACTCCCCCACTTCATTAGTGAGTCAGGGAGATGCAGCATGAGGATGCTGATTGTGAGACACAAAGTGCTCAGATATCCACCAGGAAGGCACCTGATGGAATTTTCTGAAGATGGTGAGCATGTTATCCTCTTTAGGGGACGTACTATGGTGTCAGTCTCACTTCAAGAGGAAGTGTTGGGGGAGTTTCACAAATCCATTCTAGCGGTACAATGAGGAGTGGAAAAGATGTACCAGGACCTTCGATAATAGTACTGGTGGCCAGGTATGGAGAGAGAAATAGTGGAGTTTGTCTCTCGATGCCTCACTGGTCAGAATGTGAAGGCAGAACATCAGGTACCAGCAAACTTGGTTCAGCCTTTAGAGGTTCCAAAGTAGAAGAGGGATGAGTTATCAATGGACTTCATGATGGTTCTTCCACGTATGTCCAGGGGACATGAATCTATTTGGGTGATCATCGACTGACTCACCATGTTGACCCACTTCCTACCGACCAGCGATGGTACGAGCTACCACGAAGAAGGGGTAGTTAATCTAGGAGCAGATGAAGACTTCACAGAGCAGACTGAATTCATATGATGTCAGGAGACTGAGACATCTGGAGTTCGAGGATGGTGACCACGTCTTTCTACGGGTCTCACCTTGACGAGGTCTATATTGATTTGGCCGAGGTGAAAAGGTATCTCCGTGTTTCATCTGACATTTCTAGGTCCTCAGCAGAGTAGGCGAGGTGGCTTACCGCTTAACTCTTCCACCTCAGTTACACCTGGTACATGACATCTTCCACATATCTCAGCTGAAGAGATATGTGCACGACCCTTATCACATCATCGACCATGGAGAGCTAGACATTGATGATGGGATGACTTTCACGGAGGTCCCAGAGGAGATCGAGGATCGATAGGAGGGGGTCCTATTTGGATGGTCGATACCTCTAGTGCGTGTTTTCTAGAAGCACGAGAACTTCCAGGAGAGCACATGGGAGCGAGAGGCTCAGATGCATGCTCAGTACCGCCAATTGTTTCCCTTAGTTCGATTTATAGCATACGGGGACGTAAATCCCTGAGGTGTGGAGAATGTAAATACATATAATTCACATGTATTTTTTTAATAAAATTCATGCGAATTTTACGAGTCCAAAGTTTCTAACGACGCTTGATTCCGAGGCCCGGAGTGCCCAGAATCAACTTCTGAAGTTTTGTTAGGCTTAAATTAATCCGCATAAGTAATTTTCCTGAAAAAGTGGAATAACTATTAAAAAGTTACTCGGATCAGAAATCCAAGTGCACTGTTGTGCTCAGGATGGAAGTTTTTCCCTAGGCGTGACTTAAGTTTAGTCAGCGCGGGCCTCCTTTGAGAAATCCCAAAAATGGCATAACTGTAAATAAAATAATTCAATAAAGTTATTGTATTTTTCAAATGCTTATAACTCATAAACGGAAGCTCAGATTAAAAATCTGATACCAACTCTGAACTTTTGAGGGATTTATTTATTTAATCAGAAACTAACTTTGGCCGGCACGGGCCACCAGAAATAGTAAGTTTTTGGCCGCAAATAAAATAATTAAGTGACAATTATTTTATTATAAAATTCATAACTTCTAAACGGTGAGTCGGATTAAAAATCCAAGAGTACTCTTGGGTTCGTTGGGGTGTGTTTCACCTAGGCTGAGGATAATCTTGATTTTAGTGGGTCGAGGGTGATTGATAATAATTTTCTAAACATTTTTTCAGGTACGTTCAGTAAACGTGCGAGCGACGTTTCATATCTTTTCAACCGGTGCTCAGAATTAAAATCTGAGGGCACAATTTAACTCACAGCACCAATTTTCTCTTATGAAAACATTCACCTTGACCGTGGTTTGTCGGGAATAAAAGATAGTTTTTGGCTTTTTATAAGAAATAATAAAATAAACTGTAGCCACACTTTATTGTATTCTATCCATCATGTAAAGTGTTTGTTGATTAGAACCTCCACATAGGAGTTAGAGGTGGGACCTCCAAAGCCTAACCTCCCATGATAGGTTATGGTGGTGGGTCCCACCCGAGCATAACCTTCAGGGAGAGGTTATGACTTGGGGACCACATGACACTTAACCCATATTTAATGGGGAGGGAAAGGAAACCCCTCAACCCCCTCAATTAATTTTCTGTGTCAACGTAAAATTAATTTCATCCAATTTAAGTTTGAGTGTCAACATAAAATTAAATGCTTCAAATTAATTTCATGTGTCAACTTAAAATTAATTGTTGTCAAATTAATTTTATGTGTCCACATAAAATTAAATCCTATATTTTGTTTTGATGTAGGCTATGTGGGGGAAGCCTCTCGGAATCCTCCCAATAATTAAGGCAACACACCTATTAAATTGGGCCAATGCCTTTTAATTCTCTTGACCCATTTTTTTAAATTAAGTAACTGCATCGTTGGAATTTAGGAAGGTTTCTAATAAATCAACCGTCATAAATTCCATGATGTTTACATACCTCTCCCCCCTCTCCTATATATAGGGATCTTGGGAGGAGGTTTTGGGACGACTGCACCAAACGACGAAACGCTGGCAAAGTGACGTGATGCCCAAAACATGGAGGATTACGCCTTCTCCAATGAAGAATTAAGAATGTCTAACCTCTTCGACTTCTTCCTCAGAAACCTACCACCGTGGAGCATTATCAACGAGCCGAAGAAACTTGGGTTTGGAAGTTCCTGGTAGACGTGACGAACGATGATCCTCTAAGTCTTCTCTCACGACTCCATCAACAGAACAATGCCCGCTTTCCGTGACTTCTTCAATGATGAATGAAAAGTGGGGTAGGGGTGTGTTTTAAGTTTTTTAACGCTTAATCATCTCTCGTTAAATCAACCTCTTCAGCCACTTGCTATCGTTCTAACGTGGAGGGTTCAAGCCGCACGAACACGGCCCGACCACTCCGCAACCTTTATGGTTTCGTAACCTTGGATTGACGATGACTTAATAGCGGCATGGCAATGTGGCGATGATGATGAAGACGGCGAATAGAGGTTGCGCTTCCCATGACTTCTGCGAACCCGGCCGTCGGTCGAGCGGTGCCCTACCAGCCTACATGCGCGCTGCCCGGAGCGCACCCCGGCTGAAACTATGGCCAGCCCGGCCCACTGGCACCTTTCCCATGCGCTTCTCGCATGCCTCGTGCATTCCCAGTGCCCTCTCACCACCTTATCGATGCCCGGGCCACATGCACAGTGCCCCCCGGTGCCCAGGCCGCCTGTCCGGCGCCCCCCGATGCATTCCCAGCGCCCCGGGCCGTCTGCCCGGTGCGCCCTTCCCAGTACACCCACGGCCTGCCCATGCACTGTGTGGTCCACAGTTGGCCTTCTGAGCCGAGCTATCCGAGCCGCACACCTCATGGCGCTGGCCAGACCTACCACTAGCCTTCGGGCCGAGTCGCCCACGTGGCGACTTCGGCCAGAATTGTCCACGCAATCTGTTGGGCCGGGCCTAGTGGACTGGGCCAAACATAGCAGGTTGAACTTCCCAACGGGCCAGGTCTACCTAGACTGAGTTGGGCCGAGTCAGTCTGACCGGGTCGGACCAGACTCGGGTCCACTTTTGACCCTTTGCTTGCGTTGGCCATATCTTTGGCACCGGACGTCCGTTTGAAGAACCGTCAGCGGCGCTTGTAATCTCTTTGAGAAATGGTCCCTTCAAAAATACCCCAAGGGAATTCTGGGTATAGTTGAGATACGGTTGGGTTGGTTCGTACACGAAACCAACTGGGCCCCCAGGACAAAAAGGCTAATAACTCACAGACCGGGTGTCCGATTGACGCGTCGTTGGTTTCATTGAGACCCATATGACATGGAAGACATTTGAGATACTTCTTCATTAGACTTTGTGACACATGGAGTATCGTCTTGTAGCTCGTGGATCAGACCCTCTCGGGGACGAGCGAGTAAACTACGGAGACCTAGAAGCTGGCTGAGACCTGATGACTGCTTGTCCGATTCGTTCAGAGTGACTTGACTAGCCCAGTGGGGAGAGCTACTGTGTGAGGCGGTATACCCATGGCGAAGGAGAACTACTGTGTGAGGTGGCATACCTATGGTACTCGACAGGAGGAGTACCTCAGTAGGCTATTAGAAGGAGTGCCACTATGTGAGGCGGCAAACCCATGGTAGGGATCGCTACTATGTGAGGTGGAAGACCCTACGGTACTCGACAGGAGGAGTACCTCAGTAGTCTAAGGTTAGTGAGTACCACCTTAGAGTCGCAACATGACTACATTGCTCGACAGAGGAGGAGTTCTCCAGCAGCTGTGGTTTCATTAATGAAAAATCCCGGTTTGATCTGAGTCAATGACCTTTGTTTTTTATTTATGATTGAGATGGGTTACTTGATAACATATGTATATGTATGATCATATACCTAAGTAATGGTTATCAGTTGATTTTCATTACTTTGAGATTATCCTGTTGTATTTTTTGAGACCTTGAATGTCTTGGGGTCCCTACAGAGTATTGTTATACTCACCCCTACACAGGCTATTCCCGCACCTCGTTGTGTTGGTTGCAGATGACATACAATGCTGATCGGGGCAGGGAGTAGTAGTATGGGACGGTACCCGGAGGTTGACCACTCGGAGAGACGTACACGGAGTGGATGGACGGACTTGGGGTGCTGAGGAGGCCATCTGTACCAACCCTTTAGGTGGGAATGTTAGAGGGCAACCTAGTATCTACTTACTTCTTTTCTTCAATTGTACTAGCTTTTCAATTGTATTGTACTTTACTGTTGGTCTTGTATTTCTAGCCCCTTTACTTTCAGCACACTCTTCTGTTATACAGTTTTTACTTAGTGTTTGCTTATTCTTGTACTCTGATTGTGTATGTTTACGTTTTATAAAGGAAATGCATTCCCAGATATAAGGATTTACGCCTTTGGTGCTAGTCACCAGCCCCTGGCCTATGGAAGGCGGGCTAGGGGTAATTACGAAACGGGCCCCTGGGGACGGTTCGTGACAAAGAGATACTTGAAATTCATTGCTTATATTGTTAAATATAGTTCTATGGTCAGATAACATTCTATGATGGGAAAATAGAGTATTGACTATCATATGTGAGTACTCATAACCAAATAAGACTTAATCTCATGAAGTTAACACTTGTTAATCCAATAGATGAGAGATTATGTGAATAAACCCACCCGTAAATATTCGAATTGTTTGTGTGTCATTAAAATTTTATATCTGCAATCATTTGTGTTGATCCTTAGACTTTATGATTATTATTAAAGTATGTCATGAATTCCGTACTTTTATTTACTAACCAAAACTAGGATTTCATATGTTTTCGGGAAGAAGGATACAATGGGTTCACTATGAATGATATGTTATTAATTAATATTCAGAGGAAGAATTTTTCCCTTCATTATTTATTTAAGTTGATATCTCAACCCCTTGACTGAAATAGAACTAATTCATTAAATACCATAAAAATGGTGTAATGACAAGTTTCTTTAAGATGGTCTAATAGATTATTTATCAAGTATATAGGTTATTGACACATGTAACCTTTTGGATTAGACACTATGATAAATGTATTATATTTAATAGTGAGGGATTGTCTATGGTTTTTGATGTAGAGACATTAAATTATTTCTCTTGGATGCCTTACCTTTTGATAAACATAAATCTTAGAATTTAGGCAAGACCACCCAATGACATTGATAAATAATTATAGAGGTCCGCACACTGTGTTTTTCCATTAATTTTAGTTAAATTATATTATAATTTAATTATCAGAAAAAATATTATTCTCAAGACAGAAAAATAATTATATCCATGTTTTTTTTATCATAGAAACTAAATAAATATTTATTTTCAACATTACTATTTAATTTCATGGAAATATGATATCTATTTATTGAATGAATAATTTTTTTGGGTATTTGATAAAATTGAAGGATGTCTAGGTTACCAAGAATGTGTCTGGTGATAAAAAATAATTTGAAATCACTAGAGTCGTGGCCTTTGTAACTTTTGGATCAACACATCTCGGGAGGTCCCTTCAGTGTGGGGGGGATCCACTCTCAGAACTATAAGGATATTTGTTAAAGGACCCAATTGGATACTAAATATAAATTCCATCATAAGTTAATCTTCCACCCTTACCTCAAATTTTGAAATAATGTTATTTGTTATTATGGATCAAGCATTTTGAGGAAAGAAGATGGTATTTTGGTGGACCTATTTGATAAAATCCTCCCTTGATCTGATAGAACAATATCATTCTATGTATCTTATGGAAACATCCCACTAATTTTCTATATTTACTACCTCATACAAGGAAATATCATACGTGGGTTCCTCAGAACAACTATTGAGTTCTTTATCATGCCAGATAATTCATCGATCGAAGTTTCTATAGTGTTGTCGACACCAATTATATAACTGAGTAGTTAATAAATTTAGTCTTATCTTAGAAATAGTATTTAGAGGATGACAAAGTAGATTAGACCAATTCCTATTAGTTGTTTCTGTGAATCCACATGCATTCAAATCTGAAGCCCATAGTGTCATTTCGCACTGGGACACCACATTTTACTAGAGAAAAATTGGACTATGACAAGATGAAACCAGATAGAAGTGAGAGACCTCAAACATATGGAAGTTAGAAACCTAGAATATTGAATCTAAAAAACTATTTGGATATTTAGGTAATATGGAGGCTAGGTAACATCCATGGATTTAAGTAAACAGACTCCCCAAGAAGCTCGAATCTGAGAGACCTGAGTGAAGCAAGAAGTCCCAGAATTGATGCATGGAAGAAAAAATTTACTTGCCACATCCTTGCTTCTTATGATGGTAGAAGATCTCATTGAAATAACCACCATAGAGAAAAAGTATTAAAATAATATTTCTGATTGATTTAATCATCTCCTTGGATCTCTACTAGTCACTTTCACCTAGAAATCCATAACAACCCATGAAGTTCTATTTGGGTTCCTGAGGGTGATGAATTGAAAACATGAAATGGTTTTAGGATAATATGGCCACATAATATTCACATCACTCTCTCCAAATGTTGAAAATTCCACTTATATGGGCTACTCATCTGACCATGAAATATTTATGAAATATTGTTTTCAAAGTAATCCCTCTTATGTCTTTGCATTCCAATATGGTCTCGAAGAAAAAGACCATATTAGAGCTGAACATGGATCTCCATTGATGGATAATATAAACTAATCATGGGTTTCTATGTTCATAATAGTTTCAAAAGAAGTGTTTTACGGTGCTAGGTGAGGTTGGTCTGAACTATCCTTCACCACTATTAAGTAATTTGGCGCATCACCATCGGACAGAATTGATTATTTTTTAGAACGTGATGACAATTAATCCTCAGACCCTCCATGAAGTATTATATTCAAACATATTTTATTTTTTAATTAAAAAATATTAGTTATAATCTTATTTGACCACTTCCAAGTCAGTTGTTTACTTTTTTCAAATAGGATTGATTTAAGAGGGGATTCTTATAGAACCAGAACAACCAACATCGTAGTAGGAAATCCTGAGAGTTCCTCCTCACCCAATAAAGTGTAATCCATACATCTCACATCATGTGGAACCTTACCCTGAGATAGGGAAAATTTCATTTCTTATGATGCTTTCAGTCCATGGTTAGAAAATTGGTGGTTTGATATAGGTCCTATCTGTTGGTTCACCACGCCATTATGCACATTTTGTAAGGTTCATAATTAGTCACCCAAAAAATTGTTCCTAGCCCTATCATCATGTTTATCATCATCCTATGATACTCCAACCACTATCCTAGGGAGAATATATCCACCAATCAAGAAAACTTAAACGGCCATGTATTTTAGACAAGGGTATGAAAAACTCCCTAGTTCATGGTGAAATTATATAATCCCAATCAAGATGATCACAAAATTTGTTGTGGGAAAACCTTAATTTGGGAATTTTGTGAGATTTTCAATCTCCGTATTTTTTTAGCCTCAAAAGTGGGTGGACCACCCAAATATTTCAATGAGCTCCAAATAACATATTTTAATGTAATTCACCCCTCCATATCTAGTTTTTTTGTTCTATAATCCTTTATCGCATGACCAATAAATCCTTAGAAGAAACTAATGGAGGGGATCTTTTCAAATTCCAATGATACCCATATCTTGGATTCTTGGAGTTTAAAGAATTAACCTTGTATAATGGGTTATGTAATGTCCACCATAGCCCTGGTTCACATCCTAGGACAAAAATGAATTAGATATGGAACATCACATTCCATAAACACCCCAATGGCATTACTAGTCCCGCACATAACATGATCAGTCATACCAATAAATGGGATACCTTTCACCCTGACCTAGAAATGGGAATGATCAAATTCTATCACAGCAATGTTAAACCTATTAATTGTGGCCTTCATCATAATAATATGATTATAAAAAGACCAAGAACATTCATTTAAAATGTTTATCTTATCATAGTTTCTATTTTTTTTAAAAATTATTATCTCAGGTTCAATTTCCCTGATAGAAACTCCCTATTCTAACCCTTAAATCGACTACAATGTATTCATCTATGATATCATGTTATAGAGTCTAACAGTTGTGAATCTCCCAACCATGTGGAGGGAGAAGCATTTATAGAGATCTACATTCTCCACAATTCTAACTTCAATGATGGATTCTCCAAAAAACAATTCAAAACATTATTTATAGTCTCTCTTGTCAAGAAATATCATTGATACCATTATATTTATTAGTGTAAATACTTCAAAAAAGTGTCCTTAAATTTTGTGTTTATTAAATAAATACATATAAAAATATTTGAAATCATTGATATGGTAATTATTTAATAATTATAATTATGATATGATAAAAAATGTTAATAATTCATTATTATTATTGACAATGGTAGTTAAATCGTTTTAATCATTTAATGGGGTTAATAAAAATAGTTACAATTGAAAAATTTTGTTTTGATTACTTAATGTTCATACTTTAATATAATGAATTTAACTGTTAATTTAATATATCTATTTAAATTAATTTTAATTATATATTTAATTTTCATGATTTTAGACAGTATTTGACACAAAATTTCTATTATTTAAAAATATATAGCTAATCATTTCATAAATATATTTATGTTGCTTTTATTATGAGTTAATTACATATTGGATTTAGAAATGAATTATAAATTCAATTCCATTAAATTAATTATTATTAATAAATTATTAATAATAAAACTAATTCAATTTATATTTAATAATTAATTTTAAAATTCTAAAATTATAAAAAAAATATTAAAGCGGTTAAATGAAATTTTTGAAATATACTAAGATTAACTTAATAAAAGGTTCCTAAAAAGAGTTTTTGAAAAAAATTATAATTTTCAAAATATTAAATAAATGTGTTAAATTATAGAAAATTATATTTATTTTCTAGTATAAATTTGTTATTAATGGAAACAAAATTATTAAATGAATGGAATCCTTTGTAAATGTGAAGTTATTTGAATAATTACTTTCCAATGATGAGATATAATACCTTTTAAATTTAATATTTATATAGATTTTAGGTATATGAATCAATTCTAATTAAATAATTTAATTTAATTTAATATAGGAAATCTTAACAAAATGTAATAATTTCAAAATAATATTTGAAAAAAAATAGATACTTTAAAATCTACATTTTATTATATATTAAATTTCAAAAAAAATGAAGGAAATATATTAAACAAGAAAGAAATGTGATAGATGAAGTCCTTTTAATACAAATCCATATATGAGTTTATACATTATTTTACACCTTCTTGCATGCTTCATGGGATTGGGTCGATGTCTACGAAATAGGGATAACTTGAAATCAAGATATAAAATGTTTTTCAAACTCATATTTTCTAGATAAGTATTATTTAGCATTAAAGTGACTTAATATCACTTGACAATTGTGTCACCAAGGTATAGGGAAATCATTTGTTCTCTCGTGAGGCCTTAGGTAGGTTTTGAGGTACAAGATGGGAAGTGGGTAGCCTAGGATTCATTTTTAATGATAATTGGATAGATGAGAGGGGATTTGGCCAAGTGATAATGGATAAGAAAACTATTCATCTCATTTCTAGTGACTGACACCCTCCTGAGGGTGGTCTAAGACTTTATTAGCACTGTGAGAAAAATTATTTATTTGGGTCATGAAATGGAGAGAAATAGAGGAGTTTATTTTGAGATATTTGTTAAGAGATCTCCATAAAAGATGTGAGATGAGACAATGGTGTGGGGAATGTTCTTGGTCAGGACGTGGCATTTGGATGACAAGGGGATTAGAGCGTGCTGTTTGGGATAGTCCTGGGCTAGAAATAATAGAAGTGATGAGATACCATGATGGGGAGGGTCATACATTGAATCTTGGTTCTGATGGTCATATGGGTTGTGGAGCCACCGATGGGTGAGGGAATGAGTAGGTATCGATGAGAAGATACCACTGTGGGTTTATAGGACCAAATAGACACCCAAATAGGTGTGGTGGGATGTGTTTATCATGAGGATATGTCTTGAGTGACTAGTATAATGGGATTTTATAATGATCATTGTTATATCTTATGGCCTAGTGTGATTGATGTGACCTCCACAGAGACTTTAGGGATGGTTCCATGTTCATGTTACCTACATAGAGCATGTAGGGATGGGTAGGTGTGATTGTAACCACCCAAGAGTATGGGGGGATTGGTTGGTGTGCTTGTAACCTCCCTAGAGTCTTTTGGGATGGCTTGGTATGCTTGTGACCTCCCTTGAGCAAGTTAGAAATGGTCAGTGTGGATGATGAACCGTTCCCAATATGCTTGGGTAATGGTAGGGACTATCCATGAGGGGCTAGGTCATGAGACAATCAAAGATGAGACTAATGTACCCTACCTCATGTAATCAAGTTGTGGGTCATGATGTGGACATTTTAATGCACAAATTTTATGTGGGTAACAGGTCAAGATTTGGATGAAATAAAACATTGAGTCTTAGGGGGCGTGTTGGGCATTAGTTTGGTGGCATGAGGCGACGTGACATAGTGGATTATAGAATAACGCCAAAGTAGGTATGGTCGGGAGTTTTTGTGGCCTAGTTAGAACACATTGGATTCATGGTGTCCTAGTTAAAACAAAATGTATAGCATGCATGTGCGACATGATTATATTTTCCCTCATGCATCCATTTATATTATGGACCAATGTATGGGAAGTTGATGAGACCCTAGTAGGATATTTTTCTCAGAACTCACATGGGAACCTCAGTGTGTGTGTGTACACTATATGCATGCTTTCAAATTCAACACAAGATGTGCACCAGATCATGGTGGTGTAGCGCATGTTTATTAAGAGACAGGGTGAGTGAGGCCCAAGGATGGTAGTAAGTTCAATGCGCATGTATTTTATTTTTTTTGTTTTGTCTTTGGGATCGGCCCAATGGATGAGTTATAACATCAACATAGAATTCAGTATAGTATTGTGTTTATCTATATGTGCATACTCTGAAGTTTATGTAATGTATGATTTTGGTTATTTTTTCATTATTGAATCACTTTGATTCAAGGGAATATTCTCCCTATTTTATAGGTTAGGCCTCCTTTGATAGTCAAGAACCTCTCGCATATAGAGAGGATCGACTGAGGTTATGTGGTGACCTTGGCCAGGGCACTGTCAAGTGGCTCGGGGTGAGGTTTCATAATAAAATTAATTATATATATAATAAAATTATTTAAAATAAATTATATAAAATATTTAAATTATAAAAATATTACATTGAATTGAAATAAATGTATTATATAAATTTCAAAGATATTAAAGAAATTAAAACATAATAAATAAATATTAAAAAATATTAATAATATTAATTATGAACAAATTTTAAACACTTAAAGCAAATAAATAAATAAATATTAATAAATATTAAAAATAAATAAATTAAAAAATATATTAAAAATAAATAAATATTACAAATGAATAAATTACAAAAATAAAGAAAAAATAAATGAAAATGAATAAAATATAAAAATATGAAAAATGAATAAATAAAATAATTTTATTAAATGTATTAAATAATGTAATAATTTTATTAAAATGTTTTATTAATAAATGAATTTATAAATGTATTAATTATAAGTAAAAATATTATTGTTTATGTAAATAAATAATTGTTTTATAATTATATCATTGATATAAATGTATAAATAATAATATTATGTACATAAGTTTTTCACGCTACATAAATAATTATGAAGCTATAAAATTAAATAAATAAATTTTAATAATTTTATTTAAATATATTTAAAAAATTATCAAGATATATTTTTATAAATAAAATCTATAAATAATTATATATATATGTATTCTATTGGTTTTATATAAAAAAATAACTAATTATTAACATTTATAATTTTTATTTATAATTAAAAATTCTTTTTAAATTAAATTAAAAAAATTGCAAGGAAGATTTAAAATATACATTACTAATTAGTGACATTACTAAATTCTAATAAGTTCAATTTATAATTTAAATTCATTAAAATATAAGAATTTTCATTTTTTAATTACTAATATATATATATATATATATATATTCATGGATTCATGAAAGATCTATTAGGTCAGTATAGACCCCATGCCTGATGGGATGGGTATTCATTCACTGACCATCCCCAACCCATTTTAGATTTGAACTGAAACACCATCCTCTTCAACTAACTAATAAAATTATTTATTTCTACTATGTTAATTATTGTATATACTTGATCAATGTACATATAGTTATAAATGAGTATAAATTAGTACATTTATATATATTATTTATATAATTATGAACTTATTTTAATATAAATCAAAATTTAAAATATATAAATTTGTATGATAATAAAATTCATCTTTTATCAGTACTCAAAAGGTGCGGATAAATCATTTAATTTTATAAATTCTAAAAAATTCACTGGTAATCATAGCCTTTAATCAATGATTTTTGAGAATTAATTACAGATATCATTTAATAGTGCTTCTGATTAGTGTTGATATAAGTAAACCATTTTTGGTTCTATTAACATGCAATAATAAAACATGAATCTGTAGTAGTGAAATTAATTTCATATAAATATTTAAATAAAAATAAAATAAAGAGATTGTTTTATATTTGGTTATTGATGACTAAAGTTTGATAATATGAAAAAAAAGTATCTTCATTGCTTGATATTTTCTCTTAGGGCTTCTTACATTTGGGTGAGTCCTATGGTTTCATGGGAACATCCATGCTATTCTAGATTGAAGATGATTAGGGGCATGAGTATGAACCCTCTCCTAATGATGCCTTTATATTCTTCATCCTAAGACGTGATAAAATGTAGTCTAACCTAATAAACTGTTGCATTGATTTGGTGCTAACATATGAGAAAAAAATCATCTTTTGTAGTAAAAAATTATGAGGAATATTTTCTAATGCACCCAATGTCTCTCCTCATTATCAAAAAATTTACAATCAATCAACCATTCAATATCTATTCCATAAAAAATACACTACAAATTATATGTAATTTAGATTATGGAGTGGCCATATGGTAAATAGAAGTGGGCCTCATCATCTTTGAATTTTTCCATGTAATGGACAAGAAGAAGGCTCTTAAAGGGAGATGATTATCCTTTGAAAACCACTTAATTTTAATGGTGTATTTAAGAAATGGTGGGGATATGAAAAATACCACACTTTCCAAAAAAACCCCTTGGGATTCAACTTAAAGGAATCCCATTTTATAAAATATTGATATGTATTCATCATGAAATCAGGGTCTAATATAAGGAATTTGTTGAATGAGATCACTCACATAATATTCATTGGATTTAAACTATCTGGATTAGGGGTTTTATTGAGGTTGTATATCTATTTATGAGAGTTTTTTCCTATATTTAGATGTCTTGGATGTATAGATCACATTTGAGTATGAACAGATACTAATAATTTTTTCTTTTGTGGGTGCATGGGGTACATTGAAAAAGAATGTTGTTCGAAGTTGATGGATGGGGAAAGAAACAATATTTTATAGTATGTACCATGTTTTTTATAAAATAATAGTTAAATTTCCTTCATTATAGAAATAAATAAATGAATGGATAGATATAGGATTTCAAAGGCTCTATGTGCACAAGAAAATTCTGATCAGAATAAAATCATCTTGATGGGTCTGCCAGTAATTATGGTAGATCAATGTGTTTTTTCATGTGAATAAGGCTGGGAGAATCAAGCCACATAAACTATATCAAATGATTCTATAAATAATAGTGAAACCTGGGTTACAACCATAATGGTCAGGGACATTTCTTCTGAGAATAGCACTCCCACATTGGAGGGAAAAAAATAAATCACCCAATAGCCCAAACTAGATCTTCTCTGATCCCCCAAATCTATTTTTCTCAGTCTATTGAGGCCCCCATACATTACTCTCTTATCAACGATGATCCTGTAACATCTTCATTAGTCAGGACTAAAAAATTGTGTGTGGGTAAGTAATATTAGAGGTGAGTATAGTATTGATCAGAGGATGGTATAAATGTGTAGTTCCAAAAGATGAATGGAGGGTCTTCTGGTTAATGAGAGATACTCTAAGATAAGGGAACTGGTGGGAGATGGAACCTATCTTGAATAATTATAGGCAGAGGTTGGTTTGAATTATCCCTACCTATTTCAATGAAAACCATAATCTAGAACTGTCATGGGCTTGGAAACCCATGCTAAATTTGTATTCTCCTACACTAACGAACTAAAAGTTTACCTAATATGGTTTTCCTATATTAAAAAAAATTATATATTATGGAAATTAACGGTATTGCAAAAAAAATTAGGTTTCCATTACTATTTCTCTATCTTCTAACAAGGTCATTTGCGGTGAATCTGTCTTCTTTAGAGGGAGGACGTGGATATAAGGGTTATATACTTCTCTCATAACCACATTTCTATCTCTATTCACTAACCAATCACCTTGATCAGGGTTTTCATTGGATTTTATGGATTTCCCTATTATAGGGATAAATAGACGTCTTTGAAGCTAATTAAGACACTACAATAGAAACCTTCATAGACCATTCCTATTTAGTTGGTACTTTAATGAATTTTTGATCTAACATGAGTAGAAAGTGGGGCCAATAGGACTTTCATGTCAATGATGATGATTCAACAGGATACTAAAATAGAAAATTGTTCAAATCTATGGTACTCAGGAAACCATCAAACATTGATTCATAGGAACACTAAAAATATCCATAATACAGAGAATATGGACAGATTATTGGGATTGAGGGATTAGAATAATCCTTTCAGATTCATCTAGATTATCCACCTTACTCATTCCACTTTGGACCACTACCCTACCCCGAGAGACTACTCCCACAGACAAAGTAACACATGACATGAAAGAATTTTCATATTTGAATGCTTTTGGTTTGAGGATAAGGAATGTAAAGTTCTAATCTATTTATGATGAAGGGTAGGGTATCCCAATATGAGAAGTAATACCCATAAAATGAAATAAAATTTAAAATTTTGATGTAATGACATGTTCCATCAACCATATTCTCATTGTGATTCTATTGAAAGGATGTTTAACGAGTTTTACTATCATATCCCCTATTACACATTTCATCATTGTATTTCATCCCATGAAGTGGAACTGGAAGTAGAACATAAAATTAGGTAAATCTTCTTGTCCTTACATGAATGTGAAACCCACATCAAGGAAGGTGAATCTAATACCTTATACTTCCATCAGATGGCCTATGTAAGATGGTGTAAGAACTTCATATCATATCTTAAAAACATGGAAGGTAGATAAATTTCCAGTGTGAGTGGGATCTATGATCTTATCATTAATTTTAATCAAGATATTTATAAGTCTATGGAATCCATCATTTCATCTAGCATTACAACTTGCATTAAACCATTAGTAATAGATACGATGAACAATAATATTACATGTGACTTCAATGAGGGAAAATCTATATGGTTCTCAAACAGATTCACCCCATAAAAGCTTCAGGGTTGGATGGGTTCCACGAATAATATTTAAAAAGGTTATCGAACATTATTAGGCATGATATATTAGTCCTCATGAATTATCTATGTGTAGGTAATGAAAAAATTTCTATTTTGAATAAAACCATTATTACCCTCACCCCTAAGATTAAAAAAACATATATGATCTCATATTTTAGTTGTAATAATTTATAAAATGTTATTTATAATTTTTTTCTCAAATATTTTCTTTAACTATTTTTTCTCTTTTTTTGAAAACATTATTTCTGAAAATTAGAATTATTTAAACCCCAAATGACTAATCTTTAATAATTCAATTATCACCCATGAAGTGTTTAACTCTATTAAAACACACTCTATTACAAAAAGAGGTTCCAACTCTTGTAATATCTATATATAAATGTCCTATAATAGGGTCAAGTCACCCGTTCTTTAGTTTTCTATGAGTATAATGGGATTATTCTCTAAATGGATTGAGTTCATCATGCAATGAATCTCTTCGGAATCTTTGAGGAATAAAATAAATAGATGCCTCTTTCATAATATCTCCCCAAATAGGGGTCTTCTTAATTGGGGAACTCTTTCCCATTTCTTTTTTATTTTTGTTGATGATTTGTTCTATAATATTATTTTAGTAGCAGTAATGGAAAATTTTATTCATGGGGTGAATGTGTGCATATGAATTCAACCCATTTTCTATCTTTTTTTCAGATGATAGATTTCATTTTTCAATGGACACACTATGAAAATGAAAATGTATTTTTCACTTGATATACATGTATGAGAGTTAATCATGTAAATATATCAACCTTACTAAATCAATAGTATATTTCAGCTCAAGAGTACCCATGAGCAGGAGAGAATAACTCAACAAAAATTTAGGTATTCTAGTTGTTGAAAAAAATAATAAATACCTTTAGATTAACATTATTTTTATATTCTCTAAAATAGATGTTTTTTCAAGCATTCTGTATATATAGTGGAGAAAAAATACAAGGATGGAATTTTAAGAGGATCTCCAATGTAGAGAAGGATAATCTTATCAAAGCGGTGGCACAGATGCTCCTGACCTACATAATTTCCTTATTTAATTTCCCTATATTTTTATTCATCAAATATACCCCCACCATTTTTTGGTGAGGCCATAATAATCAGAGAAATAAAATTCATTACTTGGTCTGGGAAGGTGTATGGGGCTTTTTGATTTTATATTCTTCAATAATTCTCTTCTATCAGAGAAAGGGTGGTGGATTTTGTAACACCATAATTCCTTATGTGCTTGGATACTCAAATAAAAATATTTAACTCACTCTAGTTTCAATGGATTTGTTTTAGTCCCCTTACCACACATTTTCTAGAGAAACTTTTGGGGGCACACAATCTTCTTTGTGGTGTCCCTTACAGGAGAATCAGAGATGGTTCCATAGTCAAAATATGGATGGTACTTTATAGGTTAATAGAGATGTGGTGAAGAAAACCTCACTGGTGATCCATTATTAGGAAGATTCCAGGGCTAAATCCCTATTTAATAATGTAGGGAATAACTGGTGTATCAGAAAACATGATGATTGTATCAATGTGAGGAAAATATGTTTCATAATCCTCTATTCTTTGGAATTTCTCAACTTCCATCATGAATCTGATGATCCTATTTGTCCCATGTTCATGGTAGCTCTGGAGTCACTGTTTCATGAAATTATCTCTAACACTTGGGCCATATCCATCTAAAAAGTATGGGATTCTAATGAAGATCACATGGTGGATATGACACCCATGATTTCATCACTTTTGAGAAAGTATTCATCATATCACCCCATGGAGGTGGTGTATTCTCTTTGTATAGTGGACTATATTATTTGGGTGAGATAAAATGACTATGTCATTAACAAACTATCAGGACTAATGTCATTATGGATTAAGTAGGCGGTATCTTGGTTGAAGATATAGAATTATAATGATATCTATCATGGGAACCCAAATTCAAATTCTTTGATTATCAAGTCAAATCTTCCCATGATGGATTTGTTTTAGCTTAAGGTGGATGAATTGCTCTCTGGAGGAGGTTTTGTTGGTATTGGAGTTATGGTTTGTGACACCCACGTATGCATTATTGTGGACATCTATAATTCTCTCAATACTTATTGGGAACAACCGGTGCCTGAGTCATAGTCCATTTTCACGAGAATGGTGTTTAACATTGAGAGAGGATGGAAATATATTATTTTGGAATTAGATTACCTCACCATTATCAACACAATCCATGCACTGGAAAGTAGTCTCTAATATTTTCGCATACTAGTTTTGAAGATAAACTCCCTTTATCATCTCTTCCATACTATCAATTTCTCTTTCATCAATAAATAAGGGAATGGTGTAATGTATTTTTTTTTGGAAATTCACAGTATTACTTGCAAGTCGCATGTTTTGTTTAATGATTTTCATTATTGTATGAATTCTATTATAATTATTGATCTGCTATCTATTAATTTAAATCCCCTATTTTCAAAAAAAAGACTAATTTGATATATGACTTATGTTTGAGTCAGGTCACCTATGAAATTTCATATTTTTTACCCAACATTTTCTTGAATTTTTGATTTAATTGAAATTAAAAATATCCAATGGAAAAGATTGGATGTGTTAACGTTGATATAATAATTAATGTGATATATATTAAATTGAAAAAAACTAATAGTAGTGAGTCAACCACATGAATCATTTTTTAAAAAAATTGAATCCCCTAGGCTTTCAGAATGGCTTGTGACCATGTGTGTTTGCTCGCTCGGATACATGGTTGTTTTAAAATTCATTTTTTGGCATGTTTTTTAAAATTGAAAAAAATACAATAAATCTATTCCATATCGATAGTCTATATTGAAATATCTCACTTGGTTTAGTCCTATTTTTTAAAATTATTATTAAAATGATTCTTTCATATTTTTAATTATAAGACAATGATAATATTTTCAAAAAAATAAAAAACATGTATTTAATTTTATATATGGGGGAATGATGACCAAAAAAAGATGTCTGTAGATGATTTTTTGGAAATAAATAATGAGTCATGAGTAAATGATTGGCCTCTTGATCTATTCAACACAAAAATATTTCCTCCTCATTTTCAAAAAAAATACATCAAATTAGTTTTTCCATTATATCTAGTCAAGAATTAGAATTTATACCATTAAATATATCAGTTTCAATAGTTCAAAAGAGAATATCTTTAAATGATGCACTTATAAAAAAAATACAAATAAAATAGTTTAAGAACATTGTAGTGGTAATTACTTGAAAACATTAACTATGATAAGATTAAAAAATGTAAATCATTTATTATGATTATTGATATGGGAAAGTAAATATTTTTAATTATTTATTGGGATTAATAATAATGATAATAATTAAAGAACATATTTTTTAATTACTTAATGTTCATATTTGTATATAATAAATATAACTATTAATTCAAAATAAATTTTTAAATAATTGATAATTATATCATTAATGTTCATGATTTTATATAATCTTGTGCAAAAAAAATTATTATTATTTAACAATATTCACCTGATACTTTCAAAAATACTAGTATCACTTGAATTTTCATTGTAAGTAACAGGTTCTAAAACAAATAACAATAAATTTTTTATTAAAAATATATCCAGGTAAAATATAAGAAGAGAATCAAATTCTATAATGATTATAAAATAATGAAAATTAAACAAGGAAAATTAAACAATTAGTATTAACTTCATATATTATGTAACAGTTTCTCCAATAAATGGCTTTGTATAGTGTAAGAAAACACTTGAATATATGAAATTATACTCACTATTTTCAAATATTTTTCTTCTTGCATCTTTTTGGAGTTGGCTATTTTTTAATCTCTTTATTTTTTGAATTTGAATGATGGAAATCACTCATGAAAACTCTTTCAAGAAATATTTGTTATTAAAAATCATAAGGTATATCTCTATGAAAATAGCATATTTTGTAATCAAAATGTGATATGTGATGAAAAGTAAGAAATAATTTATTTTAAAAAAAATATACAATTCATAATCATTTGACTAAACAACCATTCATAATAATTTTCATAACCATATAATCTCGCAAGGATAAAATAAGAAGTTACATTAAATACACATAAAATAAAACTCAACAAAATAGAGGTAAAAATGTATTTTTAATAGAGATAAATCATGTTAAAATGAGTGACAACATATTTAAAATAAATAAATTCACTCAGGTCAAAATAAGTTTGTATACAACTAACCATTGTAATATGATTAAAATTTCCCTTCATTTTCTGTGACATCCCGACCCGGGTGCCACTAAATGGTGCCCTGAGCCGGTTGGCCACATTCCCCCAAGAACGCCTCCACATACACTAGAGGGTGCCGACTAGAAGTGAGGGTTTGGTAAGTCAGTATTGGGGATACTATTCCCTATTTTATCAGAATAAATACCAATAGAAGCAAACAACAATAACCATGGGAAGAAGAATATAAATAACAAGAATAATTCCATGTAATATGATATTCAAAATAGGAAAATAAAATACTCAACTGAATGATTAAACATGCTATGACAATGAGAATGTCAAGTGTCTACAATGAAACTAAATGTAAAGACACAAAGACTCCCATGGGGATCTCTAAAAATGCCCAGTTTCCTCTCCCATGCTCCAATACCTAACAACAAACTATCCTAGGGCCCTACCCTTATCTTGTCATGAAACAACAATGTCTACTCTGGTGTTGATCAGCCAGTCTAAATAGGGTGTCAGAACAACTCAGTACACCACCACAAAAAATTTCTAAAACATTTCCAGTCAAAAAATAGTGTATGCAGTTTTATGAAGAAATAAATACCATTCGTAATTAAATAGCTATCATAATGTCATTTAATAATTAATTATCACATTAGGCCCAGTTTCAATTCATGTTTTCTATTTTAATCATCATTCAATATTATCATTCATTTTGTGTTGAACGTCATTTCAAACACCAAAAATCTCATTCAAGGTAGGTCCCTATGCCTAACACTTTATATCTCTTTCGGTGTAGGTCTCCATGTCTAGAACCCCAAAATCTCATGTTTAGATAACAATTGGGTAGGAACACTATGTCCAAGTCCCAAATTCTAATCGGTCTGGAATTCCATGTCTAGCACCACAAAAATCTCAGCTATTCAATCATTCATTAATTCACAAGAATTATCCACATCATTACATTACTAATATATTGATTAGTTAAACATTTCAAAGGCCATTAGCTATCTCAACAATCAACTTTGTACATAACCCATTAATTAATTCATCAATTAATTAATCAATCAACAGAATTCTCTTTCCATAATAAATTCTTCCCAATTAATTACCCATAGAAAATCTGAACTTGTCACAATTAATTATCACAATTAAATATCTTTGATCTACATCATGGAATATAATTAACTATCACAATTAATTATCTTACATAGTCAAGCATCATTTCATTATAAATTATTCACAATTAATTATCCATATCAAGTCTCAACTAGTCATAATTAATTATAACATTTAATTATCTTAACATAATAAATTCAATATCTCAATTACATTATCTCATCCCATAACCAATATACAAAACAAATATCTATTTGGGAAACCCCCTACTTTGTTTTGTGACTCAATTATCAATTAATCACCAAGGAAATCACATTTCAATTCCACATTCCAAATTACTCAATTTAGGAAAAAAATTATCAAGGGAAGCTATAAAGTCCGTAAAATCACATTCAGATATCAAATCCAAAATTATGGAAGTTTTATTTAGACTGCCAACCTTAGTTGATTGAAAAATCTTAGCCCAACGAAAATCCAAAAAATTTGAGTGACACAACATCGTTGATCATGCTCCAGATCTAAATCCCTAAACCAAAATTAAGATCTAAGGCATCAATATCAATCAAATCTAGTTCTAGATCCACAATCCTAGATCTAGATCTCAACTCATAGGTGTAGATCCATGTAAACAGTGGTGATATTCCATGAAAAGATAATGGAATGATAGTGGAAGGAATGGGAGTATCAATGGGATGAAATCCACATATTGGGAAGAGAGGGGATCTTCCATCCTGGATTCTGATCTCAAATAACAATGTTCCAATCACCATGGAAACCCTTCGAAAGGATCCAGAATCAGCTGGAATTTTTCACACCCATGATAAGGTTGAAATATGGGATTCTCAAGGGTTTGGGTAGTTTTAAAACATATTTTCAAACAATTAATCATGCACAGACGATTTCCTAGGTAGGGGAACATGGTTAGGGGAAAAGTATGGAAACTATGCGAACCACATTGTATATGTTTGCACAGTTGGAATAGTTTAGTCACACAGTTTTTCAATCTATACACAAACCACACACATCCCTCTATCCATCAATTTTTCTTAAAAATTCACTCAAACGCACCCAATACACTACTCTAAAACAAAGGTTCTTAATAACAAAAAAAGTACCTGAAAACGTGCCCAAGATGACTCCAGAAAAGGATGGGAACTTACAATATCCCCACTTTTTAACAGCTCATCCTCATGATGCACTCCCAAGATTCTCTAAGATTTTGAGCCAAAAATATTGGGCTATAGAGCCCTCATGTCTGCTTCTTAGTCCGAAGTTTTCTCTTGAACACTTCCATGTTTCAATAACACATGAACTAATGACATGGTCTTTCCCAGTAAGACATTCTCACTACGACCCAAACCACGTATCACATGATCCACAAAGGACACATCTATCTCAAAGTCATCCTATTCTACATGAATACCTTGATAAGGGTTATGGTGATACCTCCATAGATGTGACACATGGAAAATATAATGCATAGTTCTAAATTTCCATGGAAGGGATAATCGGTAAACCACATGGCTGATTCTCTCAAGCACCTCAAATGGTCCTAAAAACCTGGGCGCCAACATGCCATGCCTCCATATCCTGTGGTTACCCAATATATGTGACACCTTAAGTAAAACACGATCTCCCTCTATAGACTATAGGTTTCATCTCGGTCTATTAGAATATGTATTCTACCTACTCTGAGCCATAACCATACATTTCGGAATCAACTACATTTTCTCCGATTTCGATTGAACGAGACTCAGTCCCACCAACTCTGACTCACCCATCTCGTACGAACCTAGATTTTATCTATATGGTCTACCATAAAATGCCTCATATGGTGTGATATGTATAGTTTACTGATAACTGTTGTTAGAAGATAACTCCACTAAAGCCATGTGCATCTCCCAATTACAACAAAAATCAAGTACACATGCTCACATAATATCCTCCAACACTTTTATGGTACGCTCTGATTTCCCATATGTTTGTGGGTGGAAGTTCATAATTAAAAAAACCTATGTACCAAGAATATTCTGTAAGCCTATCCAGAAGCATGAAGTAAATCACAAATCATGATCTGAAACTATAGTCTGTGTCACCCCATAAAAACAAACAATCTCTCGTACATACAGTTCTCCCAATTGTTCTAATTTAAAGGATTCCTTGATTGGAAAGAAATGTGCTACCTATTTTAGTCAATCCATAAAAACCCAAATAGAATCATTATTCTTAAATTTCCTTGTAAGTCCAACCATGAAATCCATAATCATGTCATCCAACATCTATTTTTGAATAGGAAAATACTACAATAGGCCTCCAGGTCATTGATACTCTTCCTTCACCTGCTAACAGGTGAAACATCTTGTTACAAACCCAGCTATCTTGTTTTTCATGCCTCTCCACCAAAACAGTCATCGTAGGTCACATTACATTTTTGTCCCCCTAGGATGTACCACCCATTTGAGGCATGAAATTCTCGCATGAGTTCCTCTTTCATACTCGTAGGCCCAACAACCCTATTTTTAATCAATATGATCTCATCCACATCTATTATTTAGACAGAAGGTGTCTGCCAACCTTCAAGGCTTTCAATTAAGGCTAAACACTCCAGATCCTCATACTTCCTATCCCAGATATGTAAGAACCTGGGTCTTCTTTTCAGGTATGTTTTTCTTTTTCTTCTATTTTTTGGGGAAAAAGAGAAGTTTCTAGAAATTTCCAATGTACACGCCATGTACTTTATGAGTGCACACTGTGTAATCGGTTACCGCATGTATCCGTGTGCTGGCCGGGTAGTAACTTTGTACACGACCATGTGTAGTGACCTGGAGACCACCTAAATTGGAGTACGGAAAAGGAAAGTACATTCCCTATACTTCTAAAGTTCATGTCATGTGTTTTCTTCTTTATTAAATGTACTGGGTCACATCTAATCGCCATAAATCCCTACTTCTAAGTCTGGTTCATCTGAGAGAACCCGTATGGCCGCAATTCATCTCCAAACCCCCGAGCGAGCACCAGTTTCCCAATTTGACCGTCGTCGATTGCATTAGGATTGCCTCAATAATCAATTCCTTCTTCTAGAGCTTCATCTCCTAATTCCTCTTCTTTCTTAAGTTATCCTCCATTGAATATTTGAGACATTTGTGTAGATATATGGTGGTCTTGGGAGATTCAAGGCATCAGTTTCACGTATATCGATCTCCCAACACCGATGATTGTGGTTTGAGCCTTTTTGTTTATTTTACTTGAGTTATATGTGCAAAATCAGCCAATACCCATAAACGAGGTATTTCTTATTTACCATTTTAGCACTGTTGTTTTCATGCTATGCTTGTATGTTTGAGTAGAGGTTAATTTGATATGAATAGGGTTATTTTCTATGCTTTCGATGTTTTTTCCCATGCATGTTTTGGTTGTGACTATTTGGTCCGCTTAGCCTGTTAGCCTGACATGTTTGTTTTCCCATGTATAGTATTGTATGATTGTGTGATTATCTATCTGACATGATGATATGCTATATACTATTATCCAAGTAGTTCTTGAGGTTTACTTTGGCTGATACACTTTACTATACTTATTGATTTACATAGGACCATGAGAACCTGGTGTACTAGACCATAGAGAGAATGGATGTAAGGGCTTCTCCAAAGTGTCTTTTATAATTTATGATTCAATATCATAGGGGGAATTGACATTTAGTGCTTCTTCAGAGTGACTTTAGTTCCTCGACATGGGCCATCGGGGGAATGAGATGTTTAGTGCTTCCCAAGAGCACCTTTAGTACCGATATGAGACTATAGGGGAATTGATGGTGAGTGCTTCATCAAAGAGTCTATCCTTTAGCTGAACCAGAGGGGTGAGACTATGTGTGATTCTCAGAGGGTTTCTAGTGTTGTTTGGTTTAACCAAAGGGGTTAGGCTGTGAGTACTTCCTAGAGGGTTTCCTCCTTTGATTAGTTTATTAATTAGTTGTGAATTGAATGATTTGAAACTGTGGATTGTTACTGTTGTGTACTTCATTGAATACTTTTTCCTTTTACTTATTATCTATTGTATGCTCAATGACTGTTAGACATATATATTTTGGTGGTTTTCTACTGGGATTTAGTCTCAATACTTATTTGGGTCATGCTTTTGGGCCAATTCAGATTATATTGCTGCAGGTGTAGATAAGGGAAAGCACCCTTATAATTCAGGTACTTGATTTTTGTAGAGCTGGAGAGCATTGAAACAAGATATGGCTTGTGATACTGAGGAGTTATTTACTTACTTTTCTTTTTTACTTTGGATTAGTACTATATTTAGATTTGTAATTTTTTTGTCTACTTTCCTAGACATATGTATCATGCATCATATATATATGTGTGTGATCTAGTTTTTTCTTTATCAGTCTTCCACTGTTTAATTTTGTATGGTGATATTACAGTTTTCTCTATTGTATATTTGTTTCACTTCTGCTATGTACTTTTCCAATGAGGGCATGGTTTCACTCTATCACACCCAAGGTCATTGATGCTTGTCGGCAGCCTCTGGCATTTGGGCAAATGCGCTTGAGGCCATGTGATCAACTGGGCATGGGGTTCCTCTTGGTGGCTTCTAGATTCGAGATGTTACCAAGTGGTATTAGAGGTTTTATTTTCTTCTTGACTTACTGTTTGGAGCTTATAGCTTGGGAATGGAAGGAATAGGTACTCGTTAAGGAGTTGTGTCTGAGAGTACCTAACCCGTGTATAGGGAAAAGCCAATATACCTCGTAATTGAAATTTTTATTGTTTTAAGTTTTACAGTTGATTTGATTTCACCATGGGGTGATTCACATGCTTGGTGTTGTTATTGTTGATGTTATTGTGGTTTTATTTCTGTTGCAACCCGATGAGATGAGGGTATTCCATCTCAGGAATCCTATAGACACTTCCTAGAAATCACATTTCATGCATTCTTGCCTTGCCATTTATGGTGCATTAGTGATTTCATGTTGTTGTGATAGAGGTTTTGTTAAGACATGAATTCTATAGTGATAGATTCTTTGATAGAATACCTTCTGTTGGATAGGGTATTTATTTGTATATAGTTTTGTTTGATTGAACACCAAACATTGGTTCATGAGGTGTTATGGGCCCTCATGAATCTCAATTTTGTGGATCATTGAATTGTTTTACTTGTTTATAACTTGTATAATATGTCATTATTTTATTCACGGGGGGTATGGTGCCTCATGGATCAGAATTTGGAAATTTTAATGTTCGTTTCAGTGTTTTCTAGGTTTCAGAGTAGTTTCTGAGGCTTACTGTCATAAAAAACCCAAAATACATGGCGTGTAATGTTAAATACATGCCATGTATTCTTCTATGTGAGAAGAATTTGTTTTTCAAAAGTACACGCCATGTACCATATGTATACACCATGTAGTATCTAACCGTGTCTCAAATTGTGTGGGTTGGGACACGAGGTTTAGAATTCTTGGGTAGGACACACCATGTACATGATGTACACGTCCTATTGTAGAACCGTGTAACCGGCCGTGTCACTGACAACACGGGTTTATTAAGTCTTTTCTAATACACATCGTGTCCATCTGGAACATGCCTAGTAGAGTAACCTAAGTAACTGGCCATGTATCGAACAACACGGGTCGGAAAAAGCTTCCTAGTACACGCCGTGTCCATGTGGAACATGTCGTGTAGTGTGAGTCGTGTATCTGGCAGTGTCACTAACAACATGGGTTAGAGGAGCTCATCTTGTACATGACGTGTCTGGTACAAACACACTGTGTAGTCTTGTTCTAGGAGAGCCATGTGGCTTAACCGTGTAGAAGGACTCGGGTAGGGGAACAGAAGTCAAGTACAGGTTGTGTGTTTGGACAACACACCTTGTATAGGGGTGTTACACAATCAGTTGTGGCAATAGTATACACCCATGTGAATGGATTAAGGGAACACACTATGTTGATGACATACAAACCATGTAGTCATGTTTTAAAAAACATGAATGTTTCTTTCTCATGTTCCGTTCTTATAATTTTGGTTTTTAGTCCTTGATATTTTTTATCTAAGGTTTGTGTTTGATCATGTAGAGTCATGCCACCGAGACGTCCTCCGATTGTTCACCTATAGCAAGGAACTGATCAGGAACTAGACATGGCTGATCAGGGACTTCCTGTAAATCCTCCAGTTGTGCCAGTCTTAGCACCAGCAGCTATACCTGATGTAGGTGCTGATACATAGTTCAGGGAGGGTTTTCTGAGGATGATGCAGACCTTCTAGGGAGCACCGTCTCCTGCCTCATCTATGGTAGAGTTGACGTGGGATTTTTAGTAGTGGTATCCTCCCACCTTCTCAGAGGAAGTAGGACCTCATGCTATAGAGTCATGGATAGAAGACATGTTGTCCATCTTTGAGCATCTGGAGACACCCCTAGAGAGTTGAGTCAATCTCACTACTTATATTCTTCGGGATTCCACCAAGAGATGGTGGGATGTGATCTAAAAGGTGGGACATCAGCAGGTTATGACCTGGGAGGAGTTCAAGCGTATATTTTAGGAATACGTCTATCCTGATACCTTTAGGGATGATCGAGCCCGAGTGTTTATGTGTCTAGAGCAGGGTACTCTTTCTGTTAAGGAGTATTCCTATCGCTTCATTGAGCATCAGCGCTTTACGCCCTTCCTAGGGGGAGATGGATTGTTCCTGTAAAGGAAGTTTGAGGCTGGTCTCATGCACTAGATCTTCTCATAGGTGAACATCTTCCAGTTTACTTCCATCACTTCTATCATCAACCATACACTGATCGCATAGTGCAATATGAGGTTTTTAGAGCTGTGAGCCAAGGCGGTTCGACATCTGGAGTTATTATCAATCCTACTGACAGCAGGAAGCACCACAAGGAGCCTCCTCTAATCTCAACATGAAGGGAGAATGGGATATTCAGGTGAGAAGAGCAGGACCGAAGTATCATTGGTTGGGAGGCGTTACCGCCCAGATTGCTAGTCTATATCTGGATGACCAGTGGACATCACAATTGAACTTTTCTCTAATGGTGGATCATTTTAGAGATGTCTTTTCAGAGGGATTTTTAGGTTTACCTCCTAAGCGATAGGTGGACTTTTCTATTGAGATTTTTACAGTACTGGCACCGATGTCCATTCCTCCTCATAGGATGGCTACACTATAGTTTCAGGAGCTCAAGATGAAATTGGAGGAGTTGCAGGCAAAGGGTTTCATCAGAACTAGTACTTATGCATGGGGTTTGTCTATCCTGTTTGAGAAGAAGACAAAAGTTTCCCTTTGGATTTTTGTGGATTATCGGAAGTTGAACCAGTTGACGGTCGAGAACTGATATCCTTTACCTAGGATTCATGATCTCTTTGATATGGTTCAAGGATCCCAGGTGTTCTCGAAGATTGACTTGAGGTCTGGTTACCATCAGTTACACATTAGACCATCTGATATACCTCTCACAACCTTAAAAAGTTGTTATGGTCTATACAAGTATATGGCTATGCCGTTTGGTCTCACGAACTCTACTATAGGTTTCATGTCACTGATGAACTGAGTGTTCCATCCATACATGTATTCATTTGTGGTGGTTT
Organism: Viscum album; assembly: GCA_963277665.1. NCBI lineage: Eukaryota > Viridiplantae > Streptophyta > Magnoliopsida > Santalales > Viscaceae > Viscum > Viscum album. The sequence continues at coordinate 1,961,573,826 of OY728156.1, read as the reverse complement.
TCATGGATGATATCTTGGTGTACTCTTACACTTTACATGACCATGCTATCCATCTTGATATCATACTGATTACACTAAGAGAGAATTAGTTATATGCTAATCTCTCAAAATTCCACTTTTGGAAGGATGGGATTCACTTCTTGGGTCATGTCATCTCAGAGATAGGAGTATCAGTGGACATAGAGAAAGTGAGATCAATAGTTTCCAGAGAGCATTCAAAGAATTTCTTTGAGGTATTAAGTTTTATAGGGATGGATGGTTACTACAGACGCTTCATACAAGACTTTTTATGCTTAGCAGAACCACTGGCGGGTTTGAATAAGAATGGTGAAAAGTTCTTGTGGTAATATTCTGGTAAGTCAGCCTTTCAAGAGATGAAAGTGAGGTTGACTGAAATGCTGATACTAGTCTTGTCAAATCCGGGAAATAGCTATACCATTTACTGTGATGCTTCAGGTATCGGTCTATGAGCAGTACTTATGTTGGGAGAAGGATTCGTTGTGTATAGGTCTCGACAGTTGAGGCCACATGAGAGTAATTACACGACACATGATCTAGAGTTGGTGGAAGTTGTTCATGATTTATACTTTTGGAGATATTATCTACTGGGAGAGTATTTTTTAGTTTTCACCAACCACAAAATCCTCAAGTATATCTTCACTCAGCATGAACTGAATTTGAGACAACAAAGGTGGGTTGAGTACCATCAGTCATTTAACTTCGACCATGACTACACACTTGTGAAAGGAAACACTATGGCTGATGCACTGAGAAGGAGTACTCTGATATAGGAATTTAAGGACACCAGTAGTGAGTGGAAGCTTATGTCTTTGTTTTCTGAGATGCATTTGGAGGTGCACGACAGACAGGGGAGGAATTTTCTTTCTTCCGTAGCTGTCACCTCTACTCTTATTGATTGAGTGAGAATGAAGAAGCTATAAGATTCTAAAGGCCTAGTCCTAATGCAAAGCATGTCATGAGAGGACCATATTCCAATATAAAAAATTAGTGAGGATGATATCTTTCATTTTCAAGGGCGTGTATGGGTGCCAACAGACATACGTGAGGACCTGATGTGGGATTTTCAATCCCCTATTTGGGCAGTTCATCCTGGCATCACCTAAGTGTATCATGATCTACACCATTATTATTGGTCGCCAGGTATGAAAATAGTTCTTTTTGGTTTCGTCATGAAGTGTTCCACCTATCAGCAGGTGAAGGCGGAGCATTAGAAACTAGTAGGGCTTTTGCAGTAGTTACCCATTCCTATGTGGAAGTGGAACGATGTCACAGTGGATTTCATGACCGATTTACCGAGGTCACCTCGAGGTAATGATGCAATTTGGTTTGTCATTGAAAAAATTATGAAGGATGCACACTTCATGCTGATCAAGGAGACCTTCAGTGTTGATGAGCTGGGACAGTTGTACATCCAAGAGATTATACATCTATATGGAGTTCCACACTCCATTATTTCTGATAGGGATACACATTTTAGTCTCAGGTATGGCAGGGACTTCAGAAGGCTTTGGGTACACATGTGATTTTAAGTATAGCTTTCCACCTCCAAATAGATGGCTAGTTCGAGCATATAGTTCAGGTGCTTGAGGACATGCTCCGAGCATGCATCCTAGATTTTGGAGGTTCTTGGGAAAAGCACATACCTCTTGTGGAGTTTTCCTAAAATAATAGTTTTCAAACAAAAATTCGGATGGCACCGAATGAGGCTTTTTACAGCAGGCCATGCCTATCACCCTTATATCGACTGGAGGAATGATAGGCAGCTTTGCTGGGACCTCGTCTTGTTTAGGACACCACAGAGTAGATAGACATGATTTAGAAAAGGATGGATACAAAACAGTCGCGATAGAAGTCTTATGCTGATCAGCAGAGATGACCTCTCGAGTTCGAGGTTGGGGTTCAGGTTTTCCTATGCATCACGTAGAGGTTGGTAAATAGAAGGATTAGGAGATAGGGTAAGCTTTCGTTGAGGTACATTAGGCCCTTTTAGGTTTTAGAGAGAGTCGGGATAGTTTCCAATCGGTTGCAGTTACCTTAGAGGTACCGGGCTCTGCAGGACGTTTTCCACGTTTCTCAGCTTCGATATTTCTTCTCAGACCCGTCTCATCATTTTCAACCTGAGGAAATTGAGCTAGCAATGGATTCATCATTCTAAGATCATGCTGTCCGGATTATTGATTGAAGTACGAAGTTTATCCATGGCCGGTATGTTCCTCTGGTACAGGTGCTATGGCAGTACAGCTGAGTACAAAATGAGACTTGGGAGAGGGAGGCCAATGTACGATCATAGTGGTTGGATCTGTTCAAAGTTTCTTCTTCTATACCTCCTTGTTAGGAAATTTTAGGGTTGAATTTATTTAAGGGGGGATGTTTGTAAGAACCCTAGTCTTCTTTTCTTGTATTTTTTTCTTTTTCTGGTGTTTTTGAGGAAAATAGAAGTTTCTGAAAATTTCGTAAGTACATGTCGTGTAATTTATGAGTACAAATTGTGTACTCGGTTACCATGGGTAGCCGTGTGCTGGCCGTGTGGCGGCTGTGTGGCGGCCTTGCACATGGACATGTGTAGTGACCTAGAGACCACGTAATGTGGAGTACCGAAAAGTCAAGTACATGTCGTGTACCTCAAAAGGACACACCATGTATTTTATTTTTTTATTAAATGTATCGAGGTCGTGTCAAATCTCCAGAAAACCATACTTCTAGGTATGGTTCATCTAAGAGTACCTGTACATCTTTGAATCATCTCCGAACCCCCGAGCGAGAACTAGTTCTTTGATTCGACCACCGTCAATTGCTTTGGTATCCCCTTGGAATGCTATTCCATATGATTGATCTTCGTTTCACGATTCGTCATATTTTTAATGTTATCCTCCATTGAATGTCTCAGATATTTTTGTAGATCTACTGTGTTCTGGGAGATTCAAGGATTTAAATTCATGTATATCGGTCACCTAACACAGAGGTAGGTGTTTTGTGCCTTTCTGTTGAATGTCCTTGAGTTTTGTGTGCAAAATCTCTCAATACCCTTGAATGGGGTATTGTGTGTTTACCGTTTCAGCACTATTGTTTTCCTACTATGATTTTATTCTTGAGTAGAGGTTAATTTGGTATTAATTGGGTTAATTTCTATAATTTTTAAGTGTTTTCCCATGCATGATTTCATTGTGACTATTTAGTCCGCTTAGCCTGTTAGGCTGCCTTGTTTGTTTTCCAATGCCTAGTATTATAGGATGGTGTGATTATCTATCTGACATGTTGATATGTTGTAGAATATTAGCCATGTATTTCTTGAGGTTTAATTTGGTCGATATTCTTTACTATACTTGTTTAATTACACAGGGCCATGATAACCTGGTGTAGTAGACCATAGCGAGAATGGACGAAAGGTCTACTCTAGAGTGTCTTATAATTTACGATTCAAGACCAGAGGGGGAATTGACGTTGAGTGCTTCCTCAGAGTGTCTGTAGTTCCTCGGCATGGACCAAAGGGGGGATAAGACATTGAGTGCTTCCCCATAGTGCCTTTAGAACAGATACGAGACTATAGGGGGAATTGACGGTGAGTGCTTCCTCATAGAGACTATCCTTTAGCTGAACCAAAGGGGTGAGACTGTGTATGATTCCCAGAGGGTTGCCTGTGTTGTTTAGTAGAACCAGTGGGGTTAGGATATGAGTAATTCTCTAAGGGTTACATACTTTGATTAGATACTGACATGGTTATGAATAGAATTATTTGAAACTGTGGATTGTTACTACTGACTACTTCATTTTTTACTGCTTCCTTTTACTTATTACCCCGTTGTATACTCACTGACTGTTAGGAACATATATTTTAGTGGTTTTCTACTAGGATTTAGTCTCACACCCTATTTGGGTATTCTTTTGGGCCCAAACAGATTATATTTTTGTAGGTATAGATAAGGGAAACTTCCCTTCTACATTAGGTACTTGATTGTTGTAGAGCGGGAGAGCATGGGACCAAGCTGTGGCTTGCGATCCTGAGGAGTTATTTACTTGTTTTTCTTTTGTACTTTGGATTGGTACTATATTCATCATTTTGATTTTTTTGGATGATTTCCTAGATATATGTACCATGCATCATATATATATACGTTCTCTAGTTGTTTCTTTATCATTATTCCACTGTTTTAATTTTGTATGGCCATATTACTATTTCCGCCATTGTATATCTGTTTCACTTCCACTGTGTACTTTGCCAATGAGGGCATAGTTTCCTCACTATCAAACCCAAGGCCCTCACTACTAGTCAGAAGCCTCTGGTGTTCGGGGAAATGCGCTTGAGGCCATGTGATCAACAGGGTATGGGGGTGCCTCTGGGTGGCTTCCAGAACCGGGAAGTTACATGATATGTCTCAATAGTATAAACTCTATTGCTACAGAAACTAGGGTATTCCTCTCTTGAATCTCCTGAACTACCACATGCATTTTTTCCAACAAAGTCATCATATTCCACTCTGCACTCGACTCATATACCAAATGAGATTGAGTTTTCTGACTCAAAAATTCATCTACACTATTCCCCTTTTCGAGTGAATATGCCTTTTCAAAATCAAAGGACTTCATATAATCTACCCATATTTGCTTCCTAATATTCATGTCTAGTGGTTAAAAGATATAATTCAGGTTTTTTATCTATAAAACCTATTAAATTTTCACCCAAATGATAGTGTCTCCAAAAATTAAGAGCATAAACCACTGCTTCCAACTCGAGGTAATGTGTAGGGTAATTCCATTCACATGGCCTCTACTGCCAAGACCCGTAAACAATGACTCAATCCCCTTGCATCTACACAGCTCCGAGTATGATCCCATAAGCATCACACTACACTGTTTACTCCTCACCTGACTCAAGTAAGATCAAAATTGTTGCCGATGTCAAGTGATTCTTCAACTACTGGAAAGAATTATCTCATGCTTCTTTCTAATCAAAAATTACCCCTTTACCTTTTAAACCTGAAACCAGTGCTGTCAATTGGGGAATGTCATGGATAAACCTCCTGTAATAACTAGATAATCCCAAAAATCATCAGATATCAAAAAAAATAATAAGATTCTCCCAAGAAATCACTGCCTTCACTTTTTTTGGGTCCACTTCCACACCTTCTTTTGATATGATATTCCCCAAAATGTGTACCTTGTAAATCCAAAAATGTCATTTAGATAGCTTGACATATATCTGATTCTCTCTCAATGTACCCAGGTTGATGTCAAGATGTTGGGCATGATCGTCATGAGTCCTAGAGTATACCAAGATATCATCCACATACACCACCAAAAATTAATCTAATTAAGGATGAAAGATCATCTTCACCATGTCCATAAATATTTATGGAGCATTTTTAAACCCAAATAGAAATACAACATACTCCTAAAGGCCACACCTACTTCTGAAAGTAGTTCTTGGTATATCAATGATATAAACTCTCACCTGAAGATAACCTGATCTTAGATCGATCTTTGAGAACAAACAAATACCCTTTAGCTAGTAAAATAGATCATTGATATTTGAAAGATGATATGTGTTCTTCATGGCCATTTTATTCATTTTTTAGTAATCAACACCAAGCAAAAACTCCCATAGGCCTTCTTTGAAAACAATACAGGTGTGATCCCCAAGGCGATGTACTTGGACGGATAAACCCTTTATCCTCTGACTCCTCCAACTGCATTTTGAGCTCTTGAATCTCTGTCAGTACCATTCTGAAAGGTGTAATAGATACTAGCTCATCCCCTAACATGAGCTCAATAGGGAATTCCAAATCACTCTCATGTCGCCTCCTGGAAAACTCTTTAGGAAAGATATCCTAAAACAGTTCTACTTCTGGTGGAAGGATGCCTCTCCTACCACTCCCATCATCTATCAAAAGACTTGAAACTTGGATTGGGTGCTCTCCCATTATCTGAGTAATTGGAACAGTTTGGCCGACATGGATATCCCATTCTCCATGATATACATAATAGTCAACCTTAAGAGATACAAAGGTCACTCTCCCATAATAACAATCTATGTGGGCTTGGTATGCGACTAACGAGTCCATACCCATTATAAAGTAGAAGTATGTTATATCAAGGACATAGATATCCCAAAGAAAATGATACTCTCTGGTCGCTAGCAAACATTACTTAAAAATAGATATCCCTAGACCGTGTTCCCAATGGCGTATCGATATTCATCACCCTGCTTATGCCCTATAACTCTAGGCTCAAACCATTAACATGATTTTTAAGAATAAATAAAGGAGAGGCACCCGTATCAAACTAGGCAGTAGCTTAAGTAGAAGCTACTATAATAGTAACTCTCACTAACGATGGGCTAGCCTCGCTCTCAAAAAGTAGGTTCTAATGCATGTAACAGTCCTTCCCATCTTCTTTGTGGTATAGTCTGACTCCCTTGAGTAGCACCACTTTGATGATACATGTGCTCATACACTGAAGCACCACGTCCACCACCTATACCACCTCTGCCCAGAGAGTTCTAGCTACAAGACCTATGTGGTGTAGAAGACCACATTCCCACACTCTGACTATAATAAGCTTCTCCCTTAGCACTAGCTTGGCGTTGCTTCCTGTATAACTTCTGTAGGTGCCCCATTTTTTCACAAAACCAGAATTCCACTAGTGGAAGAGGAAAATGTGTACGATAATTTCCCCATCTACCACACTAGTGGAAAAGCACATGAGTATGATCCAGTGCAACTATTCCTCTTGGCTGTCCACATTTCCTTCCACTGTCCTGACTAAGGTTCTCGTAATGGAGCTTCCTGCTCTCAGAAGGCACATTCCCTGATTGTCCTGTGATAAATACATGTCCAATATTATAGCCTCATTCATGTTCACGTCTAAAATGAGAGCATGATTAACTACTTCTGAGAATTTCTTTAGCCTAATGATATTTACATGGGTCTAAATTTCACACCTAATTCTATCCTGAAATCCTTTTACCAAAAAATCCACATCTTCCACCAAAGATGGAATAAAATGTTGTAAATCTATGAAATGTTCAGTGTAATTCATTATGGACATTCTTCCTTGGGTCAGATGCATAAAATATGAAGGCTTCTCTAGGGTCAGCATCTCTGGATAGAAGAGATCTAATAACTTCTCCAGAAAATCCTTCCATAATATATCATTAGTTTGTTTAGATCATACAAGAATGTCCCACCAGTGCTTCGCTGACCCCATAGCATATAATAATCCAACATGACCCTCCTCCCAGTAGATGTATCCAAAAGGTGAAGTATCAAATCTATGTATTAAATCTAGAATTCATCTCCCTTAGGTACACCCTCTAAAGTAAATATAGGAGGGTGTCGCAATTGAAACTCCCTTTTCAATGGAAACATGATTTTCAGAACCTTCCTTGGGTCTATCTCTATGAATTGGATGAAACAAGAAAGTTTCTCTAAGAACTATTCCCCTTCCTCCTCAGATTGGACCATTGGTGCCTCAAGTTCCCTTTTTGGATGTTCATTCTAGGCCATACCCATAAGTGCCTCCCTCAATAAGCGTCATGGAAGCAAATCTCTACAAATTCAAACACATGTATTAGGTCCCATAATGAAACCTTATAACATTTATGTAATAGGATAAACTATCACAAAACGTTTCAACATTTACATTCCCCCTTTTCTTTCCAAATAGTCAAAACCAAAGACTTATCACTACCCTTAACCATCCTACTCTTAGATCTTAGTTAACAAGGGTACATACATTCTCATTAATTAATTCAACCATTAATTAATCAAATTATATCCAATTAATTAATTAATTAATTAATTACTCAATCATACACATTTCCTCTATCAAGGATCTCATTAGACACCCATTTGTTCGCATTTTGTAATCATTGTTTCAATCTCCGAACAAGGAAAAACAATTCAAGTTCAAAAACTTACCCATAACCCATTTTTTCCATGAGTTCCTAGAATGATGCTTGTCACAACCAAACTGAGTGCCTAGAATAATGCATGCACACTCAAGTGTCATGCCTCTTTGGGAAACAAATCATATTTCAACAACTGTCAAAATAAATAACAAATAACACCCCAAGTGTATCTCCCAAGGTGAAATAATATCCAACTATAACAAAAAACAATAATCACAATAATCCCACCTGGAGCACTTGGATTTTCCCCTGTACATGGGTTTTCAACTATCATGCACGAGCTCATTACCAAGCATCGACTCTTCCTAGTCTCTAGTCAACCTTTACCAAAATTGTAAGATAATATAAGAATAAATAAAAGAAAATTCCTCTGATACCACTTTGTGACATCCCAACCCATGTGCCACTAAATGTTGACCCGAGCTGGTTGACCACATGACCACAAGCACGCCTCCCCTATGCCAGAGGGTCCCGACTAGCAGTGATGGTCTGGAAAGTCAGTCTTGGGGAGACTATAGCCTATTTTATCAGTATAAACACCATAGGAAGCAAACAACAATAACCAATTATAGAATCATATAAATAACCAGAACAACACCATGTCATATGATATTCAAAACAAAAAAAAAATAAAATACTCAACTAAAAGGTAAAAAATGATATGAAAATGCGAATGTAAAGTGTCCACAATGCAACTAAATGTAAAGACATAAAGACTCCAAAGAGGGTCCCGAACCGCATCTGGTTCCCTCTCCCGTACTCCAATCCCAAACAGAATCATATCCAAGGGCCTTGTACTTATCCTATCCTAAAACAAAAATGTTTACTTCGGTGATGATCAGGCAGCCCGAATAGGGTGTGAGCACAACTCAGTAGGCCACCACCAGTGGTGTCTAAAACAATTCTAGTCAAAAGATATTGTATGAAGTTTTATGAACAATAAATAAAATTCATAATTAAATATTTATCACATTGTCATTTAATATTTAATAATCAAATTAAGCCAAGATTCAATTAATGTTTTCAATTTTAATCAACATTCATTATTATCATTCATTTGGTGTTGAAAATCATGTCAAGCACCCCAAATATTATTCAGTGTAGGTCACCATGCATAACACTCCATATCTCATTCGGTGTAGGTTGTCATGCATGGAACCCCAAAATCTCATGCTTGGATAACTATATGGGAGGAACTCTATGTCCAATTTTGAACTTCTAATCAGTCTAGAATTCCATGTATAGCACCAAATTAATCCCGTACATTTAATCATTATTTAATTCACAAGAATTATCCACATCATTTAATTACTAATCCAATGATTAGTTAAACATTTCAAAGGCTATTAGTTAACTCAAAAATACACTAACCACGTAATCGATTAATTAATTCATCAATTAATAAGTCAATCAACACAATTATCTTTCCATAATTAATTTTTTCCAATTAAATATCCATATCAAAAATCAACTTGTCATAATAAATTCTCACAATTAATTATCTTTGATCAACATCATGGTAAATAATTAATTCTCATAGTTAATTATCCATATCAAATCTCAAATTGTCATAATTAATTCTCACAAGTAATTATCTTAACATAATAAATTCAATATCTCAATTAAAATATCTCAACCCTTAACCAATATCCAAAAAAAATATCTATTTGGGATACCCCATTTTGTTTGTTCTATGATTCAATTATCAATTAATCACCAAGTTAATCACAAGTCAATTCCACATTCAAAATTACACCAATTTAAGAAATAAATTATCAAGGTAAGCTAGAAAATACATAAAATCACATTCACATATGGAATCTATGACCATGGAAGACTTATTTATACAACCTACCTAGATTTTTTTATGGATGTTATCCCAACAGAAATCCCCCTTATTCGAGTGGCACAACATTTTTTATCAAGATTCAGATCTAAATACCTAAACTATAGTTATGATCAAATGCCTCATGATCATGAAAATATAGATCTAGATCGACCATCCTAGATCTAGATCTCAAATCATAGGTTTAGGTCCTTGGAAATGGTGGAGATATTCATGAAAAGACAAAAGAAAAGATTGAGGAATTAACTGGAGAAGCAACGAGATGAAATCCACTTACCAGGAAGAGAGCAGATCTTCAATCCAAGCTTTTGATCTCAAAGAATAATGTTTTAATCACCATAGAATCCTTACATAAGGATCTGGGATCACCTATAATTTTTTAATCCTGATACAATGTCTAAATATTGGAGTCTTGGGGGTTTAGGTGGTTCTAAAATATATTTTCAGATAATTAATCCCATGCACACGGTTTCCTGGGGAGGGGTTCTGAGTTAAGGAAAACTGTGTGCCAACTGTGCAGACTACTCTATCCTGGTATTCATGGTTGGAATGGTTTTCTAATGCATGCACAAACCATGTGTACCACTCTCTCCTGGTTTTCATGGTTGGTACAGTTTAGTTTCATGGTTTTTCAAACTATGCAGAAACCGTACATATCTCACTATCCATTAGTTTTTCATTAAAATTCACCCAAACACACACGAAGCCACTACTCCAAAACAAAGGTATTTAAAAACCTCAAAGAGTACCTTAAAATGCACCTAAGATGATTCCAGTAAAGTCTAGGATCTTATAATTTCTTTCAATCCCAAGATTTAATTATGCACTAGGATCATAAATCTATTTAGTGACGGATATTATAAACCCAATATTAACTTGAGTAAAAATTCTAAGATAATACAATGTGATGTCAATTAACATGGTCATTCATCCATGTCCTAAGTTGAGAGGTAGTTCCAAGATATTATAATAACTAAGAAAAATAAATTTAAATTATATAACATTACCATTATATTCAACTACTGAATGAAAAAATGGTGAGGAGAGTAGGTTGATGATGAGGTGAGATGACATATGAGATTTGATCAATGTATGAGAGTTGATGGATGGTGATAGTTCATGGATACAATTGATAAAATCTATATATATGATTACTAAGAAAAATATAATTACCCCATTTATCAAGCACAAAAATTAAATTATTACATTGTAATATTTTTTTGAAAATAAAAATAATTAATTGTCTATAGTTATAATGAAAATATTTATAAAAAAACACAAACTTGTGTTAAAATATGTTTTAAATGTGGTAAACCCAATAATGAATACATTAGGTGTTAAATATTCATAGAAATTAAGAGGATATATTTTAATAAGTAAACTTATATAACAATTTTGGTATCGAATTTGTGTTGTGATCAACTCAAATAAATATTACATAATTTTAGAAGCAAAGGAAAATTAACCACTTCTACAAAATGAGCCCCAAAATGTTTTATTGTTATCAAGGTGGTGTTATCACAAATATATATAGAATCAAGGCTCAATATAGAGTACTTAATGTCATGTAAAATTACATGATATAGTATTATCAAAATGAAAATTATTTTCATTATTCAAGTATTATTTTTTATGAAAATGGAAATTAATGAGGGGATGAATGATACAACAGATGATTCATAAAAAATTAATTGAAAATACATAACAAAATAAAGAGAATAAAATATAATTTTCCATGAACTCTGATTATATAGGATTCTATAAAAGGAAAATCAATTTGTGAAGTATAACCCTAGAATATGAGGTAGTGAATAGGAAATTTTATTTACTGCAGTTCAGAAATAAAATTGCATCAGAAGCATCAATCACGCTACATCTATATATAGGGTTACATTTTAAGTGTCTATTAAAATATGTGGTACTATATTAGGACAAAATTAATTCCTAGAAAAATCATAAATGGATTTCCCCATAGTGAATATAAAAAAATAATTTATATTTCAGATACTACTACATAATATTTTTAAACAAAAATGAGGATATTAATTATAAAATAAGTGAATTCTGGGAGGATAATGTTAATTTAATAATATTTTTTATTAACTACACATTTGTAAACATAAAACATGTGTTTAAATAATAAAATATCTGATGGAAATGTTTATACACAATGATTCATTGCTAAAATAATATTTATCATATCTTGTTTAATAAACAATAATTGAGTTTATGACTAAAATAAAGTTAAATAATAACACCCCTAGATTGTTAAATGAGTCATTTTTAAGAAATTATATTCATTATCTTTTTGAAATTGGATTTTTTGGCTTTAAGCCTCAACCAATAGGCACCATCCATGACTTAGGGTGGCATCCATATGAAACAATACCATATTAATTTTTTTATACAGTTGGGATGGACATTAATGATTTATAGAGATAAAAGATTTTTATAAACAATAACATTGATCAAAAAATTATAAATGTATAGAAAATTAAAACAAATTCTAATAATATTAGTAAAACTTATATATAATTAAAAACAAGACATTTAGAATGTAATTATAAGGTCGTTATCATTAGGAAAGTATTAACATAATAAGGTAATATATAAATTATATAATATTGATATGGTACTTAGTGTGATTGAGAAGAATAGGTATAAAACTGTATATTGTAGCAAAAATATAGAATTTTGAAAAAATTGGCACCATGAATATAATGCTTAATACAAAAAAAAATCAGAGAAGTTATTTGAAGCCGCACCTCATATAAAAAATATAAGGTGAAAATTTTAGGAGGCAGAGGGGGGGTGCAGGATAAGATTGGAATAAATTGGATAATATTATAAGGGGTATAATATAAGGTTAAACATTAAGATTAATGTAACCTCATCTATGTAAAAATTTTGATATGTATCAAGTCAGTGAAAGATATTGATGGAATCCCACACATAGGATGATCATGGTGTAATCCAAAGAGTTTAAATTATTCATTAACTCGTTTTGAGTTTCATGTCATGAAAGTATATATTCAGAAAATCCTAGAACAAGATAAAATAAATAAATTGAATATTAGTCAAGGATTTGGGATAGTTAAAATGACGTATTTACTATTAAACATTTCTAAGTAATCAATCATTCTCTTAATCCCTATAAATTGGAAAACATATATGAATATTCTAAAAAATATCAATACCCCAATGGTATGTAAAATAAATTCCCACATGATATAATAACACAATCCGAATCTTATAAAATTACATCTGAATTATTTAAACAATAAAAATGATTCAAAAAATATTAGGAAAATAAAACATATGTGACCTCTAATAAATAATCAAAATAAATGTAAAGTAAGCTTTGAATATTCAATTTTCTTAAAAGTAGCCTCAAATTTTCATATAAATTCACAAACCTATGAAAAATAAAAATGAACATCCATTATAAATAATGGAAATAATGGTAAATCTATGGTTTTGAGAAAATTACACCCAAATAGAAAACCAAGTCATTAATCAAGATGGTTGGTTAAAAAAGCTTACCTAATGAATATATTCCACATATTAGTGGAAGAAAAGAGATTGGAAATCAATATTTTTAATAATCCTGGTATACTGATTACCTAAAAGTAAAATATCATTAATAAGTCATTTTTAATAAAATATTCCAAACCGGATGAATAATAATAAAACATTTTTCATTTAAATTAAATTTACCTATAATGGTAAAAATGAATAATAATTAAAATAAGTAATGCATTTTATTTTTACAATGGGTTAGATATATGTGTTCTGAATAGAAGGAGGATGGGATTAATGAACTTTTTTATGGAGGAAAGGATATAAATAAATCAAAAAAATGTGAAATCATTATTACCCCTAGAATACCCTCTATAAGAGTCCCAATTTTTCACTCCTCATGCCACCTGATGGTGTTTCTATCCATCATGAAATCTTCCTAAATCCTGAAACAACAATTATATAGGAACTTCATAAAGATAATGTTGCTTCACTTTCCTTGGATAAGAATTATTCTCCATATCAATACTTCCACTCACAACAATTGATATTTTGAAACCTCCTATGATATAATCAGAAGGTTATGCATCATTGAAGAATATCCCTAACTGAGATGATGGGTAAGTGGATTCAGGTTGTTGAGATAATGATTATGTTTTTAATTTCCAAAGAAAAGTAGCTCTACTTAAAAATATTCTATAGCCTTGACTCAATTAATGAGGTCTCATTTGTTAATATTTTCATGTGATGTGTGATGTTTTGAAATATTCTATGAAAAATATGTTATCATGGATTTGGAGAAGATAATCAATGAGTGGTAATATGTCGGTATAGATTCAGATAATGTTCAAGGGAAATAAAATTAGTTATTCATAAATTTAGAAGTGATCATTTGTTATAATAGGAAGATAAGGATACCAAATCTATTTATATTTTATTTCCTACATGTTTAAATGATAAAAAAATTTAATTGAACAACATTTGATGAAGTGGGAAAATCGAAATCAACTGAACTTCTAATTTAAGGTGAATCTTCATTATTAAAGTCTAGAAATAAATTTATCTATATAAAAAATTAAATAATGTTGTTAATAGATAAAACATGATTTTATTTCAGAAATTATTCACATATGCATATCATGTGTGACTATTGGAAACACAAATGTATTTTTTTTCCTGTTAACAATAAGGGAATCATGAAACGTGAAATATTGAATTAGAAATGTACTTTAATGTAATGAATCGGTATACACCAATACCATGGTAATTATAAGAATTTATAACCATTTACTAATATCATTAATCAAAAAATAAAAACCCAAATATAACTAATAAAATAAGAAATGCATCATTATCATGTTCAAATAGATCTAGAATTAGAAAATTGGCTGAGATGCCTTCTCAAGCATGATTGCATAGTCTCCACATTGGAACCACTTAATCCTGCATAACATTCATTAGTGTTTCAATCCTAAAGGGAACTAACAGTCCTAAAATTCTATGAAATAATGTGTCCCCTATATCCTAAATGAAATCAAAATTTTGACACACCACTTAATTTATTTTGATAAAAAAGATTCAGATGATTGTGAAGATGAAAACAGAATCATGATTCATGTGGTTGTTTCATTACTTGAGTGTATATTAAGGTTAACCATTCTATTACAAGGGCTTCCCCTCTATAGTCAATGTGATGGGAAGCAATTGGTGAAGTAAAACATTATAATACAATAATTATGATTTTTACTAAAATGATACCATTATGTTCTGATAAGGTATATATGTAACTGTTTCACATTTGGTGGAGCATTTTCTTGCAGACATATAAGTGTTTTTCCCATTCTATTGGGTTGAATAATTGATTGAATTCCACTAATTTAATTTTATGTTAGTTGATTACATATTAAAAAAAATATGATCATATATAGTTAACATGGATAAATCATGAAAAAGGAATAACATATTTTCATAAACATGTTCATTTATTATATATTTATCGTCTCTAATCTATACAGTTCAGATCATAAATCCTAGTATATGCATTAGAGATCAAATAGTAAAATCATCAAAATATCCAAGACCATAGAGGTAAAAATTTTATTCAATAGTACAATTTTTTTATGAAGAACGAATTACCCACAATGTATACGGGATACATAGTCTTGTATCATGCTGAGTGTATTTTGATGTTTAGTTGAAACAAAGGTCATGTAAGATTTTAAAAAATATAAAGAAAAATAAATTAAAATTTATCTTGAATATACTATTAGAAAAAAAATTAAATGTATTATAAATAATATTTTTTAAAAAATGAATATAAATACTAATCCAACACTAATTACTATACCATAGATGATGGAACACTTGAATAGAACCAATGAGAAAATTCATTTATTCAAAATCAATGCCACATGGAATTATAAAGTGGAAGATATCTTGAAAAATATAGCACTAGTTGTGAAGAATGATATCAGTACCATATTATAGGAATGTGAGTGTAATTGAGGATAAAATATAAGTATAAAAACTAAACATTATATGAAAAATTTAAATAAATATAGTTAATATAAAAAATGAATAGAAAAAGTTAAGGACGACATTCAAATTTATATATATAGATGGGTCCAGCATTTAATTTTTCATTGAGATAAATTCTTTTCAATATAATATCATTAAACTTCAGATCATAAAAATATGGAAAATGAATATAAATTTTAATGATATAAGTAAGACTGATACACAATTTAGAAAAAAATTAGAAAGTAATTATAATATTTTTATCATTATGAAAGTAACAACATAGTATGACAATATGGAAATTTGGTAAAACTAATATGGTAATAGTGTGATTTAAAATAATACATATAAAAATGGACACTAAAAAAATATAGAAATCTTTAGGAAACTCCAACAACAATGAATAAAATGCTTGAGGAAGAAAAAAAATTACAAAGCAGTTGGTTGTAGTAATAACGAAAAAAATAATGTGAAAAATTTTATGATAAAGAAAATAGGGTATGTTGGATAAGATTGTAAAAAATTATGAGAATATTATGAAGGGGGGATATAAGGTAAAACAATAAGAAAAAGGTAACCTAATCTAAGTACCCCACTTGATGGGTCTTGGGTTAATTGGGGGAATAAATAAATCGAAAAATATCGATAATAAATACATACTAACTATGAATATATGATGATAAAATTATGTGAAGCTTTATAAAATATGTAGAATGATGACTCTAGAGGATTGGAATATAGGAAATGAGAAAATTAAAGGAACCTGAGAAAAAATGAAATATAAACCTTGATTTTAAATCATTCCATATGAGAGGTAATTGTGGATCCTGAAGGGTGGAGATAAAGTGAAGGAGATCATGGAGGTTGAGGTAGCGGGGCGGTGGGGGAAATATAAAGTAGTGATGGATGAGGAGAGAAGGAATCAGAGTTGGGGAGGTAGAGTTAGGGGGAGGTAGAGGGGGTTTGGAGAAGGAGGTGGGGAGGAGGAGGGTGAAGTGGGGGCAGAGAAGAAAAGTGTATAGGGAAAAGGAGGCATGGGTGGAGAGCCGAGAAATTGGGGAGGTGATGAGGTGGATACAGATACGGGAGAACTAAGAAAGGGATGAGGGTTTTGGGTAGATTTAGAGGTGGAAGAAGTGACATTAGGTAGGAGGTGGAATTGGTAAAAATGGTGGCGAGACAAGATATAGGGAGTTCAAGATTACAGGAAGGTGGAGAGGGTGAAGATTTAGTAATATGAGAGATAAGGTGGAAAGGAAACTATAAAAAGGGAACATGAGAGTGAAAATTGGAGTTGGAAAAAATGTGAACATGGAAGAAACATGTGTAATTAAAAATTCCAATAAATAATAATATCATACAAATAGGGATATAGGAAATGGAAAACGCAATGAATAAAATAAACCAAAAAAGAGGAAAATGCAATATAACTCGCATATGCAGGAATAAATGAAGTTATAACAATAGAACATGGTAAAACAATCAACAAGGAGAATGAACTAGGTCGAACCCCCTTACAAGTGTTTGACCTCAGATATCTAAATCACTCCAGATTCTATATCCGCTTTCCTCCTCATACATTAACAACCAAAAGATATCAACCTAAATAGTCTCTCAAGGGTTAATCACAACTATCATCACTAATAGGTCCTCAAATGATCCCTCCTTACTCTGGATCATGTCCTTCCCCTCTCTCAATATCTCTTATATTCACCTCTCCGAGATTTAAATTCTATCTCTTTTATCACAATATTAGTCCTCGAGAACGTAAAACCAATATAAAAAATCCCTCAAACAACCTTAAAGAGTATTTCAACATGTGTTCAATTGTAGAGATTATGATATAAGTAGTTAATTTTTTTTAATGACTACACTATGTAAAGGTCTTCATAAGATTCCACATGTAAAGTTTGACTTGGAACCATTGAAGGGTAGATTCTCTATTACATAAGGGTCACTTGACCACTTTGTAATGGTAGACTGGCTCTTTGAAAGGGTTGGCATCCACTACATAATGGTCACACTATCCTCACATAAAGGTACCATAGTGATTATGTAAGGTTAGTGTGCTTCATTCCACTAGTTACATAAGGGTGAAACGTTGTCTACCAACTTTACATAAGGGTCATATTGAGCCTACATAAGTGTATCTAATTCCCCACATAAAGTTAATTCATATATAACCAAGGCTCCATAATCATACAAAAACCCTTATTCAAAGGGGAACCTTGTAACTCAAAGCATACATATGGTTAATAAATCACTTATTTAAGGGTTAGACCTACAAAATCAATTCCATGTATGTATTAAATAACCTCTGGTTTGGGTAAAAAAATTCATTTAATGGTAACCATAAACTAATAACCAGATGAAAAAACCATTTCTAATAAAAAAACATGATATAAGATGAAATACGATATTTTTATGACCCCATATACCTAAAGTGTACCCCTCTTTGGCCATAAATTAGAGAAGGGATATGGTGACTTCTTGTGTCTTGGCTTTAATAGGTCTTGTCTTAGAGACCTGCACTAATGGTATACTAATCATATAATGGGAGTAATTACCCTCTAAGAAAACATGTATAATACATAGATAAAAATAATACACCAATCAACACCTTCTCAGACATATATATAAAGAAATACCATGTAAAAACATAAAATTTAATATAGTATTCTTAAAATTAAAAGGAAAAATAAATGTTCTAAATGGTAAATATGATAATGACATCAAATCCCAAACAACTCCTAAATATCCCTGAGCAAGTAATATCCATCTCGATATCTGACCTGTTCTGGATGACCTAAAAATAGTTAATATATACATAGGATGAGAATAATAGTATATATAGTGGCATCCTACCTAGAGATGCTTGCACAAAAGAAAATGAAAATACGCTAAAGCACAGTGAATAATAGTGAAATTAATTCATCACCTAAATAGGTATACCAAATTCCTAACCTCACCATGTCTAACTCTCACCAAGTATCACATATAAGAGAGAATCTAATATAATCATGACATATCAAGGGTATCCCTCTCTTGATTCCCCAATGGTTTGCCTCTTTACCCTAATTCTGTACATCCTGATCCATCTTTCTCTAAGATAAGCCAACCCGAAGACACCTTGGAAAGGAATCACATTATGCACCACGTGCATCACATCACCACATCATCTCAAATCACATAACCATACATAGTAACCAAGTATTTTTGGGATCCAACATAACCCATATGAAATGTATCATACATTGGGTATTATACCACAATCAATTACATTCCATACATTGAGTAAGGCACCGTAATCCATCATATCTTATACAAGTTATACCTATAATAATAATTTTGATAATATATCCAATAATACATGTGTGTGAAATAACCACAATTAAATATAGACCACAACAAAAAAATATTGTGGAACTAATTTTCATGCATACCAGTATAAGTAACTACCAAGAGAAGATATAAGGGCCAGAGGGGGTAGTCATCCATTCATCTTTCCATTGGGACATTGAGGAAAACACCTCTATAGAGTCCACTGGGTTTCAATTTCCCTAAAAAACATGGGTTGTGAGGCATATGAAATCACAAAATATATGGGATATAATATAAATCTAAAAAACCTATATGAATAACCTAGTCATAGACTCAACTATACATAACATTGCTTGGATTCCCGATTACCGCCACTAAGACTAGATATCCTATAAGAACACAAGAATTTAAAAGTGCTGCATTATTTACTGCCTTTTTTATCATTTACTTTAGTTGATTTATTTGTTGTCTATTAAATTTACCATTAACATTATTTCTAGATACATTCATCAACCACCAGCATGAATTTCATTCCCTTCTGGCGTAATCTAAATCAAGTCCATGGATTCTCATGATTCACATATTTTCATCCTATGAATTACAACAACACTAACTACATGGGTTTTACAGTTATTTATTCATTATTATAATCATTCCATAATATATTTAATCTAGTAAATCCATCCTAATCTACCACCAAGAGTAAACCTGATGCAATGCACCCCTAGCTACCTCATGAGGTGGGGAAAATAAATAACAAAATACAAGAAAATTTACCTTCATCAATCAAATAGATTCATTTCAAGAAAGAATCTATCTTTATCACATAAATGGGTAGTCACTTCTTCAACCCATTCCATTATCTCCAGTTCCATCCTTGAAACCCACATGCCTATCCTGACGCATCTCCCCATCCCGAGTGTTAGCTACTTCTACATCATCTGGGCCTCCCCTACACATAAAGAATCATTCATCTCGGCCTCAACACATTTCATAATGAATATCACATCCAGAGAACATACTAATGTAGCATGAAATAAAAATTGTCAATAAGGTAATCTAGGTCCCAAAACAATGAATCTAACCTTCACACATAATTATCTGTCATGGTTCTAACAAAAGGCACTCAACCTTCTTAAGGAGATTCTCAACTCATGTCTAGAAATTATCATTATCAAGCAATCAGTTTTTCTTCCATCATGAATAAACCAATTCAATATTCAAAAGTTCCAACTATGGGAAACCAAAGGCATAAAGATTTAACAAGATTTAAAATGATAAACAAGCTCTTAACATCAAAACTATTTTCAACAAAGTTAGAGAACTACCCTTTTCATTAATATTCCATTTCATTATTTTCAAATTCAAGAATAAAAATACTTCAATTTCATTAAAAATTCCATTAATCACATGGAATATCATCTTCAATTATAAATTTTCATTCTATAAATATTGTTATCATCAAATTATAAGAAACATAGGATTTGTTACAAAATTATTCTTCTTTAATTCTTAATCCAATTAATCAATTAATTCAGGATTTATGTTCTTTAGCATTTTACTTCATGAAAAATATGAAAACCTATATCATTACAAGAAATGATGATAACAATAATAACATAGATATAACACTATCTTGAAAATCAAGAGTCAAAACTCCATCATAGTAGAAATAAAAAACATCATTATGTGATAGTTGTCCAATTGTTGATTAATCAGATTATTTAATTATTAGATTAATTTTGTAGAGACCCAAAGCTTTATATACATAGACATTACATTAATTTTTTGGAATACTTAATACATAACAATAATAGACACACAAGGACCATAATAGTTTAGTGTCTTTTGAAACTCGGAATATAATCTTCTAATTATAGTGAAAGATCTTCAACATCTCCCATAAAGATCTTCCTATTTTGTTTTCTTACCTAAAACCTTTATTTATATCCTGTGGAAAAGAAAACATATAAAGGGTGAGATCAAATTCTCAGTAAGGGTAAAAATAGATAACATAAAACCATCCATAAACATCTGAATGAAAAAACTTGAACATAAAATGTAAACATCAAAATCATGAGCAAAGACATAAATCATGGAAATACGTAAGGAATATATCATAAAGAAACATAAATCATGATAAAATAGCATGGGAATAAAACATGTAATTGTGGAAAACCATTAATAACATGATATGATTTCCATAGTAGCCAAGGCATTATTTCCAAGACCATCTTAGTGGAAAAGTCCAATTCTGAATCGAGTTCACTCCTCGTTCCAGTCCTGTAACACTGAACCAGATTAACTTACCATTCCATCCATGTCTATTTCAGGAGATATAAATCTTTACCCAATGCATTGGATGGATATATTGTTCATACCCATCTCATAATGAAATCATTATTTTGTGCACTACAAAATAAACATACATCATTCATAATAACCCAACGAATAAAATGGGTTTCATAAACTTCATCCCACAATAACATAATCTAGATAAAAGAAATGGATATCATTTAATCATAAGAAAAATAAAACCATGTAAACAATAGATATATTATACTTTAAACATAAACATACTAAATAATTTCATCTTAGATGGAAAATATTTTTGATAAAAAACTTGAAATGAATTCTTGAGGAAAATATCCTTTATTCTTAAAAATAATTTTCTTTTCTCAAAATGCCATGAAATTTTAAAGAAAAAGGATTCTGTTGGAAATAATCATGAAATTTTTTATATGAAGGATCATTTAAATAAGTCGATATGAAACTGTAAAAATCCTTTCTTTCTATATAAGTTAAAAAACATTCTTCTCGTACTTTTACCAGATAAATTAAAAAGTACCTCGTATGGTAAAAAAAGAAAGATTCCTTACATACCATGCAGTAAAAGTCAAAAATGGGTAAAAATGAATTTAAAAATACATGAAACCATTTTTATAAAATAGGGACATTAATGATAAATATAACCCCAGTAAATACTTACGAATAAACAATCTCGGATAAAAACGAGATTGGAAAAGTTATCCCTTACCTTAGGTCTGATATGCTTCATACGTATCCGAGCATCCTATATAATAAATTAAATAATATCATTTACTTATTAAGGAATCATATTCATTGTTATGATATCATATATGGTTCACCTATGACTTTATATTACCCATTTTTTTTGTAAATTCCATGTTAAAGTAACATTTTGGGTAACATCGTTTTATTTATCCTATATGTTTTGACTTGTTGTTATTGATATTATTATTACTTATATCATGATTTAATTAGTTCCCGAATGTAAATAATTATTTATATATCATATATATTTAGTATATATATATATAATAGATAGATAAATGAAATAAAATACACCGTTCATGGAGACGGTAGGTCGTACGTATGCATGAATGTTGTTTTCCTTTCTTTATAGACTTGAATGGAAGTAAGTAGATTACATATATATATATATACATAAATCCATTTTCTTTATCATGTCATATATTTCATTATTATTCATTATATATACTTTATAATCATTCTTGAGTGGTTAACATGGAGAATGAATCTCATCGCGTCGTGGAGACAGTAATCTGTACGTACGCACGAGCGATGATAGCATTCCCATAATTATTTAATTCAATTGGGGTGGATGATATAATATCTAAGAATGAGTATGATGTTATAATAACAATATATAGTTATTCTTTACACCATTATACCCATCCATGTAAGGTGGTGGTGGAAAACAAATTACACCACAATGTGGAGACTATATTCCATACGTACGCACGCGCGGTGATTTCATTTTCCGCAGGATGGATATAAGGTGAAATACAATTGTTTCATATTTATAATAACATATCATTATATAATTAATACTTATATTGTTACTTTATAATGAAACAACTAAATATGAGGAAGTATAAGAAGAATGAAACTTGAAAGAGTCGGTAGAAGAGATTACCTCTTCCTCAACACAGCTCCTTTAAACTTCTTCTTAGGGAACTATAGTTGGTCTTTTGAGAAGACCAAAACCTCTATGATATAACAAGAAAGGTTGAGAAGAGGAATTTTTAGGGGTTGGCCGAGCTTCAAGGCTCAAAAGGGTGTGAAGAAGAGAGGGAGGAGGTGTCCTTTTACAAGGGAGAAGAGGGGAAACTTAGGAAAAACTTAAATTATTATTTTATAATAAAGTAATATTCGGTTAATAATAGGTCCAAATTGATTTATTTTGAAGCTAAAGTGGGTATGGGTCGAAATCCTCTCAACCAATAGGTTTTAGAAAAGTTTAGGTTTCTATTTTAACCTTATCATTTAGATTTAACTCTAAGTAAAATAATTTAACTTTTATTGTGCCTTCCTATTTTCTTATACTATATGGTTCATAAACTTGAAAAAACAAGACAAAAGAACCCCAAGTGGTTCATTATTAATATATATAACCATATCTAAGTCATTTGGTAGACCCTCAGATATTTAGGAATAAAATAACAATTAATAATATAATATTTGTTTTAAAAACTATTTTATGTCAATTTTGACACTATTTGGTAATTGATTTTTTTGGGAAAATCATAACAGAATGATTAGTTCAAAAAATGTTAATTAAATCAATAATAACATGTCATATTAACCTATAAAATGATTTTAATTAATAAAAAGTCTCAAAATTACATTTATTTGGGTATTTATAATATCAATTATGTTAATATTTCATTAATAAGGTAATTAATGTATCATCATTGTGTCATAAATAAATTAAATTTTTTAATTTCTAAAAATTATAAATAAAATACCATTTTATAGGAAATCTTTTTATCATTATAATTAATATTTATAGTTGAATTTATTATATGTATAACGCTATATTAAAAATGTTTTAGTTATTAAACATTGATTTTAACTCTTTTAACTCTTCTTTAAATAAAATAATAATAAGTGTCCTAATTTAATCCATGTTGACCTAAAGAGTAATATTTTATTCCTAAGGTTTTTTTGGTCAAATTATATTTATCCAACAGAATTAGGACATGTGTTAGAGTAACAATAATATCATTTTCTACCATTAATTACCCTATTTACTTTTAACCATGGTAAATAAATGTAAAACGTTACTATTCACCAAGAATTAATTTTATCTTATTGAACCACATTTTACTCCTTGATATTAACTATTTCCCTCGGATCTTTAAATTCAACACACATAAGTGGTAAAATTATGTTTTATGTAAATTTTCAAATTCTCCTAGGAGGTGGGTAAAAGACGGTGAAAAGCTCAATAAATTTTTTTATATATCTAAAATTATTATAAAATTAATCCAATGAATTACATTGAACATATATAGTTATTATGAATCAATTTTTAAATAAAATAAATTTAAATAAAATAAATAATTATTTAAATAAAAATTCAGTTTTTAAATAGTAACCTAGTGTTATCACTATTCATCAAAAAATGAAAGTTTTCAGAAAAATACCAAAAATTCTCCCTAGGCTAATTTCGATATTCCAAATCAAAAAATGAAGAACATTTTTAAAGATAAAATTTAAAAAATTTCAACAACTAGGTATTACTATTCATAACGGTTAGTTTATATAATATTTTAATAACATATCGTTGTTTAGTGAAACTCGTTATTGCGTACCACTCACGCTATCGTGGAATGTCGCGATTGCGTGTAAAGAAAGTGAAGTCAGGGTTGCATTTAGTGAAATATTCCTTTGTTGTTTTGTATAATTGAATCCAAACATATTTCATTTATACATTGAATATATATATAAATATATATACACACTCAATGTTGCATAAAATAACTTCTATCAAATGAACTTGAAATTTTGTGTAACATGATCCAAGAATAGTGTTGCGTATACTGCAAGCTAATACGGTGTTGCGTATAAATCAAGATAATCTTAGTGTATCATACAACACAAGACATCAAATAAATTAAAAGGAATACTTCTCATAAAATCACGGGGTGTTACATTCTACCCCCCTTAAAATTAATTTCGCCCTCGAAATTCGTCAGGGTTATAAATGGTTTACTACTTGATAGATTATTTCATAGAAAACCACATCATAAAAAGGAATACTAATACTTCATTTGAAAAAAGGGAAGTTAGAATCATAATGGTCACCCAAAGTAACTCAGCATTGGGTTTCCACATAGGACAACAGAGGTGAAAATATGGATGTAGAAGAGAAGTCTAACCATCAAGTTCTGATGCAGATTGGTAGAGAACATGGCATTGAAAAATCCATCAATCACCAAGAAATAAATTGTGACAATCTAAGGTACAATCTGATTCATCAGATATGAAGACACTAGGACAACTTTTTTGGTTTTCAAGATCATTTCCCTAATGTTGAAGAATTTGAATTAGAATAAATACATACTTTATTTCGATATAATCTCACCGTTGTTCGTCCCTTGAAAAATTTCCATTTCATCTCTTAAAGAAATGAAGTTGAATTTGACATTCTTGAAGTGTTAGAAGATCATGTGATAGAATGATGAGTCATTCCATCTGTCTGAAACAAAATGTTAGCAAAAGTTATCAAATATACATAAGTCCATCTATGGTGAGGTTAATCGTATATGATCCCAAAAATGGACTTATACTTCATCTATCATATCTCTTAATTAAATAAAACTATTTTCTACTAACCAGAGACTTCTGGTAGGCCAGTGGTAGGTGATAAAGGCATGTCGCACTTCGGTTGTTGGTTCGATTCCTACAGCCTTGTCTGATGCGACGGGTTTTCGCTCGTCCTACAGGTTGTCCTTTTTCTAAAACTACATTATTATAGCATCCCATCAATAATATCAAAAAAATGTTCAATCCTTGAACAATAGTAAATTATGTTCAACATAATCCATTCCAATCTTTAGGCTTATTTAAAATACTTTTGTCCAAGCTCATAGTATAAACAAAATGATTACATGAAAGGTCACATAACAAGCACATGAATACCATAATTTATCCCCCATATATCATAATATATATCTTGTTGGTCACATTAAAAACATGTGAATACCTTAATCATGTATTCTTTTGAAACATGAATTACCATAGAACCTTAGTGAAAACATGAATGCTATCAAAAGTTAACTCTCTCCACATACCAAAATCCAAAAATTCTATATACTCAAACCATGATATCACTTTGTCCTTATACCAGTCATGAGCTCATTAATACTATCAAACATCTCATTATCTCCTTATCCTTTCATTATTCACATATCATCTACCTTCCAAAAATATTTGAATATCCTTTCATGGTTACTGGTACTATTCATCATATACTTTCAAAATCTCAAGGAAAGACAACAGTGTAATAATCCTTAGATTTTTCTTTATTCCATAGTACCATACATTATTCTTGATAAACATAAAATCATTCCACTACCTTCTTAAACCACTGACTGAGCATCATCATTTCATTCATCTCATATATCATTTGTAGTCTCTTCATCATCATCAACATAAATACTACCCATATGACCATGCCGATTCTCTTCATGAGATTTCCCTAAGGTAATTGGTTTTCATAATGCTCGTACATTCAACATTTAAACAGTTAACCATTGTTGATGTCTTAGTAATACCATTATCCTTGTCCATGGTGTTAACTGAACCTTTTCCTTTACAATTACTGGCTTTGTGTCCTTCTTTTCCAAACCCAAAGTATCTTCTAGTTCCTTTGAAACATTCTCCCTGATGTCTCTTCCCACAGGATTTACAAGAGGGAAATTGAAATTTCTTTCCTCTATGATCATCAGGAAACTCCATCTTTCTCTTATTAGCTGAGTCGGGAAACTTACCAAAGTTGAGATTATTGATCATATTATGAGATTTATGATTAGGAATAATAACGATATGTGGACTTCCATATTCAATTTGATTTGGTTACCCATGAAGAATATCATTCTATTGTCCATCATATCCTCCATTATTGTGAATCTTCCTGTTTCCAGCCATTTTCTAAAACCCAAAAAGAATAGTGTCAGAGGCAAAAATCATGCTAGGAAAACAACATAATAAAGGGGGATTACCTTCAATATATAACATCTTAGGTTTAATTCTACGAACGTTACCGTAATTATAGGACTACAAAATATTCATATAGTTAACCTTAGAGACATCCCTAGACACACCTTATAAATATCTCAAGGTATTTCACTAAATTTTTCGCATCCTAGTTTCTAAAGGTTAACTAAACCTTTCCTCTAATACCAACTATAGAGACCCAAAGCTTGATGTACATGGACATTACATTACTTTTTTGGAAAACTTAATACATAACAAAAACAGACACACAAGGACCGTAATAGATTAGTGTCTTTGGAAACACGGAATATAATATTCTAATCATGGTAAAATCCCTTCAACATCTCCCATAATGATCTTCCCCTTTATTCTTATCTAAAACCTTTCTTTATATCCTGGGGAAAAGAAAGAATATAAAGGGTGAGCTCAAATTCTCTGTATCGGTAAACATAGATAACATAAAACAATCCATAAACATTTGAATACAAAAACTTGAACATAAAATGTAAACATAAAAATCTTTACCAAAGATGTAAATCATGGAAATATGTAAGGCATATATCATAAAGGAACATCAGTCATGATAAAATATCATAGGAATAATACATGTAATTTTGGAGAACCATTAAGCACATGATATGATTTCCATAGTAGCCAAAGCATTACTGCCAAGACCATCTTAGTGGACAAAGTCCCTTTCTGAATCGAGTTCACTCCTCATTCCAGTCCTGTAACACTAAACCAAATTAACTTACCATTCTAGAAATGTCTATATCATGGGATATAAATCTTTACCCTATGAATTAGAGGGAGATATAGGTCCCACCCATCTCATAATTAAATCATTCTTTCGTGTGCCACAAAATAAACATACATCATTTATACTAACCCAACGAATAAAATGGGTTTCATAAACATCGTCCCATAATAACATAATCCATATAAAATAAATGGATATCATTTCATCATAAGAAAAATAAAACCATGCAAAAAATAGAGACATTAAAATTTAAACATAAACATACTAAATAATTCCATCTTAGGTGGAAAATAGTTTTGATAAAAAACTTGAAATGAATTCTTGAGGAAAATATCCTTTCTTCTTCAAAATCATTTTCTTCTCTCAAAATTCCATGAAATTTTAAAATAAAAGGATTTTTTTAGAAATAATCATGAAATTTTGTAGAGGAAGGATCATTGAAATAATTCATTATGAATCTGTAAAAATCTTTTCACGCCGTATAAGTTAAAAATAACATTCTTCTTCTACTTTTAACAGAAAAGTCAAACGTACCTTGTATGGTAAAAGAAAGAAAGATTCCTTACATACCATGTCATAAAAGTAAAAAATGGATAAAAATGGCATTAAAAATACATGATACCATTTTTATAAAATAGGGACATTGATGATAAATATAACCCCAGTAAATACTTACGAATAAACAATCTCGGATATAAACGAGATTGGAAAAGTTATCCCTAACCATAGGTACGATATGCTTTGTACTTATCAGAGCCTCCTGTATAATGATTTAAATATTTTCATTGCATTATTAAAGAATCATATTAATTTTTATGATATCATATGTGGTTCAATTATGTCTTTATATTACCCGTTCCTTTGTAATTCCCATTTTAAAACAGCGTTTTGGGTAAAACCGTTTTATTTATCGTACGTGTTTGGACTTGTTGTTCTTGATATTATTATTACTTATATCATGATTTAATTACTTACAGAATTTAAATAATAATTTATATATCATATATATTCAGTATATATATATATATATAATAGATAGATAAATGAACTGAAATACACCGTTCATGGAGACGGTAGGTCGTACGTACGCATGAACGCCGTTTTCCTTTACTTATTGATTTGAATGGAAGTAAGTAGATGAAATATATATATATACATATCCAGTTTCATTATTATGTTATATATACCATTATTATTCATTATATATACTTTATAATCATTCTTGAATGTTTAACATAGAGAATGAATCTCATCGCATCGTGGAGACGGTAATCTGTACGTACGCACGAGCGATGATATCGTTCCCCTAATTATTGAATTGAATTGGAGTGGATGATATAATATATAATAATTAGTATGATTTTATAATAACTATATATAGTTATTATTTACACCATTATACCCATCCAAGTAAAGTGGTGGGGGAAAAACAGATTACACCACGATGTGGAGACGGTATTCCGTACGTACGCACGCGCGGTGATTTCATTTTCTATAGGATGGATAGAAGATGAAATGGGGTTGTTTCATATTTATAATAACATATCCGTATATTATTGATTCTTATGTTATTACTTTATAATGAAACAACTAAAGAAGAAGAAGTTAAAGTAGAAAGAAACTTGAAAGAATCGGTAGAAGAGATTACCTCTTCTTCGACGCACCTCTTTTAGGCTTCCTCTTAAGGGATTAGAGTTGGTCAATTGATAAGACCATAACCACCAGAATGTTTCAAGGGAATTGGAGAAGAGAAATGGTCAGGGGTTGGCCGAGCTTAAAGGCTCAAAGTTGTGTAAATAGAAGAGGGAGGAGGTGCCCTTTTATAAGGGAGGAGAGGGGCACCTTAAGAAAAACTTAAAATATTATTTTATAATAAAGTAATATTTGGTTAATAATAGATTCAAATTGATTTATTTTAAAGCTAAAGTGGGTAGGGGTACAAATCCTCTCAACCAATAGGTTTTAGGAAAGTTTAGGTTACTATTTTAACCTTATCATTTAGATTTAACTCTAAGTTAAATAATTTAACTTTTACCGTGTCTTCTTGTTTTCTTATACTATATGGTTAATAAACATACTATAACCAGCCAAACAAACCCCAAGTGGTTCATTATTAATATATATAACCTTGTATAAGTCATTTGACCAAACCATATATTTTTAGGAATAAAATAACAATTAATAATATAATATTTTTTAAAAAATCTATTTTATGTCAATTTTGACACTATTTGGTAATTGATTTTTTGTGAAAATTATAACAGCATGATTAGTTCTAACAATGTTAATAAAATCAATAATAACATGTCTTATTAACCTATAAATTTTTTTAATTAATAAAAAGTATGAAATTACATTTTTTTGGGTATTTATAATATCCATTATGTTAATATTTCGTTAATAAGGTAATTATTGTATCATCATTGGGTCATAAATAAATTAAATTATTTAATATTTAAAAATTATAAATAAAATACCATTATGTAGGAAAACGTTTTATATTTCTAATGAATATTTATAGTCAAATTTATTATATGTATAACCCTATATTAAAAATGTTTTAGTTATTAAACATTGATTTTAACTCTTTTAACTCTTCTTTAAATAAAATAATAATAAGTGTCCTAATCTAATCCAAGTGGACCTAAAGAGTAATATTTTAATCATAAGGTTTTTTTGGTCGAATTATATTTATCCAATAGAATTAGGACATGTGTTAAGGTAATAATAATATCATTTTTTACCCGTAATTACCCTATTTTCTTTTAACTATGGTAAATAAAAGTAAAAAGTTACTATTCATCAAAAATTATTTTTATCTTATTGAACCACATTTTACTCCTTGATATTAACCATGTCTCTCGGATTTTTGAAATTCCACTCACATAAGTGGTAAAATTATGTTTTATGTAAATTTTCAAATTCTCCTCGGAGGTGGGTAAAATAAGGTGAAAAGTTCAATAAATTTTTTATATATATCTAAAATTATAATAAAATTACTCCAATGAATTACATTGAACTTATATAGGTATTATGTATTAATTTTGACCTAAAATAAATTTAAATAAAATAAATAAATTTTTAAATAAAAAGTCAGTTTTTAAATAGTAACCCAATGTTTTCACTATTCATCAAAAAATGAAAGTTTTCGTAAAAATACAAAAACATCACTCCAGGATAATTTCAATATTCTGATTCCAAAAATGAAGTCCATTTTGAAAGATAAATTTTATAAAATTTCAAAAAGTGGGTATTGCTATTCATAACGGCTAGTTTATATAATATTTTAATAACATATCGTTGTTTAGTGAAACTCGGTATTGTGTACAACACACGCTATCGTGGAAGGTCTTGATTGTGTGTAAAGCAAGTGAATTCAGGGTTGTGTGTAGTGAAAGATTCCATTGTTGTTTTGTATAATATAATCCAACCATATTTCATTTATACATTGAATTTATATATATATGAACACTCAATGTTGCGTAGAATAACTTCTATCAAACGAACTTGAAATTTTGTGTAACAAGATCCAGGAATAGTGTTAAATATACTTCAAGATAACACGGTGTGGCGTGTAGCTCAAGATAACCTTGGTGTAGCGTACAACACAAGACATCCAATAAATTAAAAAGAATACTTCTCTTAAAATCTTAGGTTGTTACAAATTCCATTGCTTCCCAAAGAGATAAACCGTGCCAACATTATGACTGCACACAAATAAAAAGGAGAACCAATGAATCACCTACCTCAAAGAAATAAAAGTTCATTACATGAGAATTTAACGACATCATATATTCCGTTCACCCCCCATTCACAAGAGGTACATTCCTCCAATGATGCCATGCCATAACTAAACCTTAAAACAACCATGAAAATTAAATTTGAATGTTATAGAGAAACTACCATCTCATTTCATGATGAATAGAAATTATCAGAATCTAAGAACTATAGGATAATATATAAAACATACCCCATATCACTATAGATAAAAGATGGAAGGAAAAGAATCAATCCTTGTCAGAGGGATTCCAAAACTCAGAGAGATCACCACAGATCATTGGAAATCAAGAGAGATCCATAGGGTTTGAGAAAAACAGAGGTTTTGTAGCTTATAAAGGTGTGGTGGATAGTATATTGTTTTGGTGTGAAACCCTTTCATGTAAGGAAATTATCATGTTTCATGTTTCACTGAAAAAATCATCACCTCATACCATTTATAGTTGATTTTTTTCATTTCACATAGCACCCCATGAATTAGTCTTACATTAGCAGTGAACCTCACATTCATTACATAAAACCCTTATAGGTTTTGAATTCTATATGCTTTTAGTTCTTAGAATCAAAACACCTCCAAACCATCTCTAGGACTCCTTTGAGTACCACGAGCTTCAGAAATAGGAAATGGTTTTATCTAGTTGAATCTGGGCCCTTACATTAGATTCCCCTCAAAAGTTTCTCTTTATTTAGAATACCAAATCAACCATGATGGGAAAAGGGGTTGTTCAAATAGCCACCCTATGGGATACCAATCTAGGATCTCACCATCACAGGAGCACAACCACCTCATCAATGAAATGACACATAATATAATAATGGTTCTACGATACGTGAAAAACATCTTGTATCAAACTCATTTATAGGGGTAGTGTTATATGATATGACATATATCCAACATGATCCCACACCTCTAAAGGTCTAAAAAATGGGGATAAATCATACTCTTAAGACAAAACCATTTCTACACATTATGAGGAGTCACCTTCAAGAAAACATGATCTCCAACATCAAACTCAAAAGGTATCCTCCTATTATTGACATTGGGTTTCTAATAATCATGTGTTTCTTTCATCCTCTCATGAATTACTTGAACCATCTATTTCATATTCTATACTAGTTCTTACCCTATAATTGTTACCTCTCTGGCCTCAGTCTAGCATAGCGGATTAATGGTGAGGTTGGTCATACAAAGCTTCAAATGAAGCTATATCAATGGTTGATTGAAAATTATCATGGTATGAAATCTAAAGTAAATTAAGGTTCCTCATCAAAAAACCTCAAAAATTCAGGACACAAGAGTGGAATGTGCCTTTAATATTATAGATGGTTTTCTTCATCTGACCATTCATCTACAGATGAAAAACCTCACTAAATAATAATTGAGAGACAAAATCATGATGGAGACCACTCCACACCCAAGAGGTAAAATAAGGATCCCAATAAAATATTATCATCCTTAAGACTCCATGGAGTCACACATCCTCCTCTAGATAATTCCTCGAAAAAATCTCAACTGAGCTCAACTACTTGATCAATCTAAAGTGCACGGATTTCCTCAAATAATCCACTATCTCCAATATAGAGTAATTTCCTCCTTGATATCGATGTAAAACAATAATTTTGTCCATAAAAATGTCCTACCACTTCCACTGGGGAAAATATAATGGCTTGAGAAAACCATCAAGAGCATGGTGCTCGACCTTCACCTTCTGGCAGTCCAAACATCGATAAACAAACACTAAAACTGCATGTTTCAACCTAAGCCACCAAAAATGACCTCTCAAAGCTTGATACATATTATTAAAATAAGGATATACCATCAAGGGTGATATATAGAACTCATTTAGAACCATTCCATTCAACACTAATGGAACACAAATCATTCCCTGTAACAACAGACAATTTCCTCTATGATCAAAACAACCATTAGGGGAATATCTTGAAACAACTCATTCTCTCCAGAACTCCATCTCTAAATCCATCAATTGGGACTCCTCTACCCTCTGAACCAAAGATGACTACACAATCATCTAGAAAAGATAAAATTTTCCTCAAACCTCTCCAATATTTATATACATCATTAAGAGTTCTTCTATCACTCTAGAAATCCCTATATTCAAGCATAGAAACACTATGTGACTTCCTGCTCAACACACCAGCTAGAAAATACCCTTTATAGGTGTATATGAAATCTCAATGTCATTATATTATAGAAATTACATCCACCTATGGTGAAATATGTTCAATTCATGTTGGGAGAGGAAATACCTAAGGTTCTTATTGTTGGTAGAATCCACAAAATGCTCACTAATGAGGTAAGGTCACTACATCCTCAAAGTAAACACAACTATCATGAACTCAAGATCATGGATGTAATAATTATGTGCATGGGTAGGTAACTTCTAAGACCCATAATATATAATTTATCTTCATTTAATTAGATTAAAACCAAAGAAAATATGAAAAGAGTCATAGAAAACCTCAAACTGAACTCCCTCTACAAGAAAAAAGTAGCATCAAATGCTAATTACATTATCCAATAGGTAGTTGAAATCAGAATAAAACTATCCATTCAACAAGAATTCATAATCCATTTAGGTAAATACTGAAAAAAGAGTCACAGCCTATGATAAATTTTCTAAAAACCTCCTATAATATCTTACATGGTCATGGAAACTCCACACCTCTTCCACATTCTCAAGGGATACCCAAGAAACAACTGTATCTATCTTCTAATGATCCAAAACTAATCCCTATAGGAAAAAACCCCCAAAAAATGGACTTCATGAACCCAAATCTCACACTTCAAAAAACATCTAAAATAGCTAATCATGATGAATAAATCCCAAAACAACACCTATATTCTCTACACACTCCTCCTCAGATGTGGAGTAAACAAGGTTGTCATCGATGAAATAAACCATGAACATACCTAGGAACTCTCTGAACATGATGTTAAACAACCCCATTAACACAACTATAGAATTCATCTCACTATACTATATCAGAAAAAATCATAATTCCCATGATGGAAACAATTTTTTTTCTAAATATCATCATCCTTCACTTACATTTGATGATATCCTGATAGCAGATGGATCTTCGAGAAAAAATTCTCCCTTTAATTGATGGAATAAATTTTCAATCCATGGGAGAAGATAGAGGTTCTTCATCATCAATTGGATAAATTGTTGAAAATCGATAAAAAAACACAAACCACCTTCATCCTTGTCCAATAAAATTTTAGTTCACCCTAAGGTGACACACTTTGTCAAAAAAAACCTTGTTGCAATAGGTAATTGAGTTGTAATCGTAGCACTCACAACTTAGAAGGCACCATCATATATAGAGACATTGATATAATAGAAATTTCTATATATAACTTGATCCTTAACATGATTTCCCATAGAGGGGGTAATTCTACAACTACCTCTAGAAATACATCATGTTACTTTTCTTCAACCCTAGGAAACACTATCTTTTGAACTTATAATGAACTCAACACTGGACCGAATGTCAAGTAAGTTAAGGACAAAGCATTCCTCTGACCCATATGAGGGTCTATATCACTAATGAACACTGATATCTATGCATCAGCATCATATTACACAACCTAACTCTTGAAGATATCCATAATATCCTTCACCAAATATAACCAATCCATTTGTGGATTTTTTTTCATATAGATATATCTGTAAACATAAGAAATCTCTCCAAGAGAACTGTTTCCCTAACACTGCCTCATAATCTCTAAATAATTCATATAATTCAACTTAAAATCCAACTGAAGTAGTCAAATACATGGGCACCAGAATCCACTCTACCTCAAATACCAAATAATTGATTAGATTAGGTGATATAAAAGAGTGTTTCACTCTTGAATCAAACAAATCATGAAACAATGTATACAATAAGAAAAGGATACCTTAAATGATATATGACTCGCTTGGTGATGGAAATGCTAAATCATGAAACAAGTCATGACCTACTCTATGGCCTATTAGAATCTACTGATTAACATCTCCATAGATATTCTCTACACTCTAAGGATGAAAATCTTCTTAAGTTTTTTACTCTACCTACCCCATATCCTCTCTATTATCCACATAGGGGAACACCCTTCAGCTGCTACCTTCATTGAAACTGCTTCAATAGAAGAACCTGATGAGAAACACATGGTGGATGCTAACTTCTCAGAATGTTTGGGCACTCTCTCTAAAACATTAATATATATCTTTAGCATAAATGGGGTGACTTCACACTAGATATCTAGATGAAATGCCTCTTATAAATTCCTCACTCTAGCTTCCTCATCTAGAAAAATGTATGGAGCATACCACATACAAGTCATGAAATGTATCCCAAACTCTTCCATAATAGGACTCCCATATTTAAAGGTTAGTATCTCCTAGAATATTACTAAATTCATGGAAATTTAATTAACTCTATATATAACTAGTATGAAAAAGTCACTCATGATACTATTTACGCCTCTTGATCCTTGAGGAACAAGAACCACCACTACCTCACTACTATACATAACACCATCACAACCAATGAAACCCAATGATCCTTATGATTAAAGATCAAACTATAATATATTTCAACCCACACCATCCATCCTTATATGACTAAATATAAAAAAGGCCTCCAATACTTCAACATACACTAGAATTGAAACTCATAGTGTCCTCCTCCAAGTGTCTTCATCATTGACCTGCACTATACAATGATGTACTAGTACATCCTGCTAAACATCTTCTGCACGAAGCTGAAAAGGATATCAACCTAGATCCATGCATGTAAAACTAATGAACTTTTAGATCTCTTAAACCAATAATGTGGAATATTCAATATTAATCAATTAATTATTTATATTTCATCTTTTTAAGGTTTATAAATATCCCATATTCTACCCATTTCAAACATTGTCACAGAAAAATGATACATGATCCATTCCTAGGTTTCTACCTGAAAAATAGAAAAACTTCATTTAGAAGGCTTAGTAAACAAAATTTTTCATGAATGAGATCATAAATGGGTCCTAAATACCTAGGTCTCATAAGGTATCTCGTGTTTACAACACTCAATAAACATAACTTACACTATTCCCTACCAACCCATGCAATTTCACCCATGCCTAACTCTAAAATCCATCCTATCCCTCAAAAAAAATCCTCTAATACCACACTATAATGACCCCCTCACCAAAAGTATACCCATCCTTGCCCAAAAATTAGATAATGGAGAATAATATTTCTTGAGTCCTGCCTCCAGTAATCCCCGAATTAGAGACTAGGAATTACCCTCTAAGAAAACATGAGTATTATAGATATAAGAATAATAAGACAATCAACATATTTTCATAAAAATATATAAATAAATACTAGATGTAAAAATAAAATTTCATGTAGTATAATAAAAACTGAAAAGAATAGTACATGTACCAAAAGATAAAGACAACAATGACCCCAAAGCCCAAATAGCTCCTAAAAACTATGAGATAGAATTTGCAGCCCGATCTCCAACCTAATCTAGATAAATTGAAAAATAGTTTATATATAAATAGGGTGATCATAATAGTATACTCTGTTTGATCCTCCCTGGATCCTCTCATGAAAAAGATAATGAAATAATGCTAAATCATAGTGAGCAACAGTGAAACTAACTCATTGCCTAAGCTAGTACACTAAGATCCCAGCCTCACCATGGATAAATCTCACCCAGTATTACATATAGTAGAGTATATAATATAATACTTAAACATCAAGGGTACTCTTATAATAGTTCCCCACTTTTTTTCCTCTCTTCCCAAACATCACACTCCTTGATCCCTCTCTCTCCAAAATAATCCTCCCCAAATACACTTGGTCAAGGCATCACAACATACACCTCATGCGTCAATCATCACATTATCTCATATCAAATAAACATATATAGTAACCAAGTAGTTTAAAGGATACAACATAGATCCTATGACATGTATCCTACCTCCAGAATTATATTTCAAGCCATTACAACCCATACACCGAGTAAGGTACAACATGCCCTCACGGACTATATATGCCATCATTTGGATACTATATTTGGTAATACATGTGTGTGAAATAACCTCAATAAATTACAACCCTCTACACACATATATAATGAAACTAACCACCATGTATACCAACACCAGTAATTACCAAGATAAGAGAGCGAGGGTAGAGGGGGAAGTTATCCATCTATCTTCCCACTAGGATACATGCGAAAATACCCTCCTAGAGTCAGTCCACTGGGTGTCGGTATCCTTTACCGACATGGGTGGGGAACCGTATAAAATCACATAATATACTAGATATTATATATCTCACAACCTCATTATGGGCATTACCTAGTCTTATATTCAACTATAATTAATGTCCCTCAGACTCCCAACTTCCACTTCTAAGAATAGATATCATATAAGCACACCAGTGTTTAAAAGAGATACATTAATTAATTATTTCATTTTTATCATTTCCATTCATTAATTTATTTATTATCCATTATATTAAAAGTTTACATTTTTTGGATACATTCACTAACTAACAGTGTGAATTTGATGCCCTCGAGGCATAATCAAAACTGAGTTCACTGTTTCTCTAGATTAATATCTTTTTAGGATTTTTATTCCTGGAACTCCAACCCCAAGGGGTTATGATTTATTTATTCATTTTTATAATAATTATATAATCTTGGTACACTAGTAAAAATATACTAATCTTCCACCAAGTGGAAACAAGAATCTAAGTACACACAACTGCCTCAAGAAGTGGGAAATGAATGAAAATAAAACATGTAACCCATCTATCGGATATTAAATAGATTCTTTTACATGAATTCATCCAAATTTCTCACATAAATGGGTAAGACCAGATTAATACCATTAAAGCATCTATTATTAAATCCCCAACACCCTCATTCATATCCTGATGCATCTCTCCTTCATAGGCATCAACTACTTCCACATCATCTTGGCCCCTCTTCCCCGTTACACATAAGTTATCCCGGGCTTAGCCATCCTTGGATCAAAAAATCACATAAATAATATCACATAAATATCACATAACAAGGAACTAATAAACAAACATATTATTTAGGTAAATCTAGTTCAAAAAACAAGGCTTCCAACCTTCACACAAATCGAGCTCCCCCATATCCAACACAATGCACACAGCCTTCTCAAGAACACAGGAAACTCAGGCCGTAGAAATTAAATTTATAAAAAACCCATTTTTTATTCCTTCATTATTTATGTTATTTATTATTAATAGATTCCAACTATGTGAAACATAAGGCATAAAGCTATAACAAGATATGAAAACTTAAACATACTCTTGGCATCAAAAACAGTTTCAAAAAAATTAGAGAAGTATCATTCTCATTAACATGCCTTTTAATTATTATCAACATCAAGTATAAATATTTATCAAATTATTTAAGAAATCCATTAATCCCATGGAAGATAATTTTAAATTATATATGAACATTGAATTAATTTTATTATTATAAAATTATATGAAAGAGAATATTCATTACAATAAGCCTCTTCATTAATTATTAATCTAATTAATAATTAAATTCTTCCATTAGATTCTTTTGAATTTTCTATCAAGAACAACATGATAATCGATAGAATAATATGAAATGATAATATGAATTACATAGATATATCACTATCTAAAAATCAGGAGGAAAACTATTTTTGCGGTCAAAAGGAACAACATCAATATGTGATCTCTTTCCATTTCTTTATTAATCTGATTCAATAATTATTAGTTTGATTAAATTTCCACACAAAGGGATAACCATGAAAATTTACTATTTCACAAAAATAAATAGAATAACCAAACAATAACCTATCTCAATGGAATCAATGTTCATCACATGAGAATGAACCAACATTGTAGATCATGATCTCCCCTCTCACAAGAGATGAATCACTCCAAGAATTTCGTACCACAACCTCACCAAAAAAACAACCAAGAAAACAACATTAGAATGATGGGGAGAATATACTATTTATTTAAAAGAAGATTCAGGAGGATCCCGATCTAAGAATTATATGGGAAGTGGTAGAATGTACCTCAGATTAGCACATATTGAATATAGAAGTCCAATAATCAACCCCTATAAATGGTATTCACAAAATAGTATATAATGTGTTGATGATATCCTAAAATAAAGAGTGATCCAGAGGTTTTGATAAAACCTGAGGCACTGTAAATTATAAAGGTGAAATACATATTGAACTTCCATGGTGTGATACCATTTCAAATCGTGTAAGGAAAAAAATCACCATAGAAAATTTATCTTTGATTTATGTCATGTCCTGAAGCACCCTATAAATAATCATTACAAAATCTATGAACCTCACATTCATGATGTGATACCCTTACATGTTTTGAATTCTCCCTATATACTTGTTTTATCATCCAAACACCTCCATACTTCCTATAGGCCTCCTCTATCAACCAAAGGCTTCAAAAACACGTGAAGGGTCAGACTAGATAGATCGGGTCCACTATAATGATTATTCTTGAAATTAACATATCATTTACTTTAAAAAAATATTAACATGAAAAATAGGACCAGATTATATTCCTTCTTCATGTAAAACCCTCATGTGTATGAATGCATTGATATCTTGAGCTCCATTTCAGCTTCTTCCATTTTCTAGTATTGAAATCTAGCACTATAAGAAGTTTATTATCTAATGGTGTTTTTAGTTCATCCTTCCTCTATAAGGTTGTATTTTTATATTCATGTGCATAGTGTGAGTCTATATAAGAAGTTATATTACCAATTCTTTATGTATGATTTCATCAGTATTTTTCAGTCTGGATAGATATGATATTCTGATAGTTTCTCTAGTCCTTTATTACTTTCTTGTCTTATAATCTACCTATTTTCCTTATTTATTAAAAAAGATATTTTAGTAATGTTATCATCATGCATGTAAGTTTATAATGTACCAAATCATGTTATATATCTATGTTATTTATTTTTTCATGCACCAAATTCTTCTTGAATCCATCTAAGAATTTTTTCTGTTTATTTAACTGCCTAAAAATTTGATAAACCCAATACCTGTATTAGTGGATCCTTGATTAGTGTATAAGGATTTCTGCATCAATATAT
This sequence comes from Viscum album, assembly GCA_963277665.1. Taxonomy (NCBI): domain Eukaryota; kingdom Viridiplantae; phylum Streptophyta; class Magnoliopsida; order Santalales; family Viscaceae; genus Viscum; species Viscum album. The sequence continues at coordinate 1,961,532,948 of OY728156.1, read as the reverse complement.
CCCCTATAAATTGGTATCAAAACATCCTAATATAGAATAATGAGATTGATGAAATTTGAAATATAAGTTTTTGGGGGAGATAATGATTTTTATTCATGGTAGATAAGAATGAATGCACTACTGGACCATAATAAACTCATTTATTCCTTATAAATTCCTATTAAGAACTTTTCTACCCATTGGGATGATGTAAAATCTGCTACTATAGAATTTTATGTCCCTTATAATGTATTTAGTAATATTTTATGTTTAATGTTATTATCATTAGGTGACAAGTTCCTTAGTGTGGTATCTTATGAATCAAATTCTTCCCAAATATATTCTAAAGAAGGAACTCTATATATGAAAAAAACCATAGAAGACAAGATACATAAGAATTTGGAATTTTATAACTTTTGTAGACATTCTGGAACTATAGTCATGACTTGTATATATAATTTTAATAAAATTTATTTTGATTTGTCTGATATAGATGTTATGTTTGATGGTGGGGATTTGAATATAATACAGTTGAACTCTTTATATTATTATTATAATTTATATAAATGTTAAATGATGTATTGATGTAATTCATTAAACCTAAAAGAAGTTAAGTCTACCTTGTTTTCTAAAGAGAATCAAAATAATAATCCTAGTTATGTTAAGATGGAATCTAAGGGGTTTAATATCATGGGTAGGTCTGATTAGCGGGGAAAGAGGACATGGATGGGAAATTCTAGGAGATTATCAGTGTCTAGGGGTAAACAAGTAAAATGTTTTCATTGAAACAAACTTCATAAAATTATACGAAATTATCCTCAAAGGAAAAATTCTATGAACAAAACTAATAACATTTAGCATTTTTCATTGGTTGAGAAATATTTTAATACTGATGATGTTCTAAATGTATGTTCTCATTCTATAAGTGTTGAATGGGCCCTAGATTCAGGATTTTATTATCATATATTTCCCAAGCTTGAGTACTTCAATGATCTCATAGATATTAAGAGTGTAAAGGTTTACCTATGAAATTATAAAAGTTTTCAAATAATGGGAAGTGGTGTTGTCTCTCTAGAATTTTATGATATGTTGGTAAAATCCTTATAGTAGGTTAGTTGGGTGACTAATTTGAAGAGTAATCTTATTTCCCTAGGTAACTTATACCAAAATGTGTATACTTTTAGGTTTATTCAGAGAGCCTTAATATCTATAAGGGGTCACTCACTATTATGAGTGGAACCCTCACCAGTGGTTAATATTCCTTAGATGGTAGAACTCATATGAAATAATAAAAATAAACTCTTTACCCCCTGATTGAAAACACAATATTATGAAACTGAAAATTAAGACATGTTAGTTCAAAGGGGACGAATTAACTAAGAAATCAAGGAATTTTAAAATATGTAACCTCATACAGTCTTACCTTTTGTGAAGACTATGTTATTAGTAAGTCAAAACATGTTAGTTTTAATATATATATATATATAAATCTAAATCCCTTTTATAATATGAAAATTCGGATTTGTGGTATCTATCTAGAACTACTTCCAATACTGTGGGACATTAATATGTGACCGTTATGGATAAATATTCACTTAATGTGGGGAATTAAATAGTCAATAACAAATCTAAAATCTTGTAAAATATAAAAATTTGGATGTATAGTGTTTAAAGTAATACAAAAAAACAAACATAAAGAAACTAGGATTGATAATAATCTATAATATTTGTCTAATAACTGTATAGACTGTTGTAGTTCTAAAGGTATTCTTAGAAATAGATTTGATGTGGATACCCCATAACAGAATAGCCTGGAAGAGAGAATTAAAATGACTATTTTTGAAAGAGTGAGAAGAATACTCTCATATTATATTCTTCCTAAGTCCTTCTAGGTACTAGATACTACTAATGTTATCTATTTGATCAATAGATTCCCCTCTAGTGACATTAGTATCAAAACCCCTGAAGTGATGTTGATTGGTTCACCCCTGTTTTATGAAATCATTTTTTTTTATTTTTACCACTTATTCCCAATGTAGGACTAATAAAATTGATCATGGGACTATGAAGTTTTCCTTTGTGTCATACCCATATTATGTTAAAGGGTAAATTATTTGCGTATATAAGACAGTTTTAGAAATATACAATCCTTCTTGATGTTGTTTTCCATGAGGCTTTTACTTATAAACATAAGGATTCTAACCTTATTTAGTTTAATTCTTCTAAACTTATAGGCGTTGAGGTTATATTAGAGCCCAAAATCTACCATTAACCTAATTTTTCTCCACTAATCCACCCCAACTAGCTCACATTGAATAATAAACATCTAGTGAATTTGAACATGAGTCTGAGATTGAGAGAGATAGTGACCTAAGTGACTACTTGTTGACTCATGATAAGACAAGATGAACCATTAGGCCTCCGACCTAGACTACCGAGGCTAATATTGCAACATTTTATTTTTAATATTGGTTTTTACCCAGAAGTTATGAACCAAAAATATTCAAAAAATCTCTTCTAGATGATGACTCTATGAAGTTTCTTACTACAATTAATGATAAAATGGTTTCTCTTCATATAAATAAAACTAAGATAATTGTTAAAAACCCAAAAAGGAGAAAATTATAGTGTTTAATTTTATTTTTAAGAAGAAATAAGAAAACACTCGTGAAAATATTATTACTTATAAAGCTATAATTGTTGAACATGAATTCATATAACATAAAGGAATTGATTACAATGATATTTACCCACCCATTTTTAACCATTACTCCATTATATTATTGTTATCCATTAATACATAAAATGAATTTCACTTTGAATAATTGGATGATTAACTTCCTTATTTTAGGGTATTCAAGAAGGAATTTTTTTTTGAGACCACCTAATGGATTTTAATAAAAAATCAATAAAGTATTCCTATTATGAAAACCCATGGATTCTCTGAAGAAATCATCTAAAACAATGGTATATGTAATTTTATTCTTTTATGATTAAAATTAATTCTATACAAGTAAATATGAATCCTATATTTATTTTAAATCTTTTAAGAATTTTTTAATTTATTTACTCATATATGTTGATGATATTACCATAATTTGAAAATAAAATAGGTTAGTAAATCATATGAAAAACAAATTATATAATGTTTTTCAAATGAAATATTAAGAGGAAACAAAGAAAATACTTGTTAAGAAAATTACTAGAGATAGAAAAGTTAGGGTATTGTAACCATACCAAAAAAATTATGTTCGTAAAATGTTAAAATGGAATTTTCTAGAAAATTTGAAACCTATTAGTACCCTTTAAGTTATCACTTAAATATTTCCCTCACCCAATCCCTGGGTAATGATTCTAATTATAATTTTATGAGTAAAATACCTCATGAAAATATAGTAGTTGGCCTAATATATTCAATGATATGATCTCATCTAGAGATATCATTGTCTATTTATACCTTATGAATTTTTATGGTAAGTATTGGAAATCCTCATTGTTATGCTTTAAAATATTTACTTAGGTATGTGTCCTTGTATTATGATGTTTGCAAGTGTTTTGGTAAAACAAATTTTTATTCTTAATAAGACAACAAATTTGTAGATTCTTACTATGATGTAAATATAGATACTAAAAAATCTTTCACTTGAAATGTATTCTTATCTCATGGTATTCCGGTTTCATGGAAATGTAACATAAAATACATTGTTTCCCATTCCACAATTAAGGCTAACTATATATAATTTACTGAAGAAATCAAAGAATCACTTTTGTTAAAAGTCTTAATTAACGAATATTATTTATCATCTAATAATATAGATTTATTTTTTGATAGTGATTCTACATTACATATTTATATAAATTATTTTTTCCATCTATGATCAAATAACATAAACATTGGATTGTTTTTTATAGGGTTTTCATTGAAACTAGGATGGGATGATTCACTGAGATACATAATTCGTAGAATCCAACAGATAGTTTAAATAAAGATTTTCAATTAACTATGTTTAAGAATTTTTTTGTACTTATGAATGTAGTCCCATTTAAATGGCCTAGTTGGTGATAACAACATCCTTTTAAAAAAATTTATTAAAAAGGTGTAGTTTTTTAAAATTTTACATGAATGTATTTCCTTGTTTCCTATAAAATAGAATTTTCCCAATTATTGGTTTGAATTATTATTTGGATTGCATGATTTACATGTATTTATTACCATGAAAAAATGTTTTTTACATTTTATCATTTTTATTTTCCACATAAAAAATTATTTTTACATTTATTAATTTTCAATTTTGATTTCAAAGGTTTTTCATAACCAATAGCTAGATCCTGCATAAACATAACTTGTGTAATGTTTACATTCTCATTTCATGATAATAATGTTTTTTATAACCCATTGTCTAAGGGAAAGACATGGATTTTTAAGTGTAATTATTTCTCATATAAGGGAACTCTACGGATTACATAAAATTAATCATTACTCATGTAAGGGTACTCCCTATGCATAAGGGAACTCCCTATCTTTTATAAGGGTACTACCTTGGATCACATAAGGGTTACCTATATCACATAATGGTAATTCCTTGGTTTGCATATGGCTAAACTAGTTTGTTTAAAGGTACTTACTTGACCGAGTAAGTGTATCTTGTCTCTTGTAAGGGTTACCTTGTGTCTCATAAATAAAATATATTTAAGTTATATTTTGATGGTGAATCACCTACTAAAGTGTAGCCATACTACCAAACTATCTCTTCCATATTTGAAATCCATGTGGTCTACACCTGTCTTTTACTTCCCAGCTCACTATCACTTCTCCCACCACCATTATTTCACCTCAGGCACCTCCTAGGTCATTCGATGTGCTTCATCATAGGTTTGAGAGAGGAGAGCACTAGGGAATTCCATATATTATCTTGTTATATAATGTGAGTGGCATAGATGATATTATATCCCTGGTTTATGTGGTCTATTGAAGTATACTATCTTTATTGTCACAAACCTTGTCTAGGGATTTAGTGGAGAGTGGCGTGGATTCTTTGTTTCTATCATGGAATGTCCTCATGTGAAGGAAGGAATCAACATAATGGACCCCATTTAAGATTAATCAATGTTTTGGTATTAAAATCTAGAACTATAAGAAGTTTATTATGGTTTCTTACATTTATTTATTATTAGTCATATGATGAATTATCCTTCAATGCAAGTGTGTAGCACGAGTCCCTATATAAAGAATGATTTTATGTTTTGTATATCATATTTCATCACAATAATTCAATTTAGCTAGATCCAATCCATGAATATTTTCTCCGGTCATTTAATTATTTCTTGTCTTATAATCTTTATATTTTATTTATTTAGTAAAAAATATATTCTTCTAGTTTTCTCACCATGCACGTAATCCCAAAATAAATCAATTTATGTTATATCTCTGTGTTTTTTATTTTTTCTTGCACCACATTCATCTTGAATTATTATTATCCATTTGTTTTTTATCAATTTTCCTAAAAAAAAATTAATGAACCTTGTACCTATATTATATATTATTAGTTTTTTCATAAGGACTAACACATCAAATAATCCCCAAACATATTTTTAGTTTGGAAAAACCTGGGCTAGTGGATCATCTTTTCACATGTTCCTATCATGATAAAATATGTTAGTGTTTCCCATCCTTTCACTATCATTGGATAAATTGTTGGTTTTTGAGAAAATCTACATTTTCATATTTCTATCATCCAAATTTTTCCATCACCAAATAATATAAAAGTGTTTTTGATAGAGTTAATCTAGATGATAATATATTGTTTCCATGAATAATTTATATGTTAGCTCGTATATTGTTTTTCTAACTACAAACCACAACTTTTGTGCAACAAACGTAGCCTAACTATTTTCCACAACCACATTTTTTATTCCCATGAAACAATACCAAGGTAATGATGTCCATAAGTAATGGAGTGAATGTAATGATGTTAGTGGATGAAGTTCACCATTTTCAATTTTTATAATTGGAGATTATTGAATTAGTGTTAAGTATGAATCAATGAACAAATAATTCTAGTCCAGTAAACCCCGCCTACTAGTTATTTATATGTTTTCATGTACCCCAGGCATAAACTAGGTGGAGAAATATGATAATATTTCAATAAATTTGGAATTAAATTTGATAATCTTGGGAAGAACAACTGATCCTTATAGAACAAAAATCCATTTTAGAAAGAAAATCCTAGTTTTATGGCACAACCACAATGTAATGTATCTATAACTGCCTTTACACGAAAATCAGGCATTAGTTATTATATCAACACATCAACCCCTTCCCAACCAGGTTCTGAAATTTCCAGCTACATATAATCTCCTACATGTATCACGTTCAATAGAGGATCTATGACACTATTCAGTTTCAATAGCTAGTAAATCACTATAAAATAATATCCCCAAAACATATCCATCCAACCGTTATTTCCATTCGAAACCACCCCTTGAATAAGAAAACACATTTAAGGTTCCAATGATCTTTGTGTACCTCAATCTTCATTCCCATCAATTTTTTTTTCTGGTGCTAGATTCCTGGAACTAAATCCATAATCTCTTTTTCAAATATTGATATTTCAAAGCTTGTTTTAGAAAATTACTTACTAAAATAGTCATGTAGTCTCCCTTCCCATGTTAATAAAACTCTAACTCCCAAATTGGAGGTGTCAAAATCCACTAAAAATCCCTTGTATAAATATTTCTTACATAAATGTTGGATATTAGTCATGTTTGTATTAGGTGTGTCAAATGTTTCTTGGGTGTTTGGTGTCAATTTAAACATTTCCATCATAATAAAGGCCATGATGGGTCCTAAAATATTTCCATAATTATTGATAATTTTCTTGATATTACCCAGTTATTCCTAAAAACCCTTGAATTTCTTCACATATCTCACCACCCTCCATAATATAACCACCTCTAGTTTTTTCAGGATCCATCATAACCCCTTAGGTAATAATTATGTACCCTAAATGCACTATAGACATCCATCTGAAAGAACACTTCTTCTTGTCTGAAAATATTGAATTTTATATCATTATTTTTTAGAACATCATGCACCTTCTCTAAGTATTCATTCTAGTACATACCACACACCAGTATAACATCAAAGAACACCAAAACACATTTCCTTATAAAATCATAGAATACCACACTCATTGTAGCGTGGAATTTCATTATTTAATTCATCATTATGAGGGTAGTAAAAAAGGTATTCATAATTACCCATATTATTTTTAACACATTCTTCCTAATATCATCCTCTTTCATCTATTCCTGATGGAAATTAGATTTTAAATCCTCCTTTGTGAAGTATTCTGTTATATGCATCACATCTATCACCTCTGGTATTATAATAATTAGGTATCTATCCACTACTACAATACTATTTAATTCCTAATAATCCATGACCATTATCCAACCTCCATCTTTCATCGTTAATAAAATTATTTGGCTAGAGTATTGGTTTGTTCTATTTCTGATGAAACCCTATTAAAAAATCATTTGATCATGTTTTTAAATCTCATAATTCATGACATAATCATGGTTATATGGTATTATATTACCTTGATCGATATCATCATTTATATTTATTATGTGAGCAATATCCATCTTTAATAGTAATTCATGAGGTGCCTCAAAATCTTCCCCTCCAGCCTTTTTTCTATTATCACCCATTGCAACCCATTTACTAACAATTGGCCATTTAAAATATTTTATTGTAAAGATCTTGGAATTGTGTTTATGTTTATTTACATTTCTCCATGTTTTATTACCATTGAGGGGGGGAGGGGAATCAGTGGACTACTTTGATGAATTCGTATTCTTTTAAATTAAACCTCTTGAACCTATTAAAGTCCTATATCATCTCAATAATATCTCAAAACCTAAACTTGTATGAAGTGACAATAAGATATAAAAAATGATATTTAAAATATTCAACATAATATTATACTCCTTTCCATGTCGGTTAAACAAAACCCATTAGACACCGCAGTTATAATTTTTTATAAATTGGTTAGACACCCAAATTACAATTCTTTGGTGATTGGTTAGACACTAAAATCAGGAACCTCTAACAACTGGTTAAACACCACAGTCACGATATTCTTATTCAACTTAAATTATCTCATAGAAATATATTTTTATTAACTTGGATTATTTTTTACCACTTTTGAAATGGATCTCCCTTCATTAGTAGACTAGATTTATAAGCCTTCACATGTACAAATTATTCAAGATCTTTGATATTTTCTCATAACTATTTTGTTGGCCCTGAAACTCATACTAGATCTTGAGATATTCAGTTCTTATAAATTTTCTATAATACTTGTGTGCACAATAGAACAATCGCCTATTTTTCAACTCCTTATCTTCCTATGATATATTTATTAGGCTCTCATAAATCTCTCACACAATGTATGTTAGTTCTCAATATTCTCAACATCTCCTTTGATACCTAAAAATATATAAAAACAATAATATCATGAATATTATTATCTTATATTATAGAATATTTTATCACATTTAATATCAAAATAATTCTTTGTAGGACCCCCTTCATCTTGATTTATCAAATATCTAGGTGGACCATCTATTTTTTTCATTTAAACAGATTATTCAATTCCCCGAAGACCCCATGATTAATTCTCACATGGTATTTAAATAACTTCGAAGCCATTATCTACTCAACTCAAGATTAATATAAATATATTTAAATACTCTCCACCTATTCATGAATCCATGAAATTCCATGGGATAACTTATGATGTCACTTAACTCGATGTTTCCCATAGGTGGACCTAATTTCCAAAATGGTCACCAAAACGACCATAGATAAATCACTATGGAATGGAGACGTATTTATAATTGTCTAGCCTTGATAATCTCATTACTTGAACATTAATATATATATATTTTATTATTGATTCATCCATTATTCAAAAACCTGGTTGCATCATGATAAGGATTGTGATTTTTATTTTTCATTTCATAACATCATCACTAAAGTCATCAAATTTTATTTCATCGAAATATATAAATTCTAGAACTCAGTTCATATTTAAGAAGATCAGTCATAGAAAATTATATACCACATATATTAACCTTGATTGAATACATGAGCACCTCAATGATCAACTGTATGAATAACTCCAGATCGACTGCATGTGATAAAACAAGAGAACAAGTTTTGATCGACTTCATGTTTAAATCCTATCGATCGTAGCAGTTTAAATCATGTTTACATACTAATGTTTTTCATAATTATTATAACATTGTGCATTTAGATACCTATGTAAGTAGTTAAAATCTCAATGTACCCTTATACATTGCCTCATCACCATTACGTGGTCCAACTTAGTTCATGTTACCGATACATATCCTTGAGAACTCCCTCATAACCTTTACATAGGTTGTGTAAACATTATATGACATTTACATAGTTATATAAATCATATGGTACCTTCATGAATCTACTTAGTTTTCCTATTACATTCACATAGTTAGATAATTTATAAAACTACCTTTATATATTTAATGTACTTGTATCATTGCTTTTACATACAAAGTGCTAGTCACTGGTTACATTTACAGAACTTCATATTTTCTAGTTTGACCATATGTTGATTGAGAACTACCTTTATGTAGCTACATAGACTCTTCTTTTACCATTAAATATAAATAAAAATATTTTTTTTATATATTTATGTAAGTAATATAGATCTCATGACCCATGTGGGATGGATTTTAAGAACAATAGGTTCTGGTATTAGTTCATCGAGTCCTCTATTTTGGGATTTAATTATAGTAGGCCTTACAAGAATCGGGTCTGGTTATTGAGTTGGGGAAAGGATGTGTGATGTTGAGTGTGATGGGTGTGATGAGGTGATGAAATGGTGGTGGAATTTTGCGGTCTTGAGATGTGATGATGTTGAAAGATGTGATCATTAGGTAATTCCTTGAATCTACTAGAATGCATGGTAGTGAATCTAGTCTTTACATGGTTCGGGACTACACTAGAGGAAAGCCAAGACAATAACCTCATGTTATCAATTTTTGTATTCATCTAGGAATTTACTCAAACATAATTTGTCCATCCTCCTTTTTCCTTGTAGATAGTGTGTTAGAGATCGTGTTGGCCCCAACCTCTTCTTCTTCGTCAAGCAATCAAACTACATATGGTTGAACACATCAAAATTTTAAATTAATTCTAAATTCAAATCAAATCAAATAAATACAATTATTATTAATCTATTAATAAAAATAAAAAAAAATTCATTTTATATTTTTAATTAAATATTAAAATTATAAAATTATAAATAGTATTTTTTTAATTAGTGAAATAAGTATTTGGATATAATATAATATTGAGTTAAGAAATAGAGCATAAAAAAGTAAAAAATATTTAAAAATGATTAAAATTATAAAAAATTAAGTAAATGTGTAAAATTGTATTAAATTATTACTTATTTCTATGGAAGAATTTTTTATTAAATACAAAAATTCTAAAATTAATAGACTCTTTAATAATTGTGAAATTATTTGACTAGATACTTTCCAACGATGAGAGATAATTTCATTTTTATTTAATATGTATATAGAATGTAGTTATATGAACCAATTCATAATAAATAATATAACTAAATTTAATATGGTAAATCATTGAAAAATGCAATAATTTAATAAAATATTTAGAAAAACAAAGATATAATAAAATATATATTATTATATATACATTATTTTTTAAAAAATATTGAAATATATTTAACAAGAAATAAATGTGATTGAGGAACTATAGAAATAAGAGGTATATGGAGAATAATTGAAAAAAATGATATATATTAATAACCTATAACATTAAAAAGTTGTTTTTAAAATATAGAAACATGAGGTCTTGTAGGATGATTTCCAAGGATGGGGAGTAAGTTCCTATTAAATATTTTACCCAAGAAATTCCATCTTATTTGTTGTCACTTTTCATGTTCCCGAACACCCTGGTAGACCGAATCCATTCTTTCTTGGATAACATCTGATGGGGATCAAAAAATGGAAATCATAATACCCAATGGATGTCTTGGGACAAGCTGTGGGTTTCTAAGTTCTATGGAGGCCTCGGTTTTAGGAACCCTAAGTAGTTAAACACTACCCTCCCATTAAAGCAAGAGTATGAGCTTATTTCTTTCCCAAATTATCTCTTTTAGAAGGTACATTGTGAAAAATACATCCCTCATTATGATTTCTCCCAAGACAATCTAGGTAAAAGGCTAAGATTTTTGTGGCATAGCATTTGGGGTGATAAATTCCTCCTCAATCATGATAGTTTCTGGAGAATTGCTGATGGAAATAAGGTTAGGATCTGGAACAACCCATGGTTGGATAACAAGGTCAATATGAGAGTGTCATCGATTATGACTCTAGGATTAAAAGATGAAAAAGTACAGGACCTTTTTATGGACTCTCTTGAGGAGCGGTATCATTATAGAATTTGTGATTGGTTTAATGAGAGTGATTGACGTGTCATATTCAGTATCCCACTCACTTTTGGTGTGGGAATATACCAACTCTACTATAATAGAGAATCCTATGGGAAGTAATCTATTCATTCAGGCTATATATTTATGGTCCATTATTCTTCATACGCTCACCTGGCCTCTCTGTGGAAGAATATATTGATAGTGGACATCCCCCCAAGGTCAGTTTTTGTAGTGGCATGTTTGCTCATGGGTTCTTCATACTCGTGACCTATTAAAAATTAGACATCTGGTTGAGGTTTATTTGTGTCCTCTGTTCCCCCAAATGTCTATATATCCACATCATGCTCTTCTTCTTTGCACCACAGTGGAGGAGGTTTGGAAGGAATGGTTGACGAAATTTTTATAGACCATTGACCCCAACATAGAGCTTACCCTTATATTCGACTAGTGTTTTCTATAATCCTTTAGACTTAATGAGGTGGGGATGTTTTATAAAATTCCAAGGATGATTTGGAATAGAAGAAATGAATGGATGTTCTAGAAGAAATAAAATCTAGACCAAATAAATTTTAAAAGGACTACTAATTTGATGAAATATTGGAGTTTGAAGGAAAATCTATTGTCTCATGATAGCTTACACACTCCCCCTCTTCCTTCCCCCTTGCATGAAGGTGTTTTTAAAATTAACCATGATTCATAAATTTTCATCGGATCGAGGGTGGGGTGTGGATCACTTAATACCATCATGATGACCAGGTCGATGAAGCCCATTGCATGTCCTTTCATGCCTCATGGAGCCCGGTTGTGGTAGGAGCTTTTGAGATCCTCCAAGGAATCCTCCTTTCCCACTCAAAGAAATGGAACAAGGTTTTCTTTGAATCTAATTACCTTAAATTTTTCAACACCTTTTCAAAAGGAGGGGAGGATTTTTCAGAATTTGGTCTTATTCTAAGAAAAATTTGGTTATGTGTTGAATCCTTTTCCTCTTGCAATTTTTCTTTCATTTTGTGTGGGGGTAATCTCTCTGCCCATCAACTGGAGAACATTTTTATTTCATGGGGTAATCATTATTGGGTTTATTCATATCCAGATTGGATCTATATGTCTGGATCAAATGATTTGTGTTATTTTTTTCTCTCAAAACAAAAACATGACCGTCCAAACCAATTTATGGACAAAAATATCCTTGCACCTCTCATAAATGCAGAAAGTAATATATATAATATTTAGTACATATACATATAATAATATATATTATTTATTTTATAAATATATTTAATAAAAATAATATATTTATTACATAATATGTAAAATATATTTTATTTACTATATGTACATAGAAAAACTTCCAGTGAAAATTTCCAGTGAAAATTTCCAATGACAATTTCTATGGGAAAATTCTTGTGTAAATTTGCATAGAAAATTTACACTTCAAATTTACACTTAAATTTACAATGAAAATATATTAATTAATAAATAAAAAATTAAACCTTTTACTAAATATTAGTATTAAAAAATTTCATGTAAATACTATTAAAAAAATATTTCATTGAAAAAAAAATTTTAAGCTTGACTTAAATTTCCAGTGCAAAATATCATATTTTATTTGAATTATACTGAAACTTTTATTAAAAAATTATCAAATAAATACATGCATAAATTTTCAGTTTAAAAATATTAACACATAAATAAATAATTTAACTTCTCACTGAAAATTTGAACTTTAAATTTTCAATGGAAATTTCTAGTTCGAACTTCTACTAAACATTTACAATGAAAATTTTCATTAGAAATTTGTAGTTCAATTTTTCACATAAAATTACAAAGTATATATATTTAAAATTAACAAAATATTTTAAATTTTCATCAATTAAAACTAAAATACATATATACTAATAAATATATAAAATATGTAAATTTTAACTGAATTTTTCCACTGAATATTTCCAAGAAAAACTTCTAGTACAGTTTTCCAATATAAAAGCTGAGTTCAAATTTCCTCTAAAATTTCCAGGGAAAATTTCCTATTTTTTTTTATTAAAATTATAATAAAAATTTTATTAAAAAATTACAAAATAAACATATTCTCAAATTTTTAGTTCAAATATAATAACACATAAATAATGTTACTTTGTAATAGAATTTTGACCTACAAATTCCATATGAATTTTTCTTGTGAAAACTGTTATAGAAAATTCTCAATGAAAACGCCCATTGGAAATCCCCTATTCAAATTTTCACTTAAAATTAAAATGTATATACCTTATAACATAAATAAAAAATGTAAATTTTCATAGGAAAATTAAAATTAAAATTTTCATTAGAAACATTTACTTTATATTTCAACAAGAAACATCCAGTTATCAATAAAATAAAAATATATTGATATATAAATAAAAAAATATAAATTTCATCAGAAATTTAGAATGAAAATTTTAAAAGAAACCCTTAGTGGAAGTTTCTTTTGGAAAATTGAAGTTAAAATTTTAATTTTAATGTCTAATGTAAATCACCAAATTATATTATATATGTACAACAATTTTAATGTTATTAGTGTAAATTTGTATTCAAAATTTGCGTTGAAATGTTACATTGTAAATTTTTATTAGATTCTAAATTATCAAAATTTTAAAATAAATTACTGCTTAGTTTTTTCAATTAAAATATATTAATACATAATATTACCATTTTTATTTTTTATTTTTTATTTTTCAATCCTATTTATTATTTTCTTCCAAGTTACTATTAAAAACTCGTAGTAATATAATTTTCCTTTAAAATGAAAAAATTCACATTATATATTTATATTTCTCTGATGTTATCAAAAATTATAAAAATCAAAACCTTATTTTAACCTATATTCTATTTTAAAATTAAATCACTAGTCATTATTTCATATTTTGAAAATGTTAAAAAAATATAAATATTAATATATATATAATTATAATAATAATAATAAAATACCCAAATCGAAATATCTGTAAAGCGTTTTATTAGAAACCAAAGGGTTGACTTGTACATCTTTTCTCAGAATTGTTGCATTATGTTTTTAATAGATCAATCATATTTAATAATCTAGTGTCACACTCCAAAAAAACAAACCAATCCCATGGACAACCATACCATCATGATCCAAACCCAATAGAAGATGGTATTTTCCATAATTTATGTATGGTCGTATAAAAATTGAAATGTTTTTCCCACACAAATGTTAATTTATTATATTAAATTATTTAATTAATATTTTCAATCATAAATTTTTGGATTACTACATATAATTTTGGGTAATATATGACCCATGGACACCTGATGGGCTAGTCTATGAAAGCTGCTGGTTTTGACGATTGTATCAAATGCAATCTTAATTTTTTGGGGCCTAAATATTCAAATCCCTTACAGAAATAAATCCATAGGATAACAGATCATCCCAAAGTCTTGGGGATTGTTTTTCATGTATATATGAAATTCCATGTCACGTGAGCACAATTAGTCCCCCCATGACTCTAGTGTCGGGAACTAACATAAGTGAGGGATATATCATGTCACCTAATTTTAAGAACATCACATTCAAAAACATTAGAAACTCCGCCATGATTTCAAACTAGGAAAGAAATATTTCAGCTCGATGTTCAAGGGATAGATCAACGATCACTCACTCATCACCACAAAGAAAAGTAGGATCATGGCCATTGCTATCAAGAGGCTTAACCAAGAAATAATGTGGGGAGACAAGGTGTGGCTGGTGAGACATTTTTTAGAGTTCCTCATTAATATTTCATGGGATATTATTAGTTTTTATTAAGGTGGAGATGTATTGAACCTTAAAAATCCATATCTCATTAATGACATTTGGTACTTCCTATAGAGAGAGCAGTGGATTTTGGTTTATGACTTCATGCTATGGGGCAGCTGAGATAACCATATCTTTTAATGTAATCCCTCCTCCAACATTTAGCCACTTCCTTGTAATGTACGGATAAAGGTTGTGCTTAGGGCAGCCAAGTGGCTTCCATTTCTCCATAGGGATGATTTTATAGTCATTTAAAGATTATTAAAGACATAAAACAACTTGTAAGATATTTTATGTGGACTAAGCTTCTTTAAACTACCATATTCTACATGTTTCTTCCAATCCTCAAGCCATGTCTATTGATATTTTTTTATAGGGTCACAAACCTAATCTTTTTTATTTCTGGTTGGCCAAAGATCGCCTAATGGGTGATAGGAGCCATGTCTCCATGAGTATTTCTAGAATATACGGCAACGTATCTCTTAAATAAATGGCCACTAGTAATATTCCTTCTCCTTTACCAACATCATCATATATATCTTCCATTTTCAAAATGGGTTTCTTCATGTAGGGAATCTAATAATGATGAAAGATGTGTTCATCTTCAGGGTGGTGTTCCTGGAAGTTATTTCTAGGGGAAGGTGGTGGACTAGAATCAGTTAATAGGGTAGCAAAACCTAGTAGAGTGGGTGAGACTATACATGATCCACCAAAAATTGATTTTTTTCATGATGGATAACCAGATGGAGGGTCATTACTCAAGGTAAAATGCCTTTATAGTGGAGAACCCTGGTCTACACTGCGTGTCTCTATAACCCAAGTCAAACCTAAGCATGTGGGAGGTTGTGGGGGTACTCAAAGAGATCATACTATTAAGAAGTGGTCCCCGATCACATAGAGGGGGCGTCAGTGATCCTCAATCCAAACAATATACTTCCATGGATTCTCCATGTAAGGACTCTAAGTCGGATAGAATAGAAACTCTTTCCATTTTTAGGAATATCATTGTGTAGAAGATGATTGGTCATCCTTATGTCAGAAAATATTCTTACTCGCCTCGTCAAGTAACAAACTACGAGTCCAATAGAATAAAAACATGGTTCTCTAGTAGATGGGTGGTGATACTCATTTCAAACAAAATACATGCATGGATCCTCTAGGTAAGGAATTCAAGTCCAATAGAAAAAAAAAACTCTTCCAATTTTGTAGAATGTAGTTGTGTAGAAGCTGGTCAGTGATCATCTTCCAAAACAAGTTGCTTCCATGACTATTTGATATATGGACTCCTAATCTAGTATAATCAAAACTCTTCCTATTATAGAGAATATGGTTATGCAGAAGATGATAATTTCATCTTGTATCAATAACAAGGATGAGGTGTTTGTGTGCCTCTATATAGGCATTACCACCACAGATTCAGCCTAATGGCAGCACTGACATTTATCAGTGCTAAGAAAAAAACGCTAATAAAAGTTTTTAATAAAAAATATTCATAATTTATATAAAAATATTATATTTATATTCAAAAAATATTTTTTATTTATATACATTAAATAAAAACCAATGTTTTATAATTAATATATATATATATATATATATATATATTAATAATTCATATATAGATAATGTTTTTAGGAATGTATTTATATGATTAAAATTAAATAACTATATATTTAAATAATTATAAGATTATAATAAATTTTATTAAATACTAAATATATTTATTATATTTATAATTCTACTCCTATAATTATATATAAATTCTTTATATATATATATATATATAATTATAAATATATATATAAACATATGTTTCCAATGAATTTTTTCAGTAAATATATTGATGTGTGAGCATAATTGACGTGCATATATTATGTATTAATCATGAATGTTCATTTATACATTACACCATTTTTTTTATTCATGCTATCAATATATGTGAAGATTTGTTTTTTATGATCTATAATTTACTAAGTATATAATTCATTCTTATACCCATGAATCTAATATGTTCTCATATATAATTATAAAATTAAAATAAATATATTTATATAATAAATATATTTATAATATTTATGATTGTAAAATTTTAATTATATACAAATAATTTTGAAATATATTTATTTATAATTATAATTATAGCTAAATTAAAATATATTTAATTAATTATAAAATTACAGCAGATACACCTATTATCAATTTATAAATAAATAAATAAATATTTATTTATAATTATATACAAATATTTACAAATATATATATTTATAATTATATACAAATATTTATAAATATATATAATTATAATTATAAATATATATAATTATATAATTATATGATTATAACAAATATATTTGTCATACTTACACTCAAATGGTTCAAGAGACATGTGAGCCTAA
Organism: Viscum album; assembly: GCA_963277665.1. Taxonomy (NCBI): domain Eukaryota; kingdom Viridiplantae; phylum Streptophyta; class Magnoliopsida; order Santalales; family Viscaceae; genus Viscum; species Viscum album. Next base: position 1,961,515,273 of record OY728156.1, on the reverse strand, counting down.
TCCTAAAAAACAATTTAGAGTATGAGGATGATAAAGGAAACATGGAAGGATAGGTTCAAATAGAGATAAGCCCTCATCCATAAAAAGAAAACTACAAATAAAGGGACTTAGGAATCCCCAGAATCATGTTCAAAGGCATCATCAGAAGATTCCCACTCTAACTATGAATTTTTCTGATTGAAGAGCACACAATACATCTCCATGGAATTTTTTTGGTCCATAGTGAGTTGTCTTGTAGAATGGTCACCCCCCCCCCCCCCCGCCATGTTACAACTCAACCATCACGACCACGTCCCGGACCACAAGATTTTGCTGGACAAACCTATTTCCAAGACATGGATTTCTGCCATGCCCCTTCCAAAACATCCCTCCCCAATAAAAAATAAGATTATCCATAATTTGAATTTTCTCCCCATGCCTTGCATCATAAAGTGGGATCTCAATCTACCCACCTCTAAATCCATGTGTCGAGAGAAAAGTGGTATCCTCCCCAGTTACCGCATTCCCTTCGAGGGTGCAATAAAAAACACAACCATTACCTACTTCATTAGGATAATCCTACCGAGTTAGTGTTGCATTCATTGAATGCTACAGGGTATGTTTACCTTTATTGCTTCTTGAGACTTCACCAACAGATTTCTAGCCCTCATCATGAGATGAAGTGTCATTGGAATCAATATATAACCAAAGCTTTTTCATACTAGAGATCAATATATAGGAAGCCCTCATGGGGTCCATCTCAACACCACCATGTGCTTCACCCTATGCTAAAATGACTTCATCAATCCCATCTATAATTTTATTTCTAGGGGCGGGCACTGTAGCGGCGGCAGAGCACTGTAGCGGCGGTGGGTACTGTGCAGTACTGTAGCAACACAGGTACTGTAGTAGTACTATTCACAGAATGGGCTTTGGTCCAAAAAAATGGGCCTACATGTCATGTAATGGGCTAAATGTCCACTGGGCCGTCGGGCTATGTAATGGGTCTCCCTCTACCCAGTTAAAGAGGTCTTTGCTTTGCTTTAATAATAAAAATGAGGCTTCAGCCCCAACCTTTAAAAAAAAGTCCATTGAGGGGTTGAACTTCACCGCCACTACTCAACAAGTAGTATTCTAAATCATGGGATTTAATTCTTCCCCGTCATTCATATTCTCAACCAATGGAATAATAAATTTTTAATTTACAATAGAGTGACTATTCTTTTTGTAGTTATAATGAAAATGTTTTTTCCAGCATTCAGACTCCATGTGCCCTATATTCCCAAATATCTTCCAAAAGGAAGGAATCTTATCAAATTTATTGAGAGTTTAAACCATCGATCAGTAGTAGGAAATATAACTAAATCTATAACATTTCAACTTATATAAACTTCCATAATAACTCTATAAAAATTTCCAAAGCATGCAATCTTTGTTTTGTTAACAAATTTGATTGGATCACCAAAAGTGGAGGCAATATCCCACAACAACTCAGAATGGCAAAAAAACCACATTAGATCGTGAATTCATATCCACGTATGAGTGATTGAGTTCTACATCACAGAAGGACTGAATAAGGGATCCCAGTCTTGGATCCTTAAAATTACACCTTTAAAATACCCATGCTCTAGATTTCAGTACCTCATAATGGAACAAAATATGAAAGAACCCCTTACTGATTGAGGTCATCCTCCATCCACCGAAGCCCCATATTTGAAGAATCCATTTCTTTGGATCCTCAATCATCCATGGATTTCCCAAACCTTGAGAAGTCAGTCACGCAACAATCGAGCGCATCCGCATCAAAATCCTTTCCACAATCAATTGTTGATTTGCAAAAATAATTGCATTCAAACATTTTTTATGGCCCTAGAAGTGGTTACACTCCTTGAATCAGTGGAAACAGGATTCAACATTAGCTGATCATCAAAAGAAACGCAGATAATTACAAGTGCATTTGAAGATCCATCCCCTAGTAGATTCACATCTAGAACTGGGGCCAAGCCTTCTTCTGGTCATGTAATGATGGCCCCAGGTCATCGAGATTAATGTATTCTTCAAGAAGACCAAAGATATCTGGATTATCTATGACCCTCTTTCGAGTATCAGTGAGAGAAACACAGTTATCCACACGTGACATTGAAGAAACATCTAGATATGAGGTTGAGAACCCCAATTGGTCATCCGACTTCGACAACTTTTTCGAAAGAGTCACAAAAACATCTAGATCTAAAACACATTTAATGTCATCTTCCATTAAAGGTCCAATCCCAAGTGGAATCACAAATACCTTCATATCTGAGGTCAATACCTTCCTATGATCATCCAACTTCAACACCCCAATGAAGACATCAGCTAGATTGAAGAAATCTGAGTATGTCATCGAAGAGAAAAACCATAATCACCATAATCACCCAGAGCACCTCCCCTCAACATCATCCTCATCATTATTATACATAGAAAGTTATAAATATATATAATTAAATAATTATATTAATAAATATATACAAATATTTATAAATAAATACAAATATTAATAATTATAATTCTATATTTATATATATGTATTTAAATAATTATAAAATTTTAATAAAAATATTAATTATATATATTTATAAAATTATAAATATATATCTTATAATTTTACAATTGTTTAAGTTAATACGAATATATAAATTAAAATATATTTATAATTATAAGTATAAATAAATATATATTTATTATAATTTCTTAATTACATATATATAGTTATAATTATAAATAAATATATATTTATTTAAATAATTATATAATTTTTTAAATAATTATAAAATTATAAAGAATGTATTTATTATACATATAATGTTATAAATATATATAATTAAATAGGTATATTTGTAATTATATACAAATATTTGTAAATAAGTAAAAATATTTATAATTATAATTATAAATAAATATAGATATATTTAAATACTTATAAAATTATAATAAATATATTAAATATATAAGTATAAAATTATAAATATAATAAATATATTTCTTATAATTTTATAATCATTTAAATAAATATATATTTTTATTTAGAGTTATAACTATAAATAAATATAAATTTATTATAATTTTTTAATTATAAAGAAATAAATATATATATTTACACTTATATATATATATATATTAGAAAAAGTATAAAATTATAATTAATATATTTATTATACTTATAATGTCATAAATACATATAAATAAATAATTATATTTATAAATATATACAATTTTTTATAAATAAATATAAATATTTATAATTTTAATCCCAAATAAATATAGATATATTTAAATAATTATAAAATTATAATAAATATAATAATTATATATTTATAATTTTGTATATTTTTTAAATTATATATTAATATATATTTATAATTATATATATTTATTATATATGGTTATAAATATAATAAATAAATTTATTATAATTTTAATTAGAAATGAATAAATATTTCATTATAAAATTTATAATTTTTTAAATATATATAATTATATAAATACATTTATTATTTATATAAATATATATATATATATTTTGGTAATTATAAATAAATATATATATTTACTTATTATATATATATTTTTGTAAATGTATATAATAATATAAATAAATTTTTAACATTATATCTTTATCATTGCTTTTTTATCCCTCATAAAGATACGCGTTTATCAACACTATAAAACACTAGAAATCTTGGCCTTTTTGATGTTATAATTTTAGAACTCATAAAGACACCATTTATCTATGGTTTTTAGCACTCATAATGGTGTATCTTTGTCAGTTCTAAAAAAACTAATAAAGATTTGTTTTATAAATGATTTCTATTTTATCGCTAATAAAACATACCTTTATCTGCACTTTTTAAGTAGAGATAATAAAATTGCTACCTAATTTTATAAATGAATACTAATAGTTGGCTTCTTTTCTCTCACACATTCAAGATCTTGTAGAAGCCAAATTTTGTGGTGTCGACGCTCTTGTCGAATCCTATTGTCATTGTTCCTCCACTCTCACCCAACCACACTACTGCAGCCCCGTTGCGCCACCTCTCTTACTGAACCCCTCTCCTGCCACGTGTCGCTCTCCCCCAACTGCACTACCTCTACACTCCTCTCCCCCAGCCGTACTCCCCTTTCTGCACTGCCCCCTCCGCGCACTACTCTCTCCGAGCCACACTACCCCCACCAAGCGGTACAATCCTTCATTCCCTCTCAACCAACCGAACTACCCCATTGTCTGTTGCCCTTCTCTGGACAAACTATCCACACCTCCTCCACCAACCCCCTCCTTTGTTACTCCCATCGTGCCTCCCTTCTGACGTCTCGCCCTTCCATCGTTACTCCATGCCACCATCACTCCTTTAAAGTTAAACCTCCTTGAGATATCATCACTCTCTATCACCTTAATTTTATGTTGTTTTCAGTTTGATTTTTGTTAGATATTCTTGATGAGTTCCTTCAAATCATGGTGGAAACCATCCTAGTTAATGGGGAATTTTATCAAATTGTGTAAAGGATGTCTTGAGATGATGTATTCATGTTGTTTCATGTTTATTTGAAGAATTTATGTTGTTATTTGATTTCTTTCACGTCTTTTATTCAAAATTAAAGTAAAGTTTTGGTAATATCATTGTTTTTTGTTAGGCTATCTGCCTAAAATGGTCTTTGGAGTTTGTTATAAAACTCCTATTTGTGTTTGTATGTGCCTTAAATGTGATGGGGGCACCTAATGAGTTTTCAAAATTAGGTATGCTTGGATTAATTATGAAATAAAGTAATATTGAAATTATAAAATGGTGGTATTTTATGGCTTATGTCTGTGAAGTGTCACCCACATTCTTAAAGAGATCGATATTCAATGGTTTTAACCCTCCACATATCACTTCTATGATATGAGTGTCAAATTTCGATACTCAAGACATCGGAAATATCCCAATTTGGATGTTAGAATCCTTTTTGATCATGAACTTCCTACATGTCATCCTCTTTTCCATATTGTCATCTATTTTAGAATGAGGTTATCTATGGTTTCTTATAAATACCAAATACACACCTAAAAATAAAAAATATATATAATCAGAGGGTTTTATTCCTTTTGAGTAAAAAAACACATAATCGTTCTTGGTTATACTCCCCATGAGTCATACCCTCACTTTATTATTCCCCCAATGAAACTAAATTCAACTCGGAGACCATATTCTCTTTTCTTATATTCTTAATAATAATTACCTCAATTTGTTCATGAATTTACATAGCTCTAGCTTTGTTGGAACAGAAATTTTGAGATGTAATTTAATAAAGATATCCCATGGAAGTATATTAGTTATAGTGAATCTTTCTTCTTATTAAATATTATCATGACATTCCATTATAATCCTTTTCGATTTTACATCTACCAATTATATCATACCTTTTTCTTCAACCAATTTTATATTTTATTCTCTATAATCATCATTAGTGGTGTTGAAGACACAAAAATATTAATATTCATCTACTTGATTAACATAATTCAACAAGAAAAATTATACTTGCTCCTTTAAAATTTAAAACACCTACTATCCTAAATTAAAATTAATGAACAACTTCCTCATGGATAGTTTATTTCACGAAATGATTATTAGTTCTTGTCATTATTCTAAAATTTATAGATTGATAATATCAAAGGGAATGATTAATTTACCTACATATACCAAGTCATCATCCAAAATTAAGATGATGTAATCGATGGAAAATTCTTATTGTTAAATAATAACTACAATTGTATTTGGATTATTTTCTTCAAAATATTCTATGCCAAAGGCTAGACAAACATCTATAAATCTAAAAGGTCATTCTAGAAAGCTTGAGCACTAATATTAAATGGAATAGAAATGATACATGGATATTTATGTTTTCGTGGAAGATTTCATTGAATAATAACTAAGAAATACCTCCTTAGAAAAATCACCCCCATATCTTGTAATTTATTTTCATTATAAATGAGTTCCTTAAAGAACATGGAACATGAAAACATTTATGAGATTTCTATGGTGAATGGAATTTTCATGTATTTTTCTTAAACAATTATATTTATATTTTATATAACTCTTAATAAATTCCATGTACCATCCACTTTACAAAGGTATTATGTGTTATTTACAGATATTCTTTGGTTAGATTTGATGTGTCTTTCTGAGTCCTTGCTACATCATATTATTTTTACTAGATTTCTTATATACCATGTTCCATTTATTTTTTATTTCTCCTTAATATTTTATTTATCATTAAATGATTTTTTTTAACGTGATTCATTATTATACTTATTTCTATATGAGTTCCCATGAGGGATAAATGGTGTTTCCCAAGTTGTTTTATTCCTTTTTATGGAATGAAATTTGATAAAACGTGTTTCGAAAAATTCTTAAATAGATTTTTAAAAAATAATAATTTATATTTTAACATCAATGGTAATAATTGACTTTATGTTTTAAAAATTATTCTTGGGTTAATTGGATTTAAAACAAAGATCTTGGGTGATTTTAAAGAGTTAAAAATGCAGGGAAATATTGTTTTATATTTAAAGTGGTGAGTTAACCCTTGTGGTCTATGTTTAAAACCACTTTTTTGTCCTTGGTTAATTTTTTTGTCAATGTTTTGGGGTGTTTAAAAAATTTATTATTTCCAAATAATATGGATTATTTCAAGAGGAAATGGTTTCTTATGTGGATTGGATTTTGAAACTTATTGTGTCTTTGAATGATTTTAAAGGCTGTTTAAAGGGTATTGTGAATTCCTACTTGAGATTCAAATGTGTTTTGATAAAATTTATTTGAAGATTATATTTAGATGAATTTTATAAATAATAAAATTTATTTTCCTTACAAGTATTTTTTGAAAGGAGATTTCCCATTTTAAGTTTTATAGAAAATTAGTTTTCATAAAAGGTGTGATACCCACTTAATCCCCTTTCATTCTTGTATGGACATTGTAGCTTGTGATCCCACTTAGGAATATTTATTATCAATAACCTAGTTTTATGGGACTTGTGGGGTTTGGATATGTTTTGTATTGATGACCTATTTTCTTTATCTCCATTTCATGTCCTTTTATTAATACAGCCTAGTGATGATTCCCATGTCACTAGAATCCTTTTTAGAATTGTTTAGGGGTTTTATCTCTCTACTTATATTATATACCATACTATTTATATTATTTTTTGTAACATGTTTTCTTATCATTTACCCATTTTGTGTTACTTGAAATAGTGGTGCTTGACCTTGTTTATTCTTCCTTCTTTTTATGGTTTTCTTTTTAGATTTTTTGAAAAGGGGTTGTGAAAGGTTTTTAAAGAATGAAAAAGGAAAGAAAGATTTTGAAGTTTTTTCAAACTACTTTAATAATGATTTTGAAAAATTTTCTCAAATGAAAAACATTAGAATGGTTTGTATTTGAAATTTCAAGAATGTGTGAGTCTTGAAAATGGGGGTTTAAGCCTCCATGCCTAGTTTTACGGAAATTGTTGTTTTAAAAACATGTTTCAAAAAACTGTATGATTGTTTGAAACATATTTGAGTTTTGAAATCTGTATTTGAAAAATGAGTGATTATGAATCATTTTAAATCTAGATTTTAAAAGGGTGATTTGACCAAATTTGTTGTCCAAGGATATATGTTTTATAAGGGATTGTTTTCATTTAATGAAAATCATAGAAAAAGAGTTTTAACACACTTTTATGTGTTGCTACTTATTTGGTAAAACATTATAGAAAATGTTTATTATTATAAAATAATTAGAACTATATTTTTTAGGATGTAATAAGAATGTAATATCTTAGATTTGGTAGTTTGTGGTATCTTACTGAACTTTTAGAACACACCTATGTTTTATAGGTTTAGGTTTGTTCAATCTTGTTTCACTTTCTTTAGATATTCTGAGAGGGGTATATGGTTATACAGTGACCCTAGTAAAACATATTTGTGTATTAATTTTCTTAAATATTAATATTATTCAATCAAATAGGATGGATATGAATAAATAATGGATGGATTCCAATCTTATAACAAAAGAATATGATGATTGAGTGAAAGAGTTCATCAAGGTTGGAAAATATCATGAATACGACCCTTTTCAAATCATTTATCGATGTTTACATTGTTGGTTTCATGGATATTTATTTTAGAGGAGTTGTCAGGTCACTTGATCTATCATAGAATATAACCAAGTTATAAATGATGGAATAAACACAGGAAAATGAGAATATAGCTAGTGGCTAGGATAATACTGCATTTTATGGATTATCTGATATGATTACAAGTGTGGACAATGAAGAAGACTGTATCCAGGATGTGATTACATATGTGAATGATGATGATGTTCATATTGAGGAAATGATAAAGATAGTTGAAGATAAAGTTTTTGATTGTCCAAAATTGTTTGACAAGTTAATGAGTTTTGTAAAGATGCTATTATATAATGGTTACCCTGAATATATAGCATTGTCGGCCATACTGACGCTATATAATTTGAAAGTAGGAAATAGATGGAGTGATTCCAATTTTACAGAACTACTTTCTATCTTGAATGACATGCTTCTATAATGATATATTAAGATTTTGAAATTGTATTTTAAAAATAAAAGTCAGCCAGAGGGTTGTATTGTGGGTCCATATATTATTGAGGATACCATTGAATTCTATACCAAATACATATCTTGTGTGGAAAGAATTATTCTACCAATATCTCATCACACTGGGTTGCTTGTGGGTTAAGTAATTTATGGAAGAGATGTTGTCACAATAAATCTCACAGTTCGGGAGTAGGCCCACCATTACATTTTGCAATATAGTTTGGAGGTTTTCCATATGATGAAAGCCATAAATAAATTCTTAGGCATTTGAATCCCTCAAGGTCTGAGAGATGGATATAAAATACACATAATTAGTAGTTTATTGAATGTTTTCTAGAGAATATTTTTACAGAGTCATATGAAAATATACATTCTATTTCATAACAACATTGATGGCTAGCTGGAGGACAAAGTGTGTAGGTATTATATTATAATGGTTATGTAATTAATGGTTATATGTTCTATATAAATGAACATGATGGACATAGTAAAATTGAAAAATGTTGAGTCACACTTGTGGCTGAAGCGATGCATGTTTCTGGTACCAAGAACAAAAAACTGATTTATGTAAATATGTAATACTTTGGCATCATAAATAAATATGGAAATTGGATTATACAATATTACAAGTACCCATTTTTCAATTCAAGTGGGTTGATAATAGGAGTGATATTAAAATAGATGAATTAGGATTTGTGAAAGTGTATTTTAGTAATTAACTGTATAAGGAGGAATCATTAATAAAGGTTGCATAGGCTGTACAATAATTTTATGTTCCATATCCCACACACTGAAAGTGGTCAATTGTTCTGTTATCGACCAGAACCACTAAGGGTAAGATGAAAATTAAACTTAGGAGGACCATTTCATTGGGATGTCTAAATCATTTCATATTTCCCTAAATGTAGATAGTTTTTCTTACGATATATGAGACCATAATGAAGTGATCTGGATAGTTGATAGAGGGCTCAAATCCCTTCCTCCATTAAAAAGGTGGTTCAATAATCATGTTATATTTTTTCTATTATATATATTATGTTACCTCATTTTATTATCTTTTCTCTTTTGTATTTATATAATCTAATTGAAATGTTAAACCACATATATATATATAATTATTTATTCACATTCTTATGCTCCCAATCATGAGGAACAATAACTCTCTCAACCTACTGTTTTTCTCAATGAAGATGAAAAACATCCTTCTGCACATGTCGATTCCATTGCTCCAACAAAACAATAGGTCTCTTGACATTATTCTACTCCTAATGGAGAGATAAAATGACTTTATACAAATGATGATGTTACTGATACATAGGAGAAACATATTGGAAATGTTGAATCCAAGGAAATGGTAAGCAATGAAGGATCAAGGATACAGAAAAAATAAGAGCATTGTAGTTTGACAGTGTTATTGAAAATCATTAAGGAAAAAATCAGTGGCATCAACTTAGAGGTCACATTGAATGTGTGGGGCCACAATGTTAACCCCAATAATTCCATGTTTAGTAGTTACATTGGGCTCATCACTCAGCAACACTTGTTAATTGATATAGATTTTTGGAACTTTGTTGTGCCCATAGTTATGACACTGATGTGAGAAGAGATTACGGTAACATTATTATATTAATTTTTTATTTTACTAAAAAAATAAAATAAGGAAACAATGATTTACTCTTCATCACCCCATGCAGAGTACATTTATAGTACATAACTCCCAAAATAAATATGTATTAATATTTTATGGAAGTTTTCACAATGTATTTCACACAATTCTAACAAGATGTCATCTTAAAAATGCTCAAAGAAAAATAATACCACACCCACTATTTATGTATTCACACAAGATAACCCAAGAATCATGGGATGCATTTATTGTCCATTGTGGGGAGTTTCATTTTCAAGTAAACTATGGCTGGTAATACATTTTTTAATAATATGTGTACTCATCTCATTGATGGAGAATTTTTTATTTTTGAAATAAAAACTGAGTGAAAAAAATAAGGAACATGCAAAAAAACTAATGTACCCCTACCATAAATCAAGGATGTGGTGCACTTCACTTGAAAAAAATTTGGAACATATTTTAAATTTATGGTAAAAATTTTAGGTGACATTAAAATAAAAAATAATTATGTTACTCTATTTATATACAGATTGATGAATCCAAATCTAAATCCACTTCTCTCTCATTCTATGTTCTACGGAAGGAGGCATGGGTAAATAAATATGGGATGATAATAGATGAAAAAACAAAAAAAAATGTGTGGAATCATGTGTAATAATGAGTAAATTTTTTTGATTTAAATCACTATTACATAAAAAAGATTGCTTATTTCTCTATATTGTTTATCTAACATAGTCACAAGAATCAGTAAATACTATATGAACACCTACAATCAGTGTCTTGGAGGCATCCAGAACAGTATGGTTGTGTCAAATGAAAGGATTTTTGGGTTACTCCTCGAACATTTTTAGAGAAAAAACCTGAAGGAGGATAATGATAATGAAATAAAATTTATGAAAGAAAGACTAGATACACTTGAAGAACAATTTCTATGGAAAATAGAGTTTATAGAAACATTTACAGTGAATATAAAAAAGATGAAACAACTGAATAACAACCATTGTATGATGATCCCACCCCCACACCCACCATATTTTTGGTTATCCATTCACTTCATAGAGTTGTCTTAGCTGAGGTAATAAATGTTCTAATACTTTTTTTATATAAAATTTGAATCAATTAGACAATGATACTTTTCCTATACTGATATTCAACAGGGTGATAATGACTATGATTTATATCTATTAATACACAACCATCACCTTGTAGTGATGGCTACGATGTTCAATATTCAAAATGACATGCTACACAATAGACCACTTCCAACAGGTTATGTGGGAGTGTTGATTAGCATATCCCATGATACCAGAACTAGGCTACCTAATCCAATTTATGAGGAAGATAATCATAAGGTTGAACAATCTCTTAGAACATTCATTACATGACTATCACATATTGTAAAAAAACATGTTGGGAAAAGGGTATTCATTTCCAATTTATTTTAAAATCTAAACCTTTAACAATTAATGAAAAAATATTTGAATCGATGATTTTTATTATAGGTAGAAAAATGGAAGGACTAAAATGAAAGGTCAACTCAAAACCATTTAAAGTATAAACTGACCAATCAAAAATATCTTCTAAAATTACATTTACCCTAACCATTGAATATTCACATTTAATAACAATTAATGTTCAGGAAAATAAAAAGTTACAAAGTAAAACTAGTCACATAGTTGGTTTTGGTGGGAAAATGTATAGAGTGTAAGTTACTGACTACATTACTTCTAAGAATTTATATGAAATCCTCAACCATAATTAACTAGAAGCCTCAATTGAAAAAGTTTATAAGAGGTATGTCTTCAAGATTAAATTTTCCAAAATTTGATATACTATGTTAATTATGACTAAATACATTTCATATTATTTTTCTGGCATATATATCAATACCAATTGAATGGATTTCCGCTTGAAAAAATTTGGGACTCATTAGTCCTCACATCACCTTTACAGACCAAACAAAAATAGAATCCAAACAAATTGATGATATTTTGTCAAACACAGCCAAATACATTGAAAGAAAATGTAGGGACGACATAATCTTCATAAAACAAACAATAGAGAGGTAAAATTCTACAAATTAATCATATAAAATATAATTTCACGTCATTAATTACATATTATTTTTTAGGAGACATTTGATGCTCATTCCAGTCAATTTGGATACTCCAAATATTTACTTCCTAGATTCACTTCATGAATTATGAACAAAATGAGCACACATGTTGACATTTGTAAATTTTAATACACTACCTACAAAGTTTTAGAATGAAAATAAAATTTATATCATTTATATTTTGTCTGAATGATGATTCTTCTATTATAGGTTTTTATGTAAATATTGTCTAAATCATGGAATGAGGACAACAATTACACACAAGGACCCGGAAAATTTCTTTAACTAGATAAGTATCAGGGTATATATAATAACATTTCACTATCTAAAAATATATCAAAACAAATTAGGTATTTTTCTCAATCTTTATTTAGTTTATAAAAAAAAATTGAAAAAACATTGTTGTTGTTAAGTTTGTAAATTTTTTATAGATATCATATTCTATCAAAAAACACACATCCCTGAAGTGGTTTTTTCATAGATAATTACAATTAAATTTAAAATATTTATTAATAACTTGTTTATTTATATTTTCAAGCACTGATATGACTATATAAAAAAATATTCAAAATATGATAAACATTTATTAAGAAATGAATGGGTATCATACCAAATCGCAGAATGTGCACAAATAACATGAAGATGTAACTTCCATAGCAGTAATGGATTGATTCATATTTATGTTTAATTTGTTTCATTTTTGTATTACAAGCTGGAAAATTATATTCTTATATAGGTGTATTTTTTTCATTTTTGATTGATTTCAGACTTTGGGATGTTTAGGAATCATAGGTACCACAATCCAACATATGGTGTGACCAATAGGAATCAAGGTATGTCTTTTTATTTAAAATTGAGATTAATTTTAGTACAATATACAACACACATACTCAAAACTAGACAAACACGTTCACATTGTTTTTATACTTTTGAAAAATTATCCATAAGTCATTTAAGATGTCTTGGAATTAGCTACACCTCAATATGACACATGATGTGACCAATATGACTCAAAGTGTCCATTATCTGTTTAAAATCAACACTTTACTTCAAAATGTGTTACTCAATAAAAACCAAGGAAACATGCTCAGATTTTATTTATATTTTAGTAAATCGATTCATAAATCATTTTTTGACATGTAGGAATCAATATCATGAAAAACTGATACACAATGTGACAGATATGAGTTAAAGTGCATGGTTTTAGTTTAAAATTATATTTTTGTAAAAAAGACAAGTGACATACTGAAAATCAATAAAAAATTCATATTTAATTTATAAATTAGTAAAATGATCCATTAGACATTTGGGATATGTAGTAATTGGATCCACCCCAATCTAATGCACGATGTGACTAATATGACTCCAAGTGAATATTTTTCTTTAAAATTGACATCAATTTTAGTAAAATGAAACAAGTGATGTACTGAAAAACAATAAATCACATTCATATTGTTTGGATACATTTTTTAAATGATCCATGGGTCATTTGGGATGTGTAGAAATTAGATTTACTTCAATACGAGGCATGGTTTGACCAGTATGACTCAAAGTGGGTATTTTTATTTAAAATTTAATTCAATTTAATTAAAAGGGAAAATTGACCTCCTCAAAACAAATAAAACACATTTGGATTGTTTTCAAAATTTATTGAAATGATCCATGAGTTATTTGAAATGTGTTGGAATCATTCGAACCTTAATCTGAAAAAAACATAACTTGTATGACTAAAAATGCATCATTCAATTTAAAATTGACAGAAATTATTGAAAAAGGAACAAATTTCATACAGAAAACTGATGAAATTCAATTGTATCATTTTAGTATACTATTAGAACAATCCATGAGTCATTTGGTATGTATAAGAATAAACCGCACCACAATCTGGTTCATTGTGTGATCTATATGACTCTATGTGTGCCTTTTTACATAAAATGAACATCAATTTTAGTAAAAAGGATAATTGGCCTACCCAAAACTGAGAAAATCCATTCATATTATTTTGATACTTTAGGAAAATTACTCATCAGCCATTTGAGATGTGTAGGTGTTAGGAATACCTCAATCTGATGCATGGTGTGACTGGTATGGCTCGAAGTATAACTTTTTATTTAAAAATGACATCAATTTTAGTAAAAAGAAACTAGTGATGTATTGAAAACCGAGAAAACACATTTATATGGTCATAATAATTTAGGAAAATGATCCATGAATCATTTGGTATATGTTGAAATTAGTCGTACCTCATTCTGAGGAACAGTGTTACCGGTATGAGTCCAAGAGCGTCTTTTTTATTTCAAATATAAATCAATATTAGTAAAAAGAAAAACTAACCCACTCGAAACCAATAAAGTGCATTTAGATTGTTTTGATACTTTAGTAAAATGATCGATGATTCATTTGAGATATGTGGTGATTATCCCCGCCGTAAATAGATGCACAATGTATCTAGTATGACTAAAATTGCGTCTTTTTATTTAAAATTCAAATTAATATTTGAAAAAGAAAGAAGTGTCATACTGAAAACTGGGAAAAAACAATCATATTGTTTTGATACTATATGAAAATGATTGATGAGTTATTTTGGATGTGTAGGAATTATCCAGTCCTCAATCCAAGTCACGATGTTTCTAATTTGGCTCTTGTGCATCATTTTTTTACATTGACATAATTTTATGGAAAAAGGAACAAGTGATGTTTTGAAAACTGAGAAAAAACATTCTTATTATTTTTATACTTTAGGTAAATTATCCATGAGCCATTTTGGATGTATATGAATCGTCCACACCTTAATCAGATGTACAATGTGACCGGTATGACTCCAAGTGCATCTTTATTATTCAAAATTTTCACTAATTTCTGTAAAAAGTACAACAAACATACTCAAAACTGAGAAAATGCATTCAAATTGTTTTGATACCTTGGTAAAATGATCCATGAGTCATTTGAGACATGTCAGAATCATATTCACCTTAATCTGATGCATGGTGTAACCAGTATTACTACAAGTATGTCTTTTTAATTAAAATGACATCAATTTTAGTAAATGGGATAAGTTTCAAACAAAAATAAGAAAAAAATGAGGATTTAGTTGATACTTTAAGAAAATTATCCTTGAGTTATTTGGGAGGTGTATAAAGAAGATGCACCTAAATCTGAGGTATGGTGTGAGTGTTATTAGTCCAAGTGTGTCTTTTTATTTAAAATTGACATCATTTTTAGTGAAAAGGAACATGTGATTTACTCAAAACCAATAAAATTAATTTTTATTGTTTTGATCGTTTATAGAAAATATCAATTAGTTATTTGGGTCATAAATGATTCACCCAATCCTTACTCGTATGGACATTGTGACTGATATAAATGAAATTTCCCATTATGAGTTTAAAATAGACACTTTTAAAAACATGACTCACTCACTTAAAACTAAGAAAATACACTCTTATTATCTTGATAATTGAGGAAAACAATTACTGAGTCATTTTTGACATGTAAAATTTAGTATCACAAAAAACCAACACATGATGTGACCACTATAACTCAAAGTGTGTGTTTCCATCTTGAAATGAAATTTTAGTAAAAAAACACAAGTGACATACTAAAAATAGAGAAAACATATTTACATTGTTCTTTAATTTAGGAAAATGATCCTCAATTAATTTGTGTCATATAATAATTAGCTTCACCTCAATCCCACAAACAGTGTGATTGGTATAACTCAAAATGTGTGTTTATTTAAAATTGACATTACTTTAATTAAATAGAACAATTGACATAATCAAAATTAATAAAATTCATTCAAATTGTTTTTATACTATAGAATAATGATCCATACCACACTAATATAAATTTATCCTATACCTATAGTTCGAAACCATGAGTATAGCCCAAAAAACAGTGGGTATAGTCTATTCCAATGGTTTTAATTGACCATAGGAAACCGAGCCATCGGTATATCCTTGAGTTATACCCACAGTATGAAATACCTATACCCAGAGTTAATAAAATGTTGGGTCCTCAAAGTGTGGGTATATTAATGACCTATAACCATGGTTTAAAAATTTTATACCCACAATGTTGAAACCATGGGTATAGGATTAAAAGAATGGTGTACGCTGGTTTTGAACACTCACCACCTCTACACAACAGAAATCCTTTACCACTACATCATTTGTACTTATTTTTGTGTGTATATATATATATATTCTTATATATATATATATATAAACCATGAATATAGGTATAAAAACCGTGGAGATAGGATTTCCATTTTCTTCTAATGCAAACATAGGGGAACCTATACCCACGGTTTTAATAAACCATGTGGATAACCTTCTGTACAAAAACCAATACCCATGGTTCCCCTAGAACAATTAGTATAGAGGAACCTATACCTATGATTTTGGGAGATCTGTGGGTATAGGTTTTAGTCTCGAATTTTATCCCCATAGTTTATTAAATATATGGGTATATATGAAACCTATACCCATGGTTCGTTGTAAACCATAGGTATAGGTTTTCTCATGGAATTACCGCATAAATTTTTCTCTTACCGCACTTACATGTGGATCATATTACAACAATTTAGCAAGAAATGTGGGTATAGGATAGAAAATATCATATATTCCCATGGTTCATCAAAACTATGGGTAAGGGTGGTGTAATGTCCCAGTTCCGGAAGCCACCAAAGGGTGCCCCGTGTCAGGTTCGCCACATGACCTCAAGCATTTCCCCAAACTTCATAGGCTGCCGACTAGCAGTGAGGGCCTTGGTAAGTAATTGGGGAAACTATGCCCTCATTTGGTAAGCTATACAAGAAAAGAAATTAAGAGTAAATATCGTAAGCAATAAACAATACGTAACAACTGAAACCAAACAGAGGAAGCAGTGAATATATAGTAATGATGATAATAATGCAGCAGGTACAAGTTTCTAAGGAAAACAACAAACATAACAACGTTCTGAAATACAAGTAAAACAAAGTGCTAAAATAACAGGAACTCCTGCAGCATCGCAAGCCTAAGCTTGGTCCCTTGCTCCCCACCTCCAAGAAATCAAGTACTAGAAGTTGAAGGGAGCATTCCCTTATCTATACCTGCAACAACAAATTCTTCTTGGTCCCAAATGCATGGTCCAAACAGGGTGTGAGATACAATCCCAGTAGGCAATTACCCAAATATTTGTGCTTAACAGTAAATTAATACAAGGTAAGTAAAAGCGCAGGATGCAGTAAACAGAAAAGCACGAAGTATCTACAATCAACAGTTCTAGCATCTAAGTACTCAAGTAAACAACCAACAACAAGTAAAAAAATAGGTAACACTATGGGTATCTCTCACAGCCTATCTCATATGGTTCAACCTACAAGTACTAGAAACCCTCTAAGAGGCACACACAGTCTCACCCCTCTGGTTCAGCTAAGAGTAGACTTTCTAAGAAAGCAATTTCTGTCATTTCCCCCTATAGTCTCGTATCATACTAAAGGCTCTCTGGGGAAGCACTCAATGTTTCATTTCCCCTGTGGCCCGCGTCGAGGAACTACATAGTCTATGAGGAATCACTCATCATCAATTCACCATGTGGTCTCACATCGTATTAAAAGACACTCTAGAGAGGCCCATATTTCCATTCTCCCTATGGTCTACTACACTAGGTTCTCACAGTCCCAAGTGAAAATAAACTTGCTCAACGTGCGTGTGTCGTCCCAGGTGAACCTCAAGAACTACTTGGCTATCATTCTAAGGTACAACAACATAACAAAAATAACAGCCCCACTATCCTAAAACTAGGCATGGAAACTAGAAAACACCTAATAAGAAAAACATGCAAGGTGAAACACATGAAAACAGCATAAATTATCTTTTTTTACAAGCAATGATCTCTACTCAAACAATCAAGAAAAGCAGACAATAACAGGGGAAAACAGGAAACCCCCAATTCCCCGCCCAAGGGAATTGGTGTAATATTCAAAAAATATTCACAGACTTCCTATGGAAAGGCAAAAACCACCTACCTTGATGCTAGGAGATCAAAATAGTTGAGCAACGCATATTGATTCTCCTTAGAAAGGTGAAGATCTACGAAAACGCACAAAAATTTCAACCGACGATAACATGAGAAAGAAGAGGAATTGGAAAACAAGTATCTAGGAGAAGGGAGGAATCATCGTTGCGGTTCCAATGCAATCGACAATGATCGAAATGGAGAAAGGATGGAGGAACAGTGGCTCAGAGAAGATTTACGGTTGTACGGTTGCTCTCAGTTGAAGAAGTTGGAGAAGAAGATGTTTTCCTCAATTAGCCGCGACCCCGATCTGTTTAGTGATAAAAAAAGAAAGTACATGGCTTTTACTTTTAGAGTACATGGCGTGTACTAGGTCTTTCCTTACTACGCCAAAATTAGCCTCCACATCACCCCTGCACACCGTGTGTGTGGCTCGGACATGGCCAGTACACGGCTTTGAGCGGGAAAAGAGTACACGATGTGTACTCAGAAAGTACACGGCGTGTACTTCAAAAATTTCCAGAAACATTATTTTTCTCAAAAACTCCAGAAAAAGGAAGAAAATACCTAAAATGAAGATCCGGGTGCTTACAAGCTTCCCCCCTTAATGAAATTTATCCCCGAATATCCCTAGAGAGGCATAGAAGAAGAAACCCCAAACAGCTCCGGCCACTTCGATCGAACCTCAGCCTCCCTCTCCCATGTCTCATCCTGTACTCGCCCATGCCGCCATAGCACCCGTACCAGAGAAACCAACTGGCCTCTGAGAACCTTCGTACTATGATCAACAATCCAGATGGGATGCTCCTAAAACGATGCATCCACATCGAGCTCAACCTCCTCGGGCTAAAAGACATGATACGGGTCTGAAAAGTGACGTCGGAGCTGAGAGATGTGGAAGTTGTCGTGTATGGCCCGGAACCTATGGGTTAGCTATAACCGATAGGCGACCAGACCAACTCTCTCCATAATCTCAAACGTCCCGACGTACCACGGTGAAAGCTTACCCTACCTCTGAATCCTCTTGTGTCCCAACCTTGGTGTGACATGCAGGAAAACATGATCCCCAACCTCAAACTATAGAGGTCTTCTATGTTGATCAGCATAAGACTTCTGTCGAGACTGTGTTGTAGCCATCCTCTTCCGAATCAACTCTATCTACTCTGTGGTCTCCTGAACAAGACGAGGTCCCAACAAAGCTGCCTCTCCTGCCTCAAGCCAGCATAAGGGTGATTGGAATGGTCTACCATACAAATCCTCTTAAGTTTCCATCTAAATAGTCACCTGAAAACAGTTATTGTAGGCGAACACCACCATAAAGATATGCTTCACCCAAGAACTGCCAAAGTCCAGAATGAAAGCTCTAAGAATATCCTCTAGCACCTGGATCATACACTCGGATTGACTATCTATCTTGCGGTGGTATGTTGTACTCAAAAGTACATGTGTTCCCAAATCCTTCTAAAGCCCCTACCATAACCGAGAAGTAAAGTGTGAATCTATGTCTGAAACAATGGAGTGTGGAACTCCATGCAGATGTACAATCTATCTGATGTAAAATCATACCAGATCATCAACAATGAACGTCTCCTTGATTGGTAAGAAGTGAGCAACATTCGTAAGCCTCTTGACGACAACCCAAGCAGCATCGTTACCCAGGGGGGACCTTGGAAACCTTGTCACAAAGTCCATTGTGACATCGTTCTACTTCCACTCTGGAATTGGTAACTTCTATAAAAATTTTGTTGGTCATTAATGCTCCGCCTTCACCTGCTGACAAGTAGATCGTCTCAAGACACAACCAGCAACATCTCTCTTCATACCTGGCCACCAATACTGGCGATGAAGATCCTGATATATCTTGGTGACACCAGGATGAACTTCCCAAACTGAGGAATGAAAATCTCGCATCAGCTCTTCACGTATGTCTGATGGAACCCATACGCATCCTCTGAAATGAGAGATCTCATCCTCGCCCACTATCCATCCAGGAAGAGGGCCCTCTCCTGACACACTCTCCTACAAGACTAAGACTTCTGAGTCTGATAGCTGCCTCATCCGTACCCGATCAAGAAGCATAGATGTAAGAGCTATAGAAGATAGGTATGTTTGTCCCTGTCTGTCGTTCAACTCCAGACGCATCTCACAGAACAGAGACATAATCTACCTCTCACTGCTGGGCTCTTGAACTACCTGAATCTGAGTTCTCCTACTCAATGCATCTGCCACCGCGTTTCCCATTCCCGGAGTATAGGAAAGCTTGAAATCAAATGACTGAAGATACTCGACCCACCTACGGTGCCTCAGATTCAGATCATGCTGAGTGAAGATATACTTGAGACTCTTGTGGCCAGTGAAGACCACAAAGTGCTCTCCTAGAAGATAGTGTCTCCAACAGCGTAAGTCATGAACAACAGCTGCCAACTCCAGATCATGCATAGGGTAGTTCCACTCATGTGGCCTCAACTACTGAGACCCATATGTAACGACTCCATCTCCCTGTATAAGCACAGCGCCTAGTCAGATACTTGAAGTATCAAAATAGACAGTATATCTCTTTACTAGCTCTGTAAATACTAGTATCGGTTCTGACGTCAACCATTCCTTCACCTCCTAAAAGGCTGACTCACAAGAATCTGACCATAAGAACTTTGCCACCATTTTGGTCAGACGTGTCAATGGTGCTTCTAGGAATGAGAAGTACTGAATGAAGCGTCTATAGTATCCATCACACCTTAGGAAACTTCGTACCTAAAAAACATTCTTCGACTACTCTAAGGAGACTACATCTTTCACTTTCTTTGGGTCCACTGACACTCCTAACTATGAGATGACGTGACCCAAGAAGTGGATCTGATCCATCCTGGAGTTGCACTTTGAGAGTTTAGCAAACAGTCGATGCTCTCTCAGTGTACTCAGAATGATATCAAGATGGGTAGTATGGTCATGTTGAGTATAAGAGTACACCAAGATATTGTCCATGAAGACCACAACAAATGAGTCCAAATAAGGATGGAACACTCGGTTCATTAGTTCCATGAAAACTGTAGGAGCGTTCGTGAGACCGAACGGCATGACAGTATACTCGTATAGACCATACCTTCTCTTGAAGGCTTTCAGAGGTATATATGATGGTCTAATGAACAATTGATGATAACCAGACCTCAAGTCGATCTTCCAGAACACCCGGGCTCTTCGAATATGATCATAGAGGTCATCGAACCTTTGCAGGGGATATAGGTTCTTGGCTGTCAACTGGTTCAACTTTTGATAATCCACACAAAGTCGAAGGGTACCATCTGCCTTCTTCGCAAACAGGACAGGCGAACCCCAAGGAGAAGTCCTGGGTTTGATAAAACCCTTTTCCTGCAACACCTCCAACTGCTTCTTGAGCTCCTGCAACTCAGGTGTAGCCATCCTATAAGGAGGAATGGACACCAGTGCTTCTTCTGGAAAAAGCTTAATAGAAAAGTCTACCTCACGCTCTGGAGGAAAACCCAAAAAGTCCTCTAGAAAGATGTCCCTGAAATGATCCACCACTGGGGGAAATTCCATCTCTGAAGTCCCCTGATAATCCAGATAAAGACTAGAAATCTGGGTTGTCACCCTTCCTAGCCCATGATGCTCGAGTCCTGATTGACTTTCCTGTACATCCCATTCTCCTCTATGATGAAAAGATTCACCCTCTGGTGAAACAAAACTCACTCTGCGGTGATAACAGTCGACGACTACTTGGAAGGGAACCAAACAGTCCATCTTGAGGATGACATCATAGCCTATCATCTCTAGGACATAGAGACCCCATTTGAAACGATACCCTGCAACCTCGAGAGGGCACTCTCTACACTGACGTACACTAGATGTCCTCGTCCCCAAAGGTGTGTCTAGTGTCAGTGAGTCGGTAGAAGAAAATACACAGAGTCCAAGGTTCTCCACAACATCAAAATAGATAAATATATGCATATAACCAGTATCAAAAAGAGCTAAAGATAAAACTAAGGCTACTAAAATTGTACCTCGAACTATAGAATGGTCGGGATCCTGCTCCTGATAGGTCTGCTCCATGGGGAAAGAATGGCCTACACCGCGACCGTACACCCCTGGAAGAACACTCTGAGCGGATCCACCTTGCTGGTGCTGAGGGACTGGTGGATGACTGCCATGGCCTCGACCTCCACCTCAGCCCTAACGGCCAGAAGAAATCCACTTCCCTGACTGGTGAGAAACTGGTGGTGCTTCTCCTGAATGAGGAGTCATGGAAGAAACCCGGTCACCAGCTGCTGGTGAGAAAACCTGGCAGAAATGCTAAAGGTGACCCATATTTCTGCAAGATCACCACCCCACAGGGTCTCTCTAGCACTGCGGCCTCATGTGCCCTGACCGGCCACACTAGTATCATATCACCTGGCTGCCTGACGATGCATCTCGCTTCCTCGGATCACCAAACATTGGCTCCATATGGTGCTTCCTACTCTCATCTAAAGGAAAAATAGCTCCGGAAGTAGAGCTTCCCTAGCTCGCAGCTCTGGAGTCTCTCAGATTCCACTCCTCAATCAGTTCGAGGTTGACAATGGAAGTGATGGAAGTCAACTGGAAGAGATTCACCTGTGAGCGGATCTCCTGCCTGAGACCATCCTCAAAATACCTTTCCAAGAACACCCCACTCCCATCCCAGAGGGGTGTGAAATGTTGCAGCTCAGTGAAACGAGAGGAATACTCCATGACAGAAAGAGTACCCTGCTCAAAACTCATGAACTACTAGGCTCAGTCAGCCCTCAGGGCCTCTGGGTAGAAGTAGTCATAGAACACGCGCTGGAACTCCTCCCAAACCATAACCTGCTGATGACCCGCCTGTGAGATCCTGTCCCACCACCTCTTGGCGGAGTCTCGGAGCATGTAGGTAGCGAGCTTGACCCGCCTCTCTAGAGGCGTCTCTAGATGTTCAAAGATGGTCAACATGGCTTCCAGCCATGACTCTGCAGCCTGAGATTCTCCTTCCCTTGAAAAGGTGGGAGGGTGATACTGCTTGAAAACCCATGTAAAGTTAGCCATAATTGAGGCAGGAGGTGGTTCTCCCGGAAAGGTCTACATCATCCTCATAAAACCTTCCCTGAACTTTGCATCAGCACCTGCAACTGGTATGACAGCTGGTGCCAAGGCTGGCCCGACCAGAGGATCAGCAGGAAGTCCCTGATCAGCCATATATGGCATCTAATCACTGCCTAACAACTGATGTACAACCTGAGGATGTCTTGGTGGAATAGCTCTGAAAGATCAAAGCACACCTTAGATTGGAATTAACAATGATAGAGAACACAAGATTACAAAATGGGAACAGGGGAAGGAAAACACACAAGATTTACAAAACAAGACTACACAGCGTGTATAAAACCAACACAGCATGTACTTAACTCTATTTCATTTCCCATGTTTCCTTGCACGCCTAACCCACATGGTCTTCTTAAACTGAGACTACACGGCATGTTCCTGGTGGAAACGGCGTGTAGTAGACATGGTTTCAATGACCTGTGTTGCTAGCTACACGGCTGGCTACACGGCTGAGACTACACGGCGTGTTCCGAAAAAACACGGCATGTACTTGAAGATTTTTCCCGACCCGTGTTGTTGGCGACATGGCCAAGTACACGGATGACCCTTACACGGTGTGTTCCGAACAAACAAGGAATGTATTAAAGAAGATAACACCGACCCATGTTGCTCGTGACATGACCGGGTACCTAGAACAAGACTACACGGCGTGTTGCTATCCAACATGGTGTGTTCTACCCGAGCTTCCCTAACCAGTGTTGTTAGTTACACGGCTGGGTACATGCTCACTACTACATGGCATGTACCTACCATACACGACGTCTTCCTAGAGATTTTCACAACTTGTGTTTCTACTCACTGTCAAAGACACGGTTTAAAAATTACATGGAATGTATATATAAAGTACACACCGTGTATTCTGGGTTTTTCCAGGCAGTAGCTCTGAAACTGCACTGAAGCCCAGAAAACACTGAATATAATGCATGATGGTGAAAAATTCCGATCTGTGATGGCCCATACTCCCCTCGAATCAAATTTTGGAATCAAATATAGTCATATATAAGGAAAAAAATGTCAATGATCCACCAATTTCCAATTCAAGAGGCCCATAACACCTCAAGAACCAAAATTTGGCGTTCATTCATGAAAGGTACAATACAAACAGTCCTCTATTAAGCAGCATAGATTCTATCAAAGTATCTATCACAACAGCATGCAAAATCTACACAAGTCTATCACAACAACATACAATCAGTAATGCACCCTAGATAACATGGAAAGAATTCATGGTTTGTGATTTCTAACAAGTGTCTATATGATGCATGAGATGACATACCCTCATATCATCATGTTGCGACAGAAATAGAACCGCGATAGAAAAACAAAAACAAAACAGGACCTCTAAATCACTCTAGGTGAAATCATAACAACTGTAAATCTCAAAACTAGAAAACTACAATAAACGAGGAAGTATGGCTTTTTCCTGTAAACGGGTTAGCTACACCCGGTCACAGCTTAACAACAAGTACCGAATCCTTCATATCCCTCGCTAAAGGCTCCAAACAGTAAGTCAAGAGAAAAAAACCTCCCTTTAATACCACTTTATAACGTCCTGGTTCCGGAATCCACCCAGAGGTGCCCCGTGCCTTGTTCACCACATGACCTCATGCGCATTTCCCCAAACCTTAGAGGCTCCTGACTAGCAGTGAGGGCCTTGGTAAGTTATTAGGGGAACTATTCTTTCATTTGGTAAGGTATAAAAGAAAATAAATTAACAGTAAATAGCGGAAGCGGTAAACAATACGCAACAACTGAAACCAAACAGCGGAAGCAATGAATATATAGTAATGATGATAATGATGCAGCAGGTACATGTTTCTAAGGAAAAGAGAATACATAACAATATGATGAAATACATGTAAAACAATGTACTAAAATAACAACAACTCCTAGAGCATCGCAATCCCAGGCTTGGTCCCTTTCTCCCCAGCTCCAAGCAATCAAGTACTAGAAGTCGAAGGGAACTTTCCCTTATCTATACCTGCAACAAAAAAGTCTACTTGGTCCCAAAAGCATGGCCCAAACAGGGTGTGAGATACAATCCCAGTAGGAAATAACCCAATGATTTGTGCCTAACAGTTAATGAATACAAGGCAAGTAAAAGTGCAGGAAGTAGTAAACAGAAAAGCACATAGCAGCTACAATCCACAGTTCTAGAATCTAGGTACTCAAATAAACAACCAACAACAAGTAAAAAATAGGTAACCCTCTGGGTAGCTCTCACATCCTAACCCCTATGGTTCATCCTACAAGTACTAGAAACCCTCTAGGAGGCACACATAGTCTCACCCCTCTATTTCAGCTAAGAGTATACTTTCTGAGGAAGAACTCACCATCAATTCCCCCTTATAGTCTCGTATCATACTAAAGGCCCTCTAGGGAATCACTCAACGTCTCATTCCCCCTGTGGCCCGTGTTGAGGAACTACAGACTCTTTGAGGAATCACTCATAGTCAATTCCCCCTTGTGGTCTCGCATCGTATTAAAAGACACTATGGTGAAGCCCTTATATCCATTCTCCCTGTGGTATGATACACTAGGTTCTCACTGTCCTGTGTGAAAATAAACATGCTTAGAGTGCGCGTGTCGTCCCAAGTGAACATCAAGAACTACTTGGCTATCATTCTAAGGAACAACAATATAACAAAAATAGCAGCCACACTATCCTACAACTAGGAATGGAAACTGGAAAACGCCTAATAAGAAAAACATGCAAGGTGAAACACATGAATACAGTAAAAATTATTCAATTTTAAAAGCAATGATTTCTACTCAAACAATCAAGAAAAGCAGACAACAACAGGGGGAAAACAGGAAACCCATAATTGCCCGCATACGGGAATTGGTGGAATTTGCACAAAATATTAACAGACTTCCTATGGAAAGGCACAAACCACCTACATAGATGATAGGAGATCAAAATACTTGATCCACATATATTGATTCTCCTTATAATGACAAATATCTATGAAAACTCACAAACATTTCAACTGATGGTAACTTGAGAAAGAAGAGGAATTGGAAAACAAGACTCTAGTAGAAGGGAGGACTCCCCACTGCGGTTCCAACGTAATTGACTGTGATCTAAACAGATAACGAACGGAGGAATAGTGGCTCAGAGAAAATCCATAGCCATACGGCCGCTCTCGGACGAAGAAGCTAGAGAAGAAGACGTTTTCCTCGATTAGGTGTGACCTCGGTCTGTTTAGTGAAAAAAAGAATGTACATGACGTGTACTTTTAGACTACACAGCGTGTACTAGGTCTTTCTGTAATCCGCCAAAATCAGCCTCCACATCACCCCTACACACCATGTGTGTGGCCCGGACACAACCAGTACACGTCTTCGAGCGGTAAAAGAGTACACAGCTTGTAATCATAAAGTACATGGTGTGTAGTTCAAAAATTTCCAGAAATTTTATTTTTCTCAAAAACTCTAGAAAAAGGAAGGACATACCTAAAACAAAGATCCGGGTTCTTACATCAGGGCCTATACCATAAGTTTTTTTTGGAAAAGCCAAGGTATAGACCAGTTTTCTAGTAGTTCCACATTTGTGATGGGTGGGAATCAAGTACACCACAATACAATGCATGTTGTGGTCGGTATAACTCAAACTGTGTCTTTTTATTTTAAGTTGAAATTTTTTTAATTTATTTATTCATATTAATGTAAAATTTATTTCTTCATAATGTTACTAATATAATATTTATTTTATATCATAGATGGATTATGTTTCTTATTTTTTGGTGATTTGTTCAGCAATGAATACCATGGGTGGACCTTTTTTAGAGAGGATCAAAGGTGACAGAGACAAACAATCATGTTTTAAATTGTTTTGGATAATAATTATAATTGTAATTATACAAAACATTTCCTGAAATGTATATAGTTGTGTTTTTAATCCATGTTGTCAAATTAATTTCCATTAAATTATATATTTTATTTATAAGATGTTTTAGTGTGTTGTTTTTGTATACCGTAGGTTACTGCAATGTGATGTTATACAAACATCATAATTTAGTAGATGGGGCCTTTATTGGTGCTATTTTTATCACTAAAAAAGGGGGTCCTTTATCAGTGCTTTTTTTAGTGCTGATAAAATACCCCCTTTATCATTGATTTTGTAGCATTAGTAAAGGGGCCCCCACTTAATTGCAATGAAATTTATAATGATTTTTTAGAATTGTTAAAAAAACTTTTTGTGCACTATTAAAGGGCATATTTGTAGTAGTGTATAATTGGTAGCACTAAATTGGATGGTGGTAGTATTTGGGTGCTTCAAAACTCAATAATCATTCGGTCGGGAAGGGGAGGAGAGGAAAATAAGGCTTCATTGATAATAGCTAGATTCTTCAACATCTACCTAGTAGTGGGTATCTATGAAGTATCTATGAAATCAAGGAAGATAATGAGAGGAAAGATGAATGATCAGTAAAAAATGTAATTGAATGGAAAGATGAGATACCACAAAATTTTAATTAAGGAATGAGACTTTTTTCAATAAATTTATTCAAATGTGTATGATTTTGTGTAAACTAGGTTGACACTTTATAAAATATTTGGATTAAAATGCATTTATTGAATGGTTTCTGTTATATATGAGAAATATTGGGTAGAATATTGGTGGGTAGTTTGGACATCAAATGGCCATCAAACAGTTTGAATCTTAGAAAAAAGGTCTTTTTCCACATGGCTATAAACTACATTGAAGGGAATACTTGAATAAAATATAAATAATGAAGCTTCATCATGAGAAGGAAATTGTATTTTCTCTTATTTTTCCCTTGCAATTTATTCTAACAATGAACCAAATGTTCTTATATTCTCATAGGCATACTGGTGATGTTAATTATTTTATTAAGTCACTATTTTTCGGTCCCATTTTATGAATAATATGGGGGAAATTTGGAGCAGAGAAAAGAAATCGAAAATGTAATGAAACGAGAAAATATCCTTGAAATTTGTGGTCAATTTCCTTTCTTTATCAACTCTATGTGATCAATATCTAAGGATTTTATATGAATCTAATCATGTATTTTTATTCAGTGATGATGGTAGGGTATGAAGAATGAACTAGAGTAATAAATTATTGATTCAGAAACAAAGAAGCACTATAGCATTAAATTGAATGCATGACAGGGGTTATTCAAGTTACAAAGTCCATGAGTGAATATAGAGATTCTAAGATCTAGAATAAACTGAAAGTGATCAAGTAGCATTGAATTTTAAAGAAGAAGAACCAAAATACATGGAGGAATTGAATGATTATTAGGTTTCTAAATGTAAAATAAAATAAAAGGTGTAGGACACACATAAATATTTTTTGGGTGTAGACATAAATTTGAATTAAATATACTATTTTGGTTGGGTATTTGATATGGTGTATCCTTGATTGGATTCAAATGGATTATGTCTTCCTTTAAAAAAAATTCATATTTATTATTCGGGTTATATTGTTTCCAAATATTTCTTAGAAAATGTAAAGAAAATGTTTCAATTACAAAATGGATTATAAAATAATATTTTTGGTTCATTCATAAAATTATTAATGAAGAGGATTAAAATAGAGGAAATCATATAAAGAACAAGGAAATCATGTGGCAGGTGTTGTAAAGACATCTCTAAGAGAGATTACTATGTACAAACCCAATGTTCATTTCCCAATCCATGATAGAACATCCAAGATAATAAAAAGGCCATGATGGTGGAGTGATCCTATTACATTTTCTCTTGTTTTTCAGAAGAACAACTAGAGAGGGGATGTATATATTCATGAATATCAATTATTTATTTTTCATTATTTCAAATGGCACCATTATTACAAGTTAGAAACAACTAGGATGTTGGGTCAAATTTTCACATGATCCTATCATGATATCATATTCTAATGTCACTCTTCCATTCACATTCATTGGTTGTTGTATTGGTTTTTGAGTCATTTTTCAGTTCCTTGTTTCTATCATCCAACCTATATGTGTCACCAAAATATCCATAAGGGTTTTTAACACATTTAATACAAATTGTTATATATTGATATCATGAATTATTTATACATTATCTCATATATCTCTTTCCTAGTCGTGATCCACAACTTTAGTAAACCCACTAAACCAAACTATCTACCACACCCACATTTTCATTCCCCTAAATTGTTAAAAGGAAATGATGTTTGAAATCAATAGAGTGAAAGTAGTTATATTGATGGACGAAGATCCCCAGAATAAATATCTACATCGAGATATTGTTGAAATCATGTTATGTATGAATTAATGAAGAAAAATTCAATACCAGTAAACCCCACCCACTAGATGTTTATATTTGTTTAAGTATCCCAAGTTCCCACCAACTGGAGAAGAGTGATAATTTTGGGGAAAAAAACTACAGAAACAATGAAAAATGATATCTAAAAGGAGAAAACGATATAACAAAGAAGAACAAGAACAAGGGACATAATGGTTTTTGTGGTTTGTGGATAATATCTACCTCCATAGAGAGGATATATCACTCCACTAAAATCAGGAGATAAAAAGTCACAGGGTACAATATCAAAATAAAACCCTATATGGAAATGAACTCAAAAAAGTAGATGGTGAAATTGTACTACCAACCACATAGTTAGTCAATTGTACTATATAAACTGATGGAAAGAATTTCATGGAGCTATAGTACCACTATCACTAAGGTAAAAACTGTTGTAGTTCCATGTCAACTATATCTATATTACTATTGTTCCTTGGAAGTGTCACTAGTTATCTCGGGAAAATTGAATCATCATTGAAACAGTGTCGAGGGAGAGGTGAGACCTCATATATAGTATGGGCCACCAATAGTTTTCCTTATTCAATCCAAGGATTGAGAAACACCAATCCAACATTCTTCTACATAGACTCTAATCCAATATACTGACCTTCTTTAACGCTAAAAAATTATAAAACATACATAATTTTAGATACTTCTCTTCTTCACTGACTAGGGTGTTCTTTCTATTCAAAGCATCAATTTCATGTTGTCTATTCATAAAATACCACATGTTTTCCCTTCCCTTCTCTCATATTATTCTCCCATATTTTTATATTCATCCCTCATTTAGTAATGATGACCAAAAAGTAATAATAGTTCCAAAACATTATAATAACCATTGACTTCAACAAAATATATTATTGATTGTTTGTTCCATTAATCATATACAATATCAATAACCCTTCCCACATAAAACCTCTAAAAAATGGCACTTCAACTGAATGTTATTCATCCGGGGATGAACCTTGGGTTTTTTCCAAGATGTATATAACTTTAACTATCACAATTCAATACTTTCTCCTCTCTCTTTCTTCCTATATTCTCCAAGAATTTCATAAACAGAAAAATCTTATTCAATTCCTTGTTTTTAATAATGTATTCTACCTTTTTGGTGGATTAAGTCACCACCCTCTGCCACTGAGTTATCCATCTCACTATATTTTTCCGTAGTTAAACACATAAACCATAATAATTTTCCTTATATTGAAATCATCTCTAATTTTAGCATCCACATACCTCTGTAGAGGATTTACTTTCCCAAACCACATAGATACTTCCTTTCTTCCCTTCAGTTATCTCAAAATCCATTTCAAAACATCCCAAAATTTTTTTATATGGGTATTTATGTACTTTATCATAACTCCCACTGCATGAGAAATATCAGGTTAATTAAAGACCATTACATTTATAAAGATTCCAATAAATTATGTGTATGGATCCTCTACTATGTACTCAACCACTTCTTCCATATAAGTTACCTTTACATTTGATAATTTTAAATGAATTTTTGGGGGAATAGAACTTTTTCAAAATAGCATAATAACTATAATTTAAAGCATTAAAATGGTTTCAACCAATGATAACATCAAGGTTCCTACTATATAGTCTCTCTTTATCTTCATCCCATAAATGCTTTCATCTTCTCCATGATCTTTCATCTCAAACACCTCATCTAGATTCCCTTTTAGTACATCAATCCTCTACATACATGATCCTATAATGAGTATGTCATTTATATACATAATAAATATAATATATCCAACACCAAAGGACTTATAATAGTAAAAATAATCCATGTCAGATCAGTTGGGGTCATTTTTTCTCATGAACACATCAAACTTCTTATTCCACTGTCTGGGTGCCTACTTTAACTCATATAACATCTTCTAGAGTCTGAAAACCAAGTCTTCCTTTCATGATGCAACATCTCCCTATAGATTCTATGTATATATGTCATCTAAAAAATCTATATGAAATAAACTAGTCTTTAAATCAAACATCTCAATATTTAAATCCCCATATTCAACAATCACTGCTATGGATCATACCACTAATAGAACTAGTAATGGGATTTTTCAGTGCAAAAAATCACTAATAGGGTAGGATCCCTTAAAAAGTCACAACATTTATTAATGATAACAAAATCACTAATAGTTTCCCCCTTTATTGGTTCTTTTTTAGCACTGATAAAGGGTTCCTTCATCTATTCTTTTTTTAGTGTTGACAAATGTGGCATTCATCAACAATTTTGTTTAGCGCTGATAAAATTCAAAAAATATTTTTTAAAATGTTTTCATTCAACCCAACTCCCTTATTATCAGTGATCCAACCCCAAATTTATTAGTACCATGTAGACCCTACACACCATGCTCGCAAACATGCTCGACCCCCCCCTATCAGTGATTTCAAACAAATTTATTAGTGCTTTTCACCCCCTTCAGCCATGATGTTGGTTGTAATTAAACCCCTATCCTCTACATTCAATGCATACTTCCTTTTCTACTTCACCATCAAGATTTTTATAATATGTTATGATAAATAAATTTATTTATATATATATGTACATAATTATTTTTTATTTAAATTTTTATTTATATAATTATATATATTTCTATAATTATTTTTAAAAATATTTTAATTATATGTATATATATTTTATATTTACAAGTAAATTGTATACATATTTACATATTATTGTATATATGATATAAAATTTTTCTAACGAATATATAATTATTTATTATCAGTATGATTATATGCTATATTTAATTATAATCATATTTTTATAAAAAAAAATTTATATATGATGTATTCAAATAATTTTGACACACACACACACATAAATTTTTACACACATGTAAACATTTATATTTTTCACATACACACACAAATATTTACATATATAGGTTTATTTACATATATTATAAAATAAACATAAATAAATATTTTTTTATCAACACAGAAATATTTCTATATAAATAATAATTTTATTGGAATATATATATATATATTCATTTTTATAAAGTAAATAAAATAGATAATTTTTTATTTTATATAAAATTAATAATAAATATTTATTTACATAGGGTTTATATATTTAAAAATTCATTTTTATGTAAATATGTTTAAATATTTATTTGTATAATTGATTTATTACATGTAAATCTATGGAAATATATACATATTTAATAATAAATAACTCTATAATATAAAAAATAGTAAAATTTAAGAATTATAATATTTATATGATTTTATTACTAGAGAATAAATTTAGTCTCCCTGGAAATAAGACAAAAAACCCCCTAACGAGGCTGAAATTCCATCGAATGTTCAAAAATTAAGGAATCCTAAAAAAACTCAGTTTGGTGGACTTATGGGAATTTTTACTTCAAGAAATACTAAATAATGTCCTATAAGTTTACCATATCATATATTTCTTCAAAATATTTGATTTGATATGTGATAGAGCTCAAATAGACTCACAGATCAAAAGTTATGGTTGTTTAAATTTTGAGTGATGTTTTCCACTTAGATTTGATTGTTCATTAATTTATTGATTTTTTATGTCATCCTATTATTAAAAAATAGATGGTAATCAATAATAATTATAAAGATAATAATATAATTATTTCTTAACTATTTTAAAATCTAGTTTCACTAAATATCCTGTATATTAAGTATAAATTCTTATTTAGCCTTATATAAATCATATTTGATAAAATATATTATATTAATGTTAGTATAAATATATTTATATAATGATATATTTAATAATATATTTTTTTTAGGAAATATACATTTTATAAATTCTGAAATGGCTCTAATAAGTCCACCATTTATCAACTCTAAAACACATGTACAAAAGTGACATTTTTTAGTGCTAAAAAAAGCATTGAAAAATATTTCATTTTATAAGTCCATTTAGCTAGCACTGATAAAGAAAACTCATTTTTAAGTTCTTTTTTTTAATTTTGATAATTTGTAGAACTTAATATCATGTCATATATAGTAGAGAATACTAAGAACCACCTATCTGGTGGGGTGTTTCACTACATGTGAGAAAATGTTAGTGAAGTATTCACATTCCTTTTGTAAAAAACCATTCACCACCAGTTTTTCCTTATACCCTCTCTTACCATCATTTTATTCCTTAAGTCAATATGAATATTTAATTTTCGATTCATTCCTTAATTTTTGAAAATTAATCAAATCTAATATATTTTTATCTTGCAATGGAGAAATCTCATCCTTTATATCCTTCCCCCACTTGTTCTACTCCTTCAACTAGATTACCAAGTCAAAATATTCAATTTTTCTATCATCATTTAATATAAATTAATGTATGGATGATTAATAACTCTACACATCCATCCTCACTTTTTTTTAATCTTGTAAACTCCACTTAAGGATTATGCTCCTCTTGTTTTAGTGTCTCATGTTTAAGGTCACCTTCAAGATCCAATTGGTATTGATTCATAGGCCTCCTCATTGGATTTAGACTTAACATTAATCTTATCCCTTGAATGATAATCTGTATGAACATATTAAAAGAAACAAAGACTCATAAATGAGAAATTCTTACCTCCATTACGGACTAGAGTTTCTTGGGTTGACATTCTATCATTTGTATAGATGGACATCTATTAATAAGATATTATTCCATGTTCAATGTGTCTACCTAAAAAGCTTGCGTAAACCTGTGTCCAACCTCATAATCCTAGCATGTTTATTTTGCATCATGTTTATATTTTTAGCAACACCATTCGGTTGTGGTGTACCTATAAGAGTGTTCTACCACCTAATCCCATCATTAGAATATAATTTATTGAACTTTTTATAGTCATACTCTTCAACATTAACAGACCTCAATCATTACATCTTTGATCCTGACTCATTCTCCACCATGGTTTTCCACTTCTAAATCATGTTAAACACATCGTATTTTCTTTTTGGAATGTAAACCCATACCTTTAACATTGTTTCATCAGTAAATATCACATAATATTATGATCCACTAAGGGAATGTACTAGTGAATTCCCCCAATCAATAGTGTGAACCAGCTCTAGATTCTCATACATTGATGTTATACCTCATTTGGAAAATTCCATCCTCTTATTCTTTATAAATATACAATATTAAGACAATCCAACATATACTAACGTCATATTTGGTATAATTTGTTTTTTTTAACACATGAATCCAATTTTCACTCATGTGGACTAGCATATAGTTCTATAGTTGTGAACCCCCAATAGAATTTGATATTACAAGAATGTACATTCAATTTTCTAAAATATTTATTAAAGTTCCATTCTTTACTACCTGATTTATTACTATATCTCCCTTAGTGATGCACTCCTATCATAGGTAACATCGAAAAATTATTTTTAAACTTGAGAAAAATGTGGAAATGTGGGACTTGGGTTGTCCCCATTGTATAAAGATCTATGGATGCATTAAAATATTATTTAATGGGTTCAAAATTTGAAAATAGTGGATGAAATTATTTTTTAAAAAATTCAATGTTTGAAACATAGTGTTCTAAACATTGATTAGTCTCCTCACTTCCCTATGAAACATTATTCAATTTCACTTCATCGTTATTCTCTAATCAAGGGATTTCTACCTGACTGGTCATTCTAAGAAATTTTGGTTTGGAACAGAAAAATGAAATAACCATTTCATTCTCTATCACCAGATGGCCTAGTTATTAGATACCACCAATCACTCTTATATAATCCCACTATTTACTATCATAATGAATGAAGGAGTTATCAAGTGACCTATGTGTTCAACCAATAAAAAATGATAAGATATATTGAAATGTGAATGAAAAAAGTATATCTGAAAATATATGAATCCAAACACATAAAAATAACTAAATAGAAAAGTATTATTTATTCAAATAATGTGTTTATCACATGGGTGGAAGATTTATCATCATCTTAACGACTATTCACCTAGTGTGTGATCACTGGAGTTATTATAAGAAGGAAATAAAGAAAACCACATGAAATAGTATAATTAGACAATAATGAAAACACCTCAATGAATAAGAGAGAGTATCATGATTTTGGTAATTCCCCTAAACTAGAGGTCAACCTCTATTATTATAATTGAAATATAAATAGAAAATAGTTAAAATATAATCCTCATAGGTGGTGAATTCCATGTGGTGTTTCTTATGGAACTCATCACAAACTCTAGGTGAAGTCCCTGTGATAATAGTTAAACACTTGCAATGATATGAAACACCCACTCAGAATTTTTTACTATGTAGTGAGCATGATCTCAGAAACATATGGATACCACATGGATGATGATATCCAAGGATATTTATCTTACCTATTTCAGCTAAACCAAAGGAATGAAAGGATAGTTTATTTTTAAAATGACAATCCAAATGCGGAAATAAATTTTGATATTTTATAAATTTCATATGTACCATGATCTTCTCCAATGTTTGTTTTGGGCTGGGTTGACATTAACATACATGTGAATTTGGGTAACTGAGGTGATTTTGTACATTCTGCATAATAAAATACACCTCCAATCGAGTACATGGATTTGTCTACGTAGCGATTCCGACTACATGGATTTTTCAGATACGTTGAACCATCGGGCATGTAAATTTCAAAACTCTTTTTTCATCTTCCAGCACTCCAAATTCATAAAGTAAATAGTTGTTTCTTCCAGATCCATTGTTAATGAGTTTTATTCAAATGGTTGGGAACTGGAATATAAGTGATTATATTGATTTTTCATATTCAAGTATTTTCATGTGTATTTATGAACCTTCATCTAGGGCTTGGGGGAGAAACTATGGTCTCAACATCTTCAAACCATCATAGAGGAAATAAAAATATATAATTTAATTTACTTACTTTTTATATGGATAAATCTAAACTCTATGCTTGTAGCTCATGATTTTTTTTCTTCACAGGGCAGTGTGTCATCTTATTGGAGAGCTCAGGATTTTATCCCTCGGTGAGTGGTGGTGTGGCATATTCTTCAATGATGGTGAGGTTTTTTCAAGATTGTGTTCTTATGGATCTATTTTTCTTCATATCCTTTGGATATTCACTCTTATTTTTTAATAGACAGGTATGAAACATCAAAAATTGATAGATATTGGATATATAAGCAATGACACACATGACGTTGAGTTTCTAGGAAGCTTCATGGGTAAGCTTTGAATTTTCAGTGCATCTTGATCTCTATGGATTAAAATGGAAGATAGTATCTTCATCATGCAACTTCGGTTCTTATTTGTCGGATCCTTAGTATTCTCCTGATCTAGTTCATGTTATTATGGTGAGATCATAAGTTCTTGTCTTCTCTGGTTAAGAAGGCATGAAACCAGATGTTTCTTGTGCACTCATAGGTGGTGAGCATCATGTGTTTCAAATCAGTTGGTATCTTCACGTTCCTTAGGATTCATCTCTTTCTTCAAGATCTGGTCATATGTATTGTTCAAGATTAGTCATTTTTCTTATTATTCCAAGTTCTTATCTTGAGGTTTAAGTTATCTTCAGTATAAAAAATTTCAACATTGTTCAATGGTTTAGTTTCATCTCTATCATAAGCTTCAGTTTCAAATCTACATTGGTAAAAGAGGGTGGCATGGTCGATCAAGATGACCAACCATGAGATGAGGTATGGTTGATTATCCTTTTTGTGAGTGCGACATTTATATTCATTTTCCAAATTTTGTTCCTTTTTTCTGGTCGATGCCACATACAAGGTATGGTCTCTTGGTTTTTATATGCAGCATATCCATCCAGTTTTTTTAACTTTGGTTATAGTAAATGAATTTTCAAATGTGTTCAATATGATTTTGTTTTGTGGTAGATGCAAGAATGTGCCAAAAATCACTTTCACGGTCACTCTTTAGGGTTGTGGTTTCTTCTTGACTTTACCAAAATTTTCAATTGTGGTCATAGGTACACTTTTGGTCTCCTAGTTTTTCAATGTGGATGATCTATAGTTTTCCATTTTTTAGTGGTTAGATCGACCAAAAGAAGATAAGTCATTGTAGATCCATTCCTTTTATAATATTAGAGTTATTTCCACAATGAACATTATTTTCTTAGGGCATGGATTTTTTCTAATTAAATTAAAAAATGATCAAACCAATTAAAATCAAAATTTCATCCATTAAAAAATAATTTTAAATTCATTAAATCAATCAATTAAACCATCATATTCTCATCATTAAATGATCACACTCTAATAAAACTTTTCATTTATCAAATAAATCATTGAATTACAATTTCAATTTCAATTTCAAATTACGGATAAAATTGAAAAACTAATAAATTAATTAAATCCAAAATATAATTAATTATCTTAAGAATTTCCCTTCCCGAATCAAACAATTATATTATAATAGTGTAAAAAGAAATTCCAATTTATATATTGATTCTCAATTTAATTACAATGATTAATATATGAATAAAACTATTCATTTTATTCCATTTGACAATTAAATCCAAAAATCAAAAAGTTACAACGATCCGAAATCTATCAAAGTTTTATTTAATTAATGGGGGTAATTTCAAATAATAATTGACAAAAAATAAAAAATTTCAATATCCTATCACTTCCCAACACTTGAACTATTACGCTCCTAGAAAATAATATCACTAAAATCAATTTAATCAAGTATTTATATATTTTCAAAATTCCAAAAAAATTGAAATGAAATTTTAATTCAAAGAAGAAGAAATCATTGAAATCAAAATATTTTCTCAATGTAAATTCTAAACTATGAAGAATAATTTGAAGACTTTTTTATGTTAATTCCTTTAAAAGGGAAATATTTCTTCACACATGTGTTTAATTTCAAAGGAATGAAACTATCTTATTTACCCAAAATGTAACTTTAAAAATCATTTCAAAACCCATTTAATGATCTACCTCACATGTAGTACTTTTTTACTCATCACTCAAGGGAAAATATTTATCTATATTTATTATCATAATTGGGAAGTGATTATTAACCATAGGTTTTGGAAAATTATAATCTATACACACTATGAATTATGAGAAAATAAAATTAATAATGGGGTCTTTTAAAAGGTTATTCATTGGCTTCATGTTTGGTGGGAATGTGTTCAAAACACGTTAGTAGAAAGCGATGTTTTTACCCTTTAAATATATATATCATCATTTGTTAGGTAAGGAATGGAATAATCCATCACTTGGTCCCACCTACACAATATGTGACAAACAATTCCCAATTTACTCTTTGTTTTCAATGGGCATGAGTCAAGAAATAAATCCAAAGAATTCGGCATCCTAATATCCTTTATTTTTTATTTTTTATATATACATTTTATCACACTCTCTTTCTATTTTTTTAGGGAAAATGAGTTGTCACTAACAAAATAATGAATAGATATCATGCACATTTCTTTGATTCTGGTCATAAATCACTTAAATGAGAACAATTAATGTTTTAAACTCCTATACCTTTTTTATTTTATATATTTTTTATACACATTTTTAGGATAAGTGGGTGATAAAGAAAAAATAATAAATCGAATGAAAGTGACCCATAACCATTTTCCTCTATCAAGTACCCCATGATGTTTACTCTAACCTATCACATACCCCTTAGCATACAATGCTTCCCAATGAAAAAACACATGTAATCCCCATCCCCCAATACTTAGACGTGAATTAATCAAGCGATTATATTTTAGTGATAGTGTAGGTAAGGGATAATTTTACTTGTAATGTGGCTTAAATATATAAGCCCATTAGAGGTTATCTAAGGGATTAACAAGGATTGATGTTCAATGTAGGACTGAAGGATGAATGAGGGTCTTGATAATTGAAGTCCTCTTTCATATTGAAATTATCTCAAGAATTGAAAATATTTTACTTCGTATAAACAAAAATTATTGATTTTAAAAAAATCCCAAGAATCTCTCAAGACTTGAGGGTAACAAAATGTTGTGGTCAGATTGGATCGATAACCACTAAGGATAGGAATCCAAAATTTGAATAGTCATTAGAGGTTTTGGATTTCAATTTATAGTAAAAAATCAAGGAAATGTTTGAACATAATAACCCATGTAAAAAATTAAATTTAAAAAATATTTTGACCTTTTCATCCTCAATAGTATGATCAAACACTTCATAAATCACTTGGAGTGAAAAAACAATGTAGTGGGTCTTCCAATTTATCTCAATGAATGTTTGAAAACTCAAAAACTACACAAAAAAATTATACATGTTAAAAACAGAAAAGAATTATTTAATTTATTTATTTAAA
Organism: Viscum album; assembly: GCA_963277665.1. NCBI lineage: Eukaryota > Viridiplantae > Streptophyta > Magnoliopsida > Santalales > Viscaceae > Viscum > Viscum album. The sequence continues at coordinate 1,961,475,227 of OY728156.1, read as the reverse complement.
CACAAAACCCAGAATAACAATAATTTATGGAGACTATAAATGGATTCCTAAAACAAATTTTAATTTTTTTTATTTTTAAAATATAAAACATAAAAAATAGTATTTAAATAATGAAACCACTTTGTCCTTATCCTTCACACTGAGTTCATACATACTCCCAATTGAATTCTCGTATGTATTTTTTCAATAAATATATTTTAAAATAAAGTAAGCAGCTAGTCCAATATGAGGGAAATAGACAATCTGATACTGCTATATTTAATATTAGGAGGGAGTAGTCTGGACTCCTCTATAGATTCTTTCTAGAAATCCCCATGGTACTTATTCAATTATTGTCCATTCACCATAAATGTGTAATTTGAACATTCTCCTTGAATTTTAGTTGTACCAAAAGAAAATTTATTAGTTACTTGGTATGGACCAATCCACGTGGAATGAAGATTACTAAGGATGATCTTCATCCCTGAAGAAAATAACAACACTTTTTCTCTATCTTGAAAGTCTATTTTCATGATAAATTATTTCTAGAGTATATTTAGTTTTATCCTTATACAGTAGGGAGTTATCATATGTTTCCCTTATCATATCCTCAAGCTCTATATTTTTAAACTTCCTCTACCCTCCAACCTTTCAAAACTCTTGGTTTTATCTTTTAACAAACCAACATTCTTTGTGTTGTAGTTCAATATAAATTGACAACGTTTATTATAAAATTTTTTGTTTAGAGACATACCTAATGGGGTTTTATGGGATGTTCTATATCCCTATAGTGAATCCTGTAGTTTTTCACTTCAGTCTTATTGATTGGTATGTGGAGTTTCCTCCAAAAAATTACTTCTTTGTTGGACACATCATCCGATATATGTGTCTATACTAGGTAACCCGTGAAAGTTTTGTGGTGAAATTAATATTTATTCTTGAGGGACTCTAATTTCTAGTTATATAATTGGGTTTTTTTGTCACTAATTATAGATCAAGGTATTTGAAACCAATAAAAAATTTATTTTATAAAATATATCACCATTATTGAATCACCAAATTGAGTATATTTTCATTTAATCCCCATATACACAAGTTTTAAGGCTAAATATTATTGGGAAATAAAAATGAAATTGGAAAGGGGTGTATGATTTTATTTACCCACACATCAAATATCCCACAAAACATAATTTTTAGGGAAATATCATGTATTTTTAAAATTACACAAGAAAACTAGAATTTGGGATTTTTTTGTAAAAGTCATGTGAATCTTTAAAATTTCATGACCAAAACAATCCAGATCCAAAAAAAATTAATAGTTCTTTGTGGTTAAAAATGGTCACCATGTGAAATTGTGTGGTAAAAATAAGGTAAAATTTCACTTCCTCTTTCAAGATGTACCTTATAATGACATATTCATTGAAGATATTCTATAAAGAAGGATCCTCCTCGATAAAATATATTGATTCAGATTCCAATTTAGTAGTATAATGTTTGGAAAAGAAAGAGGTTACCAATGTTTTAAACAGAAAATATCTATATCATCCAACTGAAGAACATAGGTGAGGTTTTACAGTTACTCACAAGGGAATGAATCATCCATATTTGTGTTAGGGATGAGTTCTACCTTGACAGTGTGAGGTAGCTACCTCATGTGGTTAGCCACTATATTTGCACTACCCTTATTGTCCTTAATCTCTATATCAAACTCTTGTACCATAAATAAATATCTCAATTGTAGGGTATTTTCGTTATATTTCTTGATTAAATATCTCAATGATGTGAATCAAATTAGCCAGTTAATTTACTCCTTAAGAGATAAGAACATAATTTTTAAAAAGATGTAACATTAGTCAAAAGTTATTCTCTATTGTTGTGTAGTCAATATGGATAGTGTCTAAGGTTTATGAATTTTAGGATATCACTTTTGTAATCCTATCAATATTTTTTGAAAGAACTGTAACACCCTGACCCTAGAATCCCAGAGTCGGTTCATCAATATGTATCAATGGAATGATCACCAAAGATCAAGTCTTGAAAGAATGATTAGTTTAGTATCCTTTGAAGTACTAGATACATTCATAAGTTTACATTACATCATAAAATAGAAAACTACAACAAAATTGTTTCCATAGACAACACTAAAATCCCATAGACTATCCCTACAGGTCTATCGTAATATACTTCTTCGCATCCTAGGAAAAATAAAACATAGAAAGGGGTGAGATCATATGCTTAGTAAGGATACTAATATAGAAAAAACTTCCATAAATAAGCATTAACATTTAAGGAAATGTATAAAACTAAAACAAAATCCTTTTCAACATAAAAATCATCATAATATGGAAAATATAATTCAAAATAACTCCATTTACTTACTCTCATGGATATTCTACTAGTCTAATAATCACATGCAATATCAATAGCCACTTTCATAATGATGGAATACATAATTCCATAATTTATAACCACATAGTCAAGGCCATGTGCAAAGACTACAAATAAGATTTTCTCAAGGCCTTGTGCCAAGACACTAGTTTTCTCATTAGACCTACCTAGGCATTGAGGAGATATAGCGGGCTCCACCCATCACTTAGAATGTACAATGTATTCCTCGTATGAAACGGTTTAAACATAACATAAACATTCGTTTTAAAACTATCATATGAAATGTCAATAATTTATCCATAAACCATGAATGGTATAAAATATAACATCCATGTTCATACATATCAAAAAACCTTCAATGCAATAAGAATGTTTTGTATCATAAACAATTAACTTCAAACAAGCTTAAAATCCATCAAAGGATGTTTACATAGATGAAATCAAATTTTTTTAGTGAAATACCAATTTATATTTTGAAATCATTTAATATTCATTTAATTATAAATGAAAACATTTATTTTGGAAAATATTCATATGAGCATGTAAGGGAAGCTTTTACAAGGTTATAATGGTAGAAAATTGCCTCACCCGCTGTATAAGCTAAAAAACATTCTTACATTAATTTTTTCAAAAAGGTCATATAGTACCTTTTTTGGAAAATGATGGAATGATTCCTTTAAAAAACATATAAGGTAAAATAAGGGTAAAAATTACATTAGCCCATTTTTTAGTAAAAATATTTAGAAATACATTTTTATGAAACATGGATGTGGATGATAAAGTGCTCCCAGTAGATAATTACGTATGAACAACCTCAGATAATGAAGTGATTGTGAAATTAACCCTTACCTTGTACTTTTCCTTGGGTGAGGGTAGTATAACCTCCTGTATAATGGTGAAATACTTATTATCAAATTATACAACAATCATATACATTAATATGATATCATATATGATCTTTTTATATTTCTTTGTTAATAATAGTTTAGTATTATCGTCATTTTGGGTGTTAACTTATTCATTTTCCTTTATATGATTTGTTATGTAAGTAATGATTTTTATGTATAGGATGTATCTTATTCAGATTAATAATGATATTAAGTCTTTAAACATTAATTTTAATCATCTAATGAAAATTAGTCTTGAATTGATATGATGGGGAATGAATCTCTTTGTGTTCATGGAGACGGTAATCTGTACATACGTAGGAGCAACAATATCATTCTTTTTATATTAAAATCATATATAATTGGATTTTATATCATATATAAAGTATAATTATCATGTTATATTTATTATTTACATCCTTTATACATCATTATTATACCCATCTTAATAATAATGTATTGAGTAACAACTACACCACGACGTGGAGAGGGTAATCTGTACGTCCGCACGTATGGGGACATGTCACTAAGAGGATGGATAGAATAATGAATATGGTTATACCATATTTATAATAAAATCAAATTATATATAGGATACTGGAGTTATTATTTTTTAATGGAAACAACAATGAAAGAATAAGTGGAAAAAAATAGAAAACATGAAATAGGTGGTGAGATATTTACCTCTTCTTCGGGTTCTCCCTTTTGATTTGATCAAAAGGGATCCTTATGTTGGATTTCTGACTAAAATAAGGCCTCTAGGATGAAGGTAGGACAGTTGAGAGGATATTTTGGCTGGTTTTGGCCATGAAAAATGGCTTTGAAGGTGTGAATTTGAGATAAGGGGAAGTTCCCTTTTATAAGAGGGGTGACGGCCGCTTTATGAAATGATTAAAGTATTAATTTATTTTACAATATTATTCGGTTTATAATGGTAAAATGAATTTATTTAGATCCTTAGGTGTTTATGGGTCAAATCCTCTCATCCAATAGGTTTTATACAGGTTTCGGTCACTATACTAACCTTATCTTTTAGATTTTACTCTTAGTTAAATAGTTTGACATTTACCATGTCTCTTTGTATTTTTTTATTATATAGTTAATAAGCTTACTATAAACATCCAAGAGAACCTAAAGTGGTAAATTAATGACATATATAATATTATTTATGAACTTTGTGTTTAGTCAATAAGGTTTTCCTTATGACTTTTCCATTCCTTCTGGTTTTGAAAATCACAAAAACCTTATCTTTAAGAAAATTACTTTTATAAGGAAAATTGCTTTCTTAAGGAAAATCGCTTTTATAAGAAAAATTATCCTTATCATATTTTCATCCATATTTTTCTTAAGTATAAGATTCGGATTCATTTTCTCGGAATCATTGAAACTTTGATATAAAGCATTCTGTTTTAGGGTTCGGATTCTGGATAAGAACTATAAGGAAGTTTCATTCCGAATTCAGGATATAAACTCTGACTAAGTTCTATTCCAGATTCAAGATATGAATTCTAAAGAAGAATTCCCATTACGAACTCTAATGAATAATTCTCATTACGAACTCTAATGAAGAATTTCCATTACGAACTCTAATGAAGAATTCTCATTACGAACTCTAATGAAGAATTTCCATTACGAACTCTAATGAAGAATTCTCATTACGAATTCTCATTACGAATTCTAATGAAGAATTCTCATTACGAACTCTAATGAAGAATTCCCATTATGAACTCTAATGAAGAATTCTCATTACGAATTCTCATTACGAATTCTGATGAATAATTTTCATTATGAATTCTGATGAAGAATTCTCATTACGAATTATAATGAAGAATTCTCATTACGAATTCTAATGAAGAAACCTCATTCTGAATTCTAATTGTGAATTCTGGTAATGAATTCTCATGATGAATTCTCACTACGATTTCTGATGACAAATTCCTATTCCGAATTCTCATTACGAATTCATCCATTAAAGAGAATCTGATTATCATTGTTTTATACACTCTGAATTTATTCACTCTGAACCTTCACTCCGAAGTTTTCATTCTGAACCTTTATGTTAGAGTTTAAAACGATGTCGTACTTTCTGTTACACTTGTTTTGTTATAAAACGATGTCGTCCATTTTGTTATAAACTAATCGTTGTCTAAGTGACACGTGTACAGGTCCCTCCGATCTTTAAGGAAAATATGACCGTTGGAGATGGAGCCGACCTTACCTATAAATAGGAGCTCATTTGAAAAAGCTCGCAATGAACGGATGGATGAACAATTTGGACTTTGTGCATACATGCTGGTGAAGTGATTTCTAGAGAGAGAGAATCTTATTAACTCTCAAAGCTTCGTGCGACTCCGAATGTTGGTGATTACATTCGAGGGCTTCCGGGGATAGGAAGACAGAGGTGCCGACTACCTTAAAGTTCGAGGGCTTCCTTGCTGAGGAGGACAGAGGTTGCCAACTACCTTGAAGTTGAGGGCTTGCGGGGATAGCAAGACAGAGACTCTGATCTTCGTATCGAGGGATTACCCTGGTGTGGGTAAGACAGACTTGCTTGAAAGTATAAATCAAGGGACCTTTATCCAAGGTTGTTGGATACCCTTCTCTTTGGGTTAAAAGACTATTATCTTGTTACTAGTAGTTTTACTACTTGTTTTTATTCCGCTGCAATTTGTATCTTAAGGAAAGTATAACTTTCTTATACTTCCTTACTTACTCTGATTCATTTAGATTCTATACTCTTTAAGGTAGAATCTCATATTTTAACTTTTGTTAAGTTTCAAATTTCGGAACCATATTTCCGGAACCTACTTTTGGAATCTCTTTCCAAGTTTAGTTCGGTGTTAGAGGTGTTGTGAATTTACTTATTTTAACTTTGTTAAACTTAGCCCTTTCCTTTTCTTAAGGAAACTTTAGTTATTCATAACTAACATTAAAGGTTCCAAAGGAATTTTTAAAGTATACAATTCACCCCCCTCTTGTATATTGAGCATCTCATATTATATTTCGATCCTACAATTGGTATCAAAGGTTGGAAACCTCTTACTCTATACCAATCTTACAATTGGTATCAGAGCGGTTACTGAAATACTTGTACTCACATACAAGTTTTTCTTGCTCACTTTTTCATTCCGATTTATCCATTCCGAACTTTTCTCGTTCCGAACTTTGTGATTACGATACTGAGCTACTAACAAGTTTGTGTGCAAAGTTATTTCTAGTATGGAAGGAATTAATGTTGGATCTATTGACAATCTGAATCCTAAAAGACCACCTATATTTGATGGTAATGATTATGAATACTGGAGAGATCGTATGAATACATTTGTTATCAATACTGGAGTAGACAACTTTGTTATGCTTACTGGTGATTATAAAATTCCTGACAAGGAAGTCAGAACCTTTACTAACCAGGAAAAGCAAGAATATCAACTCAACTATAAGGTACGCAATACTTTACTATGTTCAATGACCATAAATATATATAGCCAAATTTCTTCTTGTGAAGCAGCTAATTGTATATGGAAGAAGTTAGAGGTTACACACTTTGGGACTTCTAAGGTGATCGAGACTAGAAGAGCTATGCTTAGAGATGAATATCATGGCTTCAATTTTCCTTATGGAGAACCTATCTGTAAAGTTCAACAAAGATTTATGACCATTGTCAACAGTCTACAATCTATGGGAGAGAAAGGCTTAGATGATGAAGCTCTTGTGGACAAGATAAATGATATTATGCCCAATGAGTGGGAATCCAAGATAACAGCCATAGATGAGAACAGTAAGGTCACTCAAATTACTCTTGATAAATTATTTGGAACTCTTCTACAACATGAAACAAGAATGAAGAGAGATGCTGACAACATCAAGAAGAAGAATGGAAATGGTACTGTTGCTTTTACTACAACTTCAAATCAGATGAAAGCTAAGACTCCTGAGAGAGTAACCAGATCCAAGTCTAAGAAAGTTATTTTCCAATCCGAATCTAGTGAGAGTGAAGTCTCAGAAAATGAATTTGCCAATCTTGCTCGAAGGATGAACAAGATAGCTGGACAAAGAAACTTTCAATACAAGTATAAGAAGAAGGACAGGAAAGATAAGAAAGATGGAGAAGTAACTTGTTATGAATGCAAAAGAGCTGGACATATTAGACCAGATTTCCCGATGCTCAAAAAGAAAGAAAGGAAGGAAAGACATTCAGACAGGAACAAGAAGAAGTATTATAAAGCCAAAGCTAATAAAGTTATGAATGCTAATGACACCTGGAGTGCCAGTGGTGGTGACTCTTCATATGAATCTTCTGATTATGAATCTTCAGGACAGAAGAATCTTGGTCTTTTAGCCAGATTACCTATTGATAATCATTGTCTTATGGCTAAGGTACGAAATGCTGAATCATTGACCAATGTTTCTTTAAATACTAATGATAGTAAGTATTATAACTCTTCAGATGAAGAATCATCTTTTGATGAGGAAAATACTTTACCTACTTTTGAATAAGTCTCTAGGTTTGCTGAACTTCTTGAGATTGAGAATTCCAAACTCAGTAAGAAACATGATAAGGAAAACTCTAGGAATTCTATTCTTACTAAAGAAATATCAGATCTTTCTAAAGATCTTGATAAGAAAAATGCTGATTTTGAAAATATTTCAAAAAATCTTGAGGAAGTAAGTTCTGAGAAGAATAAACTTTCTAAAGAATTAGAAAAAGTAATTTCTAAGAAAAATGTTTTCGAGCCTAACTCTAGTTCAAAAACTAATGATTTTGAGGATAAAAACATGGTTGTAAAACTCAAGGCCAAAATTTTTTCCTTAAATAAGTGTTTATCAAACTTTACCCATGGTAAGGAAAATTTTGATAAGATGTATTCCCAAATACGACCTTTAAGAAATAAATCCGGATTTGGCTATACCCATGTAAAACCAGTTTTCAGTAACAATTATTTTGTTCCTCAAAGTGCCCCATTTTGTACCAAGTGTCAATGTGGTGGTCACTGGGCAAAGAATTGTTCCTTAAATAAAACCCAATCTCTAGGATTGCACAAAGCCTACTTTTCTAAGAAAATGTGGGTACCTAAAATTTTATTGTCTGGAAATCTCGGATCCAAGCAAGTTTGGATTCCGAAAATCTAACTTTGTTCTTAATTTCAGGAAAATAAAGAATGTTCCAGCAACAATATATGGTACATGGATAGTGGATGTTCCCGGCACATGACTGGTAACAAAATCTTTTTTGAAAAGATTATCAAAACGAAAAGAGGAAAGGTAACTTTCGGAGACAATGCTAAGGGAGAGATTGTTGGTATTGGTAATATTGTTCTTTTAGGTAAAACCTTGATTTCAAATGTTCTTTTTGTTAAAGGTCTTAAGCACAACCTCATTAGCATAAGTCAGTTATGTGATGAAGGTTACCTTGTGAATTTTAGGAATGATAAATGCTCAGTTCACAATTCCAAGGAAGAATTTATTCTCTCAGCCAATAGGCAAGAGAATGTCTACACTTTGAACTTAGAAGATCTTAGAAGCCAAGATTTACCTTGCCTAAGTGCAATGGAAGATCACTCTTGGTTATGGAATAGAAGATTAGGACACTGTAATATAAGAAACCTATGTAAACTCTCTAAGAAGAAACTTGTTAAGGATCTACCGGAGCTTAGATTTGATTCTTCTAAAGTTTGTGATCCTTGTCAATATGGCAAGGAACATAAATCTAGTTTTAAGTCAATCGGTGAAGTCTCAACAACTGATGCATTACAGTTAGTGCACATGGATCTTCTTGGTCCAACACAAACTGGAAGTATTGGAAGCAAATACTCTGTGTTTGTTCTAGTTGATGATTACACTAGATTTACTTGGGTCTATTTTATAGCAAAGAAATCTGAAGATTTTTCTTATTTCAAAAGTATTAGAGCTCAAGTTAAAAATGAGAAAAACCTTCCATTGAAAACTATTCATAGTGATCATGGAGGAGAATTTCAAAATTCTGATTTTGAAACTTTTTGTAGTAAGAAAGGTATTACTCACAATTTTCAGCACCTAGAACTCCTCAACAGAATGGTGTAGTTGAAAGAAGAAATATAATTCTTCAAGAGATAACTAGAACCATGTTGAGTGAATATTCTATTGCTAGAAATTTCTGGGTTGAAGCTATAAGTACTGCTTGTTATACTATAAATCGAGTTTTGATTAGACCTTTTCTTAATAAAACTCCTTATGAGTTATGGAATGGTAGAAAACCTAGACTTTCCTACTTCAAGGTTTTTGGTTGCAAAGTATTCATTTTGAATACTAAAGATAACCTACATAAATTCGCACCAAAATCTGATGAAGGAATTTTCTTAGGATATTCCACAACCTCTAAGGCTTATAGAGTTTTTAATAAAAATACTTGCACTGTTGAGGAAACAGTACATGTAAAATTTGATGAGTCAGATACTTTTGTTTTTAAAACATCCCAACTTACATCTTCGGATGTGTTTTCAAAAACTGATTGTCAACCTTTGATAGAAGAACCTTCTGATAAGGAAATTGTTCTAGAAGATACTTCTGAAACATTTACCCCAGAAGACTTTCTACCCTATGTTGATGAACAGGTTTTACAAAACCCAAATCAGGTGTTTCTTAAGAATCATCCCAGTGATAGTATCATTGGTGATGTAAATCAACCTGTAAGGACTAGAAGTTCCTTAAGAAATGAAGTAGAACATCTAGCATTTCTTTCCCAATTAGAGCCTAAAAGCACTGATGAAGATTTAGGTGATGATGATTGGATCAAAGCAATGCAAGATGAACTAAATGAATTCGAAAGGAATAAAGGTTGGACCTTGGTTGAAAGACCTAAGGAAACTTCTGTTATTGGTGTAAAATGGGTTTTTAGAAATAAATGTGATGAAAATGGAGTCATTGTTAGAAACAAATCTAGACTTGTTGGTAAAGGTTATAATCAACAAGAAGGAATAGACTATGAAGAAACCTATGCTCCTGTAGCAAGACTTGAATCTATCCGTATTCTACTTGCTTTTGCAGCATTCTTTAATTTCAAACTATATCAAATGGATGTGAAATGTGTTTTTCTTAATGGTTATGTTCAAGAGGAAGTTTTTGTTGAACAACCTCCTGGATTTGAAGATATAAAACATCCAGATCATGTTTTTAGACTTACCAAAGCTTTGTATGGCCTTAAACAAGCCTCACGAGCATAGTATGATAGACTCACTGGATTTTTGCTTCAAAATAACTATGTTAAGGGAAATGCAGATCCAACCCTTTTTATAAAGAAAGACAAGAAAAATGTTTTGATTGTTCAAATTTATGTTGATGACATTATATTTGGTTCAACTCAGCAATCTTTGACTGACTCTTTTGCAAGTCTAATGAAATCTGAGTTTGAAATGAGTATGATGGGTGAGTTAACATTTTTTCTTGGTTTTCAAATTTCTCAAAAACCAGAAGGAACCTACATATCCCAACATAAGTATATTAAAGATCTTCTGAAAAAGTATGGTTATGACAACACTAAAAGTATAAGTACTCCCATTGGTACCTCAAACTCTTTAGATCTTGACGAAGCTGGGAAACTAGTAGATCAAACATATTTTAGAGGAATGATAGGAAGTCTACTTTACTTAACAGCTAGTCGACCAGACTTAATGTTTTCAGTATGCTTATGTGCAAGATATCAATCCAATCCTAAGGAATCTCACTTAAAGGCAGTAAAAAGTATTTTTCGCTACCTTAAGGGAACCATGGATCTAGGATTATTTTATACTTATGGAAATTATTTCGTTCTAAAAAGCTTTTCTGATGCTGACTTTGGTGGATGTAGAATGGATAGAAAAAGTACATTCGTAACGTGTCATTTCTTAGGAGATTCTTTAGTTTCTTGTTCATGTAAGAAGCAAAATTCTGTTGCACTCTCCACTGCTGAAGCTGAATATGTAGCAGCTGGAAGTTGTTGTGCACAAGTGTTGTGGATGCAACACACACTCACAGACTATGGCCTGAGTTTTACTAAAACTCAAATTTTGTGTGATAACACAAGTGCCATTGCTCTCAGTAAGAATCCTGCACATCACTCTCGTGCAAAACATATAGATATTAGGCATCAATTTCTTAGGGATCACACACTTAAAGGAGATATTATTCTTCAGTTTATCGGAACGCAAGATCAACTTGCTGATATATTCACCAAGTCTTTGCCTTCTGATAGATTTGAATATATTAAACAGAAGTTAGGAATGATAACCGTAATGTAATCTTTCTTAATTAACTTTCTGTTAAAAAAGTCTCCTTACAGTAATAAACTCCTTTTCATAGGGGGAGTACATTTGATTGTTTGTTTAACAAGGTGTTTCTTAAAATTTTGTTTTATAATTTTTCGGAACGAAAATTTCCGGAATGGAAAATTTTCGTACTGGTATTTTCATAAGGGAACTTTCACACTAAATCTTCCATAATAAGATTTTAGTTTTCAAATTTTGTAATATATTTCTCATACTAAGTTTTTCGTATTGATTTTTTTTAGTTTATTTTTCGTACTGAGTTTTCCGTAATGAAAGTTTCTTACTGCGTTTTTCAGTTTTCCGTACTGAGTTTTTCATAGTGAGTTTCTCGTAGTAAAATTTTGCAAACTTTGTCTTTTCGTAATAAAAGTTTTATTTGGTCATCTTTATATTACCCATTACGAATAACTTTCCTAACCTAATCTGAAAGGTATGATTTCCTTACTCAAGTTTTCGTATTCATAATTTAATTGCTGGTAGTTTCTTGTATTATGTTATCGTTTTTTTGTTTTAATAAAACCTCAAAAAGATCGGATTCAAGCTTCCAACCGTCAGATCTGATCACAGCTCATTCCAACCGTTAGATCAACTATGGAATGTGAACCGTCATCCCATTGCCTATATAAAGGGGACCATAATTTCTAGTCCCACATCGGTTTCAAGCTTTCGCGTGCTGAAGCTCTGCCTCTCTGTTTTAAGGCCGTTCCGAATTTCAGTCTTCTCTGTTCCGATCTTCCCAGAGAACTTCTAATCCGAATGTCTGCAGAGTTAGAATCTCAAGAAATGTCTTCAACCAAGCCTATATCTCAGTGGTTAGTTTACAGAGAAAGGTTAGTTCATCCGACTTTCTTCAGCAAATACGATTCTATCATCTCAAAGAACATCAAGTTGAATGGCTGGGAGGATGTTGCAGTATCTAAAACCGGGAATCAAGATGAAGTATATTCTGATTTGCTTGTCGATTTTTATGAATCCGTTTCTTTCTTTAAGGATGATGATAGAGAGAAGTTTTCTTTCAAATCGTATGGAAAGACATATAAACTTTCTTACACCAAGGCTGCAAGCTTGGTAGGGTTAAGTTATGAAGGTGAAGCTGAGTTTATTTCTCACGTATTGCCTGACTCTATGGGTAGTTTCAACAAGGAAAAGTCCTTAGAAACTCTCGGATTAGCTGATGACAAGGATCCGAAGATTGCAACTCTATCAACAAACTTCCGGATTCTGGAATTATGGGTGCAAGGACTTATCGTACCGAGAAAAGGTGATAAGGATAGCTTGAAGAAGAGTGAGATATATATCTTAGATTTCCTGATAAATCTAAGGAAGTTTAACTTGATGAAGCATATTCTTCTTAATATTGAGAATTTGAAGAAGGGGAATCTGAGAGCTCAGATTATTATGTATCCACCAATACTCTCCAAGCTGATTGTTCGATGCTTTGAGTCATTCAAGGAGGCTTGCAAATCTAAGCCGAGAGTTTACAAGATTATGCTTCTCAGCGATGGCACTCTTAAAATAATGAATATAGCTTTTGACAAGAAGTCTGGAAAGTTTATTGATCTACCTCCTCAAGAAGAAGTAGCTCCGAAATCTGCTGATCCGGAATCATCCAAGCCAGTAAGGAAGAGAAAGCTGAAAGAAGTGGAAGAACAAGGAGAAAATCCCAAGTATAAGGAAGTCCACTCCGCACCACCAAAGCCTAAGAAGAAGAAGACCTATCCTGATGAGGTTGTTACAAAGTGGAGAGCTGACAAAGAGAAGAGGAAAGAAGGGGATCCACAGTTCGGACTGGACCCTGTGGAGGCTAAAGCTTTGAAGGAGAAAACCGCTGATGAGATTGAGAAACAAGCTAAGGAAAAGAAGCTTAAGAAGAAAATGTCAGAAGATGAGGCAGTTCAAGCGTTGTTAAAGTTCAACGAAATGGTTTCAGCAACAATTCCAGTTCCGAGATCTTTCTCCCTGGAATCTCTACCTGAGACTCCAGGAAGAAATCTCGTTGCTTCGGAACAAGCTGTTGCTACAAATACTGAGGAAATAGAGCAAGTGGAACAAGTAGAAGAAGATTCTGAAGGAAGTAGTGAGACAGGAGATGTGCTAAAACATGTAGATGAGTATAAGGGAACTCCTTCGGAACACTTATCACTCCAGACTTCAGAAGCTCAATCTTCAAAGCTAGTTACTCCTGAATTGGAAGAAGAGAAAGGAGAAGAAGAAGTTGCCTATCATGGAGAAGAAGAACAACTTTTACATGATATTGCTCAGATGAAAAACGTAGAAGTTGGTGTTCAGAAAGTTGCTGATGAGGAAGATATTGTCGTTCAAGTTTCTGACAGTGAGAAGAGAACTCCGGAACAGGTTTCAATTCTGAAAAAAGATAAGGGGAAACAAATTCTTGCTGATACTCCGAGTACAGAAAGGAGGATGAGAAAGGAAGCTGGTAGTTCTTCTAAGAGGAAGTTGGAGCTTATTGAGGAAGAAAACTCTCCGAGCAAGATTTCAGATTCGGATTCATCTTCGTTGGGGCATGATTTTGTTGTTCAGTCTTTGAAGAAGTTGGTGGGAACCATTCCGACCTTCTCAAGTATTGATTCACGATGCCAGATGCTCCAACATGCGTTGAATCTGAAAACAGACTTCGTATCCATGGTTATGGATAAGTGTGTTGAGATTGAAGCCCAGTTCAAAAACTTCTTTATTGGTTACGAAGCCCATAAAATATCTTGCAAGAGGATGACAAGTTGGTCTAAGAAGACTGTGGAAGAGATGAGGCTTTTTGATGAATTTCAAGATAATGTTAAGGATGCCTTTGAAACCGAGGACAAGAAGTTTAATGAGCTGACTGCATCCTTTGAAGAAAAAATGACAGAGGAAAAGAACTTTCGGATTCAGGAAGTGAGAGATCTGAATGGGAAGCTCAATTCCGTTTCTCAAAATTGGAAATTTGAAAGAGATCATCGGATAGATTTTGAAGAAAGAATGAAGGCTCAGGAAGAGAAAATGAAATCTTAGGAAGAAAATTTGAAGGCTCAGGAAGAAATAATTGAAGCCCAATCCGAAAGAATAGTTGCCTTAGAGAAGCAAGCTGAAGAAGATCATAAGGACCTCAAGAAGATCAAGACTATTCTGAAGGGCCTCATGTCAAAGGAAAAAGATCCGAAATAACCCAATCCGATCTTTTTGTTGTATTTCTTTCTTTATTGTCGAGATTTCAAATTTAATGAAAGTTGTACTTGTTGTTTCTATTGTTGTCTTTACTAATATTTCAGGTACTTTGTTATTTTTTTTTCATTCCCTCCAATTCTTTTTGAAAATCACAAAGGGGGAGAAGGAAAAGATCCTTATGAAAAAGAGGAACTCTAATAAGAGTTTATCAAAGGGGGAGAAAGGGAAAATACCCAAGGAAAAAGAACTCTAATAAGAGTTTGTTTAAGGGGGAGTTTTTCTTAAAGAAGAACTTCTTATGAAATGTCACTCCGGAAATCTGAATACGATCCTTAGAGGTTCAAAGCCTAAGGGGGAGTTAGTCGTATTCATCTATATCCTTAAAACAAGGGAGATAAGCATTAATATGTTTCTTTCTTCATAGAATTTGTTTTCGTAAGGATGTTTGTGCTTTCCAAAAAGGGGGAGATTGTTGAGTCAATAAGGTTTTCCTTATGACTTTTCCATTCCTTCTTGTTTTGAAAATCAAAAACACCTTATCTTTAAGAAAATTGCTTTTATAAGGAAAATTTCTTTCTTAAGGAAAATCGCTTTTATAAGAAAAATTATCCTTATCATATTTTCATCCATATTTTTTTAAGTATATGATTCGGATTCATTTTCTCGGAATCATTGAAACTTTGATATAAAGCATTCTGTTTTAGGGTTCGGATTCTGGATAAGAACTATAGGGAAGTTTCATTCCGAATTCAGGATATGAACTCTGACTAAGTTCTATTCCAGATTCAAGATATGAATTCTGAAGAAGAATTCCCATTACGAACTCTAATGAAGAATTCTCATTACGAACTCTAATGAAGAATTTCCATTACGAACTCTAATGAAGAATTCTCATTACGAACTCTAATGAAGAATTTCCATTACGAACTCTAATGAAGAATTCTCATTACGAATTCTCATTACAAATTCTAATGAAGAATTCTCATTACGAACTCTAATGAAGAATTCCCATTACGAACTCTAATGAAGAATTCTCATTACGAATTATCATTACGAATTCTGATGAAGAATTTTCATTACGAATTCTGATGAAGAATTCTCATTACGAATTATAATGAAGAATTCTCATTACGAATTCTAATGAAGAAATCTCATTCCGAATTCTAATTGTGAATTCTGGTAATGAATTCTCATGATGAATTCTCACTATGATTTCTGATGAAAAATTCCTATTCCGAATTCTCATTACGAATTCATCTGTTAAACAGAATCTGATTATCATTGTTTTATACACTCTGAATTTATTCACTCCAAACCTTCACTCCGAAGTTTTCATTCCGAACCTTTATGTTAGAGTTTAAAACGATGTCGTACTTTCTGTTACACTTGTTTTGTTATAAAACGATGTCGTCCATTTTGTTATAAACTAACCGTTGTCTAAGTGATACGTGTACAGGTCCCTCCGATCTCTAAGGAAAATATGACCGTTGGAGATGGAGCCGACCTTACCTATAAATAGGAGATCATTTGAAAAATCTCGCAATGAACGGATGGATGAACAATTTGGACTTTGTGCATACATGCTGTTGAAGTGATTTCTAGAGACAGAGACTCTTATTAACTCTCAAAGCTTCGTGCGACTCCGAATGTTGGTGATTACATTCGAGTGCTTCCGGGGATAGGAAGACAGAGGTTCCAACTACCTTAATGTTAGAGGGCTTCCTTGCTGAGGAGGACAGAGGTTTCCAACTACCTTGAAGTTGAGGGCTTGTGGGGATAGCAAGATAGAGACACCGATCTTCATATCGAGGGCTTACCCTAGTGTGGGTAAGACAGACTTTCTTGAAAGTATAAATCAAGGGACCTTTATCCAAGGTTTTTGGATACCCTTCTCTTTGGGTTAAAAGACTATTATCTTGTTACTAGTAGTTTTACTACTTGTTTTTATTCCGCTGCAATTTGTATCTTAAGGAAAGTATAACATTCTTATACTTCCTTACTTACTCTGATTCATTTAGATTCTATACACTTTAAGGTAGAATATCATATTGTAACTTTTGTTAAGTTTCAAATTCCGGAACCATATTTCCGGAGCCTACTTTTGGAATCTCTTTCCAAGTTTAGTTCGGTGTTAGAGGTGTTGTGAATTTACTTAGTTTAACTTTGTTAAACTTAGCCCTTTCCTTTTCTTAAGGAAATATTAGTTATTCATAACTAACTTTAAAGGTTCCAAAGGAATTTTTAAAGTATACAATTCACCCCCCCTCTTGTATATTGAGCATCTCATATTATATTTCGATCCTACACTTTGGCCGAAACTTGGATATTTAGGAATAGAATATCAATTAATAATATAATATTTGTTTTAAATACAATTTTATGTCAATGTTGACACTATTTGGTATCATGTTTTTGTTAAATTCATAAAAGCATTATTACTTCTAAAAAAATTCATTTAATCAATCCTAACATATCATATTAACCATGAAAATTAGTGTAATTAATTAAAAGTCTCAAATTTTTTTTATTTTGACATTTATAATATCAATTATTTTAATATTTCATTAATTAGGTAATTACTATATCATCACTATGTCATAAATAAATTTAATTATTTAATATATAAAATTTTTAAATAAAATAGCACTATGTATTAAATCTTTTTTAATTTCTAATGAATATTTATAGTAGAATTTATATTAGTTGGAACACTATATTAAATTTTTTTGAGTTATTAAACATTGAATTTAACACTTTTAACTTTTCTTGGAATTAAATAATAATAAATGTCCTAATCTAATCCAAGTGGACCTAAAGGGTCATATTTTATTCATAAGGTTTTTTTGGTCGAATTACACTTATAAAATAGTATTAGTAAATTTTTTAAAGTAATTATAATATAAGTTTTACCCTTAATTACCCTATTTACTTTTAACCGTGGTAAATAAAAGCCAAAAGTTAATATTCACCAAAAATTATTTTTATCTCATTGAACCACATTTTACTTACTGATATCAACCATGTCTCTCAAATTTTTTAAATTCAACTCACATAATCAGTAAAATTATGTTTTATGTAAATTTGCAAATGCTCCTAGGTGGTGGGTAAAAGGCGGTAAAAAGTTCAATAAAATTTTATATATCTAAACTCATTATAAAATGACTCTAAGAAATTACATTGAACTTATATAGGTATTATGTATCTATTTTGACCTAAAATAATTTTAAATAAAATAAATAATTATTTAAATAAAAAGTCGATTTTAAACAACAATTATGTTTTTTTCACTATTCTTCAAAAATTGAATGCTTTCAAAAAAATACTAAAAATTTTCACTATGCTAATTTTGATATTCCAAATTAAAAAATAAATTCTATTTTACCAAATTCGAAACTTAGAAGTTTCATTTATTAATTTAAAATTAATTCCCATTGTCAGAACCAAAAAGATGGTTTTAAAAAAGTAAAAACTATCATAAGATTGACACTTGTTTGTGTCCAATTTCAATGTGAAATTACATACAATGACCAGAATTAGATTAAATGGTCAAAATATAATCTCTTTTATTCTTCAAAACCAATAAATTGTATAATTTAACACTATAAACTATTTTTAATGGAAAAGTTTTTTTCAGTTAAAATATAATATTTTCACTATTCACCCAAATATGAAAGTTATCAGAAAAACACCAAAAAATTATTAAAACAAGATTCTTATGTCCCTATTATAAAAGTGAAGTTTATTTATTGATATTTAATATATAAAAGTTTCAAATATTGGATTAAAAGAGGGTTCTCTCTTAAAAGGCGGAAAAATTGCATTTTTTTTAAAAATATTTCTTTTATCTAAAAATTGATTTTTTTCATTATGTTTAAGAAGCTCATAATATGGATTATAAAATTATAATTATTATATAAAGTTCAAAATATAGTTAATACTATTCATAACCTCTTTTGAATGGCTGGTTTGGTATGTCGTGGTGTGCTTGAACTCAGTGTTGCGTGTAGTGCAAGTTATTGAATTACTTTGAAGAAATAACGTACTACGAAATATTGGGGTGTTAAATTCATCCCCCCTTCAATAAATTGCGTCCTCGAAATTTGAAATTGTTCTTAGAAAATAAATGGTTGAAAATAGAAAATACCTTTGTGGGAAAACCCACATCGGAAATTGGGTTAATAAAATTTATTCTTAATAAGAGGAAAAGGGGAAGCAAAAAGTAACCACCAAATTATGATCTCGATTAGGAGAACATTGGTGGAAATTAGAGACACGTAATTAGAGGAAAAAGTTAAATATTTATATAGAGTGATTAAGGTCATCAGTCACAATAAATTGTAGAATTGAGGGCATCAAACACATCAATCTATTATGATTTAAAATATCATTGGTTTAACAAAACATAAGGTATTAGGATAACACATTTTTAGTTTTAAGATGCCTTACCTAAGGTTTAAGAATTAATTTCTTCTTAGAATAAGAGAAGGAAAAAATATATATTTGACAAGTAGAGTTCCATCCTTTAACAAATTTCTACCATAAACTCATCTTTCACGCTAAATGATAATAGAACTTAAATAAATATATTCTATTTATCCTATTCGTATAGGGGTTCAAAAAAAATGAATTTAAAATTCATCTAGAATAAATTATAAAAAAACTACATTATTCAATCCAGGACACCCCATGGGCCAGTGGTAGGTGATACACCCTTGTCGCCCATCGGTTGTGGGTTCAAGTCTCACGGCCATGCTGGATGTGATGGGTTACTGCCCAACCTTCGGGTTGTCCTTTTTATGGAAATATAAAAACAATCTCAAACTAGACTTATCCAAAATGCTTTTGTCCAAACTCACAGTCTATAATTTAATAGGACGGTAAACACAATGAAGATCCTTTTTTCTACGTAATAAAATGTGAACAACTTCATCATGTATTCTTGTAAAATAGTGAAACATCCTGAATTATCATAAAACCATATTGATTACATTCATTATCCCTTATTCCTTATAGAATACTAGATATAATTCTTCTATCCAAAAATGTTGGAAACTCCAACAATGATGGAATACATAAATCATTAATCAGTTTCATGCTAGTCAAGAATATCCAATATAATTTATCCAAATCAATCATGTATTATTAAAAAATCACTACCTCTGTATCAGAACCATATTGTGGTTTATCTTTCTCTCAACCATATATTTTCCAAAAATTTAACCTGCTATTGAGTCACTTTTCTTGGTACCACACAATCTCAAGTCCTTAATGAAACAGTACTACAGTACAATCCTTATATACTCTATAATTCTTATAACATGCACATCATTAATACAATACTCAAATGACACAATACTTTAATAACAATATATGAAATCTATTCATTATTCTTCATCTTCTATAGTATCATAACTTTGTTATAATCCAATAGCTGCATTTGGGGTATACTCTGATGATTTGGACCTTGATTCCTGTACTGTCCCAACACCTTGCAGATGAAGCAATTTACATTTGAAACCTTTTTTATCACCCTTGCAATAACATACTTGGTGTCCTTTTTCACCACACTTATAACAAACTCACATTCCCTTCAAGAATTTACCAAGGTGATTATTTACACATTTATCACATATGGGAAAATCTTACTTTCTCCTATTCCCTTTATCCAACATTCTTTCTACCATCCTTTTCTTCTCTTGCTTCCATTCAAATCCATAGGACTAAGAGAAATGTTTACTCGTCTTATTAACACATGATATTATTTCAACATATGTTGAGAATACATGGGAGACTATTTCCCTTATAAATTGGGCTTAATACCTTTAAATATATGATCCTTATTACTCTTTGGATCATACGTATAGATGGAGTTCACATTCCTTCTACTGGGTGTCATTTCTATAAAATGGTATACACTAGGTCAGTTTATGAATTGCAATGAATAATTCCAAACTTGTAAAATATCTAACGTAAATTGAACAGTTTATGGATATAGTTCATAATCATAAAAATATTTTCTTTGAGGAGTTATATACTCGTAAATCCTTCATAATTATTTTTAAGGAAAATGATAATTATCCTAAGCATATCCCCTAGGAGTGTCATAACCAAGAGTACAGCAATGCCCATTATTGTACACCAGTTCTCGTTCGAGTCTAGCTCAAAGTGGTGTTTTCAGGTTTTACCCCTAGGTACATCTGTACCAGAGCCGCCTCTACCTACTCGTATCCAGATAGGGATGTATTTTCTTGGAAAACTCACAAAACCTCTATATTACCAAAATTTTAGGAAGTTCTTCTATACTAATCCTCAAAGTCTATCTTAGGGTAATGTGCTCTAATCATGGTTTATCTAAATCTAGTTTCCAAGGTTATTTCTAAACATCCTATGATAACAACTATAACGCCCCAACCCCAGAAGCCCAGAGTCGGTGCATTAGTACGTATCATTGGCATTATAACAAAAGATCAAGTATCAAAAGGGTGATTAGTTTAGTAGCCTTGGAAGCACTAAATACATTCATAATATTTACATTAAATCATAAAATGGAAAACTAATATAACATTGTTTGCATAGACAACACTGAGATCACATAGACTTTCCATGTTGGTCAGTCATAATATACCTTTTCACATCCTGGTAAAAATAAAACATAGAAAGGGGTGATCTCAGATGCTCAGTAAGGATAATAATATAGCATAAACTTTCGTAAATAAGCATAAACATTTAAGGCAATGTATAAAACTAAAAAAAAGCCTTTTCAACATAAAATTCATCATAATATGGAAAATATAAATCAAAATAATTGCATTTACTTGCTCACATGGATACTCTACTAGTCCAATAATCATATGCAATATCAATAGCCACTTTTATAATGATGGAATGCATAATTCCAGACTTCATAACCACATAGTCAAGCCCTTGTTCCAAGACTACAACTAAGATTTTTTCAAGGCCTTGTTCCAAGACACCATTTTGTCTCATGAGACCAATCGATGCATTGAGGAGCTATAGCAGGTGTCAACCGTCACTTACTAAGTCCAATTCATTCCTCATATAAAAAGGTTTAAACATAACATAAACATTAGTATTAAAACTAGCATATGAAATGTAAATAATTTATCCATAAACCATGAATGGTATAAAATAAAACATCCACAGTCAAACATATCACAAAACCTACAATACAATATGGATGTTTTGTATCATAATAAATTAACTTTAAACCAGATTAAAATCCTTCAGAGGATGTAGACATAGATGAAATCAAATTTTCATTAGAGAAATGCCTATTTTTATTTTGAAATCTATTAATAGTCATGTAAATATAAAATAAAAGATTTATTTTTAAAAATATTCTTATAATCTTGTATGGGAAGTTTCGACAATGTTATAATTGTGAAAAATAGACGCACCCACCGTATAAATTAGAAAAACATTTTTACCTTAATTTTGTCGAAAAGGTCACAAATTACCTTGTTAGGAAAAGAACGGAAAGATTATGTTAAAAAAATATAAGGTCGAATAAGGGTATAAATTAATTTACCCCATTGTTTAGTAAAAATATTATGAAATGCATTTTTAAGAAACATGGATGTGGATGATAAAGAGGTCCCATTAGATAATTAGGTATAAACAACCTTAGATAATGAAGAGATTGTGAAATTAACCCTTACCTTGTACATTTCTTTGGTAGAGGGTAGGTTAACCTCTTTTATAATGGTGAAATAATTGTTATTAAATTATACAAGAATCATATACATTAATATGATATCATATATGATCTTTTAATATTGATTTGTTAATAATATTTTAGTATTATCGTCATTTCAAGTGTTAACTGATTCATTTTCCATTATATGCTTTGTTATGTAAGTAATTTTTGTTAGGGATAGGATGTATATTATACATATTCAGAGTTATATTAAGTCTTTAAACATTATTTTTAATCATATTATGAAAATTAGTCTTGAATGGATATGATGGGGAATGAATCTCATCATGTTCGTGGAAACTGTAATCCGAACGTACACACAAGCAAAAATATCATTCTTTTTATATAAAAATAATATATATTTTGATGGTATAACATATATACAGAATAATTATCATGTTATATATATTATTTACATCATTTATACATCATTATTATACCCATCCGAATAAAAATTTATTGGGTAACAACTGCACCACAATGTGCAGACGGTAAGTCATACGTGCGCACGTATAGTGACATGTCATTCAAAGGATGGATAGAATAATGAATATAGTTGTACCATATTTTTAATAACATCACAGTATATATAATATAATGGATTTATTATTTTAGAATGGAAACAACAAGGAAATATGAAGTGGAAGAAGAAGAGAAAACATGAAAGAGGTGGTGAGATATTTTCCTCTTCTTCGGGTTCTTCCTTTTGATTTGATCAAAAGGGCTCCATAGGTTGGCTTTATGACTAAATTAAGGCCTCTAGGATGAATTTAGGATAGTTGAGGGGGTATTTTGGCAGGTTTTGGCCTAGAAAAATGGCTTTGAAGGTGTGAATTTTAGAGAAGGGGATGTGTCCTTTTATAAGATGGGTGAGGCTCACTTTAGGAAATGATTTAAGTGTTAATTTATTTTTACAATCGTATTTGGTTTATAATGGCTCCAAATGAATTTATTTCGAGCCATAGGTGTTTATGGGTACAAACACACACAACCAATAGGTTTTATACAGTTTTGGGTCAATATATTAACCTTATATTTTAGATTTAACTCTTAGTTAAATAGTTTAACATTTACCATGTCTCTCTGTATTATTATATTATATGGTTAATAAACTTATTATAAACTTCCATGTGAACCCCAAGTAGTTCATTAATGAAATATAAAGTATTATTTAAGCCCTATGGCCAAACATTATATTTTTAGGAATAGAATATTAATTAATAAGATAATGTTTATTTTAAAAACTCTTTTATGTCAATTTTAACACTATTTGGTATTTTGATTTTGTTAAATTCATAACAGCATTATTACTTTGAAAGAAATTCATTTAGCCAACCCTAACATATCATATTAACCTATCAAATTTATTTAATTTATTGAAAGTCTAAAATTAGATTTATTTGGATATTTATAATATCAATTATTTTAATCATTTAATAATTTGTTAATTAATGCATCATCACTGTGTCAAAAATATATTTTATTATTTAACATCTAAAAATTATAATTAAAATACCATTATGTAGAAAATATTTTTATCTTTGTAATTAATATTTATAGTCAAATTTATCTTATGTGTAACCCTATATTAAAAATGGTTTACTTATTAAACTTTTAATTTAATACCTTTAACTTTTCTTTGAATTAAATAATAATAAATGTCCTCATCAAATCCAAGTGGACCTAAACAGTCATATTTTATTCATAAGGTTTTTTTTGGTATAATTACACTTATAAGATAGAATTAGGACTTGTGTTAAGGTAATTATAATATCATTTTTACCCTTAATTACCCTATTTACTTTTAACCATTGTAAATAAAAGTCAAAAGTTACTATTCACCAAAAATTATTTTTATCTCATTGAACCACCATTTACTTACAGATATCAACCATGTCTCTCAGATTTTAGAAATTCAAGTCACAGAAGCGATAAAATTATGTTTTATGTAAATTTGCATATACTCCTAGGAGTTGGGTAAAAGACGATAAAAAGTTCAATAAAAATTTTATGTATCCAAACTAATTATAAAATGACTCCAATTAATTACATTAAACTTATATAGGTATTATGTATCTACTTTGACCTAAAACAAATATAAATAAAATAAATAATAATTTAAATAAAATGTTGATTTTAAACAACTCGGTGTTTTTCACTATTCATTAAAAATTGAATGTTTTCAGAAAAATACCAAAATTTTACCCTATGTTAATTTTGATATTCCGAATTCAAAAATAATGTCTATTTTAAAAAATTAAAATCATAGATGTTACATTTATTAATTTAAAATTAATTACCGTTGTCAAAACCAAAAGGCAGGTTTTTAAAAAATTAAGAAATATTAAAAGATTGACACTTGTTTATGTCCAATTTCAATGTTAAATTTCTTACAATGACCAGAATTGGATTAAATGGTAAAAATATAATCTATTTATACTTCAAAACCGTTAAATTGTATAATTTTTCATAATAAATTATTTTTATTAAAAAATTTGTTTTCAGTTAAAATATAGTATTTTCACTATTCACCCAAATATGAAAGTTATCAGAAAAACACCAAAATTTTATTGAAACTAAATTATTATGTCCATATTATAAACAAGAAGTTTATTTTTTCAAATTTAATATATAAAAGTTTCAAATATTGGATTAAAATAGGGTTCTCCATTAAAAGGTGGTAAAATTGCATTTTTTTTAAACATATTTTTTTTGAAAAAAATGAATTTTTTTCATTATGTATAAGAAACTCATAATCTGGATTCTAAAATTATAAAGATTATATAAAGTTCAAAATTTAGTTAATATTATTCATAACCACTTTTGAACGGCTAGTTTGGTAAGTCGTTGTGCGCTTCAACTCGGTGCTGCGTGTAGTGAAATTTATTGAATTACTATGAATAAATAATATATTATGATATATTGTCGGGTTACATTATTACCTTCTTTAATAAATTGAATCCTAACAATTTGAAATTGTTCTTTAAAAATAAAAGGTTGAAAATAGAATATACTTTTGTGGGAAAACCCACATCGGAAATTCTATTAATAAAATTTAGTCTTAAAAAGAGAAAAAGGGGAATGAAAAAGTGACCACCAAAATATGATCTTGATTAGGATAACATTGTTAGAAATTTTAGACACATAGTTGGAGGAAAAACGTAAATATTTATAGGGATTGATTGTGGTCATCAGTCCCAAATAATTGTAGAATTGAGGGCCTCATGGCCATCAATCTATGATGATTTAAAATATCCTCAGTTCAAAAAAAACATAAGGTATTAGGATAACACGTTCTTAGTTTTAAGATCCCTTACCTAAAGTTTAAGAATTAATTTCTTCAATGTATAAGAGAAGGAAAAAATATATACTTGACAAGTAGACTTCCATCGTTTACTAATTTCAACTGGAATCTCATCTTTCACTCTAAAATACAATAGAACTTAAAAAATATATTCTACTTATCATATTCATATAGGGTTCCGAAAAAATTAATTTATAATTCATCTACCAGAACTTTTAAAAAAACTAAATTATTCAATCCAGGACATCATGTGGGCCAGTGGTAGGTGATATACCCTTGTCACCCATCGCTTGTGGGTTCATGTCTCACGGCCTTTCCAGACACGACAGGTTACCACCCAACCTTCGGGTTTTCCTTTTTATGGAAATCCATAAATAATCTCAAACTAGAATTATCAAAAATACTTCAATCCAAAATCACAGTCCAAAATTTATAAGGAAGTTAAACACAATGAAGACCCTTTTTTCAATGTAATAACATGTGACCAACTTCATCATGTATTCTTTTAAAATAGTGCAACATCCTAAATTACCATAAAACCTTATTGATTACATTCATGCTCCCTTATTCCTTATAAAATAACGGATATACTACTTCAATCCAAAAATGTTGTAAACTCCAACAATGATGGAATATACAAATCATTAATCAGTTTCAAAGTAGTCAAGAATATAAAATATAATTTATTCAAATCAATCTTGTTTTATTCCAAAATCACTACATCGGTATCAGAACCATATTATGCCTTATCTTTCTCTCAACCATATATTTTTCAAAATTTAAACCTACTATTTGGTCACCTTTCTTGATACCACAAAATCTCAAGTCCTTAATGGAATAGTACTATAGTAAAATCCTTATATACTCTATAATTATTATAAAATGAACATCATTAATACAATACTCAAATGACACAATACTTTAATTAATATGTAATAAATCTAATCATTCATCTTCATATTCGTCAGTATCATAACTTTATTATAATCTAATAGATGCATTTGGGGTATACTCTGATGATTTGGACGTTTATTCGCATAGTGTCCCAATGCCTTGCAGATGAAGCAATTTACAATTGAAACCTTTTTTCTTACCCTTGCAATCACATACATGGTGTCCTTTTTCTCCACACTTATAATAAACTCACATTCTATTCAAGCATTTACCAAGGTGATTATTTCCACATTTATCAGATATGGGAAAATACTTCTTTCTCCTCTTCCCTTTATCGATCATTCTTTCTACCATCCTTTTCTACTCTTGCTTCCCTTCAAAGCCATTGGACTCAGGAAACTATTTACTTATCTTATTAACACGTGATATTATTTCTACATATGATGAGAATACATGGGAGACTAATTCCCTTCTAAAGATTGGCTTAATACTGTGAAAGATATGATACTTATTACTCTTTGGATCATACATATTTCTGGAGTTCACATTCCTTCTACTGGGCACCATTTCTATAAAATGGAATACACTAGGTCAGTTTATGAATTGAAATGAATAATTCCAAACCTGTAAAATACCTAATGTAAATTGAACAGTTTATGGATATAATCCATAATCATAATAATATTTTCTTTGAGGACGTATATACTCATAAATCCTTCAAAATTATTTGTAAATAAAATGAGAATTATCCTAAGCATGTCCCCAAAGAGTGTTGTAACCAAGAGTACAACAATGCCCATTATCGTGCACCAGTTTTCGTTCGAGTCTAGATCAAAGCGGTGTTTTCAGGTTTTAACCCCAGGTACATCTATACCAGAGCCACCTCTACCTAATCGTATCCAGATATGGATGTATTTTCTAAGAAAACTCACAAAATCACTACATTACCAAAGTTCTAGGAAGTTCTTCTATACTAGTCCTCAAAGTCTATCTTAGGGTAATGTGCTCTAATCAGTGTTTATCTAAATATAGTTTAAAAGGTTATTGATAAACTTTCCATGATACCAACTTTAATGCCCCAACCCCAGAAGCCCAGAGTCAATGTATTTGTATGTATCATTGGCATTATCACAAAATATCATGTCTTGAAAGACCGATTAGTTTAGTATCCTTGGAAGTACTAGATACATTCATAAAATTTAAATTACATCATAAAATTGAAAACTAAAACAACATTATTTCCATAGACAACAATGAGATCACATTTACTATCCATGTAGGTCAGTTATAATATACTTCTTCACATCCTGGAAAAAAATAAAACATAGAAAGGGGTGAGCTCAACTGCCCAGTAAAGATAACAATATTGCAGAAACTTTCATAAATAAGCATAAACATTTAAGGAAATGTATAAAACTAAAACAAAAGCCTTTTCAACATAAACTTCTTCATTATATGGAAAATATAAATCAAAATAATTCCATTTACATACTCACTTGGATATTCTACTAGGCGAATAATCACATAAAATATCAATAACCACTTTTATAATGATGGAATGCATAATTCCGAACTTCATAACAACATTTTCAAGGACTTGTGCCAATAATACAACTAATATTTCATCAAGGCCTTGTTCCAAGACACAATTTTGTCTCATGATACCAATCGATGCATCGAGGAGCTATAGCGGCCTCCACCCATCACTTAATAAGTCCAATGCATTCCTCATATGAAAAGGTTTAAACATAACATAATCAGTCGTATTAAAAATATCAAATGAAATGTCAATAATTTATCCATAAACCATGAATGGTATAAAATAACACATCCATAGTCAAACATACCACAAAACCTACAATAAAATATGTAAGTTTTGTATCATAATAAATTAACTTCAAACAACCATCAAATCCATCAAAGAATGTAGACATTGATGAAATCAAAACTTTTTTTTTTGAGAAATACCTCTTTCTATTTTGAAATAATTTAATAGTCATGTAATTATAAAAGAAAACATTTATTTTTGAAAATATTCTTATAAGCTTGTAAGGGAAGTTTCGACAATGTTATAACGGCGAAAATAAGCCGCACCCGCCATATAAGTTTAAAAACATTCTTACCTTAATTTTGTCAAAAAGGTCATGAAGTACCGTGTTAGAAAAAAATGGAAAGATTCCTTTCAAAAACATATATGGTAAAATAAGGGTATAAATGGATTTACCCTATTGTATAGTAAAAATGTTTTGAAATACATTTTTATGAAACATGGATGTTGATGATAAAGAGGTCCCAGTAGATAATTAGGTATAAACAACCTCAGATAATGGAGAGATTGTGAAATTAACCCATACCTCTTACATTTCCATGGTATAGGGTAGTTTAACCTCCTATATAATTGTGAAATAAGTGTTATTAAGTCATACAAGAATCATATACATTAATATGATATCATATATGATCTTTTAATATTTCTTTGTTAATAATATTTTAGTATTATCGTCATTTCGGGTGTTAACTGATTCATTTTCCATTATATGATTGGTCTTGTATGTAATTTTTTTTTATGGATAGGATTTATCTTATTCATATTTAGTGTGATATAAAGTCTTTAAAAATTATTTTTAATCATCTAATGAAAATTAGTCTTGAATGGATAAGATGGGGAATGAATCTCATCGTGTTCGTGGAGACTGTAATTCGTACGTACACACAAGCAACAATATCATTCTTTTGATATTAAAATCATGTATAATTTGATTTTATATATTATATACTGAATAATTATGATGTTATATTTATTATTTACATCATTTATACATCATTATTATACCCATCCGAATAATAATGTATTGAGTAACAACTACACTACTATGTGGAGACGGTAAACCATACGTACGCATGTATGGTGAAATGTCATTAAAAGGATGGATAGAATAATGAATATTTTGTACCATATTTATAATAACATCACATTATATATAAGATACATGAGTTATTATTTCATAATGGAAACAACAAGGAATTTTGAAGTGGAAGAAGAAAAAAACATGAAAGAGGTACTGAGATATTTACCTCTTCTTTGGGTTCTTCCTTTTGATTTGATCAAAAGGGCTCTATAGGTTGGCTTTCTGTCTAAACAAATACCTATAGGATGAAGGTAGGATAGTTGGGAGGGTATTTGGGTAGGTTTTGGCCGAGACAAATGGCTTTGAAGGTGTGAATTTGAGATAAGGGTAAGTACCCTTTTATAAGAGGGGTGAGGGTCACTTTCGGAAATGATTAGAGTATTAATTTATTTTACAATCATATTCGGTTTATAATGGCTCAAAATGAACTTATTGGAATCATTATGTGGTTATGGGTTCTAATCCTCTCAACAAATATGTTTTAGACAGGTTTGGGTCACAATATTAACCATATCTTTTAGATTTAACTCTTACTTAAATAGTTTAACATTTACCATGTCTCTTTGTATTTTTATATTATATGGTTAATAAACATTCTATAAACTTCCAAGTGAACCCAAGTGGTTCATTAATGACATATATAATATTATTCAACCGATTTTTCCAAACCTTAGATTTTTAGGAATTGAATATCAATTAATAATATGATATTCATTTTAAAAACTCTTTTATGTCAATTTTAACACTATTTGGTATTTTGTTTTTGTTAAATTCATAACAGCATTATTACTTTGAAAGAAATTCATTTAATCAACAATATCATATAATACTATGAAATAAAATTATTGTAATTAATTAAAAGTCTCAAATTATATTTATTTTGATATTTATAATATGCATCATTTTAATATTTTATTAATTAGGTAATTACGACATCATCACTCTGTCATAAATAAATTTAATTATTTTATATCTAAAAATCATAAATAAATTACCATTATGTATAAAATATTTTTATCTTTATAATGAATATTTATAGTCGAATTTATCTTATGTGTAACCCTGTATTAAAAATGGTTTACTTATTAAACTTTGAATTTAACACCTTTAACTTTTCTTTGAATTAAAGAATAATAAATGTCCTAATCTAAAACAAGTGGACCTAAAGGGTCATATATTATTACTATGTTTTTTATGGTCTAATTACACTTATAAAATTGAATTATGACATGTGTTAAGATAGTTATAAAATCATTTTTACCCTTTATTACCCTATTTACTTTTAACCATGGTAAATAAAAGTCAAAAGTTACTATTCACCAAAAATCATTTTTATCTCATTGAACCACATTTTACTTACTGATATCAACCTTGCCTCTCGGATTTTAGAAATTCAACTCAGTTATGTGGTAAAATTAGGTTTTATGTAAATTTGGAAATGCTCCTAGGAAGTGGGTAAAAGACAGTAAAAAGTTCAATAAAATATTTATATATCTAAACTCATTATAAAATGACTCCAATGAATTACATTGAACTTATATAAGTATTATGTAACTAATTTGACCAAAAATAAATTTAAATTAAATAATTTATTATTTAAATAAAAAGTCAATTTTAAACAATAACTCAGTGTTTTTCAGTATTCATCAAAAGTTGAATGTTTTCAGAAAAATACAAAAAAATTACTCTAAGATAAGTTTGATATTCCAAATTAAAAAATGTATTCTATTTTACCAAATTCATATCATAGAATTTTCATTTATTAATTTAAAATTAATTCCCGTTGTCAAAACCAAAAGGTGGGTTTTTTTAAAAAGTAAAAACTATCAAAATATTGACACTTGTTTTTGTCAAATTTTAAAGTGAAATTACATTCAATGAACAGAATTGGATTAAACGGTAAAAATATAATATCTTTATACTTCCAAACCATTAAATTGTACAGTTTATCACACAAAATTATTTTGATTAAAAAAGTTGTTTTGAGTTAAAATATAGTATTTTCACTCTTCACCCAAATATGAAAGTTATCGAAAAAACACCAAAATTTTATTAAAACTAAATTCTTATTTCCCCAGACTAAAGAAGAAGCTCATTTCGTCAAATTTAATATATAAAAGTTTCAAATATTGGATTAAATGAGGGTTCTCAATTAAAAGGCGGTAAAATTGAATTTAAAAAAAAAATACTTCTTTTATCTGAAAAAAATGAAATTTTTTCATTATGTATAAGAAACTCATAATATGGATTCTAAAATTATAATTATTAGATAAAGTTCAAATTTTAGTTAATATTATTCATAACCTCTTTTTAACGGCTAGTTTGGTAAGTCGTGGTGCGCTTGAACTCAGTGTTGCGTGTAGTGAAAGTTATTGAATTACTTTGAAGAAATAACGTACTATGAAATATTGGGGTGTTAAATTCTTCCCTCCTTCAATAAATTGCATCATCATAATTTGAATTTTTTTTTTTAAAATAAAGGTTGAAAATAGAAAATACATTTGTGGGAAAACCCACATCAGAAATTGGGTTAATAAAATTTAGTCTTAATAAGAGAAAAAGGGGAATGAAAAAGTCACCAACAAATTATGATCTTGATTTGGAGAACATTTGTGGAAATTAGAGACACATAAATGGAGGAAAAACGTAAATTTTTATAGGGAGTGATTGAGGTCATCAGTCATAAACAATTTTAGAATTGAGGGCCTCAAATCCATCAATCTATGATGATTTAAATATCCTCAGTTCAACAAAACATAAGGTATTAGGATAACACATTTTTTTATTTCACATCCTTTACCTAAACTTTAAGAATTAATTTCTTTTTAGAATAAGAGAAGGAAAAATATATACTTGACAAATATAGTTCCATCCTTTAACTAATTTCTACTGCAAACTCATATTTCACTCTAAAATATAATATAACTTAAAAATATATTCTATTTACCCTATTCGTATAGGGTTCAAAAAAATGAATTTATAATTCGTCTACTAGAACTTTTAAAAAACCACATTATTCAATCTAGGACATCACGTGGGACTGTGGTTGGTGATACCCCCTTGTTTCCCATTGGTTTCGGGTTCAAGTCTCGTGGCCTTACCGGATGCGACGGGTTACCGCCCGACCTTCGGGTTGTCCTTTTTATGGCAATACAAAAATAATCTCAAACTAGACTTATCCAAAATACTTCTGTCCAAACTTACAGTCCAAAATTTATAAGAAAGGTAAACATAGTGAAGATACTTTTTTCAACGTAATAACATGTGAACACCTTCATCATGTATTCTTTTAAAATAGTGCAACATCCTGAATTACCATAAAACCTTATTGATTGCATTCATGCTCCCTTATTCCTTATAAAATACTAGATATACTCCTTCAATCCAAAAATTTTGTAAACTCCAACAATGATGGAATATACAAATCATTAGTGAGTTTTCAATATATTTTATTCCAATCAATAATGTATTATTCCAAAATTACTACCTCAGTATCAGAACCATATTAAAATTTACCTTTCTCTCATCTATATATTTTCCAAAAATTTAACCTAATATTGAGTCACTTTTCTTGATACCACACAATCTCAAGTCCTTAATGAAATAGTACTACAGTACAATCCTTATATACTCTATAATTCTTATAAAATTTACATCATTAATACAATACTCAAATGACACAATACATTAATTACAACATAATAAATCTAATCATTCCTCTTCATCTTCGGAAGTATCATAACATTATTATAATCCAATATCTTCATTTGGGGTATAATCTGATGATTTGCACCTTGAGACACGTAGTGTCCCAACTCCCTGTAGATCAAAAAATTTACATTTGAAACATATTTTCTTACCCTTGAAATCACATACTTGCTGTCCTTTTTCTCCACACTTATAATATACTCCCATTCCCTTCAAGAATTTAACAAGGTGATTATTTCCACATTTATCACATGTGGGAAAATCCTTTGTTCCCCTATTCCCTTTATCCATAATTCTCTCTACCATCATTTTCTTCTCTTGCTTCCCTTAAAAGCCATAGTTCTGAGATAATTATTTACTTATCTTATTAACACATGATATTATTTATACATATGTTGAAAATACATGGGAGACTATTTCCCTTCTAAATGTTGGCTTAATATTGTGAAAGATGTGATCTTTATTACTCTTTGGATCATACGTATTGCTGGAGTTCACATTCCTTCTACTGTGCGCCATTTATATACAATGGAATACACTAGGTCAGTTTATGAATTGCAATGAATAATTGCAAACTTGTAAAATACCTAATGTAAATTAAATAGTTTATTGATATAATCCATAATCATAAAAATATTTTATATGAGGAGGTATATACTCATAAATCCTTCATAATTATTTATAAATAAAATGAGAATTATCCTAAGTATATCCCCCAGGAGTGTTGTAACCAAGAGTGCAGGAATGCCCATTGTCGTGCACCAGTTCCCATTCGAGTCTAGCTCAAATCGGTGTTTTCGGGTTTTACACCAAGGTAAATCTGTGCCTGATCTGCCTCTACCTACTCGTATCTAGATAGGGATGTATTTTCTTGTAAAACTCACAAAATCTCTACATTACCAAAATACTAGGAAGTTCTTCTATACTAATCCTCAATGTCTATCTTAGGGTAATGTGCTCTAATCAGTGTTTATCTTAATCTAGTTTCCACGATTGTTGCTAAACATCCTATGATACCAACTGTAACGCCTAGACCCCAGAAGCCCAGAGTCGGTGCATTAGTACGTATCATTGGCATTATCACAAAATATCAAGTCTTGAATGACAAATTAGTTTAGTATCCTTGGAAGTACTATATACATTCATAAGATTTACATTACATCATAAAATGGAAAACTATAACAACATTGTTTCTATAGACAACACTGAGATTATATAGACTATCCCTGTAGGTCAGTCATAATATACTTCTTCGCATCCTAGAAAAAATAAAACATAGAAAGGGGTGAGCTCAGATGCTCAGTAAAGATAACAATATTGCAGAAACTTTCATAAATAAGCATAAACATTTAAGGTAATTTATAAAACTAAAACAAAAGACTTTTCAACATAAATTTCATCATAATATGGGAAATATAAATCAAAATAATTCCATTTACTTAGTCACTTGGATATTCTACAAGTCGTATAATCACATGAAATATCAATAGCCATTTTTATAATGATGGAATGCATAATGTCAGACTTCATAACCACATTATCAAGGCCTTGTGCCAATACTACAACAAATATATTGTCAAGGCCTTGTTCCAAGACACTATTTTGTCTCATGATACCTAACGATGCATCGAGGAGCTATAGCGAGCTCCACCCATCACTTACTAAGTCCAATGCATTCCTCATATGAAAAGGTTTAAACATAACACAATCATTCCTATTAAAACTATCATATGAAATGTAAATAATTTACCCATAAACCATGAATGGTATAAAATAACACATCCATAGTCAATCATGTCACAAAATCATCAATACAATATGGATGTTTTGTATCATAATAAATTAACTTCAAACAAGCTTCAAATCCATCAAAGGATGTAGACATACATGAAATAAAAACTTTTTTTAGATAAATATCTCTTTCTATTTTGAAATCATTTAATAGTCATTTAATTATAAAAGAAAACATTTATTTTTTAAAATATTTTTATAAGCTTGTAACGGAAGCTTCGACAATGTTATAATGGTGAAAATAAGGTGCACCCGCTGTATAAGTTAAAAAACATTCTTACCTTAATTTTGTTGAAAAGGTCATAATATACCTTGTTAGGAAAAAAACAAAAATATAACTTTCAAAAACATATAAGATAAAATAAGGGTATAAATGAAATTAACCTATTATAATGTAAAAATGTTTTGGAATGCATTTTTAATAAACAGGGATGTGGATGATAAAGATGTCCCAGTAGATAATTAGGTATAAACAACCTCAGATAATGAAGAGATTGTGAAACTAACCCTTAACTTGTAAATCTATTTGGTAGATGGTAGATTTACCTCTTGTATAGTAGTTAAATAATTGTTAATAAATCATACAAGAATCATATATATTAATATGATATCATATATGATCTTTTATTATTGATTTCTTAATAATAGTTTAGTATTATCGTCGTTTCGGGTGTTAACGGATTCATTTTACTTTATATGTTTTGTTAAATAAGTAATGTTTGTTATGGATAGTATTTATATTATTAATATTCAGAGTGATATTAAGTATTTAAAAATTATTTTTAATAATCTAATGAAAATTAGTCTTGAATGGATATGATGGGGAATGAATCTCATCGTGTTTGTGGAGACTGTAATCCGTACGTACGAACGAGCAACAATATCATTATTTTGATATTAAAATCATATATAATTTAATGTTATATCATATATACTGAATAATTATCATGTTATATTTATTATTTACATCATTTATACATCATTATTATACCCATCAGAATAATAATGTATTGAGTAACAACTACACCACAACGTGGAGACGGTAAGTCGTACGTACCCACGTATGGTGACATGTCATTAAAAGGATGGATAGAATAATGAATATGGTTGTACCATATTTATAATAACATACAAGTATATATATGATAATGGAGTTATTATTTTAGAATGGAAAAAATAAGGAAAGAAGAAGTGGAAGAAGAAGAAAAACATGAAAGAGGTGGTGAGATATTTACCTCTTCTTCGGGTTCTTCCTTTTGATTTGATCAAAAGGGCTCCATAGTATGGATTTATGACTAAAGGAAGGCCTATAGGATGAAGTTAGGACAGTTTAGAGGGTATTTGGGTAGGTGTTTTCTGATCCAAATGGATTTGAAGGTGTGAATTTTATAGAAGGGGAAGTTTCCTTTTATAAGAGGGGTGAGGCTCGCTTTAAGAAATGATTAAAGTATTAATTTCTTTTACAATCATATTCGGTTTATAATTGCATAAATGAATTTATTTAAAGACTTATGTGAATATGGGTCCAAATCCTCTCAAAAAATAGGTTTTTGACAGGTTTGGGTCACTATATTAACCTAATATTTTAGATTTAACTCTTAGTTAAATAGTTTAACATTTACCATGTCTTTTTGTATTTTTATACTTTATGGTTAATAAACATACGATAAACATCCAAGTGAACCCCATGTGGTTCATTAATGACATATAGAATATTATTTAACCAATTTGGACAAACCATAGATTTTTAGGAATCGAATATCAATTAATAATATAATATTTGTATTAAAAACTCTTTTAAGTAAATTTTAACACTATTTGGTTTTTTTGTTAAATTCCTAACAGCAGTGTTACTTCGAAAGAACCTCATTTAATGAAGTCTAATATATCATATTAACCTATAAAATTAGTGTAATTAATTAAAATTCTCAAATTAGGTTTATTCGGATACTTATAATATCAATTATTTTAAACTTTTATTAATTAGGTAATTACTGCATCATCACTATGTCATAAATAAATTAAATTATTTAAAATCTAAAAATTAGAAATAAATTACCATTATGTATAAAATCTTTTTATATTTATAATGAATATTTATAGTCGAATTTATCTTATGTGTAACCCTATAGTAAAAATGGTTTAGTTATTAAACTTTGAATTTAACACTTTTAACATTTCTTTGAATTAAATAATAATAAATGTCCTAATCTAATCAAAGTGGACCTAAAGGGAAATATTTTATTCCTAAGTTTGTTTTTGGTCTAATTAAACTTATAAAATAAAATTATTACATGTGTTAAGGTAATTATAATATCATTTTTACCCTTTATTACCCTATTTACTTTTAACCATGGTAAATAAAAGTCAAAAGTTACTATTCACCATAAATTATTTTTATCTCATTGAACCAAATTTTATATTCTGATATCAACCATGTATATTTTATTTTAGAAATTAAATTAAAATAAGTGGTAAAATTATGTTTTATATAAATTTGCAAATGCTCCTAGGAGGTAGGTAAAAGACGGTAAAATGTTCAATAAAATTTTTATATATCTAAACTCATTATAAAATGACTCCAATGAATTACATTGAACTTATATAAGTATTATGTATCTACATTGAACTAAAATATATTTAAATAAAATAAATAATTATTTATATAAAAAGTCGATTTTAAACAGTAACTCTGTGTTTTTCACTATTCATTAAAAATTGAATGTTTTCAGAAAAATACCAAAAATTTACCCTAAGCTAATTTTGATATTCCAAATTCAAAAATGAAGTCTATTTTACCACATTAAAATCATATAAGTTTCATTTATTAATTTAAAATTAATTCTTGTTGTCAAAACCAAAAAGCGGGTTTCCAAAAAAGTAAAAACTATCAAAAGATTGACACTTGTTTATGTCCAATTTCAAAGTGAAATTACTTAAAATGACCAGAATTGGATTAAATGGTAAAAATTTAATCTATTTATACTTCTAAACCATTAAATTGTATAATTTTTCACTCTAAATTATTTAGATTAAAAATTTTGTTTTTAGTTGAAATATAGTATTTTCACTATTCACCCAAATATGAAAGTTATCAGAAAAACACCAAAATTTTATTGAAATTAAATTCTTATGTCCCTATTCTGAAGAAAAATATTATTTTTCAAAATTGAAAATATAAAAGTTTCAAATATACTTTTAAAAGAGGGTTCTCCATTAAAATGAGGTAAAATTGCATTTTTTTTAAATACTTATTTTATCTAAAAAAATGAATTTTTTTCAGTATGTATAAGAAACTCATAATATGGATTCTAAAATTATAAGGATTATATAAAGTTAAAAATTTAGTTAATATTATTCATAACCTCTTTTGAACGGCTAGTTTGGTAAGTTGTGGTGTGCTTGAACTTGGTGTTGCCTATAGTGAAAGTTATTGAATTTCTTTGAAGAAATAATGTACTCTGAAATATTGGGGTTATACATTATTCCCTCTTTCAATGAATTGTGTCATCGCAATTTGAAATTGTTCTTTGAAAATAAAAGGTTGAAAATAGAAAATACCTTTGTGGGAAAACCCACATCGGAAATTGGCTTAATAAAATTTCGTATTAATAAGAGAAAAAGGGGAATGAAAAAGTCACCACCAAATTATGATCTTGATTAGGAGAACATTGGTGGATATTAAAGACACATAATTGGTGGAAAAACGTAAATATTTATAGGGAGTGATTTAGGTCATCAGTCACAAACAATTGTATAATTTAGGGCCTCAAATCCATCAATCTATGATAATTTAAAATATCCCCAGTTCAACAAAACATAAGGTATTAGGATAACAAATTTTTGGTTTTAATATCCCTTACCTAAGTTTTAAGAATTAATTTCTTTTTAGAATAAGAGAAGTAAATTATATATACTTGACAAGTAGAGTTCCATCCTTCAACTAATTTCTATTGAAAAATCATCTTTAACTCTAAAAGATAATGGAACTTAAAAAATATATTCTATTTATCCTATTCGTATAGGGTTCCAAAAAAATGAATTTATAATTCATCTACCAGACCTTTTAAAAACCACATTATTCAATCCAGGACATCATGTGGGCCAGCGGTTGGTGATACACCTTTGTCGCCCATTGGTTGCGAGTTCAAGTCTCACGGCATTGCCGGACGTGACGGGTTGCCGCCCGACCTTCAGGTTGTGCTTTTTATGTCAATCCAAAAATAATCTAAAACTAGACTTATCCAAAATACTTATATCCAAACTTACATTCCAAAATTTATAAGGAATGTAAACACAATGAAGATCCTTTTCTTCACGTAATAATATCTGAACACCTTCATCATGTATTCTTTTAAAACAGTTCAACCTCTTGAATTACTATAAAACCTTATTGATTACATTCTTTCTTCCTTATTACTTATAGAATACAGGATATACTCCATCAATCCTAAAATTTTGTAAACTCCAAAAATGATGGAATATACAAATTATTAATCAGTTTCAAGGTATTCAATAATATCCAATATAATTTATTCAAATCAATCATGTATTATTCCAAAATCACTACCTCAGTATCAGAACCATATTATGATTTATCATTCTCTCAACCATATATTTTCCCAAAATTCAACCAACTATTGAGTCACATTTCTTGATACCACACAATCTCATGTCCTTAATGAAATGGAACTGCAGTACAATCCTTATATACTCTATAATTCTTATAAAATGTACATCATTAATACAATACTCAAATGACACAATAATTTAGTAACAACGTAAGATATATAATCATTCCTCTTCCTCTTCAGTAGTATCATAACTTTATTATAATCCAACAGCTGCATTTGTTTTATACTCTGATGATTTGGACATTGATTCGCGTAGTGTCCCAACGCCTTTCAAATGAAGCAATTTACATTTTAAACCTTTCTTATTACCCTTGAAAAAACTTACGTGGTGTCCTTTTTCTCCACACATTAAACAAACTCCCATTCCCTTAAATCATTTACCAAAGACATTATTTCCACATTTATCACATATGGGAAAATCCTTCTTTCCCATCTTCTCTTTATCCATCATTCTCTCTACCATCCTTTTCTTCTCTTGATTCCCTTCAAAGCCATAGGACTAAGAGAATTATTTACTTATCTTATTAACAAATGATATTATTTCTACATATGTTGAGAATACATGGGAGACTATTTCCATTCTATAAGTTGGCTTAATACCGTGAAATATATGATCCTTATTACTCTTTGGATAAAACGTATTGTTGGATTTCACATTCCTTCTACTGGAAGTCATTTCTATACAATGGCATACACTAGGTCAATTTATTAATTGCAATGAATAATTCAAAACTTGTAAAATACCTTACTTAAATTGAACAGTTTATGGATATAATCCATAATAATAAAAATATTTTCTTTGAGGAGTTATATACTTATAAATCCTTCATAATGATTTGTAATGAAAATAAGAATTATCTTAAGCATATCCCCTAGGAGTGTTATAACCAAGAGGGCGGAAATGCCCATTGTCGTGCACCAGTTTCTGTTTGAGTCTAGCTCAAAGCGGTGTTTTCGGGTTTTACCTTTAGGTACATCTGTACCAGAGTTGCTTCTAACTACTCATATCCAGATAGGGATACATTTTCTTGGAAAACTCAAAAAATCTCTACATTACCAAAATTCTAGAAAGTTATTCTATACTAATCCTCTAAGTCTATCTTAGGGTAATATTATCTAATCAGAGATTATCTAAATATAAGGTTATTACTAAACTTCCTATGATTCCAAATGTGACGCCCCTACCCTAGAAGCCCAGAGTCGGTGCATTAGTACGGATCATTAGCATGATCACAAAAGATCAAGTCTCGAAATACCGATTAGTTTAGTAGCCTTGGAAGTACTAGATACATTCATAAGGATTACATTACATCATAAAATGGAAAACTACAACATCATTATTTTGATAGAAAACACTGAGATCACATAGACTATCCCTATAGGTCAGTCATAATATACTTCTTCACATCCTGGGAATAATAAAACAAAGGGGTGAGCTCAGATGCTCAGTAAAGATAACAATATAGCGGAAAATTTCATAAATAAGCATAATCATTTAGGGAAATGTATAAAAATAAAACAAATACTTTTCAACATAAAATTCATCATAATATGGAAAATATGATTCAAAATAATTCCATTTTCTTACTCACATTGATATTCTACTAGTCTAATAATCACATGCAATATCAATAGCCACTTTTACAATGATGGAATGCATAATGTCAGACTTCATGACCACATTGTCAAGGCCTTATGCCAAGACTACAACTAATATTTTGTCAAGGCCTTGGGCTAAGACACTAGTTTGTCTCATGAGACCTATCGATGCATCGAGGAGCTATAGCAGGCTTCACCTATCACTTACTAAGTCCAATGCATTACTCTTATAAAAATATTTAAACGTAACATAAACATTCCTATTAAAACTAGCATATGAAATGTCAATAATTTATCCATAAACTATGAATGGTATAAAATAACAACTCCACAGTAAAACATATCACAAAACCTTCAATACAATATGGATGTTCTGTATTTTAATAAATTAACTTCAAACAAGCTTAAAATCCATCAAAGGATGCTGACATAGATGAAATCAAAACGTTTTTTTTTTGAGAAATACCTCTTTCTATTTTGAAATCATTTAATAGTAATGTATTTATAAAATAAAACATTTTTTTGAAAATATTCTTATAAGATTGTAAGGGAATCTTCGATAATGTTATAACGGAAAAAAATATCTCCACCCTCCGTAGAAGTTAAAAAAATTCTTACCTTATTTTTGTTTAAAAGGTCATAGAGTACCTTTTTTGGAAAATGACAGAAAGATTCCTTTCAAAACAATATAATGTAAAATATTTTTATAAATGAATTTACCCCACTTTTTAGTAAAAATGTTTTGAAATACATTTTTAAGGAACATGGATGTGGATGA
The DNA here is from genome assembly GCA_963277665.1 of Viscum album. Classification (NCBI taxonomy): domain Eukaryota; kingdom Viridiplantae; phylum Streptophyta; class Magnoliopsida; order Santalales; family Viscaceae; genus Viscum; species Viscum album. The sequence goes on along the minus strand of OY728156.1, from coordinate 1,961,433,198 downwards.
TAAAGAGGTCCTAGTAGATAATTACGTATAAGTAACCTCGAATAATGAAGAGATTGGGAAATTAACCCTTACCTTGGACATTTCCTTGGTCGAGGGTAGGTTAACCTATTTTATAATGGTGAAATAACTGTTATTAAATTATAAAATAATCATATACATTAATATGATATCATATATGATCTTTTAATATTGCTTTGTTAATAATATTTTAGTATTATCGTCGTTTTGGGTGTTAACTAATTTGTTTTCCTTTATATTATATGTTACATAAGTAATTTTTGTTATGGATAGGATGTATATTATTCATATTTATAATGATATTAAGTCTTTATACATTATTTTTAATCATATAATGAAAATTAGTCTTGAATGGATACGATGGGGAATGAATCTCATCGTGTTTGTGGAGACGGTAATCCGTATGTACGCACGAGAGACAATATCATTCTTTTCATATGAAAATCATATATAATCAGATGGTATATCATATTTAAAAAATCATTATCATGTTATATTTATTATTTACATCATTTATACATCATTATTATACCCATCTGAATAATAATGTATTGTGTAACAACTACACCACGACGTGGAGACGGTAAGCTGTACGTACGCACGTATGGTGACATGTCATTCAAAGGATGGATAGAATAATGAATATGGTTGAACCATATTTATAATAACATCACATTATATAGAATATAATGGAGTTATTATTTTATAATGGAAACAACAAGGAATGAAAAGTAGAAGAAGAAGAAAACATGAAAGAGGTGGGGAGATATTTACCCCTTCTTCGGGTTCTTTCTTTTGATTTGATCAAAATGGATTCTTAGGTCGGATTTATGACTAAATTAAATCCTATAGGATTAAGGGAGGATAGTTGGGAGGGTATTTGGTCAAGGTTTGGCTGAGCCAAATATCTTTGAAGTTGTGAATTTGATAGAAGGGGAAGTGTCCTTTTATAAGAGGGGTGAGGGTCACTTTAGGAAATGATTATAGTATTAATTTATTATACAATAATATTCGGTTTATAATGGCTCCAAATGAATTTATTTTGATCCTTAGCTGGTTATGGGTCTAAATTATCTCAACCAATAGGTTTTATACAGGTTTGAGTCACTATATTATCCTTATCTTTTAGATTTAACTCTTAGTTAAATAGTTTGCCGTTTACCATGTTTTTTTGTACTTTTATATTATATGGTTAATAAACATAATTAAAACATTCAATAGAATCCCAATTGGTTCATTAATGATGTATGTAATATTATTTAAGCCTTTTGTATTAACCTTAAATTTCTAAAAATAGAATATCAATTAATTATATAATATTTTTTTAAATACTCTTTTATCTCAATTTTGACACTATTTTGTATTTTATTTTTTTGAAATTCCTAAAATCATTATTACTTCAAAAAAATCATTTAATAAACCCTAACATATCATATTAACCTATAAAATTAGTGGAATTAATTAAAAGTCTGAAATTATATTAATTAGGATATTTATAATATCAATTATTTTAATCATTCATTAATAAGGTAATTACTACCCCATCAGTGTGTCAAACAAAAATTTAATTATTTGAAGTCTAAAAAATAAAAAAAATAAAACTATTCAGTAAATATTTTTAGCTTTCTAATCAATATTTATAGTCGAATTTATCATATGTGTAACCCTATATTAAAAATCGTTTAGTTATTAAACTTTGAATTTAACACTTTTAACTCTTCTTTGAATTAAATTATAATAAATGTCCTAATCTAATACAAGTGGACCTAAATGGTCACATTTTTTTCCTATGGTTGTTTTTGGTCGAATTACACTTATACAATAGAATTAAAACAAGTGTTAAGGTAATTATAATATCCATTTTACACTTAATTACCCTATTCACTTTTAATCATAGTAAATAAAAGTCAAAAGTTACTATTCACCAAAAAATATTTTCATCACATTGAACCACATATTACTTACTAATATCAACCATGTCTCTTGGATTTTCGAAATTCAACTTAGAGAAGAAGTAAAATTATGTTTTATGTAAATTTGCAAATGCTTATAGGAGGTGGGTAAAAGACGGTAAAAAGTTCAATAAAATTTTTATATATCTAAACTTGTTATAAAATGGCTCTAATGAATTAAATTGAACTTATATAGGTATTAAGTATCTATTTTGACCTATAATAAATTTAAATAAAATAAAAAATTATTTAAATAAAAAGTCAATTTTAAACATTAACTTAGTGTTTTTCATTATTCATCAAAAATTGAAAGTTTTCAGAAAAAATTTCAAACATTTACCCTAGGATAATTTTGAAATTCCAAATTCAAAAATGAAGTATATTTTAACAAATTTAAAACATAGAAGTTTCATTTATTAATTTAAAATTAATTCCCGTTGTCAAAACCAAATAGCGTGTTTTTTAAAAAGTAAAAACTATCAAAAGATTGACACTTGTTTATGTCTAATTTCAAAGTGAAATTACTTACAATGACTATAATTGGATTAAATAGTAAAAATATAATCAATTTATAATTTCAAACCATTAAATTGTATAATTTAACACTATAAATTATTTTGATTAAAAAAGTTTTTTTCAGTTAAAATATTGCAATATTCACTATTCACCCAAATATGAAAGTTATCAGAAAAACACTAAAATTTTATTGAAACTAAATTCTTATGTCCTAATTATAAGGAAGAAGTTTATTTGGCAAATTTAATATATAAAAGTCTCAAATATTTTATTTAAAGAGGGTTCTCCATTAAAAGGCGGTAAAATTGCATTTTTTTAAATACTTCTTTTAACTGAAAAAATGATTTTATATTTTCATTATGTCTAAGAAACTCATAATATTGATTCTAAAATTATAAGGATTATATAAAGTTAAAAATTTAGTTAATACTATTTATAACCTCTTTTAAATGTCTAGTTTGGTAAATCGTGGTGCACTTGAACTCGGCATTGTGTGCAGTGCAAGTTATTAAATTACATTGAAGAAATAACATACTATGAAATCTTGGGGTGTTACAAGAACAACCCCTAAAACATTTTTACAAGTATCACACATAATTTTAAAGTGATAACTTCAGTTTTTTTGGAAAGATAATGGGGGAAATGATCAAGAATATTTTCTCTCATTCAAAAGATATCTTGCATGAATCCTCAAAATCAAAATTGTTTCCTTCTTATGTGGGTTTGTTAGGGGAAAATAAATCTTACTAAAGTCCCTAATAAACCTTCTATATAAATCCAATATGAACTTTAAATGATCTGATGTGTCCTATAGTATTGGGGTAAGGTAGTGGGGAAGTTGTATCATCTTTTGATTTATCTACATCAATTTCATCTTTAGAAATTATATGACCTAGAAAATTTTTCTTTTCTGCCAAAAAATATAATCTTTCAAAATTTAAATTGATATTATTTTCAATTAATATTTTTAAATACTTTCCCAATATTTGTAGAAACATTTGATAAAATGTTCCTTATACATTATAGTCCTCAATGAGTGCATCTAAGTTTCTCTCATTTAGGTATGATAAGATACAAACCATGTAATGATAAAATGTTCTTAGGGAATTTAAAAGACCAAAATCCATCCTTAGATAGGTAAAAAATAGAAGGGACATGTTAAAACATACTTTTCTTGGTCCTTCAGAACTATTTGAACCCGAAAATACCCATAAAATCTATCGAAGAAGAAAAAATGACCCTTCTAAGATAGTCTATATTGTTTTTGGTCCAAAAACGTGTATGGGTAAATGTGTTTTCTAGTCACATGGTTCAATATACTCTATTCTATATAAACTCTCCTGCTATTCTGAATCCATATGAGCAGTAATTCATTTTTTAATTTTTAATAATTATGTATCAAGTTTTCTTTGGGACTATTTGAATGGGACTCATCCATTGGAAGTCCAATATGGGTTAGATTATTATAACTCCTAAAAGAATCTTTAACACATTTTTACTACTTCCATAAGGGTTTTATTGAGCCCCCTCTAGGCTTATCTCACTTGTTTTGATTAATCTTTTAGAAAACTCCAACGTATTCATGTGTTAGGAATAATTCCAAGTATGTCCCCTAATTTCTAGCTTATGGCCCTAGAGTTATGTTTCATAATTTTTATCATTTGGGGTTCTTGGATGGTATCTAAAAAATTGATATTATGATTGGAAGTTTCTCATTTCCCTTTAAAAAGAAATTATTTTTGTTTAATGATAGAAAATTTAGTTCTAGTTCTGGGGGTTTTATAAGGATAGTTTTAGTTTAGAGTTCTATTTATTATAAACCTACATAGGTACGATATAAATATTATTATAAGATTTTAGTTACTCATCAAATTAAATTTCACCAATCACATAAGATTTTTCAAGACACTAAACAGTTTCCAAATTGAGATCATTTTAAAAAAAATAGAATTATTATGTAGGGTAAGTATTTCAAAATCTTCTCTGAAATCACATAAATAATTGTAAAAATAATTCCCCCCAATAGTGAAATGGTTAAAAAAGATACCTGGTTCTTGTAATATTTTTTGGAATTTTTGGGGTAATAAGTGTAGAAATATTCTTAAATAATCTCACCTCTTCATCTTCTTACAATATTCTTCTCTTGAGGCACATGTCTTTAATGAATTTTACATACTATGAAATTTCATGGATGACCTCCAAGAGAGGGATGATAATCCCTAAATATTTGAACACCTCTAGGATATCTTGTTATAGTTATTAATTAGTGGATTTAATGGGAAATATTATCATTATAAGGATGGGCGGTTGGGGTTGATGTGGATCTTCCAATATTCATTTCCTCTTTTCAATATTTTATGGCAGGATTATGAATTCCTTAATAGGTTTTTCTCTTAATAGGATTCATTATGTGTATATTTTGGGTCACTTATATCTTCATTATCCATGTATGTTCCATCATTTCTTTCCAGCTCATTTCCGAAATTTTATGTGATAGAGAAAATATTTACATTGGGGTTAGGAATTGGTTGATCATGAATCATAATTGATCCTTGATTAAATATATTATTGATCGTGGGCATGACCTCGATGAACTATACTTTTAATTTCTCAGACTCTAATCAATGAGTGGTGAGAGTGTTCTACTGACTATTTTTAGATTCTTTTACCTATCTAAACATGTATTTACGGGAATTCTCTTGATCTTATCCTTGATGGTAGCTTATGGAAGGTTGGAAACTCTATCTCCGGAATGAAAGGGGGTTAGAAAAAGTGTTGGGAATATTTCTATAATAGTGGACTTTATGTTTATTGGCAACCAACACAAAATTTATTTGTGGAGAATTCTATAAATCCTCGGTTTCTACTTGGTTTATTCTAGAATTGCCTCTAGTATATGACATCACATATTTCAACCTGTTGAACTTGAGGGCATCCATCGGTGAAATGATCCTTAGAAAACTGAAGCTGACACACTCAAGGGGGTGTTGTGGGTGATGAATCATGTAATTGTTTCCTGGCTATTTATCTCATAATTGATTATAATTATTCCTTTTTTTCTAAAAAAGATAATTTGTATCTTTTTACCTCATGTACACCTATGGCTACAATTCTCGTACCAAATTTTTGGAAATTTTGTGAGATTCTATCAATCTGTTATCTAACTTTAGTAGAAAATTATCAATAAATACTACTGTGGAATAATAAAATGGTAGGATCTTTTTATTTTCCATTAATTATTGGTAAAATAATACCATGAAATTATTTTCTTTAAAGGGATGGTGTCAGAATGATACAGAAAATTTCATAAACCCTTCCAAAAACTCATTAAATATTTCTTCAGTTTCTCGTTTCATTTTTTCTCCTTTACCAGTTGATCAATACATGAATCATGGAATAATTTATTGGGTAAGTTCCTCTATAGTTCATAAAATGAGGTAAATTCTCTATGTAGTAGATTATAAAGCCACTCCTGGCTTCCTCCTTCCAGTGAGAAGGGTAAAGATATCCATATTATTTTAGTCTTGATGAATCATCTTTTTCTCTATAAATTAAATTATCGTCAAAACATTCTCAAATTCATATTGTGGTCTTCACCTAACAATAGATGAAATTTAAGATGCCCTTGATTCCATTTTTGAGCTCATAGTCTTGTGGGTCACTCAGTTTTAAATGTTGTTTATTGATGATGAAATTTGGTGAATAAATTTTCCACAAAGTATCATTCACTAAATCAATATTTTATTCCATTTATTACCTCCTAATGTAAAACATGGGTAATAATAATTAGCGGAGGTATAGGTATCCAATGGAATGGTGGAAAATTCTATTTCCACTTATTCTTTGAATTCGATAGTTCTACATTTAGTGAACAAGGTTATCTCAACCTCTTGATCAAAATTACTTAATTTGGAGGAGGTAGATATTATCATTTGAAAAAAAAAAGTTAAAAAAAATTAAAACAGAAACACTAGAATTCATATCAATAATTCCAATTTTGATTTGTTCTAATTGTTGGGAACTTAGAAAAATGATTTTTTAACCCAATAAAAATGTTGTAAAGTGGGACTCGGGTTGTCTCTAGAGAATACAATGTTGTGGATATTCTAAAATCTCATATAATGGGATCAAAATTTAAAAATAGTAGAACCAATTATTGGTTTAAAATTTAATGCTTAAAATATAGTTCTCTAGGCTTGGATTACTCTCATCACTTCCCTGGGAATCATTTTTCAAAGTTCACTTCCCTATCATTCTCTAATCATAGGAAATCTATTTGATTATACTTTCTTGGGAAACATTTGTTTGGAAAAAAATTCAATAACCACTATATTCTCTATGTTTTACTAGCCTAGTGATTTAATATCACCATTCAATCATGTGTCATCCCACTTTTAACTATATTAAGTAGGGATGGATTTCCCAAGAGGCTTGTTTGTAGAACTAGTAAAAAAATTATGAAATATAAAAATGTTAATAAAAATAAGAATATACTAAAACATATACAATTAAAATTATCAAAATAATTAAAATAAGAATAATTTTTTATTGAAAAAAATATTTCATCATAGGGGTGGGAGAGTTCTTCTCGGATTGACAACTATTATCCTAGTGTTCCATCAATGGTGTTATTAATAAAAATAAATAAAGAAATTTGTAGTCAACCAAAAAAGAATCTAGTGATGAAACAACTTTCGATAATAATTTATCACCTCATGAATCTTGAAATTCCTCTAAATAAAAAGATAAAATATACTATTATTCTGAAAATTGAAATAGAAAATAATACCAAACAAATCCTCATGAATGGTGAATTACAAGTGGTGTTCCTTGAGGTACTCATTACCAGCTCTGAGTGAATCCCCTGTGATAATAGTTAAACTCTAGGAACAACATACAGCACCCCCTTACAATTCCATTATGAGTAGAAAGAATTGTATCATCTTTATATGTCTACAACATTGAATGGGATCTCTAAGGATCTTCATTATCATTGATTTTTCTAAACTGAAGGAATGATAGGCACGTTAAATTTTAAAATGAGAGTCCAAATGGGGAAATGAATTTCACCATTTTCAGAATTTTTAGGGCACTAAGATCTTCTCAAATTTTTTTTTAGTTGGTTGAGCATTCAAATACTTGGGAGTTTGGATAGCTAAGATGATTTCATTCATTTTCTTTAATCAGATATGTCACCAATCAAGTATGTGGATTTGGTTACTTTGTGATTTCGGCTATATGGAGTTTTGGGGTACATAAAACCATCAGGATTGTAAAATTCCACCCTCCTTTTTCATCTTACATCAATAAAAATTTGGATAGTAAACAGTTATTCCTTAGATAATGACTATCAATGTGATTTATTTTAATGACTCGGAACTACCATATAAGCGATCATGTTGATTTCCCTCATTCAATATTTTTTCAAGAATCTATAAACCTCAAACTAGCACATGGGGGAGAAACCATGGTCTCACCATCTTCATAATTTCATATGGGAAATAAAAATATAACATTTAATTAATTTACTTTTTTATTTGGATAAGTCTAAACTCACCAATCACATCTCATTATCTTGTTTCTTCACAGAGTGGTGAGGATTATTTTCAGTAGGCTCAAGCTTCTTCAGTCCTAGGAGAGTAGTGGGGAAATATATTATTATAAAATGGTGGTGATTTCACAATATTTGGTTCTGATAGATCTAGTTATGGTCATTTAATTCATCATCATGTTGAGATTCTATAGAGGGCAGGCGTGCGACATCTATAACCGATGGAGTTCAAATCTATAGGTAATGACATACATAATTATTTATAGATTCTTAGTCTTCTCATATATGGATATTATATATTTTATTTTAATATTCAAAAAATTAAAAAACACACCTGAGGAAAGTAATAGTTTAGTGCATTTTTAAGATTGGAACACAATATTATTTATTTCATGAAATATATTCAATGTCTCCTATAAAGATATTAACCTTTTTTAATCTTATTAAACATACACTAAATGAACCATTCTTAATAACCTGGTTAAAGGAAAAATGAGAAAGGGTGATCTTAGATTCTTAGTAAGGGTAGAAAGGGGAGATAAGTAAGAATAACATGAACATAAGGTTATGAAAACATGAGAATAACATAAGAAAATGATAACCTATAAATCAAAGATCATAATATAAAGTCATGGAATGAATATTGTAAATTCATATGTCCTGAATCATAATGATATAAATTAACATGATCCATGAGAGTGTAACGTTGGCTTATGACATGGAATTGTGGAATACAAATAATCATAGAAAATCATTTACTTAGTAGTCAAGGATTATAGAAAAAACAATCCAAGATTCTCTTTGGGAGTCTATACCTCTAGGGAAAGACAGACCACCATTCCCAGTAGTATTCCTTTTCCTTGTAGTATAATGGGTTCACTCCCTAAACCATCATAGAAGTCAAGGTTCACTCCCAAGATTATCATAGTGGACACAGTCCCATACTGAACTGGGTTCACTCCTTTTCCAAATCCAACCTATCTCATGAGATATAAATATTTAACCAATTCATTGGAGGATGATATTGGTCCCATCCATAATTGGTTATAATGTAACAACCATCCTTGGTAATAACACAACCACAGTCCTTGTTTATAACATAACCACTATCCTTGGTTAAAATATAACCACCATCCTTTATTATAATGTAACCACCATCATATAGTGAAAATCATACACATGTGTTCCAGATGATCATAAAGCATTTATCATATCGGAACACATGAAATGAAATGCATTTCATAAAACTTTCATCAAAAAATAAATTGGTTTCATAATCATTTCATCAAATAATAACCAGTGGAAAAATAATTGGGTTTCATAAGCCTTTTATCATGGTATAACCCATGGAATAGAAATAGGTCTCATAAACATATTTTCATCATAATCATAAATGATTCATAGAAATAATAAAAAATTTATAATTGGATCATATCCTCATGAAAGTATACATTACATAAAAGTATATCATCTTCGATGGGGAATTATATTGAAAGATCAATTAGAACATATTATAAGTAAAATAACGTTTATTTGAAAATCACTTTTTAAAATATATAAACTTTTAAAAAGTCTTCTATTTGAAAATGAATTTGAGAACATATAAATTATGCATTAAAAATTATTTCAAAATTCTCTTGAGGAAAATATCTTCTCCTCATTGATTTTTCTAAAACATATAATATTTTTAAAATAGTTTTTTTATATAAACATAAAAAAATATAATGTACCCTTCAGATAATATAATGGTCCTGATGGTGGAAACATACATTCATTCCAAACACATTAAAAAAATATTCCTTTTACATTTTTAATAGAATCCACATGAGAATTTTTTGGATAATGTAATGAATATTCCTTTCAAAACATTTTTCAACAATTAAAAATGGCTAAAAATAATATTAATAAATCAGTTTAAAAATTTTGAAATCATTTTGAAATCATTTTTATATAACATGGTCTTAGAAAAAAATAGGTTTTCAACCAAAAAGATGGTTTTTCTTAAAATCATTTTCCCATTTATTTTAAGAACCAATGAGTGGTAAAATGGAACTATTAGTTAAAAATATCATGAATAACACTAAATAAAAAAATTAATTATAATTCTTGATAGATAAATCATAATATTTCAATATTAGATACTTTTTCATAAATGATCCTGATAAATGATGAGATTGTAACAAAAATAACTAGTACCACTTTAGTAACTTTGAATCCTAATCCCCACGAAAGGATAACATTAAATGAAACTAAAAATATCATGAAAATAAATAAATTCATTATATTACATTTTATATGGTTTTTATATACACCACATAAAATAATATAGGTTCATAACATGATATAAGTCTCGAATAAAGAAAATTGAGACAAAAATTTCTTACCAAATTTGTAATGCTTTGAATCACAATCCCCAATAAAGAATAACATCAAATGAAACATTGAATATAATTAATATAATTGTATTCAATATATAAAATTTTAAATTATAATTTTATACCCCACACTAATGAAATGATTGGAGAATTTTTGTTTGTATCCCATAAATAAAGAGAGACTAGAAATACCTTAAAGTAAGTATTGAATTTCTTCGTATTCATTTAAAAATAGTTTATAATAAATGTAATATTATTATAAATATATTAAATAACTAAACTTACATATACCATATATGATTTACTTATGCCCAATTATTACCTGTTTATTAATGATTCTATGTTAAATTCGTGTTTCGGGTAATAACTACTTTGATTTTCATATATGTTTTGATTTGTTATTTTTTATATTCACTACTGGAAAACCAGGTATTTGCGACGGGCTATTTGCGACGGGATCCCGTCGCAAATAGCCATTTGCGACGGGGTCCCGTCGCAAATAGCCCGTTGCGGAAAACGCCGTCGCAACTAAACTTATTTGCGACGGGACCGTCGCTAAAGCCCTTTTTTGCGACGGGCATTCTCCCCGTCGCAAATAGTATTCCGTTTTTTGTAAAAAACTTTTTAAACAGTTATTGCGACGGGCCCGTCGCAAATACCTTTTGCGACGGTTCCCGTCGCAAATTGTTTTTGCGACGGGCCCGTCGCAATAACGTTTTTTTTTAAAAAATAAAAAAAATAATAATACTAGTATTTGCGACGGGAACCGGGACCCGTCGCAATTACTATGAATAGTATTTGCGACGGGTCCCGTCGCAAATACTCTTTTTAAAAAAAAATAAAAAAATATTAATAATACTAGTATTTGCGACGGGCATAGTATCCCGTCGCAAATACTATAAAAAAAATAAAAAAAAATTATTAATAAATTATTTTAATTAATATAATAATAGAATTATAATTTACAAATGAAAATAATAAATTATTTTAATTAATATAATAATAGTAGAATTATAATTCAAAAATAAAAATAATAGAATACTAATAAATAATTTAATTAATATAATAATATTATAATTATAATTCATAAATAAAAAAAATATTAATAAGTTATTTTAATTAATATAAAAATAATAGAATTATTTTACATTCAAATATTAAAATAATTCAAGTATTACAAAAAAATAATTAAATTATAATATTATAAAATTTTAATATATATATAAAATTTAATATTATAAAATATAAATATTATTATTATTCATATTAATATTGTTATTTAAAAATATAATATTATTAATATTTTATAATGAGACAGAAACTACGAATAGAAAAAAAAAATATTTTGATTTCACAAATTTTATAACAGAAATACAAACTCTAATCTGTAGGAGGGGGGGGAGGTGGGGGATCTGCAGATGGTGGTGGAGGAAACTCCATCCCTAAAGCATGAGTGAGTCGGCGCATGTACTCCATCTGCTCCTGATGCTGCTGCTGCCACCGACTCGTCTGCTCCTCGTACAGCTGCTGCTGGCGTCGACGCTCCTCCTCATGCTGCTGACGTATCTGCTCCTGCTCCTGTCGGAGACTCTCTATCTGTGCAGTCTGAGATCGCAACTGCTCCTCATACTGTGTAGAAGAAGATGCACGAGCTCCCCTCGAGCTGGACGCCGACATCGCAGCACTGCCATAATAATCTCCGGGAGTCAGTCGAGAGCCGATACCAACTACCCGGCCCTTCTCGAAGGCATACTGGGTGGCCTGCATCCATGCCGCCTCATCAAACTGACGGGCAGTGGTCTGATCTGATGACTCGGCCTGACTCTCAGGCCGGGCCTGTGCCGCTGCGGCCTCATATGACTCCTACAGTTGCAATTTAAAATTAAAATTGTGAATATATTATATGCAGTTAATTTTTAAACTTGAAAACAAATAATACTGACCACGATGTGATGCTGACGATCACCTCTGAGCTCCCCAGTAGCAGGATCACTATACATCCTCCGATATACGTCGTACTCTGTAATATCGGGGTGCTCGACAGCCTATAAGAATAAAAAATAAACTGTTAATATTTATAGTTATATAAAATATTTATAAATAATGTACGTACCAGATGCTGTCTATGAGTACTGAAAGAACGACTCCCAGCTCGATGAGTCACCTCCTGCCTCCCCCGATTCTGCCTCCCCACCGATGATCTCCTCTGAAAGGCACCACTCAACCAGTGCGCACATAATCCATCCCATACATGGGATGAAATGTACTCTGGTCGGTGTGCTCTACATGACTCCTCAAAATCTGACACTCCTGATTTCTTCATCGCAGCTTTTCTTAAATTGTGCAAAAACTGACGAAGGCGATCACGCATGGCCACCTCCCATGCCTCGTGGATGGCGTCACGCATGGTATCCTCGATCGGATACCATAAACCCTACAAATAAATCAAAATATCAAGTTAGAAATGAAATAATTTTCAAAATAAAAATTATTTATTTACGTACGTACCAACCAATGGCCGAACATGGCCTGCTGCACATCAATGGGAATCTGCTCCCATGTGGTCCACGGCTGAGAGAAATAGTTGCGCAAAATAGCGCTGCCCTGTCCGACTGCTATATGCGAAAAACTGAAAAAATAATAAACATTTATTATGTGAATAGATTAATGAAATCTTAGTCAAATTCACAGGTTATTACACAGGTTATCACACCTCCGGGTGCGCGGATCAAACCCAAGACGTGGACGTCGCTCGGGGACGGGGTCAGGAATCATCAATCGTGCAAGACCGCGCCCCCTCCGCGTACTCCCTGAAGCGCCTGCAGGCTGAGGGTCATCTGCCAACAACTCATCCGCATCGAAAGGCAGGTCAGCCTCCGTCAACTCACGAAATGTGGCCTCGTCCATCTGAAACAGAAAATGTTAATATTAGCAAATAATTGATAATTACTATTATATATACATATATATACATATTATGATTGTATATAAATACCATGGAATTCTATAAGTGTTCATCTTCATCATCATCTTCATATATGTCAATGTCATCTTCATATTCCTCCTCAACATCATCGATATCCATTCGAGTTGCAGTTGCTTCATCTCTTACCATTTCAAATTCATGTGTGACATCATTAACATCATCGTCATCACCGACTCTTAAATGTGGGGTGTCGTCATCGATACTCATATCTCTTTGTAAAAAAGATTGATTTTGAGTACTTTCTTGAAAAACTTCAATTCTTTGCACATCAGTGAAAGCACATTCACTTTGACTAAACTGATTGTCTCGAATTTTGATTTTTATTACACTCCACCAATCAGTCAAGTCTCTTGATGTTGCACAGTACTTTGCATAATAAACTTGATATGCCTGTTGAGCCAATAAGAATGGTTCATTTACTGCGAGAACACTTTTACATTTAATATCGATGATTCCATGAGTCGGATGAACACGCACGCCTCTCTCTGTATCCAACCACCGACATTTGAACATGGTTATGTAATGTTGTCCAAGATAACAGAGTTCAATGATTTCATCAAGCATGCCATAAAAGTCAACTTCATTTTCTCGATGATGAGATCCTCTCAAGCTAACTCCACTGTTCATTGTTTTTTTCGATTCCCCATATGCATGCGTGTGGAATCGAAATCCATTCACCACATATGCATTATAAGTTTTAACAAGTTTGGAAGGTGGGTTACTCAATACACAGAGCCGTTTGTCAATTTTATCAGCATGTCGAGACACCTGAAGATTTGTGAAATAATTATCAATATAGTAAACTATACATTGAATGAGTTGCTAAATGATAAAGAATTTATGTTACCAGTTTTTGAAACCACTGAGAGAAATTTTTCAGTCGCCGTTCTTCGAGAGCAGCTGCTGTAATTTGTGGAATTTGTTTCTTGATATGATTATCATACAACCTATAAAAACCAAAGTTATTTACTGTAACATAAATGATAGAATAAGTGATATAAACACTTACAGTACAACTGATGTCATCTCTTCACAGTTGAGCAGAACATACGTATGAGCTCTATGATGTTCATCATCTGAAAGCCAGCGTTCAGAAACTCCACCAAAACCAAGCTCTGACTGGTTGAAAACAGATAATTGATTGTCGATTTCATCAATATTCCTCTCATTCCGTCCCATTCGGTTGTGTTTTGAAGGATACTCAGATTCAAAATAATGGGAGCAGAAAAAAGATATTTCCTCTTGCAAATAAGCTTCTGCAATAGATCCTTCAACAGATGCTTTGTTGCGTACTTTTCTTTTCAATTTTTGCATGCATCTTTCAAATGGGTACATCCATCGAAACTGTACCGGACCTCCACATTTGGCTTCATATGGCAAATGTAACATCAAATGTTCCATTGAGTCGAAGAAAGACGGCGGGAATATTTTTTCCAGTTTACATATAATTACAACAACATCTTTTTCAAGTTTGCCTAGAGCATCATAATCTGCCGTAGCCGCACAAATTTCCCGAAAAAAATGAGACATGTCTGTTATGGAATCCCAAATCACAGAATTCAACAGACCTCTTAATCCAATTGGTAGAAGTCTCTCCATTATAACATGACAATCATGACTTTTCAATCCAGTAATATGACCATTCTTTACACATCTACCCAAATTGGAAGCACAGCCATCTGGAAGTCTCAAATCTGCAATCCACTGACAAAATAATAAACGGTTTTCTTTAGACAGTGTATAAGCTGCTTTTGGTTTCAGTAACCTTTCTGTTCTGACATTCTCAAATAGTTCCAATTCTGGACGTCTGCAAATTTGGGCAAGATCTAAACGTGCATTTACATTGTCTTTGCTCTTTCCTGGCGTATCCAAAACTGTATGAAACAAATTATCAAAACAGTTCTTCTCAATATGCATGACATCTAACATGTGTCGGACCAACAAATCAGACCAATATGGCAAATCCCAAAATATGCTACGTTTAATCCAATTGTGTTCTTTCCCAAAACCAGAAATTTTCTGTTGGTTTATTGTGGGACCAAAAGTGATGGGAGGTAATGAAAATACAACCGATTTTAACTCCGAACCTGATAGCATTTTTGGAGGTCCATCCCTTTCAACTGTTCCTTTTCTGAAATGAGATCTGTTTCTGCGAAAAGGATGATCAGCTGGAAGAAATCTGCGATGACAGTCAAAATAACAAGGTTTCTTTCCATGAATGAGCATAAATGCTTTGTTCTCTCCCATACAGTAAGGACATGATTTCTGACCATGTGTACTCCAGCCAGATAACATCCCATAAGCCGGGAAGTCACTTATTGTCCACATCAATGCTGCTCTCAGTATGAAATTCTGTTTCGTTGCAACATCATATGTACTGACACCAGTACTCCACAATAAATTTAATTCATCAATCAATGGCTTCAAATAAACATCAATATTTTTCTTCGGATGTCCTGGAATTAGTAAAGTCAAAAAGATATATGGCTCCTTCATCAACATCCATGGAGGTAAATTATACGGAGTTAAAAAAACAGGCCAACATGAATATTGACTACCATAAGATCCAAACGGACAGAAACCATCAGTGGAAAGGCCCAGTCGAACATTTCTAGCTTCTAAAGCAAATGATGGATGCACTCTATCAAAATGTTTCCATGAATCACCATCGGCTGGATGATTCAAGCTTTTATCGGTTGAAATATTCTCTTTATGCCATGACATCATTGTCGCTGTATTCTTAGACATGAATAAACGCTGAAGTCTGGATGTAAGCGGAAAATATCTCAACTGTTTTACAGGAATCAAACCAGACTTCCCGTGTTGTCCTTCTTTATATCTCTGTTGCCCACATGTGGGACAACTATCCAACGACTCATTTTCCCCTGAATATAAAATGCAGTCATTTGAACATGCATGAATCTTCTGACAAGTAAGCCCCAAATTTCGAACCAACCTCTTACTTTCATAGTAATTTGCAGGTAAAACATTTCCTTCGGGTAACAGTGTTTTCAGCAAAGAAAATATCTGGTCAAAACATGTGTTTGACATTCCGTTATCTGATTTGATAGCCATAAATTTTGCAACTGCTTCTAATTTGCTCATCTTGCAGCCAGGATATAATGCATCCTCAGCAGACTTCAACAACTCATAAAATTCAGACGGTCCCAACTCAGGATTTGAAGCTATATCAGCCGGAGTTTCTGTATGTTGAACAGATGAACCTGCAACATCATGTACTAAATCTTGAAACTGGGATGGATCCGGAATCAAGTTGGTATCAGTTGCTCTGGAACTGCGTTCACCGTGTTGATACCAAAAAACATAATCAGCTTGAAAACCAAAACGCAAGAGATGTTCCCCCACTTTGTCAAACGTGTCAAACGTTCTCAATGCACATTTTCTGCAAGGGCATTTTATCTTTCCTTCTGAAACAAATTCTGAATTTGATGCCGCAAATGATAAAAAAATCTCCACACCCTCTATATATACTGGATTTAAACCAGAACCATTTGGATTTCTGCGTTGATTTATCCATATGCGGTCATCTAATAATGACTGTTGACGACCTCGCTGTTCCATATTTTTCTATAAAATATAAAAGCATTACTGGTTTTGAATAATTTGTTAGAAAAAACACTCAAGCAAGGATTACTAATTATTACAATTTATTACTAATTATTACAATTTATTGCTAATTATTACTATTTATTACTAATTTAGCAATACTTAGCAATACTTAGCAAAAGGAAAACTGCTTGAATAATGAAAGGAAATTTGATAATCATCGTTGTGGAGATGGTTATAAATTTTCCCTTCATTATCCAAGCAGATTTCGTTTACTAATTATTAGTAATAAAAAAAATATTATCAATATTTACGAAAAAACAATATTAATATTATTAAAATAATAAAAAAAATTAAAAAATATTAAAATTATCAATATTCAGAACAAACTTTGTTCTATTATTAACATGTTCAAATCTTAAAGGGTCGTCAATTGTCAGGTCATGCGCAATAAAAAGTTTGTGTCAGTCATGTCTAATGTAAACTCTATAATTGTTACTAATTATTACTAATTATTCCTAATTATTGCTAATTATTACTAATTATTGCTAATTATTTCTAATTATTGCTAATTATTTCTAATTATTGCTAATTATTTCTAATTATTGCTAATTATTGCTAATTATTGCTAATTATTGGTAATTATTTCTAATTATTCGTAATTATTTCTAATTATTCGTAATTATTACTAATTATTAGTAATTAATACTAATTATTGGTAATTATTGCTAATTATTGGTAATTATTGCTAATTATTGGTAATTATTGCTAATTATTGGTAATTAATGCTAATTATTGGTAATTAATGCTAATTATTGGTAATTAATACTAATTATTGGTAATTATTACTAATTATTGGTAATTATTACTAATTATTGGTAATTATTACTAATTATTGGTAATTATTACTAATTATTGGTAATTATTACTAATTATTCGTAATTAATACTAATTATTCCTAATTAATACTAATTATTCCTAATTAATACTAATTATTCCTAATTATTGTTAATTAGTCCTAATTATTACTAATTATTGTTAATTATTCCTAATTATTACTAATTATTATTAATTATTCCTAATTATTACTAATTATTGGTAATTAATACTAATTATTGGTATTTAATACTAATTATTGGTAATTAATACTAATTATTGGTAATTATTACTAATTATTCCTAATTAATACTAATTATTGGTAATTATTACTAATTATTCCTAATTAATACTAATTATTACTAATTATTGTTAATTATTCCTAATTATTACTAATTATTGTTAATTATTCCTAATTATTACTAATTATTGTTAATTATTCCTAATTATTACTAATTATTGTTAATTATTCCTAATTAATACTAATTATTGGTAATTATTACTAATTATTGGTAATTATTACTAATTATTGGTAATTATTACTAATTATTCGTAATTAATACTAATTATTCCTAATTAATACTAATTATTCCTAATTATTGTTAATTAGTCCTAATTATTACTAATTATTGTTAATTATTCCTAATTATTACTAATTATTGTTAATTATTCCTAATTATTACTAATTATTGGTAATTAATACTAATTATTGGTAATTAATACTAATTATTGGTAATTAATACTAATTATTGGTAATTATTACTAATTATTCCTAATTAATACTAATTATTCGTAATTATTCCTAATTATTACTAATTATTGTTAATTATTCCTAATTATTACTAATTATTGGTAATTAATACTAATTATTGGTAATTAATACTAATTATTGGTAATTAATACTAATTATTGGTAATTAATACTAATTATTGGTAATTAATACTAATTATTGGTAATTAATACTAATTATTCCTAATTAATACTAATTATTTGTAATTAATACGAATTATTTGTAATTAAAACTAATTATTGGTAATTATTACTAATTATTGGTAATTAATACTAATTATTGGTAATCAATACTAATTATTCCTAATTAATACTAATTATTCCTAATTATTCCTAATTATTACTAATTATTCCTAATTATTACTAATTATTCCTAATTATTCCTAATTATTACTAATTATTCCTAATTATTGTTAATTATTCCTAATTATTACGAATTATTGGTAATTAATACTAATTATTACGAATTATTGGTAATTAATACTAATTATTGGTAATTAATACTAATTATTGGTAATTAATACTAATTATTGGTAATTAAGACTAATTATTTGTAATTAATACTAATTATTTGTAATTAATACTAATTATTCCTAATTAATACTAATTATTTGTAATTAATACTAATTATTCCTAATTATTCCTAATTATTGGTAATTATTACTAATTATTCCTAATTAATACTAATTATTCCTAATTATTCTTAATTATTACTAATTATTCCTAATTATTCCTAATTATTACTAATTATTGTTAATTATTCGTAATTATTGTTAATTATTCCTAATTATTAGTAATTATTGTTAATTATTCCTAATTATTACGAATTATTGGTAATTAATACTAATTATTGGTAATTAATACTAATTAATGGTAATTAATACTAATTATAGGTAATTAATACTAATTATAGGTAATTAATACTAATTATTGTTAATTATTGGTAATTATTACTAATTATTCTTAATTATTGATAATTATTAGTAATAAAATGAATAATTATCAATAATTAGAAATAATTACCAATAATTACAAATAATAACATTATTAATATATTTTATTATTAATATTAAAATAATATAATTTTCTAATTTATATACAGTTCTTTTTTCATCTGTGCGTTTTCTATCTCCACATACAAATAATACATGTGAAGACAGCAAACACACAGATGAAAAAAGAACTGTATATATATAAAAAATTATATTATTTTAATATTAATAATAAAATAAACTAATAATGTAATAATGTTCTTATTCCTAATTATTGGTATTTATTACTAGTTATTAATATTTATTCTTAATTATTAAAAATTATTACTAATTATTCCTAATTACCATATAAACAATACTAATAATTTAAATTTATTAAGTAATAAAACAATGTAAACATAATTAAATTACAACTAATTAATAATAATAAAAACTAATAAAAAATTAAAAATAAATAAAAAATTAAAATGAAGATAAATACCTTGAAAATTGATCTGTTCTGATCGTTCTTCAAAACTTTAATATCAGCTCCGGAGAAAAAACTTAAACTGGAGAAAAACTAAACTCTAGAAATATGATTCTGAGAGAGAGAGAAGATAAGGAATGAGAATGAAATGAAAAAAACGGATGGGGGTATTTATAGGTTAGATTAGTTGCGACGGGTCCATTTGCGACGGGATTCCCGTCGCAAATAGTATTATTTGCGACGGGACCCGTCGCAAATACCTTCGCCAACATTTATTACGGTCAACCGGTAATTAGTTATTTGCGACGGGACCCGTCGCAAATAACCCTCTGCCGACATAGTATTTGCGACGGGGGAATATTCCCGTCGCAAATACCATTTACCGCCGCCTGTTATTTGCGACGGGAATATTTCCCCGTCGCAAATACGTTTCCCGCGATTTGGCGCGCATCGCGGGAAAACTATTTGCGACGGGGAAAGCAATCCCGTCGCAAAAGCCTCCTTATTTGCGACGGGTATGTACCCCCGTCGCAAATACTTTTTTAACATGACTATTTGCGACGGGATTAAATCCCGTCGCAAATAACCCGTCGCAATTGCTCATTTTTCCCGTAGTGATTCTAACATTTATTATTAGTAAATAATCCATATAATAATAATGAAGAAATAATTATCATACTAATACATAAATTTTACTTTTAATACTAATTGTGAAATATTATTTTCATAAATTAAGTATGTTACGATCATGGCGAAGGTATGTCATACATTTGCATGAGTAACATTTCCATTTTTCAAAAATTATTATAGAAAGGTGGTAAGTAAAATACAGTCTTTAAATAATGATAATAATATAATAAATACCATATTATTTTTTTATATAAACTTATACATATCATTCATGTGGTGTGGTGATATAAAAAGTGAGTCACATCAGTTTTTGAAGGCGATAGTCTACATTTATACGAATGATGTTGTCATCTTTTAGTGTGTGAAAATCTAGGAAATAAAATAATTTATTATAATTTTATAACAATATATATTTCATTAACATCATAATTATTTCATTTATATCATATATATTTATTAAATTTATCAATATTATCTTCAATGTAAAGATTTTGTGATAACAAATCACATCACTTCGCGTGGCGATATTCCGTTGTACACATGAATATAATTATCGTATACACTATCGAAAAAAAATTAAAAGTTATATATATAATATAATAAATAAATAGGTATAATAATGTTCTAAATATAAAATATATAATTTATATCCTTCATCATACCTAACTATTAGAGGTGGTAATGTAAAAATGAATGATATCATTCCGTGAGGTAGTAGTTTATTATAGACAATAATGGTGATTCCATAACTCATTTTATGGAAGTATAGATGGTTTTAGGTCATGAAATTAAAAAAAAATATTTATATGGTATATATAATTTTTTTTAATTTAATCGTGTTATAATAATAATTTTAGGAGTTGGAGGAAGAAATAAAACAAAACAATTACTTGAACAACGTAACCTCTTCATTGGGGGTCTTCCTTAGGTGTTCACCAAAAACCTACCTAGGATGTATTTATGTCCAAAGTAATATGTGCAGGATTATAGGAGTTAATTTTTTATGTGATTTGGGTAGGTCTTGTAAAAACTAAAATAGTTTTAAGGTGTCAAGAACAAAGGAGAGTAGTGGATTTTTTATAAGTGATGAGAGTGGAACAATTGTAATTTTTGCATAGAAAATGTTGTAACCTCATTCTTCTCATTCCACAATGATAAAAATTGAGAAATTATTAATCCTATAAGATATAAGTTATAAATATTTAAAATAAGGGTCATTTTAAAAGTATTGGGTCATTTTTAACCGTTATCATTTTAGTTTATCCCCTCATAAACTCATCTTTACCTTAACCACAGTAATTATTTCTTATTAATTTCACTATTAATTGTGGTAATAAATTTATTTTAACATATTATATCACAAAAATTATTATTTTTAAAAATATGGAATCCATTTTCTATATTAAATTTATAAAATTAGAATATTTTAATTTAAAATTAATCCCATAGATGTGTCGAGAAAGCGAGGTTTCAAATACTTTTTTTTTCAAAAGATTACATTGTTTTTATATAAAAATTCAATATGAAAATTATTAAAATGATATAAATTGGCTTAATATATATATAAATTAAATAATTTTTCCTTAAAACAAATTTAAAATATAATTTATCATTTTTAATAATTTAAACAAAATGACTGTTTTCAATTAAAATTCAGCATTTTTAACTATTTGTAAAAAAATTAATCTTTTCAGATAATACTCAAAAATTCATCACAATATAATTTTGGATATTATTATCTAAATAATTTTTTTTTATAATATTGATTTTTAAAATTTTCAAAAATTAATTTTATTATATGTTCGCAATAAGGCGACAAAATTAAATTTTAGAAAAATATATTTTTTAATTGTAAAATTGGATTTATTCATATTTCATGTCTAGAAAACAAATAATATGACTTTTAAATATTCTAATTTATATAAAATAAATAAATTTAATTAATATCATTCACTAAAAGTTGGTTGTTAAATTAATTTATGTAAACCATGTTTGTTTTCATAAAAAAAAATTCAATAAAATGATTTCCATTATTTTAAAATAGTTGTTATTTCCAATTTTAATGAATTAGTCACCAAAATAATTAATTTTATATACATATGTAAATCATATATTTTCATAATTTCATTAAACCCATTTATACCCACCATTACAAAATTAGTTATCATATTGAATAATAATATTTTAGTAATATGTATCATTTTATTTAATTTATGTGTTGTGTGTAATGCATGATAATATTAGTGTTACATGTAATTCCAGCCCAACTAAGTGTTAAATGTATTTTAATCAATACTCAGTGTTTCATGTAATTTAATCTAAACATGATATTGCATTTAATGAAAGACATAGAAAAGATTAAATTTAATTAAATAAATATTTCACAAAATCTGAATGGGTTACATTCTTCCACATTAAAATGAATTTCTAACTAAAAATTCATAACATTGGTACAATATACTGAGGATACTTCTACCTCATTATGTCCTTAGATTCCACATAGCTTCATTAAGTTGGATATTTTTCCATAGCACACTAACCAGGTGAGTAGTCATTTTTTAGAATCTTCTCTACATGATTTATAATCTCTATTAGTTGTCCTCGTAAGAAATATATTCATCTTGTGGTTTGACCTACGAGTTCAATACATGTTATGGATGAAGTATTTGATTCATCCAAAATGATACACAGAACACATCATGAACCTAAGTGAGGTTTTTTTGGAAGTTCTAAATGATAAGATATGGTCTGATACGATCAATAATTTTAATGGTATCTATATACGTAGGGGATCTTTTCCCCTTCTTTCTTCCTGAGAGAAATTAATTTAAATACCTTCTTACTAACTTCAAATTATAGATAAAAATTATTATTATCATCTTAAAATTTATATCAACTACATATATTTCTTACAAGTTTTTGAATTCATATAACCTTTTCTACTCTCCCATAAACATTCTCAAGTCCCAGTAGATTTCTTTCAGCAACTCAATTTCGTTACATATAAATGGATTCATAAAGATTGATATAAATGATCGAGTGAAAGATATTTCTATAAAGAAACTCAACTACAGAAAGGTGTTATCCTTACCACCTTTGAAATCCATTTATCATGATCTTATCTTATCCTATATGGTTGGAATTATTCTCTCATACTGACCATCTATATTAGGATAATATGACTTTTTGAAACTGAAATCTATATTAATATCTTTCTGAAGACTTCTAAAAAACATTGAGGTAAACTTCAAATTCTGATCATATATAATTGAATATGACACTCCATGCATCCTAACAACATCCTTAATGTGTATCCTATAAAACATGTCTCAGGAGAAATATTATTTGATAAAAATGAAGAGTGATAACTTCATACAATGATAGATTAAAACTAATGTAGCATTATTCCATTTAGATATTTTGGGGAGTCTGATTATAAAACCCATTGTGATGTATTCCAATTTACTTTCTAGTATGGATTATGGTCATATCATCCTTTTATATCTTTTCCTATTTGAATTGACTTGAAAACATAATAATAATTGAGATACAAACTCAAAAATATATATCTTTATATTTTCCATCCATAATTTATCTTTCATATATTCCAATGGTAGTTAATATAAAATTTCCTCCCTTTGATTGTGGGTCCTTGACCCACAGCCTTACCAGATTCAACATGTCTTCGCCTGACTTATGGGTTATATCTTTTCCAAAGTTGTATTAATAAAACTTCTAAATTAAAAGAAAAAAATTACCTTAACAACAAAGATAAGATAAACCCTAAAGTATACCAATACCATTAATCATATGTCCATAAAAAGGAATTCATCCTCAAAACCAAAGGGTTGTATTTATATAAAATTATCCTAAAATATCTTTAATCATGATAAAATCCCGTCATGTAAAACCAGACAAAGGATTTCTAAGACTTCAAACTTATGATAAAACTCAAAATTAGAAACCCATTAAGGAATTCATAAATCATATGTTAATATTTTGTGGAGGCTTATATGATTCAAAAAATAACATAATTCCCAAGATTTTTCATGATACGTACAATCCAAATACCATTAGGAAAATACTTCTTCAACATGATTTTTGAATACCAATACATAAATACTTCAATCCTTACCATTAAATGACTGATATGTAATAATTATTTACTTGCTCTAAAATATAATTCTTGGGTCAAGGCATTGAGTTGGATAATTCCCATGTTCCCCACACATAATATATTGAACTCCTTGACAATTTTTCACTCTATTACCTTCTTTTCTTCATAGGTAATATCTTCCACCCCCCATTTGATATATTCTTCTATTTTCTTCTTCCCACATTCTTGACATGTAGGAATCTTAATTTTCTTCCCTTGATGTTCATCACCACATGAACTATCCAAATAGCTCATAATCCTCTTATTTTACTCTTTAAAAATATCACCTAAATTCATATTGTTAATCATATATCACGATATCTGATTAGGCACAATAAAAATATCTATCTCTCTATTCATCATCAAATTTGGTCACTTATACTGACCAAATAGTCCAAAATATTTAGTTTTAACATGATTTGTTATGTTTCCGGCTATTGACTATGACTAAAATCACAATTTGAGCAACACAAAACATAATGGGGAACAACATAATCCTGAAAAAACACTTATTGGGTGACTAAATCCATAAAACCTTAATTTCAATATATGATTAATTAGGATTAATCTACATCATTCTTAGTCATCATATATTTAAATCATTCATGATGTTTCACAGAGAGTTTGTGAATTTCTAAATAATATCCCTTGGGAGTGTCAAACTAGGTGTGCACTGTGGCTCGTTGTCATGTGACAGGTGATGATCGAGTTTAGCTCAATGCACCTTTTTCAAAGCTATTAACCTAAGGTACCTCTAGTCTAGAGCCACATCCACTTATAGTATTGAGAAATGTATGTAATTTCATATAAACAACTGTCTCTTCCCTTTACCAAAATTCTAGGACATTCTCCAATACTTTGACTCATCCTTTAATTTATCCTTAGAGACATCACTAGACAATCCTCAGAAATATATCAAGGTATATCACTAAATGTTTCACATCATAATTTCAAAAGGTCAACTAAAACTTTCCTTTAATACAAACTATATCCACCCATGCCTCTCATACATGGATATTATATTTTTTAGATGAATGATCAAAACATTCCACAAGAAAATACCGGAAGACGATAACAGTTTAGTGCTTTTGGAAACCTATAATAAAATCTTCTTAATTTGGTGAAAGATATTATTTATTTGAAAAAAACATATTCCCCTTTACTAGTATTCATAAACATACCATAATACAAACCTAGGGAATTGAAACAACAGAAATGGTGATCTTGGATGATCATTATGGGTAAAAAGGGAGATATGTAAGAGTAATATAAACATAAGGGCATGATAACTTGATAATAACTTTTTAAAACCATACCTTTAATATCAAAGATAATAATATTGAGTCATGGAATTAATATTGAAATTTCATAATACATGAATCATATGAAGATCAAATAACACAATCCATGAGAGCATAAAAATGGTATAATACTTGGAATTATGGAATACAGATAAGCATAGAAAATCATAAACATAGTAGTCAAGGATTATTTCCAAACCTTATTAGGGTACTCCAAGGTATGATACATATCATGGGAGGGACAAGCCACCAACCCCAGTGTACTCCCTTTCCTCATACTAGAATGGGATCACTCCCCAAACCATTATAGTAGTCACGTTTCTCTCCTAAGACTATCACAGTCGACAAAGTCCCTAAATAAACTAGGTTAAATCCCCATTCTATTCCTATATATCTCATGCTATATAAATCATTAACCAATTAATTATAGGTAGATATAGGTCCCAACCATTTTTTGTTACAACTTAATCACTATATGTGGTTATAACGTAACCACCATCATTGGTTATAATGTAACCACCATCCTTGGTTATAACATAAACACCATCACATAATGAAAATCATACATATATGTGTCACAATATCATAAAAGATTCATCATATTATAATCCACTAAATAAAAAGAGTATCATAAACATTTTATCATTGCATTACCGTTGGAAAAAAATTAGTTTCATAATAATTTCCTCAAATCATAACCTTTTGGAAAATGAAGCAGGGGTCATAAGAATTTTAACATTGTATAACCCATGGAATAGAAACAAGTTTCATAAACATTATTTCATCATAAATAAAAACCATTCATAGAAATAATAATAATGGTATCTTTGTATAATATCCTGAGTAAAGAATATGTTACTTCAAAGGATACTATCTTAGATGGATAAGTATTTTAAAAGATCACACGGAAAATTTTCTCAAGAAAATAACCATTCTTTGAAAATTGTATTTTAAAATTTAAAACCTTTTAAAAATCATTTTATTTGAAAATAACATTGAAAACGTATAAGGGAAGCTTTCGTAATCATTTGAAACATTTATTGAGGAAAATATAATTTCGACTTTAAAAAAACAACTTAAGATCATATTTTTTTAAATCATTTAAAAAAAAATACCTTGAAAACCTATAAATTAATTTTCAAAGGAAATAATGGCCATGATTTTGCGAAATTTTGTTCATGTCATACACATTAACACAAATATTTCATTCACATTTTCAGTAAAATACAAAATGGGATTTTTTGGAAAAAGAAATTAATATTCCTTTCAAATTTTTTTGGTAAAAGGCCAAAGTGGATAAATATTTCATTAATAAATTATTTTCAAAATAATAAAATCATTTTTTAATACAATTTTGTAAAACATTGGTTTGGAAGAAAATGGGTTTCTGATCGAAAAGAATTTTTTTTAAACATTTTCTCAATTATATTAAGTACCAATGAGTTGGAAAATTGAACAATTATTTAAAAATATAATAAATAACCAGTGGATAATAAATTTAATGATAATTATTAAGAGGTAAATCATAATATTTCAACATTGGATACATAATCATTGACATTCCTAATAAATGATAAGATTGCAACATAAAACTCTTACCACTTTTGAAACTTTGAATCATAATATCCATGAAAGGATAACATTAAAAAACGTAAAATATCATGATAATAAATAAATTCTTGATATTATAAGTAATTGGGTCTGTATACAGACACCCTAAAATAATATAGGTGAACATCATGACATATGTCTCAAAGAAGGCAACCTGAGACAAAAACCCCTTACCATTTTGGTAATATTTTTAATCATATTCCCCAATAAAGAATAAAAATAATAATAATTTAAATATCCTGAAAATAATGGGATTCATTAAATATCATTTCAAAGGTAATTTATACACAAAAAACTAAATAAATAAGTGTAGAATTTTCATATGTATCCCTGAAATAAAAGTGAGACTAAACAATCCCTTAATGCAAGTCTTGACATACTTTGTACTAGATTGAATCTAATATATTATAAGTATAAGATTAATAATAATATATTAAATAAAAAAACATTAATATAGAAAATATGATTTACTTATGTCATTTTATTACCCGTTTATTAACAATTACATGTTAAAGTCATGTTTCGGGTAATAATCATTTTATTTTTCATATATGTTTTGTTTTTTTATTTTTGATCTTATTATTTTTATCTTGGATACATCATCTATATAATAATAATTATGATATAATTATAAAAAATAAACATCAATTAATAATTTAATACCAATCATTAAATATGTTTTTAATAAATGAAGTAGATACGATCATGAAGACTGTAGCTCATACATAAACATGAGTAACATTTACAATTTTCAACAATCATAATGGAGTAGAAGAAAGTAATATATTGACTTTAAATAATAACAGTAATATAATATATACCATATAATTTATTTAAATATAATTATTCATTTCATCAATGTGTTGGGTTTATTAAAAGATAGAGTCACATCGCTTCATGAAGGTGATAGTCCACACATACAAGAACAACGTTATCATCTTCCAGGGGGGAAAGGTAGAAAAGAAAATGATATATTACCTTTTGAGAATGATGAATATGTCCTTGAAATAATAATTATTTCTGGTATATCACACACAGATATATATATATATATATATATTAATTTGATCCTTACAATATTCCTTTTAAAGAATTTTTGAAAATGAATCACATCACTTTACGAAGCAGTTGTCCACCGTACACACGAATGAAGTTATCATATCCCCTAAGGGAAAGAAGAAAATTTATATATGATATTATTTTTAAATATGTTTAATAATGTTATAAATATCATAAATATACTTTATATCCATCATCGTACCCAACTATGAGAGTTGGTAATGGAAATATTAAAGAAATCAGTTCGTGAGGCGGTAGTCCTCCGTACACCTAAACAATGAATTTGTAACCCATTTTATTGAAGTGGGGATGGTTGTTTCTAATTAAATTAACATAAAACATATAATTATATTAAATATATATTTTACAATATATTCATCATATAATATGAATTTTATATGGTGTGGGAGAAAATAAAAGAAAAACATTCCTTGAATAATGTTACCTCTTCTTTGAAAATACTCCATAGGATTGCGCCAAAATCCTTCTGAGGATAGATCTATATCCAAAATAAGGCTTCAATGATGAAACTAAGGGTTTTTTTAATTATTTGTTCATGGATTGGCCAAACCAAAAGGTTTTTATGATGTTAATAAAAGATGAGAGGGTGTCTTTCTATAGGTGAGGTGAGTGGCACAATTGTAATTTTTTAAAAGAAAAAGGATGACCCACGTTTTTATCATGAATTAAAGAACCAAAATAGGAAATTATTTAACCTATAAGATTTTAGTTCTAAATATGTCCATAAAATGGGTGTTGGAAAAGTTTTTTGTAATTCTTAACCCTTATCTATTTAGTTTAACCCCTGGTAAACCGATTTTAACATTAACCGCGGTAATTAATTTTTACTATTTTCACTATTCATTTTGGTAAAAAAATAAAATTATTATATAATATATATTATAATAATTAAAAATATTTAATCCATTATTCTAAATTAATCTCATATAATTGGAAAATTTTAATTTAAAATTAATTATGCGGATGCGGCGAGAAAGAGGGTTTTCAAAGGGAAAATGTTCAAAAGATTACAAAAAATCTTATCAAAAAACTATATGAAATTGATTAAAATTAATTAAATTGTATAAATTTATTTAATTTTTAACTAATTTTTTTTAAAAATTAAAATAAAATATATATTTGGAAAATAATTTAAACGAAAAGGTAGCTTTAAATTAAAATTTAGTATTTTTTCACTATTTATAAAAAAATAATTTTTTCCGAAAATTTTAAAAAATTAAACATAAGATAGTTTTGATATAAGATTTGTGAAATTAAGTTTATTTTTTCAAAATTTATATTCTAAAAGTGTCAAAATTTTATTTTATTATAATTGTGTAAAAAAGCGTCAAAACAAGTTTTTAAAAAAATACAGTTTTAAGCATAAAATTGGATTTATTCTTACCTCTTATCTAGAAAACACATAAGATGAATGTACAATATTTTATAGAAGATATAAAATATAAATTTCATTAAAATAACTCAAAAATTGGTTTTTTTATTTTATTGAGTTAAAACATTTTTTTCACAACAATAGTTTTTCATAAAAAGATATCCATTATTTTAAAATAGTTAATATTCTCATTTTTTTATTAATTGGTCACTAAAGAATTAATTTTATATATATGTGTAAAACAAATATTTTTATAATTTATTTAATCCATTTCATACCCTCCATTCCAACAGCTAGGTGATAACTATCATATTAAATAATAATATTTTATTAATATGCCATGTTTCGTTAATCTCGGTGTTGTTTGTAATGCAACCTAAACATAGTGTTACGTTTAAGGAAATAAAAACATATTTTTTGATGTAACAAAATTAAAAAATAGTGTTTTGGGTAACTAAATATAAAATCAATATGTCATGTAAATTAAAATATAGAAAAAATTAAATATAATGGAAGAAAATATTTCACAAACTCTCAGGGTGTTACAGTTCAGTTTTAAGGAATATTCACCAAGGATCATAGTCCATATACTGTGGTTTGGCCTCCATAGATTTTTATAGAAATTTGGATATTTTTCATGTATCTCTACATCCAATTTGAGGGATCTTTGGTATTCTCTTGATCAATTTTGAGGTTGTTTGGTGATCTTAAATGTTTTTTCTTCTTTGATCAAGTACGCACAACACTAAAAAGTTTGTTGGGATCCCATGGGTGGTGACCATCAGGTGTCTCACATCGGTTAGTATCTTCTGGTTCTATGTGATTTAGATTTTCCTTCCAAATCTATGCTTGGCTCTTTATCAAGCTTATTCGATAGTCTTATTATTTTGATCTATCAACCAGGGGGTTCAATGATCTTCATTATAGAAAAGATGATCATTGATGATTATATTTGTTTCATCCTCCTCATGATCTATGGTTTCAGATCTCCATTAGTGAAATAGTGTATTGCGGTGGATTGAGATGATTAAACCTGATAAGAGGCATGGTTTCTTTTTTTTATATGACCTATCAATGCATTTTCAAAATTTTGGTCAGTTTTTCAGGGTTGATGCCACATAAAAGGCACGGTCTCTTAGTTTTGGTGGGAAAACGTTATCCCTTTGTTAAAATAAGGATGTGTAAGATAGAATTTCAAGGTTGTTCGGTCCTTTTTTTCATGCAGTAGATGCTTTATATTTCCAAACATCACTCTTATAGCCACTATTAATGGGTATGAACACCTATTAAATTTTCTAAAATTTTCAATTACAATCACTGGTACACTTAAGGTTACTTGAATTTGTGGGGAAATAGATACCTGAAATTACCATTTTTTGGTGGTTGGATCTACCACAAGAAGATAAGTAACAATCAATCTGTTTCTTTTCCAATATTTGAGTGATCTAAATAGAACAAATTTTTCTTTTAGTGTGGTATTTTCGTTCTAATTAAATTCAAAAATGATAAAATAACTTAAATTCATAATTTACGCTTTAAACAGATAATTTAAAATTCGTTAAATCAATCAATTAAAACATAATATTTTCATCATTAAATGTTATCACTCTAATCTAATTTTTTATTTCACAAACAAAATCTGTAAATTCCAATTTCCATTTAAAAGTCGATTTATGGATTTAATTAAAAAATTATTACATCAATTATTAATAAAAAAATGAAATCCCCTTAAAAATTTCGTCTCCAAAATGGAAAAATTATAAGTTCATAGTATGAAAGTCAATTTCTATTTATTCGTGGATTCTAAATTTAACTGTAATGTTGAATATCAATAAAAACATTATTTTAATAAATTTAATAATTAATTAGAAAACTCAATATGTCACAAAGATCAAAAATTTACTCTAGATTTTTTTATTTTATGTGTGTAATTTTTAATAATATTAGTCAATTAATCAAAATTTTAAACTCTCATCAATTAGTAATTTACCATATACCACCATGGAATGTGGAGGAAAAACATTCAACATCTAGCCACCCGATCGAAGTAAGATTTACTCTTATTCCATAGATATACCATACATTACCAAATTCATGAAACTCCCATTATTTTTTTTAATCCATGAATCTCCCATCTCATCAATCTATAAGGCTTCATCTCCCACAAGATATTCCTTTCAAAAATGTCTATACACGTATTTTTTTAGGAAACCCCTATCTAAAATCGAATGAAAATATTCCCTAGAGTCTACAATCTAACACTCTATATTACTATCCACACTAATCTAGAATACAACATGTTTTAGTTCAGTTTTCATTTTTGTTTTATTGGTTTTAGGCACCATCAATTTTTCATTGCACTTTTTTTATGCTTTTTTTCTTCCCACAAATCCAACTGGTATAGATTGTCCCATTTTACTTGTATTCACTATTTACTACTTATTTTTATCATACCATATGATTATCTTGTTGCACATATCTACCTCTATCTTCAATTTCCAACGAAGAAAAAGATATTCTATGTGATTTTATTCAATGAATTTCTTCATTAGGGATCAGGTCTCAAACATATTTCAAAACCAACATTGTATTAATTAAAGAACTAATCAGCAGTTACAGTGGCTTCCTAATAGTTAGAAAATGAATACAATAAAATAATAACACATAACTTATGTTATAGATTAATTTCCACTAATGAGAACTAACTTGTGATTGTGTTGTATTTATTGATGTGATTAGAAAAAATATCCTCTTAAATAATCTTAATATTTAAGGTAAAATTTGTTTGATGCAAAAGGATTATCATATATATTTGTATGAACTTCTATCAACCATGCAATTATATTCTCTTCTCTTATGATAAACTCAATGTTTTGGGCTAAATTATGGTGCACAACTCCCAAAACTTATTGATCTAGTAGATCCCACTCTATCTTCTCTATATTCATTGATTTTTCACCTAGAAGAGGCAAGTAATCCTTTTTATAATAAATATATTTTTTGATAAGTGTCCTCTAGTAAAGAATTTAGTTCTTTCA
Organism: Viscum album; assembly: GCA_963277665.1. NCBI lineage: Eukaryota > Viridiplantae > Streptophyta > Magnoliopsida > Santalales > Viscaceae > Viscum > Viscum album. Next base: position 1,961,399,922 of record OY728156.1, on the reverse strand, counting down.
AATTGATTTATATTCACCTTTCATTCATCAATATCAATTTTTCATTCTAGAAATATGACCTTAATATTTTTAAATCAACCATTGAGAGAAGTTATTATAGAAATTCCAATGTAACAATGATGAATGATCATAGAAATATGAGTAAAAGGGATAGAAATAAAAAATAAAGTAGAAGAATAATAACACATGACACAAAAAATTTAATGGTTAGGTAATAAACCTCTATTCTCATAGAGAGGCAAAATTAAATCACTAAAATTAAGAACAAAAATTATAAGGTACAATCTATAAATAAAAACATATCTTGAAATGTCCTCATAAATAAGCTAGTGCAATTGTTCCACCAAACACAAAGTAAGTCCATTGTGCTACTGTAACCAATTGTAGGAATTATATGGGGCTACAATACAACTGTTAACAAAGTCTAAGAAAATATTTTTCCATTTTAACCAAGTTCTCACTGATGTAATACCCTATAATTATTTCATGTCATCTTTATTAAAGTGATTCGGCATTACGATGGATCCTAGTTTGATTTACAACTTGGTTTGCAGTATGGGCCACCAATAGTTGTCCCAGCTTTATCCAAGGATCAGGTTACACTAGTCCAACAAATTTTATAATTTATTTGGAAATAACCTGATCCTTTTTTAGGAACAATAAGTTCTAATAGAATATTAATCCATTTGGGAAATAATATTGTAAAGACCCGTAAAATTCAAGGGAATTTTTTTCTTAATTTTCTTTAGAATTTTACAAGAGCGCGGTTTCAGACGGCACCTGATTCTGAGGCCCGGAGTGCCCGGAATTAATTTCTGAAGTTTGGCTCGGGTACGTTCAGTGAACGAACGAGCGGGAATTCCTAACTTTTGATCCGGTGCTCGGAATTGAAATCCGAGGGCACCGATGAACTCGCAGCGCCGATATTCGCTTAAAGAGACCTTTTCGGGAGTTGCGTTTGTTGCGGGTTGTAAGTTAAGTTTTGGGGTTTTCAGTTGAGTTAAATAAAATTTGTGTAAGACAAATTTTATTTTTAGTTTGTTAAAATCCTACCAAAGGGGGTTGGAAGTGGGACCCACACACACTTAACCTCCCTTGGGAGGATTAAGTGTGGTGGGGCCCACACGAACCCCTAGACTTTTCAAGTTCCCTTAACCCCCTCTTATTTGGCTTAAGTTACTCTTATTTAATTAAGGGAGTTAAACCCCTTTTTTGAATTTCAAACCTTTGAAATTCTTGTGGTTAAGTTATGTAATAATATAAGTTAAAGCTTATATTATTCTAAGGGATTCTTTTACCACCTTGGGAGGATTTCTTGAGAGCTTTGGAAGCTTTTCTTCTTCATCTTCAAGCTCTGACGAAGAACGAAGAACGCCCAAACTCCGACGAAGAACGACGCCTCTCTTCTTCGTCCTCGGTGTCAACAAGAGGGAACGCCGCACCCTCCTCGGACCTTCTTCGCCGGCATACGAAGATTCGCCAACGACGTATCTCTTCGGGCATAACTCTTCGTCAACGGATTTGATGAACGACGACCGCGACGCCCGATCTCCGCGACGCCGTCTTCCGCAGAACGTAGACGAATCTTCAAATCTTAAACCCGAGGTAGGGGTTGTTGTTTCATTCTTTAATTATTCCATTTCTTGCTCGCGGATCGCATGTCTACGTGAGGCTTTGAAATATTTTATTTAAGTGTTATAGTTAACGCGAGGGGGGCCGGACCGCATGAACACGGCCGAACCCCCCCTCCATCGTTCATGTTTATTCATGCGGGTGGAAGCAAGTGGCGTGGTGCCGTCGCACCACGTGGATGATCGTACAAATAATTTACGCGGCGCCGTCGCACTACGTCAAGGAAAAATCTTCAAGAACACGACGCCGTCGCGCCGCGTTGAAAAGAATCATGGCACGGCGAAGGGGGCGCGGTGCCGTCGCACCGCGCCGGACGACGAACACCGCGGCCGGTTCCGGGCCGCGGCGGGACGAGGAGACCGCGGCCGGTTCCGGGCCGCGGCGGGGCGAAAAGACCGCGGCCGGTTCCGGGCCGCGGCGGAAGAGGAGACCGGCGGCCGGGCCGCCGGCGTCGGAAGTCGAAGGCGGGACCGGAATTTCCGGTCCCATTGGTAAAAACCGGCCGGCCAGCTGGCCGGCCGGATGGCATAAAACCGGGGTAATAAATCCCCCGGCCGGTTCAACAAAACCCCCCTCTTAATGAGGGGGGCGGTTCTTGAGGGAAGGGGGCAACCGGCCCCCTTGGTTCGGCGCCAGCAGGCCCCCCCACGTGGGGGGGCGGTTTTAAAAGAAACCGGCGCGGCACAAAGGCCGCGCCGCCCCTCAAAACGCGGGGGTTTGTCACCCCGCGTGCCACCCTCGTGCGGCGCCAGCGCCAGCCGCCGCGGCCCGCCGCCGTGCCGCCGCGCCACCCCGGGGGGGGGGGGGGGGGGGTCGGGCCGGGTCGGCCCGGACCCGGACCCCCCGTTTCGAACCAGATTTGGTTTTTGGCTCATAGCTTGATCCTCGGACCTCCGATCGACGAACCGTCAGCGGCAACGCGATCCTTGGATCGAGACGGTCGTTTCGGTATATTGCACTCAAGGTTTCGGGTTACTTTGAGTTCGGCCGGGTTGGTTCGTTCACGAAACCAACCGGGCCTTCGGAGCGGAAACGCTCATATCTTGAGCTACGGACGTCCGATTGACGTGCCGTCAGTCGCGTAGTGTTCCTCTTAGTGAGACGGATCTTTTGGCATACTCCGCCCGAGGTTTGGACGCAGGTGGAGTACGGTCGGGTTGGTTTTGCCTTAAAAACCAACCGGGCCCCGGAGACGAAAATGCCAATAACTCTCAGACCGGGCGTCCGATCGACGCGCCGTCTGTTGCGTTGAGTTCCTGTTGACGATACGGAACTTTTGGATACATCAACTTCGGTCTTCGTGACAGTTGATGTATCAGCCTCTCGGCTCGTGGAGCGGACCCTCCGAACGAGCTTGCTGTGTGCGGGAACCCTAGTGCTGGCTGCGACTGTTCTACTGCTACGACTGCTACTGTGACTGCGACGACGACAGTACAGAGATCCTGTGTGGATTCGACGACGACAGTACAGAGATCCTGTGTGGATTCGACGACGACGACTACAGCACTCAGCGATCCTACGTGGATCAGTGCTACAGGTCCTGTGTGGGCCCGATCCTGTGTGGGTGCTTGCGCTCAGCGGTTCTGTGTGAGCCAGCGCCTACAGGTTCTGTGTGAGCCCGATCCTGTGTGGGTCTTCTGCGGGGGTTAGTTACCTATCGATCCTTCGTGGGTCCGATGACTTAGATGGATCAGTGATCATCTTTATCGTCCTTGAAGAAGTATACCTGTGTGAGCTGAATCCTGTTGCTTTCCTGTGTGGATTGTGTTGTGCAATCCTGTGTGGATTATGATTTGCTTTCCTATGTGGAATACGTATACTTTCCTGCGTGGACTGAGTTGTACTTGGGCTCGGAGGTTGGAGCGTATTTTAATTGATGACTTAGGTATATGTATGGGCATATACCTAAGCAGTGTCGGTTGTTACTTCGTGATTGTACTTTTCTTCGTGGTTTATCCTTTGTGGATTTGAGAGACCTTCATGGGTCTCGGGGTCCCTACTGAGTAGCTTATACTCACCCCTGCACGGGCTTTGCCCGCACTACGTTGTGTTGGTTGGAGACGACGGATAGCGTTGACCTTAGCTGAGGCTTGTAGAGCGGGACGGTACCCGGAGGTGGACCACTGGGCGGGACGTGCACGGAGCGGACGGCGGGACCCGTGGAGCAGAGGAGCTATCTGTACCCACCCTTCAGGTGGGATTTCCGGTGGACAGCTCGGAGTAGCGGCTTTTACTTTACAGTTGTTGTTTTTCCCTTTTCGAGTTGTACTTTACTTTCAGTTTGGGTTTGTATTCTGGCCCATTTACTTTTCTGCACTTTCAGTTGTACTCTGCTTGTTTAGTGTTTACTTTCCGCTTGTTTACTCTGTGGTGTGTGTATACTTATCAAAGGCAATGCCTTCCCTTTTTACCGGGATTTACGCCTTGGTGCTAGTCGCCAGCCCCTGGCCTATGGAAGGCGGGCTTGGGGTAGTCACGGCACGGACCCCGAGGGCGGGTCGTGACAAATTGGTATCAGAGGAGTTTGGTTCTACCGCGAACTCTGATCTTTTCTATGTGAAGCAATAATGTTTAGCGTATTGAGTGTGGATATCAGTCCAGGGAGTCCAGTGTTGGTGCGGCGGCCGATGTATCCGTACACCAGGACCCTGACTTCTGATTTCCGACTTAATGCACGAAAACATTGATTGCGTGTGTGTTTCAAAGTTTTCTTTGTGATTACTTATATCAGCTCACCAGGTATACTGTTCTAACCGTGGCGCACCTGTTTCCTTTTCAGGATGGCCCCACGACGGCAGCCATCTAGGGTTCCGAGAGTCGAGCGAGACGACAGCCCACCGAGCGACGAGGCCTCGGTACAGGGCCCTTTTCCAGTAGTGGCACCGGCGGTAGCTTTACCCGCCGAGCCCCCGATGCTTCCAGCAGCAGCCGCTGACGATGCACGTCGCCTCAGTGCACTGCATGAGTTTCAGCGCCAGCGACCACCCAGGTTTCGCGGGGAGACGGATCCCCAGGCAGCAGAGGACTGGCTGGAGGCAGTGGTTCGAGTGTTTAGGCTAGTGAGGACACCAGCAGACCTCATGGTGATCCTCGCTGCGAGCCTACTACACGCAGCAGCAGGACGATGGTGGAGCCTGATGCTCCAGGTGCACGATGAGGCATCCCTACTTTGGATGGACTTTGAGAGCCTCTTCCGCTCGGAGTTCGTCCAGCCACCCTTCGTGCGGTACGTATCCAGGAGCTTCTACAGCTGCGGCAGGGCAGCATGACGGTCGCTCAGTACTCGGCGAGATTTACCGATCTCTCGCGCTACTCGACCGACATGGTACGGGACCCATTCTTCCGGGCCCGGACCTTCGAGCAGGGTTTGAGACACGAGATCAGGGCATCGCTGATCTCCCTCAGCATACCGACTTAGACAGGAGTACTGGAGCGGGCCCTTCTGATCGAGAGCTTCCTTGCTGAGTCTACACCAGCACAGAGACCCACCGCAGGGCGGCACGTGGCAGAGTCATCTGCAGCGGGTAGTCGACGGATGACTCAGGGGTCCAGACAAACCAGACCTTCGGGCCGACGACCTCAGGGCACTGGCTCAGCAGTGCGGGGCACACAGCGCGGAGCCAGTCTTACGAGAGGCAGACAGTGCTACTCGTGTGGCGGACAGGGCCACATGGCTCGCGACTGCCCGACCCGTCGTGCCGAGGAGCAGCAGTCAGTTGATGGACCACCGAGGCAGAGGCAGAGGGTCGACCGTGGCGGTCCGCAGGGAGGAGGCGGACGAGGCAGAGGAGCTGGACGAGCAGCTGGTGGTGGCCGACGCTTTGAGGCTCTACCACCACCACCACCAGGAGGTCCACCCCGACCACAGGGAGCTGGCGGGCAGCGACAGGCACAGCTCTAGGCAGCAGAGGCCTACGACCACGGCACACCTGAGATGATTCGAGGTACTATCTGTGTCTATTCCACCCTTGCTGCAGTTCTTTTAGACACAGGAGCGAGTCACTCTTTCATAGCCGCTGCCCTTGTTCGGAGCTCGGAGATTCCGACAGAGCCGTTGGCTCGATCCTTACGGCTAGAGACTCCTACGGGAGCAGACTCGACGATTACGCACTGGTGCCGGCAGTGTGAGCTTACTCTAGGAGGCGAGAGCTTTGGCTGGGATCTTCTTGTAGCAGCGTCGAGGCCTTACGACGTCATCTTGGGCATGGATTGGCTGTCTACGGTCCATGCACAGATTGACTGTTTTAGGCGCAAGGTGCGATGTGTACGCACCGACGGGAGCAGGTTCACCTTCACCGGCGAGAAGGGAGCCTTAGCAGCACAGGATGGACTTCCGCGGAGGAGAGGACAGCCCATCACTCATCAGTTGGCTAGCCTTATCCTTGAAGCAGTTGACGTGCGGAGTCCTGGTTTTCCTGCAGTGGTGGATCAGTTTGCGGACGTTTTTCCCGACGACGTTCCAGGGCTACCTCCTCGCAGAGAGGTAGACTTTTATATTGACTTGTACCCCGGGACAGCCCCGATATCCACTCCAGCATATCGGATGGCCCCCGCCGAGCTTCGAGAGCTACGGGTACAGTTGGAGGACTTGCAGGGCAAGGGGTTCATCCGACCCAGTGTTTCACCCTGGGCTTCCCCGATATTGTTCGCCAAGAAGGCGGACGGGAGCTTACGACTTTGTGTTGACTATCGTCGCCTGAACCAGGTGACAGTGAGGAACAAGTATCCGCTACCGAGGATTGATGACCTCTTTGATCAGCTCAAGGGAGCACGGTGGTTCTCGAAGATAGACCTCAGGTCAGGCTATCATCAGCTCAGAGTCAGAGACGAGGATGTGCAGAAGACGGCCTTCAGATGTCGGTATGGCCACTATGAGTTCTTGGTTATGCCTTTCGGTGTAACCAATGCTCCAGCAGTGTTCATGGCTCTCATGAACAGGATCTTTCAGCCATACCTCGATCGGTTTGTCGTGGTCTTCATCGACGACATTCTGATTTACTCTACGACAGAGGAGGAGCACGCCTATCACTTGCGAGTTGTCCTTGACACACTCCGAGAGCACCATCTTTATGGTAAGCTCTCGAAGTGCCAGTTCTGGATACGTGAGGTCCACTTTTTGGGACACGTTATCTCTGAGGCGGGAATTGCAATGGATCCCGCGAAGATTGAGGCTGTGTTAGCTTGGGAGCCACCCAGGAGCGTGACTGAGGTTCGGAGTTTCTTGGGACTAGCTGGATACTATCGGAGATTTGTACCGAACACTTCCAGAGTTGCGGCATCACTCATAGCTTTGACGAAGAAGGGGAAACCCTTCGTGTGGTCAGACAGATGTCAGCAGAGCTTCCAGGAGCTGAGACAGAGTTTGACTAGCGCACCTATCTTGAGGTTTCCTGAGGAGGGAGTAGGGTACGTAGTCTACTGCGATGCATCAGGGACCGGACTCGGATGTGTTCTGATGAAGGAGCGGGCAGTGATCGCCTATGGATCACGACAGTTGAGGCCGCATGAGCAGAACTACGCTACCCATGACCTGGAGTTAGCAGCAGTGGTCTTCGCTCTGAAGACATGGCGACACTATCTGATGGGCGAGCGCTTTACAGTCTTTTCCGATCATCAGAGTCTCAGGTATATCTTCTCGCAGAAGGACCTGAACCTGAGACAACGACGATGGCTCGAGTTCCTCCAGGACTATGACTTTGAGATAGTCTATACCCCTGGAAAGGGGAACGTAGTAGCCGATGCCCTCAGCAGGAGGACGGGCATTCAGCTACTCGAGGAGGCGACGGAGCAGCTAGCCTCTTTGCAGATATCCTTCGTGGATAGAGATGGAGCAGCCTTTCTTCAGTCTCTCACAGTCATTCCTCTACTACTGCAGCGAGTCAGGGAGGCACAGCACGGGGACGCTGACTGTGAGACACGGCGTGCACAGATATCCTCGGGACAGGCACCTGATGGTTTCTCCCTTGGAGCAGAGCACGACATCCTTTTCAGAGGACGTACCATGGTACCAGTCGCTTTGCGAGAGGAAGTGCTGAGGGAGTTTCACACTTCTCCTTTGGCGGTACATCCTGGAGTGGCGAAGATTTACCAGGACCTCAGACGACAAAACTGGTGGCCGGGCATGAAGAAGGCTGTAGCAGAGTTTGTTTCTCGATGCCTCACCTGTCAGCAGGTGAAGGCAGAGCATCAGGTACCAGCAGGCTTGGTACAACCCTTGGAGGTTCCGGAGTGGAAGTGGGACGACATATCTATGGACTTCGTGACTGGACTTCCACGCACTTCCAGAGGTCACGACTCCATCTGGGTGATTGTTGACCGACTCACCAAGTCGGCACACTTCTTACCCATCAGAGAGCAGGGCTCAGTGGAGAGCTTGGGACGTCTCTACGTTCAGGAGATTATGCGGCTCCACGGCGTGCCATCATCTATCGTTTCCGATCGAGATGCCCGCTTTACTTCCCGGCTTTGGAAGGGGTTACAGGAGGCGTTCGGTTCACAGCTACGTCTTAGCACAGCTTTTCACCCTCAGACGGATGGTCAGACGGAGAGGACCATTCAGACTCTCGAGGACATGCTCCGCTCATGTGTCCTCGACTTTGGTCGTAGCTGGGAGGACCACCTACCCTTGGTGGAGTTCGCGTACAATAACAGCTACCACTCCACCATCGGTATGGCACCGTACGAGGCGTTGTACGGCCGACCATGTAGATCTCCTTTGTGCTGGACAGACCCTGGGGAGTCAGCATTGGTGGGACCGGAGATGGTCCAGGCCACGACAGAGAAGGTCCAGGTCATCCAGGAGCGGATGAGGACAGCTCAGAGCCGGCAGAAGTCATATGCTGACAGGAGGCGGAGGCCACTGGAGTTCGAGGATGGCGACCACGTCTTCTTGCGGGTCTCACCTCGACGTGGTATTCGGAGATTTGGCCGAGGCGGCAAGTTATCTCCGCGCTTCATCGGACCTTTCCAGATTCTTAGCAGGATTGGTGAGGTGGCTTATCGCCTGTCTCTACCACCTCAGTTGCACCGGGTGCACGACGTCTTCCACGTATCCCAGCTGAGGAGATACGTGCACGACCCGACGCACATCATTGACCATGGGGAGCTTGACGTTGACGATGGGGCGACTTTTACGGAGGTCCCGGTGGAGATAGAGGATCGACAGGAGCGGGTCCTGCGTGGGCGATCGATTCCTCTTGTGCGCATCAGATGGCAGCACGGGAATCTCCAGGAGAGCACATGGGAGCGGGAGGCTCAGATGCGTGCTCAGTACCCTCATTTGTTTCCCTAGTTTTGATGTATCTTTACGGGGATGTAAAGCCCTGAGGTGGGAGTAATGTAAAGACCCGTAAAATTCAAGGGAATTTTTTTCTTAATTTTCTTTAGTATTTTACAAGAGCGCGGTTTCAGACGGAACCTGATTCCGAGGCCCGGAGTGCCCGGAATTAATTTCTGAAGTTTGGCTCGGGTACGTTCAGTGAACGAACGAGCGGGAATTCCTAACATTTGATCCGGTGCTCGGAATTGAAATCCGAGGGCACCGATGAACTCGCAGCGCCGATATTCGCTTAAAGAGACCTTTTCGGGAGTTGCGTTTGTTGCGGGTTGTAAGTTAAGTTTTGGGGTTTTCAGTTGAGTTAAATAAAATTTGTGTAAGACAAATTTTATTTTTAGTTTGTTAAAATCCTACCAAAGGGGGTTGGAAGTGGGACCCACACCCACTTAACCTCCCTTGGGAGGATTAAGTGTGGTGGGGCCCACAAGAACCCCTAGACTTTTCAAGTTCCCTTAACCCCCTCTTATTTGGCTTAAGTTACTCTTATTTAATTAAGGGAGTTAAACCCCTTTTTTGAATTTCAACCCTTTGAAATTCTTGTGGTTAAGTTATGTAATAATATAAGTTAAAGCTTATATTATTCTAAGGGATTCTTTTACCACCTTGGGAGGATTTCTTGAGAGCTTTGGAAGCTTTTCTTCTTCATCTTCAAGCTCTGACGAAGAACGAAGAACGCCCAAACTCCGACGAAGAACGACGCCTCTCTTCTTCGTCCTCGGTGTCAACAAGAGGGAACGCCGCACCCTCCTCGGACCTTCTTCGTCGGCATACGAAGATTCGCCAATGACGTATCTCTTCGGGCATAACTCTTCGTCAACGGATTTGACGAACGACGACCACGACGCCCGATTTCCGCGACGCCGTCTTCCGCGGAACGTAGACGAATCTTCGAATCTTAAACCCGAGGTAGGGGTTGTTGTTTCATTCTTTAATTATTCCATTTCTTGCTCGCGGATCGCATGTCTACGTGAGGCTTTGAAATATTTTATTTAAGTGTTATAGTTAACGCGAGGGGGGCCGGACCGCATGAACACGGCCGAACCCCCCCTCCATCGTTCATGTTTATTCATGCGGGTGGAAGCAAGTGGCGTGGTGCCGTCGCACCACGCGGATGATCGTACAAATAATTTACGCGGCGTCGTCGCACTACGTCAAGGAAAAATCTTCAAGAACACGACGCCGTCGCGCCGCGTTGAAAAGAATCATGGCACGACGAAGGGGGCGCGGTGCCGTCGCACCGCGCCGGACGACGAACACCGCGGCCGGTTCCGGGCCGCGGCGGGACGAGGAGACCGCGGCCGGTTCCGGGCCGCGGCGGGACGAAAAGACCGCGGCCGGTTCCGGGCCGCGGCGGAAGAGGAGACCGGCGGCCGGGCCGCCGGCGTCGGAAGTCGAAGGCGGGACCGGAATTTCCGGTCCCGTTGGTTAAAACCGGCCGAGCAGCTGGCCGGCCGGATGGCATAAAACCGGGGGAATAAATCCCCCGGCCGGTTCAACAAAACCCCCCTCTTAATGAGGGGGGCGGTTCTTGAGGGAAGGGGGCAACCGGCCCCCTTGGTTCGGCGCCAGCAGGCCCCCCCACGTGGGGGGGGCGGTTTTAAAAGAAACCGGCGCGGCACAAAGGCCGCGCCGCCCCTCAAAACGCGGGGGTTTGCCACCCCGCGTGCCACCCTCGTGCGGCGCCAGCGCCAGCCGCTGCGGCCCGCCGCCGCGCCGCCGCGCCGCCCCGGGGGGGGGGGGGGGGGGGTCGGCCCGGGTCGGCCCGGACCCGGACCCCCCGTTTCGAACCAGATTTGGTTTTTGGATCATAACTTGAGCCTCGGACCTCCGATCGACGAACCGTCAGCGGCAATGCGATCCTGGGATCGAGACGGTCGTTTCGGTATATTGCACTCAAGGTTTCGGGTTACTTTGAGTTCGGCCGGGTTGGTTCGTTCACGAAACCAACCGGGCCTTCGGAGCGGAAACGCTCATATCTTGAGCTACGGACGTCCGATTGACGTGCCGTCAGTCGCGTAGTGTTCCTCTTAGTGAGACGGGTCTTTTGGCATACTCCGCCCGAGGTTTGGACGCAGGTGGAGTACGGTCGGGTTGGTTTTTCCTTAAAAACCAACCGGGCCCCGGAGACGAAAATGCCAATAACTCTCAGACCGGGCGTCCGATCGACGCGCCGTCTGTTGCGTTGAGTTCCTGTTGACGATACGGAACTTTTGGATACATCAACTTCGGTCTTCATGACAGTTGATGTATCAGCTTCTCGGCTCGTGGAGCGGACCCTCCGAACGAGCTTGTTGTGTGCGGGAACCCTAGTGCTGGCTGCGACTGTTCTACTGCTACGACTGCTACTGTGACTGCGATGATGACAGTACAGAGATCCTGTGTGGATTCGACGACGACAGTACAGAGATCCTGTTTGGATTCGACGACGACGACTACAGCACTCAGCGATCCTACGTGGATCAGTGCTACAGGTCCTGTGTGGGCCCGATCCTGTGTGGGTCCTTGCGTTCAGCGGTTCTGTGTGAGCCAGCGCCTACAGGTTCTGTGTGAGCCCGATTCTGTGTGGGTCTTCTGCGGGGGTTAGTTACCTATCGATCCTTCGTGGGTCCGACGACTTAGATGGATCAGTGATCATCTTTATCGTCCTTGAAGAAGTATACCTGTGTGAGCTGAATCTTGTTGCTTTCCTTTGTGGATTGTGTTGTGCAATCCTGTGTGGATTATGTTTTGCTTTCCTATGTGGAATACGTATACTTTCCTGCGTGGACTGAGTTGTACTTGGGCTCGGAGGTTGGAGCGTATTTTAATTGATGACTTAGGTATATGTATGGGCATATACCTAAGCAGTGTCGGTTGTTACTTCGTGATTGTACTTTTCTTCGTGGTTTATCCTTTGTGGATTTGAGAGACCTTCAGGGGTCTCGGGGTCCCAACTGAGTAGCTTATACTCACCCCTGCACGGGCTTTGCCCGCACTACGTTGTGTTGGTTGCAGACGACGGACAGCGTTGACCTTAGCTGAGGCTTGTAGAGCGGGACGGTACCCGGAGGTGGACCACTGGGCGGGACGTGCACGGAGCGGACGGCGGGACCCGTGGAGCAGAGGAGCTATCTGTACCCACCCTTCAGGTGGGATTTCCGGTGGACAGCTCGGAGTAGCGGCTTTTACTTTACAGTTGCTGTTTTTCCCTTTTCGAGTTGTACTTTACTTTCAGTTTGGGTTTGTATTCTGGCCCATTTACTTTTCTGCACTTTCAGTTGTACTCTGCTTGTTTAGTGTTTACTTTCCGCTTGTTTACTCTGTGGTGTGTGTATACTTATCAAAGGCAATGCCTTCCCTTTTTACCGGGATTTACGCCTTGGTGCTAGTCGCCAGCCCCTGGCCTATGGAAGGTGGGCTTGGGGTAGTCACGGCACGGACCCCGAGGGCGGGTCGTGACAAATATCATAGAATTTTTCCACAACCGAGTTATAACATATCTATAAACTCCTTTAGACTCAAATAATTCACAAAAACCTCATTTGAAACATAAAGATACTCCCAATTACATTATATAATTTATAATTATACACAATATCCACCATATTTCACCCTTGATAGAATATCATCAACATAATTAAATTTCCATAGCGTTTAAATCACTATAAAATAACATCCTAGTAAATTATCTTATAGGATCTGATTATAAATGTAAACTACCCTTTGAATAAGAATATAAATTAGTCTCAAATGAACCATGTATACCTGAAACCACTCCCCAATCAAATATTTCCTATAGTGTTGGATTGAACTCAGTAAATCCATAAGATCATTTCCTTATATTGATATTTCCATGTTTTTTTTTTTCAGAAAACGCCTTATTGAAATTTTAAAGAGTCCTCTCGTCATATGTTATCCAAGATCCAAATCTTGAACCGAAGGCATCACACTTCATTCAAAATACCTTGGAAAAATCCAACATTCATAAAACTGGGGAAATAGAAATTTGTTATTAACTATGTCAAATACTGCTTGGGTTTTATGTGTTTATTTAAACCATTCCTTATTATTCAATACACTGAGTGTCATTCCAATCATTCCATTATCCTAAAGAATTATTAATGCCTTCGATCATCCCTAAAACCCCATTAGTTCCTTCACATTACTCAAATAATTACAGAATTTAACCAACTCTATATTTTTGGAATCCATAATTACTCCCTCGTCTATAAATATATTCCCTAAATACTCTATACCTCCATTTGAAAGAACACTTCTTATTCTTCTTTAAAATAGTACATTTTCTATCATCATTTGTAGAAATTTTTATACCTATAATATGTGTTCATACCATCCCATACAGTACATCAGTATATTATTGAAGAGCATTAAAATACTCTTGCTTATAAAATCACAGAATATTAAAATCATAGTATCTTTGAAATTTATATTTTCATTCATCAGACTGAAAGTTGTAAAAACATTTTTGTAATGACACTAATGGGTTTTAAACATATTCTTCCAAATATAATCCTCTTTACTCTATACTTGGAGGAAACAAGAATTCAAATCCACCTTTTTAAGTATTATGATCCATAAAATTCATTCATCATCTCTTTTATTACTATAATTTTGTTTTTCATAGAACCACTAAACTAATCAATTCTCAATAAACCATGCACATTATCCAACCTCCATATTTCATCTTTATTATAATTATTATACTAAAGTATGGGTTGGAGGTGATGAACCCCTATTCCAAAAGCTACTGACCAAGTTTTTCAAAATCATTATTCATGAAATAAGAATTTTTATAAGTTCACATGTTTGCTACATCTAGCCATTTTAAATTTATAATGTGTTTTTTCTCCCTCTTCATTGTTAATTCCTAAGGTTACTAAAAAAGAATTTGCTGAAGTAACCTTTTCCACCATTTTCCACTATGACCCAAACACCCATGATTTTCCTTTTACTAAATATACCTGTAATTAACATATTTTGGGTTTGATAAAGTTCCCCTAGATGGATGACCACTGGGGTGAATCAATGGAAAACATTAAAAAAATTATTCTAAATTCAAACTCTAGAACCTGTTAAAGTTGTTGATCCACGTATTAATTTCTCATAGCCTCACCTCATATTTAGTGATAATTAGAGAGAGATGGAAAATGTTATTTATAATGTTCAGTATAAAATCCCACTCCTTCCTATACCATTTAGACACTTGTGGTTAGACACCCAACTACAATTCTCATACAATTGTTTAGACAAAATAATTACAATTTTCTTATGATTAGTTATGAACCAAAATAATAATCCATCGATAACTAGTTTGACAACCCAATCAAAATAATCTTCTTCAAATTGGATAAACTTTTAGTGAAATCTATTTATGATCCTAGATTATTTTATTACTCTTATGAAATAGATATCACTTCATGGGAATACTAGATCAAAAAACATGCACATGTGCTTCATCTTCAATATATTTAATAGTTTCTTGAAATAGTTCTATTGTTCTTGAAACTCCTACCAGATTTTGAGTAATCTGGTTCTTCTTAATTTTCTCAAACACTCAAGTGGGAAATGGAACAATGGATTGAGTTTTCAACTCCTTATCTTCCATAAATATTGTGATGTATCATGATCTCACGATTCTCTCATGTGACATACATTAGTTATAAATATTCTAAATAAAATATTATTCAATGCCTAAAAAAATATATATTGACAATAATATCATTAATACTATTCTTAGTTTTCACTAAAATATTATTTGACATTTAATATTCTAGAAATATCAACAGGATCACTTATTTTTCTTAATTAAACAAGTCTATATATGAATCAATTATAATTTTTCATTTTAATCTATTATTGAATGCCATGAAGACATGACAATTTATTCTAACATGTTTTTTGAATGACTGTGAATCCATTATCACCTTAACTCATGCTAAATACAAATCCATTTAAAACCTATTTTCATCTAAATGGATCTATAAAGTACCACAAGATAACTTGTTCTATAGTTAAATTTAATGGTTCTCATTGGTGGACCTAATTTCCTTAATGGTCCCCAAAGAAAAATAGAAAAATTAGAATGGCATGGTGATATTTTTTTCTCTATCCATGATAATCATAGGAATTAAACATGAATATATACTTTTCATCATGGCTTCATCCCTTCTTCAATAACCTCTATGTATCAAAATAATATTATGGAAATTAATTTTCTATTTGAAACAAATCATACCAAGCATCATCAGATTTCATTTCATCAAAACATAAAAATTATAGAACTCAATTCATTTCTTAGTAGATCAACCATAGTAGTTGATTAATTGAACATCTTAACATGGATGAACCACATAGACACTTTAGAGATCCACCGTATAAACAACACTATATCAATCTCATAGATCAACCACATGAAAATATCTTTATAGACCACATGTTTAAATCCAATCATTCATAGTATCATAACTCTTGTTTAAAAAGGTCAATAATTTTTCTTATTATATTAATATAATATATTGAACTATATTTATGTAAGTATTTTAAATCTCAATTTACCCTTACGCATCACCTCATCACCAATACACAGTGCTTAGATTTTATGCATGGTACCTATACATAGCTATCATGTAACACCCCAAGCTTCTACGGTACGCTTCTCTTTGAATAATGTGATTGCGTGTGTTGTACGCAACACCGAGTTCTAACACACCATAACTAATCAAACTAGCCGTTATGAATAGTAATACCTACTTTTTGAAATTATATATATTATATATTTGAAAATGGACTTCATTTTTAGATTCGGAATATCTAATTTAGCCTAAGGTGAAATTTTGGTACATTTCGGATAACTTTCATATTTTGATGAATAGTGAAAATTACTAAGTTTTAATTAAAAACAACTTTTTTAATCAAAATAATTAATAGTGATAAATTATGAATTTGAGTGGTTTTAAAGTATATTTAGAATATATTTTTACCATTTAATATAATGTTGGTCATTGGACATAATTTTACAATTAAACCGAACATAAACGAGTGTCAATCTTTTGATAGTTATTATCTCTTAAAAACACGCTTTTTGTTTTGACAGCGGGAATTAATTTTAAATTAATTTCTGCCACTTCTGTGTTTTGAATTTAGGAAAATGGATTCCATATTTGGAATCAGGATGTTCAAATTGTGTAAATAGGTAACTTTTATTTTTAGTCATTTTGAATAATTACTGCGGTAAATATTTTATTTACCATGGTTAAGGGTAAATCCGGTAAATAAGGGTTAAAAAATAATATTATAATAATACTAAATTAACCTAAAACGTGTCTTAGCCCTATTGGTTGATACATGGTCGACCATGGGCATCTTTGTGTCAATTTTGGGACCCCATGGATCCACTTGTAAGTGATAATGACACTTTATTTTAATTAAGTTAAAATGAATACAAAAATGACACAAGCATATATCTTTTAGAAAAACAATTGTTACATAGGGTTATATATGTTGGATTTTAGATTATAAATATTCATTAGAAATCTAAAAAGATTTCCTACATAATGATAATTTATTTATAATTTTTAGACATTAAATAATTTATTTTATTTATGACACAATGATGATGCAGTAATTACTATAATAGTGAAAAATTAAAATAATTGATATTATAAATACCCAAATAAATATAATATGAAACTTTTAATGAATTAAACTAATTTTCTAGGATAATATGATATATTATGATTGATTTAATTGACTTTGTTCGAAGTAATAAATCTGTTTTGAGTTTCACAAAAATCAACTATTGAATAGTGTCAAAATTGACATAAAAGAGTTCTTAAAACAAATATTATATTATTAATTGATATTAAATTCCTAAAAATCTAAGGTTCGGCCAAGAGACTTATATCATGATAGGTTCATCATTAATGTACCACTTGGGGGTCTCTGGGATGTATATAGTAAGTTTATTAACCATATTATATAAAAATACAAAGAGACATTGTAAAAGTGAAACTAATTAACTTAGAGTTAATACTTAAAGATAAGGTTAATATAAGTACCCAAACCTGTCTAATTTCTATTGGTTGAGTGTTTTTCGACCTATCCCCACCTTAACCTTTGAATAATAAGCTTTGGAGCCATTATAAACCGAATATGAATTTATTATAAATTAATATTTCTAGCTTTTCCAAAGGTGCCCCTCACCCCTCTTATAAAAGGGAACTCCTCCTTCTCATTTCTTCACACCTTAAAAGCCTTTTGGTTCGGCCAAACTCTGCCCAAATACTCTCCCAACATCCCTCACTACAACCTAGAGGCCTTAGTTTGATCGGAAAGCCATCCTAAGGAGCCCTTTTGATCAAATCAAAAGGAAGAACCCGAAGAAGAGGTAATGATTTCACCACCCTTCTCCAAGTTCATTTCTTCTTCCACTTCTTCTTCCTTTGTTCTTACCATTCTAAAATAATAACTCCAGTATCTCACATATACTGTGATGTTTCCTATAAATATGGTACAACCATATTCAGTATTCTATCCACCCTTTGAATAACATGTCACCATACGTGCGTACGTACGGACTACCGTCTCCACGTCGTGGTGTAATTGTTATTCAATATAATGTTATTTGGATGGGTATAATAATGATGTGTAACTCATGTAAATAAAAAATATAAAATGTTAATGATTCTGTATATATGATATACCATCCATTTATATATTATTTTAATATCAAAAGAATGATATTTTCGCTCGTGCGTACGTACGGACTACCGTCTCCACGAACGCGATGAGATTCATTCTCCATCGTATCCATTCAAGTATAATTATCATTTGATGATTTAAAAATGATGTTTAAGGACTAGATATCATTCTGGATATGAATAAGATACAACAACCATGGCTTATGTAACAAAACATATAAAAGAAAATGAGTAAGTTGACTCCCGAAACGACGATAATTCTAAGATATTATTAATAAAGCAATGTTAAAAGATCATATATGATATCATATTAATGTATATGATTCTTGTATAATTTAATAACAATTATTTCACCATTATACAGGAGGTTAACCTACCCCAACCAAGGAAAATTACATGGCAAGGGTTTACTTTACAACCTCTTCATTATCCAAGGTTGTTTATACGTAATAATCTACTGGGATCTCTTTATCATCCACATCCATGTTTCTTAAAAATTCATTTCAAAACATTTTTACTATTTACTAGAATATGAGTTAAAGTCATTTATACCCTTTTTGACTTTTATAAGTGGTTTATAAAGGAATCTTTCGGTCGTTTTCAAAACAAGGTCCTTTTTAACCTTTTCGACAGAATTAAGGTAAGAATGTTTTTTTAACTTATACGGCGGGTGCGGCTATTTTCCGCCGTTATAAAATCTTCAAAGCTTCCCTTACAAGCTTATAAGAATATTTTCAAAGAAAATGTTTTATTTTATATGGATCTTAAATTATTTCAAAATAAAAGGAGATATTTCTTTAAAAAGAATTTTGATTTCATCTATGTCAACATCCTTTGATGGATTTTAAGATTATTTGAAGTTGATTTATTATGATACAAAACTTCTATATTGTATTGAAGGTTTTGTGATATGTTTGACTGTGGATGTGCTATTTTTATACCATTCATAGTTTATGGTGAAAGTATTGACATTTCATATGCTAGTTTTAATATGAATGTTTATGTTATGTTTAAACCTTTTCATATGGGAATGCATTGGACTTAATATGTGACGGGTGGAGCCCGCTATAGCTCCTCGATGCATCGGTAGGTCTCATGAGACAAACTAGTGTCTTGGAACAAGGCCTTGACAAAATCTTATTTGTAGTCTTGGTACGAGGCCTTGGCTATGTGGTTATGATAGTCTGGCATTATGCATTCCAACATTATGAAAGTGGTTATTGATTTTTGCATGTGATTATTCGATTAGTATAATATCCATGTGAATAAGTAAATGGCATTATTTCATTTTATTTATGCCATACCATGTTGAAAGTTAATATTTAAAAGGCTTTTGTTTTAGTTATACATTGCCTTAAATGTTTATTCTTATTTATAAAAGTTTCCGCTATATTGTTATCCTTACTGGGCATTTGAGCTCACCCTTTTTCTATGTTTTATTTTTCCCAAGATGTGAAGAAGTAAGTTATGAATGACCTGCAGGGATTTTATGAGGGGTTAATAGTGTGGATTGTGGAAACATTATGTTGTTGTAGTAGTTTTTCATTTTATGATGTAATGTAAAACTTATGAATTTATCTAGTGTTTCCAAGGCTACTAAACCAATCGGTCTTTCGATATTTGATCTTTCTTGTGATCATGCCAATGTTATGTAATAATGCACCGACTCTGGGTAACTGGGGTCGGGGCATTACAGTTGGTATCAGAGGAAGTTTATTACAAACCTTGGAAGCTAGATTTAGATAAACTCTGATTAGAGCACGTAGACCTAAGATGAACTTTGAGGATTAGTATAGAAGAACTTCCTAGAATTTTGGTATTGTAGAGATTTTGTGAGTTTTCCAAGCAATACATCCTTGTCTGGATACGAGCAGGTAGAGGCGGCTCTAGCACAGATGTACCTAGGGGTAAAACCCGAAAACACCGCTTTGAGCTAGACTCGAACGGGAACTGGTGCACGACAACGGGCCTTGCTGCACTATTGGTTACGACACTCCCGGGGGATATGCTTAGGATAACTCTCATTTTATTTACAAATCATTTTGAAGGGATTATGAGTATATACTTCCTCAAAGAAAACATTCTTATGATTATGGATTATATCCATAAATAGTTCAATTTATGTTAAGTGTTTTATAAGTATGGGATTATGTATTTTGATTCATAAACTGATCTAGTTTATGCCATTGTTTAGAAATGGCGCCTAGTGGAAGAAATGGAAACCGTATCAATGCACGCACTCCATGTAGGGATTGCCCTCCTGCTCAAGATAATTATAGTGGGGCTGGTGATGCAACTGGTGCTGATCAGCTAATCACCATACTGGGACAACTTACTCAGGTTATGAATAATAACCTTACCCGTATGGAGCACCCTGATCCGCAGCGTGGAGGATCAATGTTAGATCGATTCATGAGGCAACAACCACCAACGTTCAATGGGAATACAAATCCCTTAGTAGCTGAGCAATGGATATTTTCCCTAGAGAAAATATTTCAGGCTTTGGGGAGCAGTGAAAGGGAAAAAGTTATCATGGCAGTTTACCGCCTCACTGGAGATGTTGATCAATGGTGGTCATTGATTCAAAATACGAAGGAAGATGATGAAGTATCAAATATGGAATGGAGGGAGTTCAAAGATCTGTTTTTAGAAAAATACTTCCCTCGCGACCATCGAGCAGATATGGAAAGGCAATTTCTGAGTCTGAGACAAAAGGAGGATGAAAATGTCACAAAGTATGAGGCTAACTTTACAAGGTTAGCGAGGTATGCTGGTGATTATATTCGTAACCCAAGAAGTAAGATTGATCGTTTCTTTGATGGGTTAAAACCATTTCTCCGTCGAGCGTTAGTCTCACAATCCTTTTCATCGTACGAATACATTGTATCATGTGCTATCAAGACCGAGAAGGAATTCTCTAAGTCTTATGACTTTAAAGCAAAGCAAGAGAAGAAGAGACCTGCTGATCAATCTGGGAATGGAAATAAGGGGAAGAAGGGAAATGTTGAATATCCATCTTGTGGTAAATGCGGGAAGAAACATCCTGGTACTTGCTTGAAGGGAATGGGAGTCTGTTACAAGTGTGGTTAAAAAGGCCACCAAGCTCATGATTGCAAGGGGAAGAAGGAAGCTACCAACGTTCAGTGCTACAATTGCAGGGAGATGGGGCATTATGCAAATTCATGTCCTAAGCGTCAGGAGAACTTACCTTAGAAAAGGCCAAGGGATCAAGGCCAGGCTTATGCTATCACTACTGCTGAGGTAGAAGCTCCGAAAGACATGGTGGCAGGTAATTTAATGGTTTCCTCAAGTTTAGCAAATGCATTATTTGATTCTGGATCATCGCATTGTTTCATATCTTCCCAGTTTGCTAAGAAAATTAGATATTTCCAATTTGATTTAATAAGGGAGTTGTCAGTTAAAACTCCTAAGGGAAGTATCGTTGCAACAAAGTTTTGTGAATCAGTCCCCATTAGAGCACATAAATTTTCTTTATCTGCTGATTTCATCGTCATACCTATGATTGAGTTTGATATAATCCTCGATATGGACTGGCTTTCGGACTATGATGCGAAGATTTATTGTAAGAAGAAAGAGGTTACGATTCTTGATGATAATGATAAGGAGCACCTTATTTTTAGAGCAGAATCGTCACCACCTAATTCTTATTTAGATCCACCCCCAGTAGCTCAACTTAATTCAATTATTGGGGAGGAAGAGAATGAAATAACTGTCGGTGAGGAAAGGAATGTTCAAATAGAGGATGTACCTGTTGTAAAAGAATTTGTAGATGTATTTCCGGAAGATTTACCTGGACATCCTCCAGAACGAGAAGTTGATTTTTCTATTGATTTGATTCCTGGATCAAGGCCTATATCGAAGACCCCTTATAGAATGGCCACTGTACAGTTAGTCGAACTAAAGAAACAACTAGAGGAATTGAGTAATAAGGGATTTATTCGCCCTAGTGTTTTCTCCATGGGGATCCCCTGTTCTTTTTGTTAAAAAGAAAGATGGATCTATGAGGTTATGTATCGACTACAGGGAGATCAATGCTATAACGATAATAAACAAGTATCCCCTACCTCGTATTGATGATTTATTTGACCAACTGCATGGAGATCAATACTTTTCAAAGATTGACCTTCGATCTGGATACCATCAGTTGTGTGTGAAAAAGGAAGACATTCTGAAAACAGCATTTTGAACCAGGTACGGGCATTACGAGTTTAATGTAATGCCATTTGGATTGACTAATGCACCCTCTATATTCATGGATCTAATGAATAGAGTTTTCAAGGAGTATCTCGATGAATTTGTGGTGGTATTTATTGATGATATCTTGGTATACTCCAAAACCTACGAAGATCATGAAAATCACTTGCGCATTATCTTGAAGACTCTGAGGAGGCATGAATTATATGGAAAGTTTAGCAAGTGTGAATTCTGGCTTCAGGAGATTTCTTTTCTTGGCCATATTGTCTCTAAAGATGGAATCTCTGTTGATCCTTCTAAGACCAAGGCAATCCAAGAATGGCCAGCACCTACGAGTATAACTGGGGTACGTAGTTTTATTGGTTTGGCAGGTTATTATCGACGTTTCGTCCAGAATTTTTCCCGATTGGCTAACCTATTAACGAAGCTCACACGTAAAGGGGTTAAATTTGTTTGGACAAAAGAGTGTGAAGAATGTTTCGAAGAACTGAAGAGAAGATTAGTCAATGCTCCTATATTGACTCTACCATCGGGGAATGATGGGTTCGTTATTTATAGTGATGCATCGAAGAAAGGACTTGGCTGTGTCCTTATGCAGAATGATAGAGTTATTGCCTATGCATCACGACAGTTGAAAATTCATGAACAAAACTATCCTACTCATGATCTCGAGTTAGAAGCAGTGATCTTTGCTTTGAAGATATGGAGGCACTACCTCTATGGTGAAAAATGTGAGATTTATACTGATCACAAGAGTTTGAAGTATATTTTCTCACAAAAAGAACTCAACATGAGGCAAAGGAGATGGCTTGAATTACTCAAGGATTATGATTGTACGATACACTACCACCCAGGGAAAGCAAACAAGGTGGCAGATGCTTTGAGCAGAAAAGACCATGGTGTTTTGAACATGATGAGAATTGAAAGGGATCCAATTTTCATGGATCTAGTGAAGATGGACATGGGAATAACCAGGGAAGGTGAAACATCAATGCTTTTTTAAATGGTTGCCAAACCATCTTTACTAGAAAGTATTAAGAGTTCTCAGACCGATGATGAAGAATTCCAAAAGAAGATTAAAGCTGTGAATGATGTGAGATTGAGAGACTTTGTGTATGAAGATGGAATT
Organism: Viscum album; assembly: GCA_963277665.1. Lineage (NCBI taxonomy): Eukaryota > Viridiplantae > Streptophyta > Magnoliopsida > Santalales > Viscaceae > Viscum > Viscum album. Next base: position 1,961,376,911 of record OY728156.1, on the reverse strand, counting down.
TTGAAATTCGGGAAGAGACTTTGTGTTCCCAATATACCTGATCTAAAAAGGGAATTGCTGGATGATGCTCATAGTTCCAATTTCTCTATACACCCTGGGAGCACCAAAATGTATAGAGATTTGAAGGAACATTTTTGGTGGGACAACATGAAGAGGGAGATTGCTGATTTTGTGGCAAGATGTATGGTTTGTCAACAAGTGAAAGCTGGAAGGCAACAGCCTGGAGGAGTCATGCAACCTCTTCCCATACCGGAGTGGAAATGGGACAATGTTACGATGGACTTTGTCATGGGGCTACCAAAGACTCCTAGAAGGAACGATGCAATATGGGTTATTGTTGATCGTCTTACCAAGACAGCACATTTTCTTGCTATAAGAGAAGATATACCCCTGGAACGTCTAGCAAGACTATATATTAATGAAGTTGTGAGACTTCATGGAGTACCCCTATCGATTGTTTCTGATCGTGATCCCCGTTTTACTTCAAGATTCTGGAAAAGTATTCAGAAATCCCTGGATACTGAACTTCATTTGAGCACTGCTTACCACCCTCAGACAGACGGACAATCAGAACGGACTATTCAAACCTTAGAAGACATGTTGAGATCTTTCTCACTTGACTTTCAGGGTATGTGGGATCAATATTTACCTTTGGTAGAATTTTCCTATAACAATAGCTTCCATTCGAGTATTCAGATGGCACCATATGAAGCGTTATACGGAAAGAGATGTCGTACACCAACCTGTTGGGATGACATTGGTGAAAGAAAACTTGTAGGCCCAGAACTGGTGGAGGAAACGGTGGAAAAGGTGAAAGTAATCCAAAATCACATCAAAGCAGCTCAAAGTAGGCAGAAGAGCTATGCCGATAATCGAAGGAAGGATTTGGAATTTCAAGTCGGTGATCATGTTTTTCTGAAGGTATCTCCGTGGAAGGGAGTCATACGTTTTGGTAAGAAAGGTAAATTGAGTCCCAGGTACATCGGACCTTTCGAAATTCTAGAACGAATTGGGGTTGTAGCTTACCGATTGGCAATGCCGCCAAGTCTCTCCAAAGTTCACGATGTGTTCCACGTATCTCTATTGAGGAAATACATGCCTGATCCGACGCATGTACTCACCTATGAGGAATTAGAACTGGAACCTGATCTGTCTTATTGCGAAGAGCCCGTCAAGATTCTTGATACGAGAGAACATGTGCTTAGAAACCGGACGACGCGTCTGGTAAAAGTTTTGTGGAGAAACCATAAGATGGAAGAGGCAACGTGGGAACCCGAGGAACTTATGATGAAGAACCACCCGAGTCTTTTTTTGCAGTAATACCCTATAAATTGCGAGGACGCAATTATTTGATGGAGGGGAGAATGTAACACCCCAAGCTTCTACGGTACGCTTCTCTTTGAATAATGTGATAGCGTGTGTTGTACGCAACACCGAGTTCTAACACACCATAACTAATCAAACTAGCCGTTATGAATAGTAATAACTACTTTTTGAAATTATATATATTTTATATTTGAAAATGGACTTCATTTTTAGATTCGGAATATCGAATTTAGCCTAAGGTGAAATTTTGGTACATTTCGGATTACTTTCATATTTTGATGAATAGTGAAAATTACTAAGTTTTAATTAAAAACAACTTTTTTAATCAAAATTAATAATAGTGATAAATTATGAATTTGAGTCGTTTTAAAGTATATTTAGAATATATTTTTACCATTTAATATAATGTTGGTCATTGGACATAATTTTACAATTAAACCGAACATAAACGAGTGTCAATCTTTTGATAGTTATTATCTCTTAAAAACACGCTTTTTGTTTTGACAGCGGGAATTAATTTTAAATTAATTTCTGCCACTTCTGTGTTTTGAATTTAGGAAAATGGATTCCTTATTTGGAATCAGGATGTTCAAATTGTGTAAATAGGTAACTTTTATTTTTAGACATTTTGAATAATTACTGCGGTAAATATTTTATTTACCATGGTTAAGGGTAAATCCGGTAAATAAGGGTTAAAACATAATATTATAATAATACTAAATTACCCTAAAACGTGTCTTAACCATATTGGTTGATACATGGTTGACCATGGGCATCTTTGTGTCAATTTTGGGACCCCATGGATCCACTTGTAAGTGATAATGACACTTTATTTTAATTAAGTTAAAATGAATACAAAAATGACACAAGCATATATCTTTTAGAAAAACAATTGTTACATAGGGTTATATATGTTGGATTTTAGATTATAAATATTCATTAGAAAGATAAAAAGATTTACTACATAATGATAATTTATTTATAATTTTTAGTCATTAAATAATTTATTTTATTTATGACACAATGATGATGCAGTAATTACTATAATAGTGAAAAATTAAAATAATTGATATTATAAATACCAAAATAAATATAATATGAAACTTTTAATGAATTAAACTAATTTTCTAGGATAATATGATATATTAGGATTGATTTAATTGACTTTTTTCGAAGTAATAAATCTGTTTTGAGTTTCACAAAAATCAACTATTGAATAGTGTCAAAATTGACATAAAAGAGTTCTTAAAACAAATATTATATTATTAATTGATATTAAATTCCTAAAAATCTATGGTTCGTCCAAGAGACTTATATAATGATAGGTTCATCATTAATGTACCACTTGGGGGTCGCTTGGATGTATATAGTAAGTTTATTAACCATATTATATAAAAATACAAAGAGACATTGTAAAAGTGAAACTAATTAACTTAGAGTTAATACTTAAAGATAAGGTTAATATAAGTATCCAAACCTGTCTAAATTCTATTGGTTGAGTGGTGTTCGACCTATCCCCACCTTAACCTTTGAATAATAATCTTTGGAGCCATTAGAAACCGAATATGAATTTATTATAAATTAATATTTCTAGCTTTTCCAAAGGTGCCCCTCACCCCTCTTATAAAAGGGCACTCCTCCTTCTCATTTCTTCACACCTTCAAAGCCTTTTGGTTCGGCCAAACTCTGCCCAAATACTCTCCCAACATCCCTCACTACAACCTAGAGGCTTTAGTTTGATCAGAAAGCCATCCTAAGGAGCCCTTTTGATCAAATCAAAAGGAAGAACCCGAAGAAGAGGTAATGATTTCACCACCCTTCTCCAAGTTCATTTCTTCTTCCACTTCTTCTTCCTTTGTTCTTACCATTCTAAAATAATAACTCCAGTATATCACATATACTGTGATGTTATTATAAATATGGTACAACCATATTCAGTATTCTATCCACCCTTTGAATAACATGTCACCATACGTGCGTACGTACGGACTACCGTCTCCACGTCGTGGTGTAATTGTTATTCAATATAATATTATTTGGATGGGTATAATAATGATGTGTAACTCATGTAAATAATAAATATAACATGTTAATGATTCTGTATATATGATATACCATCCATTTATATATTATTTTAATATCAAAAGAATGATATTGTCGCTCGTGCTTACGTACGGACTACCGTCTCCACGAACGCGATGAGATTCATTCTCCATCGTATCCATTCAAGTATAATTATCATTTGATGATTTAAAAATGATGTTTAAGGACTAGATATCATTCTGGATATGAATAAGATACAACAACCATGGCTTATGTAACAAAACATATAAAAAAAATGAGTAAGTTAACTCCCGAAACGACGATAATTCTAAGATATTATTAATAAAGCAATGTTAAAAGATCATATATGATATCATATTAATGTATATGATTCTTGTATAATTTAATAACAATTATTTCACCATTATACATGAGGTTAACCTACCCCAACCAAGGAAAAGTACATGGTAAGGGTTTACTTTACAACCTCTTCATTATCCAAGGTTGTTTATACGTAATAATCTACTGGGATCTCTTTATCATCCACATCCATGTTTCTTAAAAATGCATTTCAAAACATTTTTACTGTTTACTAGAATATGAGTTAAAGTCATTTATACCCTTTTTTACTTTTATAAGTGGTTTATAAAGGAATCTTTCGATCGTTTTCAAAACAAGGTCCTTTTTAACCTTTTCGACAGAATTAAGGTAAGAATGTTTTTTTAACTTATACGGTGGGTGCGGCTATTTTCCGCCGTTATAAAATCTTCAAAGATTCCCTTACAAGATTATAAGAATATTTTCAAAGAAAATGTTTTATTTTATATGGATCTTAAATTATTTCAAAATAAAAGGAGATATTTCATTAAAAAGAATTTTCATTTCATCTATGTCAACATCCTTTGATGGATTTTAAGATTATTTGAAGTTGATTTATTATGATACAAAACTTCTATATTGTATTGAAGGTTTTGTGATATGTTTGACTGTGGATGTGCTATTTTTATACCATTCATAGTTTATGGTGAAAGTATTGACATTTCATATGCTAGTTTTAATATGAATGTTTATGTTATGTTTAAACCTTTTCATATGGGAATGCATTGGACTTAATCTGTGACGGGTGGAGCCCGCTATAGCTCCTCGATGCATCGGTAGGTCTCATGAGACAAACTAGTGTCTTGGCACAAGGCCTTGACAAAATCTTATTTGTAGTCTTGGCACGAGGCCTTGGCTATGTGGTTATGATAGTATGGCATTATGCATTCCAACATTATGAATGTGGTTATTGATTTTTGCATGTGATTATTCGATTAGTAAAATATCCATGTGAATAAGTAAATGGAATTATTTCATTTTATTTATGCCATACCATGTTGAAAGTTAATATTTAAAAGGCTTTTGTTTTAGTTATACATTGCCTTAAATGTTTATTCTTATTTATAAAAGTTTCCGCTATATTGTTATCCTTACTGGGCATTTGAGCTCACCCCTTTTCTATGCTTTATTTTTCCCAGGATGTGAAGAAGTAAGTTATGAATGACCTGCAGGGATTTTATGAGGGGTTAATAGTGTGGATTGTGGAAACATTATGTTGTTGTAGTAGTTTTTCATTTTATGATGTAATGTAAAACTTATGAATTTATCTAGTGTTTCCTAGGCTACTAAACCAATCGGTCTTTCGAGATTTGATCTTTCTTGTGATCATGCCAATGTTATGTAATAATGCACCGACTCTGGGTAACTGGGGTCGGGGCGTTACATATCACAACTCTTCCATTACCTATATATTAGTCATATAAATAATAGATGGCCTTTATGAAGTTTTAGGAATCCTGTTGTAACACAACACCTATATTTACTTATTTCCTTCACGTAGGTAATGAATTTAAAATTCCACCTTTACATATCCAATATATTTCTAATGTCACTTTCACATAACAATATCAAGTCATAGGTTACATTTCCAAAACATCATAATTTTTTATCTGACCCTTATGAAGGTAGAGAAGTAACCTTACGCATCTACTTACCCTCATTTTTTACCTTTATGATAGGTTTATGTTCGTAATATAAATATAAAATCCATGGGGGATAGATTTTAGGATTAATGGGATATAGTATTAGTCAATATAGTCCCCAATTTTGTTCCAGATTTTATTTTTTAGTTCAATACAAGTAGGCCAGGCCTAAACTACGTATGGGTATGTAGTTGCGTGTATGGATGTGTGATACTGAGTGTGATGGGTGAGGGAAGGTATTTTCATGGTGGTTGTATGTTTAGGTCTTGGAGACATGATGGTGTAATAATATATGATCAAGAGATGGCGCTTCGAGTTTACTATAATTCATAATAGCAAAGTTGTCCTATAAATGGATCAATATTCCACTGGGAAAAATATAAGCCAAGAAATTCATATTGTACATTGATTCAATCATATTGGAATTTCCTCTAAGATCTCACATGCATCCTCCTTTACCTAACAGCCAGTGTGATGGAGATATTAGAGGCCCCCACAATATTATTCTTTTTCCAACAATCAAACTACATATGTTTGAATAGAAAAATATGTATTTCCGCTCATATATTTTTAAATTTCACCATTGTCTTGTTAAATCATCCAAGGTGCAGGTGTGGATCGGTTGGCATCTCACACCCATTCAATCACATCAGGTTTAAATAGATACTCCATAGATGGATTCATTGAAAACATCAACTGAAGTAATTATTGTACATCATCAATCATTGATTAGTGTTCAAGCTCCATCATTGAGATTTATTCTTATATGAGATCCTCTCAGTTGTGCCAAACCAACTTGGTTATCTTTGAATATTCAATCATTCTTCCTATGACCTCATCCATTATCGATTCATAGAAAACATTGGTTATAGATTCTCTATTTCATTGTTGTTAATTCGTAATTTAATATCAACTTCATCCATCCTAAATCCATGTGACTCAACTTCAATAACAATTTTATATTTATCCTTGACACTAAGAACTTCTCATACACTAATTTCATCTAACACGGATTGGGAAGTATCATCTATGATTAGTTAAACTCGGCGACATCAAGATAGTGCATCTTAGGATCATCTTGGTTTATACCTAATTTGAAAAGGCTTAGATGTCGCTAACATTCTTCCATATTATTTTTTCTCATCTGTGGTAGGTCAATGGTGATAACTATGGTAGGTTAAAAATTCTTCATGTGGTGGGTTGATGAAGGATGTGTGGTCAATTACTATGGGGAGTTCTTGTGTCATCATATATGGGGGCTTATGGTAACTCTAGGGTGATGACATGATCAATCGGTGGTAGGTTCTTATAGGTTGTGGTCAATCGACTAGTTGAAGAATTCTTGCAAAGTCACATCATGGATAAGGTTTGTGGTTAGTGAGTTTACCATGAGGCTGAAAGGCTGGGGCGTAGTAGAATGATCAATCATGATAAGGTGAGTGGTCATGTGGTAGCATGAAGGCCATGAACGACCTCTTTTTATAGAACCAAATACTATCCAGTTAAACTGCTCTAGAAAATCCAACATTCTAGATACCTTTCCATGCATAGTTTAAAAAAATAACTATTGTATTTCAATGAAATAGAAAAGTGGGATTGTCACATTTTTTTTAAAATGTTATTATGACCTTATGAAATTACTATTTTATTGTACAAAAAAATTGGTAATAAAATTATTAAAAATTGGAAAACATGAAAAAACAAATAATAAATTATTTATCTATATAGTGTTTTTTTATTTTTATAGTTAAATAATAATTTTTAAAATCTTTAAAAAATTAATAATTTTTAATAATACATTTAAAAACATCATGATCCCCTCACTTCCTCTACATCCCAATAACTCCTCTATATCCACCTCCAACCCACCCTTCTTTCCTCTTTGTTGTATCCCTATATATATCTCCTTGATTCCTTCCTCTAATCACCTCCCTTCATGCTAATGATTTCAGGATTATATTTTATAGGAGATAATTTGATGAACTTCATTCCTTATATAGTAGTCATAAAACCTTCCTAGAACTTCAACATAACTCAGATGTTGGTGTTCATTCATGAATTAACAAACATTATGAAGCATGAATTAGGCTGGTCCACTCCTTATATTATAAGACACATATACACTTGTATGTTTCCTTAATCCAAATTTTATTCTTCTATTCTTTATGGATTTATCCTGTCGTGTTCCATGGTAAAGAATTTATCAAATATTGTTACTTTAGTATTTTCATATTATAGTATATTCATATTGATTCAATATACATAGATTCCCAATATCTACATTGTTAGTTCCATTCTTTTATAGTTCTAATGAAATCCAAAAAAATTGTAAACTATTTTTCTCTAACCAGAAATATATTCTTTCAACAAATAGGACATCTTTGGAGAGTTAATGGAATCAGAAAAACATATGATTGAAGTATAACTTCCATGAAATTTTTTATTTCAGATATAATAGGGATGAACTTATTTAGATAATCACCTTATCTCTTCTCACTCAAAATATCTTTTAATTCATTTATCCATATACGTTTACTAAATGCATTTTCATGAAATGGAAATGTAATATTTTATTATATATTATCAGTATTCCATTTTTCAATATCATTTGAATTAATAATTCATTTTTTAATTATATAAACTAGCTTATTCAAATGTAAATGTTTTATTATATTATATATATTTTATTAAAACTTTATATGTTCTTGGTTTTGATCCAAATTCAAATTTCACTCAAATATCCTTTGAAATACATCTTCTCTGGAAGTAAGACTGATGATATATACCTATTTTTGCCAATCTATTTTTTACATTTATGAAATTAATATATTTATTTTATGTGAAAGAATTTATTACAAGAATTTTGATAAAAATTGGAATCCTAATTCATATTCCATAGGCCTCATTATAATAGTTTAGCATATTCTATTATATTTATATTTGATTAATAATTCTTCATTATTTCTATTGTATTTTTTCTTAAGACTTCCAATTAAATATTATTAATTATATCATGTCTAAAAAAATTATAAATGTTTTTAACTACATTTCTATAGACCGCTTATAAAGGATAAAAACAATGAGAAAATGGTACCTCATAGAAATCAACTCATGGATTTTTTTTAATTCAGAATATTTCTTATGATATTATTTATTTGATCAATTTAGCCTATATAGTTTTCATTTTATCATTACCTCATTGATTTTTATTACTGAAATATTGTAATGATTCAATTCATTTTCATTAAATATTATTATGTTTCATGTGAAATATTGAAAATGTTTAATATTATATATTTTTATCTTTAATTTTAAATATCATCACATCTAATATTTAATATATATTTTTATTATTTTATATTTTATCTTATTAAGTTTAATACAATTATATTTTATATCTCTAACAATGCCACTTTTTTCCAAGTTTTGTCCTTAAATATCATTTTGTAAAATGGAAAATTATTTTTTATCTCTAAAATAATTCATATAGTATTTATATATTTCAAAATTATATTTTATTATGTTTAATAGGATGTAATTAATTTCTTTCCCAGTATTATCATATTATTCCAGTCACATTTTCATTTAATAATCTGTTTTATCCTTCTTCCCATTATTCTTTATAAATTTTAAAGTTTTAATATATAGTCAATTATCTATTAATACTCTGCAATATTTATCAATTCACTATTTCCAAAAAATTTATAACATATCTCCATCAATGTCTATCTATGAAAAAATTCTACAAATTCATATATTTATGCTATAATATTCACTGTAAACATTCCAGGATATTTCAACAAAAATTTTCTAAATACATTCAATTTGTGGTAAGTATTTTGTATTAATTTTATGCTCATAATTATATACTTATTCACTATGGGAGGAATTGAGAAATAAACATAAATACATAGTATGTTCACTTTGGTGTTTAGAAAACTATATGAAAAATATTTTCCTATTTTCTTATTTTATTATGTGTTATATATTCTCATTATTGAATATCAATATTTTATTTTACTCCTTATCAAATCATTCATGTTTAAATTATATTTTTATTTTTTATTTTTTATTTTAAACATGAAATAATACTATTTTGATAATACAATTTCCTATTATTTTTGTGATTTAAGTTTACATGATGACGTTTTTTTAATTTTATAGATACCCATAATCATGATGTTTTATTTCTATAATATTATAAAAGGTGGTGGATCCATAACTTTGATGGATATTAGGAATATAAGAAAAGGAATGTTATATAACATCTCTTTAATTATACTTTTTCTTATAAAATAAATACATATTCTTGGGTGTTCTTTAAAATTATATCATTTCCATTTCCATTATATATAAAATTCTTTCCATTTTCATTTATCAATAAATTTCTTATCCATTTTTTTATATTTTTATTCAATTTTTTCTATATAACAGGTTCATTTAAATCATTTTTTTTTCTCATTTTGAAATTTATTTAATATATTCATAACTTATTCTTCTTGGGAATCCCCTTCTATATTACCTTCAATTTTTAATTAAATTATTCTCAGCAAACATGATACATAATTAATCTATTTGTTCTATTTAGTATTCCTAAAAATTCAATATTTTTTATAAAGGGTCCCATATTAAAAAACCTATATCTATAAAATAGATATCATGGAATATCAAAAACTCATATGTTTATATGTCACTCTTATTAATATTTTACACTACAAATTATTTTTATTTCATTGGAATTCCATTTTTTCTTATCACAATGTTTTAAAATTCAATTGATTGCAATTAATTAATTATAACATCACACTAACTTATATTTTTGAATTATTCTAATTTATTATGTTTTAGTTTTTTACACTATAATTTTTGTAATGGAACAACAATATAATCAATATGTATACTTTCATATAAGACTCAAATATTACTAAAATCATTAATAATATTCAAGTTTTAATATTATAAAAGCCTATAATATTTACATAATATAAATTTTAATATTATACATTATATTTAATGCATCAACATTTTTATTCACATTCAACTTTATTAAAACATACATTATTTTACTTTTTATTTTAATCACTTATTTTAATGAAAAATAAATGACCTGAATATCCTTTTTAAAAGAAAATAGTTGGTCTTGAATCACAAATTTCAACCATTTTAAAATCAATTTTCAAAAAATATAAGAGCCATTATAAATTTCCTATTATCATAATTGATATTTTCTACTTGCTTTTTTATAAATCCTTTCAAGTACCTCTTTTTACTTATATATTACATAATTTATTCAATATTGTTTACAAGATTTATCATTTCTTATAAATAGTTTAAAGATATAAGTGTAGTTTCTTTTATTTCATTTAAAAAATAATGAGTATAAATTATTTAACTGTGGTTATCATAGTGGGTAAAGTTTATAATAATTTCTCATATATGATACATTTAATTTGACACTGTAATATGTAATATGAAAATATATTTATTTTGATCAATATCATATATGAACTAATATCTCATATTATATTTTTATATTTTAGTTCAGAGCTAATTGTAATATGTAGAACTGATATGTATTTACCATAGCTATATATTATTTGATGGACTATTTTAGTATTGATATCAAGTGTGTTTGGGTCCTTGAAGACTATAGAAGATGATTTTTCTTGATGGGGTTACTTTATTTAGCTCTTCTATTTCTGGGTTGGGCTCCAAAAAAATAATACACTATTTATAAAACCTTATATTGTTTTGTATTTGTTTTATCTATTATAATAGGGATAAATCATTTCATTATCAATTAATATTGAAGATGATAAAATACTCATTGTTGAGATTGATTCTTTAATAAGGGAACTGGTGGACACAAACATGTTTAATATTCATGATTTCTTAGTAGAATTGTTTCACCGGATAGGGAGAAACAACTTCCTCAATTATAGAAAATGTGAAAATGAAGCTACTTAAGTATTCTTTTCTATATTATTATTTTATATATATATTCTCTAATATACTCACTCATAGAAGCATTAATTATATAATAAGAATTGGTTCATGGCCTTGATTGATCCAAATGTCACATGATATGTGTAATATAGGAATTTATGGCTATGGGGTTATAGTTGACGTTTGTTGGTTTCAAAATAAGGTTTTGGATTTATCAATGGATGGAAATGGAAATGTTTCTAGTCATTCAATTATTATTCCAAGATTCTAGAGCATTTTATCCTTCCCTTAAAATTTAATTGTAGTTTCTTCTTTAAATGACTTAATATTCATATCCATTATTATTATTATTATTTAAAATTTTGATCATTTGTTTTCTTCCAAATTTTATAGTACTGTAAGATGAACCTAAAGATGAACCTCAATTATACATTGATTGCACTAGAAAACTTTGGTTCATATATATTTAATTATCAACCCAACATGGGTTATTCATTCTTTATATTTTCATCCATCTAAGAACATGTTGATAAATTTTTTTCAAATTAGTTTTCTTAGTTATTGTTCAATACATCAAGGTCTTTATGTGTTTTTGTAGAGAAATATGAAAATGTTATTTAGAAACATAATGAAATACTTTATTGTAGAGAGAGAAAAATGAAACTTCGTGAAAGTTTTTTTTTTGTGATTTTTTGAAAAATATATCAAATGAAATTCAATGTGCGCAAAACTAATTTGTTAAGATTAAATGAAAATATTCTAAAATTAGTAAAATAAAAATGTGTTGAATGAGGCTGTATTTAGTTACAAAAAAAGATCCTTTTCAATTTAGAGAAACTAAAAGAATTTTGATATGATTTCTTGTTTAATATACCATATAATATTCTTATCTTTTAAATATTAAATCAAACTACATTTTTAGATTTTTTAGATTCATATTAATAAAAATTTAGTTACTACTTTATTTGTTAAAATATTTTCCCATTAATAATTTTTTTTATAAATCATTTATTTTGTCTTTAATAAAACTATGTTTTCAGAATCCAACATTATATGTTGGATTTAGGAATCCTGAATAATGGATTAAATAGTGAATCCATTATGAAAATGGATTTTTTCTGATATGGAATATGATATTAAATTATAATATTTTATCTTGTGTACTTTGAATTAAATTACAATATGGAATATTTTCTCATCTCCTAATATATTCTTTATTTTTTAAAAAAATTATGTAAGTTTTTTATGATGAAGATTCCACTAAAACTACAAATACAGTCATTCATTTGTATTTTTCTAGATTATAAAACAATGATATACCATATACCAATTTGTTTTCATCTATTACAAATAAAATGATGTTATAAAAAATTCGATAACATGTTTCCTTCTAGGAATGACTTCTATGCATCTATATTTAAGATATACCAATGAATTATAAACTAGAATTCATTTTTTATGTTGTAATTATTTATTATTCTGATTACTTCAATATCCACATAGAAAATTATGTTGTATTTATTATTTATTTATTTTTTCAATATCCCCTTTTAAATTATTTTTTGTGTATTAATTTTCCTATATATTTATTTTTTTATTCTTTTCTCATGTCTTAGTATGTGATTTTACTTATTTTTTTGATCAGGCCATTCCTTATACAATTTATAAAATGAAATACATACACAATTTTAAATTGATAATGAATATTTTTAAGATTATTCTTAAACATAATATTGTGATTATTATTACAGTTAGTCTTATAAAAATACTATAATATATACAAAATTTAAAATACAATAATATATATGTCCAAAAAATTATAGTTTCATTAGCTTATGATTATACAAAAACTATGGTATTTAAATACTAAAATAAATCTATTATTTTGAATAAGTCAGTATATATTCTTAGGATTCTTCTTATGTTTATATACAAACTATAATACATATACATTTTCAAAATTATAGTTCTTATTCTTATTCTTATTATTTTATTATGCTCATGGTTATGGTTATTCTTCTACAAATATTATAATAAATACAAATTTTAATAGATTGTACTATATAAATAAAAATTCAAACAAATTCATGTGGTTATACATATTCTTATAGAAAATACTATAATATAGTCGTATAAGTAGAAGCATATACTTTCACAACTATGTTTATATTTATTAGGGTTTATTCTTAAATAATTTATTTACTTATTTTTTTTTAGTTAGGAAAAATATTTCTAACAAATATTATCATAGAAATAAGGATAAAAAGCTAAAAAAATATATTTAAAGTGGTTATGATTATTTCGTAATATAATTACACATAGTCAAATAATGCATTTATTCTGATATTACCCATTCTATATTTACAGTGAATAAGCTTTGAATTATCATACATAGCTTTTGAATATGATTATACCTTTCCTACCTCACTCTTTATTCATTGACTATGATTATGGATCACATTGTATTCTAATATAAAAAATTTCATTAAATATATGGTGAAAAAGATTAACCACCACTTGATAATGTTGTTGACTAGGATTACTATCTTTCAACAAAGGTGTTCAGTGAAAATTTTATTTTGATTTCAGTATAGAAAAATGAAAAACAAATGTGTTTGAATTTATATATATTTTTATGTTACATTCAAAATCAATTTTCAAAAATATGAATATGTTTACACTTAATTTATATGATTAACATCTAGTTTCAATTAATTATTTCAGATATTAATATTATATATATTATTTCAAGATTATATATATTATTAATAAGTAGGAATTAGGCCATGTGAATTCTTGGGAGGAAATACTAGTAATTTTTTAAAGTAGTTCAATAAGTTTTTTTTATATACAATAATATTGTGTTAATAAAACAACCTTAAAAATGATAAAGTATTTAAAAATGTTATAATTATCAAAATATTAAATAAATATGTTAAATTCTAGAAAATTATTTTTTATTTTTAAGTAATACTTTATTATTAATGAAAATAAAATTCTTAAATGAATAAACTCTTTAGTAATTGTTTAACTAGATAATTTTGAATGATGAAATATAATATCTTTTTAATTTAATGTGTATATAGATTTTAGGTATATGAATCAATTCTTATTAACTTATTTAATTTAATTTAATATGGGAAATCATCACAAAATGAAATAATTTGACAATATTATATGAAAAAAAGGATAAAATAAAATATATATTTTTTGAAATATTAAATTTTAATAAAAAATGAAGTAAATACATTAATAAAGAAATAAATGTGACTGAGGAAACGTGGTAACATGTGACCGAGAGAAAATATTTACAAAAAAGAAAAGTTAAACTAGAATTAAAATTTTATTTTTAAAATAAAAAAAATTATTTATACTAAACAAATTTAAAATCCAAGTTATTTAAATTTTAAATAACCTAATAATTTATTTTAAAATTTAAAATAATTGACTTTAAATATTTAAAGTACTTTAAAATATCAAAACATTAATATTTTAAAATTTTTAATCAATTGATTTATTTAAATATTCAAGGTGTTTAAATTTTATTTATAGATTATTTATTTTGAATATTGAGAAAACTTATTTTACATATTTTATTCATGTTGTTTAAAAATAAATAATATTGAATGAAAAAAATTAAATTTCAAGAATATTTAAAATATTTAAATAAATAAATATTTTGAATATTTTTTAAGAAATTTTTTTAAAAATTAAAATAAATTGAGTTGTTAAATCATATAAACAGGTTGATAATTTAATAATAATTAAAATATTGTAAATTATTTTTAATTTCTTAAAAGATTAAAATGGTTTTTTAAAAAACGTCTATCATTTATGTTATTTGATGTGCCTCAATTTCCACGTGTGTCTTCCACATCAATTGTCCATATATGTGTCTACCTCTTGATCCACATCTCCCTCCATTATTCCTCCTACTTGTTTCAGCCCCCGGATCCATCGCTAAATTTTTCCTTCTATACACCCCCCTCATTCTTCCTCTTCCCCATAATGACCCCTAATCCATCCCCAAAATCTTCATTCTCCACATTCTTGAACTGTGATTCCACCCACAAATTCTACCTTTGTTGCATCCCTTCTTCCTAATCCCTAATCTATGGCACATCAAACCCTCATATCTATTTTCCTCCATTGATATTTCTTCCCCAATAATGGAATTGGGTCTAGAACCATTAGGTTTACAAAAATTTTCCACCCCTACATCATTGCAATCTCATAGTCTTTTAAATCTCATCTCCCATGAAAAGCTAGAAACAATGAAAATATCTCAATATTTTGTCATAATACACCCTCTCTCCTTCGTCTCTCACCTCAAACATCACCTCAAACTATTTCCTCCTCCTTCACCTCCACCTCCATTTCATCCTCTATCTCACATTCAAACTAAATTTCACTTTACTTATTTTTTAATATACAAGAATATTATTTAGTTATGTTTACCTTTTTCTTAACTCGTGTTCCTTTTATCCAAATATGTTTCTTTAAATAGTTTTCAAATATATCCTAATATGTGTTTTTTTATTATAATATATTTTCTCATTATATTCTCATGTATGGTGATTTTTTGTATTATTAACATAATATATTCTTCCGAATTCAAATAAATAAATTATCCTCTAATGATATAATAGATTGTTCTATTTATTTAAAATAAAATCCCACTAATAATTATACTATAATAGAAACTTCATATGGACCAATAAATCATCATGATATTTTAATTATTGAATGATTCATTCTAATTTCATAAATTGTTCCATTTATTTTCATATCACTATTTTATCCCATGAATAAAAAATTTATATTTCATGGTCTTCATCAATATCACTACACGAAACCATAAAACCTGCATTTATATTTCATATTCTTCATGATTTTCATATAAGATCAAAATAAAATTTAATGAATTTATTTTAATTATAAGGTAGATTTTATTGATCATGTTGGAATATATATTATGCCCTGTTACATATATTTTTATTGATTTCAACATGCATAAACACACATGAAAAAGAAAAAAAGAAAATTTTCAAGCTAAATTTTTCTTTCGTTTTTAATAAAGGAGTGGAATATTTAGGTTTATTTATATATTTCAAATTAATGTTTCTTTTTTCTTAATTAAATCCTCTAATCTAATTTTGGTTCATATATTATATCAGTATTTTTCTTTAAAGATATGTATTCATATTTTATATACATTCTAAGTGTTTCGTACAATTTTAAAACAGTCAATATTTCATAATTAAAGTTAAAATATGAGTATGATGAGTTGGCAATAAAAATAATATTAATAGGTTAGTAAGGATATAAAACCCCCAATTTAAGGTATTTAGTTATTTTATTATTTAATTTTTTTATTATAATAGGTTTTGGATTGGTTTTAAAAATTCATGGAAGGTTTTTATGATGGTTTTTTGGGGATCTCGGTTGTATAATGATTTATTATCTCTACTGGATTCAAAAAAACCATGGGATATCCCATGGTGGCGGTTTTTTTAGAGTTATTGGAATGGTTATTTGGGCATTTTTTAGAGGATCATATCTTTTACAGGTTCATATTTTTTCCAATTCTTTCCTATTTTTCTTAGAGGGGAATATTTTTTCCATAGAAGAGCCTATTTTCTGTACATAGATGTATCTATTTTTTATTTTTTTTCATATTAAATGTTAATATTTTTTTGTATAATTTATACCAATTCAATATAAAGATTAATTTTTTCCAAATTAGTTCAGAATTTTTTACCCCTTTTTGTTATCCTTAATCAATTTTTTTCATATAGATTGATATTTTTTTCAAAATGGGATCATATTTTTTCAATTTTTTTCATATATCTTCATATTTATTAACAAACTAATATATTTCACTTAAATATATAGTAATATATTAGATCTTTATTATATATTATTTTTTTGTTAACAATTTTAATACATGTTCATATTTGTTTGTTATAGTATGAACAAATTCACATTTTCTTATATATGGATGATATTAATATGACCAAATTTTTTATTTGTTTATTATTAAGAGTGAAAAAATTATAACATTGTTAGATGTGTAATTGGATTTCTATGAAAAATGATCTCTTTCTTGAATAACAACTTTCCATCAAATGATACTCTATTGATGCAATTAGTTCATGATAAAATAACATAGTTGTAAGTTATTGAAAATATCAATGATCCATTTATTATCATTAATATCAAAAATATTATTATTCGTTCAATTGAATCTTTTTCAAATAATTACTTACAGATTCTAAAATTGTTAATAAAATCCTTCATAAGATGAAACTGATGTTCAATTCTGGAATTCTATTTCTTGGAACATTCAAATTCAGTTGATTTCTTCTATAAAAACTATATGTATAAATTATATATTACTAATGTTCATATTTTTTATTATTAATATTATTCATATTTAATTATACTAGATAAAAATATTATGTTCATAAA
The DNA here is from genome assembly GCA_963277665.1 of Viscum album. Classification (NCBI taxonomy): domain Eukaryota; kingdom Viridiplantae; phylum Streptophyta; class Magnoliopsida; order Santalales; family Viscaceae; genus Viscum; species Viscum album. The sequence goes on along the minus strand of OY728156.1, from coordinate 1,961,359,104 downwards.
CAATGTAATATTTGTTCATAAATTTATATATTCACGATCATAAATGTGAGGGGAACACCTCTATCATCTTCCCAACTTATTAATCTGACATCAAAATTAATTTGGACTGCATATTTGGCTCCCCTAATATCTCATTCCAATAAGTAGATGAGACATGAGATTAGAGGTTGTTTAGAGGTAATTAATACATTCTTGTTGTTTTAAATTCTTATGAAAAATTAACAGTCTACAAATTTTCATCTTAAAATTGTAAACATATTTTACTTTTCTATAACATCATCGAAACTATTTATATGAAGTGATAACTACAAGAAGTATGTTAAGTTATGAAATAAGGGTCCATTTCAGAGCTATAGAAACAATTTCTTTACAATTATTTTAATACTTATTATTGATATATTTTTTTTCTACCTCATTATATTAAATAAAATTTTAATTACAACTGTTTTAAGATCAATAGAGGAGAGGCCATTTTTTTAAAAAATTATTATATATTTTCTTAGTTTCCTATTAGATTATTGAAGTAATATTCAATAATTTTCATTATAAAATCCAATAGAACCCAAATTAAAAATGATTGAATGTTAAAAAATAATATTAAAAATTGATAAATAATGGTTCTTATTACTATAATTTTTTATTAGTATCAATTCAATAAACTGGTTTTCTTAACATTATTTAATTCTATTTATTTTACTTTATTTATTTTTAAGACTAATAATTTAAAAAATACATCTTTCCTACTTCAATAAATATGGTAAAATTTTGTAATACAGTATTCATTTTTTGTTTCAATTTAGTCATTAGAATTTCCACTCTACTACCAACATGAAATATTCATTTTCATATCACAAACATTGATTTAATTTTTCCATTAGCAATATGAATATACATCCAAAAAAATTTCTGAGTATGTATATTCATAAACTATAATATAAACTATGCATATACTCAATATCATACAATTACTGGAATATAAATTTTAAATATACAACTATTAAATCTCTAATATGTAGTACTCTTTTCATGTTAACTTATAATAATAAGTATGAAATAAGATTAATATTTTATAAGACCTCATAAATAATATGTATAGTAACTCTAATTTGTTTACAACTAGATTCCAGATAACTAGATTATCAAATATAGAATTTCTATACTCTTTCATAATATTTTAGATGGATATTTCTCATTTTCATAGTATTTATAATATATGTTTAGTATTTGTAACTCAAATGGTGCCTTGGTGATATAGTAATTTTATTAAGAAATATTTTTCCTCATAAATCTTGAAAAAAAAATTGATGCACCTCATCAATCACGGGAATTTTGAAATGTTACAGATTTTGAGGGACTGATTCCATGAAATCAAGAAAATCAGGGCCACTATCATCATTGTCAATGGAGGTTCAGATTATCTATTAAACTAGGTTTTATTTTATTGAATTTTTATATGATTATCTAAAATAATATTCTCTATTATAAGATAATATTTGATCCATGCCACATCATCTGTATGAAATTTTTTCTCAAGAATGAATCCATCTTATTATTCAACTTACACGGGTGTCAGCTTTAACCCATATAATATCTTCTATAGTTTTCAAACCAGTTATTCATTTACTAGCTCAATAAATCACTCTAACTGTTGTATATATACTTCCTCCTCCAAATCTTCATGAAGGAAATAGTCTTTACATCATGAATCTCAAGATGTAAATTATAGGATGCAATAATCACTACTATAATCGATGATTTTAAAATCCCTAGAAATTGATTTTTTTCATCACAAAAAAGCACTGATCGGATATGCACTGGAATTTTTTCAGCGCTTCATGCCACCCATGTGACTAGTCTACATCAATATTCGATCCAACCCCCTTTATTATAACTTTCCAACCCCTTAATCAACACTTTTCATGCCCTTCCACATTACTCAGGGATATAATTGAGCCTATGACAAGTGTCATCAAGGCCTAATGAATTTACCACTATACCGCAAATATTTATATAATATTTTGGGATATATCTATACATATACATAATTCATTTTCATTAAAATATTTTAACATATAATTATATACATTTATATAATTATTTTTAAATAAATTTTAAAAATATGTCTTTATATTGAATATTTACATATATATTTTATACATATTTAAATATAATTGAATATTTAGATATAATTTTTTATAATGTATTTATAATTATTTATTATAATTACTTTTATGTACTTTATTTAATGATAATGATATAATTATAAAAATAAATTTATATATGATGTATTTACATAGTATTGACACACATGCATAAACACTCGTATTTTCAAACATAGATTCACATTTATATTTCACACATACACACATAGATATTTATATATATATTTATCATATATTATAATATATGCCTTAATATTTTTCTTATTGACACACACAAATTTATATATAAACATTACTTATATATGATAATAAAGTTTTATAAGATAAATAAAGTTGATAAGTTTTTTATGAAAACTTAATGATAAATATTTATTTCTATATGGTTTATATATTTAAAAATATAGTTTTATTCAAATAGGTTTAAATATTTATTTTTATAATTGATTTATTATGTTTAAATGTATGAAAATATGTACATATTTAATTATATATAACACTAAAATATGAAAACATAGAAAAAATTATTCCAAAATAAATTTTTTATTTAAGAATATCATTTAAAGAAAAATTGAGAAACCTATAATGTTTAGAATATAGAAAAAAATAAAACATCATATGAAATTATAAATCTATTCGAGAAAAAATTAAATTGATTATAATTATTAACCATAACAAGTCTGCATTCAATAGAGGTAACCTCATTTTCTAGATTTTCTTTAATGAGATCCTCATTGTAAGAATCCATTTTTTTCCTAAGTCTACAAATGCTTCTCCATGTTTTTTCCCCTTGTCGAAACCACGTATCAATATCCAGATCTGTATGTCAATCCATGAGGAATTTTCTTCACTAGAATCAACTCCAACAGTCTTCCAAAAATTCTACATGCATTCTCCTTTGAAATATTGATTAGGAAATAATCTTATAAAATAATACATGAGAATAAATTTATTCTCCACTAAAAAATACTAAAATAATCCCTCAAATAGGGATGAAATTCCATCAAATGTTTAAACATTATGGCATCTTGACAAGAAATTCATTACTGGTTGCCTTTTTTCCTTTTTAACCTATAAATAATGTTGACTCGGGCCCATCAAGGGCACCATATAATATATATTTTTCATGAGATTTTATTTGATATATGATATATCCCAAACTAAAAATTCGATCAAAAGTTATGGTTTTTTATGTTCAAGTCATATATTTAACTTAACATAGACCATTTGTTAATTTACTAAATATTTATGTCTTATAATTGTTATTAGATCGATATTAATCAAGAATAATTTTTAAATTATTAATTAAGGTTAATTAATTTCATTATTTTATAATCTATTTTCACTAAATATATTAAATATTAAGTGTAAATGTATATTTAGTTTTATATAAATCATATTTAATAAAATATTTTATACTTATATAAATATAAATATATTTTTATTATAATATATAAATATATATATAATGATATATTTTTTTTATGAAATATATCATTTTATTCATCGCTAAAATGTAACTGATAAAGGCCACTCTTTATCAATGCTAAAAAAGTTTCCTTTATTAAGGCTAAAAAAGTGATGTCCAGGGTGCGCTTTTATCAGTTCTTTTAGATTATGTTGATAAAAGAACCCCATTTGTCATAGTATTTTTAACATTGATAAAGGGGAGAATTTCATATAACATGATTTTTAGTATTGAATATTAATAACCACTCAGATGGTGGGGATCATCAATATAGGTGAGGGAATTTTTGTGAAGTCCACAAATTCATTCTATGGAAAACCATCCAATAATAGAATTTGTAAGTGCCTCCTCTTACCATCATGTTATTCCATTAGTTGGGGTAAAAATTTATTCTTCAATTCTTTCATTCCTTTTGGAAATGTTTTAAACTACTATGTATTGTTATCATGCAATGAAGAGATATCTTCTTTCATATCCAATATCCACTTGTTCGACTCCTTCAACTAGATTTCTTTTTAAAAATGTTATGGTTCACCACCCTTAATCAATAATGTATAATATAAGAATGATAAATTCATCTTCATATTTATACTCACCAGTTTTTATATCCTTAACTCTATATGGGGAGTATAATCCACTATTTTTTATGTCACATACTTAGGTACACCTTCAAATTCTAATTGATATTTCCACTCTAATTCTCTATTAACACTATCAACTTTACATGCATTATAGTCCTTGTATATGAAACCTTTAATAAATATCACACTTTAGTTTCTAATGATTATATCCTTCATATCATCCTAAAATTTATAACCAAACTCCTAAATAATTTATCCAACAAAGAAACATGATTTTGACATTGTATCAAGATTTTAACTTGCATTAGAATATATATGTACATATTAAAAATAGCTAAAGACTTGTAAATGATAGAGTATTAAATCATTTTATAACAAAATCTCTTCTGATAGAAATTCTCCCATTGATATAAATGGACTTCTATTGATGAGATATGCTACCATTTTCACTGTCTCTACCCAAAATTTCTTTATTAAACTAGAGTGTAGCCTCATAATCCAATCACATTCATTTACTATCAAGTAAATCCTTTTATCTAAACCATTCTATTTTGGTTTACTTGTAATAGTATTCTCCCAAAAAATTCCATAATTATAATATAATTACCTAAACACATTGTTGTCATACTATCTACCATTGTAAGACCACAAGAATTTTATATTTGATCCTGAATCATTCTCCACAAGGGTTTTCCACATCTGAAACAAATAAAAACATCTAATTTTCTTTTAAAAAGGTAAAATCATTCCTTTAATGTCAATTCATCAATAAATGTAACATAATATCATGACCCTATAATGGAATGTACTATTTTAGGCCCCAAAAAATCAGTATGCACCAGCTCTAGCTTCCCATCCTTTACTGTTCTATATCCCTTTAAAAAGGATGCCTTCTACTAATTTCTAAATATACAATCTTCAAATAAGAAAAATTCTATCAACATTATCTCAAGTAGAACTCATTTTATTATAATATTTTGTATCCCATTCTCACTCATGTGGACTAGATTATAGTTATATATTTTTAAACCCCCAATAGAATTTTTTGTTTCAATTTTTTCCATGAAATTATTTACCATATTTTTTAAGCTTCCATTCATTACTCCCTGAGTTATGATTATACCCATTTAGTAATCTCCCATGAACTCTCAATGAACCAGAGTACCAAAACATTCATCATGAAGTCACCTAAAATAAATAATATTTCTTCTCTGCCTAAGGATAAACCGTACATTCTACACAACCAGTAATCTCCCACTATTGTTTTTAATCCATGTATATCCCTTCCCTGACATTTGTATGGGTTCATCATCAACAAGATGTACCTTGCCAAAATTTATATAAATATAATTTTTTAGGAAAACCTTCTCTAAAGTGGAACAAAAATATTCCACCAAGTCTAAAATCCATGACTTTATAGGGATATCCACACTCATTAGTAACACATCATCAGTTCCTTCAATTTTCTTGATTTTTATTTTGGTCTCTAGCACCTAATAATTTTCTATACACTCCTTAAAATTTCATTTCTTCCAAAAAATATATCAGGTTGTACCATTCCCTTTTCATTGTCTGTATACTTTACTATTTATTTTATCATCCTATCTAATTATCTCATTGCAAGTATCTTCCTCTTACATCCATGTTCATAGAAGAACTTGAAAATCTTTCTGATTATCTTCTACAAATATCCTCATTGAGGGTCAAGTCTCACAGATATTTAAGAACCAACTTTTTATTCCCCCAATAACCACTCATTATACTTACAATATATTCCCAACTATTCATTAATGAATATAGTAAAACCATATCACATACCTCACCATCAAGCATAAATCCCATCGATTACAACTCACTTCTGATGGTGTTGAATTTGCTGACATGAGAAAAAGTATATTCCCTTAAATCATATTTAAACTAAATTTTCAATTCCTTCAATTAAAAATAAATATTTTATATATTCTATAAATCTTTAATCAACCCATCTATTGTCTTCTACTTGGGGAAGTTGAATGCCCCATTATTTCCCAAATTAAGCTGCACTGTAACTCCCTAATATTTTAAAACAGGAACAATATGTTTGATAGTGTATATGAAACACAACACCATGTTTATAAGATATTGTAACACCCCAATAGTTTATGATATTTTTATTTTTAAATAAATTTAATCTCTTCAATAACTTTTGGAACACGCAACCCCAAATCTAAATGAACTGTAATATAGTATATTGTTATAACCAAACCATTAAATTGGAGGGTATGAATAGTAATAACTAAATTTTTAAAACTATATGGTTTAAAAATGTAAAAAAATTATTCAATGGTTATATAGTGATTACAAATAAAATAACATTCATTTGAAAGAAAAATATATGTTTTATAAAAAAACTATATTTTTCTAAAAGGTGGTTTAGTTGTGCTTTGAAAGAGTAATTTAAAATTAAATTTTAAGACATTTAAAAATTTTATTTGAAAAAATAAACTTCATTTTCGAAATCCTCATGTTAAAATTATATTCTCGAAAATTTTTGAAAATTTTATTAAATGATTAATGTTTTAATGAATAGTGAAATGAGTTTTTTTATTAAAAAATCGCCTTTCGGTTTAAAATATTTACAATGTTAAATTATATTTTAAAATTATTTTAATTGGAAATTAGTTCAATTATTTAAAATTTTTACTAATCCATGTCATTTTTATTAATTAGATATTGAATTATGATATAAAAACATTTTGATCTTTTTCAATGTCTTTCTTTCAAAGAATCGTTTTTTCAATATGTATGCATGTTTAATTTTAGATTTAATTATACAAATTATGTGAATTTAATTTGGATAAATTGATTCCATATTTTGAATCAGAGTAATTTATATTACATAATATGATCAAATTAATACTTTACCATAATAAATAGTGAAATTAGTAACAATTAGTTAGTGCAGTTAAGGTATAAACGGGTTTACAGAGGGATTAAACTAAAAATTTAAAGTTTAAAAAGACATAAAAACTTATCCAATTTTTATTATATTTACATATTTAGAACTTATATCATATAAGGTTTATTATTTTTCATTTTTGAGCATTTTTGAATGGTAAAAACATGTTTATGATTGATTATTATCAAAAATTCCAAGTTTGTCATCCCCACTTATAAAAGGCTGCCACCTCTCCTCTAACCTTTACACTTCCTATTCCCTTTGTATTATCCAATACTGGCCTGAATAATTTCCTCAATTCCATCTCAACATCCTATGTTATTTATTATGATTATAAATCTAACCTAGGTGAAATTTTGGTGAAAACCTAAATAAGTTGTTTGATGAAGAGGTATTGTTCTTAAACGAGCGTTTTTTATTTTATTTATTCTTCAACATTATTCAAATATTATTCAATCACAATGAAATAATTACATGAGAATCTAAAATATACTAATATTTAATTATGTTAAAGTAATTACCAATATCCATATTTTCTTCCCTTGGATGGTAAATGATAATTTCGATCATTTCTACGACTAACTACTGCCACGAGAACTCATGTGACTTGACTTCCACCAAAACTTCTCATAATTGGCTTTGATTATTGATATAATGTATATATATATATGGTACTTATAAAATTATTATAATTATTTAATCATCATATCATATATACATTTTTACTTTCCATTCTGTGGTGGATATGATAACGTCCCCCCGTGTGTACGGTGGACTACCGCCTCACAAAATGATGTGATTCGTTTTCACTAAATATTTACGAGGAAGGTAGTAATGGATAAATTTAATTAACATATGTGATATATATGAAGATATATTGATTCTAGAAAGTTAATATATCACCCACTTTCATACCCATTCTTCCATTAAGAAATGATATCATCACTCGTGCGTACGTACGGCTTATAATCTCCATGAACAGATGTGATATATTTTCATTGTACACTTCTAAATAATGGTTCTAAAAAATTTTATAATGAGGAAATAATATTTATAACATTAATATAATTATTAATATTTTGTAAATATATCCTATATTCGTTATCTGTAACTTTCATGACAAAACATGCATGAGAAAACAAGGCAATTAACATTAAAAACTACTGTAGTAATGAAATATCTTTAATAAACACCTGATAATATGTGATAAAAGATCATATATTATATTATTAATATTATAATTTTTTTGTTATATGTTAATAGCATGTATAAAAACAATATAAAATAGGTTAAATATCTCTCAACTAAAGGGAAGCATGAGGTAAGGGGCATCATCTCATTTCCTTTCATTGAGGAATATTCTAATGTTATGAAAGTATTTTATTTTATGAGATGTATATAATAAAATTTGATGTGTAATATCATTTTTCATAATAATTCATGGTATTTTAATTTTTAATTTTAATTATTTTATCTGAGGGTCTTTGACTTAAAAGTTACCAAGTGGTTAATAACTTCATAACTCAATTATTTTTATTGGGTTATATTACTTTTTTGTTGTCTTTGATATTTTAAAATTATGTGTGTAATGAATTTTTATTATATTACTTTGTAGTTATAATAATTTTATTTGGATTTAAATTTAATACACAAAATTGATTCATTTATAAATTATCATGTAAATGGTAGGATTATTGTAAGGATTAATTTTACATTCTCATTCTAATAGAGGTTATTTATTATTGAATTCTCATTGAAAGAAATTATTTGATCATTGTATAATAATTAAATTAAATTTTTTTATACTATGGTTATTCATGATATTTTCAAGTAATAGTAACATTTTTCCACCATTTGGTCTTTAAATACATCATAAAATGTTTTTTTAATCTGACATTATTTCTTTCTTCGGTCAGAAATCCATTTTCTTCTAAAACCATGTTTTTTAAAAATGTCTTTAAAAATGTTTTTATACATATAAAAATGATTTATTAAATAAATATAAACTATTTTTTGCTTTTATTTTTTTGGAAATGAATTTTCATGACATTTTCAAAATGAGGCCCATTTGGATTGTACCAAAAATGTGGAAAGAATTTTTGTTTTAATATACTAGTCATGTATGGAATTTACTAACATCCTGACCAATCAATGAATTAAAATTTACTTTATATGTTTCAAATGTTGTTTTCAAATAAAATTATTTTATTAATATTTTGAGAACTTTTAGTTTTAAAAATATTTAAAATAAAATTTCTGTTTTCCCCAATAATGTTTTTAAATATCTTTGTATAGAAAACATATTTCTTAATGAAAAAACCCATTTATATTACTTATAATACTCTGGGGATATGTTGTATTGATAGCATACTTATTATTTTTATGTATGTTTTGTGATCATTTTAACCAAGGGAATTATTGAAATTTAATTTCTTGATTCATTTTCTTAGTCATTAACTTTCTATTGAAATATTCACATTCTTTTGATCATTATAAATTTTAATTTCTAGAAATATCCATACTATTTGTATCATGGATATGATTATTTCCTAAAACATATATCAATTTTTAATATGATTTGTTATTATAAAATTTATTTAATTTAATTTTGAAAATATTGAAAATAATTATTCTTTACTAAATACAGAAATTTTTTAATAATGTATATTGATTCATGAATTAAATTGATCATTTGATATATAAAGAATGATTTGGAACTGTACTGAAGGGTGTTTCCTAGAATTATATATCCTCATGATGCATCAGTAGTCTCATGAGGTGAATTGGTAAGCTATAATTAAATAGGGTTTTACCCTTAGTATTTAAGTTGTCATATGAAAGGTCTTGCTAGTAGAGGTGTCATGATTCCTGAGATCATGGTGTCAAATAGTTAAGAATTTCCTTCATTAGGAATTCAATTATTATTATCCATGAAAGTTTCTATCATGACCCGCCCTCAGGTCTCATGTCGTGACTACCCCAAGACCGCCTTACATAGGCCAGAGGCTGGCGACTAGCACCAAAGGTGAATTCCCGATAAAAGGGAAGGGATCTCCTTTAAACCTATAACACACCCAGTCTGAACACAAGTAGAAGAAGCTGCATGTACTAGAATAGAAAAGAAAAGTGTGCTGAAAGTAAGTGGGCTAGTATACAAACCCAACCGAACAACAAGTACAAGTACAAGTAAAAAGGAAAACAGCTCCGGGATCGTCCACTGGGGAATCCTACCTGAAGGGTAGGTACAAGTCTCGAACACTCATCCCTGAGGTATGTCCCATCTAGTCCAGCTCTGAGCAGCCTCCCATCCATCACCATTAGCCTCGATCACTATTGACCATCATCTGTAGAGAACACAACAAGGTGCGGGCGAAGCCCGTGAAAGGGTGAGTATAACAATACTCAGTAGGAGACCCTGAGACCCCCGAAGGACTCACAGAATCCACTAAGGATAAACCACAGAAGTAAGATACAATCATGAAGTATCAACCAACCTTACTTAGGTATATTACCATACATATACCTAAGATACAAATCATAGTCCGACTCCTACTCTCAAGACAAAGAACAACTCAGTCCACAAAGGAAGTAAAGTCAATCACCACAATGATGATGGTTGAAAGACAAGACTCATCTCACAGAGGTATACAACTCACGTAGAGGGGTAGAGATGATTAGTTGTAGCCACTGAATCATCTCCTCTGTTGAACCCAGGTAGGATCTTGGAATAGTATCAGCACTGTCAAACCCATGTAGGATCCGGGTACAGAAGTCGTCACTGTAGAACCGACGGAGGATCCCTGTACAGTAGTCGTCACTGTCGAACCCACAGAGGATCTTGGAATAGTACTCAATGATGTCCAACCCACGAAGGATCCCGGTACCGTAGTCACCGCTGACGAACCCACAGGGGATCCTTGTAGAAAAGTCATCACTGTTGAACCCACGAAAGATACTGGTATAGTATCATCGCTGTCGAACCCATGGGGGATCATGTCATCTCAGTTGCAACTAGCCCTAGGTTTCCCGTACAGAGCACGCTTGATTCCAGGAGGGTCCTCTCCTCGAGCCCAGAGTTGATACATCAACTACCACGAAGTCTTGAGTTGATGTATCCTATAGTTCTGTCTCATCATAAGGAACCCAACGCGACAGACGGCGCGTCAATCGGACGTTCGGTCTGTGAGTTATTGGTATATCCGTTCTAGGGGCCCAGTTAGTTTTTATGCTCAAACCACCCCATCCGTACCCCAACTACATTCGAACCTCAAGTAGAGTATGCCAAAATAATCGCCTCGTGCCAAGAATTTCATCGTCACAGGCGGTTCATCAATCAGACACCTGAATCCCAGAATTGGGGTGAAAAGGTGATAACTGGATATAGAGGGTCCGGGTTCGGTCCGACCCAGTCGGAGTGACCCGGCCTGACCCAGTCTGAACCGGGGTATGACCCAGTCTGAGGGTCTGACTCGGACCGCAGGTGTTGCCTGACTCGATTGGCCGGCTCGGCCCGAAGGTGCGGCCTGGACTGAAGGCACGGCCCGGCCCGAAGGCGCGACCCGTCCTAAGGGCGGCCTGGCCTAGCCGAGGGGCGGCCTCGCCATGGGGCGGCCCAACTGTGGTGGCCCAGCCGAGGTCTAGCCTCGCCGTGATTGCTCAGCCTAGGGGTGGCCCGATCGAGGTGCGGCCAACCGAGGAGCGGCCGAGTGAGGGGCGGCCTGGCCAGGGGCGGCCCGGCCAAGGGGCGGCCCGGCTGAGGGGCAGCCCGGCTGAGGGGCGTCCCGACTGAGGGGCAGCCCAGCCGTGGCGGCCCGAGCGAGGGGCGGCCTGGCCGTGGGTCTTCCCAGCCATGGCTGACCGGTGGAGGGGCCGCCCGGCGGAGGGGCGACCCGGCCGTGGGGCTTCCTCGGTGCGGCGCGACGGCGCCCCGCCCTTTGCGTTCTCTGCAGCCCGCATTGCTGTGGACCCCTTCCTCCAGTGTGGCGTGATGTGGTCGCACCTCTTCCATCCATCACGGCCAGCATGTTCGTGGTTCTTATCCGGCGTGGTGCATCGGCATCGCGCCCTTCCGGCTACGCCTCTGTCGTCAACCAATCAAGAACCAATCGGAGGGATGTCAGGTCGTGGGGATTCCCGGCCATGGCGGTCCGTCCGGGGGGTCGCCCGCCCATGGCGGCCCGGCCGGGGGGGGGACCGCCCGCCCGTGGCGGTCTGGCCGGGGGGCCGCCTGCCCGTGGCGATCCGACCGGGGGGCCGCCTGCCCGTGGTGGTCCGGCTGGGGGGTCACCCGGCCGTGGAGGTCCGGCCGGGGGGCCATCTCTGGATGAGGGGCTGCCCAGCCGAGGGGCCGCCTGGCTGAGGGGCGGCCCGACCATGGGGCTTCCTCAGTGCAGCGCGACGGTGTCACGCCATCTGCGTTCTCCGTGGACTGCATGGCCGCGGCCCCCTTCCTCCGGTGCGGCGCATTGGGGTCTCTCTTATTCCCTCCGTCGAGGCCCTCATGGCCGCGGTTCTTCTCCGGTGCGGTGCGTCGGCACCGCACCCTTCTGGCTCCACCTCAATAATCAACCAATCATGAACCAATCGGAGGGATGTCAGGTCGTGTTGGTTCCACTTCCTCCTCAATTATTTTTGTTGGTTTGGTCCATAGGTGTTGCCTGACCCGAGTGGTCGTCCCAGTCTGAAGGTGCGGCCCGGCCCAAGGCGCAGCACGGCCCGAAGGCGCGGCCAAACCCAAAGGCACGACCTAGACTGAGGGTGGCCTGACCCGGCAAAGGGGCGGCCTGACTGTGGGGTGGCTTGGCCGTGGCGGCCCAGCCGAGGGGCAGCCCCGCCGTGATGGCCCAGCCAAGGGGCGGCCTGACAGAGGGGTGGCCCAGTAGAGGGGCGGCCCGGCCTAGGGGCGACCCGGACAAGGGGCCACCCGGCCATGGGGCTGCACGGCAATGGCGGCACGACCGAGGGGTCGCCCGGCTGAGGGGAGGCCCGGTCGTGGGGCTTCCTCGGTGCCGCACGATGGCGTCGCGCCATCTGCATTCTCCGCGGCCCGCATGGCCGCGCCACCCTTCCTCTGGTGGGGCACGATGAGGTCATGCCTCTTCCATCCATCACGGCCTGCATGCCCACATTCTTCTCTGGCGCAGTGCGTTGGCACTGCCCCCTTCCGACTCCTCCTCTGTCATCAACCAATCAAGAACCAATTAGAGGGATGCCAGGTCGTGTTTGCTTGGCATGTGCCCTCTGTATTAGGTGATGACAAGTGGCCATCACCGAACTGAAATAATTGAGGAGGAATGAGGGTATAATTCATACATTAAAATGATCAAATCCCCCTACCTCATAATCGATGTTCTCTTGAAAGAGTCTTGGGAAGGAGTCGTCGTTCTGTTGATGTCAGGAAGAGATGACGCCATTGTTGGCGACATTCTTTGTGGGCAGCGTCTTCCCTTTCGTGTCCCAGTTGGAAAGGGAGGAGGCGGCGTCATCATTCCTCAGTAGAGATGGGCGTTCTTCGTTGAGAGGATGTCTTTTTTCGTTGGAGAGGAAAGGATCCACCAAGTCTCTAACCAAAAATAATTAAGGATAAGTCTATTATTTTTTCACACCACAACACACAAGAGTTGTGTTTCATTAAATTAAACAACTCATTAAATTAAATGGGGTGGAAAGGATTCAAAAGTTTTCAAAAGATAATTAATTGAGGAATTAATTATCTTTTAGGTGTGTTAGCACCATTAAGATGTAGTTCAAGAGTTTCCCCCATTAATGGGGAACTCAAGGGGTTAAAGGGGGTTTAAGGGGGTTTGAGATCTTGTGGGCCCCATCACATAATTTCCTCCCATTTTAGGTTATGCGCATTTGGGCCCCACCTCTAACCTCCCCTTGTAGGATTAAACCACCAATCAAATAAAAATATGCTAGAAATATTTTTAATTAATTTATTTAGAAACCCCATATAATAACTTCCAAACTCGATAAAACGCAACTGCGGTGAAGGTCTCCTTAAGTAAATATCGGTGCTGCAAGTTCAATGGTGCCATCATATTTCAATTCTGAGCACCGATTTAAATGATATAAAATCCTACAGGTACGTTTACTGAACTTACCCAAATAAAAATTCAGAAATTACTTCTGGGCACACCGGTCCGTGGAATCAGTCACTGTCAGAAACTGCAGATTCATAAAATTCCCATGTATTTAAAAAACATTCTACGGAAATTGAGGGTCTTTACATTCTCCCCACGTTAGGTATTTACTTACCCATAAGCTACAACTCACACTAAGGAAACAAAGGGGGTACTGAGCATGCATCTGAGCTGCTTGCTCCCATGTGTCCTCTTAGAGGTTCTCGTGCTGCCAGCGAACGCGCACTAGAGGAATCAACCATATACGTAGGACCCTTTCTTGTCAATCCTAAATCTCCACTAGAACCTCCATGAAATTCTCCCCATCATCGATGTCCATCTCCCCATGGTCAATGATGTGGGATGGGTCGTGCACGTATCTCCTCAGCTGAGATACATGGAAGACGTCATGCACCCGGTGTAACTGAGGTGGAAGAGCCAAGTAGTAAACCACCTTGCCTACCCTACTGAGGACCTAAAAAGGTCTGATGAATCGTGGAGATAACGTTCTGCCTTTTCCAAATCTCCGTAGAATTTGTCAAGGTGATACCCGTAGAAAGACGTGGTCTCTATCCTCGAACTACAGTGGTCTCCATCTCCTATCAGCATAGGACGTTTGCCTGCTCTGTGCATTCTTCATCTTCCCCTCGATGATCTGAACCATCTCCATCATAGTCTCTACCATCTCTAGTACCATATGTGCGGAATCCCCAGGGATAGTCTAGCACAGAGGCGATCTGTAAGTTCGTTCGTACAGTGCCTCATAAGGTGCCATCCCGATGAAGGAGTGGTAGCTGCTATTATACACAAACTCCACTAAGGGTAATTGATCCTCCCAGCTATGACCGAAGTCGAAGATGAATGCACAGAGCATGTACTCAAGTGTCTGAATGGTTCTCTCAGTCTTACCATCCATCTGAGGATGGAAGGCGGTGCTCAAGTGAAGATGCGTCCTGAAATCCTCCTCCATCCCCTTCCATAACCGGGAAGTGAAACGAGCATCTTGATCGGAGATGATTGTTGATGGCACATCATTAAGACGTACGATCTCCTATAGGTAGAGGCGTCTCAGGATCTCCAATTAACCCTGCTCTCTAATCGGTAGGAAGTGGGACGACTTAGTGAGTCGGTCGACATACAACCAGATAGATTTGTTTCCTCTGGACGTACGTGGAAGTATCATCACGAAATCCCTAGATATACCATCCTACTTCCACTATGGGACCTATAAGGGATGAACCATGCCTGCTGGAAACTGGTGCTCCACCTTCACTTGCTGACAAATGTGGCATCGAGATACAAACTCTTCTACTGCCTTCTTCATTCTTGGACACCGGTGCTGTCGTCGGAGGTCCTGATACATCTTATCCACTTCTGGATATACCACAGAAGAAGTTGTTTGGAACTCCCTAAACACTTCCTCCTCAAGTGCAAATGGTACCATGGTACGTCCTCTGAAAAGAATTACGTGATCCCTACACTCATAAAATCCATCTGCTGCCTGCCCTGAGGATATCTGAGCACGTCGCCTCTCACAGTCAACGTCCCCACATTGTGCCTCCCTGACTAGCTGAAGAAGTGGAGGAGTGACTGTGAGATACTGTAGAAATTTTTCTCCATCTCTATCCACAAAGGATATATGCAGCATGGCCAGGTACTCTATCGCCTCTCCTAGCAGTTGAATTCCTGATCTCCTGCTAAGAGCATCTGCTACAATGTTTCCCTTCCCAGGAGTATAGACTATCTCAAATTAATCGTCCTGGAGGAACTTGAGCCATTGTCATTGTCTCAGGTTTAGGTCCTTCTGTGAAAATATGTACCTAAGACTCTAGTGGTCAGAGTATACTGTAAAACGCTTTCCCATCAGATAGTGTTGCCACATATTCAAGGAGAAGACCACTGCTGATAACTCCAGGTCATGGGTAGCGTAGTTATTCTCATGTTGTCTCAAATGACAAGAACCATACATGATCACTGCTCACTCCTGCATCAGGACACACCTGAGTCTAGTCCCTGATGCGTCGCAATAAACTACATACCCAACGCCCTCCTCCTGTAGCCTCAAGATGGGTGCACAAGTCAACCACTGCATCAGCTATTAAAAGCACTACTAGCATCTCTCTGACCACACGAAGGGCTGCCCCTTCTTCTTCAATGCTGAAAGCAGTGCTTCAACTCTAGAGAAGTTTGACACAAATCTTTGATAGTACCCATCCAGTCCCAGAAAACTTCGTACCTCCATAACACTCCTGGGAGGATCCCAAGAAAGTACTACCTGAATCCTCACTGGATCCACTGCAACTCCATCCTCCGAGATGACGTGTCCCATGAAGTGTACCTCTCGGATCTAGAATTGGAACTTTGAGAGTTTACCATAAATATGGTGCTCTCGGAGTGTGCCCAGTACTACATGTAAATAGTAGGTATTCTCTTCTTCAGTTGTCGAATAGATCAGTACATCATCGATGAAGACTACCAAAAAGCGATCGAGGAAAGTCTTGAAGATCCGGTTCATGAGACTCATGAACACTATTGGAGCCTTGGTTACGCCAAAGGGCATAACCAAGAACTCATAGTCGTCATACCGACACCTGAAGGTTGTCTTCTGCACATCCTCATCTCAAACTCTCAGATGGTGATAGCCTGACCTGAGGTCTATCTTCGAGAACCATTGCGCTCCCTTGAGCTGATCAAAGAGGTCGTCAATCCTTAAGAGTGGGTACTTATTCTTCATGGTCACCTAGTTCAGGTGACGATAGTCAACACACAGTCGCAACTCCCATCCGCCTTCTTGGTGAACAAAATCGGGGATGCCCAGGGTGAAACACTAGGTCAGATAAATCCCTTCCCCTGCAAGTCCTCCAGTTGTACCCATAGCTCATGAAGCTCGGCGGGAGCCATCCAATATGTTGGAGTAGATATCAGTGCCATCCCGAGGTACAAGTCATTGTAGAATCCCACCTCTCTGCAATAAGTTAGTCCTGGAACATTGTCAGGGAAAACATCTGTGTACTGATCCACCACTAGAGGGAAACTCGGATTCCGCACATCAACCGATCTGAGGATGAGACTAGCCAACTGATTTGTGATCGGCTTCCCCCTCCTCTATGTAAGTCCATCTTGCGCTTTAAAGGCTCCCATCTCACTAGTGAAGGTGAACCAGGTCCCATCCATGCAGACACACTGCACTTTGCACCTAATACAGTCAATCTGAGCATGAACTATGGATAACCAATCCATACCCAAGATGACATCATAAGGCCTCGATGCCACTATGAGGAGATCCCAGTCGAAGCTCTCGCCTCCTAGATTAAGCTCATACTTCCAACACCAGTGCATAATCATCGAGTCTGCTCCCGTAGGAGTCTCTAGTCATAAGTATCGATCCAATGGCTCTGTCGAAATCTCCGAGCTCTGAATGAGGGTAGTGGCAATAAAATAATGACTCACACCTGTTTCTATAAGTGTTGCAGCAAGGGTGGAGTAGACATAGATAGAACCTAGAATCATCTCAGGTGTGCTGTGGTCATAGTCCTGGACTGCCTGGAGTTGAGCCTTCCTCTGTCCGCCAGCTCCCTATGGTCGGGGTGGACCTCCTGATGTTGGTGGTGGTAGGGCCTTGAAACATCGTCCACCACCTGCTACTCGGTCAACTCATCTGCCACGTCCATCTGATCCTGGTGGACCACTATGGTAGAACCTCTCCCTCTTCCTGGGAGGTCCCTCTACTGTCTGCTGCTCATCCACATGGCGGGTCGGGCAGTCACGAGCCATGTGACCCTGCCCGCTGTATGCATAGCACTTCCTCCTCCTCGTATAGCTGGCTCTGTCTCGTGTGCCCCGCACAATCGAACATGTATCCTGGGGTCACCCACCTAACAGCCTGGTCTGATTGGACCTCTGCAACAGCTGTCTACTTTCATCTGTAGAAGACTCTGCTACGTGTCTTCAAGTGGTGGGTCTCGCCACCGGTGACTGATCAGCTAGAAAACTCTCCACGAGAAGGGCTCGCTCCAGCAACCCCACCTACGTCGGGATGCTGAGGGAGACCATTGAATCCCTGATCTCATTCCTGAGTCTCTTCTCGAAGGTCTGGGCCCGAAAAAATGGGTCTCAAACCATAACCGTGGAGTAGCGTGAGAGGTCGGTGAACCTCACTGAGTACTGAGCTACTGTCATGCTGCCCTGATTCAGGTGAAGTAACTTCTGAATCTGCACCGCATGAAGGGTGGCTGGAACAAACTCTTCTTGGAACAGGCACTCGAAGTCTGTCCAGAGTAGTGATGCCTCATCATGCACCTAAAGCATATGGCCCCACCATCTGCCTACTACAGCATGCAGGAGACTCATGGAAAAGATCACCATGAGGTCGGCTGGTGTCCCTACCATTTTGAAAACCTTCATGATAGCCTCTAGACAATCCTTAGATTCTTGTGGGTCCGTCTCTCCTCGGAACCTGGGTGGCCTCTGGCACTGGAACTCGTTCAAAACACACAGATGGCGTGCACTCTCTACAGCTAGAGCTGGTGGTATCGTTGGCCCAACGGGAAGTGGTATTGTTGGTACCTCCGCTGTGATGGGGCCCTGCACTGAGTCCTTGTCGCTCAGTGGGATACCATCTAGTACGAAACTCAGAACCCTAGCTAGCTGCCTTCGTGGGGCCATCCTGAAAAGAAACAAGTGCGCCACCGTCAAAACATTATACCTGGTGAGCTGACACAGAGTAATAACAAAGAAAATTTTTCAAAACGTACACACCCGTATTCAGTGTTTTCTTGCACTAAGTCAGAAATCAAAAGTTAGAGTCCTACTGTATGGATACATCAGAAACCGCACCAGCACCAGTTTCCCTAAACTAATAACCACACCCAAAAAACATACACTATTGCCACATAAAATAATCATAGTCTATGTTCTGCGGTAGAACTGACTCCTCTGATACCAATTTATCATGACCCATTCTCGGGGCCCGTGCTGTGACAACCCCAAGCCGGCCTTCCATAGGCCAGGGGTTGGCGACTAGCACTAAAGGCGAATTCCCGATAAAAGGGAAGGCATTGCCTTTAAACCTGTAACACACACAGTCTGAACACATATAGTAGAAGAAATAAGTACTAAATTAGAAAATAAAAGTGTGCTAAAAGGAAGTGGGCCAGTATACAAACCCAACTGAACAATAAGTACAAGTACAAGTAAAAAAGGAAAATAGCTCCTGGATTGTCCATTGGGGAATCCTAACTAAAGGGTAGGTACAGAACTCGAACACTCATCCCAGAGGTATGTCCTGTCTAGTCTAGCTCTGAGCAGCCTCCCATCCATCACCCTTGTAACACCCCAAGCTTATACGGTATGCTTCGCTTTGAATAATGTGATAGAGTGTGTTGTATGCAACATCGAGTTCTAACACACCACAACCAATCAAATTAGCCGTTATGAATAGTAATACCTTCTTTTTGAAATTTTATAAATTTTATCTCTCAAAATGGACTTCATTTTTGGATTTGGGATATCAAATTTAGCCTAGGATGAAATTTTGGAACTTTTCGGATAACATTTATATTTTGATGAATAGTGAAAATTACTAAATTTTAATTAAAAACAACTTTTTTAATCGAAATAATTTATATTGATAAATTATGAATTTGAGTGGTTTTAAAGAATATTTAGAATATATTTTTACAATTTAATACAATTTTGGTAATTGTACATAATTTTACAATTAAACCATACATAAACAAGTGTCAATCGTTTGATAGTCATTATCTCTTAAAAACACGCTTTTTGTTTTAACAACGGGAACTAATTTTAAATTAATTTCTGTAACTTATGTGTTTTGAATTTGGAAAAATGGATTCCATATTTCGAATCAAGATGTTCATATTGTGTAAATAGGTAACTTTTATTTTTAGACATTTTGAATAATTACTTCGGTAAATATTTTATTTACCATGGTTAAGGGTAAATTCGGTAAATAAGGGTTAAATAATAATATTATAATTATACTAAATTACCCTAAAACGTGTCCTAACCTTATTGGTGGATACATGTCCGACCATGGGCATCTTTGGGTCGATTTGGGGACCCCATGGAGCCACTTGTAGGTGATAGGGACACTTTATTTTAATTAAGTCAAAACAAATACAAAAATGAGAAAAGCATATATCTTTTAGAAAAACAATTTTTACATAGGGTTATATATGTTGGAATTTAGACTATAAATATTAATTAGAAATATAAAAAGATTTCCTACATAGTTAAATTTTATTTATAATTTTTAGAAATTAATTAACTTAATTTATTTATGACACAATGATGATGCAGTAATTACCATAATAGTGAAATATTAAAATAATTAATATTATAAACACTCAAATAAATATAATTTGAGACTTTTTATGAATTACAATAATTTTATAGGATAATATGAGATGTTATGATTTATTTAATTAACTTTTTTCGAACTAATCATTCTGTTATGATTTTTAAAGAAATCAATTATTGAATAGTGTCAAAATTGAAATAAAAGAATTATTAAAACAATTATTATATTATTAATTGATATTAAATTACTAGAAATCTAAGGTTTGGCCAAAAGACTTATATCATGATATTTGTATCATTAATGGACCACTTGAGGGTTTCTTGTAGGTATATTGTATGTTTTTTAACTATATATTATAAAAATACAAAGTGACATGGTAAGTGTCAAACTAATTAACTAAGAGTTAAAACTAAAAGATAATGTTAATATAATGACTAGAACTTATCTAAATTCTATTAGTTGAGTGTTTTTCGACCCATACCCACATTAACATTTAAATAATCCACTTTTTAGCCATTAAAAACCGAATATGAATTTATTATAAAATAATATTTCTAGCTTTTCCAAAGGTTCCCCTCACCCCTCTTATAAAAGGGCACTCCTCCTTCTCATTAATTCACACCTTCAAAGCCTTTTGGTTCGTCTAAAACCTACCCATATACTCTCTAAATTTACCTCACTGCAACCTAGAGGCATTATTTTGATCAGAAAGTCAACCTAAGGAGCCCTTTTGATCAAATCAAAAGGAAGAACCCGAAGAAGAGGTAATGTTTTCACCACCCTTTTTCAAATTCATTTCTTCTTCAACTTATTCTTTCTTTGTTATTCCTAGTATAAAATAATGAATCCAGTGTCTCCAATATTATAAATATGGTTCAACCATATTCAATATTCTATCCATCCTTTGAATGTCATGTCACCATACGTGCGTACGTACGGCTTACCGTCTCCACGTCGTGGTGTAATTGTTATTCAATATATTATTATTTGGATGGGTATAATAATGATTTTAATTCATGTAAATAATAAATATAACCTGATAATGATTATATATATATATTATATACCATCCAATTAAATATTATTTTAATATCAAAAGAATGATATTGTCGGTCGTGCGTACGTACGGACTACCGTCTCCACGAACGGGATGAGATTCATTCTCCATCGTATCAATCCAAGTCTAATTCTAATTTGATGGTTAATAATAGTATCTAAGGACTTGATATCATTCTGGATATAAATAAGATACAACCTATCCATTACAAACACTTCTTACGTAACAAAACATATAAAATAAAATGACTAAGTTAAAACCCGAAACAATGACAATACTAAGATATTATTAACAAACCAACGTTAAAAGATCATATATGATATCATATTGATATATATGATTCTTTTATAATTTAATAACAATTATTTCACCATTATACAGGAGGTTAACCTACCCCTAACGAAGTAAAAGTACAAGGTAAGGGTTTATTTCGCAATCTCTTCATTATCTGAGGTTGTTTATACGTAATAATCTACTGGGACATCTTTATCATCCACATCCATGTTTCTTAAAAATGTATTTCAAAAAAAAATTACTATTTACTAGAATATGGGTTAAAGTCTTGTATACCCTTTTTTGAATTTTTATAAGAGGTTTATAATAGAATCTTTCCGTCGTTTTCCAAACAAGGTGCCTTTTAACCTTTTCGATAGAATTAAGGTAAGAATGTTTTTTTTTACATATACGGCGGGTGTGGCTATTATCCGCCATTATAAAATCGTTGAAGCTTCCCATACAGGATTATAAGAATATTTTCAAATAAAATGTTTTATTTTAAGAATATATAACTCTTAAATGATTTCAAAATAGAAAGAGATATTTCTTTAAAAAGATTTTTGATTTCATCTATGTCAACATCCTTTGATGGATTTTAAGTTTATTTGGAGTTGATTTATTATGATACAATACTTATATATTGTATTGATGGTTTTGTGATATTTTTGACTGTGGATGTGTTATTTTTATACCATTCATGGTTTATGGATGAAGTATTTACATTTCATATGCTAGTTTTAATATGAATGTTTATGTTATTTTTAAACCTTTTCATATGGGAATGCATTGGACTTAATATGTAAAGGTTGGAGCCCGCTATAGATCCTCGATGCATCGGTAGGTCTCATGAGACAAACTAGTGTCTTGGCACAAGGCCTTGGCAAAATCTTATTTTTAGTCTGGGCACGAGGCCTTGGCTATGTGGTTATGATAGTCTAGAATTATGCATTCCATCATTATGAAAGTGGTTATTGATATTGCATGTGATTATTTGATTAGTAGAATATCCATGTGAGTAAGTAAATGGCATTATTTCATTTTATTTTTTCCACACTATGTTGAAGTTCAAGTTTAAAAGGCTTTTGTTTTAATTATACATTGCCTTAAAGGTTTATTCTTATTTATGAAAGTTTCCACTATATTGTTATCCTTACTGATCATTTGAGATCACCCCTTTCCTATGATTTATTTTTCCCAAGATGTGAAGATGTAATTTATTAATGACCTGCAGGGATAATATGAGGGGATAAGAGTGTGGAATATGGAGACTATATTATTGTATTTTTCATTTTATGATGTAATGTAAACATTATTAATATATCTAGTGTTACCAAGGCTACTAAACGAATCAGAATTTCGAGATTTGATCTTTCATGGGATCATTCCAATGTTATGTAGTAATGCACTGACTCTGGGTAATTGGGGTCGGGGCGTTACAACCCTCAGCCTTGATCACTGCTGACCGTCGTCTGCACAGAACACAACAATGTGCGGGCAAAGCCCGTGCAGGGGTGGGTATAACAATACTTAGTAGGGGACCCCGAGACCCCCAAAGGTCTCCCATAATCCACTAAGGATAAACCACATAAGTAAGATACAATCACAAAGTATCATCCAACCATACTTAGGTATGTGCCCATACATATACCTAAGTTACCAATCATAGCCAGGCTCCTACTCTCGAGCACAAGCACAACCCAGTCCATAAAGGAAGTAAAGTCAATTACCACAATGATGATGGTTGAAAGACAAGACTCATCCCACACAATTATACTACTCATGTAGAGGGGTAGAGATGATTAGTTGAATCCAATGAATCATCTCCTCTGTCGATCCAACGTAGGATCCTGGTACAGAAGTCATCACTGTCGAACCCACGGAAGATCCTGGTACAGTAGTCATCACTGTCGAGCCCACAGAGGATCCTGGTATAGTAGTCAGTGTTGTCGAACCCACGGAGGATCTGGGTACAGTAGTCCCCGCTGTAAAACCCACGGAGGATCTTGGTACAGAAGTCATCGCTGTCAAACCCACAGAGGATCCTGGTATAGTATCGTTGCGGTCGAACCCACAGAGGATCCTATCATCTCAGTCGCAGCCAGCCCTAGGGTTCCCACACACAGCACGCTCGATTCTTGGGAGGGTCCGCTCCTTGATCCAAGATTCGATACATCAATTTCCACGAAGTCTTGAGTTGATGAATCTCGTAGTTCTATCTCATCATAAGGAACCCAACACGACAGACGACGTGTCAATCGGACGTCCAATCTGTGAGTTATTGGGATTTCTGTTCCAGGGGCCCAGTTGGTTTTTAGGCTCAAACCAACCCATCTGTACCCCAACTGCATCAGAACCTCATGTGGATTATTCCAAAAGAATCACCTCGCTCCAATAATTCTATCTCCACTGGCAGTTCGTCAATCAGACACCCAAAGCCCATAATAGGGGTGAAAAGGTGATAACTAGCTATAGCGGGTCTGGGTCCGGTCCGACTCAGTCAGAGCGACCCGGCCCGACCCTGTCTGAACCAGGGTCTGACCCGGTCTGAGGGTCCGACTTGGTCCGCGAGTGTGGCCTGACCCGAGTGGTCGGCCCGGCCTGAAGGCGCGGCCTGACCCAAAGGTGTGGCCCCGCCAGAAGGGCAGCCCGGCCGAGGGGCGGCCCGGCTGTGGCGGCCTAGCAGAGGGGCAGACCGGCCAAGGGGCCGCCCGGCGGTGGTGGCCAGGCCTGAGGGGAGGCCCATCCAAGGTGGCCCGGCCGTGGCGGCCCGACCGAGGGGCGGCCCGACCGTGGGGCCCGACTGTGGGGCCCGACCGAGGGGCGGCCCAGCCGTGGCTGCCCATCCGAGGGGTTGCCCATCCGTGGCGGCTCGGCCGTGTGGCCACCCTACCATATCAGCCCGACTGAGGGGCTGCCCGGCCATGGTAGCCCGGCCATAGGGCGGCCCGGACCTGGTGGCCTAGCTGTGGGGATTTCTCGGCGTGGCGCGACGGCGTCGCGCCATCTTCGTTCTCCATGGCCCGCATGGACGCGACCCCCTTCCACCGGTGCGGCACGACGGCGCCGCACCTCTTCTATCCATCACGACCCACATGGCCGTGGTTCTTCTCCGGCATGGTGCATTGGCATCACGCCCTTCCGGCTCTGCCTCCATCGTCAACCAATGATGAACCAATTCGAGGGATTTCAGGCCATGTTTGTTCAGCCCGCGCCCTCTGCATTAGGGGATAACAAATGGCCATCATCGAACCCAAATAAAAGATGAGGAATGAGGGTATAATTCATACATTAAAATAATCAAATCCCCCTACATAATAATCGGTGTTTCCTAGATGGAGTCGCGGGAAGGCGGCTTCGTTCTGTTATCGTTAGGAGGAGATGACGTCGTCGTTGGCGATGTTCTTTGCGGGTGGCATCTTCACTTTCTTTTCCTTATTGGAAAGTGGGGAGACGGCTTCATCATTCCTCAGTGGAAATGGGCGTTCTTCGTTGATAGTATATCATTATTAGTTGGAGAGGAAAGGCTCCACCAAGTCGCCAACCAAAAATAATAGAGGAGGGGTCTATTATTTGTTGTCACCACAACACACACGAGTTGTGTTTAAATAAATTAAACAACTCATTAAATTAAATGGGGTGGAAAGGATTAAAAATTTTCAAAAGATAATTAATTAATTAATTAATTATCTTTTAGGTGTGTTTTCACCATTAAGGGGTAGTTCAAGAGTTTCCCCCATTAATGGGGAACTCAAGGGGTTTAAGGGGGTTTAAGGGGGTTTGAGCTCATGTGGGCCCCACCACATAATATCCTCCGATGGGAGGTTATGCGCTGGTGGGCCCCACCTCCAACCTACCCTTGGAGGATTAAACCACCACTCAAATAAAAAAATGCTTGTCATATTTTTATTTAATTTATTTAGAAACCCCAAAAAATAACTTCCAAACTCGATAAAACGCAACTACGGTGAAGGTCTCCTTAAGCGAATACAAGCGTTGTGAGTTCAACGGTGCCCTCAGATTTCAATTCTTAGCACCAGTTCAAAAGATATAAAATCCCACACGTAAGTTTACTGAACGTACCCAAAAAAAACTTCTGAAATTGATTTTGGGCACACCGGACCTCAGAATCAGGTGTTGTCAGAGACTGAAGACTCATAAAATTCCCATGTACTTAAAAAAATTACACGGAAATTCCTGGTCTTTACATTTTCAGAATGATTTTATCCATGTATAAATTTTTTCTAAAGTTATCTATTTAATGGAATGTGTTTTCCAATATTTACCTTTCCATATTGATTATTCCATATCTTATCATGATAGTCAAGATATTTCATAAATAGAATGTGTGTATAGTTGTATACTTTTCCATGTTTTTTATTCATATTGATTCATTATAGATACTTTGATACTTAATCCTTATAGACTATGTGAGCTCATCCTTATTTTTTTCCAAGATAAAGAATCTAGGGTATACACAAAAATGATATAAAATGATATGGAATAAGGGAATAATGAAATTCTGGAAAACAATTTTTTTTAATTTACATTTTCAAATGTATTATGGTAATCATGCATGTACATAGTTTACCAATACTATTAAATTATTTAGTCCTATGGGATGTGATCTCTTGTATCAAGTACCAAAGTAGTAAAGTAACCATCATCTATACACTACTGGGGTCGGGGTATTTACATTTGGTATCAAATGGTGTTTAATAAAAACCCTGGGAACTAGATTTCAGAAAACATAAATTTGGGACAATAATCCTATTATTGGCATTGATAATAATAATAGAAAAAGATCCTAAAGTTTTGGTAAGGTAGAGATTATATGATTTTACTAGAAATACATCCTACCAAGATATTATTGGTGGATGTGGTTATCGAATATATATACCCAAGGGTAATAACACTAAAAACCACACATCTGGCTTGACATGAGTGTTACCTAGTACACGACAACGACCCTTACTACACACCTAGTATGACATTCTTGGGGGATATGCGTGGGTTAATTCACATTTTCATTACAAATCATTATGATTGATATGATAATATTTATATGATTTAAATATATTCTGAAATAAACCATGTTTAGGATTCTATGATTAATAATTCATAAAAATTTAATTTTTATTTACTGGTGAATGGGATTTATAATTGTATATTATGCTGTTATGAACTAATCCAATATATTCCAAAGTGGTATGCGAATAATACCCTATGGATAACTATATGTTTTTCTAAAAAGGTTATTTGAGGAATAATCCTTCTATATTTGGTGGACATAAGTTTAAAGTTATCAAACAAATTATGGTTTATATGATAATTAATGATATATTAATATTAGTAAAATAAGATTATTAGACTTTGTGGTAATATATTTTCTATTAAAACCCATGGTAAAATGTTTATTTCATGATTAATGTTATTTAAATGGTGTCTGTCATATTTTTTGGTATTTTTATATGAATTATATTAACTTAGTCTTAGAAAAAGTACAACACACATGTCGAGTGACAAGCCGTCACATTTGTGATGGCTGTAGGTATTGAACCCCCAACTGAAGGGTTATACGGGTGTAGATACTACCACTATACAACATTATGTAATGTTTAATATTACATTATTTTTAATTAAATAATTCAAGGATAAATATTAAGTTGATTGCAATAAATGTTTCATTAGGTTGAGGTATATGTGACCCTTAGATATAACATATGATTTAACATGAATAAAACAGGTAAATTTTTGAATGTCTAGGTTATTTGGGATATATTGTTATTTATGTAATGATTTATGTTGAACATTTCCTTTAGTGATTAATATGAAGGTTTTTTTCATTTTTTATATTACCTTACTTTTTTTAACCATTTTGGTTTTAGTAAACATAGTATTAATAGCCTCTAATTATTTTATGGATTACATGATCTATTAAAAGGTAATTTTAGTACTTTAGGCATTAAATAAATTAATTTTGTAATTAATTTCTTAGATTAAAAAATCATATCACAACCAAAGTATTATATTTTTCTTATGTGATTAAAAAAGTATATTGTACATTTTCCAATGTTCTCTATCTCGATAGTAATATAATTCCTAAAATCTCATAAAATGATCATAAAACAATAATTTTATCATATTAACATTATTTCCAATATATCAAATGGTCCATAAAATCATTACATATTTAGGTTTTTTTATCAATAACCTCAATCACTCTATAATTATTTAAATTTTTATTCCATGTTCATTTCTTAACTTCCCTCAAATGTTCTCCAATTTGGAAATATAGTTATGTGATTGTTCAAGATGACCTCCATACATTCCTTTATCTCTTATCAAGAGGATTTTATATTAACCCTTCCCATGATGTGTGGTTTCAATAAATTTATTTTCTAATGTCAACCCCCTTATTACTAAGATCAATATTAAATTGCAAGGACACAATTTCTTTTAAGGGGTAAAATGTAGCACCCTGAGATTTTAAAAGAGTAAAATATTGTTCAATAGTGTATATGAATAGAAAAACCAATATAATAATATAATTTAATGCCCCGTGAATTTATGATATTTTTCTTCCTCAATAAATTCAATCTCTTAGATTTCTTGTGCAACATACTAACTAGAGTACAAATGAACTTTAATGTAGTAAAACATCATAACCTAACAATTAAATTAAATTTTATGAAGTGTAATAGGTAAATTGTGAAATTTATATGGCTTAAACATGTAAAAAATAAACTCAATAGTTATCTAGATATAATAAATAACGTAGTAATAATTTTCAATAAAAAGTAATTGTTTCTAAAAAATTATATTTTTTCTAAAATTGGATTTAGTCACACTTTGCATGTAACACCCTGATTCTTATTACCCCGAGTCAGTAAATTATTATATAAAATTGGCATGATGACAAGAGATCATGTCTCGAATGACCAATTATTTTAGTATCCTTGGAAGTACTAGATACATACATAAGTTTTATAATATATCATGAAAAAAAACATTGTGTCCCCATTGAACACACAAAAATCCTTGGTCTACCCCTACAGGTTAATCATCATATACTTCTTCACATCCTGGGAAAAGGAAAACATAAGAAAGGGGTGATCTCAGATGCTCAGTAAGGATAACAATATAGAAAAAACTATCATAAATAAGCATAAACATTTAAGGTAATGTATAAGACTAAAACAAAATCCTTTTAAACGTAAACCTCATCATAATATGGAAAAGATAAATCAAATAATTCCATTTACTTATTCACATGGATATTCTACTAGTCAAATAATCACATGTAATATCAATAATGAATTTAATAATGATTGAATGAATAATTTCAGACATCATAACCACATCGCTAAGGCCTTGTGCCAAGACTAAAAATAAGGTTTTTTCAAAGCCTTATGCCAAGACACAAGTCTGTATCATCAGACCTACAGATGCATCTAGGAGCTATAGTTGGATCCACCTGTCACATACTAAATCCAATGCATTCCTCATATGAAATGGTTGAAACATAACATAAACCTTCATATTAAAACTAGCATACTAAATTTTAATACACTAATCATAAACCACGAATGGTATATAAATAAAAAATCCACTGTCAAACATATCACAAAAACTTCAATACAATGTGGAAGATTGTATCATAATAAATCAACTTCAAACAAGTGTAAAATCCATTAAAGGATGTTGACATAGATGAAATCAAAACTATTTGGGAGAAATATCACTTTATATTTTGAAATCATTTAAAATTACATAATTATAAAAGAAAAATTTTATTTTTAAAATATTCTTATAAGCTTCTAAGGGATGCTTCTAAGGTGTTATAATGGTGGAAAATAGTTTCACACTCCATATAAGATAAAAAACATTCTTACCTTAATTCATCAAAAAGGTCATAAAGTACCTTGTTTGGAAAACAATGGAAAGATTCCTTTCAAAAAATTATAAAAAGTCAAAAAAGATATAAACGACTTTAACCCATATTCTAGGAAATAGTACAAATATTTTGAAATACATTATTGAGAAACACAAATGTGGATGATAAAGAAGTCCCATTGTATACTTACATATAAACAACCTCGGATAAATAAAGAGATTGTAAAATTAACCCCTACCTTATACTTTTCTTTAGTTGAGGGTAGTTCAACCTCTTTTATAATGGTGAAATAATTTTTATTAAATTATAAAAGAAACAAATACATAAATATGATATCATATATGATCTTCTAATATTGTTTTGTTAATGATATTTATGCAGTATCATCGTTTCAGGTGTTAACTGATTCATTTTCCTTTATATGATTTTTTATCTAAGTCATGTTTGTTATGGATAGGATGTATTTGATTCCTATCCAGAATGTTATGATGTACTTAAACATTATTTTTAATCATAAAATGAAATTTATTCTTGAATTATTATAATGGGGATTGAATCTTATCACGTTCATGGAGACGATAATCCATAAGTACGCACAAGTGAAAATACCATTATATTAATGGTGAATTAGTATGTAATTGGACGGTATATAATATATACATAATAATTAACATGTTATATTTATTATCTAGATCAATTATACTCATTATTATACCTATCCAAAAAATTAAGTGTTGAATAAAAAACTACACCACAACTTGGAGACGGTAAGTCGTACGTATGCACGTATGGATACTTTGTCATTCATAAGATGGATAGAATAATGAATAGGTTTTTTCATATTTATAATAACATAAAAGTATGTATAATTTACTGGAGTTATTATTATTATTTGGAAATAACAAAAAAAAGAGGAAGTTGAAGAAGAAAAGAACTTTGAAAGAGGTGGTCAAATTATTACCTCTTCTTCGGGTGCTTCATTTTGATTTGATCAAAAAGGGTCATTATGTTGTCTTTATGAAGAAATTTAGTCTTATAGATTGAAGTTCAGGTAGTTGGGAGGATATTTGAGCTTGGTTTGGATGAGACAAATGTATTTGGAGGTGTGATTTCGAGAGAATGGGAAGTACCCTTTTATAAGAGAGGTGAGGGTCACTTTAAGAAAAACTTGAAATATTAATTTATTATACAACCATATTCGGTATATAATGTCTCAAAAAAGATTTATTCTGAAGATAATGGTGGTATCGGTCTAAATATTCTCAAAAAATAGGTTTTAGACAACTTTAGGTCACCATCTTAACCTTATCTTTTAGATTTATCTCTTAGTTAAATAATTTAACTTTTACAATGTCTTCTTGTGATTTTATTTTACATGGTTAATAAACGTACTATTAAATGATAAGAAAACACCAAGTGGTTAATTAATGACATATATATCATTATATAAGTCTTCTGGCTGAACCTTATATTTTTATAATATTATATCCATTAATAAAATATTATTTTCTTTAAAACTCATTTATGAAAATATTTTAAACTATTTAGTATTTGGTTTTTGTGAAAGTCATAACAACTTTATCACTTAGAAAAAAAATTTAATCAACCCTAAAATTTCATATTAACTATGAAAATTTGTGTAATTCATCAAAAGTCTCAATTTAAAATAATTTTAATATTTATAATTTCAATTAGTTTAGTCTTTCATTAATATAATAATTATTGCATCATCATTGAGTCATAAATAAATTTAATTAATAAATGTATAGAAATTATAAATAAAATACCATAATGTAGGAAATAATATTATATTTATAATGAATATTTTTAGTCGAATTTATCTTATGTATAACACAATTTTAAAAATGGTTTAGTTATTAAAATTTGAATTTAACACTTTAAACTCTTTTTCAAATAAAATAATAATAAATTTCCCAATCTTATCCAAGTGGATCAAAAAGGGTCATATTTTATTCCTAAGGTTTATTTAGGTAGAAATACACTTATACAATAAAATTAGGACATGTTTTAAGGAAATTATAATATCATTTTTACCTTTAATTTCCCAATTTACTTTTAACGGTGGTAAATAAATTTCAGAAGTTACTATTCACCAAAAATTATTTTCATCTTATTGAATAAAATTTTACATAATGATGCCAAGTGTGTCTCTTAGATTTTTTTACATTCATTTCATTGAAGTGGTAAAATTACATTTTATGCAAATTTTATAACGTGCTTAAAAGGTGGGTAAAAGACATTATAAAGTTCAAAAAAAATTATACATCAAATCTTATTATAAAATGAATCCAATGAATTACATTGAACTAATATAGGTATTATGTATCTATTTTGACTTAAAATAAATTTAAATAAATATTTTTTTAAATAAAAAGTTTGTTTTAAATAATAACGCAGTGTTTTTCACTATTCGTCAAAAATTAAAAGTTTTCATAAAAATACCAAAAATTCACCCTAAACTAATTTTGATATTCCGAATCCAAAAATTAAGTCCATTTTGAAAAATTAAATTTATAAAATTTTAAAAATTTGGTAATACTATTCATAACGGCTAGTTTGATTGGTCGTGTTGTTTTAGAACTTGAAATTGTGTACAACGCAAGCTATTGCATTATTTAAAGAGAAACGTACCATGGACACTTGGGGTGTTACATTCTTCCCTTTTTCAAATAATTTCTTCCTTGAAATTTCTAGAAGACTACTGCGTAAAAAGATCCGGGTGGTTCTTCATCATAAATTCCTCATGATCCCACGTTGCCTCTTCTATCTTATGGTTTCCAAATAGAACTTTTATCAGACGAGTCGTCCAGTTTCTTAGCACTTGTTCTCTAGTATCAAGAATCTTGATACGCTCTTCACAATAAGACAGATCGAGTTCCAGTTCTATTTCATCATGGGTTAGTACATGCATTGTGTGAGGCATGTATTTTCTCAACATTGATACGTGGAACACATTAAGAACTTTGAAGAGACTTCGAGGCATTTTCAAATGGTAAGGTACAACTACGATTCATTCTATAATTTCGAAAGGTCCGATGTACCTGGGACATAATTTACCTTT
The DNA here is from genome assembly GCA_963277665.1 of Viscum album. NCBI lineage: Eukaryota > Viridiplantae > Streptophyta > Magnoliopsida > Santalales > Viscaceae > Viscum > Viscum album. Next base: position 1,961,326,203 of record OY728156.1, on the reverse strand, counting down.
CTTACTGAAATATATAACACCATTCCATGAGGATACCTTCAAGAAAACATGATCTCATACTGGAGATTCCAAATCCTTCCTTTAGTTTTCAGGATATATCTTTTTCCTACTTTGAGCTACGTTGATGTGGGTTTGGATAATCTTCACTTTTTTAATTTTTTCCTCATGAAGTTTTGTGCCTATGAGTTTTCTTTCACCAAAATCATCCCAACAAGTTGGTGTGTGACATCTCATTCTATATAACTCTTTATATAGAGCCATCAAAATACTTTAATAGAAGTTATTGTTATAAGAAAATTCTACCAGATGTAAATATTGATCAAACATACCTTGAATGTCTTGTGAGAAAGATCTTAACATGTCTTCTATGGTTTGAATAGTCTGTTCTGATTGTCCATCAGTTTGAGGGTGGTAGGTAGTGCTCAAACTATGTTTAGTTTCCAAGGCCTTTTGAAGACTTTTCTAGAATATTGATGTAAAATGAGGATCTCGATCAGAAATAATCGATAGGGGTACTCCATGAAGTCTAAAAACATCATTAATATATATTATTGCTAAATGTTCAAGTCGTAAATCTTCTCTAATGGCAAGAAAATGTGCTAACTTGGTAAGACTATCAATAATGACCCATATTGCATCGTCCCTTCTCGGAGTCTTTGGTTTCCCCCTGAAAAATTCCCTCATAATATAACCCCATTTTCACTACGGTATGTGAAGAGGTTTAATGACTTCTCTGGGATGTTGTCTTCCTTCCTTCACCTATCGACAAACCATACATCTTGACACATAATCAGCAATCTCCATCTTCATGTTGTCCCACCAAAAATGTTCCATCAAATCTCAATACATCTTAGTGCTTCCAGAGTTTATAGATAAATTGGATCTATTAAATCATCCAACAATTCAATTTTATGATTATGTATGTTAGGAACACAAAGTATCATCCCAAATTTCAAAATTCCATCTTCATATACGAATTCAATAAATCTCCCATCATTTATAGCTTTAATTTTCTTTTAAAACTCATCATCATCAGTCTGAGAACTTTTTTATCCTTTCTAGTAAATATGGTTTGGAAGCCATTCGAAAAAGTATTGATGTTTCACCTTCTATGATCATTCCCATATCCATCTTTACAATATCCATGAACATTGGATGCCTTTCAACTCTCATCTTTTTCAAAACTCCATGATCCTTTTTTCTCAGAGCATTTTCCACCTTATTTGTCTCCCCTAGGTGGTAGTGTATAGTGATATAATAGTCTTTGAGTAGTTCAAGCCATAATATTTGCCTCATGTTGAGTTCTTTATGTGAGAAAATATAATCCAAAATCTTGTGATTGGTATATAACTCAAATTTTTTACCATAGAGATAGTGTCTCCATATCTTCAAAGTAAATATTATTGCTCTTGACTCAAGATCATGAGTGGGGTAGTTTTGTTCATGAATTTTTAACTGTCGTGATACATAGTCAATAACTCTATCATTCAACATATGTAAAAAACCAAGTCATTTCTTTTAAGAATCACTATAAATAACATACCCATCATTAACCGATGGTAGAGTCAAGATAGAAGAATTGGCTAATCTTCTCTTAAACTCTTAAAAACATTATTCACATTCATTTTTTCAAACAAATTTAGCCCCTTTTCATGTGATCTTGGTTAATGGTTTAGCCAATTGGGAAAAATTATGGACGAAACTCCGTTAATAACCTACTAAACAAATAAAACTACATAGATCATTTATACTCATCGGTGCTGATAATTATTGTATTGATCTTTTCTTTGAAGGATCAACATAGATTCCATACTTAGAGACAACATGGACAATAAAAGAAATCTCTTGAATCCAGAATTCACACTTTCTAAACATCCCATATAATTCATTTATTCTAAGAGTCTTTAGAATAGTGTGCAAGTAATTTCCATGATCCTTATAGATTTTGGAGTATACCAAGATATCATAAATAAATTCCACTACAAAGTCATAAAGATATTCATTGAATGATATATTCATTGGATCCATGAAGATAGAGGGTGCATTAGTCCATCCAAAAGGCATTACTGTAAACTCGTAATGCCTATAACTGTTACGAAATGTTGTCTTTAGAATGTCTTCCTTCATCACACACAACTATTGATATCCAGATCTATATTCAATATTTGAAAAATATTGATATCTATGAAGTTGATCGAATAAATCATCAATGTGAGGTAGGGGATACTTGTTCTTTATTGTTATAGCATTGATCTCCCTATAGTCAGTGCACAAACTCATAGATCCATATTTCTTCCTAACAAAAAGAACATGAGCTCCCCAAATAAAAACATTAGAGAGAATAAATACTTTATTACTCAGTTCCTCTAGTTGTTTCTTTAGTTCCACTAATTCCATAATGGCCATTCTATAAGGGGTCTTCGATATGGACCTTGAACTAGGAATTAAATCAATAGAAAACACAATTTCTCATTCTAGAGGATGTCCATGTAAATCTTCTGGAAACACATCATTGTATTCTTTCATAATAGGTACATCCTCTATTTTAACATTCCCTTCTTCACCCATCGCTATTTCACTCACTTCCTCCCAAATAATTGAATTTAGTAGAGATAATGATGGTGGATCTAGTTAAGAATCAGATGGGGACGTTTCTACTCTAAAGATAAGGTATTCCTTTTCATCATCAAAAATTATAACCTCCTTATTCATATAATAAAAATTCATGTCATGGTTAGAAATCAAATCCATACCAAGGATTATATAAAGTTTAGTCATGGGTATGACGATGATATAAGAAGATAAATCACGTTTATATGCCCTAATGGGAACTGATTCACAAAACATTGTTGCAATGATACTTCCCTTAAGATTTTTGACTGACAAATACATTGTTAAATAAAATTGGAAATATCTAATTTTCTTAGCACACTGGGAAGATGTAAAACAATACGATGATACAGAATCAAATAAAGCATTGGCTAAATTTGAGAAAACCATTAAATTACTTGCCACCACATCTTTCGGAGCTTCAACCTTAGTAGTAGTGATCTCATAAGCTTGGCCTTTCTACCTCAGACTTTTTTGAGGTAAATTTCCTTGGATATTAGGAAATTCATTTTCATAATGACTCATTTCTCTACAATTGTATCATTCAACACTGAAATCCTCTTTCTTTCCCATGAAATCATGGTGTTGGTGTCCATTTTCACAAAATGTGTAACAGAATCATATTCCCTTCAGTAAAGTATCCGGGTGTTTCTTCCCACATTTACTATAGAATGGAAATTCAATTTTTATCTTCTTCCCCTTATTTCTATTTCCAGAGTGTTCAGAATACATCTTCTTCTCTTACATTGATTTTAAGTCATAGGACATAGAGAATTCTGCTTCTGTCTTGATAACACATGATACAATAACTTCATACGATGAGAAGGATTTTGAGACTAATGACCAAGGGAGAAATGGTTTTAAACCATCAAATAATCAATCAATATTACTCATTCGGTAGTATATATTCTTTCGCATGCCTTTCTAACCTTGTAATGTATGCCTCATACTTTGTGACATTCTCATCTTCCTATTGCCTCATAATTAGAAATTGTATTTCCCTATCCACTCGATGGTCATGAGGAAAGTATTTTTATAATAAAATATCTTTACACTCCCCCATTCCATATTTGATACTTCTTCATCCTTCTTTGTGTTTTAAATTAATGACCACCATTGATCTGCATCTCCTGTGAACCGATACACTTCAATGACAACTTTTTCCCTTTCACTACTCCCCAAAGCATGAAATATTTTCTCTAAGGAACATATCAATTGCTCAGCTACAAATTGATTTGTAGTCCCACTGAATTTTGAAGTTTTTTTCCTCAAGAAATTTTCTAAAATTGATCCTCCATGTTGTGGATCAAGGTGCTCCATATAGGTATGGTTATTATTCATAACCTGGGTGAGTTATCCTAGTATGGTTATAAGTTGTTCGACCCTATTTGGGTCACCAGTTCCACTATAATTTAATTGAGTATGATAGAAATACCTACATGTATTAAGTGCGTTGATACAGTTTCCATTCCTTCCACTAGGCTCCATTTCTAGAAAATGGCATACACTAGATTACTTTATAAATCGCAATAAATAATTACAAAATAGTATAATACCTAAAATAAATTAAATAGTTTAGGCATATGATCCATAATATTTAAAAAAATGTTTCTTTTGAGGAAATTATTTACACATAAATCCTTCATAATGGTTTATAAAGAAAATTTGAATTATCCTAATCATATCCCACAGTAGAGTCAAAACCAAGAGTGCAACATGGACCGTTGTTGTGTACTAGGATACGTCGAGTCAAGCCCAAAACTCCTTGTCAGAGTTTTCAATCCTAGGTACATCTGTGCTAGAGCCGCCTCTACCTACTCATATCTAGATAGGGTTTTATTTCTTGTAATATAGAAAAAATATCTACATTACTAAAATTCTTGGAAATTCTTCTATACTAATCCTCAAATTCTATCTTAGGGTAATGTTCTCTAATCGGATTTGTTCTAAATCTAGTTTCCAAGGTTTTTACTAAACATTCTCTAATACTAATTGTAACACCCCAACCCCAGTTACCCAGAGTCAGTGTATTATTAAATAACATTGGCATAAACACATGAGATCAATTCTCGAAATTCCAATTAGTTTAGTATACATGAAGTACTAGATACATACATAAATTTTACATTACATCATGAAATAAAAAACAACATTGTGTCCCCTTTGAACAAACTTATATCCTTGGCCTATACCTACAGGTTAATCATTATATACTTCTTCACATCCTGGGAATAAGAAAACATAAGGAAGGGGTGAGCTCAGATGCCCAGTAAGGATAAAAATATAGTGAAAACTATCATAAATAACCATAAACATTTAAGGAAATGTATAAGACTAAAACAAAATCCTTTTAAACTTAATATTCATCATAATATGGAAAAGATAAATCAAATAATTCCATTTACTTATACTCATTGATATTCTACTATTAGAATAATCACATTTAGTATCAATAGCTAATTTCATAATGATGGAATACATAATGCCACATATCATAACCACATAGTCAAGGCCTCATGCCAAGACTACAAATAAAATTTTGTCAAAGCCTTTTTTCAAGACACTAGTTTGTCGCATTAGACCTACTGATGCATTGAGGTGCTATAGCAGTCTCCGGCCATCACTTACGAATTCCAATGCATTCCTCATATGAAAAGGTTGAAACATAAAGAAACATTCATATTGAAACTAGCATAAGAAATGTTAATACTCTAACCATAAAACAATAATGGTATAAAAATAAAACATGATTAGTAAAACATATCACAAATCCTTAAATACAATATGTACGATTATATCATAATAAATCAACTTCAAACAAGTGTAAAATCCATCAAAGGATGTTGACATGGATGAAATCAAAACTATTTGGGTGAAATATCTCTTTTTATTTTGAAATCATTTAAAATTCACGTAATTATCAAAGAAAACATTTATTTTTAAAATATTCTTATAAGATTGTAAGTGAAGCTTCAAAGGTGTTATAATGGGATAAAATAGTTGCACCCGTCATATAATTTAAAAAAACATTCTTACCCTAATTCGTTAAAAAGGTCATAAAGAACCTTGTTTGGAAAATGACTGAAATATTCATTTCAAATTTTTTTATAAAAAGTCAAAAAAGGTTATAAATGAATTTAACTGATATTCTAGAAAATAGTAAAAATGTTTTGAAATAAATTATAAATAATCAAAGATATGGATAATAAACAAGTCTCAGTAGATACTTGTGTATAAACAACCTCGGATAAATAAAGAGATTGTAAAATTAACCATTACCTTGTACTTTTCATTAGTTGAGGGTTGGTTAACCACATGTATAATGGAGAAATCATTGTTATTTAATTATACAAGAACCACATACATAAATATTATATCATATATGATATTCTAATATTCCTTTGTTAATGATATTTCAGTATTATCATCGTTTTGGGTGCTAATTGATTCATTTTACTTTATATGTTTTGTTACGTAAGTCATGTTGTTATGGATAGGATGTATTTTATACACATCCATAATTATATTAAGTTCTTAAACATTATTTTTAATCATAAAATTAATATTATTCATGAATGTTTACAGTGGGGAATGAATCTTATCGCGTTCATGGAGACCGTAATCCGTACGTACGCACGAGCGACAATACCATTCTATTGATGGTTAATTAGTATGTAATTGGATAGAATATCATATAAACAGAATCATTAACATGTTATATTTATTATTTACATCAATTATACCCATTATTATACCCATCCAAACAATGAAGTGTTGAATAACAAACTACACAATGGCGTGGAGATGGGAAGTCGTGCGTACGCACGTATGGTGACTGTCATTAATTGGATGAATAGAATTTTGAATATGGTTTTACCATATTTTTAATAACATAATAGTATGTAAAAGTTATTGGAGTTATTATTTTGGTATGGAAACAACAAAAAAAGAGGGAGTGGATGAAGAAAATAACTTTTAAAATGGTGGTGAAATTATTACCTCTTCTTCGGGTTCTTCATTTTTATTTGATCAAACGGGGTCCTTAGGTTGTATTTATAATCAATGTAATTACTCTAGGCTTATTTGAGGGTAGTTTTGAGGAAATTGAAGTAGGGTTTGGCCAAGACAAATGGCATTGGTGGTGTGATTGTGAGAGAAGGGGAAGTACCCTTTTATAAGAGAGGTGAGGGTCACTTTAGGAAAAGCTTTAAATATTACTTTATTATACTATCATATTCGGTTTAGAATTGCTCCAAAAAGATATTTGATTCTATTATAAGGTAGTTATCAGTCGAAATACTCTCAACCAATAGGTTTTATACAAGTTTAGGTCACCACTGAAACCTTATCTTTTAGATTTAACTGAGTTAAATAATTTAACTTTTAAAATGTCTTTTTGTGGTATTATATTACATGGACAATAACCATTCTATAAAATTTCAATCAAACCCCAAGTGGTTAATTAATTACATATCTATCATTATAAAATTCCTTTATCCTATCCTTAGATTCTTAGGAATATTATATCATTTCATTATATAGTATTTATTTTAAAACTCATTTATGTCAATTTGACACCATTTAGTATTTGGTTTTTTCGAAAGTCATAACAACTTTATCACTTCAAAAAAATTATTTAATCAACCCTAAAATTTAATATTATACTTTAACATTCTTGTAATTCCTAAAAAGTCTCAATTTACATTTATTTTAATATTTATAATATCAATTATTTTAATCTTTCATTAACAAAGTAATTACTACATCATCATTGTGTCATAAATAAATTTAATTATTTAATGTCTAAAATTTATATATAAAATACCATGATGTATGATATCTTTTTAGATTTCTAATTAATATTTATAGTCAAATTTATCTTATGTATAACCCAATATTAAAAAAAAATAGTTATGAAAATTTGAATTTAACACCTTTATGTATTCTTTAAATAAAATAATAATAAATGTCCTAATCTAATCCAAGTGAATCAAAAAAGGATAATATTTTATTAATAAGGTTGATTTGGGCCAAAATACACTTATCCAAAAGAATAAGGACATGTTTTAGATTAATTAAAATGTCATTTTTACCTTTAATTACCCTATTTTCATTTAATAGTTGTAAATAAAATTCAAAAGTTACTATTCACCAAAAAATATTTTCATCTTATTGAAATACATTTCACATACTTATGTAAATCGTGTCTGTCAAATTTTTGAAATTCAATTAAAATAAGCAGTAAAATTACATTTTATGCAAATTTGATAATGTTCATAGAAGGTGGGTAAAAGACGTTTAAAAGTTCAATAAAATTTTATACATCTAATCTAATTATAAAACGACTTCAATGAATTACATTGAACTAATATATGTATTATGTATCTATTTTGACGTAAATAAATTTAGATAAATAATTATTTAAATAAAAATTCAGTTTTAGACAATAACAAAATATTTTTCACTATTCATCAAAAATTGAATGTTTTCAGAAAAATACCAAAAATTCACCCTAAACTAATTTTGATATTCCAAATAAAAAAATGAAAACCATTTTGAAAAATAAAATTCATAAAATTTCAAAAAGTTCTTATTACTATTCATAACGACTAGTTTGATTGGTCGTGGTGTGCTATAACTCGATGTTGCGTACAGTGCAAGTTATTGCATTATTCAAAGAGAAACGTATCGTTAAGGTTTGGGGTGTTACATTACTAGAGTTATTGAAATTTAATTTTTAGAACTTTTATAGATTTTATTTTAAAAAATAATGTTCATTTTGAAAATATACATGTCAAAAATGTATTTTGGTATATTTTGGATAATTTTCTAAAAAGATTAATTTTTTGATTAATAATGAAAATACCATTTTTTTTAAAAAATTCCTTATCATTTAAATTATTTAAAAAGATAAATTATATTTTAAATTGTTTTTATATTTAAATTAGTTCAATTGTGTTATAATTTAACTAAATTATTTTGTTATAATAAATTTTATGTATAATTATTACACAAAAATATTTTAGACTTTTGAAAGTCTTACTTTCGAAAAATTGTTTTTTCACTGCATCTACAGGTTTAATTTTAAATTGAATTATTCATTTATAGGAAATTAATTTAGAAAAATGGATTCAATATTTAATTTCATTATAATTTATATTATCTAGTAATTTCAACTTAATTTTTTTCCATAATGAATATTGAAAATATTGAAAATTATTTATCTTCATTATGGTAAAAAAAACAAATTTTACAGGGGTTAAACTAAATCAATAAGGATTTAAATGACCTAAAAATTGGAAAAAAATTATTATATAGATATATTTAGACGTTTTATAATATATTTTCTATGAAATTTCCTTTTTTATCTTTTTTTTATGATAAAATGGGGGTTTGATTGACTGTTTTCAAAAATTCAAAGTGTATCCTTCTACAACACTTTTTAAAGGTCACCTCATCCCCTCTCATATTCACACTTCCAAAAACATTTTCATCAGCCAATACCTACTCAAATACCTTCTTTAATTACCTAAAAATAGCATATAGGCCGAATGTTTATCATAAATCCATCTTATGAAGGATTTTTTTGAAAACCTAAAATAGTTTTTCTAAGAAGATATATGATTATTAAATGAGAATTTTTATTTTATTTCTTCATCAACCTCATTAGAATATTATTAAATCATGATTATATAATAACACTATAATCACTAATATACTTATATGTTATTATGTTTATGGAATGAGCAATATACATCACCTCTTCCCATAAATGGGAAATAATAATATTGATCGTGTGCATGGTAAACTACTGCTTCGCGAACTGATGTGACAGATTTTCCCTCGTCGATTCTCACAGTTTGGTGTGATTATGGTTATAATATATATATATATAATTGTTACATTATTATACTTTTTGAGTCACCATATTTCATATATCTTCTTAATTTACATTCTGTCGGGGATACAATAACAACCCTCATGTGTACAGCAGACTACCACCTCGTGAAGCAATGTGATTATTTTTCACTAATGATTTACATGGAATGTAATAAAAGATAAATTTAAAGAAAATGTATGATATGTATGAAATTATTTTATTTTTTTAAAATTAATATATAATCCACTTCCATACACTTTTATCTATTAAGAAATGATATTTTCACTTGTTCGTATGTACAACATACGATCTCCTTGAAGTGACGTGATTTATTTTCAATGTAAATTTTTCGAAAATGGTTATAAATATGTATCTAATGAAAAATAATAATATTTATAACACTAATATAAATCTTTGAGTGATTGAATTGTATCCTATGTTCAATATCAGTATCTTTCATGGAAAAACATATATGAGAAAAGAAGGAAATTTAAACTTGAAAAAAATTGTAATAAAGAAATATTATTATCGAACAAGTGATAAGATGTGATAAAAAAATATTATATGATAATATAATTATTATTGTAGTTTTTTATATGTTAATATCATGTTTAAAACCACTATATAAGAGACTAAAGAGCACTCAACTAAAGGGAAACATGAGGAAAGGGACACCGTCTCAATTTCCTTTTATTGAGACATATTGTGATGTTATCCACCTAATTTATTTTATGTCATGTATATTCTTACCCTTTAAAATTTAATATCAAGATAAAATAATAATTCATTATATTTTATTTTTAAATTTTCATTATATTATCAATGGGGATTTGGATTAAAATTTACAAGGGGTAAATAATTTCATAACTCAATTTTTTTCATTGGGTTATATTACTTCTTTATTGTATTTGATATTTTAAGATTTTGTTTGTAATAAATTAAGATTATATTATGTTTTATATACACTTTTTTTTATATGGATTTATTTTTTAAATAGATAATCAATTCATTATTAACTCTCACTTAAACGTTATGATAGTTGTAAGGTTTTATTTCACAATCACATAATAATTGTGATTGTTTATTCTTGAATTTAAATTGATGGAAATTATTTCATAATTATCTAATAAAACTATTTAATTATCTCATCTTATGTATATTCATGATATTTTAATATAATAGTATAAATTTTCCACTCTTTCGTACTTAAAATAGTTGAGAATATATTTTTATGATAATCTAACTGTATTTCTATCTTAGGTTAGAAATCTATTTTCTTCTAAAACAATGGTTTTTAAAATGATTCAAAGACTACATTAAAAAATTTACAAATGATTTAATAAATTCATTTTTACCCATTCTTAATTCCTTTAAAATTATTTTAAATTAATCTTCATGTCATTTTCAAAATAAGGTCCATTTGAATTTTTCATAAAATGTTAAAGGAATGTTTTTTTAATGTACTCAGCATATATAAAATTTCATAAAATTTTATCCACACAATGTTATAAAACATAAATTAAAATATTCGATGGTTATTTTAAAAGAATATTATTTTAAAAATATGTTTTTAACTTTTAATTCTAAAAACATGTTCATGGTGAAAATACTACTTCCTCAAGACTTTTTAAAGATATTTGTAAGGAATGTTTATTCATTAATGAAAAAACCCTTTATTTTAATTATAATCCACTAGGTATATGTTTTATTTATACCATTATTATTATTTTTATATATGGTTTATGATCATTTTGATCAAGCTAAGTAAATATTTTAGTTTCCTGATTCATTTTTTAGTCATTAATTTTCCTTTGAAACATTCACATTCTTTTGATCATTGTACATTTAATTTCCCAAAAATATCCATATTATTTGTTTCATAGATATGATTGAGGACTAAACCATATAAAAATTTTACATATGGTGTTTTATTATGAAATTTATATGATTTACTTGGAGGTTTTTTGATACATATATATTCTTTACTCAATAATAATATCCATTGATAAGACATATTAATTCATAGATTAAATAGATCATTTGATATATGAGGAATGATTTGGAATTGTAGTGATGGGTGGGTCCTAGAATTGTATATACTTTGATGCATTAGTAGTCTCATGAGAAAAATCCATAAGTTAGAATTAAATTTTTTTTACCTATAGTTTTTAAAATTTCTTATGAATATTCAAAACAGTAGAGGTATCAGGATGCCTAAGGTCATGAAATCCAATAATTTTGCATTTTATTCATTAAGAATTAAATTATTAATATCCATGACATTTTCTCAATGATATTATCCATGGATTCATTTTATACTCTTGTTACTGATTAAATAGATTTTTTTCAGATATTTAGTTTTCCATATTGATTATTCAGTATCTAATCATGATAGTCAAGTTATTATTTAAATGGAATTTCTGTATAGTTATTAACCTTTCCATGATTATTATGTTTATTAATTGATGATAGCTTTCATTGTATTTAAGTCTTACTGAGCATTTGTTCCCTACCTTATTTCTTTCATTATCCAGGAATCCAGGAACTATACTAAGAATAATATACAAGGATATGGTAGAGGGAATAATGAAATTATCCAAAAAAATTTGTTTTAATTTTTGTTTTCAAATGTATTATGGGAATAAGGTACATATCAATATTACCAATACTACTAATTTATTCATTCCGTTGGGATGTGATCACTTGTATCTTATGCTCTGTTAGTAATGTAACCACTAAATTTGAGCTACAAAAGTTTAGTTCTTTACAGAAAACCTTCTAGAACCTAAAGATCTAGTAGCTCCCACTCTGTATTCTCCATCTTTATTGGTCTCTAACCAAGATTTGTTAAGTGAATCATTTTCTGATAAATATAGTCTTTGATATTTGTCTTCCAGTAATTAAATTCATTTTTATTGAGTTGATAAATCTTCACATTACCTTATTTTATAGCCATTATTCAATTTTATAAATCCATCCTTGATCACCTAAAACAAACCTTGGATACTAGTGGCTGTAAATATTCTATAGAAACAATGATGAATGATCTCAAGAATGAAAGTAAAAGGGATATAAATATAAAATGATCTCAAGAATGAGAGTAAAAGGGATATAAATATGTTTTCCTTCATAAAAACATATTGCATTAACTTTTCTTTTAAAAAATCAATCTCCTCCAAATTGGGTTCTAAAATTTCAAAGTACACAAAATACATTCCCTATTCCACCCTCGATAGAACATCAAGCACTATTCAATTTCCCTTTTTTAAAAGTATAAAATCATATCCTATTAACTTATCCTACCAGCACTGATGATCAATTGAAACTAGAATTTGAATAAGAAAATGAATAATTCCATAATGATCTGTGTATACCTTAAACTTCCTTCCCATAAAATATCATTTCCAAATTTAGATTAATATAACTAAATGCATAAAAACCTTTTCATATACCAAATTTTCTAAGTTGGTTTTTTATAATGCCTTACTAAAACAGGAAATATTCCTCCCTTATTATCTTAACATAGCTTCTGACTATAAAACTAGAGGCATCACACTACAACTAAAATCCTATAAAAAAATATGACATGCATGAAACTATGGTTATAGTCATGTTTTTCTTAAGTGTGCCAAATGCTGCTTCAGTTTCATGTGTCTATTTAAACCCTTCATTAGTATTGAATACCAATAGTGGTATTTCAGTATTTCTTTAATCCTTGATAACTTTTAAATGTATTAAATTATCCTTAAAACATTATCACTTCCTTCACATTCCCATCTCACTCTACAATTGAGTTGCCTCAAGTTTTTTGGGATCCATAGAAACTCCTTCACCTAAAATTATATTCCCAAAATACACTATATAACTCTTTTAATAATAATTATGCATGTTTTAAAATAGTACAATGTCTACCATCATTTATAAAACTTCTTGTACCTTATCTAGGTTTTTATTCCATTCCTTACTATAACCCACCATATTATTGAAGATCACCAAAACACTTTTCCTTTTAAACGACCAAAATACTAAATTCATAAGAGAATTGAAAATATTAGGTGAATTAATCAATATTAAAGGCACAAAAGGTATTAATAAAGACCCTCATGGGTTTTGAATGCAGTCTTCCCAATATATTTCTCTTTCATCCGTAGCTAATAGAGAACAGATTTCAACTCCAAATTTGTGAGTATTCCTCTCTATGAAATTCATCTATCAGCTCTTCTATTACTATAATTAGGTATTCATCCAACATCGCTAAACTATTCAACACCCAGTAAACTATAAAAATTATCCACCATCCATCTTTCATATTTACTCAAATTTTTGACCAAGAGTATGGGATACTACAATCTCCAATGAAACCCTGCTAAAAAGGATTTTGAACCTATATTTCAATATCAATATTCATGAAATAATATTATTTATAAGTTTTTATTTTTACTGGATTCAACCCCTCTTTCAAATGTATTGTGTGATAATTATCCATCTTCAATGGTAATTCCTGAGGTTCCTAAAAAACATCTTCTTTAGTCAACTTTTCTATAATTTCACATTTTAACTCATACATCCATAATTTTCTATTTCCTAAATATTAATTTAAACCATATATCCTTTTTTTAGGTTCTTTGAAGTTTCCTAGGTTGGATGAACCCTGAGAGTGGTTGGGGCATGAATTAGCATATTAATTTTACAAACTCGTCTTTTTATTCTAAATTAAAACTCTTTAAATAGTTAAAGTTATCAATCCTCTCAATAATATATAACAAAATAAACTCATTTAAAATGATAATAATAGATATAAAACACATGATATTAACAATTTTCATTAAAAAAATTACTCAATTCCATTCTTGTAAGACATAAGTGGTCGGGAACTCTAGTTACCATTCTTCTGCAACTCATTAGACACCCCAATTTCAATTCCTTGGTGATTGGTTAGACAACCCAGTCACAAGGCTATAAAAATTGGTTAGACACCATAGTCAATAGATTCTTATTCAAAATTAATATGCTCATAGAAATATCTTATTATACTCATGTATTATTATATTCTTATTTTGAAATATATCTCACTTCATGAGCAGGCTGAATCAACAAGCCTACACATGTATATATTCTTCATGGTCTTCAATAGCATCTCATTATATTTTTGTTGGTCTTGGAACCCCTTCAAGATCTTGAGTTAATTATTTATTCTCAATTTTATCAAATACATAGCTTCACAACAAAACAATTTCCCTTAGTATTAACTCATTCATTTCCCTCAATATTGTAATGCATCAGGCTCTTAGAAATCTCTCACAAAATGTATGTAAGTTCTCAATATTCTCAATAATATCTTATTTGATACCTAAAAAAATATTCACAATAATATCCTGAATATTATTCTAATTTATTCTATAATATTATTTCACATTTAATATTAAAATAAATCAAGGTAGGAACTCTTTCTTCAGGATTCATTAAATCTTTAGGTTTATCATTTATTTTTTCATTTAAACCAATTATTGAATTCCCTAAACACTTTACAATTTATTCCTAATGGTATTTAAATAGTCATAGATCTATTATATCTTCAACTCAAACTGTATATAAATAAATTTAAAACTACTTCACCTCTTCATGAATCCATAAAATAACACATGATAGTCTATGACAACTCTTAGATTACCATTTCTCACTAGTGTTCTCGATTTCCAAAAATGGTCACCAAAACGACCATTGACTAATAACTATGGAATGATGGCATATTTATTTTTTATTTGGATGATAATCACAAGAATTTAACTTGAATATATATAAGTTTTATTTTTCTCTTCCCCCCTTCTTAGAAAACATTCATGGATCAGAATAATCACTGTGATTTTTATTTTTCATCTGAGAACATCATACCTAGAATCGTAAGATTTCATTTCATAAAAATATAAAAACAATAGACCATAGTTCATCTGTAAAAAAAATCAAACATAAAAATGAATCAAAAACTTGTCTTATCCTAGATCATCCACATGAACACCTCAATTCTCAAAAATATGAAAATATCCAGATCGACTACATGTGATCAAACAAATGAACAAGTCTGGATCATCTGCACATTCAAATACAATCAACTATAGTAGATTAAATTATGTTTATATAGCTTTGCATTTTGTCATATTACCTTAATGCAGTGAATTTAGCTACGTATATTAGTAGATAAAATCTCAATGTACCCTTATGCATTATCTCATCACCTTTACATGACGCGACTCAGTGCATGTTACCAGTACACTGCCTTCACAACTCCCACAATACCTTTATCTAGGTTGTGTAAATAGTAGATGACCTTTATATAGTTACATAAATCCTATTGAATCATTACATAGCTCCTTACATTCCTTATTTCCTTAAAATGGGTAATTTAATTCTAAATCAACCTTTTTATAGAACATTTACTTCTCACATTAGTTCTACATAACTAGTGAAAGTAACATGTTACATTTACATAGTATCATAATTTTTTGTCTATACATGACACAGATAGAGATATACCTATACCTAGATACTTATACTTTTATTTTATCTTTATTTAAATGGAAAAATTTTGGTGGAACATTTTTATCGGTAATGTATATCTCAAGTGTTGTGTGGGATGGATTTTAAGAACAATGGGATCTTGGCTTAGTTCATCAGGTCCTCAATTTTTGGGCTTGATTTGATTTTTTGGATTTAATATTGGTATCCTGAACAAAATTTGGTCTAGAAATATATTTGGGATTAAGTATTTCATGAGGTTTAACCCAAGGTCATTCAAATTTAAATAATGTTTTAAATTTGAAATCAAGACCATGAATATGGAGGATTAAAGGTTTAAAAATTGTGAAATTTTTTTCCCATTTTGTTTGAATTTTGAATGTAACACATGAGATATTATAGATTACTTCACACACCTATAAAATAACCAACATGGGAAATTTATAAAATGTAATATAAAAGAGAAATCCATCTTCTGTATATATATGGGTGTGTTTGGTTTTGATCATCCATTGGTGGATTATTTTCATGAGATGATTATTATAGAGTTTAAAGATTCATATTAGGTTATATTTTTTCCCACTTGTTTTTCTATGTAGTGATTGTAATTCAAGTTTACGTACTATATAGATTTTTTACTCGTTGATTCATAGTGGATATTTTTTAGTTTCACCAAGGTTTTTTAATCCTCCGCATTGAGGGTCCTTCCAAGTTAAAATATGTATCTTAATTTATTTCTTTCTATTTATTTCATTTTTTTATTATCCATTTAAATAAAAAAAATTAACTAAATAATTATCCCAAAAATGATTTGTATCCTCTCCATTAACTGATATCAGAGGGATTTACCCATATTTACAAAATATTAGATATGGGTGTGTAAGGCCACGTGATTAATTCCCAAATATTACTTTTTTAATTGGTAAAACTATTTTATACTTTAGAATCAATGAGTAAAAAAATATATTGGTTTGTGAGAAGAAAGTGAAGGTACTAAAGAAAAAAATCAATGAAACCAAAGATGATGAGCATTGGTGAAGTGTAGGATATGAGATTGTTGTCAAAAATCACAATATGAATGTATTTGGGTGATAATACACTATGGTTGGTGATGAATTAGAAATATTAAGAGGATATATGAAATATTGAAAGAAGGTATAAATTTAAATCTCTCATTTATCATTTATATTTTCAAAAAAGATTCTATCATTTGTGAATGTAATTGTATGAAGATTAAGGTAACTATCTAGAGGAGTTAACCAAACGTTTGATGGATATTTATCTAGGGTAAGTCAAGATCAATGATAAATTTAATGTTTTACCAATGGAAATGGGAGAATAAGACAAATATTTTCTTATTTTGGGTTATTTTCCATATTTATATGATAATATCATCACCACATTACATTTTAGGAAATAATATATCAGGTTGGATGATGTGGTTATATTATTGTTGATGAAATAGACTTAGTAAAAGACCAATTATGTGGATTATTCAGGTAATAGTGGTTTTTTAGTTATGAAATATGGACTTGGTAATCAAATAGTTTGGTCGAAGATAAGGAGAAAGGGAGTGAGGTTTTTTTTGTGATAAGGAGGGTCACGTATAGAGAAACTACTATTCTATGAAAAATATTGAGGAAGAAAAGAAGACACATGACACATAGTTAGAGGTTATATGCATATGTCTTATATGGGGTAATGGTAATTTACTTTCATTTGGTATTAATTATCTCATGTCAGATATATAAAATGAATAGGTGGTTAAATCAGTAGAATCGTAACATATTACACCACAGAGGGAATTATCTAATTCATATTAAGATAGATACTTTTTTATATTAAAGATGTGATATGGATATCTTTTTGGTGTTATTGGTGTTGGTGATATTTTTATCACTAAAATTTCAGGTTATATGCTAATGTTGAAGTTTGTACTGCATGTGTGAGGTATATTACATAATTTCTTATCTAATTGTAATCTTATTAATTATTGATTTAGGTTTTGGTTTGGTAATGTAATTTGGAAATTTTCTAGAGGATCTATGGTATAGGCATGAGGCATAATGAATGACATACTTTATAGGATAGAGGAAAAGGTGTGTGTTTAAGTGAAAATGAAATTATTAAGAGGAAATCATCATATTTCGGGCATAAATGATCATCAAACATTAGTTAAAGTCCATTTACTAGGATGAATAAGGTTTGGAAGATGATGTAAGTAAGGTCAGGTGTTTTTGGTCTTACACCTAATTATTTTTTTTTCATATAGTGTCACTAGTGAAGAAGGAATTGGAATAAAATATCAAGGTGAGGTGCTAAGATATATAAACTACTCAAAGGATGTTTAACAGATAGAGAAGTTATTTTCTGTAGGTACTCTAAATTATTTAGAAGTCACTATTTAATGTGACCCAAGTGTTGATTCCAGTATTGTTAGGTAAGGAAGTTCTGAAATAGATATGATGAAAACTTTATCATTTCAATTTCTTTTATAGGTGGATCTATCATGTTTCTATGATAGTAGAAAAATGATGATGCCATATTTTATATAGAGAGTGATGGTTGGTGCGATACCAACTGGTTTATTTTAAAACTGAATTTTATGGATGATATCTCCATGTTTGATGGGCTGAAGGGGGAGAATATTGTTGTTTAGCTTGGTGGTTTTTAAATTTAAACATAATGTTTTAAATTTTAAATGAGGCTTGTGTATTTGGAATCTTATAGGTTTAAAAATAATGATACATTTTATAAATATTTGTTTGAATTTTGAACCCAATGCATGAAATATTTGGGGGCCTTTACACTCCTATAAAATATCCAACATAGGAAGTAGTAACAGGTGAGATATGATAGAAAGATTTATTGTGTAGATATATGGGTGGTGGTAGTTTTTGATCATGGGGAAGTAGTGAGAAGTGTAAATTGGGTTTTCCAATGGCTTATTTGGTGCAAGAACAATGTTTTCTGCTAGATTATAATAATTGAAGGGTAACATCTATTCGTGAGATGATTATGAGAGAGTAAAAGGAGGCATATATGGATGTGTTTTATCGTACAAGTATTTCTATGCTCTAATTTTAAATAAATTTTAGGTATTAAATATATTTTTTACTCTATAATTCACATTGGATATTTTATAGTTTCCCCATGGTTTTTTAGTCTTCAACATTGGAGGGTTTTCTATATTAAAACCTACATCTCTATTTATTTTCTACTGTTTCATTTTGTGCTTTGTTTTCATAGAGGACTCTAAAAATATTTTTTCACAATTGAATAATTATCCTGGAACCGATCTGTTTCCTCACCTATAGTTTGAAATTAGGTTATTTCATATGTTTTCATATTTAAATTACCTATATTCATTATTCCATTAAATTGTTCAATATGGATTCCTAAAAAAAATTGAATATATTTTTTTTATCAATTTCATTTTGGAAATGTTAAGTGAACTATACCATTTAATCTCTATGTGGTCACTTGTTTTGTGGCTTTTGGCATGACCTTCTTTTGTTTTCCCTGGATCGTTCTCTTTTTTCCATCATGGAATTCCAATTCTTTTTTTCCATATCATCGATTATTTTTCTACCCATGTGAACCATGTCATCCATCTATAATGGGAATCTGAGAGTGTTGTTTTCATTTCTATTTCATCATGGATCCATGGATACTTTGGGATAGTTCTGCAATTTTGATGAGCTATTGGTGTTAAGGGAATTGATCACCATTTAATCCTTCCATTTCTCCTTCTACAATTATATCATTATGGTTTTATTTTACCTATGGATTTGGAACCCTGGATTTAGTACTTTTTTTTCTCAGTGGTGTATCTCCATGCCATCCATCAACATTCATAAACTAATAGTGTATAACTTTTAGTGGAGTTTTGAAGATGACATCCTTCAAGGAATATGATGTGTGGCTGAGGTCTTGAGTGAATAATGATTGATTTATAACTTTCAGACCAAGTAAGTGCCAATACGACCATAAAGATCCACTATATTTTTCTATTGAAAGCTACAGAGATAGGGATTGATATAACCATGTGTCTGACACTGTATGTTTTATATTCTTAAATTTTTTTGTATTATTAGATTTTTGAATCTTCCTTCACTATTTATTCAAACCATTATACTTTATTCAAGTTCTTCTTTGAACTTTAATAAAACATGGGTGAGTGTGTTCATCTTCATTCCATGCATGGAGGTACAAATCGAACCAAATCATGTTAAATGGTTGTGTCAATATTTAATACTTTCTTAATTTATTTCATCTTGTATGATATGTTCCGATTCGTTTTGAACACTATAAAAAATTACAAATCTAGTCATTTTTTGGTTCATGTGATTTTCCCTAGATAGTGTGCCTTAACCCAATCATAGTGGAATCTGATCCTCATTAGTTCTCTTTTATTTTAGAATTATTTTCTTGATTTAAATTGGTTTCAAATTTAATTCTACAATTCAATATCATCTTGATTCCCCCTATTTGATATTATATTCACCATTAAAGTCATTATAACCTCAATTTATTTTCAAATTCACTAACCTAATTGTAAACTCATACATACCCATTTATCTTGGACAGTTCTTGGGGTTATACACTTATCATCATCTATAATAACTCAATTTATGGTTTTTTTGTGTAAACATGTTATCAACTAGGTTCAAAATCAAAAAAAATGATGGTGATAATGACTTTAATTTGTGGAATATTAAGATCAAATCCTTGCTCATTCTGAAAGGATTAGTTGGTTCCCTATTCATTCTAAAGAAACCTATTGTAATAGTATCTGATAATGGATTAACATGTACTACTTTTTAAGATTTATCTCTTGATATTATTCTTTAGGAACATATTTTTTTACATTTTTTGTGATAATGACCTTGGAGAAGTTTCTTTTGATAAAATTATTGCTCATATGTGGCTCAAGTTAGAGAAATTTTACATGGTAGCTTCTCTAGTTGGTAGTATTTACAAGAAATACTTAATTTAAATTTTAAAATGAAACCTAATATTTCAATTAAATCACATATATATGAATTAAATAATTTGATTTCAGATCCTTCTAGCATAAATGTGACTATTTATTATGATGATCATGAAATGATCCTTTTTAACTTATTTTGTTAATTACAATATCACTTTAGTAGAAACTATGATGTGTGGACATGAATCCTTAACCCTAGATGAGATTAAGTCTACCCTTATCTCAAGGGAACTACATCCTAAAACAAGAGTTAAATGTCAGGTAGAGAGTGTATTCACAATATGTAGACCATGGTCGATGGTAAAAAGAAATAATTTAATATGTATAGAGTCCTGAATAGTAAAAAAACAGATCTTATGTCTAATTCTAGGGAATGAAAAATCAGTTTCTTCCTCTATAGAAAGATTAGGAACACTAATATTGAGTGTAGGAATCTTAAGAAGAACTTGAGACCAAACAAATCACTCAGTAGTCCATTCTTATGGATTTTGGTTTTGACATATCTAAAGTGTAGAACATATATTTCCATGCCCGCATCCATGAGTGGGTCCTAGTCTCAGGATTCACATTCCATATTTTTCCTTTTAGAGATTTATTCCTTGAATTGATAGAATGAGTAGAAGGAGGTGTAATTTTAGTTAATAATATGAGGTGTAAAGTTTTATTATATTCTAATAGAACTAGATGACCACTCCATCATCACTTTTCTTAATGTTGGGTGGCTTCCCAACCTCCATAGAAACTTGATTTACTTAAGAATTACGGATCAAAATGTGTATACCTTAAGGTGTGAATTAGGTGTCCTAAAGTTCAATAAAAGATCTATAACTATCATTAAGGGTTCTCTTGTTAATGGGATATACGTCTTGAATGGGAAAACCCATTAAAGGTATTTGATAGTGTGTATACAACTAATAATGATAATACCCTATGATGGAATAAAAGATTAGGTCATGTAAGCTCCAATGGTCTAAAACATCTTAACGAACATAGGATGTTGGCTAATATTACACCAAGAAATCATCCATTTTGTGAAGATTATGCAATTGGTAAGGCTAATATAGTGATATTTAATATTTCTGACATAAAATTTTACTACCCATTAGAATACCTACATTCAGACCTGTGGGAACCATATAGTACCACCCTCCAGGATGAATGGTACTATTTTTTACCTTTATCGATGATTTCTCAATAATTTTGTCAATTTACATAATCAAAAATAAATATTATGTTTTTCAATCCTTAAAAAAATTAAACTCCTAGTAGAAAATCAGGTAGGAAAAAAGATTAAAATAATGAGAGTAGGTAGTTTCATAGAATACCTATCTAATAAATTTAATGAGTTATTTTAATCTGAGGGTATTGAAAGGAATCATATTTTTAGTAACCCCCCCCCCCACCCACACACACACACACACTAATAGAATGCTCTTATAGAAATAATGAATAGAATCATTTTAGATAGAGCCTCAATCATTATTGAATGCTTGGGTATCCTAAATCCTTTTAGGAAAAGGATTTGATAATGTCATTTTACCTCATAAATTTGTTATCATCCTCCACCAATCATTATAAAACCATGTAAGAACAATGGAATAAAAAACCACCCTCTATTAATCATTTGAGAGTCTTCGGCTGCACAGCTTATTCCCATGTAAATAGTAATACGTTTGAGGCTCGAGCTCTAAAATATATCTTTATAGGATTTCCCGATGGTGTAAAAGTTTATAAGATATGGGTTGATAAACCCAATTACCAGAAGTGAATCATTATTAGAGATGTGGTGTCACATGATTCATGTTCTACCAAATCCAATTCTATCACATCTAACAATAATGATCCATCCTTATATGAGGTTGTAGAAACTAAACCTTCACCTCAGTTTGAGGCAATTTTACAAACTCCTCCACCTGATCCTCATCCTGTGACCTAATAGGATTATAGCTCCATTTCTAATTTTGATTCATATGTTTAACCTCTTTCCAACAATACTAACTATCTATTAACCCCAGACAGAGTTTGGAGGCTCCCTATACCTCCTAACTGATTTATTAAATATGACATGGCTCATTTTCCTTTCATGTTTTTTGGTATCTCAATGATGTTGATCCTAATAGTTATAAGAAATAACATAATGAAAAGTATTTCAAATAGTTGATCTCTTCGATGAATGAATAAGTTTACTTTTTGAATAAAAATCACACTCAGTCTATTATAGAAAAATCAACCAATGAAAAATTAATTTTATATAAGTTGATATATAAAAGAAAAATGCATAACATTTTTTAAAAGAAAATAAAATATAAATAAATATTAGTTATGAAGTGATTCCTTTAAAAATATTTAAGATTGAGTTCTAAAAATATTATATAGTTGTTAATCATTCTTCCATTGGACTATTTCTTGATTATGCTACTTATAATAACTTTCACATGGAACAAAATGATGTGAAAACTATTTTCTTTCATGTTGATAAAAATGATAAACTTTACATGGAGCCTCCTGATGATTACTCTAAATAATTAAAACCTAATGAAGTTTTCCTTTTAAATAATTCAATATATTGTTTAAAATTGGCCTCTAGGTAGTGGTATAGAAAATTTGATTCTTTTATTCTTCAAAACATTTTTACTAGGAGCCATTATGTTGCTTGTGTATGTTTTAATTCAATTAAAAGTAGCACGATTCATGTGAAGTTGTATATTTATGATATTATTATTATTTTTAATAACATGAATCTTATTTCTACTGTTAAATATCAATTAAAATTAATGTTTGAAATTAAGGTATGAGGTGTAGTAAAGAGAATTCTAGGGGTATAAATCATTATCAATGGACCAAATTAATTGTTATATCTTTCATACCATGCTTATGGTATGAAAATTATAAAAAAGTTATTTTTTAATAATTCAAAACTATAAGTATGCCTTTTGGGAAACACATTTATCTTTCCTTAAGTCAAAAACTGACAACTATTATTGATATTTAGTTTATGTCTAAATTTCCCTATGGAAATATAGTTGGAAGCATCATGTATAGTATGATCTACACAATACCAGATGTAACATTTGAAATCTTCTATCCTTAGTATATTTTTGTAATTTATAGATATGACACATTGTCATTCCCTAAAGTGTATTTTTCAAGATTTTTCTTCAAGTTATGATTTATCTATATGTTATGGTAAAAATGTGGATACTATTGAATTAATTATTAGATATGTAGATGAGGACTATATAGGGAATATTGATACCATAAAGTTGTCGACTAGGTATGTCTTTACTACATGTGGAGTTCTCATTTCTTTGAAATGAAATATGTAGCCTTTGGTTTCACTTTAAACCGTAAAACCAGAATACATAACATAATTTGAGGTTGTTAAAGAATCCTTATGGATTGAGGGTCTGTCTTCCAAACTCAAACTTTATGATTCTACTATTAGAGTGTATAGTGATAGTAAATCTATATTGAATTTATACAATAATTTAATATTCCATACTGAATCCAAATATATATATATTATAATAAATTTCATCAAAGATGTTATAGAATTTTGGAAATTTGTGTGTCAATAAGATAAACACCGAGATAACCCAGCTATTATTTTTACTAAATTCATGGTATTATCTAAATTAAAATATTACTTAAAGAGAATAAATATTTTTTCCATTCTATAAAATTCGGTTCAAGAACATGATCAATATCAATTGAAAAAGGTGGATATTATTTAAATTAGGTTCTTTTATTTGTTTACATATTGAAATTACATTTATTAATTCTTCTATTAAATTTCTTTATATTCATACATAATTTTTTTGAATATTTTTTTTTTCTTAATTTAATTATAGACCTATTATGTCTGTTGGGCCACTTAATATCTTCATGGGATTTTGGGATGGGCATTTTGCATGACTTTTTGGGGTTTTTCATGGATCATTCTATTTTTCATTGCCACAATGTAAATACACTCATTGGTTTCCTAAAAATTAATCCTTTTTTCACCTGTGTGATCCATATCCTCCATATATCTTGGGTGATTGAGTGTGTCATTACCTTTCTATTTCATTGTGGATCTGTGATGACTTATAGTAGCATGTGTGGTTTCGATGAGGCGCTGCAGTCAGAGGAATTGATCACCCATAAAACCCATCATTTTTCCTCACTTGCACCATTTTTAAAGACTTGTTGGTTCTATTTATAGTTCTTAAACCCTATATTCAATGTGTTATTTCCTCAGTGGTGAATCTCCATGTCTTTCATTCTCCTCCATTGACTACTGGTATATAGAATCTAGTGTATTTTTATGACGACTTCCATTGATATTGAAGATGTGTGTTTCAGTTCCCATGTGAATAATTTTCGATTTCCATATTCAAATCAAGGTTAGTAACTCTTCATGAATAATGATATTGTATATTCTTTCAATAAAATCTAGAAGAGATCATAACTATCGAACCCATGTGGCTGGCGCTATAATTTTTATATTCCAACTTATCATTTTGTTGATTTAGTTATTTGACTCTTTTATCATTGTTTCTTTATTCTCATATATTGTATTATTATTATTTATTAAGCATTAAAAAATGTGTGTTTGGATGGTGGTGTTCAGTCCAAGTATGTAGGTCCAAACCAGGCCGAATCATGGTAAATCCTTATGGCATTATTTAAAAATTTCTTAATTACACGCATCTTATAGGATATGTTTCCATTAAATTTGAACACTATATAAAAAATAACCAATATTACTCTTCTATAGTTTTCTAAATATACCCTAGATAGTGTTATGTACCCACATTTGAATAATTATCTTGTAACCCATCATTTTCCTCCCCAATGGGATGTGTGATGCTAAGTATGACGGGTGTGAGGAGGTAATGTAATTGTGGTGTTATGGTGAGGTATTGGAGACATGATGATGTTTCAATATATGATTAGTAGATTATTCCTCGAGTATATATGATGCACAGTACTTAATCTAGTTTGTAAATGGATATGTACAATATCATAGGAAATCCAGGACAATCATTTCAAGTTGAACATGGTTCCAATCATCTAGGAATTTCCTCAAACAACTTATTTCCATCTTATTTTTACTTTGCGACCAATGCGTCCATGATTCTGGAGGCCCCTACCATCTTTTTCATGGTCTTATAATCATACTACATCCAGTAAAATACATTAAAATTGTTTCCAACTCATATATTTTCAAATTTCACTTTCATCTTGTTCAATTAACCATGGTCCAAGAGCGACTAGATCGACATCTCACACCCAGTCAGTCTCTTATGGTCTGTAAAATACAACTAAGATGGATTCAATGAAAACATCAAATAGATTCATAGTTTTTCATAATTAATCCTCAATAAATGTTTCATATTTATCATGAAGCTTTTTTGTATCATAGACCCTCTCAACCGTGCCGATCCAACTTGGTCTTCTTCAAAAACTTTATTTCCCTCCTTTAGCATTAGTATTCCTCTATTTATAGAAACCCTTGTTCAGAGATTCTAATATATATGTTATAGATCTACATAATCCATCTTTGTGACTCATCTTCAATCACAATTTGTTATTATTCCTCCATACTACGACTTTTCCTACATCTATTTTATTTAACACAGGTGGTGAAGTATCATCTTTAACTAGTTGATCTCAGGTAGTGTTGAGTTGGTGCATCATTGGCCCATATTGGTTTGTTCCACATTCAAAAATTCCCATATGTAGTTTTCCTTCATCTTCAATAACTTTTATTAGTCTTGTTAGTTTGATGTTTATTTCAATAGTAGGTTAAAATGGTTAGAAAATTGTTAAGAAGATAGAGAATACAATTGAATCTTGATGGGATAATTTCATTCATTGTTCAAAAGGGTTAAATCCACCACCAATTTTTGGTGTAGGATTCACAATGGAAATTTCACTTGAGGATTTCACCAAGATTTTGGACATTCTTTTCACCAATTTTAGAAAATTGTATAACGCCAATGTTGTAAAAATTTAACTAGATATTTTTTGTATTGGAGAAGATTGATCGAATGGTTGAACTCACCATCTATTTATAGATAAAATCGTTTGAATCACCACTATTTATCTCACTATTTTTATTGAAAGTTACCATGGTTTTATTTAAGTTAGAAAAATCTTGGTGGGGTCATCTATTCAAATTTTGTAAAATTCAAAATCCAAACTGTTATGAATAATAACATTATTACTCATTTTTTAAAATATTTTATTAAAAAAATTTGTTTTGTTTTATTATATAATATATATATATATATTAATAATAAAAAAATTTAATAAAAAATTTTATTTTTAAAACAATTTAAAATCATCATGGAATATATATTTTTGAATGTAAAACCAAATTCCCAAAGCCCCTTTTTATAAGGGAGGTGCTTTGGAAATTCTAACCCCAAATCCAATGTGGGATCCCAAATATTTTCCCACCTCATCAATTCAAGCGAAAATTAGGGGCCGCATATTAATTTTTAAATTTTATGAATAAAATATAATAATCCCTCAATTTTATTTATATTTTTAACTCTAAATATCACAAGTTAATCATTATACATAATAAAGGAATCATTTTATTTAAACCTTTACTTATTATTAATATCTCATAGTATTATCATATTTACAAGTTGTCGAAACATTAAACTTGTTAATATTTATGATAAACTATGCATGTCATAGATACAATGATCTTTCTATCCAACATCTCATTATTTTGCACTTTATATTCATGTGCTTATATCCATTTCATGAACTATCTAAGGAGGAAACCCATCTACTCATGTAAGAAGAAGAATCAATTATATGTTTATTTAGGAAAAATATTTCAATTTTTTCCATTATTAGAACACAAAAATATTTGAGACTTAATATTTTGTTAAGATTATATAACTAATCCTCTAGTAATAATGGATGTTATTGACGCAAATTAGTTTGGGGTAATAATTTTCAATATCAATAATCATCTTCATAACATGGTTTTACCCATTAAACATTTTGTGTTATAACTACTATAATGAAACAAGCTTGATGTACATGGATATTACATTACTTTTGTGGAATGCTTAAGACATTACATGGAAAGATGCCCAAATACTATATCTGTTTAGTTTCTTTGGAAACTAGGAACACATTCTGTTAACTTAGTGAAAGATTTTCAACATATCCTATAAAGACCTTCCCCTTTAGTTTTCCTACCGAAAACCTTTATTTATATCATGGGTAAAAGAAAACATAAAAAAATGGTGATCTCAAAATATCAGTAAGGTTAAGTATAGAAAATATCATACAAAACATATGGATGTAAATATAGCTTCTAGGCGCAGTAGAAGTGCATGGATGGGTGTACCCAACAATAATTTTACTATTAACAATGGTTAATCTAAGATCCGTCATGATGATAAAATGTTGGATCTTTTGAATAGAACAACGAATTAAAATGAAAAGAGGGATGTACTGGAACCATAGAAAGAATCATACTATATTGGTTATAATTAATTTATTCACAAGACAGCAATTACCTAGAAGGAATTCCCTCTCTGTTAATGCTTCCAATCATGATCCAATATGATCTGTCATTGCATCATAGAATCCAAGTGTAGGATTCCTCTAGCAGTGATCCACAAATGCATCATGTATCTCTGGATGTAACCTAAGGGATCTCCGGGTGCTACCGTGGAAGAGCCTTCACTTGGAATGTTTTCCTTTGATAGCCTTGAGAGCCACTTCCAAACCACTCTCCTTGACCAGTTGGAGGAGGATATCTCTCATAACATGAGAGAATTCTTGGAGGAAAGGAATTATCTATTATATTGAAATCCTTCTCTAGATACATTGTGCACAACCATATAGTATTGATTGAACTAATTAGAATTATTTAATTGGGATTTAAATTAATTAGAATAATAAAATTAATTAATTACCCAAAGGAATTTATTCATTTCATATAATTCTTAGTAAGACCCCATGTCTAATTATAACATTTGAAAATTATTATCACTTTTAATGTGCCCAGCGAATTACACCAAATAATATTTAACTAAATAAATAAATATTATATCTTATAGATCCACATAAAAAACTACAAGACATGCATATTAATATACATGACATATTCTTTTGTATTTTAATTTTTTTATTTATTCAACCACATTTATTAGATATTGAATAATGACTATTTATTTATTATATAAATATCACTGCATTATTAAATAATAAATATATTATTCTTCCCACAATATATTCCCTTTATTAACTAGTGTCAAAATAAATTTGATTAGTAATCCTTGAATAATTATTTAACCACAACTGATAATAATATTTATTCAACTTGTTAAATGAATATTTAACTAAGATACATGTATACACATAGTGTGTGACCCATTAGGACTCTTTTTTAGTGGAATTAAGTGGTTCCATTCTAAAGTACTAGATTAGATTCTAGAAACATGACAAGGAACCCATAGGGAAATAAGTTAACTCCTCAATGATGTATCACCTCATACGAACACTTACCATGTCATGAAATCCTTTTGTCTCGATATCTCAAATCAAGCGGGGTTTATGCAAGTTTCATCAACCCATGTGCTCAATTACGCTTTCTTTGACCTCATATAATTGAACATGCTAATTAATCACCATGGACATGGATTTATTTAGGCTATATCAATTCCATCAAAGGGCTTGAGATATCAACTTCTGTTATGGAACTGAAGAGACAAATCATTTCTCGTATTACCTATTAATGCAATAGTACTCGTGATGCACCCAACATATCCTAACTCACTGCGAAAAGTGTGTCATCACAGTTTTCATCAATACATTTAAATTCCCTAGTTGTAATACCCATTAATAAGAATCTAAAAGTCTAATGACCAATACACACATCCGTATATAAGAACATCTAATGACACTATGATATGTGGATTTCCTACTGGAGGGTCTCATTCTGATAATATCCTCCTAGATATTACCAACGGCCCACACAAGGATAAGGTGCCTCAATGTTTTATGATTCCTCAACCCTAATGGCCTGTATTATTTCTGTCCCTTAAATAACACCATCCGGCCATAGAACATATATTCAATAATAGTGTTATGGAACTTCAGGGTTCTCATCATAGTGGGGATCAACTATGACCTTTTAGTGAAACAACTATCCTTAAAACATTATCACACGAAATTTCATGTAGAAGAGTAATCAAGATGTGATAAGTTATTTATTAATATTCATGTCCAAAAATACAAGTTTATCATAAAGTAAAAATTAGTTGGTTCTAGGACACCAACTCCAACAGTCTCCCACTTGGACTAGATCCAACTTCTAACAACCTTTAACCCGCTGGTCTCACATGATATTCATGATTCTGCGGAGATAGACCTTTAATCATGGGGTCTGCCACATTTTGATTCATGGAAACTATTCTCACTGCAAATTCAACCCTTTGATAGAAGTCCCTCAAGAGGTGATACTTCTGTAGAATGTGTTTTGTCTTTTGATGTGGCCTTGGTTCTTTTTCAAGAGCCACCACTGTAATATTATCAGAATTCAATGTGATAGGGTCTATACTTCTAGGAACCAAATCAAGGTTCTGGACAATGTTATGAATCTGGATATCTTCTTAATCTACATCAGAAGATACTATATATTCAGACTCTGTAGTAGAATCAGCAAAAACTGGCTACTTTGAACCCTTCCAGCTCACAGCTCCTCTGTTGAGATAGAAAACATATCATGATTGTGACTTTATATCATTCTGATTTATCTAAAAACTAGTATCAACATACCCTCTGATGACAAGATCATATTCTCCTCCACACACCAGGAACATATTCTTAGTTCATCTCAAATACTAAAGGATAGTCTTAACAACAGTCCAATGATGTTTTCCTAGATCTTCCTAATATCTTCCTACCATGCTCAGTGCATAGAAAACATCAATCTTGGTATATAACATGGAATACATGATGGAACCTATATCCAAAGGGTATGGAATCTTACTCATCCTATCCTTCTCCTATTCGGTCTGAGGAAACATTCTCATAGAAAGATGTACACTATATGACACTGGAACCAATCCCCTCTCGAATTGTTCCATACTAAATCTCTTTTGTATCTGGTCAATCAATATACTATAACTTAGTCCAAGTATATTCTTGGATATATCATGAATAATAATGATCCCTATAATGTAGGATTCTTCACCTAAGTCCTTCAACGAGAAACACTTGTTCAACTTGTCCTTAACTAACTTTAAGACTGGTACATCATTTTCAATAATTAATATGACATCAACATATACTACTAGGATAATGACCGCATTCCCATTAAACCTCTTATAAAAACATGTCTCATATTAATTCTTAATGAAACAAAATTATTTTATGGATTCATAAAAATGAATGTTCCATGACCACGATTCTTTCTTTAATCCATAAATGGTTTTTTCACCTTTCAAACCCGTTTGGCTTCACCTGTTTTCACAAACCCTTCTTGTTGTGTCATATGGAGATCTTCTTGAATATTCTCATTAAGGAATACTTTTTGGACATCCATATTTCAAATCTCATAGTCATGGTAAACGGCTATGAAATGTCTGATTCTTATGGATTTAAACATGGAAACTGGAGAGAAAGTTTCATCATAGTAAATTCCTTGAAATTTTTGAAATCCATTAGACAGTTTCCTTGCTTTGTAGGTGCTAACTTGACCTTCAATATCACACTTTCTCATAAACAACCATTTAAATCCAATAGGTTTTACATCAATTGTCTCATCAAACAAAACCAAGACTTAGTTTTGATACATGGAATTCATCTCAGAATTCATATCTTATATCCATCTTGTAGCTTCTAATATATCTACTTCTTCTTTGTAGAAGATAGGTTCATCATTGTCCAACAAAAATGATTCAACAACCTCGGTGACTAAGAAACCAAATCTCTCCGGTCCCCTTACCTCTCTTGAGATCCTATACAATACTTTTGTTTCTAGAACCTCTTTCATGGGGACATGTGGAACTTGTTTTTATACCAACTCCTGTGTATCTTGAGCATCATCTTCATTGAAGTAAATATTTATCCCACTATCCTTTCTTAGGATGTGATCCCTATCAAGAAATATGTATAGTCTGATGACCATCACTTTCCTGTTTGAGGGGTTATATAGGTAATATCCTTTTGTTTCGTTGGGATATTCTACAAAGATACACTTCATTCCTAGAGGTGCTAGAGTGTTTCCTAATAAGTCATTAACAAACTCATCACATCCCCATATAGGTGTGTGAAACAAAATGGGTTTCTTTTTATTACATATCAGGGAGGGAATTCCATTTTATTTCTTAATTGTTTCTTAGTTTAATGTGTATACAGCAGTTTGTAATTTCTATCACCAAAAAGATAGTGGAAGATTTGCATGACTAATAATTGACCACACCATGTCCAACAAGGTGTGTTTCCTCTTTTCACTAACACCATTAAACTGTGGTTAATAAGGAAGAGTGATTTGTATTAGAATCCCTGATTCTCGTAAAATGTCGATGAAATATTGGTTCAAATATTCTTCACCTAGATCTAATCAAAGCTACTTTATCTTATTATAAATCTGATTCTCTAATTCAATATTGAATTCCTTTAATTACTCCAAGGACTCTGACTAATACCCCATTACGTAGATATATCCAAATCTACTCAAATCATTTGTGAATGTAATAAAGTAATAATATCAACCTCTAGATTCAACTAGAAATGGTCCACACACATCCGTGTGTACAAATCCTAGAATCTTTATGGCCTTTCCCCCCTATCCAACAAAAGTAATCTTGTTCATTTTCCCTTATAAACAAGCATGACATCTATCAAGTGGTTTTATCTCAGTAGATTCTAAATAACCATCTTGGAAGTTTTTTTTAAAGCACTTCTCATTTACATGACTGAGATGGTGATGCCAGAATTGGGTGTTATATGAGTCATGTGAGTTTGTTTCATTATCATTTTCCAACACTTGGTTCTTGTAATTTAATACATACAAACTGTTATTTAAATTCACCATACCATAACACACCCTGTTCATATAAATGAAACCACCCTTATTTTAAATATTAAAAATTAATCCATCCATATCCAAACAAGATATAGAAATTATGTTTTTGGTAACACTAGGTACATAATAATAGTTATGTAAAACCAAAAGCATCCCAGTTGGAAATGATAGAGGGTAATCACCAATGGCCAATGCATCTAGCCTCACGCCATTGGTAGCTCTAAGATCCAACTCTCATGCGAAAAGATTTATAAATATACTTGGTTCCTACATATGAATATAGATGTGAGCCCAACATTATATATCTAATACCCAATGTGTAGAAATGAAATGATTACACTCAATAAAAAATGCACCTTTAGCATCCCCATGCTTTTGGGTATAGTTCCTCTTCCAGTGTCCTGGATTTCCACATGAAAAACACACTCCCTCCCATTCCTTTCACTTTATCTAGATATTCCCCTTCTTAGAGTGATGGTGTTAGGGGGATTTAGATCATTTATAAATCCTTATCCCCTCTTCCTTTTCTTTCCTCTTCTCATTCTCCATAAAGACTGTGGGTTTTTCATGCCCCAAGTCCTTATCTACCTGGAGAATCAAGGTCTGAAGTTCTGATAGACTATTCTCATTATTTCTAATGTTTTAGTTGACAATAAAGATAGAGAAGGTCTTGGGTAGTGATGATAGGACGAGATCTATATGAAAATCATCCAGGAACATAATTCCTAAGAAGTCCAGAAATTCAATGTAGCCAACAAACATTACTACATGAGGCCCAACTGGTGAAGACTCTCCAAGCATAGTTGTGAACAAAGAATTGGAGATCTCATATCTCTCTGGTCTCCCCCACCCTTGACAGATATCCTTAAGGTGATACATCATGCTATACGCATCCATGTTCTCATGTTACTTCGATACCTCATTAGACATAGAAGATAGAATGAAACATTAGAAATTTGTGGCATCGCCCAAATGTTTTATATAGATAGATATTTCCTCATCATTGGCCTCATTTCCAGGAGCTACTAGAATAGGATCCTCCAACACATACAATTTCCTCTCATAGCGAAGGATGGCGCGTTAACACCTCTGCCACTCCTAGAAATTGGTGTTGACAAGAAGGTTTTCCTTCTCGAGTATGGTTCACAATGATATGTTTGATTTTATTTGTGTTTTAATTTCTAAAAAATAATATGAGGAAATATTTAGTACATTATCATGAAAAAATTGAGACAAATAAATTAATTAATACTTGTTGGTATCCCACTATTTTATCGAAATCCAATACCCTCACCGTTGACTTTGGAATAATCTATTTCGTGAATATTCTAGTGGAATAGATGCATATTTACCTTCACATTACCACAACTAGGGTTTTTCAAGCAACTGGAAAGGCTTTCGGTAAGCATTCCAAATGTCAACTCCATAAACTTGCAACTCCTTGATCCACTGAGTGGACTCCCCAATCCTAAACTCCTTTTATTTTGGATTTCGTCAACCTTTTCCTCTTAGTCACACCAAGTCCTACTGTGGCAGTTAACCCTTTATGTGAACCAATTCATGTCAACCCAAAACTGTGAATTGGAATTCCTTGATAATTAGAATCACCCCAACTAGGGTTGGTCAAGCACTTTTAACTATGGTTCGATTCTAACCATGATTATGGAAGGCTATATCGACATAATATTTTCTTGAGGTATTTTCTCCTTATACGTAAATTTCCATTTTATTATATTTCTTAAATTATTTTAATAGAAAGTGGGATAGAGTTAAGTTATTAACCATGTCTAAGATAATATTTATGCATAAATCGGTCTTATTTTAGTTCCATCTTGCACGCTTGTTTAATTCATTAATTGTGTGATTGTGAAAACACACCCACAATAAATAAACCATGAAACTGAAATAAATAAAATAAATGGAATGATCATGATATTTTTCTATTGGTTATTTAATCTAGATATTGATAAACTAACCCAAGGCCTAAGGGAGAAAACAACATGAACCTTTTGGGTTCGTTTTTACAGATTTCCACATGTCCGCCTTTGTATCTCCTTGGATTTTTTTTCCATGGCTCCAAACATGATCTGCCTCCACTGGCTTGGGAGCTCAATACATTACATATGATTTTATCTCACATGAAGGTGAGAGGTAAAATGGTGTTTTACATAAAATAAACCTTGGTCACGCTGGCCCTACATATTAATGAGCATAAGGCTTGGAAGACAACAATTTTAATTTAAATAATTAAATTAAAAGAATCCATCAACATAAAAAAGGTCCTAGTCTATCTCGTGATCATCCATACATGCAATGATATTTATGATTAAATAAAACTATCATTTAATTCATTAATAATTATTATTTAAGATAAATCACACTAGAATCGATTAATTATTATCTTTAATAAGTCAAACCATTTATCTTAAACCTTTTCTTAATTTCCTTGAGATTCTCATCCATCAAAATTTTAAGCAAATAAATTCATTTAAATATAACTTTGTACATAACTTGTACCTTAGTGGAAACCTAGTGAATTCTCATTCATAAATACTCAATGAGTAGAAATGAACATTAAGAAGATGTAAAATGAAACACATACATCTAAAACACCTAACATGTGTTGTTACCCAACATTACACCTACACCATGGTACACATATCTAGGGTTTGTATAATATAATAATAAATTTTAATAAATCTGCATAATTTGGATGATTACACGGTCTGTAGTTCCTGCTACACTGTGTGTACTATCGTTCATTGTCCATCTGAAGTACTTGTCTTGGGATACAACATGTATATGTACATCAGGGATCTTCAGAGTACATGGCATTTCCAATGTGCCACATGCCATGTAGTATCCTCATTACACCATCTCTAGCTGGGAAAGCTGTGTATGAGGTACATGGTACCACCCTAACCTGAAAATAATACATGTCATGTCAAGTGGTCCATATGGCGTGTAATTGGGAAAACGTGTGCCACCTTTTCCTTCTCAACACATAAAGTTATAAAGACTCTCATAAACTCCAACACAAGGCTTGGTTTGGAGGACCAGTCCAGATGCATTGAACCTTGACTACACAACATGTGAGGCATAATACACACTATGTGTTCTGGTGTTGTACAGCCAGGAACCTTTGGCATTGTCCAATGAGATACTATATTTTTATTTCAATCAAAATAATAAGAAAAAATAAATTATGTATAGTTAACAAGAAATGAATCAGGAGGAATCGATCTAAATATTCATATTTATAAAATGATTATCTTGAATTGAAACAAATAAATTATTGAATGCGTAAATCATCAATGAAAAACTAAATAATTATAATCAATGATATGACCGCTCTGATACCACTTTTAGGTTACTAGCACAATAGAAGTGCATGGATGGGTTTACCCAACTTTTATTTTATTGTAAAAAATGATAAATATAAGATCTGTCATGATGATAAAACGTCGAATCTTCACAATTGAACGAAAAATGAAAAATGAAATAGGGATGTCCCGGAACCGTAGAGAGTATCATCATATGCTGGTTATAATTAATTTATTGAAAATACAATAATTACATTGATGGAATTCTCTCTATGTTGATGCATCTAGTCACAATCCAATGTGATACGTCATTGTGCTGTAGAATCCATTTGTGGGCTTCCTCTAGTAATGATCCACATGTTCTCCACGTATCATTGGAAGTCATTGAAGGGAAATCTGGGTGCTAGCGTGGAAGAGCCTTTACTTGCAATGTCCACCTTCAATCACCTTGAGAGCTACTTCCAAAGAACTCTCCTTGATCTGGTGGAGGGGGATCTATCTCGTAACTTGAGATCATTCTT
The DNA here is from genome assembly GCA_963277665.1 of Viscum album. Classification (NCBI taxonomy): domain Eukaryota; kingdom Viridiplantae; phylum Streptophyta; class Magnoliopsida; order Santalales; family Viscaceae; genus Viscum; species Viscum album. The sequence goes on along the minus strand of OY728156.1, from coordinate 1,961,289,311 downwards.
GGTGAAAAGGAATTATTTATTATCTTGAGAGATTTACCCAGATCTAATGTACACAACCATAAATAATTTCTAGATCTAATGAGAATAATGTAATTGGGATTTATATTAGTTGGAATAATAAAAATAATTAATTATCAAAAGGAATTTATTCATTTAATTCAATTTTTAGTAAGACCCCATGTCTTATAATAAAATTTCACTATTATTATCATTTGACATGTACCCAGAAAATTTCACCTAATATAATTTAATTAAATAAATAATATTATTTCTCTAAAATTCCAAAAAAACTACCTGGAAAGTATATTAATATTCACGGTGTGTAATTTGTTTTTCCATTTTCTTTATTTCCTCCACCACATTTATTCGTTCTTGAATAGTGACTATTTATTTCTTAAATAAATATCACTAAATTAATTGATAATAAATATATTATTCCACCCACAATATATTATCTTGAATAAATAGTGTCAAAATAAATGCAATTAGGAATCCTTGAATAATTATTTAACCACAACTTGGAATAATCATTATTCAACTTGTTAAATGAATATTTAACTGAAATACTTGGATACACTTAGTGAGTGACCCTCTATGCCTCTATCTTAGTGGCATTAAGCAGAGAATAATTAAATTCTAAGGATGGTATCTTGAAACAGTCCAAGTCACCCATAGAGAATGAAGTTAACACTATAATGACGTGTCACCTTATACAAACACTTAATGTTTCACTTAATCCCTTTGTCTTGATATCTTGAATCAAGCGGGTTACATGCTAGTGTCATCAAACCATGTGCTAGACTACTCTTTATTTAACCTCCTGGAATTTAACTTACCCATTACTCACCATGGAAATGGATTTATTTAGGATATATAAATTTAATAAAAGGTTCAGATATATCAACTTTTTTTATGGAATAAAAGGGAAAAATCATTTCTCACATTATCTATTAATGTAGTATTACTCGTGACGCACCCAATATATCCTTTCTCATTGAGAACAGTGTGTCATTACAGTTTTCATCAATACATCTAAGTACTTGAGTTGTAATACCTATTAATAATAATCCTAAAGTTTAAGGACCAATATACACATTCGAAAATAGGAACATCCAATGAAACTACGAAATGTGGATTTTCTACTGGTGGGTCTCGTCCTCTTAATATCCTCCTAGATATTACCCAGGGCACAAACCATGAAAAGGTTCCTCAAAGTTTTATAAGTCTTAACACCTAATGGTTTTTATAATTTGTGTCCCTCAAATAACATCATTTGGCCATAGAACATATTTTCAAGAATAGTTTTATGGAACTTTTGGGTTCTCATCATAGCAGGTATCTCTTATGACCATTTAGTGCAACATCTATCCTTAGGACATTATCACATGCATTTTCATGCAGAAGAATAATCAAGATGGAATAATGAATTTAATAATATTCAAATCCAAAAGTAAAAGTTTATCATAAAGTTGTAATTATTTGGTTCTAGGCCACAGACAACAACAGTAAAAATAGGAACATAAATTTTGAAATTCATACCATCTGTAAAAAATATCCAAATATTGAGTCTTGAAATAAAGATTTGTAGTTCATACGAACCATGATAAAATAGTATTGCATAAAATAGAGAGTTTTTTATAATACATAATCATAGATAATCATTTACTTATTATACAAGGATCATTTTCAATACCATTATAGTGGAAAAGGTCCATTACTGAATCAAGTTCACTCCAAGTTATAGCTACGTATTACCGAACCAGATTTACTTGTTGTTCCATCCAAATATAACTGAACCAGATTTGCTTGTTGTTTCATCCATTTATATCTCATGAGATATTAATCTTATCTAATTTATTAGAGGGAGATATAGGTCACACTAACCTCATAATGAAATCATTCTTACGTGTTCCCCAAAAACATAAATCATTCATCATCACATAACCTAAGGAACAAAATTGGGTTTCTTAAACATTATTCTATCATAATCCATATAAAATAAATGGTTTTCATAAAAATAATTCAATCATAATCATAAAAAATAATAATAACAATAAGGGTAGAAACATCACCCTATTTAAATAATTTCATCTTAGATAAAATTTAATTTTCATAAAGCACTTGAAATTAATTCTTAAGGAAAATATCTTGTCTTCTTCAAAAACATTTTATTTTCTCATAATGTCGCACAATTTTAAAAGTAAATAATTTAATTGAAATTAAAAAATAAATATTTTAAATTAATATTCAGGTAAATAAGTTGTTTTGAAATCTTAAAAAATCTATTCTGTCATAAAAGTTAAAAAATATTCTTCTCATACTTTTGTCAAAAAACTCAAAAAGTACCTTCTACTGAAAACGAAAAAATATTCCTTTCATACAATTTAATAAAACTTCACTAATGGGTAAATTTAATTTAAATAATTGTATAAGGATAGAGAGAATATTTCAGAATACTTATTTAAGAATCATGGATGTGGTTGATAAATATACCCTTGTAAATACTTACGAATAAATAATCTCTGATAATAATGAGATTTCAAAATTATCTTTTACCTTAGGTTTGTTATCCTTTGTATGTATTTGAACCACCTGTAAAATTATTTAAATGATGTTATTAAATTATTCCATAATAATAGTCATTTTTATGACTTTATATATAATCATATTATCATCCTCTTGGTAATAATATTCCATTATTACTTGTTATTCGGGTATTAACTACATTATTTTATTATAAATGTGTTATTGAATAAGTTACGGTTATCCTTATGAGGTAATAGATTTTTCATTAAAAATGATATTAAAATAATATATATCATATTTATTTATTATTTACAATTATATTATCATTATTTAATGCATATCATTTAGAATTAATTTCATCACATCATGGATACGGTAGGTCGTACGTACGCACAAGCCATGATATAATTCATTTAATTATGAAATGGTATAGAATTGTATGGTATATATATTGTTCCAAAATAAATAAATTTTTATAATAATAATATATAGTTATTATTTCTATCATTATACCCATCCAATTCAAGTGGTGGTGAAAATAAGATTACGTCATGGCTTGGATACGGTAAGTCGTAAGTACGCACGCATAGAGATTTAATTTTTTGTAGGATGGATTGAAGGTGGAATATGATTATTATATAATCTTAATAAAATATTAGTATAAAATTTATACTACATTCATTAATTTATAATAGAAAAAACTCATAAATAATAAGAATAAGATGAAATAATTTGAAAGAATCGGAATAGGAGATTACCTCTTCTTCGACGAACTCTGTATAGATCTCCTCTTAAAGTCACTAGAGTTAGTCTTTTGAGAATACCATAACCTCTATAATGTGACTAAGGAAGTTGAAAAATAAATTTGGTAGGGTATGGATGATTTTATATTCTAAAATTTATTTGGTTTAGTGAGGGAGGATGTGTCCATTTATAATTGAGGTTGGGGGCACCAGTGGAATTTCAAAATATATTAATATATATAAAAAAGTAAAAACCCACCCAAAGCCTTAAAAATGTCATATTTTAGATTATTATATGAGATATGGTTGTAATATCATCATACAATAATTTTTATACATGTTTTTGTTTGATTTCAAACCTTATCATTTCGTTTTACCCTTAATTATTCTCTTTTAATTTTAAATAAGGTAACAAGTTGTTCAATATTAAAACAATGTAATTTTGACTTATTTGATGTACATTAGAGAATAAATGAAAAATATAGAAACTTTTAGAGTAAAAAAATTATTTTATATTTTTTTAATACATTTTATGATTTTTTAAAAATTCAATAAAACAATATTTTGGAAAAATACCAATAGTGTCGATTTTAACACTATTAATTTAATAGATTTTTAAAAATATCAAGATAAGATTTTAAACTAAAGGAAAATATTTTATTATATCTATATGTGGTAAATTAAATCTATAATATTATTTGGATATGTTAATTAACCCAAATTATATTTATTTCATTATTGTTAATAAAATTAATTAGATATTTCCATTAGTAAAATAATTACTACATCTGTATTTTGTAATTATTTAATATACGCATTTATTGGTTAAAATTTAAAAATAAAATGATATAAAAAAATATAAATCTAGTATTTTTTATAAGAATACTTATTGAAGAACATATCCCCTGGAAAATCCTACATTAAAAATGTTATATTTATTAAAACATGAATGTGATAACATAAACATCACATTAAATAAAATATTATAATTATCATTAACTTTTCCATATGGCTCAAAATAGTCAATAACAAGACCCTTGGATTATTATGGTTGATATATAATATAAAAATATTTTTCATGGAATTTTAATGGTTATTATCAGTTTATTTATAATTATTTTATCGATTTCTAAATAATTAAATAATTTATGCATCATCATTGTATAAAAATTTAAGGTAATTATTTAATCTCTAAAAATTATAAATAAATTACCATGATGTAGATAAGTTCCTTATATCTTTTGAGACTATTTATTTTCTAATTTATCTCATATTAATCACTATATTAAAATAATTTTACTTTTAGAAATAAGAGGGCGACATGTTGTCACTTTCATTTATTTTAATAATAAAAATCTTTTTCATGGAAAGAAGACCATTAAATGTGAAAATTTAAATACCTAGGTGTTAATTGTCTTCTTTTATTCATATAATATTATTTTTTAAGGTTTTGGGGTATTTTTTTGTCCATATCACATTATTTATTACTCTAAGTTATGCGATTTTACTTTAACTGTGGTGAATAAAAATTGCCAAAGTTACTTTTCATAATATACAAAAAATAAAAGGATACTATTTACTTAATTTGGAACTAAATATTCCAAGTATTTAATCCATTTTTAAAAAATTTAAACACTTAAGTTATAGTAATTAATTTAAAATTATTCATGTTGTCAGACTGAAAATCAGGTTTTAAAAGTTAAAACATTTGAAAAGATTGAAATATTTTAACATAAACATTAATTGTAAAATTAATTATAAGAAAATAATTTATATTTAACAATTAAAATATATTCTATTTATAATTTTAAACCATTAAAAATATAATTTAACCAGAAAAAAATTTAGGAAGAAATTTGTTTTCAATTAAATTTAGTGTATTTTTACTATTCAGTAAAACTTGAAAGTTATCAGAAAAATATCAAAAATTCATGAAAAGTAAATTATTATATCTAACATATAAATAAAATTTTAATGTGGTTAATTATAACTTTTAAAATTGCCAAAAACTATATTTAAAATGGGTGTGCCATCAAAAGGCAGCAAAACAATATTTTTTTGAAAATTACTTCTTTTATCCAAAATATTGAATTTATTCTGATATCATGTCTACAAAACATGGAAGATGAATTTTACACATTATATTTAATATATTAAATATATATTTCTTTAATAGAATCCATCAAGGGAGATCTTATTATTTTATAAACTTGATTCAATTAAGTATTGTGTGAAATGAAATTTATCAAAATAACTTGAAATTGTGTGTAACACATGCCAAGTATAGTGTTATATATACCACAAGCTAAGTTGATGTTTCATATAGAACAAGATTATATTGGTGTATCTTACACCACAATACATCCTAGAAAATAATATATATATATATATATATATATATAATAAAAAACTCAGGCTGTTATATTCTACCCCCTTAAAATGAATTTCTCCCTCTAAATTATTTTGTGTTGTTAAAGGTTTTAATATTTGAATGTTTATTTTAAATAAACCCAAATCATAAAAACAAGATCTAAATATTCCTTTTAAAAAGGGATTGTTGGAAAATAATAGTTACCCAAAGTAATTTTTTTACCACGTCTCTACATTGGAGAACATATGTGAAGATTGGGCATGGAGGAAAATCATAAATAATCATATAGATTTATAAAGATCATTGATCAAATGAAAGGTCCGGATCCAATGAAGGTTAAAAATAACATCAACCATAAACTAAATAATCCTGAAATAGGTCATTTATATAATAAAAATGATGATGATAATACACCCTTTTATATCATGATCCCTTTCCTAATATTGTATAATTTTCATGAGAAGATATTATTATTTGATATTAATACAATCTAACAATTGGTCAGGCCTTGAATAATTTTTGACATCATTTCTTATTCGAATAAATAATGTGGAATTTGCATTCCTAAAGTGTTAGTAGATCATACGGTCCATAAATATAATGATATGTCATTCCATCTATCATTTTCACAAAAAAAATGTTAGTATAAGTTATCAAATATGCATAATTCAACCTACAGTGAGATAATACAAACTTCATCCATAGGTGAACATGTACTATCCATAAATGGATAACCTTAAAATCCTTCCAAAAAAGAAAATCTAAAAAATTAGAATAATGTTAACTAAACCGGCATAACATTTAACTCTTGTATCTTATAAGGAAGTTCTTGGTTGTCACATTCCAAACATGTGAATACCTCAATCATGAATTCTCTTTACCACACATACTTATTAAAAAAATTCATGTTTCTTTTTGCTTAAGTCCAAAAAGCTGTAAACATCATCCATGATAGTATAAACAACTTTTCTATAATCCTTAATTAATTCTAAGGAAATAATTACCATAAAATTTACTTATTAATGTCTAACATAACATTATCCAAATATCAATATCTCGTTATCGTGCTCATATTAATGTTTATCCTTCCCTTAATCATGTATCATCTTATTAACTCAATCACTATTCATGTTTACCAGTACCATTCAGTATATGATCTTAAATTCTTATGAAAAAACTACAATGGAAAAATACATAGATGTTTAATTATTCCATGAAACCATAAATGTACTTCCAAAACATTATTCTTAAATTCTAATACATAATCACTCAATCATTCCACAACTTCATTTTCATGTGCCACATCACCAAAAGTGATCACATGTGAATTTCCCTTTTATTTTTCCTTATGATATTTATAATGTTGATCATCATCATTAACCCTTGAATTTGGTAATTGGTTAGCATAATTCGCATGTTCATTTCTCTGTAAACACTGAATTTCGATAGGCCCACTCTTTGAATCTTTCTATTTATTCCCATTATTTTTGTAGTAAAATGATCGATGACCTTCTTTACCATACTTATAACATTTATCATTCCCCTTAAGAAAATTCCCTCCATGTTACCTTCCATAATTTGAACCTAAAGAGAATAAGATATTCTTTTCTCCTTAATTTTTAGAGTTTAAATTGAATTATAAACTTATTTTCTTATCATAAGAATGAGATAGATGAAAAACTGAAATCTACCTTTTTGTAAAAATAATTTGAGGAAGGTTTATACTAAAAAATAATTTTTTGAACTCATCCCAATCTATGGATTTAATATTATCATTTTCCCTTGTATTCTGGATAAATTCCCACCACATATTCACATTACCATTTAAGAGATAAGTTCACTACTTATCTCTTTCACATTATAAATAGTGTACAATGAAAAATATCTTTTCAATAGAATAGATCAATTTCTCATCAACTAGTCGATTAGTCATTCCACTAAATGAAGGTGGATATTGAATTAAGAATTATTCAAGAGAACTTTGTTCACACCTTTGGTCATTGAGAAGCCTAATAATATTTTGTGATCATAGAAAAAAAATAATTATTATAGCTCCTATGAAATTCAGTTGTTCAAGATGACAATTGTTTTATTTTCCTTGCATCAATCATTAACACGGTTCTTTTGGGTTCCAGCCATTATCTAAAACCCAAAAAAGGTAGGTAGAGAGTCAAAACCATACTAGTAAAACAACATAATCAAGGGGGGGTACTCTCTAACATATTACATTAAATAATTGGTTATTCATGATTGTTAATAAAATTCTAGGATTATAACCTATGATGAGACTTATCCTTAGGACATCCCAAGATATATCCTTAGAAATATCTTTAGGATCTCACTAATGTTTTCACATCCTAGTTTCCTAAGGTTGACTAAACCTTCGCTCTAACACCAACTCTAATGAACCAATATTGACGTATAGGAATATTACATTCCTTTTGTGGAATACACAATAAATTAAACATAAATACACACAAATACCGTTTTAGTTTAGTGTTTTTAGAAACTGGGAATTCATTGTGCTAACTTGGTAAAAGATCTTTAACATCTCCCATAAACACCTTACCCTTTAGATTTCCAACCTAAAACCTTTCTTTATATCCTAGGTAAAAGAAAACATATAAAAATGGTGAGCTTAAATGAATAGTAAGCGTACGAATTGAAAATATATTACAAAACATAAAATTGAAAAAACATGAACATATATTTTAAAATTCATAACATCTATAAAAAATATCAGAATCTTGAGTCATGAAATAAATATTCATAGTGAATATGAACCATGATAAAATAGAATTGGCATAAAACATGGAATTGTGGGTAACACATAACAATTGAAAATTATTTCCATATTATCCAAGGCTCATTTCCAATACCATCATATCATAAAATGTACATTGTTGAACTGAGTTCACTCTTCATTCTAGCATTGTATTACTGAACCAGATTTACTTGTCATTCCATCACTATATTACTGAACCAGATTTACTTGTTGATCCAGCCACGTCTATCTAATGAGATATAAATCTTTACCCAATTAATTGGAGGGAGATATAGGTCCCACCAATATCATAATTATATCATTATTATATATTCCAAAAATAACATAAATCATTCATCATAGCATAACCCAAGGAATATAATTGGGTTTCTTAAACATCATTCTATCATAATATATATAAAATAAATGGATATCATAAAAATAATTCCAAAATAAACACAAAAAAACCATAGTAATAATAGGGATATAAAAATAATATTATTTAAATAATGTCATCTTATGTGGAAAATAATTTTGAAAAAACACTTGAAATTAATTAATGAGGGAAATACCCATTCTTCTTCAAAAATGTTTTATTTTCTCAAAATGACAAACAATTTTATAAGAAAATAATTTAATTGAAAATAAAATTGAAATATTTTAAGGTAAGATTCATGTAAATAAGTATTTATGAAGTATTAATAAATCTATTCATTCCATATAAGGTAAAAAAAATCTTCTCCTACTTTTTTCAGAAAAGTCAAAAAGTACCTCATACTGAAAAGGAAAAAATATTCATTTCAAACCATTTAATAAAATTTCTCCAATGGGTAAAATTTAATTTAAAAAATTATATAAGGATAGAAATAATATTTATGAGTAATTATTTATGAAACATTTACGTGGTTGATAAATATAACCTAGTAAATACTTATGAATAAACAATCTCAGATAATAATAAGATTGAAAAATCATCCCTTACCTTAGGTCCACTATCCTTTGTATGTATCTAAACCTCATGTATAATTATTTAAATGATGTAATTAACTTATTTAAGAATCATAGTCATTTTTATGATATTATATATGATCATATTATCATCCGCCTGGTAATAATATTCCATTATTACCCATTATTCAGGTATTAACTGCTTCATTTTCTTATGCATGTTTTGTCGAATAAGTTCTTGTTATCCTTCTTAGGTCATAGTCATAGAATTAAAAAATTATATTAACATAATATAAATCTTATTTATTTATTTGTTTAAATTTATAAAATCATGCTTATTGGATATCATGTAGAATGAATCGCATCGCATATTGGAGCCGGTAGTCCATACGTACACACGAGCGTTGATATAACACCTTTAATTAAGAAATGGTATTGAATTGGATGGTATATATATTGTTATAAAATAAATAACTTGTTATAATATAAATATATAGTTGTTTTTTTCATCATTATACACATCCAAGTCAAGTGGTGGTGGAAACAGATTACACCACGATGTGGAGACGGTAAGTCGTACGTACATGCGCGTGGTGATATCATTTTTGGTATGATATAAAGAAGCTTGATTATGTTTATTCCATAATATTAATAAAATATAATTATAATATTGATTGTATATTTATTTATTTATAATGGAAACAACTCATTAAAAAGAAACTGAAGAATAAATAATTTGAAAGAATCTGTAGAGGAGATTACCCATTTTTCGAGGATCTCCCTCTAGATATCCTCTTAAAGGCACTATAGTTGGTCTTCTGAGATGACCATTACCTCTATAATGTGAATAAGGATTTTTATAAAGGAATTTGGTAGGGTATTTTTGAGATCAAAGTCTCAAATTTTTGTGAATAAGTGAGAGAGTATGTTCCCTTTTATGTAACTTTTTTTATTTGATGTGGTGTATATAATACCATTTGACTTGTAATATCATTTTCTTCATAATAATTTATTTTATTTTAATTTTAAATTTTAATTATTTTTTACAAGGGTGTTTGACTGAAAAGTTGCCAAGTGGTTAATAACTTCATAACTCAATTACATTTCATTAGGTTATATTACTTTTTTGTTGTCTTTGAAATTTTACAATAATGTGTGTAATTAATTTTTAATATGTTAAATTGTATTTACACTTGTTTTATTTGGATTTAAATTTGATACACAAAATTTATTAATTTATAAATTCTCACTTTAATGATAGTATTATTGTAAGGATTTACTACATATTCTCATTCTAATCAAGATTTTTTATTTTTGAATTTCCATTGAAGGAAATCATTTGATCATTATATAATAAAAAAATTTAATTTTCTTATACTCTGGTAATTCATGATATTTCCAAGTAATATTACAATTTTCCAACCATTTGGTCTTTAAATAATTTATTAAATTTTTTTTTTAAATCTTACTTTATTTTTTTCCTCGTTTAGAAATCAGTTTTCTTCCAAAACATTATTTTATAAAAATGTTTTTCAAAATGATTTTAAACATATACAAATTATGTATTAAATAAATTCTAAAATTTTAAACTTTTATTTTTTTGGAAATGAATCTTCATGTAATTTTCAAAATAAGACCCATTTGGATATTACGAAAAATATTAATGTAATTTTTGTTTTAATATACCCATCATGTATGGAATTTACTAGTATCATGACCAATCAATGTCTTAAAAATTATTTATAAGTTTCAAATGTTATTTTAAAATAAAATTATTTTAGAAATATTTTGTGAACTTTTAGTTTTAATAATATTTTAAAAATAAAATGGCTATTTTCCTCAATAATGTATTTAAATATCTTTGTATAGAAATTATATTAATCTATGACAATAAACCTTTATTTCACTTTTAATACACTAGGTATGTGTTGTATTAATACCGTACTTATTATTTTTATGTAAGTTTTATGATAATATTAACATAGGAAATTATTGAAATTTAATTTCATAATTCATTTTCATAGTCGTTAACTTCCTATTGAAATATTCACTTTATTCTAATCATTATAAATTTTATTTCCCATAAATATCCATATTATGTGTATCATAGAAATAATTATTTCCTAAACCTTATACCAATTTTTCATATGATGTTTTATTATAAAATTTATTTAATTTAATTTGGAAAATATTGATAAAGAATTATGCTTTACTAAATACAAATAATTGTTAATAATGTATATTTATTCATGAATTAAATTTATCATTTGATATATAAGGAATTATTTTGATCTATAGTGAATGGTGGATCCTAGAATTATATATCCCTTTTATGCATCAGTTTTCAAATGATTTGAATCAGTAAGCTAGAATTAAATGGGGTTTTACCCATAGTATTGAAGTTGACTTATGAAAGGTCTTGGTAGTATAGGTATTATGATTCCTGATATCATGGTGTCAAATAATTAAGCATTTCCTTTATTAGGAATTCAATTATTATTTTCCATGATTTTTTTGAAATTATTTGATCCATGGTTGAATTTGTTTCTCAAGTTATTAATTAAATAGAATTTGTTTTCTGATATTAAACTTTCCATATTAATTATTCATTATCTAATAATGATAGTCAATATATTTCTTAAATGGAATGTGTGTATAGTTATTTACTTTTCCATTTTTATTATTCTTATAGATTCATGATATATTCTTTTGTACTTAATCCTTACCAAGGATTTGAGCTCACCCTTATTTTGTTTACATTCTAAGGAATCTAGGATGTGTACTAATAATGATATAAAAGGATATGGTAGAGGGAATAATGGAATTCTTGATTTTTTTTGTAATTGACATTTTAAAATGTATTATGGAAATCATGAATGTATATAGTTTACCAATAATATTTAACTATTTTGTCCTATGGGATGTGATCTCGTGTATCAGGTGACAAAGTAGTAAATTAACCATCAGTTATATGCTACTGGGGTTGGGGTATTTACAGTTGGTATCATATGATGTTTAGTAGAAACCTTGGGAAATAGATTAAGGAAAACATAAATTTTGGGACCATAATCCTATGATTGACATTAGGATAAGAATAGAAAAATAACCTAAAGTTTTTGTAAGGTAGAGATTATGTGATTTCCATAGAAATAAATCACTATTTAGATATTATTGGTTGATGTGGTTATGGAATAGATATACCCAGGGGTAATAACACTAAAAAACACACTTCAGGATTGACTTGAGTGTTACCTGGTACACTACAATGGTCCTTACTACACACCTAATTTGACATTCCTGGTGGATATGCTTTGGTTAATTCATATGTTCTTTACAAATCATTATTAATGATATGATAATATTTCTATGATTTAAATATATTTTAAAAGAAACCAAGTTTATGATTATGATATTGAAATTTTATAAATAGTCAACTTTTCTTTACTGGTGAATGGGATTTAGAATTCTACATTATGATATTATGAACTAATCTAATATATTCCATAGTGATATGGGAATAATACACTTTGGTTTAGTATAGGTTTTTCTAAAAGGTTTATTTGAGGAATAATCCTTCTATATTTGGTGTATATGAGTTTAAAGTTATCGAAAACAATTAGGGTTAATATAATGACTAATGATATAGTAATAATTATAAAATAAGATTATTAGACTTTGTGGAAAAATATTTTGTATTGAAAACCATAGTAAAATGGTTATTTAATGATTAATTTTATTTCAATTATGTCTATCAAAGTTTTTTGGGAATTTTATATGAATTATATTATTATTGTCTTAGAAAAGTGACAACTTTCATGTCGGCTGACAATTTGTCACATTTGAGATGGCTGTAGGGATTGAACCCACTAATAAAGGGTGAAACGAGTATAGATCCTACCACTATACAACATTATTTAATGATTAATATTATATAATTTTTAATAAAACAATTTCATGGATAAATAATATGTTTATTTCATTAAATATTTCATTAGGATGAGGTATATGTGACCCTTAGATATAACCTATTATTTAACATGAAAAAAAAATTAAATTTTTGAATGTCTGGGTTATTTGAGATATAGGGTTATTTATGTAATGATTTAAGTTGAACTTTTACTTTAGTGATTAATATAAAGGTTTATTCATTTTTTGTATTACCTTACACGGTGTTAACCATTTTGGTTTGAGGAAACATAGTATTAATTGCCTTTTATTATTTTATGGATTACATGATCTATTAAAAGGGAATTTTAGTACTTTAGGAATTAAAGGAATTCATTTGTTAATTAATTTCTTATAGTAACAAATCGTAGCACAACCAAAGGATTAAATTTTTTATGTGATTAAAAAAAATATTAATTAAATTTTCTGGTGTTCTCTATCTTAGTAGTAAAATAATTCCTAAAATCTAGGAAAATGATCATAAAAATAATTTTATACTATTACCATCATATAAAATGTATCAAATGGTCCTTAAAATCATTACATATTTCAGTTTTTTTATCAATGCCCTCAATCACTCTCTATAATTATTTACATTTTTCTTCCATGTTCATATCTTCACTTCCCTCCAATGTTCCCCAATTTAAAAACCGGGTTATGTGATAGTTCCATATGAGCTATGTGCATTACCTTATCTCTTATCAAGAGGATTTTATATTAACACTTCTCATGAAGTTTGATTTTAATAAATTTATTTTCAAATGTAAATGCGTTTATTACCAAGATCAATATTAAATTTCATGTAAATTATTTATTTTAAGGAGTATAATGAAGCACCCAAAGATTTTAAAAGAGGAAAATCATGTTCAATAGTGTATATGAATCAAGAAAACTAAGATTAGAATATAATTTAACACCCTGTGAAATTATGAAATTTTTCTTTTTTAATAAATTCAATATCTTTGAAAGCTTGTGCAATATGCTAATCAATATACAAATTAACTTTAATGTATCATACCATCGTAACCAAACCATTAAAATGGAGTTTATGAAGAGTAATAGCTAAATTGTGAAATTTATATGGATTTCACTTGTAAAAAATAAACTCAATGTTTATCTAGTGATTATAAATTACCTAATAAACATTTTAAATAAAAATTAATTTTTTTGGAAAATTATATTTTTTCTAAAAGGCGATTTAGTCGCTCTTTGCATGTAACACCCTAAACCTAGTCACCCAGATTCGGTGCATTATTATATAACATTGGCATGATAAAAAGAGATCAAGTCTCTAAAGACTCATTAGTTTTGTATCCTTGGAAGTACTAGATATATACATAAGTTTTACATTACATTATGAAATAAAAAAAAATTGTGTCCCCTTTGAACACACTCATATCCTTGACCTATCCCTGAAATTTAATCATAATATATATCTTCACATCCTGGAAAAAATAAAACATAAGAAATGGGTGAGCTTAGATGCTAAGTAAGGATAACAATATAGTGTAAACTATCATAAATAAGCATAAACATTTACAGAAGTGTATAAGACTAAAACAAAAGACTTATAAACTTAATATTTAACCTAATATGGAAAAGATAAAACAAATAATTTCATTTACTTATTATCATGGATATTCTACTAGTCGAATAATCACATGTGATATCAACAGGTAATTTCATAATGACGGAATGCATAATTTCAGACATCATAACCACATAGTCAAGGCCTCTAGTCAAGACTACAAATAATATTTTATCAAGGCCTTGTGTCAAGAAAATAGTATGTCTCTTAATACCAACCGATGCATCGAGGATCTATAGTGGGCTCCACCTGTCACTTACTAAGTCCAATGCATTCCTTATATGAAAAGGTTCAAACATTACATAAAATGTCGCATTAAAACTACCACACAAAATGTTATTAATTTAACCATAAACTATGAATGGTATAAAAATACCACATACACAATCAAACATATCAAAAAACCTTCAATACAATATGGACAATTTTATCATAAAAAATCAACTTAAAACAAGTGTAAAATTCATTAAAGGATGTCGATATAGTTGAAATCAAAATAATTTGAGAGAAATATCTCTTTCTATATTGAAATCATTTAAAAGTCACAAAATTATAAAATAAAAACTTTATTTTGGAAATATGTTTATTAGATTTTAAGGAAACATTAAAAGGTGTTATAATGGAATAAAATATCCACACCCTCTGTATAAGTTTAAAATAACATTCTTAACTTAATTCGTCAAAAAGTCCATAAAGTAGTTTGTTTGGAAATTGACAGAATTATTTCATTCAAAAAATATTTTAAAAAGTAAAAAAGGGTATAAATGACTTTAACCCATATTATAGTAAATAGTAAAAAAATTGAAATACATTATTAAGAAACACAAATGTGGATGATAAAAAAGATCTAGTAGATACTTACGTATAAACAAACTCGAATAAATAAAGAGAATGTAAAATTAACCCTTACCTTGTACATTTCCTTAGTCAAGGGTAGTTTAACCTCCTATATAATGGGTAAATAATTATTATTAAATTATACAAGAACCAAATACATAAATATGATATCATATATGATATTCTAATATTTCCTTATTAAAGATATTTTAGTAGTATCATCGTTTCGGCTGTTAACCGATTCATTTTCTTCTATATGTTTTGTTACGTAAGTCGTGTTTGTTTTGGATTGGATGTATTTGATTTATAACCCAAATTATATTAATTTATTAAAAATTATTTTGAATAATAAAATAAGAAAATTTCTTGAACGGTTACAATGGGGAATGAATCTTATCACGTTCGTGGAGACAATAATCTGTACGTACGCACGAACGACAGTACCATTCTATTAATGGTGAATTAGTATTTAATTTGATGTTATATCATATATACAGAATAATTAACATGTTATATTTATTATTTTCATCAATTATAATCATTATTATACACATTCAAATAATTAAGTGTTGAATAAAAAACTACACCACAACGTGGAGACGGTAAGCCGTACGTACGCACGTATGGTGACTTTGTCATTCATAGGATGGATAGAATAATGAATATGGTTGTACAATATTTATAATAACATCATAGTATGAAGAATTTACTAGATTTATTATTCTGATATGGAGACAATAAAGAAATATTAAATGGAAGAAGAAAATAACTTTCATAGAGGTGGTGAATTTATTACCTCTTCTTCATATGCTTCCTTTTGATTTGATCAAAAGGGATCCATAGGTTACCTTTCTGATCAAAGTAAGTCCTCTAGGTTTAATTGAGGATATTTGGGAGGATATTTGAGTAGGTATTCTCTGAGAAAAATGGATTTGGAGGTGTGATTTTGAGATAAGGGGAAGTACCCTTTTATAAGATAGGTGAGGGTCACTTTAGGAAAAGATTTAAATATTAATTTATTATACAATAATATTCAGTTTATAATGGATCAAAATGATTTTATTTCTAGTATAAGGTGTGTTTTGGTCGAAATAATCTCAGAAAATAAGTTTTAGAAAAGTTTACATCGCCATTTTAACCTTATATTTTAGATTTAACTCTTACTTAAATAATTTATCTTTTACAATGTCTTCTTGTGGTTTTATATTATGTGGTTAATAAAAAACTATAATATTCCAAGAAAGTCGAAATTGTTTCATTAAGGACATATAGATCATTATATAAGTCTTTTGGCCTAACCTTATATTTTTAGGAACATTATATCATTTAATAATATAGTATTTTTTTTAAAACTCATTTATGTCAATTTTGACACTATTTAGTATTTAGTTTTTTTGAATGTCATAACAACTTTATCACTTCAAAAAAATTATTTACTCGACCCTAAAATGTCATGTTAACCTATAAAATTCTTGTAATGAATATAAATTCTCAATTTATATTTATTATAATATATATAATGGAAATTATTTTAATATTTCATTAATAATGTAATTACTGCAGCATCATTGTGTCATAAATAAATTTAATAATTTAATGTCAAACAATAGTAAATAAAATAATATGATGTAGGAAATAATTTTATATTTTTAATGAATATTTATAGTCAAATGTATCATATTTATAACCCTATATTAAAAATGGTTTAGTTATGAAAATATGAGTTTAACCCTTTTAACTCTTCTTTAAATAAAATAATAATAAATGTCCTAATCTAATCCAAGTGGATAAAAAGGATCATATTTTATTCATAAGGTCTATTTAGGTCGAAATACACATATAAAATGAAATTAGTACAGGTCTTAGGTAAATTATAATATCATTTTTACCTTTGATTACCCTATTTACTTTTAATTGTGGTAAATATAATTCAAAAGTAACTATTCACCAAAAACTATTTTCATTTTATTGAACCATATTTAACTTACTGATGTAAACTGTGTATCTCTGATTTTTGAAATTCAATTCAAAGAAGTGATAAAATTACATTTTATGCAAATTTGTTAACGTGCCCAGAAGGAGGGTAAAACACGTTAAAAAGTTCAACAAAATTTTATACATCTAATCTTGTTTTAAAATGATTTCAATGAATTACATTAAACTAATATAGGTAATTTTTATCTATTTGAACTTAAAATAAATTTAAATAAATAATTATTTATAAGTCCTTTGGCTGAACCTTATATTTTTAGGAATATTTTATCATTTAATATTATATTATTTGTTTTTAAAAACTCATTTAGGTAAATTTTGACACGATTTAGTATTCGGTCTTTTTGAAAGCCATAACAACTTTATCACTTCAAAAAAAAATTAATCAACCTTAACATTTCATATTAACTAATAAAAATTTTGGAATGCATCAAAAGTCTCAATTTACATTTATTTTAATTTTTATAATTTCAATTATTTTAATCTTTCATTAATAAATTAATTAATACATCATCATTATGTCATAAATAAATTTAATTATTTAATGACTAAAAATTATAAATAAAATACCATGATGTAGGAAATATTTTTATATTTCTAATGAATATTTATTGTTGAATTTATCTTATATATAACGCTGTATTAAAAATGGTTTAGTTATTAAAATTTTAATTTAATACGTTTAACTCTACTTTAAATAAAATAATAATAAATGTCCTAATCTAATCCAAGTGAATAAAAATGGATCATATTTTTTCAATGTTATATTTAGGTCAATATACACTTATCCAATAGAATGAGGACATGTTTTAGGGTAATTATAATATCATTTTTAACTTTAATTACCCTATTTACTTTTAACTGTGGTAAATAAAATTCAAAAGTTACTATTCACCAAAAAATATTTTCATCTTATTGAACCAAATTTTACTTAATTAAGTCAACTATGTCTCTCATATTTTTTAAATTAAATTCATAGAAGCGGTAAAATTACATTTTATGAAAATTTGCTGACATGCCTAGAAGGTGGGTAAAAGATGTTAAAAAGTTCAATAAACTTTTATACATCTAATATTATTATAAAATTACTCCAATGAATTATATTGTACTAATATAGGTATTATGTATCTATTTTGTCTTAAAATAAATTTAAATAAATAAATACTTAAATAAATAGTCGGTTTTAAACAATAACGTAGTGTATTTCACTTTTCATCAAAAATTGAATGTTTTTAGAAAAATATCAAAAATTCACCCTAAACTAATTTTGATATTAAAAATCCGAAAATTAAGTACATTTTGGAAAATAAAAAATTTAAAAATTTAAAAAAAGTTGATATTACTTTTCATAATGGCTAGTTTGATTTGTCGTGGTGTGCAAGAACACGAAGTTACGTACAACGTAAGCTATTTTATTATTTAAAGAGAAATGTACCATAGATGCTTGGGGTGTTACATTAATCCCTCCTTAAAATAATTTCATCTCTAAATTTCTAGAATACTACTGCATAAAATGATTTCGGGGGGTTCTTCATCATAATTTCATCAGGTTCCCACGTTTCCTCTTCCATCTTATGGTTTCACCATAGAACTTTTACCAGACGAGTTGTCCGGTTTCTCAGCACATGTTCTCTCATATCAAGAATTTTTACAGGATCTTCACAATACGATAGATTGGGTTCCAATTATATTACTTCATAGGTGAGTGCATGCGTTTTGTTTAGCATGTATTTTTTCAACAGTGATACGTGGAACACATCATGAACTTTAGAGAGACTTGGAGGTAGTTCAAAACTGTAATCTACTACTCCAATTCAGTCTAGAATTTCGAAAGGTCTGATGTACAAAGCACTTATTTTACACTTCTTAATAAAACGTATAACACCCTTCCATGGAGATACCTACAATAAAACATGATCTCCTACTTGAAATTCCAAATCCTTCCTTCAGTTATCGGTATATCTCTTTTTCCTACTTTTAACTACTTTGATGAGGGTTTGGATAATCTTCTCCTTGTCCATTGTTTCCTCAACATTTTCTGGACCTACGAGTTTTCTTTCACCAACATCATCCCAAAAAGTTGTTGTGTGGCATCTCTTTCCATATAATTCTTCATATGGTTCCATATGAATACTTTAATGGAAGCTATTTTTATATGAAAATTCTACCATTGATAATTATTGATCCCACGTACATTGAAAGTCATGTGAGAAAGATCTCAACTTGTCTTCTAAGGTTTGAATAGTCCATTATGATTTTCTATCAGTTTGTGGGTGGTAGGCAGTGCTCAAATGAAGTTCAGTATCCAGGTCCTTCTGAAGACATTTCAAGAATCTTGATGTAAAATGGGGATCACGATCACAAACAATCGATAGGGGTACACCAGGAAGTCTTAAAAATTTATTAATATATAGTCTTGCTAAATTATCAAGTGTTAAATCTTCTCTCCACTCTAATGGCCCAAAGGCCTTCATTTTTTTATTTATTTTTGATAATCCACCTTTCAAGGGGTGAGGTGGAACCCTTACGAGACCCGTAGGTTAAAGTATTACATAAACCATAGGCCTTAGAGGAGTCTTTGGTATCCCCATGAAAAATTCCATCATAGTATCATCCCATTTCCACTTAGGTATGGGAAGAGGTTACATGAATCCTTTAATAAGTTGTCTTTCATCCTTCACTTGTTGAAAAACCATACATGCTGACACATAATCAGCAATATCCCTCTTCATGTTCCCCCACCAAAACTTTTCCTTCAAATCTCTATACATCTTAGTGCTGCCATGGTATATTGAGAAATTGGAGCTATGAGCATCATCCAACAATTCCCTTTTTAGATCAGGTATGTCAGGAACAAAAATTCTCTTCCCAAATTTCAAAATTCCATCTTCATATGCGAATTCAATCAATCTCCCATCAGTCACAACATTAATTTTCTTTTCAAAATCCTCATCATCAGTCTGATAACTTTTTCACCTTTCTAGTAAAGATGGTTTGGAAACCATTTCAAAAGTATTGATGTTTCACCTTCCATGATTATTCCCATATCAATCTTTAGTATATCCATGAACATAAGATTCCTTTCAAATCTAATCTTCTTAAAAACTCCTTGATCCTTTCTTCTTAAAGAATCTACCACCTTATTTTCCTTCCCCATGTCATAGTGTATAGTTCAATCCTAATCATTGAGTAGTTCAAGCCATCATCTTTGCCTCATGTTGAGTTACTTCTGTCATAAAATATACTTCAAACTCTTTTGATCGGTATATATCTCACATTTTTCACCATAGAGATATTGTCTTCATATCTTCAAAGAAAACATTATAGCTGCTAACTCAAAATCATGAGTGGAATTGTTTTGTTCATGAATTTTTAGTTGTCACAATTCATAGATAATAACTCTATAATTCTGCATAAATACACAACCAAGTCCTTTCTTTGAAACATCACTATAAATAACAAACTCATCATTCCCTCATGGTAGAGTCAATATAAGAGCATTGAATAATATTCTATCTAGTTCTTCAAAGAATTCTTCACACTATTTTTTCCAAACAAATTTAACCCCTTTACATGTGATCTTGGTTAATGGCTTAGCCAATCAGGAAAAATTCTGGACAAAACGCCGATAACAACCAGCTAAACCAAAAAAACTACATACCTCAGTTATACTCGTCAGTGATGGCCATGGTTGTATTGCTCTTTTATTTGAAGGATCAACAGATATTCCATCATTAGAGACAACATGGCCAAAAAAATAAATCTTTGGAATCCATAATTCACACATTCTAAACATCCCATATAATTCATTTCCTCTAAGAGTCTTTAGAAAAGTGCACAAGTTATTTTCATGATATTCGTAGATTTTGGAGTATAACAAGATATCATCAATAAATACCACTACAATGCCATCAAGATATTCCTTGAAAAATATATTCATTAGATCCATGAAGACATAAGGTGCATTAATCAGTCCAAAAGGCATTATTGTAAACTCGTAATGCCCATACCTGGTACGAAATGATGTCTTTGTAATGTCTTCCTTCTTCACACATAACTGATGATATCTAGATTGATGGTCAATATTTGAAAAATATTGAGCTCCATGACATTGATCAAATAAATCATAAATGTGATGTAGGGGATACATGATCTTTATTGTTATAGAATTGATCTCCCTGTAGTCAATGCACAACCTCATAAATCCTTCTCTCTTCTTAACAAAAAGAATAGGGTATCCCCATGGAGAAACAGTATGGATAATAAATCCTTTATTACTTAATTCCTCTAGTTGTTTCATTAGTTCCACTAATTTCATAGTGGTCACTATATGAGGGATCTTCGATATGGTCCTCGAACCTGGAATTAAATAAATGGAAAACTCAATTTCTCATTCTGGAGGATGTCCAGGTAAACCCTCTGGAAACACATCAATATATTCTTGTACAATAGGTGTGTCCTCTATTTGAACATTCCTTTCCTCATCCTTAGTTATATCACTCTCTTCATCTCTAATAATTGAATTTAGTATAGCTACTGTGGGTGGATCTAGATAAGAATCATGTGGTGATGTTTCTGCTCTTAAGATAAGGTATTACTTATTATCATCAAAAATTGTTACAACCTTCTTCTTATAATAAATTTTCCCATCATGGTATGAAATCCAATCTATACTAGGGATTTTATCAAATTCAATATTGGGTATGATGATGATATCAGCTGATAAATCACGTTTATATTCTCTAATGGGAACTGATTCATAAAACTTTGTTGCAATGATACTTCCCTTATGAGTTTTTACCAACAACTCCATTGTTAAATCAAATTGGAAATATCTAATTTTCTTAGAAAACTAGTAAGATATGAAATAATGTGATGATACATATTGAAATAAAGCATTGGCTAAATTTGAGGAAACCATTAAATTACCTGCCACCACATCATTCAGAGCTTCAGCCTCATAAGTAGTGATCACATAAGCTAGGCCTTGATCCCTTGGTATTTTATGAGGTAATTTTTCTTTGATCTTAGGAAATTCATTTTCATAATGACCCATTTCTCTACAATTGTAGCATTCAACATTGAAAACCTCTTTCTTTCCCTTGAAATCATGAGCTTGGTGGCCTTCTTCACCACACTTGTAACAGACTCTCGTTCCCTTTAGGAAAGTGTCGAGGTGTTTCTTCCCACCTTTACTACAGAATAGAAATTAAACATTTCTCATCTTCCCCTAATTTTCATTTCCAGAGAGTTCAACAAATCTCTTATTCTCTTTCTTTGATTTAATATCATAAGACTTGCAGAATTATTTTTCTGTATTGACGGTACATAAGACAATATATCCATACGATGAGAAGGATTGTGAGACTAATTCTTGATGGAGAAATGGTTTTAACCCATAAAATAATAGATCAATATTACTCCTTGGGTTACATAAATAATCTGATGCATGCCTCGCTAACCTTTTAATGTTATCCTCATACTTTTTGACATTCTCGTCCTCCTTTTTCCTCAGACATAGAAATTATCTTTCCATATCTAATCGATGGTCATGAGGAAAGTATGTTTCAAATAAAAGATCTATAAACTCCCTCCCTTCCATATTTTCTACTTCTTCATCCCCTTTTGTGTTTTGAATTAATGGCCATTATTGATCTGCATCTCCCATGAGGTGATAAACTACCATGACATCTTTTTCCCTTTTGCTACTCCCCAATGTATGAAATATTTTCTCTAAAAAACTTATCC
The DNA here is from genome assembly GCA_963277665.1 of Viscum album. Taxonomy (NCBI): domain Eukaryota; kingdom Viridiplantae; phylum Streptophyta; class Magnoliopsida; order Santalales; family Viscaceae; genus Viscum; species Viscum album. The sequence continues at coordinate 1,961,265,849 of OY728156.1, read as the reverse complement.
ATTGCTTAGATAAAAATGGATTTTTAGTCCTAGTCAATGTTGGTGGTTGTTTCCTCGTGAAATATTCTAACATTGATCCTCCGTGTTATGGATTAGGGTTCTCCTTACCTGTAATATTGGTATTCATAACCTGAGTGAGTTGTCCCAGTACGGTTATAAGTTATTCAGCACCAGATGAATCCCTAGATTCACTATAATTATCTTGATTAAAAGGGAAATATTTACATGTATTAAATGCATTGATATGGTTTCCATTCTATCCACTAGGATCCATTTATAAATAACGGCATACACTTGATTAGTTTATGAACCACAATACATAATTCGAAACTAGTAAAATACCTAACATAAATTTTATAGTTTATGCATAAAATCCATAATTATAAAAAACAATTATTTAAGTATTTCCTCATAAATCCATCATAAGGGTTTGTAAAGAAAATTTGAATTATCAAAAATTATATCCCCTGGGAATATCGTAACCAAGAGTGCAGCAAGGCCCATTATTGTGTACCGGGATACCCCGAGTCAAGCCCAAAACTCCTTGTTAGAGTTTTCACTCTGAGGTACATATGTGCCTGATCAGCCTCTAACTAATCGTATCCAGAAAGGGATGCATTGCCTAGAAAATACAAAAAATATCTACATTACAAAAATTCTTGGAGGTTATTCTATAATAATCATCAAAGTCTATATTCGAGTAATGTTATCTAATCCTAGATTTTCTAAATCTAGTTTCCAAGGTTTGTACTAAACTTCATCTGATACCAACTATAATTCTTTGACCCTAGTTACCCAGAGTCTATGCATTATTACATAACATTGTCATGATCACAAGAGATCATGTCTCGAAAGATAGATTAGTTTAGTAGCCTTGGAAGTACTAGATTTATACATAAGTTTTACATTACATCATGAAATAACAAAACAACATTGTGTCCCATTTGAACACACTCATATCCTTGTCCAATCAATACAGGTTAATCATAATATATTTCATCACATCTTGGGAAAAATAAAACATAAGAAAGGTGTGATCTCAGATGCTCAGTAACAATAAAAATATAGCAGAAACTATCAAAAATAAGCATAAAAATTTAAGTACATGTATAAGACTAAAACAAAAGTCTTTAAAACTTTATCTTCAATATTATATGGAAAAGATAAATCAAATAACTTCATTTACTTATTTACATGGCTATTCTTCCAGTCGAATAATCACATGTAATATCAATAGAAAATTTCATAATGATGGAATGCATAATGTCAGACATCATAACTACATAATCAATGAATCATTCCAAGAATAAAAATAAGATTTTTCAAGATACTTTTCCAAGACACTAGTTTGTCTCATTGGGCCTACCGATTTATCGAGGAGCTATAGAGGGATCCACCAATCACTTACTAATTCCAATGCATTCCTCATATGAAAAGGTTCAAACATAACATAAACCTACATATTAAAACTAGAATACAAAATGTTAATACTTTAACCATAAACCACGAATGGAATAAAAATGAAACATCCATAGTAAAACATATCACAAAACCTTCAATACAATATGGAATATTTTATCTTAATAAATCAAATTCAAACAACTGTAAAATCCATCAAATGATGTTGACATAGATGGAATCAAAACTATTTGAGAAAAATATCTATTTATATTTTGAAATCATTAAAAAGTCACATAATTATAAAACAAAACATTTATTTTTAAAATATTCTGATAATATTGTAATGAAAGATTAAAAATTGTTACAATGGTGGAAAATAGTCACACCCTCCATATAAGTTAAAAAACATTCTTACCTTAATTTGTTGAAAAAGTCATAAAGTTCCTTGTTTGGAAAATGATAGAAATATTCCTTTCAAACCAATTTATAAAAAGTAAAACAAGGGTATAAATGACTTTAACCCATATTATAGGAAATACAATTTTTTTTTGGAAATAAATTATTAGAAAACATATATGTTGATGATAAAGAAGTCCCAGTAGATATTTTCCAATAAACAACCTCTGATAAATAAAGAGTTTGTAAAATTAAACCTTACCTTGTACTTTACCTTAGTATAGGGTAGGTTAACCTCTTTTATAATGGTGAAATAATTTTTATTTAATTATACAATAACCACATACATAAATATTATATCATATATGATCTTCTAATACTACTTTGTTAATGATATTTCAATAGTATCATCATTTCGGGTGTTAACTGATTCATTTTCCTTTATATGTTTTGTTACATAAGTCATGTTTGTTAAGGATGGGATGTATTATATTAATTTTCAGAATGATATTAAGTTCTTAAACATTATTTTTAATCATAAAATGAATATTATTCTTGAATGGTTACAATGGGGAATGAATCTTATCGCATTCATGGAGATAGTAATTCGTACGTACGCACGGGCGACAATACCATTCTATTGATGGTCAATTAGAATGTAATTGGATGTTATATCATATATACAGAATAATTAACATGTTATATTTATTATTTACATCAATTATACTCATTATTCTACCCATAAAAAGAATTAAGTGTTGAATAAAAAACTACACCACGATGTGGAGACGGCATACGTACACAAGTATGGTGACATTTTCATTCATAGGATGGATAAAAAATGAAAATTGTTGTACCATATTTATAATAACATCTCAATATGTAAAATATTATGAATTTATTATTTTGGTAAGGAACAAACAAATAATGATGAAGTGGAAGAAGAAAATAAATTTGAAAGAGGTGGTGAAATTATTACCTCTTATTTGGGTGATTCCTTTTGATTTGATAAAAATGGATCCTTGGATTGACTTTATTATCAAATTAAGGCCTCTAAGTGTAAGTGAGCGTAGTTTGGAGGATATTAGAGTAGGGTTTTTCTGATCCAGATGGATTTGGTGGTGTGATTTTGAGAGAAGGGGAAGCACCCTTTTATAAGAGAGGTGAGGGTCACTTTAGGAAAAGCTTGAAATATTAATTTATTATACAATAATATTCCATTTATAATGGATAAAAAAGGATTTATTTCGAGGATAATGTGGGTATGGGTCTCAATACTTTCAAACAATGTGATTTAGACAAGTTTAGGTCACCTTTTTGACCTTATCTTTTAGATTTAACTCTTAGTTAAATAATTAAACTTTTGCAATGTATTCTTGTCATTTTATATAACATGGTTAATAAACATACTACATAATGACAAGAGAGCCCCAAGTATTTAATTAATGCAATTAATATCATTATATAAGTAATTTGGACAATCCTTTGATTTTTAGGAATATTATATCATATAATAATATAGTATTTGTTTCAAAAACTCATTTATGTCAATTTTTACACTATTTAGTATTTGGTTTTTCGAAAAGTCAAAACAACTTTATCACCTCAAAAAAAATTATTTAATCAACCCTAAAATATCATATTAACTTTTAAAATTCTTTTAATTCATTAAAAGTCTCAAAATAACTTTTATTTTAAAATTTATAATATCAGTTATTTTAATCATTCATTAATAAAGTAAATAATTCATCATCATTGTGTTATAAATAAATTTTTTTATTTAATGTATAAAAATTATAAATAAGATATCATGATGTAGGAACTATTTTTATATTTCTAATGAATATTTATAGTCTAATTTATCTTATGTATAACCCTATATTAAAACAATTTAGTTATGAAAATTTGAATTTAACACTTTTAACTCTTCTTTAAATAAAATAATAATAAATGTCCTAATCTAATCCAATTGGATCAAAAAGGATAATATTTTATTCATAATATTAATTTATGTCTAAATAAACTTATCCAATCGATTTAGGATTTGTTTTAGGGTAATTATAATATCATTTTTACCTTCAATTCCCCTATTTACTTTTAACTATGGTAAATAAAATTCAAAAGTTACTATTTAACAAACATATATTCATCTTATTGAACCAAATTTTATTTACTGATGTCAACCATGTATCTTGTATTTTTGAAATTTAATTCATAGAATTGGTAAAATTACATTTTATGCAATTTTGATAACGTTCCTAGAAGGTGGATAAAGGACGTTAAAAAGTTCAATAAAATTTTATACATCTAATATTATTATAAAATGACTCCAATGATTTACATTGAACTATTATAGGTATTATTTATATATTTTGACTTAAAATAAATTTAAATGAATAATTATTTAAATTAAAACTCTTGTTTTAAACAATAACGTATTGTTTTTCACTATTCATCAAAAATTGAATGTTTTTATAAAAATACCAAAAATTCACCCTAAACTAATTTTGATATTCCAAATCCAAAAATGAAGTCCATTTTGAAAAATAAAATTCATAAAATTTTAAAAATTGTGTATTACTCTTTATAATGGATATTTTGATTGGTCGAGGTGTGCTAGAACTCAAAGTTGCATACAACACAAGCTATTGCATTATTCAAAGAGACACGTACTGTGGAAGCATGGGGTGTTACATTGAAAGCATTATTTATATTTAATTTTTAGCAATTTTATAGAATTTATTTTTGAAAAAATAATATTCATATTCAAAATCTACATGTCAAAATTATATTTGGGTTAATTTTTGAGAATTTTCTAAAAAGATTAAGTTTTGGATGAATAGGGAAAATACCGTTTTTTATTAAAAAATTACTTATGTTTTAAATTATTTAAAAAGAAAAATTATATTTTAAATTGGATTTATATTTAAATTAGTTCAATTATTTTATAACTTGAATAATTTATTCCATTATAGTAAATTTTATGTAGAATTATTACACAAAAATATTTTAAACTTTTGAAAGTCTTCCTTTGGAAAAAAAAATTTCGTTGCATCTACGGGATTAATTTTAAATTGAATTGTTCCATTTTTAGGAATATAATTTATAAAAAATTATTCAATATTTGGTATCATTATGATTTATAGTATCTAATAATTTCAACTTAATTTTATTCCCTAATGAATTGTGAAACAGTACTAATTATTAATCCTTGTTAAGGTGAAAACATGTTTTCTAGGGGTTAAACTAAATAGATAAGGGGTAAAATGGCCTAAAAATTTTAAAAAGTTTATTATATAGATATATATAGATATTTTATAATATATTTTCTATGAAAGTTTCTTTTTTATCCTTTTTTAATGAGAAACATGTGGGGTTGATTGACCTTTTTCAAAAATTCCAAGTGTATCCTTCTCCCACACTTTTTAAAGGTCACCTCCTCTCCTATAAGATTCACACATACCGATCAATTTTAATAGGCCACTACCTACCCAAATAACTTCCTTAATTCCTTCAAAATATCCTATAGGATGCATTTTATCATAAATCCATCTTATGAAGGATTTTTTTTAAAATATAAAATAGTTTTCCTAAGAAGACGTAACATTATTAAATGAGAATTTTTATTTTATTTCTTATTAGAACTCATTATAATGTTATTAAATCATTACTATATAATAACACTATCATCCCTAATATACTTATATGTTATTATTTTTAGGGAATGTCCAATATTCATCTTCTCTTCCCTCAAAAGGGAAATAAAAACATTGATCGTATGTATAGTGGACTACTGCTTCGCAAAATGATGTGACTCATTTTCCATCATCAATTCAAAAAGTTTAATATGATTGTGGTTATAATATATATATATATTAATTGATATATTATTATACTTTGTGAGTCACCATATCACATATATCATTTTAATTTACATTCTGTGGGGGATACGATAACAACCCTCGTGTGTACAGCAGACTACCACCTCACGAAGAAATGTGATTATTTTTCACTAACTCTTTACATGGAATTTAATAAAATATAAATTTAATGAAAATATATGATATTTATGTAATTTTATTATTATTTTTAAATAAATATATAATTAACTTCTTTACTGTTTCATTCATTATGAAATGATATTGTCGCTCGTTCGTACATACAACTTACTATCTCCATGAAGTGATGTGATTTATTTTCAAAGTAAAATTTTCCAAAATGGTTCTAAATATGTATTTAATAAAAAATAAAAATATTTATAACACTAATATAATTCTTTGGTTTATGGAATTGTATCCTATATTCAATATCAGTATCTTTCATGGAAAAATATGCCTGAGAAAACAAAGAAATTAAAACTCAAAAAAAATTTAATAATGAAATATTGTTAATGAACAAGTGATAAGATGTGATAAAAAATAAAATATTATATTATAAATATCATTACAGTTCTGTTATAATTTAATAACATGTTTAAAACCACTATATAGGAGACTAAATAGCGCTCTACTAATGGGAAGCATGTGGTAAGGAACATCGTCTCAATTTCCTTTCATGGAGACCTATTGTGATGTTAGGAACCTTATTTTTTTGTGTGGTGTATATAATTACCCTTTTTGGTTTAATATCATGATTAAATAATAATTTATTATATTTTATTTTTAAATTTTAGTTATTTTATCAAAAGGTGTTTGTATTAAAAGTAACCAAGGGGTAAAGAATTTCATAACACAACTTTTTTCATTGGGTTATATTACATCTTCATTGTATTTGATATTATAAGATTATATTTGTAATAAATTTTGATTATCTTATGTTGTATATACACTTTTTGTATATTGATTTAAATTTGATACAAATAATCAATTAATAATTAATTATCACTTAAACGTTATGATCATTGTAAGGTTTTATTTCAAAACCAAATTATAATTTAAATTGTTTATTATTAAATTTTAATTGATGGAAATTATTTGATAATTTTATAATAAAACCATTTAATTTTCTCCTCTTATGTATATTCATGATATTTTAATGTAATAGTACAATTATTATACTCTTTGGTACTTAAAATAATTGAGAATATATTTTTATGATAATCTATCTTTATTTATCTCTTTAGTTAGAAATATATTTTATTCCAAAACCATGTTTTTTTAAAAAAAATCGATGACTAATTTAAAAAATTTACAAATGATTTACTAAATTCATTTTTACCCATTATTAATTCCTATATAATTATATTAAATTAATCTTCTTGTCATTTTCAAAACAATGGCCATTTGGATTTTTCTGAAAATGTGAAAGGAATATTTGTTATAATGTACTCAAAATATATATAATTTCATACCATTATTTAAACTCAATGTTATAAAACATACATTAAAATACTCAATGGTTATTTTAAATGAAAATTATTTTCAAAATATTTTTTGAACTTTTAATTTTAAAAAGATGTTCATAGTGAAAAGACTGTTTTCTCATGATTTTTTAAAGATATTTTTATGGAATTTTTATTCATAAATGAAAAAACCCTTTATTTTAATTATAATACACTGGGGATTTATTTTATTTATACCATTATTATTATTATTATGTATGGTTTATGATCATTTTTACCAAGCTAAGTAATGATTTTAGTTTCATGATTCATTTTTAGTCGTTAATTTTCCTTTGAAACATTTACACCTTATGATCATTGTAAATTTAATTTCCCATAAATATTCATATTATTTGTTTCATATATTTGATTATAGACTAAATCATATAAAAATTTTAAATATTGTTTTTTATTATGAAATTTATTTGATGGAATTTGAAATTTTTTGATAAATCTATATTCTTTACTCAATACTAATGTTTATTGATAAGTCATATTGATTCACAGATTAAATAAATCATTTGATATATGAGGAATGACTTGGACCTATAGTGATGGGTGGGGCCCAGAATTATATATCCCTTGATGCATTAGTAGTCTCATGAGAAAAAATAGAAAGCTAGAATTAAATTTGTTTGTACCTATAGTTTTTAAACTTTCTTATGACTGTTATTTATAGTAGAGGTATCGGGATGCATGAGGTCATGAAATATAATAATTAATAACTTCCTTCATTAAGAATTAAATTATTAATATCCATGACATTTTCTCAATTATATTATCCTTGGATTCATTTTGTACTCGTGTTATTGGTTAAATGGATTTTTTTTAGATATTTAGCTTTCCATAATGATTATTCCTTATCTAATCATGATAGTCAAGTTATTATTTAAATGTAATATGTTTATAGTTATTATCCTTTCCATGATGATCATGTTTATTTATTGATGGTGGATTTAGTTGTATTTTACTCTTACTGAGCATTTGTGCCCACCCTTATTTTGTTTCATTCCATAGGAATCCAGGAACTGTACTAAGAATAATATGTAAGGATATGATATAAGGGATAATGAAATTATCCAAAAAATGTTGTAATTTTTGTTTTCAAATGTCTTTTGGGAATCAGGTACGTATCTAGATTACCAATACTACAAATTTATTCATTCTATTGGGATGTGATCACTAGTATCATATGCCCAAGTAGTAACATTACCACTGACTCTGAGCTACAAATGTTTGGTTCTTTACAAAAAAACTCCAAGAACCTAAAGATCTTGTATCCCCCACTCTGTATTCTCTATCTCAATTGTTTTATCACCATGAAGTGGTAATTAAATCTTATTTTGATTAATATGGTCTTTTATATTTTTCTTCCAATTACTAAAGTCAGTTTTATTTAGGTGATTGATCTTCAAATTAACTTATTTTATAGCTATTATACATTTTTATAAATATGTACTTTATCACCTAAATTGATCCTTTGATACTAGTGGTTATAAAAATTCTATATAAAAATTGATGAATGATCCTAAGAATGATAGTAAAGGGGATAAAAATATAAAATGATGAAGAAGAATAAGAACACAAGATACAAAAAAATTAGGTGGTTGGTGAATGAAGTCATACTATCATGGAGAGGAATAATTACTTCACAGAAATCAGGAATAGAAATTACAAGGTAAAATCTCATAATAAAACCCAAGATTAAAATGATCTCACAAATAAGACAGTGCAATAGTGCCACAAATCATATAGTAATCCCATTATGATATAGTAATAAATTTCAGGAAGTCCGTAGAGTTATTGCACCACCATCACCAAAGTCCAAAAATACTATAATTTAACGTTAACCAAGTTTTCGCTGCTACAGTGCCATTTCGGTATCACTAGTCTGCACTGTTATAGTGAGTCATCATTTCTATAGTTCCTAGTCATAGTTTCGACCTGGTGTATAGTATGGGCTACTAATAGACGGCCCAACTTTATTTAAGGATTATACTAAACCAGTCTAATAGATTTTGTAATATATTATGAATTAAATTTGATCCTTTTTTAAAGACCAATTGGTTCTTATAGAACATCATTCCATTTCAGAAAGAATATCATAGCTTTTTGTAACAACAATATTGTAACACTTCTATAATTTCCTTCAAAATGACATATTTCATTAACTCTTCTTTTAAAAAATAAATCTCCTCCCAATCGGGTTCTAAAATTTCTATGTAAACAAAATATTTTCCCTATTCCTCCCTCAATAGAACATCAAGAACTATTAAATTTCCCTTTTTAAAAAAATAATAAAATCATATCCTCTTAACTTATCCTACCAGCACTGATAATCAATTGAAACTACCATTTTAATAAGAAAATGAATAATTCCATAATGATTTATGTATACCTCAAACATCCTTCCCATAAAATATCATTTCCAATTCTATATTACTATAACTAAATCCATAAAAACCTTTTCTTATACCAAATTCTCTAAGTTGGTTTTATAAAATTCTTTACTAAAATAAGAAACAATCCTCCCTTATTATGTTAACATAGATTCTGACTCTAAAACTAGAGGCATCACACTACACTAAAAATCCTATAAAAAATATGACATGAATGAAGCTATGGTTGTAGTCATGTTTTTATTTGGTGTTCCAAATGATACATTAGTTTCATGTGTCTATTTAAACCCCTCCTTAGTATTCAATACAAATAAGGGTATTTATGTCTTTCTTTAATCATTGATAACTTTTTAATGTATCATATTAGCCTTAAAACATTGTCACTTCCATCACATTCCAATCTCACTAGATAGTTTAGATGCCTCAAGTTTATTGGTATCCATCACAACTCTTTCCCCTAAAATTATATTCCCAAAATACTCTATATAACTCCTATAATAACAATTATGCATGTTTGAAAATATTACTATGTATACCATCATTTATATAACTTCCTGCACCTTATCTAGGCGTTCATTCCATCCCATACTGTAACCAACTATATTATTGATGAACACCAAAACAATCTTCCTTTTAAAAGACCAAAATCCTGCATTCATAGGAGCATGGAAAATAGTAGGTGAATTCATAAATATTAAAGGCATAAAAGGTAATATTAATAACCCTTAGGGATTTTGAATACAGTCTTCCCAATATATTCCTCTTTCATCTGTAGCTAATGGAGACCATATTTCAACTCCAAATTAGTGAGTATGCCTCTATATTCAATTCAGCCATCATCTATTCTATTACTGGAATTAGGTATTCATCTTATATCGCAAAACTATTCAACACTTAGTAATATAAAATAATTATTCACCATCCATCTTTTTATTTACTCAAATTATTGGGGTAGAGTATGGGTTGCTGCAATCTCCAATGAAACCCTACTCAAAAGGATTTTTAATATTTATTTCAATATTAATATTCATGAAATAAGATTATTTATAAGTTTTTATATTGACTATATGCAACCCCTCTTTCGAATATATTGTGTGACAATTCTCCCTCTTTGATGGTAATTCCTGAGGTTCCTCAAAACCATCTCCTCTAGTCGTCATTTCTATAATTTCATATTCTAACTCATACATCCATAATTTTTTTTCCAAAATATTCTTTTAAAGAATATAGATTTTATTAGGTTCATTTATGTTCCCTAGGTAGGATGATCATTGAGAGTGGGTAGGGCATGAATTAGTATTTTAATTTTACAAACTCATCTTCTTATTCAAAATTCAAACTCTTTAACTAGTTAAAGTTATCAATGCTCTCAATAGTATCTCACAACCTAAACTCATTTCAAATGATAATAATAGATATAAAAACACATGATATTTACAATTTTCATAAAAAAATTACTCCATTCCATGCCAGTTAGACATAAGTGGTCAGGCACCCTAATTACCATTCTTCAACAACTGGTTAGACATCCCAATTTCAATTCCTCGGTGATTGGTTAGACAACCCTATCAAAAGACTCTAACAATTGGTTAGACACCCGAGTGACCAGATTCTTATTCAAAATTAATATTCTCATAGAAATATCTTTTTATACTCTTGTATTATTCTATTCCAATTTTGAAATAGATCTCACTTCCTAAGCAGGCTGAATCAACAAGCCTGTACATATATATATTCTTCAAGGTCTTCAATAGATTCTCACAATTGTTTTGTTGGTCTTGAAACTCCTACGAGATATTGAGTGAATTACTTCTTCTCAATTTTATCAAATACTTAGGTTCACAACAAAACAATTTCTCCTGATATTAACTCATTCATTTCCCTCAATATTGTAATGCATTAGGCTCTCACAAATCTCTCACAAAATGTATGTAAGTTCACAATATTCTCAATAACATCTTATTTGATACCTAAAAAATATTCACAATAATATCCTCAATATTATTATGATTTATTATAGAATATTATCTCACATTTAATATTAAAATAAATCAAGGTTGGATCTCTTTCTTCTTGATTTATTAAATCTCTAGGTGGAACATCTATTTTTTCATTTAAACAAATTTTTGAATGCCCTAATGACTTTAAAATTTATTCCACATGGTATTTGAATAGTCATGGATCCACTATATCATCAACTCAAACTGTATATAAATATATTTAAAACTACTCCACCTCTTCATGAATCCATACAATAACACATGATAATCCATTACATATCTTATATCACCATTTCTCCATGGTGGACTAGATTTCCAAAACTGGTCACCAAAATGACAATAGACTAATAACTATGGAATGGTGGAATATTTATTTTTTATTTGAATGATAATAACTATAATTTATCTTTAATATATATATATATATTATTTTTTATTCCTACCTTCTTAGAAAACCTTAATGCATCACAATAATCATTGTGATGTCTATTTTTAATCTGAGAACATCATACCTAGAATCGTAAGATTTCATTTCATAAAAGTATAAAAATTATAGACCTTATTTCATCTCTCAAAATATCAATCATAAAAATGGATCAATAAATTTTATTAACCTAGATCATCTACATGAACACCTCAATGATCGACAATATGAATAGATCTACATCCACTACATGTGATCAAACACATGAACAAGTCTGGATTGGTTGCACCTTCAAATCCAATCAACTATAGTAGCTTAACATATGTTTATATAGCTCCACAATTTTTCTTATTACCTTAACATAGTGCATTTAACTACCTAAATTATTAGATAAAATCTCAATGTACCCTTATGAATTACCTCATCACCTTTACATGACGCGGATCAGTGCATGTTACCAATACACTACCTTCACAACACCCTCATTACGTTTATCTAGGTTTTGTAAATCATATATAACCTTTATGTAGTTACATAAATCATATGGAACCATCACATAGATCCTTATATTCTTTATTACCTTTATATGGGTAATTTATTTCTAAATCAACCTTTACATAGCACATTTACATCTCACATTAGTTCTAGATAACTAGTGAAAGTAACATGTTACATTTACATAGCTTCATATTTTTTTGTATGTACATGAAAGGGATAGAGATATACCTTTACCTAGATACTTAAACTTTTATTTTAAAATTGGTTATATTTATAAATATTGGTGTAACATTTATATAGGAAATGTATATCTCAAGTGTTGTGTGGGATGGATTTTAATAACAATGGGATCTGGGCTTAGTTCATCAGGTCCCCAATTTTGGGATTGATTTTATTTTTCAGATTTTATATTGGTAGTCTTGAACAAAATTGGGTCTAGTAATTGATTTGGGAGTAAGGATGTCAGGTGGTTCAACCCAAGGTTATTCAAATTCAAAGAAAGTTTTAAATTTGAAATGAGAACCATTGATATGGAGGATTAAAGGTTTCAAAATGGTGAAAGATTTATCCTTATTTGTTTTAATTTTGAATGCAACACATGAGATATTATATACTTCATGCACCTATAAAAGAACCAACATGGGAAATTTATAAAATTTAATATATGAGAAAAATCCATATTGTGCATATATATGGGTGACAATATTTTTTGAGCATGGGGTAGTAATGAACAGTGAAAATTGGGTTTCAAAATGGCTAATTTGAGGTGCTTTAAAGACACTGTGTATTTGGTTTTGATCATCCATAGGTGAAGTATTTTAATGAGACGATTATTATAATGGTTACAGAGGTGTATTATGGTGTATTTTTTCACACATGTTTTTCTATGTACTATTTGTAATTCAAGTTTATGTATTACTTAGATTTTTTACTCACTGATTAATATAGGATATTTTAGAGTTTTGCTAGGGTTTTTAATCCTACTCATTGAGGGTCTTTCCAAGTTTAAATATGTATCTTAATTTATTTATTTCTATTTATTTCAATTTTTCATTATCGATTTAAATAAAAATATTTGCAAAAAAATAATTATCTCAAAAATGATCTGTTTCCTCTCCAACAACTAATATCAGACGGATTTACTCATATTTACAAATGATTAGATATGGGTGAGTATTTCCATGTGATTATTTCTGAAATATAAATTCTTTATTGTTAAAATGATTTTATACTATAGAAGCAATTAGTAAAAAATATTTTGGTCTGTGAGATGAAAGTGAAGGCACTAAAGGAAAAATCAATGAAACCAAAGATGATGAGTGTTAGTGATTTTTAGGTGTTGTCCAGAGTAGAATACTCAAGAGGGGGAGTGAAATGATAATATATTTAAATTTTTTGTTTAAAAAGTATTCCCAAAATGTTTCCCCAATAATGTTAAATACAACCTAGTTAATCAAGGTTATACTGTTATGAAAGATTGAATTTTTAAATAAAAACTTAAAAGATTGATTAATTCTCAGTAATCATAATATTGGTAATTAGAATTACTTTTGAAGCTATTATAATAAGGAAATACAATGATAACTTCTTTCCAAGATTAACTATCAAAGTGAACTTAGTGAATTGTGAATTAAATAGAGAAAACTAAATTAAACAGCATGGTGAATATAAAAAAAGTTGATCAGTCTCAAACTGAGACCTAATACACTCCAAATGGTGATCACCTCCCACCAAGATGTTTATATAAATAAACTTGATCCACACCCTAGATCAGGGTTAAAAACAATGCACAGGACTTTCGAGGTCAAACGACCTCCTCTACAGTTCTTCGTGGGTACAAACTACCATGTCACACCGGGACCTCTTTCACACTTATTTGTGGGTATACACAAGTGTAAAAGGATGTTTAAGAAAGTATATCTTGTATCCTTCAGTTAAATGTATGGGAAAAAGTGTGTTGTTATGAAAATACACACACTGGTCAAAAGATAATAAAATTGATACACAAAATAGAAAAGATGATGCGATAGGGTTTGAAGTTCTCTAAGTGTTAGTCTATACAACTTAGTATTATTATGATGAAGCAGATGATGAAAACAAGTCCTCATATAGAAAATAGAGTATCGCAAGTCAGTTATATTGGCATGTGTTCTTCATGGTGAAGATGCCATCCACTCTGGGATTCGAGTAGTCTTCGTGTGTTCTTCAGTAGGGTCAAGTTTCATGTGACAATTCTCTCTTAAAAAATTATCTAAGTGTTTTCTTCATTGTCATACTCACACAATTGCTTCACTTTGTTCCACTTTCATGTGCATATTGTTTCTGGGTCACACTACTCTTTTATCTTGGAGCGCATGTGTTGGAGCTGATAGGTTGCATGTATTCTGCACCTCGTACCTCGTACTGTCAGGTGAAATGTCTACAAAGAAACATTAATTATGTCAGTGCATTTAAAATATTCAAATATGATCGTTAGAGATTAAATTTTAAAAAGAAAAAAGTGATTAAGAAATGGTTTCACAGTTTTTCATTAAACGGTGTCTCTATAAACTAGTGTCTCCTGGAAACGGTGTCTTTATTGGTCATAGGGTCTGGTCACGGGGTTTGGTTCACGATGTTTGGTCATGGGGTCTGGTCACGGTGTCTGGTTCGCGGCGACTCATTCCTTTTCCAGAAAAACATAACTGATGGTAGACTCATGAGTTCTCAAATATAGCCGAATACCAACATTCAGACTTAAGTAGTTATATTCATAGAATAGAATAACCTTAATCATTTATTAAAGAAATAATTATAAAGAAAGCAATGATATTGTACTGTAATCATACTGAATGTATAGCACTTAAGATCTTTGGATAGATGTACTAGACAACTATACATTTTTATGTGAGATATATTTCATGGGATAAAAAGGTTTTATAGACTGAGAAGTATTTTTTATCATTAAAACATGATTAATACATTAAGAGTCCAACAATATCCCTCATTTTGATGATCACAAATCCTATTAATTTAGAGTGTATATTTTTTCAACATAAACTACATATTTCACTATTCTTTCTTTTGAGGGAATATTTATCACCCTTTTGGGATTATCAAAAAGTGTTAAGAATAAAGGACAATAAAACATCACAATGCATTAGATAAAAAGAGTTTCAGGATAAACAGGAAGTAATAAAACAAGTATAGAAAGAAACCATATCAAAAGATAGTAGTCATTGTTCTTCATCATTGGAAAGTCTTATCTTTTCCCTTAGCATCATCATTAGAAGAAGAAGCCATAGGAGTATAGGTTTAAGTAGAAGAAAAAAGTGAGATGGTTGACAGAGAAGGTAAAGGAATACATTTAAAGACTGAAGGGGCTGATTTCGGTGCATTAGAAGATTGAGGAAATTGTTTATCAAGGATTATAGGCCTGATCTGACTCATGGCCTCAGTGACAGACATAGAAGTGGTGGTTAGGGTAAAGGTGAAGGTATGAAAACTAGATCCCAGAGGTGCAGCTCCAGGATCAACTATAGAAGTACTCTATACAAGAAGATATGGCCTTAGAATCTTGATAAAATCAGCAATGATCGCTCCACCATACAACATGTCCTTTTCAAAGTCAACCTTGTTCTCTATAAACTTTTCTAACAGAAGAGTGAACTCTGTGAGATTTTTTACTTGAGTCTTAAAGGAATAAGTAACAGGATTAATCCTCATAGGTTTCATAAGGTACTTGAAATGATTGTTCATATCAGTCTTAAAGAAGATCTGGTTGAAATAGAAGTCCAATTTCTTGGAAATTTCTTACTGAGCATCAATAGCTATCTTAGAATTTATTTTAACCAAATCAAGAACACTGTCACTATTCATGATAACTTCAGATAGAGATTCTTTATTAAAACCACTAAGCACAGCTTGAAGTTCCTATTTGACCACTGTTCAAAACAGATCATTGTCTAAGGAAGGTTGAGAAGATTTACCAGAGGCATTAGAAGTGGTGACAAGTGAGGTAAGAGATTTCAGTTGACTGAGCACTTTCTGAAGGCACCCCTTATACTCATCAGTAAGATTGTTAAGACCAACAACAAGATCACACATCTCTTTCACTATTTTTTTTTCTTTTGGATACCTTTTTAGATAAGGAAGATAAATGAGGTTGAATCAGAGAGGAAATATAATGTGGGGTTTGAGGAACAATATTCTCAATAGTATGAGATACAAACTCTGATCTCGAATTCTGCACTTTCGGAATTTCTCCAACCATACCTCTTAGAGTCTGTACTTCATCACTAATAAGTTTGTTCTCAACTCTGACTTCTTGAATATCATGAATAATTTAGATTTCAATCTACAAAATTACTTTTTCTAATAATAGTGAAGCATCCCTATCACTTAGATTTGCTACAGGAGCTGGTTGGGTATTCAGGATTTTTAAACCCCATCAAAAGGGTTGCTCCAAATTCATTCAGGTCATCTTTATTCACCAAGGGTGGAGGTTCTGGTGAAGGCTCAGAGATAAAAGTTGAGATAGGACCAGGTTCTTTAGAAGATATAGCTTCAGGAGCATATGCCATTTTCAACAAAACATAGTAGAAAGGTCAAGACCTTTGAAAGAGACTTCCTGAGAGTCATTCACATCGAAATAACTATGGAATTTATACCATGTGTCTAGTGAGCTTGGATCAATTAGATTTGGTACTACAACAGATTCCAGATTGGGGGGCTGCTCACCCTCAATAGGTGCATCATTCTCAGGACTCAAAGGAATAGGACTATGATTTATTTCAAATAATTCATCCCTTATTTCCTCAATAATTTCCTTTCAAGCCAATTGAAATTATTTCTCCATTCTCTCTCAATTAGAAAGAATGACTTCAAGAAAAACTTTTTCCACTGGGAGTTCCTCAAGGTCAGCTACTTGCATAATAAAAATATCTTCTTCTTTATGTTCTGCCATATCATCCTTTTTTCTTTCTTTAGAAATAGATTCTTTTTCAACTTTAGTTTGGTCTTCCAGATCAGCAACATCTTTAAGAATATGTATTTCATTCTCAATTACTTCTTGTGGAGCAGGAATGCTATCTTTCTTATCAAGAACAGTTTATGTGGGAGGCATAATAACCTCACCATCTTCTTCTTCTTCATAATACTCAACAACTTCATCTGGTTCCAAACTGGGATCATAAATACCTTTAGGTCTTGAAGGATATTCCACTGGATTGATCTTTTTATAGATTTTATCACTGTCTTCTATCCATGAATTTTTCCAAGTATTCCAATTGATTTTCATTCTCTTTATGATAAATTTTTAAAGACAGAACTCATAATCCTTGATAACTTCTTTATTTGGTCCAACCAGTCCTTTGGCATGTAGCATGGCTAAGATAAGCTGAGAATAGAATAGGTAGGTTGACTTGGATTTGGTCTTGATCAATTCACTCATATGGTGTATGACATACTTACAAAGATTGATCTTATGTCCATTTTTTATGAGATGAATCAAAAATATATCCTGATATTTAAGTACAGATAAATCACCTTTTCTGGTGCTAATCAAGTTCGGAATAAACATAAACAGAAGTCTAGATTCTCTATCTAGTTTAGCAGCGATGGTTCTCATATTGGTTCCATTTACAGTTAAAATTTTCAAGGCATCTTCCAAAACAAATAATTCACATGGAGGTGGAGGACCTCTCTATTAATCTTCACAAATACCTTCCTGAGGTATCCTAAGGAATGAAACCCATAACCATGAAGAAAACATGTATCTCTGGCCATTTATCCAACTTCTTACAACATATCCATTTTCTGAATCAAACGAAAATTGTACATAACGATAAAATTGTGCAACTAGCTTTGGTTAGATAGGTCAATTTTCCTTTTCTGACCAATATAACCAACCTTTCTCTTTCAATACTTTCAAAACCAGAGACTTAATCGATAGAATCCACTTAGGTAATATCTCTTTCTTAGGTACTATGGTTCGCCAAATTTGGATTCAGAGGACCCTCAGGTTCTAACTTAGGTGCAATCTTCTTCTTTTATGAACTATGTTTCTCAAGAGTCGATGGTGAAGAATTTTTCATCCTGGGCATTCACCGAAGGTTCGAGAGAGAAGGGTTGAAGGGTTTATGAAGGGTTATAGTTTGAGAGAATATAAGGGTGCTCGAGTGAAGAACGAGTGACACATCTTATATTTTATAAATTAGGAATACTAATGGTCACAAAAACAAAAGCACAGGAAAGAAAAAGGGTAAAATAGGTAATTATCATGATACAGGTTCTAATTTATAAATAAAATAACAAAGAATTCTTATGGTGAAATAGTAATTGACTCTCATGGTGAGATAGTAATAGGCGTTCACGATGAGATAGTAACAAGTGTTTACGATGAGACCCTAACAAGTGTGATTTCTAAACCGTGTGACCGTATTGTTAGAGACATTATGTGTCAGACAGTAACCAAGAAATACTAACTGTGAGACAATAAACCTGAAATAGTATGTCTTAAGACAGTAAAATATGAAACTGTAAGATATGAAATAGTAAGATATTTACTTAAGGTTAATAATACCTATTTCTTGTATGATTTAGTCTATTCTTTCATTATTTAATGGTTTGGTGAATATATCAGCAAGCTGATATTTAGTTCCAATGAATTCCAAAGTGATATCTCTTTTTGATAATGATCTCTCAAAAAGTGATGTCTTACATCAATATGATTTTTCCTAGAGTGTGAAATATGATTTTTCGAGATATTAATACCACTTGTGATGTCACTATTTATAGGTAAATTCCTATATTGATATCCATAATCTAGTAATATGTGTTTCATTTACAAAATTTGTGCACAACAACAACCAGCAGCTGTGTATTCAGCTTCTGCAGTAGATAATACAATAGAATTTTGATTCTTATTACACCATGATACTAGTGACTTGCCTAAAAAGTGAC
This sequence comes from Viscum album, assembly GCA_963277665.1. Lineage (NCBI taxonomy): Eukaryota > Viridiplantae > Streptophyta > Magnoliopsida > Santalales > Viscaceae > Viscum > Viscum album. The sequence goes on along the minus strand of OY728156.1, from coordinate 1,961,246,409 downwards.
ATGTTCTAGAGGTTCTTTTTCTATCTAACTTATATTCACCGAAGTCAGCATCATAATAACTAACTAATTATAAGGATTTTCCTCTATGATAGAACAGTCCTAGATTGGTTGTATGTTTGAGATATTTGAAAATTATCTTAACAGAATTTAAATGTGATTCCTAGGGATTTTCTTGAAAATGAGCACACATACACACACTAAACATAATTTTAGGTCGACTAGAAATTAAGTAGAGTAAACTTCCAATCATTCCTCTATAAGTGGTTTGATCAACAGATTTTTCATCTTCATCAAGATCCAACTTACAAGTGGTGCTCATTGGAGTTTCACTACCTTTAGTTTTATTCAATCCAAAACGTTTTAGAATATATCTCATGTATTTACTTTGATTTAAAGTAATACCATCATTATTTTGAATGATTTAAAATCCAAGAAAGAATTTTAGTTCACCCATTAAACTCATTTCAAATTCATTTTTCATCATTTTAGAAAAATCAATACATAAATAATTTCATAAAGATCCAAAGATAATGTCATCTACATAGATTTGAACAACTAAAACATCATTTGAAATTCATTTTATAAAGAGGGTTGTTTTATAGATTACTTTTGTAAATCCTTTGAAAATAAGAAAAGTACTCAGCCTATCATATCAGGCTCTTGGGGCTTGTTTTAAACCATATAAAGCTTTTGATAATTTAAAAATATGATTTGAAAAATGAGTATTTGTAAAACCATGGGCTTTCTAAACAAATACAACCTCAGCTATATACCAATTTAAGAATGCACTCTTAACATCCATTTGATGTAGTTTAAAATTATGATGTGCAACATAAGAAAGCATAATTCTAATGGCTTCAACTCTAGCTACTGGTGCAAATGTATCCTCATTGTAAATTACCTCTTCTTGAGTTTAGCCTTGGGCAACCAATATAGCCTTATTTCTAACTATATAACCAGTTTCATCTACCTTATTTCTAAACACCCATTTTGTGCCTATAGTGAATGTGTCCTTGGGTCTTTCGCCAAGTTTCCAAACATTATTTCTTTCAAACTGATTAAGTTCTTCTTGCATATCCATCACCCAAAATTCATCATTGATAGCATCATTAATGTTATTAGGTTCAAGTTGTGATAAGAATACTTGATGTTTAACCTGATTTCTAAGAGAAGCTCTAGTTTGAGTTCCTTTGTCTAAGTATCCTACAGCAGCATCTATGGTATGGTTCATAAGAGTTCTAATAGCTCTAGAAAATGAATGACTAGTGATTTTAGGTTCATAAACATGTTCAGGTTCATTAGGACTTGAGTCTAAGGAATTTACAGAATAAGAATTTTTCACAAATTCTTTCACAGGATGGTCTGAAGATTTTTAATTAATGTCCAGATTTAATACATCATCCTCCAAGTTCTCTAGAATGGTTTTAAGCTCATGTGGATCTGTTTCATCAAATTTTACATGGACTTATTCTTCCACAGATTTAGTTCTTTTATTTAACACTTTATAAGATTTACTAGAAATTGAATATCCTAAAAATATTCCTTCATCACTCTTGGATGAAACTTTTTCAAGATTTTCATTAGTATTAAGGATATAGACTTTTCAACCAAAAACATTGAAGTGGCTAACTTTGGGTTTTATATTGTTCCATAACTCATATAGATTCCTTTTAAGAATATGTCTAGTCAATACTCTATTGATTATGTATCATGTTTTATTTATAGCTTCATCCCAAAAAAATAGGTCGGTTATATTCATTAGGCATTGTTCTAGCAATCTCTTACAGGGTTATATTTCTTCTTTCTACAACTCCATTTTGTTGAGGTGCTCTTGGGGTAGAGAAATTGTGAATATAGCCATTTTGTGAGAAAAAGGATTCAAACTCTTGATTTTCAAACCCACGGCCATGATCAATTCTTAAGGATTTAATTTTAAGTCCACTAATATTTACTACATACTTGGCATATTTGGTAAAGTAAGAGCAGTATTCACTTTTGTGAGCTAGAAAGAAGGTCAAAGTATATCTAGAGAAGTCATCTATAAGAACATAAACATAGTGCTTCTTATTTAAACTAGAAACACTAGATGGTTCAAACAAATCCTTGTGAACCAGTTCAATAGGTTGAGAAGTTGACACTTCTTGCTTTGGTTTGAAATAAATTTTGTGTTGTTTTCCCTTTTGATAGAGATTACACATCTTATCATTTGGAAACTCAAGTTTGGGTAGGTCTTTGAATAATATTTTTCTAGTTATATTTCTAAGGGAGTGAATAATATAGTGTCCTATTCACCTATTCCAAATCCAAGACACTTTATAACGTACACTTATACATGAAGTATTTTTAGAAACTAAAGAATCTAAGTTAACAGAATAAACATTTTCATTTCTTAATGTAAAAAATACTAATTATTCTGTAGAATTAAATACAATTCAAGAATAATTTTCAAATATGACACGAAATCCATTATCACATAATTGTGAAATACTAAGCAGATTATATTTCAATCCATCAACAAATAGTACTTTAAAAATAAAAACTGAGTTAGATTTACCGATTTGGCCAATGCCAATGATTTTTTACTTTGGAATTGTCACCAAATGTGACATGTCCTCCATCAATTTTTATTAGATTCTTGAAACATGAGTTGTCTCCTGTCATGTGTCTTGAACACCCACTATCCAAGTACCATAAACTTTTACAGGAACTCTTTATGCAGCTTTCCTACAAAATGATCAATCAAAAATAGATTTTGGTACCCATACTTGTTTGGGTCCAGTAACATTAGGGATAAGTGCTTTAGGAACCCATATCTTCCTCATAGGTTTCTTATAAGCATTATGTAATGTATTTGAAAAATAAACTCTATTGGGTCTAGAAAAACATGAAACAGTTGAAAGTGTATCATAACTTGAACTAGTCGATTTATTTCCAGAATTGGGAGTAAAGTTGTATGTCCTAGATTTAGAAACAAAGTATGCTTTACCAAATTTTATTTTTCTAGGTTGATAACCAATTCCAGTATCATATTAAGGGGAAATTTGTTTACCTAGAATTTGAGTAGGAGTATTATTCCCATTGGTAAAAAATTTTAATTCATTCTTCAATTGCTCTTTATAAATTTTTAATTCATCGCAATCCTTGATCATTTGAGCATTTTTCTATTTTACAGTTGTGAGTTCAGATTTAAAAGTCATAGTAAGATCATGATGTTTCTTCAAAGATTTATATTTATCTTTTAGTTCATTACATGTTTCTTCAAGCATATTATAGTATTCAAACATTTTCTCATTAGAAATATTTTCTAAGTCACTCTCATGTCCATGATAGTATGAATTGGGTACCAAAGAGTCCAGTGGTACCTCAGATGTGTTTTTCATAAAACACATATTGGATTTGTTATCCTATCCATCATGTGATGTTTATGAGTCACTTGAACTTTCCTCAAAAGCACTCTAGGTGGCTTTTATTTCCCTTTTATACTTTCTTTCTTTGTCCTCATATTTATGTTTGTACCGGAACTCTATACAGATGTCCTTGGTATATCCTTTGTGGTTAAACTCATAGAATAAAATTTCACCAGTCATGTCACTTATTTTCCAATATTTCTTCCCACTTCCTTTATGATCATATCTTCCCTTGAAGTTAGCCTTTCTGAAAAAGTTCTTCTTCTTGTAAAATATTTTAAATCTTCTAGCTAATTGAGTCATATCCTCATCACTTTCAGGTGATGATTTTTCACCACAGTAACTCTCTAGATAAGCTTCCAATTTCCCTTTTCCTTTGTGTTTATAGGTTGTGGTCTTGAATGTAACAGATTTCCTTTTTGGTTCATCCTTTTCTTCCTTATTGACTTTAAACTCTTCTTCATACATCATTAGTTTCCCAATGAGTTCTTTTATAGGTATCTTACTGATATCGCATGATTCTATAATGGAGATATAGGTTCATCTCCATCTGTTAGGTAGGCATCTGAGAATTCTCATGATCTGTTCCTTGGCAGCGACTTCTCTTCCAAGAGAAATCACTGTGTTGAAAATTTCATTGAACTTAAGATACATGTCAGAAATAGGCTCATAAGGTTTCATTTTAAAGTTATCTTATTTAATAGTAAAAGTATTAATTCTCATTTATTTTACACTAGATGTTCCATTATGTAAAATAGAAAGGGTATCCCAAATTTCATGGGATGTTTTACAAGACTAAACTCTATTAAATTCTTCATCTCTAAAGGAGAAATATATAGCATTAATAGCTTTAAAACTGTTATTGTAGGAAGTTTTGGTAGGTTCATCCCAAGTGGATCTATCGGTAGTATGAATATTATATTCATCTATAATTAAAAACCAAATTTAAAAACCCATACTTTTTAAATGCATTTTTATTATAATTTTCCAATGATCATAATTGGTTCCATTAATGAATGGTAGTCTGTTGGTTGCAACACATTCCAACATATTATCCATAATAAATAAATAAATTGAAAGAACTATAAATTTAGAAATAACATAAAATTACAGATCTTTAAAGTACAACTACAATCATAGTCTAATAATGCTGAAAACAGAGTCTTAATAAACAGCCTCTAATACCAAATGTTAATCAGAGTAGAATACTCAAGAGTGGGCTGTGAATTGAGTTTTTATTTAAAATTTATGTTTAAAAAGTATTCCCAAAAGGTTTCCCCAATAAAGTTAAATACAGCCCAATTAATCAATGTTATATTATTATGAAAGTTTCACTATTTAATTAACTTCTTAAAAGATTGATTAATTCTTAGTAATCATAATATTGGTAATTAAAATTACTTTTGAAGCTATTATAATAAGGAAATATAATCATAACATCTTTCCAAGAATAAATACGAAAGTGATTTTAGTGAATTATGAATTAAACAGAGAAAACTAAATTAAAAAGCATAGCAGATATTAAACAAGTGGTTTTGTCTCAGGTCAAGACCTAATCCTATCCACTTGGTGACCACCTACCACCAAGAAGTTTATATAAATAAACTTGATCCATAACCTAGATCGGGGTTAACAATAGTACACAGTATTGTAACAGTCAAACGACCTCTTCCACAGTTCTTCATGGGTACGAACTACCAGGCCACACAGGTCCTATCCACACTTATCTGTTGGTATACATAATGGTAAGAAGATGTTTGAGAAAGGATATCTTGTATCCTTCAGTTTATTACAGGACATAGAGTGTGTTGTAATACAGATACACACACTACTTGAAAGATAAGAAAAATGATACACAACAGAGAAAAGATGGTGAGATAGGGTTAGAAGTGCTATGAGTGTTAGTCTATACAACTCTAGACTTCTAGGATGATGTAGATGTAGAAATCTAGTCCTCGTATGGAAAAAAAGTTTCCTGGTGAAGATTCCATCCACTCTAGGATTCAAGTGTGATTCATGTGTTCTTCAATAGTTTCGAGTTTCATGTGACAATTCTCTCTTCAAAAATGCTCTAAGTTTTTTCTTCTTCGTTGTGATCACACACTTGATTCATGTTGTTCCACTTTTATGTGCATATTGTTTTTGGTTCGCACTACTCTTTTATCTTGGAGCACATGTGTTGGAGCCGAGAGGTTGCATGTATTCTGCACCTCGTACCTCATACTGTCAGGTGACATTTATACAAAGAAATATTGATTATGTTAGTACATTTAAAATCTTCAAATAAGACCGTTAGAGATTAAATTGAAAAATGAAAAAACATATTAAGAAACGTTGTCATAGTTAGTCATTAAACGATGTCTCTATGAACCGGGGTCTCCTTGAAACGGTGTTTGGATTGGTCACAAGGTCTGGTCATGGTGTATGGGTCACGATGTCTGGTCATCATGTCTAGTCATGGTGTCCAGTTCACGGTGTCTGATTCCTTTTCTAGAAAAATGTAACTGGTGGAAGACTCATTGTGTCTCAAACTTATCCAAATGTATATATTCAGACTTAATCAGTGACATTCATAGAATAGATTAGACTTAATCATTTCTCAAAGAAATTATTATAACGTAAAGAAAAGATAGTCTGCATTGATCATACTGAATGTAAAGCACTTAAGATCTTTGGATAGATATACTAAACAATTTTACATTAAATGTGAGAAGTATTACATGAGATTAACATGGTTTATAGACTTAATAGGATTTTTGATCATTAAAACATGATTAATACATGAGGAGTCCAGTAGTAGGATATGAGAGTGTTGTCAAAAATCACAGTATGAATGTATTTAGGTGATAATACACTATGTTAGGTGATGAATATGACATATTAAGAAGAGATATGAGAAGTATTAAAAGTAGATATAAATTTAAATCTCTCATAAATCATTGATATTTCCAAAAAGATTGTATCATTTGTGAATTTCATTGGATGAAGATTTAGGTAACTATCTGAAAGAGTTCACCAAACTCTTGATGGAGATTTATTTAGTGGAAGTAAAGATCAATGATAAATGTAATGAATTACCAAGGGAAATAAAATAATGAGAAAAATATTTTATTCTTTTAGGTTATTTACAATATTTATCTGATAACATCATCACTACATTGATTTTTAGGAAATACACTATTAGGTTGGATGATGTGGTTATATTATTATTGAGGAAAGAGACTCAGTAAATGACCAATTATAGGGATTATTTGGGTAATAGTGTTTTTATAGTTTCGAAAGATGGACTCGGTAATCAAAGAGTTTGGTTGAAGACAATGAGAATGGTCATGGGGTTTTTTGTGATAAGGATGGTCATGTATACAGAAACTACTACACTTTGAAAAATATTGAGGAAGAAAAGAAGACACATGAAACATGTTTGAAGGATATAGGTATATTTCTTATACGTGGTGATGGTTATTTACTTTCAATTGGTATTGATTATCTCATGTCAGATCTATAAATTGAATAGGTGGTCAAATGAGTAGTATCGTAACATATTACACCACATAGGAAATTATTTACTTCATATGAAAAATGGTAATTTTTTATATTGAATATATGATATAGATATTTTTTTGGTATTATTGGTGTTGGAGACATTTTTAACACTATAGTTTCAGGTTGTATGCTGTCATTGAAGGATGTACGACTTGTTCCAGGTATATGACATAATATCTTATCTACTTTTAATAGTATTAATGATTGATTTAGGATTTGTTTTGGTAATGGAATATGGAAATTTTCTAGAGGATATATGGTATATGTATGAGGTATAATGAATGACATGATTTATAGGATAGATGAAAACGTGTGTGTTGAAGTGAAAAATGAAATTGTAAATAGGACATAATCATATTTGTGGCATAATGATCATCACACATTAGTTAAAGACCATAGACTAGGATGAATAAAGTTTGAAAGATGATACAAGTCAAGTCAGGTGTTTTTTTTTCTTACACCTAATTATTTGTCATTATAGAGTTTCACCTGTTAAGAAGAAATTTAAATAAAAGATCAAGGTGATGTGCTAAGAGTTATAAAATTCTCAAAGGATGTTTAATATATAGAGAAGTTATTTTCTGTAGGTACTCTAAATTATGGGGAAGTCACTATTTAAAGTTACCTAAGTGTTAGTTCCAATCTAGTTCTGTAGGGAAGTTCTGAAATAGATATGATGAAGACATTATCATTTCAATTTCTTGTATAGGGGGATATATCATGTTTCTAAGATAGAAGAAAAAGGGTGATGCCATATTTTCTACTGAGGGTGATGGTTGGTGCGATACCAATTGGTTTATTTTCAAACTGAATTTGTTGGATGATATCTTCTTGGTTGATGTGATGAAGGGGGAGAATATTTTTGTTTAGCCTGGTGGTTTTCATATTTAAAGATAATGTTTTAAATTTTAAATGGGACTTGTGGATTTGGAATCTTATAGGTTTAAAATTGATGATACATTTTATAAATATTTGTTTTAATATTGAACCCAATGCATGAGAGATTTGGAATCCTTTACACTCCTTTAAAAGAACCAACATAGGAAGTAGATAAAAGGTGAGAAATGAAAGAAAGGTTTCTTTTGTAGATATATGGGTGGTAGTAGTTTTTCAGCATGGGGAAGCAGTAAGCAGTGTAAATTGGGTGGTGTAATGGATTATTTGAGGTTCTTGAAAAATGTTTTATGTTGGATTTTAATCATCGAAGGGTGACATCTATTAATGGGATGATTATGAGAGAGTAAAAGGAGGCATATCGGTATGTGTTTTATCATAAAAGTTTTTATATTCTCTAATTGTAATTAAATTTTAGGTATTAAATATATTTTCTACTCTATAATACACATTGGATATTTTATAGTTTCCCCATGGTTTTTTAGTCATACACATTGGATTTTTTTCTATATTAAAACCTGCATCTCTATTTATTTGAAAATTATTCATTTTGGGCTCCATTCTCAATGAGAATTATCAATGTAAAGACCTGGAAATTCCATGTAGTGTTTTTTAATTAAATGGGAATTTTACAAGTCTCTGAAAATTGACGGTGCGTGATTCCATGGCTCGGTGTGCCTAGAATGAATTTCTGAACTTTTTTTGTGTATGTTCAGTAAACATGTGAGTGGGTTTTTATAACTTTTAAACCGGTGCTCAGAATTGAAATCTAAGGGAACCGTTGAACTCGTAGTGCTGGTATTCTCTAAATGATACCTTCACCCCAACCATAGTAGGTTGAGGGTGGAAGTTAGTTTTTCACTTATTCGTGAAAGAATAAAATAAAATAAAATTTGTAACATTTTATTTTCTTTTGAAACTCCCAAGTGGATGTTAATAGGTGGGGACCACCACAACTAAACCTCCCATTTGATTGTTTAGAGGTGAGGACCACCAAAACTAAACCTCCCATGTGAGGTTATGGAGGTGGCGACCACTGAACCTAAAACCTACCAATTTGAAATTATTGAGGGGGGGCCACCCGAACCTTCTTAATGGGGGAGAAACCACTCAACTCTCCATTAATTATTTTCCTCCATTAATTTGATCTAATTAAATTGATACAATTAAATATTCCAACACCCCATTTAATTGTTAGATCCAACCAATAATTAATGAAATGTGTCATCATTATTAATTGTGCCAACATTATTAATCTACTTAATTTAAATTAATAAGTTGTATATTACTCATTTTGGTGGAATTGGGGGAAATTTTTGGCAAAGGGATAATCTTAGGAGAATCATGGAGAAACTCATCCTCCAACGAAGTATGCTCTCGCCAATGAGGAATGTCTTCAACTACAATTAACCGACGAACAAGCCTGGGATTGAAGGTTTGTGGCGGGCGTGACGAACGTCGACATCTTCGAATTCATTCTCGCACCAACATCAACAAGCCTTCGAGGTAGGGTGGTTGTTTTAATTTCTTCCCCTTACCCGTTCTTTATAACTCATCATAAAATCAAGAAGAGATTATAGCTGCTTGTTGCTACTCTAACACAAAGAGTGTGGGCTAAACAAACATGGCATGACCTCTCTAAAAATTTGGGTTCTTTTGTGTGTTCTTCGTGATGGTGATGGTGACCGGTTTCAGCGCTTGGCATCGGTTGAACTCGAGAACCACAGCTAGAACCACGACCGGCTGTGATGAAGGCAAAAAATGGGAAGCGACCAGTCAAGCCGGCAGCCGGCGACGGCCCAGCGCGTGACCACGCCGCATGGCCAGCTACGGCGGGCCACCGCACCGCGGCCTCTACTCCCTTCGACCCTCGCCGCCACGCGGCCCCTGCCACCCGTGGCGACCACCACCCTACGGCCTCCACCACCCGCGGCACCCGCCGCCCCATGGCCTCATGCCCCCCATGGCGGCTGCCGCCCCACGGCCTCACACCGCCTGCAATGGAAGCCTCTCTACTGGCTCGCGCATCTCGCGGTCATCGCCGACCCACAATCCCCATGTATCCTGTGGCCTTTGAGGCCCCTGTGGCCTTTGAGGCCCCTGTGGCCTCTGTGCTGCCCTACGCCACCTAGGTCGGGCTGCCCAGTGTGGGCCGGATCACCCAGCGCAGGCCGGACCGCCCAGCGCAGGCCGGACCACCCAACGTGGGCCAGACGGCCCAACGCGAGTTGCTTGGAACCTAGTGGGACAGGCCGGACCCAGAGGTTCAGTTCGGGTCGACAGAAACAGGGTTGGCTCAGGCCGGGTCGGACCAGACCCAGACCCACTTCGACCCATTTATGCTCTTCTGGCCATAACTTTGGCACTGGATGTCCGTTTGACGAACCTTTTGCGGTTACAGAAACCCTAGAGAGATATGGTCCCTTTCATTTACCCCACATGAGATTTGTATTAAGTTGGGATATGGTTGGGTTGTATCGAGCACAAATCCAACCCAGACCTTTGGACTAAAAGGCTAATAACTTACTGACTGGGTGTCTGATTGACGTATCATCTGTTGCATTGAGACCCCTATGACGTGGCGGTCCTTTGAAATAATATTTGTGGGAATTTGTGGTTTTTGGATTATCGACCAGTGGCTTGATGAGTGGACCCACCTGGAGACGAGAAATCTTAGTTTGGGAACCCAGTAGCTGGCAGCGACATAAAGAATGAATTCTGATCCTATGTGGGTCAGCACTGAACGATCCTATGTGGGTTAGCACCGAGCGATCCTGTGTGGGTCAGCACTGAGCGATCCTGTGTGGGTCATCACTGAGCGATCCTGTGTGGGTTAGCACCTAGAGATCCTGTGTGGGTCAGCACTGATCCATCCTATGTGGGTCATCCTCGAGCGATCCTGTGTGGGTCAGTACCTAGAGATCCTATGTGGGTCAGCATCTAGGATCCTTTATGGGTCTACCTCTTAACAGAGTATGATGATTTAGTAGTTACATATAATCATCTCTACTACTGTACCTAAGAAATACCAGGTGTGATATGAGTCTATACCTTGTGATACTTTCCATCGTGGTAATACCTTGGTGGTATTCTTCTGTGTGGTGTACCTTTGTGGTACTTACCTTCATGGTATTCTATCCTTTGTGGAACAGTTGATCTAGAATCTTTGAGTTGGACTCTATGTTTTCTTCATGATTGAGAAGGGATTTCCTGATAACATAGCTCTATGTATGGGCATATACCTAAGTAGGGTTGTTAGTTGATTTCATGCCTTGTGGTTTATCCCTGGTGGATTTTGTGATGCCTTGAGGGTCACGGGGTCCCTACTAAGTATCGTTATACTCACCCATGCACGGGCTATGCCCGCACCTTGTTATGTTTGGTGATGATGATGGAGAGCCCTGATTATGGATGAGGATACCAGGGAAAGACGTGGCCCGGAGGTGCACCATGTGGCGTGATGGTACGCCGAGAAGACGGGTGGAAGTGGAGTGCATAGGAGTCGATCTGTACCAACCCTTCAGGTAGGAACCTCGTAGGATGACCTAGTAGATGCCTTTCTTTTTATTCAGTTGTATTGTATTTCAGTTGTACTTGTACTATTACTTTTGGGCTTGTATTCTGGCCCCTTTTTTACTTTTAGCACTCTTTTTGCTATACAGTTAAATTTTGTTCGTATCTTGTTATGTGCTTGGTTGTGTGTGTTTATAGGTTATAAAAGAAATGCCTTCTCGGTTATAGAGAATACGATTTTCGGTGCTAGTCTCCAACCCCTAGCCTATGGAAGGCGAGCTTTTGGTAGTCACGGCACAGGCCCCGGGTGACGGGTCATTACAAATTACTATCAGGGGAGTCGGTTCTACCGTAGAACATAGGACTTTGATATTTAAACGGCAATAGTGTTAAGTGTAGTGAGTGTGGTTATCAGTTTAGGGAATCTAGTGTTGTTGTGGTGGCCGACGTATCCATACACCAGGACCCTAACTTCTGATTTCTGACTCAGTGCACGAAAACACTGATTGTGTGTGTGTTTTCAAGAGTTTTCTCTATGATCTTTTGAGTTACCTCAGCAGGTATAACTTCTTGACTGTGGTGAACCTGTTTTTTCAGGATGCCTCCACATAGATATCCAGCTAGGGTTCCGAGAGTAGTACTCACTGATATCCCACCAAGCAATGAGGCCTCGGTGTAGGGAACTTTTCTAGTAGAGGCACCAACAGAGGCACCAGCGGTACCATTACCCATTGGGTCACCGATGCCACCAGTCCCAGCAGTAGAGGTTGCACGCCGCTTGAGTGCGTTGCATGAGTTCCAGAACCAGAGTACACCTAGGTTAAGAGGAGATATGGACCCACAAATAGCTGATCATTGGTCAGAGATCGTGGTGGGAGTCTTCATACTAGTAGGGACACCAGTCGATCTCATTGTGATCCTTGTCGTCAGACTTTTGTAGGCAGTAGCTGGCATATGGTGTGGTTTGATTCTCCAAGTTCCCGATGAGGTGTCCCTTCTCTAGGAAGACTTTGAGAGCATGTTTCTGGCAGAGTTTATCCTAGTAACTCTTCGCACAGTGTGAATTTAGGAGCTTCTTCATCTACATCAGGGTAGCATTATTGTGGCTCAGTACTCAGCGAGGTTTACTAACCTATCACGCTACTCCAATGATATGGTGTGGGACCCATTCTTCAAGGCCTGAACCTTTAAGCAGGGACTCAGGAGGGAGATCCAGGCTTTGATGATTTCTCTTAGCATCTTGACACAGGAGAGGATGTTAGAGCGAGCCCTCTTAGTGGAAGGTTTCCTTGTTGAGCAGTCACCAACAGCAATACCCACCACTGGATGTCACATAGAGGAGTCTTCTACAGCTGGCAGTAAACAGATGTCACAATGGTCCAAAAGGACCAGACCTATAGGTGGACGACCGCATGATTCGGGGTCAGTTGTGCGGGGAACCCAAGGCAGAGCCAGTCATTCCAGGAGCGGGCAGTGTTATGCATGCGGCGAGAAGGGTCACATGGCTCGTGACAGTCTGACCCATCGTACGGATGATCAATAGACATTCGAAAATTCGCCCAGACAGAGACAGAGGTTCGATCGAGGAGGTCCACAAGTATCAGACAGACATGGCAGAGAAGCTGTCTATGCAGCTGGCGGTTGGCGATGATTCGAGATGTTACCACCACCACCACCAGGTGGTCCAGCCCGAACACGGGGAGTAGAATGACAGGGGCGAGCTCAGATCCAGGAATCTGAGGCCTACGATCACGGTTCTTCTATGAGGTATGATCTGTGTCTACTCCACATTAGTTTCATTACTTATAGACATAGGTTCAAGTCATTCTTTTCTTTCCACTGCCCTCATTTAGAGCTCGGATATTCTGACAGAGCCGTTCGCTCGATCCTTAAGGCTAGAGACTCCTAAAAGAGCGGATTTGATTATTAAAAACTGGTTTCAGCATTGTGAGCTTACTCTAGGAGGCGAGAGATTTCTCTGTGATCTCCTACTAGCGGCGTCGAGGCCTTACGACGTCATCCTTGGTATGGACTGGTGATCTACAATCCATACTCAGATTGACTGTATTAGGCACAATGTGTGGTGTGTCCCCATATATGGGACTAGGATTACCTTCACCGATGAGAAAGGAGCCTTTGCAGCACAGTATGGACTTGCCCGGAAGAGATTGTAGCTAATCACTCATAAGTTGGCTAGCCTTACCCTCAGAGCGGTTGATGTGGAGAGTCTGAGTTATCCTGTACTGGTGGACTAGTACACCGATGTCTTCCCTGATGATGTTATAAATCTACCACCTTGTAGATAGGTGGAATTTGACATTTAATTGTACCCCAGGATGGCATCGATATCTACACCAGCAAATCGGATGCCTCTTGTGGAGCTTCGTGAGCTATGCTTACAGATTGAGGACCTGCAGAGGAAGGATTCATTTTTTCCAGTGTATCTCCTTGGGCAGCCCCAATTTTTTTTGCCAAGATGGAAGATGGGAGCTTGGGGCTTTGTTTTGATTATCAGTGCCTAAAACAGGTGACTGTGAAGAACAAGTACCCAATTTTGAGGATTGATGACCTCTTTGATCAGCTAAAAGGAGCACGGTGGTTCTTGAAGATAGACCTCAGATCAGGATGTCACCAGCTCAGAATACAAGACGAGGATGTGCATAAGATGACTTTCAGATGTCGGTACGACCACTATGAGTTCTTGGTTATTCTATTCAGCATGACCAATTCTCTATTAGTGTTAATGAGACTCAAAAACAGGAGCATTCAGCCATACCTTGATCGCTTTGTTGAAGTCTTCATCAGTGAAATACCGATCTACTCGGCTACTGAGGAGGAGCATGCCTATCATTTACATATAGTTATGGACACACTTTGAGAGCACCAGCTTTATGGAAATCTCTCAATGTTCCAGTTCTAGATCTGAGAGGTTCACTTTCTGGGACATGTCATATCATAGGATGGAGTTTTAGTGAATCCATTGAAGATTGAGGCAGTACTTTCTTGGGAGCCACCCAGGAGTGTGATGGAGGTACGGAGTTTCCTTGGTTTGGATGGATACTACTGGGGGTTTTTTCCTGATTTATCTTGAGTAGCAGCACCTTTTTCAGCATTGACGAAGAAGGGGAAACCCTTCGTGTGGTCGAAGATATGCCAGAAATGTTTTCAAGAGATGAGGAAGAGGCTAACTAGTGCCCCCGTCTTGAGGCTACTAGAGTATGGTGTTGGGTATGTAGTCTATTGCGTCATATCAGGGACTCGACTCAGATGTGTCCTAATGTAGGAGCGAGCAGTGATCGTATATGGTTCTCAGCATCTGAGATAGCATGAGAAGAACTATGCTACCCATGACCTAGAGTTAGAAGCAGTAGTCTTCTCCTTGATGATGTGGTGACATTACTTGATGGGAGAATGTTTTACAGTGTACTATGATCACAATATTATCGGGTATATCTTCTCTCAGAATTACCTAAACATGAGACAGTGATGTTGGATTGAGTTCTACTAGGACTATGTATTAGAGATAGTATATACTCCTAGGAAGGGTAACATTGAATCAGATGCACTCATTAGGAGATATGATATATAGCTACTAGGTGAGGCAACTGAGCAGCAAGACACATTACATATATCTTTTGTGGATTGGGATGGATCATCTTTTCTTCAGTCTCTTATAGTCACTCCCCTACTCCTTCAGCAAGTCAGGGAGGTGCAGGGTGGGGACACTGACTGCGAGGCTCGACGTGCTCAGATATCCATAGGACAGGCACCAGTTGTGTAATTCCCTAACCCCAGTTACCCAGAGTCGGTGCATTATTACATAACATTGGCATGATAAAAGGAAATCATGTCCTGAAAGACCGATCAGTTTAGTAGCCTTGGAAATACTAGATACATTTATAAGTTTTACATTACATTATAAAATGAAAAACTACTATAACATTATTTCCATAAACCACACTAATATCCCCTCAGACTATCCCAACAGGTCAGTCATAAAATACTTCTTCACATCCTGGGAAAAATAAAACATAGAAAGGGGTGAGTTCAGATGCTCAGTAAGGATAACAATATATAGGAAACATTCATAAATAAGCATAAACATTTAAGGCAATGTATAAGACTAAAACAGAATCCTTTTAAACATGAATTTAATCATAATATGTAAGTGATGAAATCAAATAATATCGTTTACTTATTCACATGGATATTCTTCTACTCGAATAATCACATGAAATATCAATATACACTTTCATAATGATAAAATGCATAATTCTAAACTTCATAACCACATAGCCAAGGCCTTGTGCCAAGACTACAAATAATATTTTTTCAAGGCCTTATGCCAAGACACTAGTTTGTCTCATAGTACCTACTGATTCATCAAGGAGATATAGCGGGCTCCACCCCTCACATACTAAGTCCAATGCATTCCTCATATGAAAAGGTTTAGACATAACATAAACATTCACATTAAAACTATCATACGAAATGTCTATAATTTATCCATAAACAAATGAATGGTGTAAAAATAACACATTCGCAGTCATACATATCACAAAACCTTCAATAAAATATAGAAGTTTTGTATCATAATAAATCAACTTCAAATAAGCTTAAAATCTATCAAAGGATGTTGACATAGATGAAATCAAAACCTTTTTTAGAGAAATATATCTTTCTATTTTGAAATAATTTAAAATTAATATAATTACAAAAGAAAACATTTATTTTGGAAATATTATAATAAGCTTTTAAGGGAAGCTTTGATGATGTTATAACGGCAGAAAATAGCCGTACCCACCGTATATGTTAGAAAAACATTCTTACCTTAATTTTTTCGAAAAGGTCATAAAGTACATTGTTTGGAAAATGATGGAAAGATTCATTTCATAACATATAAGGTCAATTAAGGGTATAAATGAATTTAACCCATTTTTTAGTAAATAGTAAAAATATTTTGAAATAAATTTTTAAGAAGCATGGATGTGGATGATAAAGAGGTCCCAGTAGATAATTACGTATAAACAACCTCAGATAATGAAGAGGTTGTGAAATTAACCCTTACCTTGTTATTTTCCTTGGTTGAGGGTAGGTTAAACTTTTGTATAATGGTGAAATCATTGTTATTAAATTATACAAGAACCATATACATTAATATGATATCATATATGATCTTTTAATATTGCTTTGTGTATGATATTTTAGTAGTATCATCATTTCAGTTCTTAACTGATTCATTTTCCTTTATATGATATGTTATGTAAGTAATGTTTGTTGTGGATATGATGTATCTCATTCATACTCAGAATGATATTAAGTCTTTAAGCATTATTTTTTATCATCAAATTAAAATTAGTCTTGAATTTATACGATAGGGAATGAATCTCATCGCGTTCGTGGTGATGGTAATCCGTACGTACGCACGAGCGACAATATCATTATTTTGATATTAAAATAATATATAATTGGATGTTATATCATATATAAAAAATAATTATAATGTTATATTTTTTATTTAAATCAATTATACATCATTATTATGCCCATACAAATAATAATTTATTGAATAACAATTACACCATGACGTAGAGACGGTAAACCGTACGAACGTACGTATGGTGACATGTCATTCAAAGGATGGATAGAATAATAAATATGGTGGTACCATATTTTTATTAACATCACAACATGTATAATATTTTGGAGTTATTATTTTATAATGGAAACAACAAATAAATATGAAGTGGAAGAAGAAAGGAACTTGAAAGAGGTGATGAAATATTTACCTCTTCTTCGGGTTCTTCCTTTTGATTTGATCAAAACGGCTCCATAGGTTCGCTTTCTGACTAAAAAAGGACTCTAGGATGAAGGGGGGATAGTTGAGAGGATATTTGGGTAGGTTTTGGCCGAGCCAAATGGATTTGAAGGTGTGAATTTGAGAGAAGTGGAAGTGACCTTTTATAAGAGGGGTGCGGGGCACCGTAGGAAAAGATTGAAATATGATTTTATAATAAAATAATTTTCGGTTTCTAATGGCTCCAAAATGAATTATTTAAATGATAAGGTGGTTATGGGTCGAAAAACTCTCAACCAATAGGATTTAGACAGGTTTGGGTCACTATATTAACCTTATCTTTTAGATTTAACTCTTAGTTAAATTGTTTGACATTTATAAATGTCTCTTTGTATTTTTATATTATATGGTTATTAATCTTACTATAAACTTCCTAGTGACCCTCAAGTGGTTAATTAATGAAATATATGATTTTATTTAAGACCATTGGCTGAACCTTATATTTTTAGGAATATAATATCAATTAATAATATAATACTTGTTTTAAAAACTGTTTTATGTCAATTTTGACACAATTTACTATTTTATTTTTGTTAAATTCATAACAGCAATATTAATTAGAAAAAAAATAATTTAATCAACATTAAAATGTCATATTAACCAATAAAATTAGTCTAATTCATAAAAAGTCTCAAATTACATTTATTTGGATATTTATAATATCAATTATTTTAATATTTCATTAATGAGGTAATTACTGCATCATCATTGTGTCATTAATAAATAAAATTATTTAATGTATAAATAATATAAATAAAATACTATTATATAGGAAAAAATTTTATATTTATAATGAATATTTGAAATCTATTTTATCTTATGTTTAACCCTATATTAAAAATGGTTTAGTTATTGAACTTTGAATTTAGCACTTTTAACTCTTCTTTGAATTAAATAATAATAAATGTCCTAATCTAATCAAAGTGTACCTAAAGGATCTTATTTTATTCCTAAGGTTTTTTGGTCGAATTACACTTATCCAATAGAATTAGGACATGTGTTAGGGTAATTATAATATCATTTTTACCTTTTATTACCCTATTTACTTTTAACTGTGGTTTATATAAGTAAAAAAGTTACTATTCACAAAAAATTATTTTCATCTCATTGAACCACATTTTACTTACATATATCAACCGTGTCTCTCAGATTTTTGAAATTAAACTCACAAAAATAGGAAAATTATATTTTATGTAAATTTTCAAATGCTCCTAGAAGGTGGGTAAAAGACAGTAAAAAGTTCAATAAAATTTTTATATATCTAAAATTATTATAAACGGACTCCAATGAATTACATTGAACTCATATTGGTATTATTTATCTATTTTGACCTAAAATAAATTTAAATAAAATAAATATTTATTTAAATAAAAAGTTGGTTTTAAACAATAACTCAGTGTTTTTCACTATTCATCAAAAATTGAATGTTTTCAGAAAAATACAAAAAATTCACCTTAAGATAATTTTGATATTCCGAACCCAAAAATGAAGTCCATTTTGAAATATAAAAGTGTTAAAATTTCAAAAAATCGGTATTTTTATTCATAACTGCTAGTTTGATTGGTCGCGATGTGTTAGAATCTCGAAGTTGTGTACAATGCTAGCTATTGTATTATTCAAAGGAAAATGTAATTTGGAAGCTTGGGGTGTTACATTCTCCCCTAATTCAAATAATTTCATCCTTGAAATTTCTAAAATATTACTACCTAAAAATATTCGGGTGGTTCTTTATCATATGTTCCTCAGGTTCCCACATTGCCTCTTCCATCTTATGGTTTCTCCATATAACTTTTACAAGAAAAGTCGTCTGGTTTCTGAATACTTGTTCTCGTGTATCAAGAACCTTGACAGGCTCTTCACAATAAGACAGATTGGGTTCCAGTTCTAATTCCTCATATCTAAGTACATGTGTTGGGTCAGGCATGTATTTTCTCAACAATTATACATGGAACACATCATGAACTTTGGAGAGACTTGGCAGAATATCCAAACAGTAAGTTATAGCCCCAATTCGTTCTATAATTTCGAAAGGTCTGATGTACCTGGGACTCAATTTACCCTTCTTACCAAATCATATAATTCCCTTCCATGGAGATACCCTCAAGAAAACATGATCTCCTACCTGAAATTCCAAATCCTTCCTTCGTTCATCAGTTTACCTCTTCTGCCAACTTTGAGCTACTTTGATGTGGGTTTCGATTACCTTCACCTTTTACATCGTTTCCTCAATATGTTCTGGTCCTACAAGTTTTCTTTCACCAACATCATCCCAATAAGTTGGTGTACAAAATCTCTTTCTGTATAATGCTTCATATGGTGCCATCTAAATACTTGAATATAAGCTATTGTTATAGGAAAATTCTACTAGAGGTAAATATTGGTCCCACATACCTTGAAAGTCAATTAAGAAAGATCTAAACATGTCTGCTAAGGTTTGAATAGTTGGTTCTGATTGTCCTTTAGTTTGAGGGTGGTAGGAATTTCACAAAGGAAGTTCAGTATCTAGGGCTTTCTGAAGACTTTTCTAGAATATTGATGTAAAATTGGGATCACGATCAGAAACAATCGATAGGGGTGCTCTATGAAGTCTTACAACTTCATTAATATATAGTCTTGCTAAACATTCAAGTAGTAAATCTTCTCTTATATCATGATATTTTTCTGAATTGGTAAGGCGATCAACAATGACCCATATTGAATCGTTCCTTCTAGGATTCTTTGGTAGTTCCATGACAAAGTCCATTGTAATATTATCCCATTTTCACTCAGGTATGGGATGAGGTTGCATGACTTCTCTAGGCTGTTGCCTTCCAGCATTCACTTGTTGAAAAACCATACATCTTGACGAAAAATTAGCAATCTCCCTCTTCATATTTTCCCACCAAAAGTATTCCTTCAAATCTCTATACATCTTATTTCTACCAGGGTGTATTGAGAAATTGGAGCCATGAGCATCATCTAACAATTCCCTTCTCAAAATCAGGTATATCAGGAACACAAAGTCTCTTCCCAAATTTCCAAATCACATCTTCATATATGAAGTCACTCAATATCCCATCATTCACAACATTAATCTTCTTTTTAAACTCCTCATCATTGGGCTCAGAACACTTTATCATTTCTAATAAATAAGGCTTAGAAACCATTTGAAAAACCATTGATGTTTCACCTTCCATGTTTATTCACATATCCATATTTACTAGATCTATGATATTGGATCCTTTTCAACTCTCATCTTGTTCAAAACTCCATGATTATTTATACTCAAAGCATCTTCCACCTTATTTGCCTTCCCTGGGTGGTATTGTATCGTGAAATAATAATCCTTGATTAGTTCAAGCTATCTCCTTTCCCTCATGTTGAGTTCTTTTTGTGAGGAAATATACTTTAAACTCTTGTGATCAGTATAAATCTCACATTTTTTACATTATAGATAGTGTCTCCATGTCTTTAAAGAAAATATTACAGCTGATAACTCAAGATCATGAGCTGGATAGTTTTGTTCATGAATTTTTAGCTGCCGTGATGGATAGGCAATAACCATATAATTCTGCATAAGGACACAACCAAGTCCTTTCATTGAGGCATCACTATAAATAAAAAACCCATCATTCCCTGATGGTAGAGTCGAGATAGAATAATTTACTAATATACTCTTCAATTCTTCAAAACATTCTTTACACACTTTAATCCAAACAAATTTGACCCCTTTAGGTGTGAGTTTGGTTAATGGGTTTGCTAATCGGAAAAAATTCTAGGCAAAACATCGATAATAACTTGCTAAACCAATAAAAATTTGTACCTCAGTTATACTCATCGGTGCTGGACATTCTTTGATTTCCTCGGTCTTTGAAAGATCAATAGAGATTCCATCCTTAGAGACAATATTTCCAAGAAATAAAAATATTCTGAAGCCAGAATTCACACTTGCTAAACTTTCCATATAATTCATTTCTTCTAAGAGTCTTCAAGATAATGCGCAAGTGATTTTCATGATCTTCATAGATTTTAGAGTATACCAAGATATCATTAAAAAATACCAATACAAATTCACTAAGATATTCCTTGAAACCCCTATTCATTAGATCTATGAAGATAGAGGGTGCCTTAGTCAATCCAAAAGAAATTGTTGTAAACTCATAATGCTCATACCTGGTTCAAAATGCTATCTTTAGAATGTCTTCCTTCTTCACGCGCAACTGATGGTATCCAAATTGAAGTTCAATATTTGAAAAATATTGATCTCCATGAAGTTGGTCAAATAAATCATCAATGCGAGGTAGGGGATAATTGTTCTTTATTGTTATAGCATTGATCTCCATGTAGTCAATACACAACCTCATAGATCCATCTTTCTTCTTAAACAAAAAGGACAGGGGTCCCCATGGAGAAATACTAGGGAGAATATATCCCTTATTACTCATTTCCTCTAGTTTTTTCTTTAGTTCCACTGATTCCACAGTGGCCATTATATAAGGGGTCATCTATATGGGCATTGAATAAGGAATTAAATCAATGGAAAACTCAATTTCTCATTTTAGAGGATGTCCAGGTAAATATTCTATAAATACATCAACATACTCTTACACAATAGGTGCATCCTATATTTCAACATTCTCTTCCACACCCACAGTTACTTAATTCTCTTCCACCCCAATAATTGAATTTAGTTCAGCTACTAGGGGTGGATCTATATAAGAATCAGGTGGTGACGATTCTTCTCTAAATATAAGGTTTTCTTTATCATCATCATCAAAAATAGTAACCTCTTTCTTCTTAAAATAAATATTTTAATCATTGTAGGAAAGCCAATCCATACAGAGGATTATATCAAATTCAATCATGGGTATGATGCCGAGATCAGTAGATAAAGAACATTTATATGCCCTAATGGGGACTAATTCACAAAACATTATTGCAATGATACTTTTCTTATGAGTTTTGACTGACTACTCCCTTGTTAAATAAAATTGGAAATATCTAATTTTCTTATCAAACTGGGAAGTTATGAAATAATGCGATGATCTAGAATCAAATAAATCATTTTCTAAACTTGGGGAAACCATTAAATTACCTGCCACCACATCTTTCAGAGCTTCAACCTCAGAATTAGTGATAGTATAAGCTTGGACTTGATCCCTTGGACTTTTCTGAGGTAAGTTTCATTGGTTCTTAGTAAATTCATTTTCATAATGCCCCCTTTCTCTAAAATTTTAGCATTCAACATTGACAACCTCTTTCTTCCTCGTGCAATCACGAGCTTGGTGGCATTTTTCACCACACTTTTAAGAGACTCTAATTCCTTTCAGAAAATTACCACGGTGTTTCTTCACACATTTACTGCAGGATGTATATTCAACTTTTCCATTCTTCCACTTATTTCTATTTTCAAAGTGTTCAGCAGATCTCTTCTTCTCTTACTTTTCTTTAAAGTTGTAAGACTTCGAAAATTTCTTTTCTATCTTGATAGCACACGAGACAATGTCTTCATATGATGAAAAGGATTGTGAGAATAATTATTGAAGGATAAATGGTTTTAACCCATGAAATAAATGATCAAAATTACTTCTTTGGTTACGTATATAATCTGCTACATGCCTTGCTAACCTTGTAATGTTAGCTTCATACTTTGCGAAATTCTCATCCTCTTTTTTCCTTAGACTCAGAAATTGTTATTCCATATCTTCTCGATGGTCATGAGGAAAGTATTTTTCTATAAAAATCTCGTTAAACTCCCTCCATTCCATATGTGATACTTCATCATCTTTCTTTGTGTTTGGAATCAATGACCACCATTGATCAGCATCTTTAGTGAGGCGGTAAACTCTCATGACCACTTTTTCCCTTTCACTATTCCCCAAGGTATGGAATATTTTCTCTAAAGTATTTATCCATTGCTCAACTACTAATGAATTTGTACTCCCATTTAATTTTGGTGGTTATTGCCTCATGAAGCGATCTAACATTTATCCTCCACGCTATGGATCAGGGTGCTCTATACAGGTAAGGTTATTATTCATAACCTAAGTGAGTTGTCCCAGTATGGTGATAAGCCGATCTGCACCAGTTGCTTCACCATCTCCACTATAATTTTCTTGAGTATGAGGGAAATCCATACATGTATTACATGTGTTGATTCAGTTTCCATTCCTTCCACTAGGATCCATTTCTAAACAATGGCATAAACTAGATTAGTTTATGAATGGAAAGACATAATTCCAAACTTGTAAAACACTTTACATAAACTGAACATTTTCTGGACATAATCCATAATCATAAAAATGTTTTCTTTGTGGAAGTATGTACTCATAAACCCTTGATAATGATTTTTAAAGAAAATGATATTTTTCCTAAGCATATCCCCCATGAGTGTTGTAACCAAGAGTGCAGCAAGGCCCGTTATCATGTACTAGTTCATGTTCGAGTCTAGCTCAAAGAAGTGTTTTCAGGTTTTACCCTTAGGTACATATGTGCCAGAGCCACATCTACATGATCGTATCTAGATAGGTATGTGTTTCTTATAAAACTCACAAAATCTCTACAATACCCAAATTTTAAGAAGTTCTTCTATACTAATCCTCAAATTCTATCTTTGGGTAATGTGTTATAATCAAATTTTATCTAAATCTAGATTCCAAGGTTTGTACTAAACTTCCTTTAATACCAATTGTAATGCCCCGACACCATTTACCTAGAGTTGGTGCATTATTACATAACATTGGTATGATACAAGAAAATCATTTCCCAAATGACCGATCAGTTTAGTAGCCTTGGAAATTCTAGATATATTCATAAGTTTTACATTACATTATAAAATGAAAAACTACAACAACATTATTTCCATATACCACACTCATATCCCCTCAGACATTCCCTGTAGGTTAGTAATAAAAAACTTCTTCATATCCTGGGAAAAATAAAACATAGAAAAGGGTGAGCTCAGATGCTCAGTAAGGATAACAATATAACGGAAACTTTCATAAATAAGAATAAACATTTAAGGCAATGTATAAGACTAAAACCAAAGCCTTTTAAACTTGAAATTCAGCATCATATAGAAAAGATAAAATTAAATAATGAAATTTACTTATTCTCATGGATATTCTACTTTTCAAATAATCACATGAAATATCAATAGCCACTTTCATAATGATGGAATGCGTAAAACCTGACTTCATAACCACATAGTCTAGGCCTTGTGCCAAGACTAAAAATAAGATTTTTTCAAGGCCCTGTGCCAAGACACTAGTTTGTCTCATGAGACCTACCGATGCATCGAGGATCTATAGCAGGCTCCACCCATCAGATACTAAGTCCAATGCCTTCCTCATATTAAAAGGTTTAAACATAACATAAACATTCTTATTAAAACTAGCATATGAAATGTAAATACTTTATCCATAAACAATGAATGGTGTAAAAATAACACATCTGTAGTTATACATATCACAAAACCATCAATACAATATGGATTTTTTGTATCATAATAAATCAACTTCAAATAAGCTTAAAATCAATCAAAGGATGTTGACATAGATGAAATCAAAACCTTTTTTTAGAGAAATATCTATTTGTATTTTCAAATCATTTAAAATTAATATAATTATAAAAGAAAACATTAATTTTGTAAATATTCTTATAATCTCATAGTGGAAGTATTTATGGTGTTATAACGGCAGAAAAAAGCTGCACCCTCCATATAAGTTAAAAAAACATTCTTACCTTAATTTTGTCGAAAAGGTTATAAAGTACCTTGTTTGGAAAACGACGAAAAGATTCCTTTCAGAACATATAAAGTAAAATAAGGGTATAAATGAATTTAACTCATTGTCTATTAAATAGTAAAAATGTTTTGAAATAAATTTTTAAGAAGCATGGATGTGGATGATAAAGAGGTCCCTGTAGATAATTACGTATAAGCAACCTTGGATAATGAAGAGATTGTGAAATTAACGCTTACTTTGTTATTTTCCTTGTGTGAGGTTAGGTTAAACTCCTATATAATGGTGAAATAATTGTTATTAAATTATACAAGAACCATATACATTAATATGATATCATATATGATCTTATAATATTTCTTTGTTAATGATATTTCAATAGTATCATCATTTCAGGTGTTAATTGATTCATTTTCATTTATATGCTTTATAAAATTCATAACAGCATTATTCCTTAGAAAAAAAATCATTTAATCAACTCTAAAATGTCATATTAATCTAGAAAATTACTGTAATTCATAAAAAGTCTCAAATTACATTTATTTGGATATTTAGAATATCAATTATTTTCATATTTCATTAATAAGGTAGTTACTACATCATCATTGTGTCATAAATAAATTAAATTATTTAAAGTCTAAAAAATATAAATAAAATACCATTATGTTTGAAATATTTTTAGATTTATAATGAATATTTATAGTTGAATTTATCTTATGTGTAAACCTATATTAAAAATGGTTTCGTTGTTGAACTTTGAATTTAACACTTTTAAGTCTTCTTTGAATTAAATTATAATAAAGGTCCTAATATAATCCAAGTGGACCTAAAGGATCATATTTTATTCCTAAGGTTGTTTTTGGTCGAATTACAGTTATCCAAAAGAATTAGGAAATGTGTTAGGGTAATAATAATATCATTTTTACCTTTAATTACTCTATTTACTTTTAACCGTGGTAAATAAAAGTCAAAAGATACTATTCACCAAGAATTATTTTCATCTCATTGAAACACATTTTACTTACTAATATCAACTGTGTCTCTCAGAGTTTTGAAATTCAACTCATAGAAGCGGGAAAATTACGTTTTATGTAAATTTGCAAATGCTCCTAGGAGGTGGGTAAAAGAGGGTAAAAAGTTCAATAAAAAATTTATATATCTAAAATTATTATAAACTGACTCTAATGAATTACATTGAACTTATATAGGTATTATGTGTATATTTTGACATAAAATAAATTTAAATAAAATAAATAATTATTTAAATAAAAAGTCGGTTTTAAACAATAACTCAGTGTTTTTCACTATTCATCAAAAATTGAATGTTTTCAGAAAAATACCATAAATTCACCCTAAGATAATTTTGATATTTAGAACCCAAAAATGAAGTCCATTTTGAAAGATAAAATCGATAAAATTATAAAAAGTGGTCATTTGTTTTCATAACGGCTAGTTTGATTGGTCGTGATGTGTTAGAATCTCGATGTTGCGTACAACGCAAGCTATTGCATTATTCAAAGGGAAACAAATCATGAAAAATTGGGGCGTTGCATGATGGATTTTCTGAATGTGGGGAGCACATCATCCTCTTCAGAGTACATATCATGGTACCAGTATCACTTCAGGAGGAAGTATTGAGGGAGTTCCACGCATCCTCTCTAGCGGTACATCCAGGAGTGGTAAAGATGTACTAGGTTCTCCAACGATAGCACTGGTGGCCAGGAATGAAGAAAGCAGTAGCTGAGTTTTTCTCTCGGTGCCTCACTTGTTATCAAGTGAAGGCGGAGCATCAGGTACCAGTAGGCTTAGTTCAGCCTTTAGAGGTCGTATAGTGGAAGTGTAACAGGGTATATTCATGAACTTCGTGACATGACTTCCACATATATCCAGAGGTTATGATTCTATTTGAGTGATTGTCGGATGATTCACCAAGTCAACCCACTTCCTACCGATCAGATAGAAGGGTTCAGTATAGTACTTGGGACGCCTCTATGTGCAGGAGATTGTTCGACTACATGGAGTACCCTTGACGATTGTCTCCAATCATGATGCACATTTTACTTCCCAGCTATGGAAGGGGTTACAGGAATATTTTGGGATGCAACATCATTTGAGCACCACCTTTCATCCACAGACGGATGGACAGACTGAGCGGACCATTCAGACCCTCGTGGACATGCTGTGTGCTAGCGGTCTTTACTTCTGTCACAGCTAGGAGGATCACATTCCTTTGGTAGAGTTTGCATACAACAATATCTATCTCTCCACCATTGGGATGGAACCATTTGAGGCGTTGTACGAGCGGCCATGTAGATCACCTTTTTGCTGGACTGACCTAAGGGAGTCAGCACTAGTGGGACAAAAGATGGTATGGGCTACAACAGAGAAAGTGAAGATCATCTAGGAGCATATGAAGGATGCCCAGAGCAGGCAGAAGTCCTATGCCAACAGAAGATGGAGATATCTATAGTTTGAGGATAGTGACCATGTCTTTCTACGGGTCTCACCCCGACGAGGTTTGTGGAGATTTGGCCGAGGCGGAAAGTTATCACTGAGATTCGTCGAACCTTTTCAAGTCCTCAACAGAGTTGGAGAGGTGGTATACCGCTTAGATCTTCCACCTCAGTTACACCGGGTGCACGACGTCTTCCACGTATCCCAGCTGAGGAGATACGTGCACAACCCCTCTCACATCATTGACCACAGTGAGTTGGACGTCGATGATGGGGTGACTTCTACGGAGGTTCCAGTAGAGATTGAGGATCGATAGGATCGGGTCTATCGTGGGTGGTCGATACCTCTGGTGTGCGTTCATTGGCAGCAAAGGAACCTTCATGAGAGCACATGGGAGCGGGAGGCACAGATATGTGCTTAGTACTCCCACTTGTTTTCCTAGTTTTGTGATGTAGCTTATAGGGACGTAAAGCCCTGAGGTGGGGAGAATGTAAGGACCAAGAAATTAAATGTAATTTTTTTTAAATTAAATGGGAATTTTACGAGTCCAAGAAAATTGACGGTGCGTGATTCTGAGGCCCAGTGCACCCGGAATGAATTTCTGAACTTTTTTTTGGGTACGTTCCGTAAACGTGCGAGTGGGTTTTTGTAGCTTTTAAACCAGTGCTCGGAATTGAAATCTGAGGGAACCATTGAAATCGCAACCCCAGTATTCTCATAAGGAGACCTTCACCCCAACCACAGTAGGTTGTGGGTGGAAGTTAGTTTTTCACTTATTCGTGAAAGAATAAAATAAGATAAAATGTTTTAACATTTTATTTTCATTTAAAACTCCCATGTAGATGTTAAAAGATGGGGAACACCAGAACTAAACCTCCCATTTGAGTGTTAAGATGTGGGGACCACCAGAACTAAACCTCCCATGTGAGGTTATGGAGGTGGGCGAACCTAAAACCCCCCTTTTTAGATTAATGGCGGGGACCACCTGAACCCTTTTAATGGGGGAGAACCCACTCAACTCCCCATTAATTATTTTCCTCCATTAATTTGAGCCAATTAAATTGAAACAACTAAACATGTCAACACCCCGTGTAATTGTTAGAGAAAACCAAAAATTAATTAAATGTGTTAGTATTTTTTATTGTGCCAACATTATTAATCTACTTAATTGAAATTAATAAGTTAGATATTCCTAATTTTGGTGGGATTGGGGGAAACTATTAGAAAAGGTAGAATAATTGGAGAATCATTGAGAAACTCATCCTCCAACGAAGAATGCTCTCACAAACAAGGAACGTATTCAACTATGACAAACCAACGAACAAGCCCGATATCGGAGGTGTATGGCAGGTGCGACGAACGTCGAAATATTCAAATTCTTTATTGTGCCGACATCAAAAAACCTTTGAGGTAGGGCGGTTTTTTGAATTTCTTCCCCTTACCCATTCTTGATATATCATCATAAAATCAGGAAGAGATTATAGCCGCTTGCTACCACTCTAATGTGGAGAGTGTGGTCCAAACAAACATGGCCCAACCTCTCTGCAAATCTTGGTTCTTTTGTGTGTTCTTCACGATGGTGACTGTGACCAGTGCTGGCATTCAGTACTAGTGGAACTCGAGAACCACGGTTGGCAACATGGCCAGCCGCGATGAATGTGACAAACGGAGGGCGGCTGGACAAGACGGCCCCCGGTGCCGGCCCGGTGCACGGCCGCACCGCACGTCCTGCCATGGTGGACCGCCGCCCCGCGGTCTCCGCCGCCCGCGGCCACCGCCTCCCCACGACCGCCGCCGCCCCATGGTCGTTGCCGCCCGGGGCCTCATGCTTCCCTCAGCCCCCATCGACCTGCGGCCTCCCAATGCTCGTGACCCCCACCGCCTTGCGACCTCTGCAGTCACTGGGCCCGTGGCCACCGCGGCCTCCGCTGCCCGCGACCTCCGCCACCCGGGGCCTTGCGCTGCCCACGGCCACCGTTGCCTTGTAGTCTCCCACCGCCAACTTCCCCTACCACCCCGCAGCCTCCCCTACCCATGACCCCTATGGCCTCACGGCCGCCCCCACCCCGCGGCCTCACGCCGCACGCGACCCGCGCCGCCCCGCGGCCGTAGCCCGCCGCCTCTGCCCCCTGTGAACTCAACCGCGCCACGGCCGTGCACTGCCCTGCGCCTCGCCTTGGCCCTGCGTCGCCTCGCACCGCCCAGCTACCCCGCACCGCCCGGCTACCCCGCGCTAACCCGCGGCCCCGCACCACCCTGCCACACCTGCCCCCACGGCCTTCGCGCTGACCCACGCCTCCCAGGTCGGGCCACCTAGCACAGTCCAGACTACCCAAAGTAGAGGCAGGCTAGGCTGGACCCAGAAGGTCGGCCCAGGCTGGGTCGGGTCGGGTCAGTCCGATCGGGTCGGCCCGACCGTGTCGGATCGGACCCGGACCCACTTTGACCCATTTACGCTCTTTTAGCCATAACATTGGCATAGGACGTCAGTTTGATGAACCGTCTATAGCACTGAAAACCCTAGAGTGTTATGGTCCCTTTGGTATACCCCACTTAATATTTGGATTAAGTTGGGATATGGTCAGGTTGGATCGACCACGAATCCAATCGGGCCCTCGCGACTAAAAGGATAATAACTTACAAACTGGATGTCCGATTGACGTATCATCCATTGCGTTGAGACCACTATGACATGGTGGTCCTTTAGGATACTTTTTTGTGGGACTTAGTGTTAATTAGAGTATCAACTAGTGGCTTTAGAAGCAGACCCTCCCTGATACGAGCAAGCTTAGTGTGGGAACCCAGTAGCAGGCTGTGACGTGAAGAATGAATAGTGATCCTGTGTGGGTCAGCACCGAGTGAAACTGTGTGGGTCAGCACCAAGAGATCATGTGTGGGTCAGTACTGAGCAATCCTGTGTGGTTCTGCACCGACCGATCCTATGTGTGTGAGCACCTAGAGATCCTGTGTGGGTCAGCACCGAGCAATCCTGCGTGGGTCATCACCGAGCGATCCTGTGTGGGTCAGCACCTAGAGATCCTATGTGGGTCATCATCTAGAGATCCTTCCTAGGTCTACCTCTTAACAAAGTAATATGATTCAGTAGTTATATATAATCATCACTACTACTGTACCTAAGAAATACCTGGTGGAGCTAAGTTTGTACCTTGTGGTACATTCCTTCGTGGTAATACCTTGGTGGTATTCTTTTATGTGGTGTACATGTGTGGTACTTACTTTCGTGGTATTCCTTCATTTATGGAATAGTTGATCGTTGAGCATTGAGTTGGAATCTATGATTTCCTCATGATTGAGATGGGATTTCTTGATAACATAGGTATATGTATGGGCATATACCTAAGTAGGGTTGTCAGATGATTTCATGCCTTGTTTTTTATCCTTGGTGGATATTGTGAGACCATGAGGGTATTGGGGTCCCTACTAAGTATCGTTATTATCAACCCTACATGGGCTATGCCTGCACCTTTTTGTGTTTGGTGTAAACGATGAACAGCGCTGATCGAGGCTGAGGGTACTAGGGCTAGACAGGGCCTAGAGGTGGACCATTCGGCGTGACAGTACACAGAGAAGATGGGCGGACATGGAGTCCTGAGGAGGCGATCTTTACCTACCATTCAGGTAGAAATCTCGGAGGATGACCCAGTATCTACCTTTCTTTTTCTTCGGTTGTATTGTATTTAATTTTTACTTGTACTATTACTCTTGGGCTTGTATTCTTGCCCCTTTTTACTTTCAGCACTCTTTTTGTTATACAATTCACTTGTGTTCGTATCTTATTGTGTGCTTGGTTTCATGTGTTTACAAGGTATAAAGGAAATGCCTTCCCGGTTATATGGAATACGCTTTTCAAGGCTATTCACCAACCCCTGTCATATGGAAGGTGGGATTGGGTTAGTCACGGTATGGGCCTCGGGGGACGGGTCGTGACAATCAAAATATTTTTTCACAACTGAATAACTATCCTAGAACCAATTTGTTTCCTCCCCTATATTTGGATATTATTTTATTTCATTTTTTCATATTTAAATTACCTGGATTCATTTTTCAATTAAAGTGTTCAATGTGGACTCATAAAAAAAATTGAATATATTTTATATGATCAATTTAATTTTTGACATGTTAAGTGCACTGATCCATTTAATATCAATGTGGTCTCCTAAGTTGGGGCTTTTGGAATGACCTTCTTTTGTTTTCCATGGACTGTTCTCTTTTTTTCCACCATGGAAATCCACTGCATTTTTTCCTTATCTTCTGTTATTTTTCTTCCCATGTGATCTATTTCATCCATCTATCTTAGAAATCTAGGTGTTCTCTTTTCATTTCTATTTTATCATGGATTCATAGAGACTTTAGGATAGATCTGTGGTTTTGAGGAGCTATTGGTGTTCAGGGAATTGACCACCCTTGAATCCTTCCATTTTACCTTTTACTGGTTTATCATTATGGTTTGATTTTACCTATGAATTTGGAACCCTAGATTCAGTATGTTTGTTTTTCTCAAAGGTGTATCTCCATACCTACCATCAACCTTCATACAGTAATAGCATATAACTTCTAATGGTGTTCTGAAGATGACTTCCTTTAATGTAGAAGATGTGTGGTTGAGGTCTTGAGTGAATAATGTTTGATTTATAACTACCAGACCAAGTGAGTTCTTATACGAGCATAAAGATAAACTATATTTTTCTATTGAATGATAGAGAGATCAGGTTTGATAGAACTATGTGTCTGACCCTGTAAGCTTTATATTCTTACTTCTTGTTTTGTATCATTATATTTTTGAAGCTTCTTTAATAATTTCTTCAAACTAGTATACTGTATTCAATTTATTCATTGAGCTTTAATAAAACATGGGTGAGGGTGGTCATGTTCTTTCCATGCATTTAGGTCCAAATCGAACCAAATCATTTTAAATCCTTGTGTCAATATTTACTACATTGTTAATTTATTTCATCTTGAATGATATGTTCCCATTCATTTTGAACACTATAAAAAAGTCCAAATCTGGTCATTTTTTGTTAATGTGATTTAACATAGCTAGTGTGCCTTACCCCAATCAGAGTGGTATCAAAGCCTCATTAGTTCTCTTTTGTTTTAGAATTTTTTTCTTGATTTAAATTGGTTTCAAATTTAATTCTACAATTCAATCTCATCTTGATTCACCCTCTTTGATAATCTATTCACAATTAAAGTCGATATAACCTCAATTTATTTTCAAATTCACTTACATAATTTTAAACTCATACATGCCCATTGATCTTTGACAATTATTATGGGTATACACTTATCATTGCCCACAATAACTCAATGTCTATTTTTTGTGTAAACATGATATCAACTAGGTTCAAAATCAAAA
This sequence comes from Viscum album, assembly GCA_963277665.1. NCBI lineage: Eukaryota > Viridiplantae > Streptophyta > Magnoliopsida > Santalales > Viscaceae > Viscum > Viscum album. The sequence goes on along the minus strand of OY728156.1, from coordinate 1,961,213,643 downwards.
TAATTGATGGTGGCAATTAATATAATTTGTGGAAGAGTTAGATGAAATCCTTTCTCATCCTGAAAGGATTAATTAGTTCCTTATTCATTCCTAAGAAACCTTTTGTAACTGTATCTGATACTGTATTGACATATACTATTTGTTTAGATGTATCTCTTGAAGTTCTTATTCAAAAACATAGTTTTATAACTTTTTTCTTTATCTGATGATGTCTATGGGGAAGTTTCTTTTGAAACAATTACTGCTCGTATGTGGCTCAAGTTCGAGAAATTATACATGGTAGATTCTCTAGTTGGTTGGATTTACAAGAAATACATAATATTAAAATTTAAAATGAAACCTAATATTTCAATTAAATCACATATATTTGAATTAAATAATGTGATGTCAGATATTTTGAACATAAATGTGACTGTTTATTATGATGATCATAAAATGATCCTTTTTTATTTATTTAGTTAATTCATATATCACTTTAGTAGAAAATATGATGTATGGACATGACTCCTTAACCCTATAAGAGATTAATTCTACCCTTCTCTCTAGGGAACTATATCCTAGACCAATAGTTTAAGGTTAGGTAGAGAGTATTTTCAAAATAGGTAGACCATGGTCAAAGGGTAAAAAGAAAAAATTCAATACGGATAAAATCTTGAATAGTAAAAAAACAAATCTTAGTACTAATTATAGGGAATGAAAAATCATTTTATTCTACTATGGAAATTTCAGGAACACAAATATTGAGTTTAGGAATACTAAAGAAGAACTTGAGACCAAACAACTCCCCCACTAGTCCATTCATATGGATTCTGGTTATGACATAGCTAATGTGTAGAACATATCTTTCCATGATCGCAACTGTGAGTGGGTCCTAGTCTGAGGATGCTCATTCCATATGTTTCCTTTTAGATATTTATTCCTATAATTGAATGAATGAGTAGAAGGAGGTGTGATTTTAGTTAATAATATGAGGTGTAAAGTTGGATTATATTCTAATAGAACTAGATGACCACTCCATCATCACAGTTCTTAATGTTAGGTGGGGTCCCAACCTCCATAAGAACTTTATTTCCTTAAGAAATATGGATCAAAAGTTTTATACCTTAATGTATGAATTAGGTATCCCAAAGGTCTCAAAAGGATCTACAACTATCATTAAGGGTTCTCTCATTGATGGGATATATGCTTGAATTGGAAAACACATTAAAAGAATTTGATAGTGTGTATACCACTAATACTAATAATACCCTATCATGGAATAGGAGATTGGGTCATATTAGCTCCAAGGGTCTAAAAAAACTTAACAAACATAGGAGGTTTGTAGAAATTACACTAATAAATCTTCCCTTTTGTGAATATTGTGTAATTGGTAAGGCTAAGATAGTGAAATTTAATATGTCTAACATAAAATTTGACTACCCATTAGAATACCTACATTCAGACCTATAGGAACCATATAAGAGCACCTCACATGGTGAATGGTACTTCATTGTTACCTTTATTGATGATTTCTCAATAAAGGTTTCAATTTACATAATAAAAAATAAATATTATGTATTTCAATCCTTAAAAAAGAAAATCCTAGTTGAAAATCAGGTTTGGAAGAAGATTAAAATAATGAGAATCAATAGTGTCCTAGAACACCTATCTACTAAATTTAATGAGTTATTTTAATCTGATGTTATTGAAAGAAATCAGATTTTTAGGGACCCCCCTGACAGAATGGTTTTATAGAAATAATTAATAGAATCATTTTATAGAGAGCCTAGAGCATTCTTGTATTCTTGGGTATCTATAAATCATTCTAGGAAAAGGTTTCCATAATGGAATTTTACCTCATAAATAGGTTCACATCCTCTTCCAATCATTTTAACTCCATGGAAGAATATTGAAATAGCAAACCACCCTCTTATAATCATTTGAGAGTCTTCAGGTATATAGATTATTCCCATGTAAATACTAATATGTTTTTTTCTCAAGCTCTTAAATATATCTTTATAAGATTTTTTGATGGTGTAAAATTGTATAAGATATGGGTTGATAAACCTAATTAACAAAATTGAATCATTAGTAGAGATGTGGTTCCACATGAGTCATGTTCTCCCAAATCCAATTCTATCACATCTGATAGTAATGATCCATCCATATATGAGGTTGTAGAAAATGAACCTTCAACTCGGTTTGAGGAAATTTTCCAACCTCCTCCACCTGATCCTCAGCCTATGAAATAAGATGATTCTAGCTTCATTTCTAATTTAGATTCATATGTTTAACCTCCTTCCAATAATACTAACTATCTGTTAACCTAGGATAGAGTTTGGAGGGTCCCTATACCTCCTAACTAATTTAGTCAATATGACATGGATCATTTTCCTTCCATATTTACCAGTATCTCAATGATGGTGATCCTCATAATTATAAGAAATTGCTTAATGAAAAATATTTAAAATTATTTATCTCTTCCATGAATGAATAAGTGTACTCATTGAAAAAAAATCACACTTGGTCAATCATTGAAAAACCACCCAATGAAAAATTAATTGTATGTAAGTTTATATATAAAAGAAAATAGGATAGCATTTTTTATAAGAATCCAAATTTAAATAATGATTAGTTACTAAGGGGTTACTTTAAAAATAATGATGATGTAGTTCTAAAACATTCCTCTAGTTGTTAAGCAATCATTTATTGGACTGTTGGTTGATTATAATAATTATAATAACTTTCACATTGATCAACTTGATGTGAAAACTATTTTCCTTCATGTTGATCCAAATGATAAAATTTACATGGATCCTCTTGATGATTACTCTAATGAATTCAAATCTAATGAAGTTTTCCTTTTAAAGAAATCACTAAATGGTGTAAAATTTTCCTCTAGGTATTGGTATAGAAAATTTGATTCTTTTATGCTTCAAAAACTTTTCACGAGGAGACAGTATGATGCTTGTGTATATTTTAATTCAACTAAAATTAACATGATTCAAGTGATGTTGTATGTTTATGATATTTTTATTATTTGTAATAACATGAATCTTCTTTCTACTGGTAAATATCAATTATAAGGAATGTTTTAAATAGAGGTATGAGGTGTAGTGAAGTGAATTGTAGGGGTATAAATCATTATCAATGAACCAAATTAATTGTTATATCATTCACATCATGATTATGTTCTGAAAATTATTAAAATATTATTTTTTAAATCACTCAAACCTATAAGTACACCTTTTTAGTAACACATTTATCTTTCATTAAGTCATGAACCTAATGTTATTATTGATATTTTATTTATGTCTAATGTTCCCTATACAAATATAGTTGGCAGCATCCTATATATGATGATCTACACAATTCCTGATGTAGCCTTTGAAATCTTCCCCCTTAGTATACTTTTGGAAAGTCTAGAGATGACACATTGGTATTCCATAAAGTGGATGTTGCGGTATTTTTCATCTGGTTATGATTTATTTATATGTTATGGTAAAAATGTGGATACTACTGACTTAATTATTGGAAATGTAGATGATGACTATATAAGGAATATTGATACAATAAAGTTTTTAACTGGGTATGTCTTCACTACTTTTGGATTTCTCATTTCTTTGAAATGAAATATGTAGTCTTTGGTTTCTCTTTAAACTATATAATCAGAATACATAACATTATTTTAGGCAGTTAAATAATCCTTATGGAATGAGGGTCTACCTAAAAAACTCAAACTGTATGATTCCACTATGACAGTGTATAGTGATGGTTAATCTACATTCAATTTATTCAATAATTTAATATTCCATACTGAATCCAAACATATAGATATTATATTACATTTCATTAGAGATTTTATAGAATATTGAACTGTATGTGTCAATAAGATACACACCGAGATTACCCAACTATTAGTTTGACTAAATTCATGGTATTATCTAAATTAAAACATTACGTAAAGATTGTGAATTTGATTTCCTGTCTATAAAATTAGGTTCAAGAACATCATCAATTTCAACTGAAAATGGTGGATATTTTTTAAATTAGGTTCTTTTATTTGTTTACATTCTGAAATTACCTTTATTAATTTCTCAATTAAATTTATTAATATTCATATATAAAAAATTTTTTGAATATATTTTATATTCTTAATTTATTTCTAGACCTATTATGTCTACTATGCCACTTAATCTCGACATGGGATCTTGGGATGGGCCTTTTTCACGAATTTTATCTATTTTCAATGGATCATTCTATTTTTCATTGCCACTATGGAAATCCACTCATTTTGTTCCTATACATTAATCATATTTTCACCTGTGTGATTTATATCCTCTATTTGTCCTGGGTGATCGAGTGTTTCGTTACCTTTCTATTTCAATGTGGACATGTTATGAATTATAGTAGCATATGTGGTTTAGAGGAGGGTTTGAAGTCAGAGGAATTGATCATCCATACATCCCATCATTTTTCCTCACTTGAACCACTTTTACAGTCTTGTTGGTTCTACCACTAGTTCTTAAACAATATATTTAGTGAGTTTTTTTCTCAGTATTGAATCTCTTTGTCTGTCATCCTCTTCCATTCACCACTGGTATATAGAATCTAGTGTATTTTAATGACGACTTCCATTTATATTGAAGATGTTTGTTTTAGTTCCACTGTGAAGAATGTTTGATTTCTATATTCTAGTAAAGGTGAGTAACTATTCGTGAAAATTGATATGATATATTCTTTCAATAAAATTAAGAAGTGATCAGGACAATCAAACCCATGTGGATAGCAGTTTAATTTTTAAATTCTTACTTATCATTTTGTTGATTTAGTTATTTGACTCTTCTGTCATTGTTTCGTTATACCCGTATGTTTTATTATTCTTTTATATTAATCTTTAAAAAATTGTGTGTGGATTTAGGTGTTCATTCTATGCACGTGGGTCCAAACCAGGTAGAATCATGTTAAATCCCTGTGTTAATATTTACAAATTAATTACATACATCTTATAGGATATGTTTCCCTTAAATTTTAACACTATTAACAAAAGAACAAATATTATTCTTTTCTAGTTTTTTAAAGATATCGTATCTAGTGTTACATACTCACAATTGAATAATTATCTTTTAACCCATCATTTTCCTCACCAATGGGATGTGCGATGATGAGTATGATTGGTGCGAGGATGTGATTTCATGGTGGTGTCATGGCGGGGTCTTAGAGAGACGATGATTTTAAAATATATGATTAGGATATTATTACATAAGTTTCTAGGATTCATACTAGTAAATCTATTCTGTAAATAGGGTTATATAAGAATAGAGGAAATCTAGGACAATCACTTCTAGTTTAACACGGTTCAAATCATCTTAGAATTTCCTCAAACAACTTTTGTCCATCCCATTTTTACATTGCAATCGATGCATCCTAGATTCTAGAGGCCCCTACCATATTTTTCAAGGTCTTATTATCATACTACATCTAGTCAAACAAAAAAAAATTATGTCCAACTCATATATTTTAAAATTTCACTATCATCATTTTCAATTAACCAAGGTGCAAGAGCGACTAGATTGACATCTCACCCACGGTAAGTCTCTTATAGTCTGAACAATACTCCTCAGATGGATTAAATTAAAACATCAAATAGATTCATAGTTTTTCATAATTAATCCTCAATTAGTTTTCAATATTTATCATTAAGATTTATTCATATCATAGACCTTATCAACCACGCTGATCCAACTTGGTCATCTTCAAAAGCTTGATCAGCCTCCCTTCAGCCTCGGTCTTCCTCAATTTATAGAAACCCTTGGTTGGAGATTCTCAATTTATATGTTGGTGATCTTTATACTCCATCTTAGTGAATCATATTCGAATGCAATTTTTTATTATTCCTCCATACTAGAACTTTTCCTACACCTATTTTATCCAACACAGCTGGGGAAGTATCATCTTTGACTAGTTAAACTTGGGTGGTGTTGAGTTGGTGCATCTTTAGCTCATATTGGTTTGCTTCTCAATCGAAAAATATCAGATGCAGTTTTCCTTCACCATCCATAGGTTTTATTAGTCTTTTTAGTTCGAAGTTGATTTCCATAGTGGGTTAAAAATGTTATAAAATGGTTAGGAAGATTGGGAATACATATTAATTTTGATGGGTGAAGTTCATTCATTATTCAAAAGGGTTTCATCCACCCCCACTTTTGGGTGTAGGTTTCTCAATAAAAATTTCACTTGAGGATTTCACCACGATTTTGGGAATTCTGAACACCAATTTTAGAAAGATGTATAGAACTAATATTGGAAAATTTTAACTCGAGAGTTTTTGTATTGAAGAAGATTGATTGAATAGTTAAACTCACCATATATTTATAGATAAAATCAATGTGAATATCGCTTATTCGATCTCACAATTTTTATTTAAATATAACATGGTTTTATTTATGTGAGAAAAATATAGGTGGGGGTAGCTATTCAAATTTTGAAAATTTCAAAATCCAAACTGTTAAGACTAATCATATTATTACGCATTTTTTAAAATATTTTATTTAATTGTATTTCTATTTTTTTATATAATATATATATATATATTAATAATAAAATATTTAAAAAAATGTATATTTTTAAAACACTTTAAAATCATCTTGTCACATATATTTTTTAATGTAAACCCCAATTCCCAAAGACCCTTTTTATAAGGGATGTGATTTGGAAATTATAACCACAAATCCAATGTGGGATCCCATATTTTTTTTTCACCTCATCAGTCCAACAGAATATTGGGGGCCACATATTTATTTGTAAACTTCATAAATAAAATATAATAATCCTCTAATTTTATTTATAATATTAACTCTCAATATCACAAGTGAATCATTATACATATTAAAGGAGTATTTTGATTTAAACCTTTGCTTAGTATTAATATGTCATAGTATTATCAGATTTACAAGTTGTCAGAACTTTAAAATTTTTAATATTTATGATAAACTATATATTTCATAGATACAATGATTCTTATATCCAAAATATCATTCTTTAGAACTTTATATCCATGTGCTTATATCCATTTCATGAACTATCTAAAGAGGAAACCCATCAACTCCTGTAAGAAGAAGAATCAATTCTAAATTCATTTAGGAAAAATATTTCAATGTTTTTCCATTATTAGAATGAATAAATAATTGAGTCTTAATATTTTTTAAAGATTATATAACTAATCCTATAGTAATAATGGATGATATTGACACCAAGTAGTTTGGGGTAATAATTTTCAATATCAACAATCATCTTCATTACTTGTTTTTACCCATTAAAAATTTTGAGTAAGAACTAATGTAACAACCCAAGATTTATGTACATGTATATTACATTACATTTGTGGAATACTTAATACATTACAAAGAAAGACACCCAGGGACTATATTAGTTTAGTTTCTTTGGAAACTGGGAACAAATTATAATAACATAGTGAAAGATCTTCAACATCTCCCATAAAGACCTTCCCCTTTAGTTTTCCTACCAAAAACCTTTATTTATATCATGGGTAAAAGAAAAAATATAAAAATAGAGACCTCAAAATCTCAGTAAAGAGTATGAATAGAATATATCATACAAAACATAATAATTTAAATATAGGTTCTGGGGGCAGCAGAAGCGCATGGATGGGTGTACCCAACATTAATTTTACTATTAACAATAGTCAATCCGAGATCCATCATGATTATAAAATGTTGGATCTTCGGAATAGTACAAAGAATGAAAAAGGAAATATGGATGTACTGGAACCATATAGAGGATCATCCTATGTTTGTTATAATTAATTTAATTACAAGACAAGAATTAACTTGATAAAATTTTCTCACCGTTAATGCTTCCAGTCACGATCCAATTTGACACGTCATTTCATCGTAGAGTCCAAGTATAGGATTCCTTTAGAGGTGATCCACACATGATCCATGTATCTCTAGATGATACTAAAGGGATCTCTAGGTGCTAGTGTGTAAAAGCCTTAACTTATGATGTTTTCCTTCGATCACCTTGAGTGCCACTCCCAAAGTGCTCTCCTTAATTCGGTGGAGGAGGATATCTCTTGTAACTTGAGAGCGTTCTTGAAAGAAATAAATTATCTCTTGGATTGAGATCCTTCTCTAGATCCATTGTGCACAACCATATATAATTTCTATATCTAATTAGAAAATTTTAATTGGGATTTTAATTACTTAGAATAAAATAATTAATTAACTTCCCAAAGGCAGTTATTCATTTCATTTAATTCTTAGTAATACCCCATGTCTAATAATAACATTTGACTATTACTATCACTTGGAATGTTCCTAGAGAATTACACCTAATATTATTTAATTAAATAAATAATATTATATCTTACAAATCCCTAGAAAAAACTACATAGCATGCATGTTAATATACATGGCGTCTATTTTTTTCATTTTCTTTATTTCCTCCACCACATTTATTAGAAATTGAATAATGACTATTTATTTATTATATAAATATCACTACATTATTCACTAATAAATATATTATTCTGACCACAATATATTCTCTTGAATAACTAATGTTGAAATAAATTTGATTAGGCATCCTGGAATAATTATTAAAACAAATCTGGGAATAATATTTATTCAACTTGTTAAGTGAATATTTATCAAAGATTCTTGGATACACATAGTTTGTGACACTTTAGGACTCTTTCTTAGTGGAATTAAGTGGAATCTGTCTAAATTCCAAGGATAGATTCTAGAAACATGACAAGGCACCCATAGAGAAATAAGTTAACTTCACAATGATGTGTCACCTCATACGAATGCTTACCGTGTAATATAATCTTTTCGTCTCGATATCTCAAATAAAGTGGGGGGTATGCTAGTGTCATCGACTCATGTGCTCAATTACTCTTTATTAGCCCTACTATAATTGAACATTCCCATTCCTCACCATGCCGATGGATATATTTAGCCTATAACAATTCCTTTAAAGGGCTTGAGATATAAACTTCTGTTATGGAATAGAAGATACAAATCCTTTCTCACATTATCTATTAATTCTATATTACTCGTGACGCACCCAATATATCCTAACTTGATGTGAATAGTGTTTCGCCATAGATTTCATCAATACATCTAAATTCCTGAGTTGTAATACCCATTAAGAATAATCTAAATGTCTAAGGACCAATACACAGGTCCACAAATAGGAACATCTATTGACATTGTGAAATGTGGATTTCCTACTGGAGGGTCTCATTCTCATAATATCTTCCTAGGTATTACCAAGGGCATACACCAGGATAAGGTTCCTCAAAGTTTTATGATTCCTTACCCCTACTGGCCTATATTATTTGTGTCCCTAAAATAACATCCTCCGGCCATAGAACATATATTCAATAATATTGTTATGGAACTTCATGGTTCTCATCATAGTAGGGATCAACTATGACCCATTAGTGAAATAGATCTCCTTAGGAAATTATAACATGCATTGTCATGCAAAAGAGTAATTAAGGTGTGATAAGGTATTTATTAATATTCAAATCCAAGAATACAAGTTTATTATAAAGTATAAATTAGTTGGTTCTAGGTCACCAACTCCAACAGACTCCCACTTGGACTAGAGACAACTACTAACAACCTTTAACCCACTATCTCTCACATGATATTCATGCTTCTATTGAGATAGACCTTTAATTATTAGGTCTTCCACATTTTCTTTCATGTAAACTCTTCACACTTCAACTTCACCCCTTTTATATAATTTCCTGAAGAGGTGATACTTCTATAGAATGTGCTTTGTCCGTTGAGGTGACTGTGGTTATTTTGCAAGATCCACCAATGATGTATTATCAAAATACAATGTCATAGGGTCTATACTTATAGGAAACAAATCAAGATCCTGGAAAATATTATGAATCCATACATCTTCCTTAGCTACATCAGTAGCCGCTATATATTCAGACTCCACTGTAGAATCATCAACAACTGGATACTTTTAACTCTTCCATATCATAGCTCCTCTGTTGAGATATAAAACATATTATGATTGCGACTTCATATCGTTCAGATCTATCTGAAAACTAGCATCATCATGACCTCTAATTACAATATCTTATTCTCCTCCACACACCAGGAACATATCCTTAGTTCATATAAAATACTTAAGGATAGTCTTAAGATAAATTGCACTTGAATCAATTAATTATTATCTTTAATAAGTAAATCCTTTTATCTTAAAAGAGTTTTTGAATTTCCATGTGACTCTCATCCATCATAATTTTAAACAAATAATTTCATTTAATGTTAACTTTATACATAACTTTTACCTTGGAGGAAACCTGGTGAATTCTTGTTCATAACTACCCAATGAGTATAAATGAATATTACGTAGATGTAAAAATAACACAAACATATAAAACACCTAACATGTGTTGTGACCTAACTTTATGCCTGAACCATGGTACATGTCTCAAGGGTTTGTATAATGTAATAATAAATTTTAATAAATATGCATAATTTGGATGATTACACGGTGTGTAGTTTCTGCTACAATATGTGTACTATCGTTTATCATCCATCTAAAGTACATTCTTGGGGATACGACATGTATATGTACATCAAAATTCTTCAGAGTATATAGTGTGTTCAGTGGGCCACATGCCATGTAGTATTTGCAATACACGGTCTTTATCTGTGCAAGCTGTGTACGAGGTAAATGGTCCAACCCTAACCCAAAGGGACAACATGTCATGTCAAGATGAACACATGGCGTGCAATTCGGAAATTGTGTTCCACCTATTCCGGGTCAACACAAAGAGTTATACAGACTCTCATAAACTCCAACACATGGCTTGGTTTGGCAGACCCACCCCGATTCATTGATCCTTGACAACCCAGCATGTGAGGCAGAATACACACCGTGTGTTCTGGTGTTGTATGGCTAGGAACCTTTGGCACCACCAAATAAGATCATATATTTTTATTTCAATCAAAATTAATAGAAAATATCAATTATGTATGGTTAAAGATAAATTAATGAGGAGGAATATATCTAGAGATTCATATTTGTAAAATGATAAACTTGAATTGAATCAAATAAATTATTAAATGCATAAATCATCAATGAAAACTGAATAAATACAATCAATGATATGACCTCTCTGATACCACTTGTAGGTTACAGGCGCAGTAGAAGTGCATGGATGAGTGTGCCAAACTTTAATTTTACTATTAATAATGATCAATATGACATCCTTCATGACGATAAAACACTATATATTCATAATAGAACAAAAAATTAAAAACAAAATAGGGATGTCCCAGAACCATATAGAGGATCATCATATGTTTTTTATAATTAATTTAATGAAAATACAATAATTTCATTGATGTAATTATCTCTCTGATGATACTTCCGATCACGATCCAATGTGATCCATTGTTGCATCGTAAAAACTAAGTGTAGGCTTCCTCTAGCAGTGATCCACACGTGCTCCATGTATCTCTAGAAGTAGCTAAAGGTGTTTCTAGGTGATAGCGTGGAAGAACCATCGTTTGCAATGTCTTCCTTCAATCACCTTGACAGCTGCTTCCAAAGCGCTCTCCAAGATCTGGTGGAAGATGATCTCTCTCATAACATTAGAGTGTTCTTGGAGGAAAGGAATTATCTCTTGGCTTGAGATACTTCTCCAGATCCATTGTGAACAACCATAAATAATTTCTAGATATAATGAGAATAATTTAATTGGGATTTATATTACTTATAATAATAAAATTAATTAATTACCCAAAGGCATTTTTTCATTCCATTCAATTCATAGTAAGACCCCATCTCTTATAATAACATTTGACTATTATTATCACTTGACATGAGCCTAGAGAATTACACCTAATATTATTTAATTAAATAAATAATATTATCTCTCAAAAATACCCAAAAAAACACACAATGTGTATATTAATGTACATGGTGTGTACTTTTTTTCCCATTTTCTTTATTTCCTCCACCACATTTATTCGACCATGAATAGTGACTATTTATTTATTAAATAAATATCATTGAATTAATAGAAAATAAATATATTATTCCACCCACAATATATTATCTAGAATAACTAGTTTCGAACTAAATTAAATTGGGAATCCTTGAATAATTATTTAACCACAACTGGGAGTAATTTTTATTCAACTTGTTAAATAAATATTTAACTGAGATACTTGGATACACTTAGAGTGTGACCCTCTATGCCTATGTCTTATTGGAATTAGGATGATCCTACATAAAGTCCAAGGTTAGCATCTAGAAACAATTCAAGGAACCCATAAAGAAAGAATATAACACTGCAATGATGTGTCACCTCATACGAATGCTTATCGTGTAACATAATCCCTTTGTATTGATATCTCGAATCAAGTAGGTTGTGTGCTAGTGTCATCAACCCATGTGCTTGATTACTCTTTCTTTGACCTCCTGTAATTGAACTTACGCATTCCTCACTATGGCCATGGATTTATTTAGGATATATCAATTCTATCAATGGGAATGAGATATCAACTTCTGTTATGGAACAGAAGGGAAAAATTATTTCTCACATTACCTATTATTATAGTATTACTCAGGATGCACCAAAAAAATCCAACCTCACTATGAATAGTATGTCATCACAGTTTTCATCAATAAATATTAGTGCACGAGTTGTAATACCCATTAATAATAATACTAAAGTCTAAGCACCAATACACATGTCTGAAAATAGGAACATCCAATGAAACTATGAAATGTGTATTTCCTACCGGCGGGTCTCACCCTCTTAATATCCTCCTAGATATTACCAAGGGCGCATACCATTAGAAGTTGTCGTGAAGGTTTATGAGTCATAACCCCTAATGGCATTGATTATTTGTGTCCCTCAAATAACATCATCAGGCTATAAAAAATATATTCAATAATAGTTCTATGGAACTTTCAGGTTCTCATCATATCAGGGATCCGTTATGACCCTTTAGTGCATCAGTTATCCTTTATACATTACCACTTGCATTTCCCTGAAGAAGAACAATCAAGATGTGATAATGAATTTATTAATATTAAAATCCATCAATAAATGTTTATAATAAAGTTCAAATTAGTTGGTTCTTGGCCACAAAATCCAACATTAAAAATAGGAACATAAAATTTGAAATTCATACCATTTATAAAATATATCAAAATATTGTGTCCTGAAATTAATCTTGGATGTTCATAAGAGCCATGATAAAATTTCATTGGAATAAAATAGTGAATTTTCGATAATACATAATCATAGATAATCATTTTATTGTTATTACGGATAATTCCCAATACCATCAAAGTGGAAAAAGTATATTAATGAATCAGGTTCAATCCACATTCTAGCCATGTATTACTAAACTAGATTTACTTGTAGTTCCATCCCTATATTACTGAACCATATTTACTTGTCATTCTAGCCATGTATATCTAATGAGATATAAATATTTGCCTAATTCATTGGAGTGATATATAGTTCACACCCATCTCATAATGAAATCATTCTTACGTATTCCACAAAAACATAAATCATTCATCATCACATAACCCCAGGGAAAAAATGGGTTTCTTAAACATCATTCCATCATAATCTATATCAAATAAATGTTTTTAAAAAAATCATTCAATCATAATCACAAAAAAAATCATATTAATAATAGAGATAAAAACATCACCCTATTTAAATAATTTCATCTTAGATGGAATATAATTTTGATAAATCACTTGAAATTAATTCTTGAGAAAAATATCATGTCTTATTCAAAAATAATTTCTTTTCTCATAATGCCGCACAATTTTAAAAGAAAAGAATCTAATTTAAATTAAATATGAAATATTATAAATGAATCTTCATGGAGATAAGGGTATATGAAATCTTCAAAAATCTATTTATGTCGTAGGAGTTAAAAAATATTCTTCTCATACTTTTGTCAGAAAAGTCAAAAAGTACATTCTACTGAAAATGACAAAATATTCCATTCATACCATTTAATAAAACTTCACCAAGGGGTAAAATTGAATTTAAATTTTTTTTTAAGTATAGAAAGAATATTTCAAAATACTTATTTAAGAATCATGGATGTGGTTGATAAATATAACCTTGTAAATACTTACAAATAAAGAATATCTGATAATAATGAGATTGAAAAATTATCCCTTATCTTAGGTCCACTATCCTTTGTATGTATATAAACCTCCTTTATAATGATTTAAATGATTTCATTAAATTATTCCATAACGTTAGTCATTTTTATGATATTATATATGATCATATTATCATCCTCTTGGTGAAAATATTTCATTATTACTTGTTATTTAGGTATTAACTACTTATTTTTTATGCATGTTTTTCCGAATAAGTTCTATTTATCCTTATTAGGTCATATTTGTATCATTAAAAAATGAAATTAAAATAATATATATCATATATATTTATTATTTATATTTATGTAATCATTATTTAATTGATATCATTTATAATAAATCACATCTTATCATGGAGACGGTTGGTCATACGTACACACGAGCGATGATATCATTCCTTTAATAATGAAATGGTATAGAGTTGGATTGTATATAAATTGTTCTAGAATAAATAACTTCTTATAATAATTATATATAGTAATTATTTCCATCATTATAGTAATCCATGTCAAGTGGTGGTGAAAAAAATATTACACCACGGCGTGGATATGGTAAGTCGTATGTACGCATGCATGGCGATTTAATTTTTTATAGGATGGATAGAAGGTGTAATATGGTTGTTACATAATCTTAATAACATATCAGTATACATGTGATACAGTATTGATTAAGTTATAAAAGAAAAAACTCATGAAGAAGAGGCATGATAATAAATATTTTTAAGGGGGATGGATCCCTTCTCTCCCGGATTCTCTCCCGAGGGCGTCGTGCATCTCTTCCTCCTAGGGTTCTTCCCTTGGCATTGGAGTGATCTCTTTCAATTTCTATTTCTCTCTTCTCTCATATTCATTCATGATTTTCTTTCTTGATCGGGTTTCTCTTCTTCGGCGACAGGTTTCTTAGTTCACCCTTTGCTGCTCTCCTCTACGCTATTTCTGTTCGTCCCGGTCGGTTGTTACATTCTCTCCATGATTGTGGCTCACTAGAGAGGCCTTGGTCGTCTCAATCTCTGCTCTGTCTCCCAGATCTATTTCACCAGACTCCATTTCGGTCTGATGTAGTGGCTCTCATGGGGGGTTTGGGATGTGTTAGTTGAGAGATCCTCTGTCTCCAGGGTTTACGTTTCATTTTGGTTCTTTTCTGCCTTAGGGTTTCAGTCTTCATCGATTGGTTTCTTTTTAGGGATTCCAATCCTATGATGGTCTTTTGTTCTTGGTGTTGTTTTTCGATCGCATTTGATGTTCGAACTCCTGATGATTTGGATTGGTTCTTGATTTTCATCCTTGACAATAGATTTTTTTTGTGATGATGTTTCTGCTCGACGGTATCCGCTCATACCCTACTCTTGCTCCAGGATTCCACCACTCTCTTCCCTGTCGGATTTCCGTGGTGGTTTTCATGGTGTCTTGGGAGGTGGGTTCGAGTGGTCGACGGCATTCCAGGTGGTTGCAGTGCTCGGTGATGCAGAATTTTCTTGTTACTGGTTATCTCAGTTCACTGGTGGTGCTCTATTTTTTCTTCCTCAATGGTGACAGTTCTATGGAAGTCGATTTCCTCAAGTTATGGTGTTCAGGTCTATGCTGTGAATTGGTTTCTCTGTTTTATTTTCATTTGGGTTGTTGTTGGCTTCCGGAGTTGCTTCTCTCACTGGCATTGTAGTGGAAATGGATTCGGTATAGAATTCAGCAAGATATAGGTGGGTGGCTCGAGGCTGTCAATGGAAGATCAGGTTGATGCCACTGGGCTCAACGCATTTGTTGCAGCCTTCTAATTTTTGAAATGTTTTGGCTAATGTGGATTCGAGTAATGAGTGGTTTTTTTGTTTACTTCATTGAATTTTGAACTGTGAAATCTGGGTGAGCCAGCTGTTTTTTAATATTGGTAATGTATGGTTACCTCTAACCATAAAGAAAATTTTAGAAAATGAAAAAAAAATATTTGTAGTTAATTAATAATTTGGAAGAATCGGTAGAGGAGATTACCTCTTCTTCAAAGAACTTTGTATAGATCTCCTCTTAAAGGCACTAGAGTTAGAATTTTGATAATACCAACACCTATATAATGTGACTAAAGATGTTTAAAAGGAAATTAGGTAGGGTATGGATGTGTTTTTATTCTCAAATTGATGTGAAGAAGTGACATAGGATGTGCCCTTTTATAATTGAGGTTGGGGGCACCATTGGAATTTCATAAAATATTAATTTATATAAAAAAAGTAAAAACCCACCCAAAAGCCTAAAAATGTCATATTTTTTATTATTAGATAAGATATGGTTGTAATATCACCAACCAATAATTTTTATACATGTTTTTATTTCATTTTAAACCTTATTATTTCATTTTACCCTTAATTTTTTTCTTCTAATTTTAACTGAGGTAACAAGTTGTTCAATATTAAAATAGTGTAATTTTTACTTATTTGATGTAAATTATACCATAAATGAAGAATATAGAAAATTTTAGAGTAAAAATTAATTATTTTATATTTTTTAAAAATATTTTATGATTTTATAAAAATTCAATAAAACATTATTTTTGGAAAAATATCAATAGTGTCAATTTTGAAACTATTCAATTAATGGATTTTTAAAAATATCAAGATATGATGTTAACCTTAAATAAAATATTTTATTATATATATATTTGGCCAATTTAATTTATGAAATTTTTTGGATATGTTAATTAACACAAATTATATTTAGTTTAGTATTTTTAATAACATTAATTAGATATTTACATTAGTAAAATAATTACTACATCAGTAATGTGTAATTATTTAATATACTTATTTATTGGGTAAAAATTAAACAAAATATTATTAAAAATATAAATCCTTTATTTCTTATAATAATACTTATTGACGAACATATCTCCTGGAAAATCCAGCATTAAAAATGATATATTTATTAAAACATGAATGTGACAACATTAACACCACTTTATATAAAATATTATAATTATAATAATCATTTATGTATTGATAAAAATGGAAAATAACAAGACCCTTGGATTATTATGGTTTATATATACCCTACCAATAATTTTCTTTTAATTTTAATGGTTATTATCAATTTATTTAAAATTATTTTATTGATTTCTCAATAATTAAATAATTTATGCATCATCATTGTATAAGAAGTTAAGGTAATTATTTAGTCACTAAAAATTATAAATAAATTACCAGGATGTAGATAATTTCATTATATCTTTGGAGACTATTTATTTTCTATGTTATCTCATATTTATCACTATATTAAAATTATTCTACTTTTAAGAAATAAGAGTGAGACATGTTGTCACTTTATTTTATTTTAATAATAAATATCATTTTCATGGAAAAGCGGCCATTAAATGAGTAAATTTAAATAATTAGGTGTTAAGGGTCTACTTTTATTCATCTAATATGATTTTTTGAGGTTTTAGGGTAATTTTATTGTCCATATCACATTATTTGTTACCCTAATTTATACGATTTTACTTTAACCGTGGTAAATATAAATTACCAAAGTTACTATTCAGAAAATCCAAAAAATAAAATGATATTATTTAAATAATTTGGACCCAAATATTTGAAATATGTAATCCATTATTCAAAATTTCAAACAGATCAGTTGTAGTAATTAATTTAAAATTAATCTTGTTGTCGTACTAGAAATCAGGTTTTAAAAGTAAATAATTTGAAAAAGATTGAAATATGTTTATGTAAAAATTAATTGTAAAATTAATTTAAAGGACATAAATTATATTTAATGATAGAAATATATTCTATTTATACTTTAAAACCATTAAATAATATAATTTAACCATTAAAAAAAATTTGAGAAAAAAAGTTGTTTTCAATTAAAATTTTGTGTATTTTTACTATTCATCAAAACTTGAAAGTTATCATAAAAATATCAAAAATTAATCCAAAGTAAATTATTATATATCACTTATACATAAAATTTATATATAGTTAAATTGTATATTTAAAAGTTTCAAAAACTATATTTAAAATTGTTGAGCCATCAAAAGGCAGCAAAACAACATTTTCTGAAAAATACTTCTTTTATCCAAAATATTGAATTTGTTCTGATATCATGTCTAGAAAACATGTAAGATAAATTTTACACATTATATTGAATAGATTAAATATATATTTCTTTAATAAAATCCATCAAAAGAGATTTTATTATTTTATAAACATGATTCAACTAAGTATTGTGTGAAATGGATTTTATCAAAATAACTTGAAATTGTGTGTAACACTTACCAAGAATAGTGTTATGTATACCATAAGTTAAGCGAGTGTTTCATATAGATCAAGATTATATTGGTGTAGATTACAAAAAAAAGATATCATAGAAAATAATATATATATATATATATCATAAAAAACTCAGGGTGTAACATTCTACCCCATTAAAATGAATTTCTCCCTCGAAATTCATTTTGTTTGTTAAAGTTTTTAATATTTGAAAGTTTATTTTAAATGAACCCACATCATAAAAACAAGATCTAAAACTTCCTCTTAAAAAGGAATAGTTAGAAAATAATATTTACCCAAATTAAATCTTAAATACGTCTCTACATTGGAGAACATATGTGAAGATTGGTGATGGGGGAAAATCATAAATAATAATAGAGATTTTTAAAGATAACTTATCAAAATAAATATGTTTATACAATAAAGTTTAAAAATAACACAAACCATAAAATAAATAATCCTAAAATAGGTCATTTATATAATAAAAATGATGATAATAATACACCCATTTATATCACGATCCCTTTTCCTAATGTTGTAGAATTTTCATGAGAAGATATTCTTACTTGATTTAAATAAAATCTAACCATTGGTCATGCAATGAAATTTTTTTGACTTCATCTCTTATTCAAAGAAATGAAGGTTAATTTATCTTTCCTGAAGTGTTAACAGATCATGCAATCCATAAATAGAATGATAGGTCATTTCATCTATCTTTGTTACAATAAAAAGGTTAGTATAAGTTATCAAATATTCAAAAGTCCGACGATAGTGAGATAATAAAAACTTCATCCAATGTTGATATTATACAATACATAAATGGATAACCTTAAAATATTTACAAAAAAAGAAAAACAAACAATTTAGAAAGAGGTGGAAAAAATTGTCTTAACATTTCACTCCCATATCTCATAAGGCAGATCTTGGTTGTCACATTCCAAACTTGTGAATACCTCAATCAGTAATTATATTTACCGTACATACTTTTTAAAAACATGCATGTTTCCTTATGCTTATATCCAAGAAGCTGTAAAATTCATCCATGATAGTACAAACCACTTTTTAACAATCCTTAATCAGTTCTAAAGAAATAATTACCATCCAATTTACCTGTTCATGTCTAACATATCACTATCCAAATATCATTATCTCATCGTCATGCTCATATTATGGGTTATCCATCCCTTAGTTGTGTATCATCTTATTACCTCAATCTCTATTTATGTTTACCAGTACCATTCAGTATATTCTCTTAAATCCTTATGAAAAAACTACAGCGGTCCAATACATAGTTATTTCATTATTCCATAAATATATAAATTTACTTCCACAACATTATTCTTTAATTATAATACATAATCACTCAATCATTCCACAACTTCATTTTCATGCTCCACATCACCAAAAGTGACCACATGGGACTTCCCTTATTCTTTTTCCTTAAGAGATTGCTAATGTCGATCATCATTATTAACCCTTGAATTTGGTAATTGGTTAGCATAATGACTTTGTTTTTTTCTCTTCAAACACTGAATTTTGGTAGGCACACTCTTTGAATCTTTCTATTTATTCTCATTATTTTTTTAGTAAAATGCATGATAACCTTCCTTTCCACACTTATAACATTTATCATTCCCCTTAAGAAAAGTTCCTCAATGTTTCCTTATATAATTTTAGCATAAGGAAAATATAATATTCTATTCACCTTAATTTTTAGAATTTCCTTGGAATTATATACATATTTTCTTATCACAACCATGAGATTGATGAAAAACAAAAATCTCCCTTTTTGTAAGAAGAATATGAGGAATGTAAATACTAAAAAATTATTTTTTGAACTCATACCAATCAATGGATTTAATATTAACTTTTTTCCATGTATTCTTGATAAATTTCTACCACAAATTCACTTTACCATCCAAGTGATAAGTTCTCAACTTAACATTTTCACATTATGAATAGTGTAGAATGAAAAATATCTTTTAAATAGAATGGATCCAATTATCATCAACTAGTGTATCGTCCATTCCCCTAAAAGAAGGTGGATATTTCCTTAAGAATGATTCAAGAGAACATTGTTCCCCCCTTTAGTCATTTAGAAGCCTATCACGATTTGCGGTTATAGAAAAAATTCTTTATTATAGATCCCATAACATTCAGTAGTTCAATAGGATAATTGTTTCATTTTACTTGCATCCATAATTAACACGGTTCCTTTAGGTTTCAGACATTATCAAAAATCCAAAAAAGGTAGTGAGAGAGGCAAAAATAATACTAGGAAAACAAAATAATCAAGGGGGAGTACTCTCTAACATCTTACATTTAATACTTGGTTATTCACAATTGTTACAAAAATTCAAGGATTATAACCTATGATGAGACTTGTCCTTATGAAATCCATAAATATAACATTATAAATATCTTTATGGGTCTCACTAAATTCATCACATTCTAGTTTCCAAAGGTTGACTAATCCTTCTCTCTAATACCAACTCTAACGACCCAAGCTTGACGTATATGGATATTATATTACTTTTTTGGAATACTTAATACATTACACATAAATACACAAAAATACCATATTAGTTTAGTGTTTTTAGAAAATAGGAACACATTCTTCTAACTTTCTGAAAGATCTTCAACATCTCCCATAAAGACCTTACCCTTTAGTTTTCCTACCTAAAAACTTTATTTATATCCTTGGTAAAAGAAAACATATAAAAAGGGTGAGCTCAAAAGATCATTAAGGGTAAACATGGAAATATCATACACAACATAATAATGTAAAAACATGAACATAAATTTTGAAATTCATACCATATATAAAAAATATCTTAATCTTGAGTCATGAAATAAATATTGGTAGTGTATTCGATCCATGATAAAATTTCCTTGGCATAAAACATGGAATTGTGGTTACCACATAAGAACATAAAATCTCATTTATATTATCCAGGGCACATTTCCAAGACCATCATAGTGGAAAATTTCCATTACTGAACTGAGTTCACTCCTCATTCTACCACTGTATTACTGAACCTAATTTACTTGTCATTCCAGTATTGTATTACTAAACCAGATTTACTTGTTGATCCATCCAGGTCTATCTCATAAGATATAAATTATTTCCCAATTAATTATATGGAGATATAGGTCCTAACAGTCTCATAATTAAATCATTCTTATGAATTCCACAAAAACATAAATCGTTCATCATAGCATAACTGAAGAAACAAAAATGGGTTTCTTAAAAATCATTCCATCATAATCCGTATAAAATAAATGGATTTCCTAAAAATAATTCCATCATAAACACAAACAAATAATAGTAATAATAAGGACATAAACATAATATTATTTAAATAATTTCATCTTATATGGAAAATAATTTTGATAAAACACTTGAAATTAATTCTTGAGTAAAATACCCTTTATTCTTCAAAAACGTCTTCTTTTATCAAAATATCGTGCAATTTTAAAAGAAAATAATTTAATGGAAAATAAACTTGAAATATTGTAATGGAAGATTCATTTAAATAATGTGTTATTAAGTCTTAAAAAATCTATTCATGCCATATAATTTTAAAAAAAATTATCCTACTTTTGTCAGAAAAGTCATAAAGTACCTCATACCGAAAAAAACGATTACATTCATACCATTTAATAAAATTTCTCTAATGGGTAAAATTGAATTTAAAAATTTATATAAGGAAAAAAATAATATTTATGAATACTTATTTATGAAACATTTATGTGGTTGATAAATATACCCTAGTAAATAATTATGAATAAACAATCTCGGATAATTATGAGATTGAAAAATTATCCCTTACCTTAGGTCCACAATACTTTATATGTATTTGAGACTCATGTATAATGATTTAAATGATTCAATTAACTTATTAAAGAATCATAGTCATTTTTTTGATATTATATATGATCATATTATCATCTTCTTGGTGATAATATTTCATTATTACCCTTTATTTGGGTATTAACTGCTTCATTTTCTTATGCATATTTTGTCGAATAAGTTATTGTTATAATTATTATGTCATAGTTATACCATTAAAAATTATATTAATATAATATAAATCGTATTTATCTATTTTTTACATTTATATAATCATGCTAATTGGATATTAGGTAGAATGAATCGCATTGCATCTTGGAGTCAGTAGGCCGTATGTACGCACGAGAGATGATATCATTCCTTTAATTATGAAATGGTATCGAAGTGGATGGTATATATATTGTTAAAAAATAAGTAACTTGTTATAATAATAATATTTAGTTATTATTTCCATCATTATACACATCCGAGTTAAGTGGTGGTGGAAAACAGATTACACCACGGTGTGGAGACGGTAAGTCGTACGTATGCACGCATGGTGATTTCATTCTTCGTAGGATGGATAGAATATTGAATATGTTTTTCCAATAATATTAAAAAAACATCCATATAAAATTGATACAATATTAAATTAATTTACAATGGAATCAATGCATTAAGAAGAAGAATAAGAATGAATAATTTGAAATAATTGGTATAGGAGATTACCTCTTTTTCGAGAATCTCCCACTAGATCTCTTTATAAAGGGACAAGAGATGGTATTTTGAGAAAACAATTACATATATAATGTGAATAAGGAAGTTTATAATGTAATTTGGTAGGGTATTTGTGAGCTTAAAGTCTCAAATTGATGTGAAGAAGTGAGGGTAGAGGTGCCCTTTTATAATTGAGGTTGGAGGCCCCTTGGGAATTTCTAAAAATATTAATTTATATAAAAAATAAAAACCAACCCAAACACATAAAAAATTTCATATTTCATAATATTATTGTAGATAATTTTGTAATGTAATAAACCAATAATTTTTATACATTTTTTTATATCATTTTAAACCTTATCATTTATTTTTACCCTTAATTATTCTCTTTTAATTTTAACTATAGTAACAAGTTATTCAATATTAAAATAGTGTAATTGTTACTTATTTGAGGTCAATTAGACCATAAATGAACAATATAGAAAATTTATAGTAAAAAATTATTATTTTACATTTTTTTTAAAAATTATGATTTTTAAATAATTCAATAAAACACCATTTTGACAAAATATCAATTGTGTCCATTTTGAAACTATTCATTTAATGGATTTTTAAAAATATCAATATAAGAAGTTAACCTTGAAAAAAATATTTTATTATATCTATAAGGCATCAAAATTGTCTATAAGAAGATTTATATGTCAATTAACCTAAATTATATTTATTTTAGTATATTTAATAACATTAATTTATATTTCCATTAGTAAAATAATTACTACATCGGTTTTGTGTAATTATGTAATATAATTATTTGTTGGGTAAAATTAAAAATAAAATAATATTAAAAATATGAATCCTCCAAATTTCATAAGAATACTTATATTCTAATATATCTCCAATAAAATCCTAAATTAAAAATGTTATATTTTGTAAATCTTGAATGTGGCAACATTAACATCACTTTAAATAAAATATTTTATGTGTCATAATATATTCCATATGGCTTAAAATGCTCAAAAACTAGACCCTTGGATGATTATTGACTACATATACTCTAAAATAATATTTTTGTTCATTTAATAGTTATTATCAGTTTATTTAAAATTATTTTATTTATTTTTCAATAATTTAATATTTTTTGCATAATCGTTGTATAAGAATTTAAGGAAATTATTTAATCTTTAAAAATTATAAATAAATTACCATGATATAGATAATTTCAGTAGCCTTATGTAGAATACATATTGACATTGTTATCTCATATTTATTACTATGTTAAAATTATTATACTTATAATAAATAAGAGGGTGACCTGTTTTTTCTTTCATTTATTTTAATAATAAATATCATTTTCATGCACAAGAGACCATTAAATTTTTCAATTTCACAACTCATGTGCGTAGGGTCGACTCTAATTCATCAAATCTTATTTTTTATGGTTTTAGGGTAATTTTACTGTCCATATCATATTAGTTTTTACCCTAATTTACCCGATTTAACTTTAACAGTGGTAAATAAAAATTACCAAAGTTACTATTCACAAAATCAAAAAAAATAAAAGGAGCATATTTACATAATTTGGAACCACTAATTAAAAATATTGAATAAAATTTTCAAAATTTGAATTACAGATGTTTCAGTTTTTAATTTAATATTAATAATGTTGTCAGAATGAAAAATGTGTGTTAAAAGTTAAAACATTGCAAAAGATTGAAATATTATTACATCAAAATTAAATTTAAAAATAATTATAAGGACATAAATTATATTTCATGATAAAAATATATTCTATATATACATTAAAACCACTGAATAATATTATTTATCCATATAAAATATTTTTATGAAAAAAACGTTGTTTTCAATTAAAATTCAGTGTATTTTTACTATTCATCAAAAATTGAATGTTATAAGAAAAGTATAAAAAATACATCCAAAATAAATTTTGATATCCTTATTATAAATAAAATTTTTATTTTGTTAAATAGAAGATTAAAAAGTGTAAAAAATTTGATTTAAAATTGATGCGCCTTCAAAAGGTGGAAAAACTGCATTTAAAAAAAAATTCTTTTATTCGAAATGTTGAATTTGTTCTTATATCATGTCTAGAAAACATATAAGATGAATTTTACACAATAGATTGAATATATTACATATATCTTTCTTTAATAAAATCCATCAATAGTGATTTTTTTATTTTATAAACATGATTAGACTAAGTCTTTCATGAAATGAATTCTTTCAAAAGAACGTGAAATTGTTATAACATATTCCAAGCATAGTGTTGTATATACTAAAAGCTAAGACAGTGTTGCATATATCACAATATTATCATTGTTTAGTGTACAAAAAAAGATATGAAATAAAATTATATATATATATATATCATACAAATCTCATGGTGTTATAACTACATAAAGAAAGTGTTTTGTTTCCATTAAAAAAATGATGCATTCTATGGGTTTTAATCCAATCACATTATTAGTTGGAATAATGATCTCTCTGGGTAGATATTTTTTAAATGGATCCTCAGGGTTTTTACATGATCTCGCATAGAAAATTTTTTTGGTACCATATTGTAATAGTTTCCTCACATAATTATACCTAAAATTTATTTGTCTAGACATTCCATTGTACTTGAAACTATGTTCCCTTGACAAATTACATTCACTATAATAACTAATATAGATATGAGGAATCATACTAGGCCAAAATCTAATATCCAATAATAGATTCTTATTACATTCAACTTCTATTCCACATGCCTCAAAGGCACTAAACTCTAAACTATTCTTGAATGTGATATAAATATTTGTTTCTTTCTTTCACAGGAAACAACACAAACTCAAAAAGTAAATTACCATCCATATGTGGATTGATTATCACCAATTATTTGTTATTATAACTCTCATTTTTGTATCCTTTTAATACCTCTACATGATCATTATAGTATAAGCTTAAATCTTTGATCTTTCTCAAGTATCCAAATATTCTTGTTATATGTTTCCAAAAATCCGTACCAAAATTACAAGTATATCAACTTATTTTACATACCTAAAAAGAAATATTATGTCCACTATAATGTATTTAATACATTAAAGTACCAATTTCACTAGCATACTCAAGTTATTTTATGTATCTTCCTATATTCAACATTAGATTTATATTTATTAAACAGGTTAAAGGATTTAACCTTTGTTCAAAGAATATATATATGTAAATATATACTACGGTTATCGAAAAAAGTAAAAAAATATAATTTTCATCTATGAGTTAATAAACCATTTAATTCAAAAATATCACTATGTAATAATTATTATATATTGTAATATCATTCAATAATTTGAAATGGTTTCTTAACTATTTTAGATTCTACACTTATCTCACATTTAATAAATAAATTTCCAAATTTAATTAAGTTTTAATTATTCACCAATTAATGAATAATAATTAAAAAATTTAAACAATCAAGCCATAAATTATAGGAATAGATCAATTAAAAATATGATTCATTCATATTATCAATTGATAGTTTATTTATACCATCATTTGAGTACCCCTTCCCCATAAACATGTATCCCTTGAACAATATAACCTTATCAGATTAGATTAAACCTGAAATAACTTCTTAAATAAAATATCAAGAGAAACTAAATTATTTCAAATTCTAGGTAAATAAAAAACATTAATAATATTCAACTTATTCCTAGAAGTAAATTCTAGTTACATGATTCCTTATTGAGCAACATTGTTTCATGTTTTATTCTGAAGGTGTACTTACTTCACGGTAGTACTATCATCAAATATTTTATACAAAAAATGACCATTCCACACAAGAAAAAATAATCTAGAATCAAGTAAACATCCCATATTCATTGAATTCATACTGACTTTAGATATCTTCAAAACTAGATTGTATTCAGTTAGTATATTTACAACGAGTTTTTCAACATTATTTTGATAGAGAAATTCCATTGAAAAATTCCCAGCATTTCCATAGATATAGTATAATCCTTTATTATTTGAAGGATTTTATTTCTTCTAGAATATTTGACAGTTCTTATTTACATTTAAGGAAGAGTTCAATGGTGGTTTTCCCTTAATGATATTAACTTTGGTATCTAATTATAAATCCATACCCACATCTCTTACCTTGTATTCTTTTTCAATGAGATGAAGATTTATCAAATGTTCTAAGGAAATATACTCACTCTTTTTAATGATTGATTTACCAAATTATTTCAATATAGGTGTAAATTTAGCAATAATTTCACTAATATGGAATTTTTTCAGTATATTTATTTTAAGAGAAACAAGTTTGTTTTCTATAACATAGAGTTCATAAACATTCTCTAACACCATCTTGGTCCCAACCATATTGAAGTTAATATTCTTTTAAATAATAAATTTATTGGTACCTTCTTCCTTGACATTGTACATGAATTTGAGTATGTCATATATCTCTCAAGTAGACTTCATTTGGAGAAAATAGTCATAATGAAAATTTGATAATATGTTGAGAATATGTCTTTAAAATAAAACATGATCATCTTCACATTTCTTCCTCATTAACTAAATGTATTTTCCTTAAGTCATTTCAATAGGTGTGTTGTCAAAATTTAGAGTTGGTTTTTTGATAATTTAAGGGTAATTTAGTTCTAGGGTGTAAAAGATATTCAATGTTATAAGAAGAAACTTCATCTTATCCTACCATGAAGATAAGTTTTTTCAATTGAATCAGCCTAGCATGAAAATTTCTTGGTTCATCACATTAATTGATTTTGAATCATTATTAAAAGAAATTCCTTGGATTGAACCATTTTTATTGTTATAAAATGGGTAGGAAGATGGGGAAGACAGATTTAATCTTCATGGGAGAATTTAAATCACTATTCAAAAGGTATTGATCCACCCCCAATTTTTGGTATAATTTTTACAATGTGAATTTACCGTGAGTATTTAACCAAGATTTAGGGAATGTCAAAGAACAATTTCAAAGAGTTTTTCAGCACTGATGCTCGAAAAATTTAACTGGAGAAATTTTGGATCGAAGAAGATCGATCGAATGAATGAAATCATCATCCCTCTATTTATTGATCAAAATCAGTCTAAATAACATAGATTTGATCTCTCTATTTCAATTAAAATATATATTAGTTTGATAAAAGTGAGATGACTCATGGTTTTGGGAACCCGTATAGATTTCAAAAATTTTGGAATCTAAACTATTACTTCTAATCACATTATTAGTTTTTTTTATGAAATGTTTTATTTTATTTTACTATTATTTTTTGTTAAATTTTGTTATAATATATATATATATATATTAAATATATATTTTTAAAACTCTTTAAAGTCACTTTGGTATATATTTTTTTAATGAAAAAATTCAATTCCCAAATCCCCTTTTTATAAAGAGAATCATTGGGAATTATGCCCCCAACTCCAATGTGGGATTCCATGAATTTTACACCTCATAAAAGCAATCCAAAATTGTGAGTCCAACAGTTATTCATTAATTTTACGAATAAAAAATATGACAAAAAATTATTCATGTGGTCTGTTAACGAAGGATGCTTGGTTGATTGTAATGGGGAGTTCTTTCATCTTCATTTATGGAGGTTTACGGTAGCTTGAGGCTCATGGGACAATAGATTGGTACATTTTCAAACTTTTCACTAATGGTATATCCTAGCATGATAAGTGGATCTACTAAGTGATCTTCATAATTAAAAAAATATAAGCAATGAAAAAAACAATTGAAGAAAATTCACCATAAATCAATTGCATTTTTAATAAGTTCATTTCAATAAATAGATTTGAGGTTCATAATTTAAAATTGAAAATGAAATTTTATTAAAATCCATAATTAACCTTAGATTTTCAAAACATAGTTAATTAATTTTCATCATTTAAAAAGACATTTAATTCTTAATTAACTATAAAAATTGAATTTTTTAAACTAGCTTAAATTTATTCATCAAAAACTCTTATGTACATATTAAAAAAATGTATATTATATATTTAGTATCCAAATTATTTCAAATAAGATGAATATTTTATTAAAAACCAATATTTATGATCAATTATAATTCTTTCCCTAGAAACACACGATGAAAAAAAATGTGAATTTTACCCAGGTTTTAAAATTAATTGATGGGATTTTAAAATTGAATTTAAAATAAAATTTTCAATAAAATATAACTTTATCCAAATGATTTTTCATTTATTAATAAGTTTCAGCAGTTTCAAAAAAAAATTTCATCATATTGAGAATCCTAAAATGAGATTAATGCAAGGTTGATTCCTACTTATCAGAATAGATTCTAATATTGTTTTCCTAAGTTTCTACAAAAATAAAAATTCATCAATTTGGGTTAGACCCTTTGAGGTTTGATATGTAATTTAAAAAAAATACAAAGGTAAAAGTGTACTTTGAATTCTACTGAGAAAACTGAGAATCATATTGATTCTTGATTTATTCCTATAGATTACAAATGACTTAAAAACCATTTTCCTAGGTTTCTACACTTATCTAAACTTGTATGCTTGGTTTTTAACCCTTGACGGGTGATATGTCATATTTATAAAAATATAAAGGTGAAATTATACTTCGGAAAATATCAAGTAATATGAGACTCATATTGATGCTCAATTGATTCATATAAATCAAAAATGACCTAAGGATCATTTTCCTAAGTTTTCAAGTCTATACAATGTTGTTTGATCAGTTTGGATCCCTTAATGGGTGACATGTCATTTTAATAAAAATATAAAAGTGAAATGGAACTTTAGATGATACTAATCAATAAAAGAATCATTTTGGCATGGGGTATATTCCTATAAGTCAAAAAAATTAAGGATCATTCTCATAAGTTTACATATAAATATGAACTCATTTGATCATTTTTAACCCCTTTTAGGTGATTTGATAATTTGATATCAATATTAAGGTGAAACGACACATATGATCATACATATCAATTTTGGTATCCAATTTACATATGATTGGTTCAAATTGTTTACAAATGACTTAGATGGTTTTCCTAATTTTTCATGTCGGTCCAAGCATGTTTGTATATTTATGACCACTACACAGGCGATTTGTTATTAATTATTATTTTCTAACAATATGATATCATATTTTTCATCGTACCATACAATCCAAGCATCATATTGATGCAATTTTTAATCATAATAAATATAAAATGATCCAAGTATTAATGCCTTAAGTTTTCATATCAATATAAACTTGTCTATTTTTTGACCTCTTTATGGATGATATGTCATTTTTATAAAAATAGAATGTTGAAATGTTTTTTTAGGTTATATCAAGTAATTTAGGCATCATATTTAAGTGTGGTAAAATTTTATTGATAATAAATGATTTAGGGATTGGTATTCTATGTTTTCATGGAAATCCAAACTTTTTTCTTCATTATGACCCCTTTTTGTGGCCTGACAATTTAATAACAATATGAATATCAAATAGAACTTTTTATCATATAGATAAATTTAAGCATCAAATTGAAACTCATTTTATTCATATGGATTATAAATTACTTTAAGATCATTGTCCCAATTTCTTAAGCCAGTAGAAACCCATTTTCTCAGTTTCGACCACTACACTGTTGATTTTTCATTTACGAATAAGTTTTAACAAATTGAAATCATATTTTTCATCCTACAGAGAAATAAATATATAAAATTGAGGAAAAATATATTTCTACATATCAAAAATTATTTAAGAATCATTTTCCGTTGTTTCTATTCCAATATGATCTCATATACTTGGTTTTGACCACTTAACGTGTGATATGTAATTTTAATAAAAATATTTTTGGAGTTGGAGATCTAGAACTACTACTTTTACTATGTATTACACGTATATTAGAAGATTTTAACATTAATAAATTATATTATTACATATTATCCATTATTGTGGTTGACTTTAATGTAATAATCTCTTAGATTATCTATCACATTGATAATATCTTATTAGTTCCATGTTATAATGAGAATCATGATATTTAAAGATGGTATTTTTAAACCAACTTTTACTTTTAGACAACATTCAATGATGGGGAGCATAGTATATTGGTTTTCAGGTGAAACTAGTTATAAGATTATGTGACTTATTCTCATGAAGTTCGTACTTGGTGATCTCAAATATGAGAGATTATGATAACAGACTCACTAGTAGGAGTTCCAAATGATTTTTTTCATTACATATTTCTATCCATGAGTGTGTGTAATGTTCCCTAAACATTAAGATTATAATTAATATATATTATGACTTTCCAAATTAGATTTACTGAACAAAACCATGATTCCATAAGTTAATGGAAGGTATGGTGAATCTAGAGTGACATGTTATTAACAGATAATTTGGGGCAGGATTTGTCCCTACCATATTTATGGAATTTGATATCTCAAACCTCAAATTCAAATTGAACTTTGAAATTAAATTCAATGGTTATGGTGTAATGATGAGTCTATTATATATATTCAAAGAAATATGTATCAAGAATATAACTTGAGGACATAGATATGCAACCCTATTGATAAGATATTATGATAAATGGATTTTATTACAAAATGAGTGCTCGTATATATTTATTGGAACTATAAAATTAACTTCTTTCTCTTTGATTCCTAGATCTGTTAGTAGATAGTAATCTTGTAATTCAGGAAAAATCATCTATTTTCAATGAGAAAGAGTATTATAGAGTCACACACAAATTGTTTCTAATAATCTTGATTATATTCTATTCAAATTTAATTATAGGGATAAATTTTATTCTCAATACTAAAGAAATAATTTTATTTAGTATTAAATGATCACATAAATTTAATAAATATATATTCACATGGTCACTGTTAAATTATGGATATATATAATATATTAATTTACTTTATTTATCTATTAAATATTTAATAAATATTTAAATAAATATTTATCCACGTATTTGAAAATTTTCATAGAGGGAAATCAGACCAAGTTTATGTCCAGTGCTAAATATTAATTTTTAGGCTGGTAAAATAATATTTATTGTTCCACCTGTTTTAACTTTCCATTAAAATAATATTATTATTATTATTTTGTAGAATTCGGTCGGATAAGGTTGGTTATATTATTTAAGGGTTGTTATACAATTATCTAATTTTTTAATCTAAATATTAACTTTGTAAATAGATGGTTATGTCTATTATGAAAGGTTCATTGGTAATTGAGAACTATTGATCATGATATATTTCTCTATAGATTAATATTTCTCCTATATTCTCAAGAATGAGAAGAAATCCTTTAATCTTGAAGGATCTTGAAGCAATCAATATGAACAACGTAATATGATCAATATGTTGTGATGGCACCTGAGAGTCTATCGGTGTTGTTCAGTGATCAAAGGACCACGTGTGGATCACCACTAGAGGGGATAAACATTGGGCCCTCCCTACACAGTGTTTCTCATCTAAAATGTAGTTTTGGATGATAAAAAGAATCATTAAAGAAATATTCTAATATGATTTTTCCCTTATTTAAACATAATTTAAATTAATTATAAGTTTAATATGAAAAATATCCTCTCCCCTATCCATGATTTATATATCAATATTTGACTAAAAAATTTCATTTCACATGATAAT
Organism: Viscum album; assembly: GCA_963277665.1. Classification (NCBI taxonomy): domain Eukaryota; kingdom Viridiplantae; phylum Streptophyta; class Magnoliopsida; order Santalales; family Viscaceae; genus Viscum; species Viscum album. The sequence continues at coordinate 1,961,181,013 of OY728156.1, read as the reverse complement.
TATATCTTGAAAAATTGGTGAATAATCCAAAAAAATATGAAAAAACCTTTATGATTATTCACCCAAAATCAACTTTCATTGAATTTAGAACATTATAATTGAAAGGTAAAATTGTACTTTGGATCAGACCGAGAAATCCAAGCATCATATTGACACTCAATTGATTCCAATAGATTGAAAATGACTACATAATCATTTTATTATGTTTTCATGTCAATATTTGGTCATATTATTGGTTTTTAACCCTTGAATAGTGATATTTAATTTTATTAATAACACAAACAAGAGATGGTACTTTAGATCATACTGAGAAATCCAAGAATCATATTCATGCATAGTCAATTCCTAGAAATAAAAATTGTCTCACGGATCATTATCCTATTGTTAAATGATAATAATAACACATTTTTTTCTTTTCTCCCATTTTAGGTGATTTTTAATTTAAAAAATATTTTAATGCGAAACAAATATTTTCATCATGCTGACCAAATCATCATGGTCTCTATAAAATAAAAACATAATTAAAATCCTAATAAGAAATAACCACTTAATGATTTCTAAAAATAGTATAATATCATGTACTCTACCCACTAATTTAAAAGTAAATCTAATTCTCCTTTTGAATATGTATATATTCATCAATATTGTTCGTACGTTAAAAATATATAAATATAAAATTTTACTAAATATATCAATTAAAATTAAAATTTCCTTTAGAAATATATCTTTGAGGATGATATTTTATAAATGGAATATGTTCTCTATAATAAATTTACAAATGAAATATTCACAATAATTATCTTTATTTTGTTTAGGAAACTATAGAAACAATAAGAAAATAAATATTTTTTTTGATATTCATTTTGAAACTGAAATAATATTATTTGCACCCTAGTCTGTATCTATGTGTACAAATCGATAAACATCTTTTCTTCACTCATCGTCCCTGTGAAATGATTTTTTTCAATATTTAAATATTTTTCTATAATAAAAATATATAATTAAAACATAATATAAAAAGTATAATTTAAATTCTATTTTTAAAATTTGAATATAGTGAATTTTAAATTTATAATCGACATCAAGTGTGGTAAATTTTTTGATTCAGGCATTGAATCCAAAGAATAATCCTCTAGAGTGTTCAAATTGATAGTAATAAGTATCTAGTGCCCCTAAAAAACAAAAAATAATATGTAATGAAATAAATGATAAAATATTTTAAATGATTATATTATAGATTTTTTTCCTTATATTATAGGAACTAACAAGCGCCTATCATTTTTATTTTATGTTCTAATGTTGTGGTTGTTCATCTATTTTTTCTTCTACTTCCTCTTTTTGGAGTGATGTTTTTTCCCTAGAAATAATATCAATATTAATGAAGCCAAATTTTTCTTTGCAATATTTTCCATTTCTAAAGTAGTTATATATACAACTACAGAAAATATGACTAGTTATTAATAGTAATCAACATAATTGGTCAACTATTGGAAAAGTCTTATGATAATGTAACTCATGTATACATTAAAAATTTAGATTCCTAATCATTCATGCTAAATAATTTCATTGATAATCTCAAGATCAATGGTGTATGTAATGACCTCTCAAAACATTTGTTCTTAAAATTAAATATTGGTCATATTTTTATCATTGAATGTTTTATCTACAAGAACGTGTACTTTTAATAAATGTGATCATTTAATTTTTGGTGTGATGGTACTATCTAAAGTTACTTTAGATTTTTTAGTTGATCAACTAAATTTTTTTGGTTTGACCTTCTATTTCCACTTCTCTTTCTCCATATGTAATAGCATTCCTCATTTTAGACATTTTCTATTAATTTTTTTCCACTTTGTTTACCATTATCAAATTCATCATATAAAGATCAAAAGGATTTTATGTCTCTTAGATTTAATGTGTAGACACTTATATTATTTATCCATTTATATTTGTACATAGGATTCATTTTTATAACATGGAGTTCCTCATACTAAGGTTTTAATTTCTTTGGTTACTTCTAATAAATGTTATTGGACTCTAACAAAACCCTTCAGTAGTATCATAGGGAACCCGTGATTTAGATTTGTGAAGTCATGAATGCAAATGAATAAGAAAAATTAAAATAGATCTCTATTTCATATTCTAGAATTTTGATTTTTAAAATAACTAACCCTTACACAAATAGGAATCATAAAGGTAACAAGATCTTTACCCTTACATATCTGATATATATATGGGTAACTAAGGATTTACCCTTACACAATGTGGTTTGTGTAAGGGTAATATCATCGTATACTTATGTAGATAATTCTATGTAAGGGTTTCCTAAATCTACCCTTATGTGTAAAGGTGTTTTGTAAGGGTAGGTGGTACACATAAAGGTTACCATGGTCAAAACCTTACACAATTAAGTTACCTATGGGTATATAGGGAATTATCCATATGTGAGTGGTCACATAAAGGTAACCCATGGCTTACCTATATGTGAATGGGTTCACATAAGGGTAAACATGATTTTCCAATTGTTTCGTAAATGTAACATCCCAAAAATTCAAACCCTAGTTTTATTATGAAAATATTTATTAAATGGATTTATTTATAATTTAAACATTTTCAAGATGATTTTATTTATAATAATAATTGAAATTAATTGTTTTATTTAATTATAAGTACAGTTTTAAAATTTATTCTAAAAGAAAATATTATTTTTACTTTTTTAAAAGAATATTTTAAAATAAATATTTTTATTGAATAGAATTTTTTTTTCAAAAATTTTATTTAATAGAATATTTTAAATGATAATTATATTAATATATGAATATAGTTAATTTTTTTTATTTTCAAATATTCTACATATATATATGTATATTAGTATGACTTATATAAAATTTTGAATAGAGTATAAAACTAATACTATTATAAAAATTATAATTTTATTTTAATTAGATATTGAGATTATAAATGACATCTAAAATTATTATTTTAATGTATTATATGTTATAATATTAAAAATGTAAAATATTTTAAGTTTCATTATCATAATATAATGTAATTCAATAAATTTATTATTAATATTTTCAATCTATTAAATTTTTAAAAATAGAATAATTTAGTAAATGAGTAATGAATATTCATAGTAAAATGTTTTATTATAAAAATATAATGTTTTTAATAAATGTATTAATAAAATTAATATTATTTTTTTATAAAATATTATTATGTTATAAAATTATATTATAACTTTTGAATATAGAAATTAAACTTATAATATTACAAATATAAAATGTTAACCATTATTTTAAGTATATTAAATAAATAATTTGTATAATAATAATGATATTGAAGTAATAATAATAGTATTAAAGTAGTAATAATAATATTTTAAATATTTAAAGTAATAATTTTTATAAAAAAATTAAAGAATCAGGATAGGGGAAAGGGGGTTGATCTGCGTAGGGGAGACCGAGCTAGGGTTTCATCCGTGTCTGGTGGATGTTGAGTAGAGGTTCGAGCTGAGTCACACTGTGGTTGGGGCCGAGATCCTCAGGGGTGATATGGCTGAGGTTCAGGGATCATCGTTGTCGGGGAGGCTTCATTTCAGGCTTGGGTGTACAGTTACCAGTAGTAGCAGTCCGAGCATCAAGGTTAAGGTTCGACCAAGATCAGTTTGATTGAGGCTTATATTTCTTCTTCAACCAATAAAGATTGGTGTTTTCTTTGTAGAACCGAATCTTTCATCATTTTTCTCTGGCTTTCGGTGTTAAATTACAGCGTTTTACTTTACTGCTTATCAATTTTTCTACTCATTGTTAGTTGGTTGTTTAACATTTACCTTTTCATGGTCTGTTGTTGTCTTATGATTTGATTTTGTTTTGCAAACATAGGATGAATGAATTTGTTTGGTCAATTTTTTCTCTTCCAACTAGTTATATAGATATTTAAATCTAATAGTAAAATATTATGAATCTATGTTATTTTTAAAATAATTCACGTCGTTGTATGAATACTGGTTTTCCTTTGGCTATCATCACCTAAATTTCGAAGCAATCTTGCTTTTAAAACTGTTTTTACATTATAAAATTTCCTCTAATCTAGTCCATTGTAGTATTCAATGATTTGTAAATAAATTTATACCACATCACATAAGAAGTGGGGGATATAAAGTCTTTATTCTTTTTTGCAATTTCAAATGGAAAAAACCTATTTTCATCCTAGTGTGCGTATTTAAAGAAGCATAAGTTGATGTCCAACATTTCTGTAATCAAGTAAGGGTAAAATTATTTTGATGTGTTTTCCAATGCTAATCTTCTTGTCAAAGCTAATTATTTTTTTCAATTTTAAAATTGAGTAATGAGATATATTGATTTTTTCTTTATCAAAACCATACTTGAATTTGTTCTTCTGTAATTGATTTAGCATTTATTTTTCATATTAAACTTATTTTTGTTAAGATACTTTTTATATTTATTCTCAACAATCTATTTGTGTGTTATTTTAAAATCAAAAATTTTATGGATTGCTACTTTCATCATTTATCGTAAGGGATAATACTATCTATTTATTTTATGTTTCATGTAAAGTATTTATATTCATGTTTTATTTTGAAATGAATTTATTTAGATGAAAGAAAGATTATATATATTAATTTTAGTGTTTATATTTTAGTTGAAAATAATTATTTAAATTTTAATTTATGTTTGAGTAAGAGTTATTTTTCAAATTCATTCCAAAATTATGGTTTTAATTTTATAGTTTTATATAACGGATTTACACTTAAATTTCAATTATTTTCTAAGGGTATAAATGTTATTTGAAAAATATGAATTTATTTTTAGACTTTTTTTCAAGGGAAACATATTTTAGTGTTCATATTTTTTAAAAATAATTATTTCCAAATTTTAATTTAGGATTTTTTAAGGGAATTTTATATCTGGTTGTTTATTTATTCTTGAAATAATTAATTAATTATGTTCTAGTAAGGGAATTTTTATTTAATCTATGGTATAGTCATTATTTTATTGTTTTGGTTAAAGGAAAATTATTCTTAAAGTGCTTGATTTTTGGTTCTTTGAAATCAAAATCAAACTTGTTTTAATGATTCGAAAATTTTGTTATGTTTTTAATAAGAAGCTATTCTGAATCGGTAGACAATTTGTTTAATTATTTTGATAATTCAAAACTTGTTTTAGAAGGATAATATTATTACATGTGAGTAGTATATATATATATATATATATATAAGTTTATGTTTTCATTTGATTTCATGTTAATACTGCCACGGAATATTTCTATTTATCAACGTTTCAAATAAACATGAATTTATTATGTTATTATGTGATATATATATATGTATATATATACTAGTATAATACCTAATTATATAGCTATTTTTAATATATTATTATGAACCAAATATTGATCTAAGTATGAATTTATAAAAGTAAGAATATCATATTTTAATCATATACATGAATATAGTCATGGCCAGGTGATTATGCAAAATGACATACCTTGCATTCATTCTCATGATTACAAATTAAAATTTATGGTTTACTTCTGAGATGAATAATCATGAAAATGAAATTATTTAATTAAGATGTTTATTTATAAATTTTATATGCATAATCATTGTATTAATTTTACATTTATCAGAACAACTCTCAAAATTAATCTGTATGGAAGAAGTGTTTAAGTTCATGGTTGATGATTGGTCTTTCATGTAATTATACAATGTGCATGTATCAAGAGATTTGGTTCCACAAGTCTAATAAGTGGGTTTCCAGTAAAGTTTATACTTGCACATTTTTAAATAAATATAAGTGCATCGGTGATTATTTTTTTATATATATATACTCAAAACCATTTATGACTTTACTTAAATTTTTGTTTTTAAGGGTATCAAGCTATGTTTTAACTCTTGTTAAATATAAATATTTTTTTATCAATGTTTTCTTTAAATATGAGCTCATCCCACGAATTAGAGTGTTATAAATACCATGTCATATATGTGTAAATATATATATTTATATAAGGGAAAATTTAAGTTACTTTTTTAAAAAACTAAACTCATGGTATGTGTGTGTGTGTGTGTCTATATAATGTATATAATTTTTATTGAAATGGTATAAAACCTAACGTGAATAAAATGCCGTCGTGTTACTTTGAAATTAAGGATGTCACATATTCATACAGTTGTGGTCATGCGTCAAGCGTAAGATAGACACATATTTCATTCATAATATACTCATGGTTTCAAATAAATTTTATGAGATTACTATAAACATTCATTTATTCAGGAATTGAAATATTTTATTTATAATTTCTTGTGCGAAATATATTTATTTGTCCTAAAGGAATACTTTGTGAATAAATAACTATATATAAATTTTTAACTAAATGTGACTTTATATCATTGCACTTTTTATTAATGAAATATAAATAAAGATAATTATTTCAAGTATGGTATTAATATTTTTATGATAATATACGGATTGATAATTAAACATTTCAATGTGGTATGGGACACTTTGAATTGTTTAAATAATATGTACCTCAATAATTTATCAATGAATTTATTTTTATTTATAAATAAATTTTAAATAAATAAAAGTGGAATGGGACACATTGATTTAAATACATATTTTTTTTAGATTTATGAGGAATTAATAGGACATATTGTGTGATGGATGAGGCCTGTTATAGCTTCTCAATGCATCGGTAGGTCTCATGAGACAAACTAGGTCTTGGAACGAGGCCCTAAAAAAATTGTTATGTGTGGTCTCCGCATGAGGCCTTGACATAATGTTTATGATGTACCTCATTTTATATTCACTCATTATGAATCTAATAAGTGAAATCCTATGTGATTATTCGACTAGTAGAATAAACATGGTTAAGAATCATTCTCTTATGAACATGTATTAATCAATTACATTTCCAAGTGAACATGAAATAAAGTTTTATACTTATGTATATCATTTATCAAGAAGGGTTAATTGTCTATTTTCCAATATAAAAACAAAGGTTAAGAACCTATCTATCATTTCATGGTTTTTACATATGTGTTTTGTTGTCATTTCTATGAAAATCCAATCGAGTAACATTTCACATGAAAAACTATATCTGAACACCTGGAAAGTCATACATAATTAAGTATGGTCATTATCTAACTTATAAGTGGAATTTTATGCATTTCTATTCAACTGTGTGAATATTTTATAATGTATTTTATTTTTAACACTTAAATAAGTTTGGTAGTTTTTATAATGAGTTTATATTAAAATCTATTTCAGAATCTCTCAAGAAAATGATGATAAAGTGTTATGAGAAATGTTAATTTCATGATTTTTAGCATGTGTTTTAAATAAATGTTTTAAAGAAAACTTATTTCTTAATGATCTTTTTTTTAAACCCCTTACTGGTCATATCCAATGCTCACACCTCATTTCAAATTATTTTTCACATGTCTCTTTGAAGACCAAAGTTGGACGTCATCATTTTTTTATGTGAACAGAAGAAAAGTTTGGATTTTTTTGTTTAATTTTATTGCATCTCTGATAAATTGTAAAGTTTGTATCTAACTATCCAAAACCTAGACCAGTGAAAGGTCCCCTGCTATGTAAGTTTTAAGGCTGGTTCCTTACATTAAAGGTAATATTATAGATTGGGTAAAGTTTATTGAGGGTTACCAATACATAGAAAATGCTTTTATTGACTATGTAAGGGTAAATGGTTTATGCATAATGGTTGCTAAAAAGTATCTGCACAGTATGAAGGTAACCCATTTTTTAACTTTATGTTGTGGTTCTCTAAGTTCTATGTATAGGTAAAAGAGTTTACCTTCATATAGAAGTGTCTCTATGTGTAAGGTTAAAGAAAAAAAATTTGAAATTTATTTTTAAATTTTTAAATAGTTTTAATGGTTTATATAATGTTTATAAACCATTATAAAAGGTATTCTGTGAATATTTAATTTATAAAGTGTTCATAAATTATTAAATTAATTATAAATTGTTTATAATTAATTAATTAAAAAATTTGAAACATTGTTTTCCAAAATATTAAATTTTGATATCTGAAATACCCTTTAACCAAATTATATTGAATTAATTATGATCTATAAATAAAAGTGTTTATTTATAATCCATGTGTAATACTTTATAAAGTGTTAGAAATTATTAAATAAGGCCAAAATATAAAAAAATTATATTTAAACTATGAATTTTTTATAATTACTTATTTTCAATTGTTCAAAATAAAATTTGGCCTTATTTGGATATTATTTAAACTACATCAAGAATGTCTTGATGATTGATATGATCAATGTTTAAATAATTATTCAGAATGTGATATTTCGATTTTGTAAAATGATTACATAATATAAGTTTTTTAGTATATAGTTTATAATTTGAATGAAATCTTATATTTAGAATAGAAATTTAATATAATGATAAATATGAAATAGTTCATATTAGAATTACTATAAAATGTTTATATTTAAATATGTGGAATGTCCATAATGTTAAAGTTGAAATTATAAAATATTTAGAGTAATCTTTTATTTATGAATTGATTATAAATTTGTATCTCATGTATAAATATTTTAATTGTTCATTTATTTGAATGTTATTCCCTTCTATATTCATGTTTATTAAAAAAATATATGAAATGTGAATGATGTGCATGATTTAGTGTAAAATGATAATTACTTCTAAGATAGAGCCATGCATTACATTCAATGAAAGACTCTATAATGGATTTATTTTTTCATCTACCTTAACCACAGTTTGTAATTGAATTTATTATATTGAATTTAGTTGTATAATATAGTTTGTGCATATTAAGTATAAGATCTATGATTAATTTTATTCTCACATGATAAATGTATCTTGGGTATAGGGTCTTGGGGTCAGATTACCCACTTACCTTAAGGTTTATTCCTTTTCTAGGAAAGTTAATGGGGTTTTTTATCTGTCATTCTAGGATTAATAATGTTGATATTTTCAGGGACATATAATTATAACCTTTACATGAATTGTTTATATACCTTATTTATATGACGCATCTAGAAATTGATGAATATTTTTTCTTCTATTTTTTGGGTAAGTAACAAAAACTTGTGGATTGTTAAAAGGGTTACCCATCAATATGGTTTGAACATATTCATTTGGTAGAGAGGAGAGGAATCAAATCTGAATTACTATAATCATGAATACATAAAAAAGGAATAACAATATATTAGATGGTGAGATTAAAACACTCGTCAAATATTAAGTGTGATATTCCGTATGAAATGGTACTTAACAAGACGTCGATCATCTAACTAGGTATTTTCAAACTCATTACGAGTATTGTTGGATTATATTATCTAAGGAAAGAATGTTATAATTTAATTTGAATTTCATTTATGGTGAAATCAAGCTTCGCATGAGTATCCCTTGATTTTCCTTTTTTGGATTATTACTAGTGTTTTCATCTAGTTATAGAAGGTGACAAAACCTAGTTGTTAGGATACTTGAGAAATACAATTGAGTATATCTATATGATTGATTTTTAAAAATGGTTGTTCTATCAAATATCTAAGAGTAATAACTATTGTGATTGGTATGAAACCTTTCCTAAATATTCAAGGATTATTCACATGAACAACCTGGTGGAATTCATGGTGAAATATGGATCTTATCCCTTTAATTGATATGTTTAATATTTAAAAGGGGTTGTCATTTTTGTGGTGTCCATTTAATATAAGTCCTTATTTAATGGTTCTGAAAAATGATACTTATCTAAAAAAATATTATATTTTAAATGAATATTAACATCATCATCAAACCATACTCTGTGACCAATCCTTGATAATGAGAAACTTAAATTAATGTACTATTTATAATGGTAACATAATAATGGTTCTTAAGAGAGATTGGTAATTTAAGAAATATTATTAAGGAGAAATCTATGTTTTATAATTATTTCGTCGATGGTAACCAAGTTTTGAAGTTGTTCAAAAAGTAAATCTAGATACTAATGGAATCATAGAGTGATTTATATAAAGTTTAAAAGGAATCATATTCTAAATGACCAAAGGAATCTTAGTCTCCACTCAATATGATTGGGTATGTAAAATGATATTCAATATGATTGAATATGTTAAATACCAAGGTGATTTTTATAATGGATTATTCATGGTAGGGAATTTATCTTATTATCATATATGGAAATGCTTTTTCAATATGATTGAATCAATTTAACATTTTCCCGATATTCTCAAGGATGGTAATATAGTGACCCAGGCTTAACATACATGGATATTACATCATTTTTATTAATATTTATCAGATTATAAAAGTACATGACCATGGACTATAATAGTTTGGTGTCTTTGGAATCTTGAAAACATAATCTTCTATATTGGTAAAATATCTTCAACATCCCCCTTAAAAATCTTCCCCTTTAGTAATTTTTTATAAATACGTTTTTCATAACCTTGGGAAAGAAAACTTAAGAAAGCATGATCTCAGTTTCTCAGTATGGTTAAATAAAGGAGATACATAATCATAACAAGAGAATAAGGGTAAGATAACATGAGAATAAAATTTAAATATCATACCCTACATATCAAAGATCATATAAATGATTCAAGGCATAAATATTGTACGTTCATAAGACATGAATCATAAGGGTAATAAATCATCATAAAATAATCATGAACCATGAGCTCATGTCATATAAGTGTGGATAAATAATAAATATAGAAAACCATTTCATGTGTGAGGGGTAACTACCAAGACCATCAATATAGTGGATAGGACAAAAATTTTTACCATAGTGGATCAGGATGCACCTATTTCCCATTATGGATCAGGACACACGTGTTTCCCATTGTGGATCTAGAAAACTTGTTTCCCCTTATAGATCAGGAAACACCTATTTCCCACTGTGGATCAGGACATACGTGTTTCCCATTATGGATCAATACATACATATTTCTCATTGTGGATCAAGCCCATCGAATTGTTTCTGACCATTATCTTATGAGATATAAATCTTTACCCAAATCATTGGAGAATGATATAGGTCCTACACATCTCATAATGAAAAAATATATATGTGTCCCACAATATAATAAATCATTCCTCATATCTTAACCCATAAAAAGAGATGGGTTTCATAAACATCATATCATAACCAATGAAATGAAATGGGTAACATAGAAATTTTATCATATCATAACCTATATAAAGTATATGGGTTTCATAATCATTTCATCATAAAATTACCAATTAAATGAAGCGGGTTTCATGAGTGTTTTAACATGATATGAATAATGGAAGAGAAACATGTTTCATAAACAACTTGAAATATTAAACATAAATCATTCGGGGAATTAAATGAGAATGGTTTATTTAGATCATATCCTCATAAAATCATAAAATATATCAAAGGCTATCATCTTAGTTGGAGATTTTTTTTGAAAGATAACTGGGGGCATTTCTTAAGGAAAATAACCTTTATTTGAAAATCACATTTTATGGCATAAAACATATTCAATATCCTTTTCAATGAAAAAAACATTGAAAACATATAAAATAATATTTTAAAATCATTTAAAATATTTCATCGGTAAAATATATTTTCCCTTTTCAAAACACTATTTAAATTATAATCATTTTGAAAACCTTCTTTATTGAAAATAACATTAAAAATTTATAAATGAGCTTTTGAAACCCATTTTAATCACTTTTTAAAATAGAAAACATTTTTTAAATACTTTCCCTTTATAATTATCTTAACATATGACATTAAAACATTGTTGAAAACTTGTTTTTTGAATAGAACAAATTTTTGAACGAAGATAGAAATATGTTTAGATTTTATTAAAAACACATTATTATTAATAATAACTACCAAAGAGTGGGTAAATGGTACCAATACATGAAGATATCATAAGAAACCAGTGGATAAGATAAATCATTATAATTCTTGAGATATAGAATATAATATTTCATTAATGGAAGCATAATCCTAAACAATCCTAATAAATGATGATATTGTAGTAATAAACTCTTACTACCTTAGAAAATTTGAATCCTAATCCCCATTAAATAATAGAATTTAATAAATATTAAAATATAATGAAAGTAATTAAATCCATGGTATAAAATTTAAAATTTAAGGTTATACACCTTATTAAAGAATATAGGTGCATAACAAACATGTGCCTCAAAGAAATAAAATTGAGACAAAATTACCTTATTGATTTGGTAACTTTTGAACTGTAAAAACCCATAAAATATAAATAAAAATGGATATGTAAATACCCATAAATTTAATTAAAATAATCATATAATACATTCATGCGTAGTACATACACTACATAATATAAATTTTTGGTTAATAAGGAATAAGTATCGCAAAAATAAAAGTGAGACTATAAATCCACTTACTACTTGAGTAAAATTTAAATTGTGAGATCCATGAAATAATAACATAAATTGAAAATTTTAATATCATTAAATAAATTAAATTAATTATATAAAATTCCATAGTATACTATATACACCACATATTAATAATATGTTGTGAATATAGCATATATCTCATGGAAATAAATGTGAGCTGAGAAAACACCTTACCTTAAGTCTTGAATTTTCTTGTACACATTAAAACCAAAAATATAATAAATTTAATTTTATTATACATTTAAAAAATATACATATAATTATATATCATAACATATATTATTTTATTATGACTTTATATTACCAATTTATTATCAATTCTATGTTAATGTTATGATTCGAGTAATCGCCACTTTGTTTTTTTGTATACATTTTGACTTTTTATTCTTGATCCACTTACTTAGATCATTATTTAATTGCTTAAAGAATGTAAAATATGGTATAAATTTCATATATATTCATTTATAAGTATTTATAATAATATATAAAATATATTAATATGAAATTCAATGCATTTTTCATGGAGACGGTAAGTCGTATGTACACATAAACGATGCTTATGTCTTCTTATCATGTTGAAAGAAAAAAATAAATCACATATATATATATATATATTATCATTACATAATAATTATTTTTTCATATATATCATATATTTTCACTAAACACATCCTTAATACATTCCATGTAAATTGTGGATGAATCACATCACTTTGAGGAGGCGGTAGTCCACACATCCATAAAGGAAGTAATGTTATTCCCAAAAAATGGTTAAAATGAAGTTATGTGTTATATAAAAATTAAATAATAGTAAATAAATCATATATATAATATAAAAATATAAATTAAATCATTAATTCCAATCTTGATTGGCGTTAATGGAAGAACAAACGAAATCCGTTCGCAAGCCGGTTGTTCAACGTACACATGAATGATGATTGCCAGTCCCATTTGATGGTAGTGTGTGTAGGTGTTTGTTGAAACATTAACATAAAAACTTATTAGTATAATTATGAAAATGTTTTTATTATATAATCATGTAATAATAATTATTGAAGTCATTTGATAAATAAAGAAATCAAAAGAGACCGTTGAAGAATGTTACCTCTTTTTTGGGTAACTACTTTTAGTTTACACCAAAATTCTCCCTTGGATTTATTTTTGACCAAATATAGGATTATATTATTAGAGGAGGGATTTAAGGAGCTTATTTGGGTAGTTTTTGGATGATATAATGGGATTTATAGGTGTGATAATATGGGAAGGGTGAGTTCCTTTTTATAGTGGAGCGGTATCATTATTGTATATACAAAAAGTTAATCACTATTAGGATATATACCTTAAAAAATGTTCATAAAAAATGAAAAATATTGGATTAATGTGTAATTTCGGTCTATCCACACTCAAAAAACAGAAAAATAAAATCATTTTTATCATATGTTCCATAGTCTTTATGTTTCCTAATTTTTTCATCTTGATATTTCATTTAGGTAAATAGTTCTCTAACCTATGTAATTCATCCATTAAGAATAAATTAAAGTGAGAATTATTATAAAGTTTAAAACAGATAATTATGAAATATTAAATAAAATTTATAAAATATAAATCTCATATGTGTGGGATATTAATTTTAACATTAATGCATGTAACGCGCAAAAACACTACTTTAACTCTAACAGTGCTAACAAAGTTCATACTATTTATGGGTCAATATGTTAATTATAAAATATCAATTGGACCATTAATTTAACATATTTTATATTTATAAACACTTAAAAATCACTTGGAATAAGATAATAGTTTTAGTAATTTTAAATTATTTAATAAAATATCATTTATTTTATTTAATTATTAACTAAATAATTCATGCATTGGCATTTATTAAGAATTAAATGTCATTATATCATCTATTAAAATTAAATCTAATTATTATGATAAAAATAACGCATTTATATCCCAAAATAATATTTATAACCAAACCTATGTAGCTTCTTTCGTACTCCAAATCTTTAAAAGTGTTAAAGGAAAAGAAGGTTCATTTTATGTCCTTTTTCCTTACTTACCTTATTATATAGGTAAATGTCATGTAATTGTATCTCAATAATTCATAAAAATAGATAATAATAATTTTAGGGTTAGAATTTTTCCAACTAATTGGTGTTGGAAAAGTTTTTGATCATTTATACACCTTATATTCAACGATTAATCACTAAGTAATCTTGTTCTTACCTTAATCATTGTAATTAATTTTAACAGTTTTAAATAGTCATTTCAATAAAAAATTAAAGTGGATGTTATTGGATGATATATTTTATAATTATTTTAAATCAATATTTTATTTTTTCGAAATTCAATTCATGTTAGTGGTGAAAATTAATTTAAAAATAATCTCACAGACGATGTGAGACAGAGTGTTTTTAATGAGAAAGGTTCAAAAGTTTGAAATATTTTTATATCCAATTTCAATGTTAAATAGGTTCCAATTAAATAAATTGTATTAATTCACTTAAAATTTATATAATTAAATGTTAATATAAAATTAAAATATGATTTATCTATATAAATAAATTAGACAAAAAAGTACTTTTCAATTAAAATTCATTGTTTTTCTCTATTCATCCAAAAATTAAATATTTTAGAAAAATCACAAAAAATCACCCTAGGATAATTTTGACTTTATGAATTCAAAAATGAAGTTTTTTATATAATTAAATTTTTAAAATTTTCTAAAATTAATTTTATTATTATTCACAGAATGACATAAAAAGCAATTCTATTTAGAAAATAGTTTTCTTTAACATATGGACTTTACCGAAAATTATATATTTCATTGAAAACATGTTTTATCTTTATTAAACCATTAAGAATAATATTTTAAAATGAGTTATTATTATTCATATTAATATGTTTAATGGATATGTTATAACTATCTTGTTAAAAATAATAAAATTCTCTTTCATAGAAACTCGGTGATGCGTATAACACAACATAAGCAGATGTTTCATGTAGAGAAAACATAACTTGTTATAGAATATAATGAAAGTTTAACTTTTTTTATCATGATATAAAATAAATAAATTTAATTTAATTTATTCAAAAATAATAATTCATAAAAACTTGGTTTGTTACATTCTACCCCCTTAAAATGAAGTTTGAAATTGAAATTGTTTTAGGTCATTAAAGGTTTAATACTTGAAATTTAATTTAATGGGAACCCACATCACAAAACATAATACAAAAACATACTTTAAAATAGTCAGCGCCAAAACGGTTTCCCGAAGTAACTCATAAATAGGTTTCTACATTGGATAATATAGATGGGAAGGGGAGATTGCACATAAAAGAAAAACATAAATATTTAAAGAGCGTGATTGAGGCCACAAATCACAAGAAAGTTAATTAACAATAGAAAATTAAGGGCCTCAAAAACTGAAAAATTTTATGATTTATAAGACCATCATTTCAACATAAATGAAGGTATTATGATAAATATTTTTCAATTTCTTTTCCTACTGTCGAGGAATTATTTTACTATCTAGGAACATAAGGAAATGTATATACTTGATATCATTCCTTTTCATATGAACAATATCACCCTTTAGTTTTTTCTTGATAAATTTACAATTTATCTCTTACTCTATTAAATTAAGGTGAATTTATTATCCATGAATAACTAATGGAACATAAGACCCATGGATATACTGATAAGTTATTGCATCTATCTATGAGTATCCTAAAAACAAAAGGTAAGCACATGTTATACAATATTCATAAATACTCATACAGAGATATAATGTAAAGACCCAGAAATTCCATGTAAATTTTTTTTATTTATATGGGAATTTTATGAGTCAACGAAAATTGAGGACGCGTGATTTCGAGGCCCGGTGTGCCCAGAATGAATTTTAGAAGAAAAAAAATTGGGTACGTTCAGTAAACGTACGAGTGGGTTTTTGTAACTTTTGAATCAGTGCTCGGAATTAAAATCTGAGGACACCATGGAACTCGTAGTGCTGGTATTCACTTACGGAGACCTTCACCTCAACTATAGTAGGTCTATGGTGAATGTTAGTTTTTCACTTTTTTGTGGAAAAATAAAAATAAAATTATTTAACATTTTATCTTTATTCATAAAACCCCTCTACATGGGTTATGGAGTTGGGGACCACCCAAACTAAAACCCCCCATTTTGAATTTAAATGGTGGGGACCTCTCGAACTAAAACTCCCTCTTTAATTTGGAGAAGTCTCTTGAACTCCCTACACCTTAATTATGCCACCCACCTTTAATTAATGATTCCAATTAATTATGAAAAAAATTAAATTGATAGACTTAATTTAATTTGGTGTTGTCTCCACCCTTTTTTTTGTAGGGAGAAACTATTGGAAAATGATAAGGGGAGAGATTTTGGGAGGATTATTCTTCTCCAATGAAGAACACCTCCCAATTAAGATCTTATTCAACAGAGAATGTGTCATCTTATCCAACAAATAATGTGTCATCATCCAATGTGGGACGTCTTAGACAATGAACAATAGATGTCCGCCCTTCTCTCCTCACTGAATTCTATGAACCTTTGAGGTAGGGTTTGATGTTTTGAGTACCCCCTTACCGTTCTTGATGTTCTTCATACAAGATTTACTAAGCCTCTTGCAACCACCCTAACGAGGAGGGTGTGGGCCAAATGAACATGGCCCGACCACTACACATTTCCTTGAGGTTTTTGTTGTTTTCCTCGCAATGGAAGAGAGTAGTGACCGGTACAGGGGAATAGCACTGGTGGGACAAGGATACGGCGGCCATCACACCGTCGGCCATTAAAAAGGAGAAGGCACAACCGTGCCCCCCGACGGAAGAGAACTGCAGCTTGTGTCGCGGCAGCCAAGGGAGGACGACTGGCCATCCGGCCAGCCGTGGCAGATGGCTGCACCGCGACTGCCCTACGGCCGCCCCGCGGCCCCCCGCCGCACTATGGCCACCCCGCCGTACTGTGACACCCCACCGCACCGCGGCCACCCCACCGCACTGTGGCCATGCCATCCCATTGGGCCACCCAGGCCAGGACACCTGGTTGGTCCACCTTGCGCGGGCTAAACCGTCCAGCGTGGATTGGACCGCCAAGCATGGGTCGGGTCGACCTGAACTGGGTGGGGCCAAGCCAGGTCGGACCGGACCCAGACTATTTTTGACTTGTCCCATACTTTTGGCTATAACATTGGCACCAGATGTTCGTTTGATGAACCTTTAGTGACACTGGAAACCTTGGAGTGAGACGGTCCTTTTGGTATTCCCCATCTAAGTTTTGGATAAATATGAGGTACAGTTTGGTTGGATCGATCACGAATAAAACTGGGCCCTCGAAACTAAATGGCTAATAACTTACAGACCGAGCATCTGATTGACGCACCGTCTATTGTGTTGAAACCCCTATTACATGAAAATAATTTGAGATACTTCTTCATGGGTCTTCATGGCAGTTGGATTATCGACCAGTGGCTTCAGGAGTGGACCCTCCCGGATACAAGCGTGCTTAGTGACAGAACCTTGTTGCTGGTTGTGACGATGTACTAGGATTCTGTGTGGGTCTGACGATATACTAATGATGTACTAGGATATTTTGTGGGTCTCACGATGTACTGATGATGTAATAGGATCATGTGTGGGTTTGATAACGATGTACTAGGATCCTGTGTGGGTCTAACGATGTACTAGGATCCTTTGTGGGTTTTACGAGGTACTAGGATACTGTGTGGGTCTAATAATGTACTACGATCCTCTGTGGGTATGATGATGATTTAGGATCCTTCATGGGTCTACCACTTAACAGACTAAGTTGATTCAGTAGTTACATCTAATCATCTCTACTACAGTATCTAAGATATACCTAGTGTGACCTGAGTATGTACCTGTGTTGTACATACCTTCGTGGTATTTCCTTCCTTTGTGGAACAGTTGAGCTTTGGGTTTTTAGTCGGACCATGTGTTTCCTCATGACTTAGATGGGTATACTTGATAACTTAGGTATATGTACAGGCATATACCTATGTAGGGTTGTCAGATGATTACATGCTTTGTTCTTTATACTTTGTGGATTTTGAGAGACCTTGAGGGTCTTGGGGTTCATTCTGAGTATCATTATACTCACCCTTGCACGGGATATGCCCACACCCTATTGTGTTTGGTGAAGATGACGGACAGTGCTGACTAAGGATGAGGGTACTGGGACTGGAGGTAGCTCAGAGGTGGACCTAGATGAGGTGTACCGTAGAGAAGATCGTTTGAGATTTGTACCAACCCTTCAGGTAGAATCCTTGGCAGCTGTTCACTGGAGCTGCTCAGTTTACCTATTCTTTTCAGTTTTTTTGTACTTTCCAGTTGGGCTTGTATTCTGGCCCCTTTTTACTTACTGTACACACTCTGTTTACTATATAGTTTACTTGTGACTGTATCTTGTTTTGTGCTTGGTTACGTGAGTTTACATGTTATAAAGGAAATGCCTACCTAGTATTAAGGAAATACACCTTCAGTGCTTATCTCCAGCCCCTGTCCAATGGAAGGTGGGCTTGGGGTAGTCACGGCATGGTCCCCAGGGGATGAGTTGTGACATATAATTCCTTAAATATATAAACCTCGTCTAAAGTTAAATTTGAACCATTCCATAAATGGTTAGCCTTAAAACCCTTCCAAACTAAAATTCACCCGTTATTCCTTAAGTATGCTCTTATCTTATACCAACAAAAAAAATTATTGGATTCTTGGGTTTAACCTTACATAGATAGGATGTTAAATGTGATTTTATTATTCCTAAATTTATGTAGAGGGATATAGTCATAGTAAACTTCAGTAAAGTATGAACAATAAAATATTCATAGGTCTTAATCATATAAAATAAAACATTAAATTTCCAACTAAGGTGGTGATGATAAGTGTTCCCTAATTATCATGATTCACGTTATCCATTAATATTGCATAAGATTTCCATTTATCCTTTTCCTCAATGGTTTTTACGTATTATCATCCATATCATCTCTTGGATTTTTGCATTGATTCAGATAATGCCCAAACTCCTCATTGTTGAAACACTGGAGTGTGGGTGGTGTATTGGTTGGAATTTTCTTCTCTTACATTAAATTAACTGTCCCATCAAATGTATTTTTACAAAAATGAATTTTGTGACCGGCCTTTACACATTTAACGAACTTCCAAGTCCTATTCTAGCAATCTCATTGATGCTTCTTCCCACATTTTTGGAACACTGATTTCTAGAATTTCTTTCCACCATTTTAGTTTTCATGAGACTAGATGTTCCTTTTCTTATCAAAACAATGGGAATGGTAGGAATATCCAATTTATATTTCTACCTTCAGTGCCCATATAATTAATTCTTCATAACTACTAAATTATCTTATATCTAAGGCCTTTTGAAAACTTGTTTTAAGTACACTAAGGAATCAATTGATTTTACATTCA
This sequence comes from Viscum album, assembly GCA_963277665.1. NCBI lineage: Eukaryota > Viridiplantae > Streptophyta > Magnoliopsida > Santalales > Viscaceae > Viscum > Viscum album. The sequence goes on along the minus strand of OY728156.1, from coordinate 1,961,161,088 downwards.
AGGATAATGATCAAAGCAGAAGCGTACAATGAAAGTATTGTAAAATTTTCCTCATAGGTACCAATAGATTGATCCTACATCTTTTTTAGCTCAAGGAATTACTTATCCATATTTATTTTTAGAATATTAGGGAAGTTTTTACTAAAAAATATCCCCATAAACTACTCTCATTCCATAGATTCAATTTTTTCTTGTTCCCTCATGTTCATAATAAGACTACACCACTGATCTTCTTTACCTTCCAAATGATAAGAATAGAAGATGAATATTTCAATTAACGAGCAATGAATAATGGAAAATATACTTTTATTGGTACTAATCCATTTTTTATTAATTATTGGACAAGAAGAACCCCGAAAAAAGGTGGATTTTTCCTCATTAAGAACATGAAATAAATTTGATTCCTCATTTTCTCACTTGGAAGTTCAACAAGATTTATTGATTGAGAAAGTTATTGGATCAACCAACAAGATATCACATTCTATATCCCATATCTTTTGTTTCCTTGTGATTATAATATTCATATTTTATATTGCATTCATCATTAACATGGTTCCTTTGGGTTCTAGTTATTGACTTAAACCATAATTTATTTCATGATAAACACTGATCATAGATGAAAATCACATAATCATGAAAAATTAATTTTAGGATGTCAAAATCATAACACCTAGTTCTTTAATCTATGACACCTTAGTTTTATCCTTAGATACATCCCTTAAAATATCCATAGAAATATCCCAAAGGATCTCACTAAAGTATTATCATCCTAGTTTCCAAATGTTGACTAAACCTTTCCTTTTATAACAACTATAGAGATCTAGGCTTAACATATAAGGATATTACATCATTTTTATGAATATCCATCACATTACAAAAGTACATACTTGAGGACCATAATAGTTTAGTTTCTTTGGAAACATATAAACATAAACTTAAATCTTGGTGAAATATCTCCAACATCTCCCATAAATATCTTACCCTTTATTACACCTATATAAAACCTTCCTTCATATTCAAGGGAAAGGAAACATAAGAAAGTGTGAGATCAGATGCTCAGTAAGGGTAAATAAAAAAGTTTCATAAGAATAACATGAGAATAAGGGTAAGATAACAAGATAATAACATTTGAAGATCATGACCTACATATCAAAGATCATATACATGAGTCATGGCATAAAGATTTGAATCTCATAATACATGAATCATAATGGTGATAAATCATCATAAATAAATCACGGACTATAATCTCATGTCTTATAAGTGTTGTGCCATCATAAATGTAGAAACCCATTTCATGTGTAAAGGTTATCTACCAAGACCATCAACATAGTGGATTAGGAAACACCTATTTCCCATAGTGGATCAGGACGCACCTATTTCCCATTGTAGATCAGGAAACACCTATTTCCCATTTTGGATCAGGATGCACCAGTTGTAATGAATAGCCCCAAGTTACCTTAAAACCTGGAACCCAATGCAATACATCACATTCCAAAAGGGAATTCCTGATCCCCATGGGCTGTTGACAAGCACCCAGGAATCGAACAATTAACTAAAGGGAAAACATTCGCCCAATATAAACAAACACATGGAATATATACACATAGAGTGGGAAGGAACAACAAAAATCTTGATAATATATTCCATAACTGTAATAAGATAGTGGAAACAAAATGAATAAAAAATTATCCAAGATCTCTAAGAGACAATTCAATTGCAAAGGACCAAAACCAAATAGCTACTCTCTTTGATAGCATGGATGAACTCCCATCATCTCACCACAATCTACTCAACTCAAATAACACAAAACCACACCACCTCACTGTGGTGAATTTCCTTTCCCACATTAGAAACCAAAAAATGTATATTCACCAATGAAGGGGTGTAAAGGGTGTGAGATAACAAGATAAATAGGATCCCACCCAAGATTTCCATAAAAATCCTATGTATAACAATTAACATATGCTCATTTTAGATAAAACAATGCATTATAATAAGTAAAGAAGTTTTATAGAAAACATCGTAAACATTTCCCTTTTCCACAGTTCTAAAATAAAAGAATGTATATCACTTTCAAAGAACATTTTACCTATCACCATTCACAAGAATCAACATGCATATCAAGTAGAAAACAACACAAATTCAAACAGTACAAAACTGCAATAGCAGCATAGGTATCACAACACCAAGGAATACAATAGGTCAGGCTAACACACTACTTTTACCACAATCAATCAAGTGCCCAATTCAGTTCCTAGAACATGGCCCTAGGAATAAGAGGAATATCCCATGTTAAAACACCCCTAAAATGTTAATATCAGTCCCCTAAAATAATGGTCCTAGGAAATAGGGTAAATCCCCATGAGAAAAAACCCATAATAATCACAAAAAATGGATGATAGAATCAATCTAAAACATCCAATTATATACCCAAGGTAATCCATGTTCTCAATTTAAAATTTATTCAATCCTTTTAAAATACCCCTTTTATTTCCATTTATCAAAAAATAAGGAAAACACACTTTTCTTCCAAATACCTTTTCAACACACACGTACAATCATGCCAATTTCATAACAATTTATTTATAGATCAATTTATAAAAAATAAACAAGACAACTTATCAAATATAGGATAGAGACAGAACTACCTTTCTTAAAACTTAGGTCGCACACGCCTGTAATGGGATCCACCAAAAATGAAACTGAAAAACAACAATAGAGACCCTAGAATCCAATACACACCCCAAGATATATTCAATTGATAAAGAGGGTTGGTGGAGTATATGAAACACCACAAAACTCAAAAAACCACCCACCACAACACAACCAATAAAGGAATAGTATTTGGAATGACATCACATAACGGATACTGAAGAAGATAAGAAGAAACACCATTTCAATCTAATTAATCTAATTAATCAAACCAAGGGTGCTACTGTGGTCAATGGAAGTGAATAAGAAGAAAGGTCAATCACCCTAAGAGATGTACCACAAGTGAAATGATAATCAAACTCTGAGAAAATCGATCTATAAGGAATGAAGTCTCTAAAATTCCTCATAGAATAACCCTTGGATGAGAAGAAAGTAGAACTGATATCCAAATGGGAACTCAAATCTCGTACGGAACCCTAGAAAACCCTAGTTGTAGAATTACATGATTTGTAATGCCTTTACATGTCATGAAACCCACAACATCCAAATACACTGAAAACCAGTCATCACAAATTAAAATCTGATATTTAATTAACTTATGAAGTTTAAAAACTCATCACTTCATGTTACCATAAAAAGTTTGAATCCTTCTCATGACATCAACCCAGCAACCATTACACATCATGTAACCATGTTACATGGTGTGTAAATATCCTTCATTCTATAGAAAATCCAAAAAATCAACATCTAAAACTCCACACCAAAAAAGGGAACTTAGAGAGAGGGAAAAGCATACATAGTCAAGGTAACGAGATGTTACACTTGTTTCCCATTATGGATTTGGACTCGCCTGTATCCAATTGTGGATCAGGGCATAATTCTTTCCCATTTTGGTTTAGGACACACTTATTTCCCATTACAGATAAAGAAAATTGACTTGTTTCTTATCATTATATCATGAGATATAAATCATTACACAAATCTTTGTAGGAATATATATTTCCCACCTATCTCATAATGAAATCATAAATACATGTTCCTGAAGATAATAAAACATTCATCTTATCATGACCCATAAAAAGAGATGGTCTTCATAAAAATCATATCATAACCCATGAAATGAAATGGGACTTATAAACATCTTAACATATCATAACTTATGGAAAATAGATAGCTTTCTTAATCATTTAATCATATAATAACTCATGAAAGGAAGTGGGTTTCATAAGCCTTTTATCATGATATTTCCCATGGAAAATAAACAGGCTTCATAAAAAAATTGACACGTTAAACATAATACATTCTAAGAAAAAAAATGAAAATGGTTTCCTTATACCATATCCTTTGTAAATCCAAAACTATACTAAAGGATTTCATCTTAGTTGGAGAGGGATTTCGAAAGATAAATGGGGAATTTCTTAAGCAAAATCACATTTCTTTGAAAATCACATTTTAAGGAAAAAAATCATTAACATAATTTTCATTTAAAACCGCAATGAAAACTTATAAAATTTTATTTTATAACCATATATAACATTTCATGAGTAAAATATCTTTTCCTATTTAAAAAACACTTTTAAAATCATAAAACATTTTTAAAACCTTCTTCTTTGAAAATAACCTTGAAAACTTATAAATAATCGTTTGAAAACCATTTTATACACATTTTAAAACATAAAAAAATTCTAATAAATTTCCTCGAAAAAGATCTTAAAATATCATTTTTTTTTAAAAAAAAAGTGGTTTTTAAATAAAACAAATTTTCGATGGAAGAGAGAAATAAGGACAGATTTTCTTAAAATGCATTATTAATTATAGTAATACCAAAGAGTGGAAAAAATAACATTACATTAAGCTTAAAATATAATAAAATGGAATTATATTTATTATATACAATGTAAAATTTATTTATATACACCTCTTAAAGTTTTATAGGTACATAACAAAACATGTGCCTCAAAGAAGGAAAATTGAGATAAAATTACCTAACCGGTTTGGTAACTTTTGAACCGTAGACCCCCATGAAATAGAGACAATAAAATAGATATATAAATACCCATAAATTTAATTATAATAATCATACAGTACATTCATGTTTATTATATACACCATACAATATAAACTAGGGTTGAATATGGCATAAGTCTCACCGAAACAAAAGTGAGACTACAAATCCACTTACAACATCAGTAACTTTTGAATCATGAGATCCATAAAAAAATAACATCAATTGAATATTTTAATATTATTAAATAAGTAAAATTCATGATATAACATTTCATATATCATTATAAACACCACACAATAATAATAAGTGGTGAATATAGCATATATCTCATTAAAATAAAAGTGAGATGAGAAACACCCTTACCTTAAGTCTTGACTTTCTTTGTACATGTTCAAAACTCTTGTATAATACATATAATTTTATTATACATCTATAATATAACCATATTATTATATATCATACAATATATCATTTTATTATGACTTTATATTAATCATTTAATAATAATTCCCTCTTAATGTCTTGTTTCGGGTAATTGCTCGTTTGTTTTTCTTATATGTTTTGACTTGTAATTTTTTATCCACTTAAAAAATAATTATTTAATTATTTGAATAATGTAAAAAATGATAAAAATATCATATATATTCATAATATAAATATTTATAATAATCTATAAAAGATATTAATATGAAATGGAATGCACTATTCATGGAGACAATAGGCCATACAAACGCATGAATGTTGTTTCTATTTTCTTGTCATATTTAAAAAAATAAAATAAATGGAATATATGTATAAATATGTATTTATTATCATTAAAATATAATTATTATTTCATATATATTATATATGTTCACTAAAACCATCCTTAATACATTCCATGTAAAGTGTGAATAAATCACATTATTTTGAGGTAGCGGTAGTCCACACAATCACAAACGATGTTATTATATCCCAACAAAATGGAAATCATAATAGTATGTGTTATATAATAATTACATAAGCATAAATACATAATAAATAAAATATATATCCTAGAAAAATATAAATTTTAACATTAATTCCAACCTTTAGAGGTAGTAATGGAAGAACGAATGACATCAGTTCATGAGGCAGTAGTCCGCCGAAGAATAATGATTGTGTATCCCATTGTATAGAAGTGTGTGTAGGTGTAGGTAGAAAAATTATAACAAAAATATCATTATATTTTTTAGAATGAGGTTATTTTATAATAATGTAATAATAATAATTTAATTGGTTCGATAAAGAATGAAAATAAAAGTGATTGTTGAAGAGTGTTACCTCTTTTTCGGGTAACTCCATTTGGTTTACACCAAATAACATCCTTGGATTTATTTATTCCTAGATTGAGGATTCAAGTATGAAATTATGGGTTTTAGTAACTTATTTGGGTAATTTTTCGATGATCTAAATTTATTGAGAGTTGTGAATATGTGGGCAGGTGATTCCCTTTTTATAGTGGAGGAGGAGTGTCATTCTTGTAAATATTAAAAGGTAAACACCATTGGGAGGTAATCCTTACCTCGTGTGCTTAAAAAATGAAAACTAATTGAGTAAATGGGACATCTAGTCGAGATAAACTCACACCAAACATAAATAAAATCATTTTATCATTTTTTCTAAAGTCATTAAGTTTTTTTATTTTTTTTCATTTTGGTTTTTCATTTAGGTGGATAGTTTTATAAACTATGTAATTCATCCAAAAAGACCTAATTAAATGGATAAATATTTTAAAATTTATTCTTGATGATTCAAAAATATTTCATAAAATTTATAAAATAATAATCTCATATGTTTTGGATATTAATTTTAAAAAAAATGCATGTAACGCACAAAAACACTACTTTAACCCTAACTACGCTAACAATGCTTTTACTATTTATGGGTCAATATGTTAATTATAAAATATCAATTAATGGGATATATTTTATATCTATTATCACATAGAAAATAATAATATAGAAGATGATATTTTTAGTAATTTTAAATTATTTAATAAAATATTATTATTTTTAATTATTAACTAAATAATCCATGTGTTGGTGTTTCTTAAGAATTTAATGTAATTCTATCATATCTAAAAATTAAATATAAAATATTATGATAAAAAAAATTCTAAAGTAATACTTACAACAAAACCTATGTAGCTTCTTCCCTACTCTAGAGTTTTTTAAGTGTTAAATGTAAGGAAGGTTCCTTTTTCCCTTACTTTGCCAATTATAAAGGTCACGGTCCAAGAATTGTATCCCAATAACTCATAAAAATAGAGAGTAATGTTTTCAGTGTCTAAATTGGTCTATAAAATGGTTTTTGGAAAAGTTTTTAGACATTTACACCACTTACAGTCTAAGTTTAATCCTTAAGTAAGTTTGTTCTTACATCAATCACTATAATTAATTTTATTTATTTTCCCTAATAATTTTGGTCAAAAAATTAAGTCCATATTATTATAAAAAAATTAATATTGATTCCAAATAATTATATCCTTTTTTCCAAATTCAATTCACATAAGTGACCAAAATTAATTTAAAATTAATCCCACAAACGCAGCGAGACAGTAGGTTTTTTAGAAGAAAAGTTCAGAAGCTTGAAATGTTTTCGTATCCAATTTCAATGTAAAATTGTCTCCAATGACCTAAAATGGATTAATTTATGTAAAATTGATATAATTAAACTTAAAAAAATAAAAAACATGATTTATCTATATAAATAAATTAGATGAAAAAGTAGTTTTCAATAAAAATATAGTATTTTTCATTATTCATCCAAAAATAAAATATTTTAGAAATATCAGAAAAAATCACAATAAAGTAATTTTGAAATTATGAATTCAAAAATTAATTTTATTTTATCTAATTCAATTTTCAAAAACTTATAAAATTAATTTTATTATTTTTCACATAAGTACATAAAAAGTAATTCTTTTAAGAAAATAGTATTTTTTAAGACATATAGACTTTACTAAAAATTATATATTTAACTATAGATATGTTATAGATAAATGGAACCATTAGGAATAATAATTAAAAATTAGTTATTAATATTTATGTGACTATGTTCAATGACTATTTTATAATCATCTTGTTTAAAATAATAAAACGCTCTTTCGTAGAAACTCATTGTTGCGTGTAGCGCAAGATTAACTTGTTGTAGTGTATAAAAAAACTCTAAATTGGTGTATCATCAAATTAAATACATCAATTAAATTTAATTTATTTATAAAAAATAATTTAAAAAAATTGGGTTGTTAGAGGGAATATATATGAGCTAAGAATATGATGTCTACATTCTAAATTATTTTAAAAATAGTACAAGTAGGTTAATATTAAAACTAAAAGATTAAAAAAAAATTAAATTTTTTTATAATGTTTATTCATGAATCCATTCAAGTTTATTAAAATATAGTATTTTTGAGAAGGAATACTAATAATTCTATGTGATTAGATTATCCAAGATATACCTGAAGGATTTTGTGAAACTCAGTGTAACATTCATGTAAGATGTGGATGTCATAGAAATTATTTTTTTATTTTTAAAGGTATATGATATTTAATATATATTTTATAAAGTGTTGAAAATATAAAATTTTTCAAAATCAAATAATTAATTGATCTTTTAGTTTATATTTATGATAAGAAATAATTAGTTTCTATAACAATGATTTAAATATAAGGGATTTTATCAAGATAAATTTTTTCTTAGTAAAAGATTTGTATCTCCATATCATTATACTTATTTGATAGGAGAATATGTTTGATAACAAAGAGTTATTATGATCAAATATGATATGATTAAATTTATATGTATGGTTTATGATTCATTAATTTCTGTAATAATTTTAAGAAAAATATATGGATCGAATTTTTTTTATCTAGTATTTGTTAAAATATATGGGAATGTGTGTCCACCACTATTTAGTGGTATATTTTTAATCAAGTATTGTTTTCAAATGGAAATTACCCAAACACATATAATTCTATATATGATATGAAAATAATAGTTAGTTTGTTAAATATTACTACTAAAAGGAAATAAATGTTATTTCTTAATAAAAAAGATTTTTTTGTATCTTAGAAAGATATTATAAAGAGAATATAATGTACAAGAAGCTAGTGGGAGTATGTTTTGACTAAAATAAATTCAATTTTAATAAATAAAAGATTATAATAATCTAAATTTAAATCATTTAATACCCTAAGAGGATTATAATTTATTAGTAAACCTAAATGTAAGAAGTTTCTTTTTTTGAGAAATAATTTTTATGTAATAGGGTTCCAATGATGATGATGATAATGAACTTTGAAAGGGTTGTAAGTTTGCAACATAATTTAAAATTGTAGCATTTGATGTTGTAAAGTTATTAAGATTGAATATGATCAAGAAGTTGTACTGTTTGGAATATGATTCATAAATATTACCATTATTCCAAGTTGATTACTTTATATATGTTTCACACTAAATAGTTTAGTGGGAATGTTTTATTAGATAGTCACATAGATATATGAAATGAATTACATAAGATGTAAAGAGTTAACAAAACCTAGAAAGCGTAGCAAACATATGGTTGATCTGGTACTTTTACATATGTTCTATGTTAAATTGGTTCATATGTTAGGTTTGTAAAATATTCTTATTGAGTTTATAATATTATAATGTATCATATTTTAGGAAACCTCTATTTTATAATTCTTTCACATTAGCTACATTAATGTATATATAGATATAAATTTCATAAAGGTCAATGATAATTGACCTATTAGAGTATAATTTTTATTTTATCATTAACCAATGTTCATCCTGGAGTATTGTAGACTATGTTGAAATGTTATGGTTATTATGAGTAAGATTCTTTTATAGAGATACAACATATGCTCCTGAGGAATATGAAAAATAATATGATTGTGTGTGTGTGTGTGTGTTGGATGGCCAATTAAGTATACCACATAGAGTTTTGTATAGATGTATTTTTCATACTATGGGTATATAGATCATATTTGAGTCCCTAATACTTAAGGTTGGCGAGATACCAAACATGAGAACCTTTACACGTCGAAACCCTACTAACATAAGTCTATATATTGACTTAGAAAATACATGGGTTATTGGGTATATTATTGATCATGTCATCAGTTATAGCTTAACCAACATGGGATTTTTCCTCCTGTATGAAATGTATTATGTCACGACCCCCACCCTCAAAAGATTCCCCTCCTGGATAGGCAATGGAAAAAGGGAGATAATGACCCCTCGAGTCCTGTGTCCAGTAGGCCCTGGGGTGGCGACTAGTAACAAGGTTACATAATTATAAAAAAATGGTAGGCATTACCCTTTATAGTGAACAATATTGAGAGATAAGATGTATCAACCCCAAAACAACTCTAGGACATATATAAATGAAAACAAAAATACATACCGCATGCATGTTTAAAGTAAAACTATTACAAATATAATAAAAATCCAAAGTAAAGAACAAAATAAAGCTAGATAGTGACATGATAACTATCCCAAAAGTCTGAGCTAGTAAAGTCTAACACATCCTTGTAATCCTCCTGGAATCCTGGAAATAGTTTTATATACATAGTGTTATCGTACAAGTATACTCAGTAAGAAATCCAAATTCTATCGTGCACAAGTGATAGAAGCATAATAATTCTCCCATGAGAAATAGAAGAACCAATAACACCTAACAAGGTATACTAACCATCCCAACCTCTCCAAGGTATGCTAACCAAGTAATGAAAATCAAGTAATGTAATATAGTAATCACATCGATGATAATGCACCTCTCCCCACTTTCCCACTAATTAGACCCTCTCACGGCCTAACAGAAAACATCCTGGATCTCCCACCTCTTCTGAACAAATTGAACAACATCCCGCCCACACACACATGGCCCTCACAACCACAACACATTCCACCCACACACACCTGGCCTCACAGCTAGTCTCATCACTTAGGAAAACGAATCTCATCAAATCTCACCCGCACACACCTGGGTCACATACCACATCACATCCTAACCATTTACACCTAGTCCACAAACCACATTGTATCCCGAAAACAACTGGGAAAGCATATCACATATCATCCTAAAGACACATGGGAAATAACAACTATACCTCACACACCTGGGCCTAAAAAACCACTACTTGTCTGAAGAATCTTGGGATATCCCCACTTGGAAGAGGGATCAGGGAAGATTGGGTGGACATCCATCCATCCTCCCATTAATATGATTGAGAAATACACCCCCCTGTGACAATGGGGGTGTTCTGTACATGGTGCTCAGATTGGGTTTGATGCATATATAAATAACAAGGAAAATACAAGTGATACGTATATATAATGGAAAACACTCATACCCAAACTATGGGATTCATAAAAATTGGTAACTCTATATACATTTATTTGTATCAGAAATATTAACATTGAAAGTTGATAAATAAAAGAGGCTACATAAATCCCTTTCTCTTAACACCAATTCATTTTATTATTTATAAATAACCATAGTTTACCATTCAACCCATCATTTAACTTTTCATTGGAAAACTCTTCCCCATTTACCAAACCAAATCATTCTATATCAACATTATTATGTATGCATTTTCTCCATCATTACATGGGTAACTACTAAACACAAGACACAACATGAAACACAACCAAAATCATCACAGAATCTAAAAATACATAGAAACTAAGGTAGCTTAAAATTAATCTCCATTTAACACCCATTCATATCATAACATAAATCAATCATGATACATTGGGTGAAGATTTCTCTATTCGAATCTTGGAGAAACAACGAATGAATTATTCGTACCTACCACTACCATCATCATTATTTAAATTCATTCCACCCCATCCATCCTCTAAATAGATCAAACCCCCAACTTACAGGAACACCTAGATTCAACTCTTATCACAACCATTCTCAGTATCCCCACTTCATAAACACACCACATCCATCAAACCAACCCCATGTTCACATCTTTTCCCACAACCACATCACCACAAGAACCCTAGAAACATATATTCTGATTTGAAAAGGCATTTCTCCTTTAATACCACATGTTAATTCAGCAGTTATCAAAGAATCAGTTTCATCCGAGGGAATCCATTTATTAGCTGAATGTTTTTTATTAAAAAATTTCACAACAATTATTTGATAGAAAAACAATCAACATTCATTCGAGAATCATAACTCAATGTGAAAACAAAGACCCCAAATGATCGTGATTTTTAGTCGGCCGTTTATCCTATATAATTCACAACAACCACCACAAACAAGTAAAAAACAGACTATACATCACTTTTCCCTAGCCCCACGTATGGATCTCAAACCAATTAAGTTATCTGCATTAGTTTGTTATTCCTATGTATTCATAAGAGAGAATTTCATATGCAAAGACCACATGATACAAAAAGGGGAGATATAAAGGGAAACCTACTTAAAAGAAGAAGCAATCAGCACTTCCATAATGTGTCAAAGCAGGGGAGCATAAGAAATAGAAAAAATCCAGGGGGGAAACTCGGTCCAAAGGCCAGAACACAAACACATGAATCCTTAAGTAAGAAGGGTTATAGTGATGTTTCTTACATAGATAATGGAGAAAAATGGATTAAGGGAAGGACCCTAGCTTAGAAGGATTATATAACAAACTCATGTAAAAGAAATGGTTTTTCAAATCCATTAAAGGTGGATATTGACCAAGACCATGTGGTTTGGAAGTCAAAGGAAGAGTTGGGTTTTTAGAAGAAAGATATGATTATAAAATACTCCAAAACACCTTAAATATGGTATTAAATTTATTTTACATCAACCAAAACGTTAAAGGGGAGAAACTAGAGACACTGTAGATATTCTAGAATTTTAAAAAAATATTAAAAATGAGTCACTGGCGGATGAGTCACTAGTGATAGGTACAAGCACGAGTCACTGATACAAGTAACCGGTGGATGAGTCACCAGTGTGAGATACTAGTGTGATTCAACAATGGAGGGGTCACTAGTGCAAGATAATAGTGTGAGTCACCAGTGGAAGAGACGCTAGTGTGAGATACCATTGCGAGTCACTAGTGTGAGATACCGCTACAACTCACCACTGCAAATCACCACTATGACTCACCATTGCGACTCACTATAGAAACTCACTGTTGTGACTCTCCATTTTCACTCACCATTGTGACTCACCATTCTGACCTACTATTTGAAAAACTGGAAATCTGGTAAACTCTTGAAATGAGTCACCTTGACCTCCCAGAACACTTCAAACACCGTATTTCACAATGTAATGGACCGGAGAGGTCCATTCCATTACATCATATACCTCTCAAAATATTCTTTCCCTCGGGAATTCAAAATCAAACCCAGATGAAAAATATGGTTCTGAAAAATCACCCCATGCGATACCTCTCAAAGATCCCGCTACACTTGAAACACCACTAACAGCCAAACAACCACAAATCATACCCCACAATCACAAAAAAACAATGTCTCAAAAACACGAATCATATAATATCATCCTCCATGTTAGGATATTATCCTCTCTGGGTGACACCGAATCTCTCGTACTGGTTTAATCACATTGTAATTAATTCTTCTTGATTAGGAATCTATTATTCACATTTTCACATGTCAGGACTTCATCACACATTTCACCACACACATCGCAACCCAAGTAAAAACAACTCCTCTTATAAAAAACAAGGTTCAAACATTACATCACAAGGAAAAAAATAGTTAAAAACTCAAGACAACTCTAGGTAATTGGTGTGCATCTGTGCTTCTCATTCCCAAGTACTCTCAATGTTCTACCTACACGTCACCTTCTACCGATGATCCTGGATCTCTACTAGACACTCCACATGTGTTTAATTGTCTTTGATATCCAACTCTCCCATGTCAGTGACATGGTAGTCATCATGGAGATATCGATGGTATTGAGAGACTTGAAAGACTTCATGGATCCTCTTCAAATGTGGTGGCATCACCAACTAGTAGGCCACCTTGGAAACTCATCCCAACACCTCAAAGGGTCTAAAAACTTGGGAGAAAGTTTTTTACATCTACCAAACATCGACTACCCATATCAAGGGAAAACCTTTAAGAATATTTGGTCCCCAACCACAAACTCCAAGGGCCTCCTCCTACAATTGGCATATGACTTATGTCAGTCCTGTTATGCTCTCATTCTCTCTCAGGCAAGCCGAACCTTCTTTGTCATGCTTTGCACTACCTGGAGACCAATAACAGTTGTCTCCCCAACCTCTTACAAGCACAAAGTGGAATGACATGTTCTTCCATGAAAATATTCGAATGGAACCATGCCAATGTAAGAGTGATAGCTGTTATTATAAACAAACTTGACCAAGGGTAAGTGTCGCACCCAAGATCTGCCAAAGTCCAAGTTTCATGCTTGATGTATATCCTCCAACATCTGGATAGTCTGATCCTACCTACCCATATCTCTGACGATGGAAGGTACTGCTGAGGAGTAACTGGGTTCTAAAATCATGTTTCAATACCTTCCATACTCACAAGGAAAAACATGTATCCCAATACAAGATAATGGATCTTTGAACTCTATGAAACTGTACCACCTCATCCACATAGCTCTGTGTTAATGAATCCACAAAATAGGACTCCTTAATCACTAAGAAGTGATCCAATTTCATCATCTAATCCACTAATACCTAGATAGAATCGTATCATCCAAGATATCTTGGAAAAATTGTGATTAAATCAATTTTATATTTCATCCCACTTACACTTGGGATCATACAAGGGATACAACAATCCACGGGAAACATAGTGTTCATACTTCACCTACTGGAACATTAAGCACTTCGCCACAAACTCTACCTCTACTCATTTCATCATGGGCCGCCAAATATAAATTCTTAAGACATGGTACATCTTAGAAACTCTTGGGTGTACCGCTAAGGGTTAGATATGAAACTCATAAAGGTCTCCCCTATGCATCCCCACTAGAAAAAACAACCTTCCATAGAACAACATATGATTATGACTATCCTCCGACCATCCCTCTGGAGCATCACCATGGTCAACATGATCACTCCTCACTTATTCCTTTGATTCTTCCCATAGAGACTCCACAACCGTTTGCATAAAAGAATATTGTACCATCATCTGGAACAAAAGGCCTCTACCACCATCCATTCTTGTATCTAAGTGCAAGGTTGTTAACTCCTCCATCACTTTCAATGCATCTGAAGATTCCTGAAAACACACTTTTTGTGACTTCCTACTCAAATCATCGACCATGATATTTCTTTTCCATGAGGTTTAAGAGATCTCGAAATCATAATCAAGAAGAAACTTCATCCACATCCACTGTCACAAGTTCATATCTCACAGGGAAACGATATACCTCAAACTCTTGTGATCTGTGAAGACCACAAAGCATTACCCAATGAGTTAATGCCACCACAACATCACTGAAATAATGAACATTTTAGATTTAGTTCATTGGTGTCATAGTCAGGTTCATGGGAATGTAACTTCCTAGACCCATAAGAGATCACTAACTGTTGCTGCATCAAGATGCTTCCCAATCCCATATGTGAAGCATCACAAAACACCTCAAACATCACCCCCTACTTTGGAAATAGGAGCATTGGAGCACTAACCAACTTCCCCTTCATATATTTTAACGCTTCTTGTCACTATTCCATACCAAAAAATCCTAGTCGCTCCTGGTCTGAGGTATCAATAGAGCTATAAATCGAGATAAATCTAGTACAAACCTCTGGTAATATCCCTAAAGACCAAGAAAACTATTAACCTATAACACATTTATGGGTTCTTCCCAAGAAACAACTTCTTCACCCATTTATGGGTCCAATTCTACAACCTTCTAAGACAGCACGTGCCCAAGGAAATACACCTCTCCTGTCTAGAACATATGCTTTGACAACTTTTTGTAGAGCTGGTAGCATCAAAGGACCTACAAGATAGTCCATAGATTCTCTATATGCTCCTCTTTTGACTTTGAGTAGGTCAAGATGTAATTGGTGAATATAATGACAAACTAGTCTCAGAACACACTAAATATGGATTTCATAAGACCCATGAACACAGTTTCTACATTCGTAACAGCAAATGGCATGACTACGAACTCGAAGTGTCTATACCTGCACTTGAAAGAAATATTCAGGATATATCCCTACTTCACCCTCAACTGGTGATATCTAGACCATAAATAAATCTTATAAAACTAACTCACCCCTCTTAGCTAGTAAAAAATATCATCTATCCATGGGGGAGGGTGACATTTCTTGACTATCACCTAGTTCAACCTCTGGTAGTCTATGAAAAACATCAGACTATCATCCTACTTCTTGGAGAAAAACACTAGAGCACCCCACGGTGATAAACTGGGCCGGATAAATCCCTTATTCATCATATAATCTATTTGAATCTTCAACTCCAACAACTCATAAGGTGTCATCTAATAAGGATCCATTAAAATCGGAGAATCATTGGGCTGCAAGTCCATCCCAAACTCAACATCATATCGAGGGAGTACAGTAAAAACCTCCCAAATAAAAAAAATACAAGAACTCCCTAATGAATCCTAGAACCTCCATCATACCAACATCTTATGATTTAAATGATTGATCAACCAACAAGGAAAGAAGAGGCTCTACATGACGACTTCCCACCTAATAGCTTCGCTCACCAATGAAAACTACACACTGGCCATCCACATCTGAAAACATGACTCTTCTATGGAAGTAGTCAATAACATGACATATAGAATACAAAAAATTGATGATGAGAATAAAACTATATGGTTTCATCTGTATAAATAATATATCCCCATGGGACTGATGTCACCCCATCATTAGTTTACATCCTCGACACACATCAAACAAGATGGTCTAGCCTCCGACAGGAAAACTCAACACCATGGGTATGGGAAGCCTCTCTACATATTGCCCCATATAAATGGATATATTGGATTCCAAAAAGGGGTGTGAATCTCTTGAATAAAATAAAGAACAAGAAAGGGTACTAAACGAGGTGATCATACATCTGACGATATCTAGCCTAGCTGAAACTTTTGTTTCTATGGCATGTAACTAACCATGCCAAGATATTATTCTCCTCTATTGATGAACACCTCCATGAACATGCCCAGTTCAATTTCCTTGAAGAACACCCTGAGGTCGACCTCTACCTTCTATATCTCCCCTCGGTGGACCATGATCTTAATGTCTCTGTTTCTAAAAAATCCTAGCTGGAAACTACTACGGAGGCTAGAAATGAACTTATACACCTCTATCATAGTGGGCTCAAACGTCCACTGGAAACTAATTCTGAAGATGGCCTCAAACCCCAAAGACGAAACACATCAGCCCCAAGCCCATAGGAATGGCATGGGGACCATAAGTTTAAAATAGAAACTACTGAGGTCAACTCCAAATCAGTCAAAACCTAAAAGGCCCTGGTGCCTGAGACATGCTGATGGTACCCCTGCCTCTTGAATAACCCTATTGTATCTCCTCTCATAGTAGACCTCCTCACAAGTTAAAACTCTCAATCACTACAACCTCTTCTGAACCTCCATATATGTCGGCAACATAAAGGGAGTAACCACATACTGGATAGAAGGATGAAGTGCCTTCTCTATACATCTTACATTAGACTCCTCATTTGGAAAGAGATCTGGGGTAAATCGAAGAAGGTCCTTGAAATTTGTCCCAAGTTCTCACACTGACATACTCTTCTACTAAAGGGAGAGTTACTCCTACCTCTTCTTATCCTTCATGGTCTATGAAAGGAATTCTACCCATAACTCCTTTAGAAATTCAACCAACAACATGTATGCCTCCTTCCTATCCCCCATGTACAGTGTCCACCACTTACGCACAACTCCCCTCATCTGACTCATCGCAAAAAAAACCCAGTACTCTATTGAATCCCTAATCAAACTGAAGGTGATATCAAGCTCCTCGATCCATCCCTCTATCCCCACATCTGAAACACTACCCACATACTTTCCCAAGGCCTACCGGTGGAAAGAACATAATGTTCTCTACCACTAGTCATCCTCCTCCACTAAATCAACCCTCCTCCAATAAACCAGATTGGCTTACTGAGCCTCAACTACCCGAGCCACATGCAGATGATGATAGGCTTCCAAAGCTGAAAAAAGGTAAACAAGGAATCCCTAATCCCGAATTGTATGGAATTTTATTAAAATTGATTTTAACTCATTTTACTCATTATTCATTTCAAAATTCTAAAAACAACTTAATTTAGGAAATAACTCAGTAATTATGATACATGTACCTTTCCTAGGGTCTTTACCCTATTAAAAAAGTAGTCATAATAGGTCATTTGGTAGACCCATAGTCCTTGAATCAGATCAAGGGGGCCTAAAATCCTATGTCCTGGTCAGTCTTCTATAACCTATGTTACAAACTGAGGTCACCTAACACCATTTACCTAACATCACAAGAAATACTAAATGTTTACAACTTCAAACTCCATCCTACCTCTTAACCATCACCTATGATACCATTCTGTTGTGACCCCCTCCCTCTAAAGATGCCCCTCTTGGCCTATTAATGAAAAAAGGGAGATAATGACCCTTGAGTCCCGCCCCCAGTAGGCCCCAGGGTGGTGACCATCACCAAGGGTATAT
This sequence comes from Viscum album, assembly GCA_963277665.1. Classification (NCBI taxonomy): domain Eukaryota; kingdom Viridiplantae; phylum Streptophyta; class Magnoliopsida; order Santalales; family Viscaceae; genus Viscum; species Viscum album. The sequence continues at coordinate 1,961,142,732 of OY728156.1, read as the reverse complement.
AATTCTCACAAAATGGGAGGAATTACCCTTTTATAGTTAACTAGATAAGGAGATAAGATGTATCAACCCCAAAAAAACTCCAAGGCATATATAAAGGAAAACAACAATCCATCCCACATGCATGTTTAAAATAAAATTGCTACAAATAAAATGAATAACTCCAAATTAAATACCAAAATAAAGCTAATAATAAACATTAAAACTACAGAAAAATTAATAGGTACTAAGCGCCACCACGGTCTACAAAATCTTCCTGGAAAAATAAAAGTTGTTTTATATACATAGGGTGAGTATACAAGTTTACTCTGTAGGAATGCCAAATCCTCTCATGCACAAGGGAGAGAAGTATATTAATGATCCCTTTAGAAAGCAATAGAACTAACAAAATCTAAAAGGTTATACTAACCATCCCCACCACACCAAGGTACACTCACCTTGAAAAACAAATCAATTAATGTAATATAGTTAGTACATTGATGATAAGGTACCCCACACCACTTTCCCACTTATTAGATGCTCTTGAACCCTAATGAAAAACATCCTAGAACTCCCACCTCTTCTGAAAAAAATCATACCATATCCTACCTGCACACCCCTGGGCCTCACAACCAAAAAACATCCCACCCAAACACACATGGGTCTCACAGCTAGCCCTCAAACCTTGGAAAACAAATCTCATCACATCTCACCCAAACACACCTGGGACACATACCGTATCACATCTCGCTTGAAGACACCTAGGCCACAAACCACGTCATATCCTAAAAACATCTGGGAAAACATAGTATATCTCATTATGAAGACACCTAGGAAAGAACAACTCATATCATCCCAGAGATACCTGGGAAAAAACAACTCACCCACACACACTCGGGCCTCATAAACCACTACCTTCTTGAATAATCTTAGGCTATCACCACCTAGAAGAGGGAGCATGGAAGATCCGGTGGCCATCCATCCATCCTCCTACTAGGTTGTTTGGGAAATGCGCCCTCCCCCAGAAAATGGAGGTGTTTTCCAAATGGTACTCAACATGGTGGGGTACATATAGAAATAACAAGGAAAATACATGTAATACGTATATATAATTCCAAACAGTCATTTCCAACATATGGGAATCATAGTAATTTCTACCTCTATATGTATTTATTTGTATCAGAAACTGTTACTTCTAATGTTGATAAATTAAAAAGGCATCACAAGGCAATTTCTGTTAACACCCATTTATTTCATTATTTATATATAACCATAGTTAAACATGAAACCCATCAATTTACTTTTAATTAACAAAATCCTACCCATTCACCAAACCAACTCATGTCATATCAACATTGTTAAGTATTTATTTTATTTTTCATTACTTGAGAAAATACTAAACACAAGACACAATAGGAAACACTACCAAAATCATCTCAGATGGTGAATATCCATATAAAACAATGTAGCTTCATATTCCTCTCTATTTAACACCCATTCATAACATAACATACATCGATCCTAATAAACAAGGTGAATCTCTCTACATGATACTCAGGGAGAAACTTCATATTAATTATCCATATCAACCACTTCCATAATCCTTATTCAAATTCATTTTTCCCAATCCATCCTCTGAATAGATAAAACCCCCAACTTACAGCTGCACCCAGAAACACCTCCTATCATGACCATTCTCAATATCCTCACTGCATAACCACACCACATCCAACGAACCAACCCCCTTTGCACATTTGTGCCCACAACCACATCACCACCTGATGCAAATAAATATACATTCATATTTAACAAGGGGTTACTTATTTAACTCGACTTGTTAATTTAGTGGTTATCACAGAAGAAATTTTAGCCTAGGGAATCCATTTATTAGTCAAATATATGTGGTTAACCGATTTCATAACAATTGTTTGACAAAAAATCATTCATTGTAGAATCATTACTTGGTGCACAAACAAAGACCCCCTATAACCATGATTTTCAGTAGCGATTTTATCCCATACAATTCACAACAACAACCAAAAAAATAAAAAATAGACCATACATCACTTTTCCTCATCCCCATATATTGATCTCGAACCAATTGAGTTATCTTTATTAATTTGGTATTCCATTATATTCACAAGAGATACATTAATATGTCCACCCTTCAAGATACAGAAAAGGGAGAGATTAGTGAAACCCTGCTTGGAAGAATAAGTGATCAACACTTTCTTAATGTGCCAAAGTAGGGGCGCACATGCAATAGAAAAACTCCAAGGGGGAAATTTGGTCTAAAGACCACATCAAAAATGCATGAATCCTTGAGGAATAAGGGTTATGGGGATGTATCATACCATGATAAAGGAGGCATAATGAATGAAGGGAAGGCCCCCCATCTTAGAATGATTAGATCTGAGACTCATGAAAGAGAAATAAATTTTAAAATCCATTAAAAGTGGATATTGACCAAGACCACACGGTTGACAAATCAAAGGAATCTTCAGGTTTTTAGAAGATATATATGATTTTAAACATCTCCAAAAATAATTAAATATGGTATTATTTTCATTTTACATCTAATAAAATGTTAAAGGGGAAAACTAGAAAAATTGGACAAATTATGGAATTTGGAAAAACTATTGAAAACGAGTCACCGGTGAGAGTCACTAGTGGATGAGTCACCAGTTTGACCTACCAGTGTGATTAATCAGTGGATGAGTTAGTGTTGTGAGATACCAGTGAGAGATACCAGTGTGAGTCACTGGTGGATGATTCACTAGTGAGAGATACTAGTGTGAGTCACCGGGTTTTCCTCTTTAGGTATTAGTTTTTGCTACATTATTGGTTCACTTTAACCCCTTTTTATATACTAGTCTGTAAAACCATACATGATAATTTCTCTTAGAGCATCTATTTATGCTTGCATGTCTTTCATTTTCTTATTTACATCACCTTGTAACTTTTCTTTGTCAAAATATTCATGAGGTGACAATCCAAAACCATCACTTTTAATGTTTCCATATTGTTCTTGGCACTTGAATGAAACTATAAGAAGTTGTTATTCTAGTACATCCAATGATGATTCTTGTGACTAAAATATATAAAAACTATACGAAAATAAGTAGATATTTTTTGGTAATATTATTATAAATAATATAAAGTTACAATTATTTCATACTTGTACATGACTCTCATACTTGTTGTGTTTTTTAATTTATTATTTTCCTTCTTTATTTACATAAGACCATATCCCATGATGTGGGATAGAAGTGGTTTATATTTCAATTCATTAATGTACATATAAAAAAAGAACATAATTATGTTGTTGTATCAGATCACATAAAACCAATACTATAAATTTAAAATAAAGGCCATTTTTCAAGTGATGCATACTTCATCATTACATTAGGGTAGGGTTATATTGATTTAGATGCACACTATTTATTTTTACCACTCAATTATTGTCTCATTAATTAATTATTTTGAATAAAACTGAAAAATAAAAATAATTTGAAAAAAAAAATATTATGAATTACAATGAACCTGAAAATATTATTCCTAGTGAAGACCAATGAATTTTTTTGTGTTTCTTATTTTATCATGTGTGCATACATAGCTGGTGGGTGGGGATTTACTTTCCCCTCTGCATCCCAAATAAATTTATTTTTGAGAAGTGTCTGGAAGTCTCTAAGAACCCTACCAATGATCATTAATTTGAATTTCTTATATCAAATATCTAAAATAAACATACTCTATAAGGGATAATGATAAGAAAACAAATGTTTTATTATATGATTTCTCATTAAAATGGAGAAATTATGTCGTAACATTACCTTAATGTCTTCCCAAATAATGGCCTTAAATAAAGGAAAAACTTTATTCCACATATCTATATCAATTGGCAAATGAATTTGATTTGTAATCCCAATGTAACTAATGAAAATTTACTTGTTTGGTTCTATAGGTAGGTTACATTGATTCCACCCAACCTCCAATTTTATACCTTTTCTTCTTTCCCAGATATATATTTTTCACATGGTGGTGCTACACCGCCCATGGTTTTTCATCCAAATATTATTGATGTTGGAGTTGGTGTTCTAAAACAAAATGCGTGTACCTTAGATTACATATATATTTTAAGAATTGAACATTAATAAAAACAACTTATTGTATATTATTCATTGGACTACAAGATATTAAGATAAAAATTTCCTAGAGTATCTATAACATTGAAAAGGCCAAATTAGTTCCTTTCTATGATGAGAACCATGAAATTCCATGACAAATGGAATACATTACATATCGAGTGATTGTGTGTGGTCATCAACATTACGACATTAAATTACTTCTTTTGGGATCCTTGACCCATTTCTAGATAGTAATATTGAAATTTAGGAAAGCCCGCCTAATTTAAACAACAAAGAAGCATAGAGGGTCATACACTAAGAGTTTCCATTAATCTAAATTAAATTCTATTTAAATTTAAATATTTGAATAAATATTATTCATGAGACTGAGGAATAATGTTTCCAATTTTTATTGATCTCATAAATAAAATAAATATTTATTCACAAGGTAATTATTTCATTACTCGGATATATAATGTTTATTTATTGAATATATAAATATTTATTTAGGCATTTGATAAGTGTAAATGAGGTATATCGGGCCAAGAATGTTTGTGATGATAAATATTAATTTTAATGCTATTGAAATAGTATTTTTGTTGTTCTATTTAAGTAAAATCATGAGAAAATAATAATAGTACAATTATTACATGGAAAAGGGTAATATAAAGATTAATATATTATTTAAGGTACTTTATGAAATTAAATAATATTTTAACCCTGACATTGTCACTATAAATATAAAATTCTATCTATTATGTAGATTTTGATCAGAAAATTGAGAATGGTTGTGCACAAAGAAATATAATTCTTAATTAAAATGAATTTTAAATTAAAAAAATGTTATTTTTAATAATATAATAATAAAAATATTTTCAAAAAAAATAAATAGATTTTATATCATTTAAATATAAAATCATGATGACTAATGGAAAACATCAACACTTGATTTGGGAGAAATAAATAACGAGTCATTAGTAAATTTTTGGATTCCAGATACATTCAGTGTAATAATATTTCCATCTTTTTCGTTCATAAAACACATAACAATATTATTTACAGTCTCTCTAGTCATTCAATATCATTTTAAAAGTTAAATATATTGGTTTAAATTGTTCAATATAAACTATCCTTAAATGTTGTGTTTAAAAAAATTACAAATAAAACTATTTATAAGCATTGTTATGGTAATTATCTAATAACACTAATTATGATATGATTATAAAATTTTAATCATTCACTATGATTATTGACAATGGGAATTAAATAATTTTAATCACTTAATGGGGTTATTAATAATGAAAAAAATTTAATAATATTGTTTTGATTACTTAATGTTCATAATTATATATAACTAATTTAACTATTAATTTAATATATCTATTTAATAAATATTAATAATATAATTAATGTTCATGATTGTATATAATGTTGCACACACAAAAATTACTATTATTTAATATTATTTACATCATCATTTCCTAAATAAATTTATGATTCTTTTATTATGATTTAATTATATATTTGATTTATATATATACTCAAAAATTAAATCCAATTAAATTAGTTGATATTAATTTATTAACAATAAAAAAAATTCATTTTAGATTTACTAATAATTTAATAATTTTAAAATTATAAAAAAAAATTAGAGTAGTTAAATAAGTATTTTGAAATATAAAGATATTGAATTGATAAAAGGAGCTTAAAATCAATAAAACGTATTTAAAAAGGATTGTAATTTTCAAAATATTAAATAAATTTGTTAAACTGTATAAATTTATTTTTTATTTTAATTAATAATTTATTATTAATGCAAGAAAAAAATCAATGAATGGTATATTTAGTAATTGTGAAAATATTTGAATAGATAATTTCCAATAATGAGAGTTAATATCTTTTTAATTTAATTTGTATATAGATTTTAGGTATATGTATCAATTATAAATAAATAATTTAATTTAATTTAATAAGGTAAATATTAACAAAATGCAATAATTTGAAAAAATATATTTCGAAAAAATGATACAATAAAATGTATATTTTATTATTTATTAAATTTCTAAAAATAAATGAAGTAAATATATTAAAAAAGAAAGAAATGTGACCAAGGAATTCCCTTTAATACAAATCCATAAATGCTTTTATTCATGATTGTACACCTGCATGCATGTTTCATGGGACTAGGTAGATGCTCAGGGACTAGGGATGCCTTGGTAAGAAGATAAATGATGACGTTCAACCTCCTATGCTTAAATAAGTACTCTTTAGAACTTAAGTGAGTTAATATCACTCAACGACTATGTCACTAGGGGATAGGGAAGTCATTTGAGCCCCCGTGAGGCCTTAAGTAGTTCCCGGGGTATGGAATAAGATGCATGTTTCTTAGGAAAAGTTTTTTAGGGATAATTTATGGATGATAAAGTTTGTGTCCTATTGGTGATGGTTGAGACAACCATTTGTCTCCTTCCAAGCGAGTGAAAAAATCTTGAGGGTGGGTTGAGGATTGATTAACTAGTTGAGAGGATGAGTCCTTTAAGACTAGAATGGGTGTGATGGAGAGGGGGTTTCTCTAAATGAAGGGATAATGTATATCACTTAGAACATGTGAGACAAGACCCATGTGTGGGGTTTGGGCTTCGCTGGGACTTGGCATCAGGATTCCAAAACACTTAGAACTCATAGTTTGGGATTGTTCTTCAGTATCTATACTAGTTCTGATGAGAGACCTTGATGGGTAGGACCATACCTTGGGGCCTAGTTTGGGATTAGTGTACGAGTTGTGGTTTCACTAAGGGGTGATGTGAATTAGCTGGTGTGGATAAGCAGAGACTGTGGTGCGTCTAGAGTATCCAAATACAATATAATAGGTGAGGTGGGATGTGTTCAGCAATGGGTTATCCTAAGATCAACTTGAGAGTTTTGAGAAAGGATGATGCCCAAATTTCTTAGCGTGACCTCTCCAAAGGCTACAAGGATTTCTTAATGAGATTGAAACATCATTAGTGTCTATGAGTAAGGGTCAATGAGCCTGTAACCTACCCAGAGTCTCTGGGGATGGATTTTTGTGCTTGAAACCTCCTTAGAGTCTGTTGGGATGGGTCATGTGCCTGTGACCTCCCTTGAGCATGTGGGGATTGGTCGGAATGGATGATGGGCCATCCATGAGAGGCTTATGTAATGGAAGTGACCTCACATGAGGGGATAGGTCATGGGACAACCCAAGATGAGACCAATAGACCCTACCTTGAGTGATCAAACAGTGGTTCATGATGTGGATGTATGACCATACCCAGTTTCTATTAGTAACATGTCAAGGTTTGGATGCCACAAAATCTTTATTCTTCGGGCACGAGTTGGGAATCAGTATGATGGCATGAGATAAAGTGTTGTGGTGGACTCCAACATAGTACCAAAGTAGGTATGATCAGGTGTTATGGCATCCTAGTTGGCACACATTAACCTGATGTGCAGGGAGTCTTAGTGGCCTAGTTAGCACACAATGTCTACTACGCATGTGAAAAATGTCTATATTTTGTCCTCAGGAATACATGTATATGATGGATTATAGTATTGGAACATGGTTAGACCATACTAGGATGTATTTCTCATACCTCACATGGGAACCTCGATGTGTGTGCATACCTTAGGTCTCCTTTTAGGTTCAACATGGGATGTGCACTAGATCGAGGTGGAGAAGCTCAAGGGTAAGTGAGGCTTGAGTATGGTAGTAAGGCCAGTGTGCATGTGTTTTGTTTTTTGTTGGTTTTGTATTTGGGATCATCCCAGTAGATTATCAGTGAATTTATAGTTGTATGAATTCCGAAAGGCATTTATTATAGCATTGGGTTTATCCATCTGTGTGTACTATGATGTTTATGTTGTGTAATATTATAGTTATTTTTTCATTATTTTTCATGACATCGATTCAAGGGCATTGTCTCCCAATTGTATCAATTAGACCTCTACCACTAGTCAGCAACCTCTGGCATACATACAGGCTCACTTGAGGTCATGTGGTCACCTAATTAAGGGTGTTATCAAGTAGCTCGAAGCGAGGTGTCATAATAATATTAATTATATAAATAATAAAATCATTAAAAATTAATAATATTAACTATTTAAATTTCAAAAATATTAAAATTCATTTAAATAAATATATTATATAAGTTTCAAACATATTAAAAATATTAAAACTTAACAAAAAAATATGAATGAATATTGATCATATAAATTACAAACACATTGAAAATATTTAAACCAATTAAATATATATATATATATATATTAACAAATGAATAAATTTGATAAATATTAAAAATAAATAAATATTAAAAAGAATAATCTACAAAAATAATAAAAAATAATAAATTAAAATGAAAAAATTATAAAATATTGAAAATGAATCAAAATTTATATTAAATTTATTAAAAATTTACTCATATTATGATAAATTTATTAACATTATAAAAAAATTGTTAATAAATTTATCAGTGAATGTGTTAATTATAATTAAAAACATTATTTTTAATATAAATAAATAATTATTTACTAAATATATATTTAATATAAATTTATAAATATTAATATTATGTATATATGTTTTCAAGATATATCTATAATTATAAAACTATAAAATTAAATATAATACTTTTAATAATTATATTTAAATATATTTAAAATTTATATATATATATATATATTATTTCTAATTATATATATATGTATTGCATTGATTTAATATAAAAATTATAATTAATTACTAAATTTAAGAATTTCTATTTATTATTAAAAATATTTTTTAAATTAAATTTGTACACATTTTCAAAAAATATTTAGAATACACATTACTAATTATTGAAATTACTAAAATTATAATAAGTTACTTTTTTAATTAAAATTCATTTAAATATTTGAAGTTGCATTTTTATAAATTACTTAGACACACACACATAAATATATATATATATATATATACATATATATATATTCACGTGTTCATAAAATATATATTAGATGAGTATAAACCCCATGTGTGATGGGATGGGTCATTATTTGTTGACCTTCCACAACCCATTTAAGATATGAGGTGGAGTGAGGTACCAATAGATTGGGGATAAAAGAGTGTAGACCTTAAAAAAATTCAAATTGGAGGCTAATGTGAGGTGGAGTGCTAAGGAAATGAAGAAGGTAATTGATAAATGGTCATAAATGAGTGGAATAGATGGAATGGTAAAATCAATGGAACCCAAGATGAAAAGCTCCAAAAAACGGAACCCTTGACGAAACTCATGTCATACGGGAGGAAGTCATGGATCTTAAAGGGTGGAGGTAAGCTGAAGGTGATCATGTAGGGAGAGGAAGTACGTAGGCGGGAAGAAAGAGGGAGAATGAAGATGTGAAGGAGGATTTTAGGAAGCCGAGGTGGAGGGCAGATAGAAGGAGACAATGTAGGAGATCCTAGAAACTGTGGAGGCAACGAGGTGGTGGCTGAGGCAATGAGAACAGAGAGGGGGAGGAGGGGCATGGGTAGATTCAGAGGTAGAAGCAGTGACAGAAGTGGGTAGGTGGAAGTAGTGAAAGTGGTGGGGAGGTGTGATATATGGAGGTGGAGATGATATAAGGTGTAGAGGAATGTGATCCATGAATGTGAGAGGGGGGGTGGAGAGGCAGTGGTGAAAATGTAACACGGGAGTGAAAATTTGAGTGGTAAAATATGAATTGGGGTCCACATGTGTAATCCCAAAATTCAAAAAAAAAGTATAATATATTAATAGAGATATTTATGTTGATTTTATTCTATGTTAATTAACTATTTTATTTATAAAGTAATTCTAAATTAAAATCCAGTAAAATTAATTATTATTATTCCATTAATAAAAATAAAATTCAACCATTTTATATTTAAAAATGAATTTTTTAATTTTTTAATTTTAAATAGTTTTTTAAGGTAGTTAAATTATTGTTTGGATATATAATAAGATTGAGATAACAAAAAGGGATTTAAAATTAAAAAAAAGTATTCAAAAAAGATTATAATTTTCAAAATATAAAGTAAATGTGTTAAATTGAATAAAATTATTTTTCATTTTTAATTAAGGAATCCATGTCAGTAGAATCAAAACACTTCCTATTTTTGAAAATGTTTCTATGTAAAAGATTAGTGGTGATACTTATTCCAAAAAAACATTCTTCCATATCTCACAATGGTACAAACTTCGAGTCGAGTAAAATCAAAACTCTTCCGGTTGTTGAGAACGTGGTTGTGAAGAAGATGAGCAGTGATCCTTGTTTCAAACAAGCTGCTTCCATGGATCCTCAAGGTATGTAAACTGATTCTGGTAGAATTAAAACTCTTTTTATTTTGTAGAATGAGGTTGTGTAGAAGATTATTGGTGATCCTTGTCCCAAAGAAGCTATTTCCATGACTCCTTGATCTAAGGAATCCCAATCTTGTAGAATCAAAATTTTTTTTATTTGTGGAGAAGGTTGTTGTGAAAAAGATGAGAATTTTATCTAGAATCAATAACATGGATGAGGTGTTTGTGTGGTCATGTATGGGTATAACTGGTAGCAAAAAATTGGATGGTGGGAAGTATTTGGGGGCGTTAAAACTCAAGAATCATTTGATCGAGTAGGGGATGGGGGGGAAGAAGAATTCATTGATAATTGCTTGATTGGTAAATATCTACCTAGGAGTGGGTATTTGAGAATTATCCCTAAAATCCATGCATGAGAATAGAGTAAAGATGTTAAATCATTAAACAATATAATTGAAAGGAAGTATGAGATGCACCAAAATTTTAATGAAGCTATTAGACTGCTTTTAATCCAATAATTCTAATTTGTATGTTTTTTTTGTGGTAACTAATTAAAAACTTTATTGAATAGTTTGTATAAAATTCATTTACTGAATTTTTTTGTTGGATATTATAAAGATGGATCCACATGATAGAGTCCAATTTAGGCATGAAATGTCCACCAAACATTTATAATCACAGAAACAGGCCTTTTAGTGTGATCAAGAACTATGTATTAGGGAAGCCTTCAATAAAACAAAAAGAGGGAACTTCTTTATGAGAGGGAAATGATATATACTTTTTTTTTCTTTAAATGTATTCTTCCAATGAACCAAATGTGCTTGTGATTTCACCAGCCAACTGGTGATTCTATTTTTTTCTATTAACTCATTTTCTTTCTATCCCATTTGATACAGAATGTGAGGGAAAATTTGGAGCAAAAACATCTGATGAAAATGTAATGAAATTTGGAACAACCCATGAGTTTTGTGTTCCATTCCTTTTAATATCAAGTTTAGGTAATAAATATCTAATTATTTTATCTGAATATCATCATGTCTATTTATATGGGTATGATAGAATGGATGAATAATGAACTAAAGAAACAAGTTATTGATTTGAAACAAAACTAGATGATAAACAAGAATTTGAGCTTTCAATTGAATACTTGAGAGGGGGTTTGCAAGTTATGTGGTCCATGGGTGAATATGGAGATGCTGAAAGCTGGAAAAATTGAAGGATATCAAAGAATAATTGATAGGTAAATAATAAGGGATATAATACATGGAGGAATTGAAAAAATTTATGGTTTCTAAATGAAAATGAAAAAAAAGGTACAGGATGCTCAAAATATTACTGGGTGTTGGTTTCAATTAGAATTAAATTTGTTATTTGAGTTGGGTATCTGATATTTTGATTCCTTGGTTGGAGTCAAATGGATCTCTTTTTCCTTTTTTTCAAAAATTCAAATTTTTTATTTGGTTTTTATTTTTTCTAAATCTTTTTTAGAAAAAAGAATGAAATATATTTCAATTACCCAAAGGGTTATAATAATCTTATTGTTTGGTAGAGCCATGAAATAATTAATGATGGTGATAATGAATAGAGGAAATAATGCAAAGAACTAGTACATGATGTGGAAGATTCTATGATGACATCTCTAAGAGTGATGAATGAGTACAACCCTAGTGGTTGTTACCTCATCCTAGATAGAACTTCCATGCTATATAGAAGGCCTTGATGGAGGAGGGATCTTATTACATTCTCAAATGTTTTTCTATACACCCACTAGAGAGGGAGTTTCTGTATTCCTAACTATCATTATTTTATTTTTTAATATTTCAAATTTCATAATATTTTCAATATAGAAACAACTGGGCTAGTGGATCAACCTTTCACATGCACCGGTCATGATATCATTTTCCCATGAAACTCATCATTTCACTTTTAGTGGTTACTCTACTAGTTTTGGAAATGTTTCTCATCTTCTTATTTCTATCTTCCATCTTATGTGTGTCACCTAAATATCTTTATGGGTTTATCAAAGAAGTTATTCCAAATAGTAAAATATTTATGTCATGCATCATTTATACATTATCTCATGTACCATTTTTATCAACTCGAGCTGAAGGACCCCAAAACACTCTGAGAAATTTTCTTTTAAAATAATGGATCTTGTTCCCACATTTTTAGGAACATGTTAAACCTGTCTGATGGTAATCTTCATTATTCCAAACATTCCAATTTAGAAATACAACACAACAATTTTACTTGGTTCACCACTAAGGGACAATCTAATGAAAAAACACTAACAGTGTTTCAGTCTTTCCTAAATCCACTATTCTTGAATATATGTGGAATAAAAAAGTTCAAACATAGTCACTCTGTTCCAGGAACAATTCCTTTACAAGATTCTTGGTGTAGCACATTGCATCCCTTGGAACACTTTTGTTGACACCCTCTAGCTCACATCCCTGAGAGAAGTCTAACTCAGATTATTGACTTTCAGGTCACTTCAGTAGATTTTCATTGAATATTTTTTCCATGTCTAGAATAAGACTCTATTTGCATAAACTTCTTGAATTGATTCACTTGAGTGTACTAAACAAACAAACTATATATTCTAAATCTTCTAGAATCACACACATTCACTTGCGTGAAACACCTTCTCTTGCACGCAAGATTTGGGATTATCATGTAAGATGGCTTTCATGAAACACTTACTTTCCCCACAACCCTTTTCTTTCATGAAACTACATGATAAGTTTCAATTTTTCTTTAAAGACTAAAGGAACACTTTATATTCAAGATTTTTTTTCTATAATATTCTATGCACAACTATTTCATGTGGAAGAGGAACCTAATCTTCATTCAAAAAATTCTTAGTCCTTAGTGGGGGTAGCCAACTATTTATAGTCCTTGATGACCCTTCATGTAATATTATCTTCGAATGTGCAAAACCCCTTTTGACATCGTAGAGGGTGTGTAGGTATCTTCCACACAACACTTTCTTTTGCAAAAATTTAAATATTTCATGTTCTTTTTTCATTTTCCATATTTTGATGAGGTGATACTAAAATAAGACTTTTTCACAACATTCCATGCCTCCTTCAATCTGGCATGCAACTTACTTTTCCCAAACACCTTTATTCATTCTGCAATTTTTGGACCCAAAAATTTGGAAAACACTGGGAAACAATGCCACCTTCAATATTGTTTTCAGGATGAACTATAAGATCCCTTTCCTTGAAAACTACTTGATCTTCCATGTGAGTATTGAAAAAAAAACACAAACCCTACACCATTTTTCATCAAAGAACGTCCTTGGTTTCAACATGAACCACAAATTTGGGGCAACCCTCTAACCTAACTATTTACCACACCCACATTTTTCATTCCCGGGAAATGATACCGAGGAAATGGTGTATGGAGATAATGGGGTGAATGTAGTGCTGCGGATGGATGGATATCCCTAGAATAAATTTGTACATTTTTAAATTGTTAGACTCGTGTTAAGTATGAATAAATGTTTCACGACCCATCCTCGGGACCCATGCCATCATTACCCCAATTCTGTCTTCCATAGGCCAGGGGCTGGTGACTAGATCCAAAGGTGTAAATCCCTAAGCTGGGAAGGCATTACCTTTGTAAAAAGAAATCACACACAAACAGATTACACAACTGGAAGAAAAACACTAAGTAAAACTGAATACAAAGGTAGTGCTGAAAGTAAGTGGGCCAGTATACAAACGCAACTGAACAATAAGAACAAGTACAAGTAAAAAGGGACAACAGCTCTTGGATCATCCACCGGGGAATCCTACCTAAAGGGTAGGTACAAAACTCTAACAACTTTCCCCTGAGTTACGTCATGTCTAGTCCAGCTCCATGCAGCCTCCCAACCATCACCCTCATCCTCGATCAGTGTTTTCTGTCGTCTACACAGAACAAAACAAGGTGCGGGTGAAGCCCGTGAAGGGGTGAGTATAACAATACTCTGTAGGGGACCCTGAGACCCCCAAAGGGCTCCCAGAATCCACTAAGTATAAACCATAGTAGAAAGATACAATCACGAAGTATCAACCAACCCTTATTAAGTATATGCCCATACATATACCTAAGTTAACAATCACAATCCAGCTCCAACTCTTGAGCCCAAGCACAAACCATTCCACAAAGGAAGTAAATTAAATCACCATGATGATAATGGTTGAAAGACATGAATCAACTCACAGAGGTATACATCTTTAGTAGAGTGATAGAGATGATCAGATGTAGTCATTGATTTATCTAATCTGTCGGACCCACACAAGATACAGGACCAGCTAAGCTATCAGACCCACATAGGATACAGGACTAGCTATTCTATAGTGATAGAGATGATCAGATGTAGTCATTGATTCATCTAAACTATTGGACCCACACAGGATATAGGACTAGCTAAGCTGTCAGACCCACACATGATACAGGACCAGCTATTCTAGAGTGATAGAGATGATCAGATGTAGTCACTGATTCATCTAAGCTGTCAGACCCACACAGGATATAGGACCCGCTATTATAGAGTGATATAGATGATCTGATGTAGTCACTGATTCATCTAGGTTGTTGGACCCACATAGGATACAGGACCATCTAAGCAGTCAGACCCACATAGTATATATGACCAGCTATTCTAGACTGATAGAGATAATCAGATGTAGTCACTAATTCATCTAAGCTGTTGGACCCACACAGGATATGGGAATAAAAGTGATAATTGTTTGACCCATGGAGTCATCGGGTATAGTAGTCATAGTTTTCGAACCCATAAAGGATCCTGGTATAGTAGCCATCATTGTCGAACCCATGGAGGATTTCGGTCATCTCAGTCGTAGCCAGCCCTAGGGTTCCCGCACACAGCACGCTCGATTCTGGGAGGGTCCACTTCTCAATCAAAGAGTCGATACATCAAATACCACGAATACTTGAGTTGATGTATCACGTAATTCTGTCTCATCATAAGGAACCCAACACGACAGACAGCACGTCAATCGGATGCCCAGTCTGAGAGTTATTGGCATTTCCGTTCCAGGGGCCCAGTTAGATTAACGCTCAATCTAAACCCAACCACTTTCCAAATTTGTCCAAAACTCACATAGAGGATCCCAAAAGGATCTCCTCATTGCGAGGGTCCCAGTTCCACAGACGGCACATCAATCGGACCCGCGGTCTAGGAGTTATTCTCATTTAAGTGAAGACGGGCCCGGCCCGTCAAGCCCAGTGGGCTGGCAGGTCGGCCTGACCCGGCTCGGTGGGTCCGACCCAGCTGGGGGTCAGCCCAGCCCGGTAGGGCATGGCCCACCCGCGGAACTGGCCCACATGCACGGGCCAGTCTTGTTCAGCTTGCCCGGCGGCACCCACGGCGCCGCCTCCTCCTCTGCCCGGTCGGCCGAGCCGGCCAGTTCGGTCCAACGCACGCGGCCCATGGATGTGGGTTGTGGTTCTCCTCAAATGACGCCTACGGGTGTCGTGGTTCTCCAGCCCGGTCGGCACACGGCCGGCTCGTTCTCCCAGCCGAGAGGCCCATGGATGCGGGCCGCGTCCTCCGCCATGTGGCGCCTTGTGTGCCACGTTCCTCCAGCAGGCCGGCCGGATCGGCCCGCTGGTCGTCCGGCAGACCTGACGGCCCGAGCGGTTGTCGGTACCACCACGCAGCCGCCACCACCACCTCTGGTCACCACCACCACCACCTCCCAGCACCTCTGGTCACCGCCACCACCACCTCTGGTCACCGCCACCACCTCCCAGCGACCCACCTTCTACAGACCACCAGATTCGCTCCGGTGGTCATATTTTGGATCCATCTACGCCGGGGGTCCTCCCGGGATGTCACCCTCAGCGCCGGACACTCCGGATTCATTGTCCCCACTTTGGCCCATCACTCATGAAGAATTCAACAAAGAATATCTACAGAGGGGTTCGGACCTTGTTTGGGTTGGCCCGCGCCCTCCACATTAGTAGTTTATAACAGATCTATAAAGGGCTACAATTGTTAAGCCAGATCTAACCCGGATCCAAACCCTGATAAATTTCTTCCTTTACCCACAAGAACGATCGAACCATGGATCAGCCTATTTGTTGGCTGGTCCGTGTTTTTCGATTAGAAATAATAAATAAGAACATCAATCACAAGGAAGTTAAATCCCCCTACCTCTTTTATTGTTCATTGACGACATCACGGGAAGAAGTTGGAGTTGATGTCGATTGTCACATCCACCTTGCACTTCCAATCCGAGCTCATGCATCGGAGATTCATCGGGATCCGATCTCCATCGAAGGATTGTTCTTGGATGGGGGAACCATTGTTGGAGAACTGTTCTTTGTCAACTAAGCCTTTCCAACAATTCTCACCTTTTCGCCAACGAATGATGTTTTCCCCCCAACTTAATTCCCAAAAACTTAATTACCACATTAAGTTGAGTTAAGAATTTAACATAATTAAAGATCATTAAATGGGTGGTTACACCTCTAGTGTAACCACACTCTTAATGCTCCTCGTTAAATGAGGAGTTTCAATTATCGGGTGGTCCCCACACCAAAAGAGTTTCAAAATTATAAATTCAAATAAAAATAAAATAAAAAGTTTATTTTATTTGTATCCCATGAAACCTTGGAAAACCAACTTTCACCCCAAATCGACTAAGATCAAGGAGAAGGTCTCCTTAAGTGAATACTGGTTCTACCTATTCAACGGTACTTTCAGATTTCAATTCCGAGCACCGGTTCAAAAGATATAAAATCTTGCACGTACGTTTACTAAACGTACCCAAACAAAACTTCAAAAATTGATTTCGGGCACACCGGGCCTCAGAATCAGGTTCTGTCAGGAAATGCAGACTTGTAAAATTATCATGTATTTTTAAAAAAAATCAAAAGAAATTATCGATCTTTAAATTCTCCCCACCTTAGGGCTTTACATCCCCGTAAGCTACAACTCAAACTAAGGAAAAAATGGGGTACTGAGCACGCATTTGATCCCCCCGCTCCCATGTGCTCTACTGGAGGTTCCCGTGCTTCCAGCAAACGTGCACCAGAGGAATCTACCATCCATGTAGGCCTCGCTCCTGTTGATCCTCAATCTCCACTGGAACCTCCGTGAAATTCATCCCATCATCGATGTATAGCTCCCCGTGGTCGATGATGTGGTACGGGTTGCGCACATATCTCCTCGACTGAGATACGTGGAAGACGTCATGCACTCGGTGCAACTGAGGTGGAAGATCGAACTGGTAATCCACCTCTCTTACCCTGTTGAGGACCTGAGAAATTCTGATGAATCGCAGAGATAAAATTCCGCCTCGGCCAAATCTCTGAAGACCTCGTCGAGGTGAGACTCATAGAAAGACGTGGTCGCCACCCTCAAACTCTAGTGTTCTCCGTCTCCTGTCATCATAGAACTTCTGCCTACTCTGTGTAGTTTTCATACGCTCATGGATGATCTACCCCTTCTCTGTCGTTTCATGTACCATCTCCGGTCCCATAAGTGTTGAATCCCTTGGGTCAGTCTAGCACAGGGGTGATCTGCTAGGTTGGTCATACAGTGCCTCGTAAGGTTTCAAACCGATGGTGGAGTGGTAGCTGTTTGTTATACACAAATTTTACCAAGGGTGAGTGATCCTCCTAGCTGCGATCAAAGTCGAGGACGCATGCACGGAGAATGCCCTCGAGAGTCTGAATGGTCCTCTCAACCTGACCATTCTTTTGAGGATGGAAGGCGGTGATCAAGCGAAGCTACGTCCCAAAAGCCTCCTACAACCCCTTCCATAGCCGGGAATTGAAACGAGCATCTCGATCAGAGATGATCGTTGATGTCACACCATGAATCTGTATGATCTTATGTATGTAGAGGCTTCCCAAACTCTCTACTGAGCCCTGCTCTCTGATCGGTAGGAAGTGTGCTGACTTTGTGAGTTGTTCGACAATCACTTAGATAGAGTTGTGTCCTCTGGATGTACATGGAATTCTCATCATAAAATCCATGGATATCACATCCCACTTCCACTTTGGGACCTCTAAGGGCTGAACCAAGACTGCTGGTACTTGGTGCTCCGCCTTCACTTGCTGACAAGTGAGGCATCGTGAGACAAACTCTGCTACTGCCTTCTTTATACTTGTTCACCAGTGCTATCATCGGAGGTGCTGATACATCTTCGCCACTCTAGGATGTACCACTAAATGAGATGTGTGGATCTCCCTCAACACTTTAAAAAATACATCAGGTTCCTAACCTGTGGATATCTTAGCACGTCGCAACTCACAGTCAACATCCCCATGTTGTGCTTCCCTAACTTGCTGAAGAAGTGGAGAAGTGAATGTGAGAGACTATATAAAGGTTGATCCATCTCTATCCACAAAGGATATCTGCAACGCGGCCAGCTGATCTATCTCCTCTCCTAGTAGTTGAATGTCTGATCTCCTACTAAGAGCATCTGCTACAACATCCCCCTTCCCAGGAGTATATACTATCCCAAATTCATAGTCCTGGAGGAACTCGAACCATCATCGTTGTCTAAGGTTCAGGTCCTTCTGTGACTAGATATACCTAAGACTCTGGTGGTCATAGTAGACTATAAAGTGTTTTCCCATAAGATAGCACTTCCACATCTTCAAGGATAAGACCACTACTACTAACTCCAGGTCATGGGTAGTGTAGTTCTGCTCGTGTTGTCTCAACTGCCGAGAACCATATGCGATCACTGCTCACCCAAGCATCAAGAAATGCCTGAGTCTAGTCCCTGATGCGTCGCAGTAAACTACATAACCAACGCCATCCTCTGGTATCCTCAATATGGGTGCACTAGTCAACCTCTGCTTCAACTCCTGAAATCTCTTCAAGCATCCCTCTGACCACATGAAGGGTTTCCCCTTCTTTTTCAACACTGAAAGCGGTGCTGAAACTCTGGAGAAGTCTAGCACAAAGGTAAGTATGGCCGACTCATGAGTAATCAACTGCACCCTCTTATGCATGATTCCATCCTATGATGCTTGGGTTTTCCTTTTCACCGACCAAGGAAAACCCCATCCCAACGTTGTAGATAAACCACAACCTTTTACCTAATACTGTCAATCTGTGTATGAACTGTGGTTGCCCAGTCCATACCCAAACTAACGTCGTAAGGCCTCGATGCTTCCACTAAGAGGTTCCAACTGAAACTCTCACCTCAAGGGTCATATCACACCGTCGGCATATGTGTGATTATCAAGTCTCCTCCCAAAGGTATCTCTATATGTGAGGGTCAAGTCAATGCTTTAACCGGAAACTCTAGGTCTGGGACAAAATTCGTGGAAGGAATAATTATTGGTACCTATGTCTATTTATACGGTAGCTAGTAGTAGACACAGACCATACCTCAAATCATTCCTAGAGCCCTTGGGTCACACTCCTTTATCGCATGTAGCGATTCTATTCCCCTACCCTTCTAATTCCTAAGCCTAGCGGGGACTAAAAAGGTCGGTGGTTGTAACATGTCAAAATGTTCACCACCTCATGTTGCTATCCTAACTCTGCTTCCACGTCTGTTGACCTGCAGATTCATCAGTCCTTAACACTTCCTCTTCTTGAAACATTCTACATGCTCATGTCTCTGAGACTGGTGCCAGTTTCATGCTTTCCAACTGCTAACATTTAGTGGTTGTATTCGCTCTACCAATGAACATTCAACCACAAAGGTTCTCTTTAGCACCCTAACATAAGTTGGAATGCATAGAGGAAAAGGTGGTGGCTCAGATATCCTTAAACAGACCTCACTTAGAGGTCCGATCTCTAAAGCATTGATCGTATCATATTCATCGAGTACCAGGAAAGATCGGTCTGCCTCGATGAATACTCATCTACCGACACGTCGTCCTGCCAAAGCAGTATAAGCTCTAGAAAACTCTCAGCCACCTCCTCAAGCCAGTCCTCAGCCACCAGTGAGTCAGGCTCAACTTGGAACCATAGGGGTATCGGATTCTGAAACACATGTAAGGAACTGAGCCTACAAGTGTCCTCTACTGGTACTATCGGTGGTGTCTACTGACCAACGGGCCATGATATAGTTGGAACATTGCCCGAAGGTACCATCTCAGAAAATGTTCCAAGTATAGAAAACACATCACTATGCGGATCATCCTCATGGTCACTCACTGAAAAAGATTAGTAGCTAAGATCAACATCTTCCCTACTAGCGTCTAAAATAGGTGGAAAACTCCAATAATTTCCTCCATCCAGTCCTTTGCTGCCTGGGAATCTGTCTCACCTTGAAACCTCGGAGACCTCTGCCGTTGGAACTCGTAAAATTTGCTCAGTCAGCGTGCATCGTCCACCAGTGTGGTTGGGGTTATCTACTACCCTATGAGTGGTGGTGATGCTAGTATACCACCTGATGGTGCCAACAATGAAAAAAGGCCCTAAACCGGAGCCTCATCGCTCGGTGGGCTGTCATCGTGTACTCTCTCGGAAACCCTAGAAATTTGTCTACGCAGTGCCATCCTGATAAGGAATAGGTGCACCACGGTCAATAAGTTATACCTGGTGATCTGACTCAAAGATTTCACAAATAAGACTCTTTTAAACACACTCGCAATCAGTGTTTTCGTGCAATGAGTCGGAAATCAGATGTTAGGGTCCTTGTGTATGGATATGTCAGCTACCACACCAACGCTGGACTCCCTATACTGAAAACCACACTCAATACTCTTAACACTATTACTTCACAGAAAAGTATTATCAGAGTCCTGAGTTATGCGGTAGAACCGACTCCTCTAATACCAATTTGTCATGACTCATCCTCTGGACCCGTGTTGTGACTACCCCAAGCCCATATTCCATAGGCCAGGGAGTGGCGACTAGCACCAAAGGCGTAAATCCCTAAGCTGGGAAGGCATTACCTTTATAAAAAAATCACACACAAACAGAGTACACAACTGGAAGAAAAACACTAAGTAAAACTGAATACAAAGGTAGTGTTGAAAGTAAGTGGGCCAGTATACAAACCCAACTAAACAACAAGAACAAGTACAAGTAAAAAGGGAAAATAGCTCCTGGATTGTCTACCGAGGAATCCTACCTGAAGGGTAGGTATAGAACTCGAACAACTCGCCCCTGAGGTACGTCCCATCTAGTCCAACTCCGAGCAGCCTCCCGTCTGTCACCCTCAGCCTTGATCACTACTGTCTGTCATCTGCACATAACACAACAAGGTGCAGGCAAAGCCCATGCAGGGGTGAGTATAAAAATACTCAGTAGGGGACCCCGAGACCCCCGAAGGTCTCCCAGAATCCACTAAGGATAAGCCAAAGTAGAAAGATACAATCAAGAAGTATCAACCAACCCCTCATAGGTATATGCCCATACATATACCTAAGTTATCAATCACAGTCTGACTCTGAGTCTCGAGCCCAAGCACAAACCATTACATAAAGAAAGTAAAGTCAATAACCATGATGATAATGGTTGAAAGACATGACTCAGCTCACACAGGTATACATCTTTAATAGTGTGATAGAGATGATCAGATGTAGTCATTGATTCATCTAAGTTTTCAGACCCACATTGGATATAGGACCAGCTAAAGTGTCAGAACCACATAGGATACAGGACCAGCTATTCTAGAGTGATAGAGATGATCATATGTAGACATTGATTCATCTAAGTTGTCATACCCACACAGGATACAGGACCATCTAAGTTATCGGACCCACACAGGATACAGGACCAACAATTCTAGAGTTATAGAGATGATCAGATGTAGTCACTCATTCATCTAAGCTGTCGGACCCACACAGGATACAGGACCACCTAAGCTGTCTGACCCACACAGGATACAGGACCAGCTATTCTAGAGTGATAGAGATGATAATATATAGTCACGGATTCATCTAAGCTATCGGACCCACACAGGATACAGGACCAGCTAAGCTCTTGGACCAACACAGGATATAGGACCAGCTATTCTTGAGTGATAGAGTTGATCAGATGTAGTCACTGATTCATATAAGTTGTCGGACCCACACAGGATACAAGAACAGAAGTGAAAACTGTCAGACCCACGGAGGATCCCGTTATATTATTCATTTATATCGAACCCACGGAGGATCCTAGTATAGTAGTCATCATTGTCAAAACCACGGAGGATTCTGATCATCTTAGTCGCAGCCAACCCTAGGGTTCCCGCACACAGCACGCTCGATTCCGGGAGAGTCCGCTCCTCGATCAAAGAGTCGATACATCAACTACTATGAAGTCTTGAGTTGATGTATCTCGTAGTTCTATCTAATCATAAGGAACCCAATGCGATAGACAATGCGTCAATCGGACCCCCGGACGAAGAGTTATTGGTATTTCCGTTCCAGGGGCCCAGTTGGATTTACGCTCGATCCAAACCAATCCATTTTCCAAATTTGTCCAAAATTCACTTATATTATCCCAAAAAGATAGCGTCATTGTGAGAGTCCCAGTACCACATATGGCGCGTCAATTGGACGCGTAGTCTATGAGTTATTTGCATTTAAGCGAAGACAGGCCCGGCTCGTCAAGCCAAGTGGGCTGGTGGTTCGGTCCGACCCGGCTTGGGGTTGGCCCAGCCCAATGGGTTACGGCCCACCCGCAGACCCGGCCCGCACGTGCGGGCCGGTTTGGTTCGGCTCGCCCAGTGGCGCCCACAGCGCTGCCTCCTCCTCTGCCCGTCCATCTGTAGTCGGCCTGTTCGGTCTAGCGCACACGGCCTACGTACGCGGGTCGCGGTTCTCCTCATGCGGCGCTTGCGGGCACCGTGGTTCTCCATCCTATCGAGCACGCGGTAGGCTAGTTCACCCAGCCAAGTGGCCCCCAAACGCGGGCCGCATCAAGCCCCACGCGGTGCCTTGTTTGTCGCGTTCCTCCAGCGGGTCGGCCGAATCGGTTGGCCGGTCGTCCCTCAGACTGGGCAGCCCGAGCGGCCATCGGTCCCTCCATGCGGCCGGCGCGCAGCCGCCACTGTCGCCGCTGTAGAGACCCAAAGTTTTATGTACATGTACATTACATTACTTTTGTGGAATACTTAATATATAACAAAAACAAACACCAAAGGACCGTAATATTTTAGTGTTTTTGGAAACTTGGAATATAATCTTCTAATCTTGGTGAAAGATCTTCAACATCCCCCATAAAGATCTTCCATTTTTTTCTTACCTAAAACCTTTCTTTATATCCTGAGGAAAATAAAATATATAAAGGGTGGTCTCAAATGCAAAATAAGGGTAAGCATGGAGAAAATAAAACAAACCATATACATTTGAACTTCTAAACATGAACATAATATTTAAACATCAAAATCATGAGCAATGACATAAAACATGGAAGTACGTAAGGCATAGATCATAAAGAAAAATTAATCATGATAAAATAGCATGGGAATAAAACTTGTAATTGTGGAAAAACATTAAGCACATGATATGATTTCTATAGTAGCCAAGTAATTACTTCCAAGACCATCTTAGTGGACAAAGTCCCTTTCTGAATCGAGTTCACTCCTCGTTCCTGTCCTGTATCACTGAACCGGATTAACTTACCATTCCAGCCATGTATATCTCAGGAGATATAAATCGTTACCCAATGCATTGGAGGGAGATATAGGTCTCACCCATCTCATAATGAAATCATTATTACTTGTGCCACAAAATAAACTTGAAACATTCATCATAACCCAAAGAATAAAATGGGTTTCATAAACATCATCCCATCATCACATAATCCATATAAAAAATGTATATAATTTCCTCACAAGAAAAGTGAAACCATTTAAATCATAGGTACATTATACATGAAACATACACATATAAAATAATGTCATCTTAGATGGAAATTGGTTTTGATAAAACACTTGAAATGAATTCTTGAGGAAAATATCCTTTCTTTTTCAAAATTATTTTATTTTCACAAAATTCCATGAAATTTTAAAAGAAAAGGGTTTTGTTGAAAATAACCATGAAATATTGTAGTGTAATATTCATGAAAATAAGGTGATATTAAACCATAAAAATCCGTTCATTCCATATAAGTTAAAAAAACATTCTTCTTGTACTTTTGCCGGAAAAGTCAAAAAGAACCTCGTATGGTAAACAAAAGAACGATTCCTTAAATACCATGTAGTAAAAGTCAAAAATGGGTAAAAGGGACTTTAAACATACATGAATCCAATTTTTAGAAAATAGGGACATGGATGATAAATATAACCCAAGTAAATACTTACGAATAAACAATCTCGGATAAAAATGAGATTGGAAAGGTTATCCCTAACCTTAGGTCCGATATGCTTCGTACGTATCCGAACCTCATGTATAATGATTTAAATAATGTAATTGAACTATTATAGAATCATATTCATTGTTATGATATCATATATGGTTCACTTATGACTTTATATTACCCATTCTTTGGTAAATTCATGTTAAAGCAGTGTTTTGGGTAAAATCGTTTTATTTGTCGTACATGTTTGGACTTGTTGTTCTTGATATTATTATTACTTATATCATTATTTACTTAGTTCCAGAAAGTGAATCAGGATTTATATATCATATATAATCAGTATATATATATATAATAGATAGATAAATGAAATGAAACACACCGTTCATGGAGACGGTAGGCCGTACGTACGCATGAACGTTGTTTTCCTTTCCTTATTGACCTGAATGGAAGTAAGTAGATGAAATAAATATATATAAATAAATCCAGTAGCATTATCATGTCATATATTTCATTATCATTTATTATATATACTTAATAATCATTCTTGAGTGGTTAACATGGAGAATGAATCTCATCGCGTCGTGGAGACGGTAATTCGTACGTACGCACGAGCGATGATATCGTTCCCATATTTATTGAAGGGAATTGGAGTGAATTATATAATATCTTATAATCATTATGATGATATAATAATCATATGTAGTTATTATTTACACCATTATACCCATCCAAGTAATGTGGTGGTGGAAAAACAGATTACACCACGGCATGGAGACGGTATTCCATAAGTACGCACGCGCGGTGATTTTATTTTCCGTAGGATGGATAGAAGGTGAAATGAGGTTGTTTAATATTTATAATAAAATATCAGTATATGAGGGATACTGTTGTTATTACATCATCATGAAACCACTAAAGAAGAGGGAGTATAAGAATAAATAAACTTGAATGAATCGGTAGAAGTTATTACCTCTTTCTCGAAGTGCCTCTTTTGATCTTTCTATTAGGGCACTAGAGTTGGTCTTTTAAGAAGACCAGTACCTCTATAAGGTTTCTAGGAAAGTGGGAAAGTGAAATGGGCAGATTTTTGCCGATCTTTAAGGCTCAAAATGGTGTGAGGAATAGAGGGAGGAGGTTCCCTTTTATAAGGGAGGAGAGGGGCACCTTTGGAATTATAAGAAATATTAATTTATAATAAATTCCAACCCCACATAAAAACCGCCAAGATGACTCAAATCGAAATTTCAGATGAGATAGGTTTTAATCTCATCAACCAATAAAATTTAGACATGTTTTGAATTTATTTTAAACATTATAAACTTGATTTATCCTTATATAATATATTTAATTTTATTTGTGGTAATAATATTCTAAATTTTAAATCATTATAAATAATTACTTATATGTTTTTAATTGTTCATAATTGTATGATTTATTAAATTTTAGACCATATAAATTTTAATTTATAATTTTAAATATTTTTTTGATTTTTAAACAATTTTATAATATGTAATTTTTATAAAATAATAATAGTGTCTATTTTGACACTATTCATTTATTTGAATTTAAATAAAATCCTCACAGAAGATATTTTCAAAATAAAAGATTTAATAGATTCATAACATATCATATTTATCTATAAAATTAGTGGAGAACATTAAATAGTTTATATAATATTTATTTTAATATTTTTAAATCATTTTATTTGGTATATCTCTTAATAAAATAATTACTACAATATTTTTGTATAATTATTTAATATACTTATTTGTTTCTTAAAAATTAAAATAAAATCCTATGATGAATATAAATATAATAAATTTCATAATAATATTCTTAATTTAATTTATCATCTTAAAATCACAACATTTAAATTATTATATTTATTAAATTATGAAGGTGACATCTTTGACATCATTTGAAATAAAATAATATAAATGTCATAATCAGCTTAATAAGGCTCTAAATGATCCATAAATCGACCCTTGGATTATTAGGATATATATATACTCGACCAATAATGTTTGGTCAGGTTTCTGGTTCTTTTGATAGGTATTGTTATTTTAATAAAAACTATATTAATGATTTTTCACTAAATAAACAATTTATGCATCACTATTGTGTCACCATTAATGACAATTATTTAATCCCTAAAAATTTTAAATAAATTCTCATGATGTAGATAATGTTGTCATATTCCTGGAGAATATTCATGTTCAAAGTTTCGTGAAGTGTATCACTAAATTAAAATTATTATACTTATAAGATTTAAGAGAGTGACATGTTCTCAGTTTCTTTGATTTTAATAATAATTAAATTATTTTCATGGTCAAAAGTCTATAAAATGAATATAATAAAACCTTTAGGTGATATGGGTAGACTTTTAGTCATCCAATATAATTTTGGCATGTGTTAGTGTAATTTTATAATCTTAGTATTACCCTTAATTACCTGATTTATCTTTAACTGAAGTAAATAAAAATTACCGTAGTAACTATTCATAGTGCCCAAAAATAAAAAGTAGCCTATTAACATAATTTGGACCTGCTGATTCCAAATATGTAATCCATTTTTCAAAATTCAAAACACAGAAGTTGCAGAAATTAATTTAAAATTAATCTCGCTATTAAGAAAACGAGTTCTAAAAGTTAAAACATTGCAAAAGATTGAAATGATTTTACCTATGAATTCAATGTAAAATAAATGATAATTAAATACATTATATTAAATGGTAAAAATATATTATATTTATACTTTAAAACCATTCAATATTATAATTTAACTATATAAATTATTACGATGAAAAAAGTTGTTTTTAATTAAAATATAGCATGTTTTTACTATTCATTAAAATATGAAGGTTTTCAGAATAATATGAAAATTTTATCCAACGTAAATGTTAATATCCTGATTCCAAAGAAAAATTTTATTTTGTCAAATTGAACTTATTAACATGTCAAAAAATTAGATTTAAAGTGGGTCCGCCATCAAAAGGTGGCAAAACTGCATTTTTTGAAAAATACTTATTTTACCCGAAAAATTTCTTTTGTTCTTATACCATGTTCTAGAAAATGTGTAAGATGAATAATAATGTTATAAAATTAAAATTTTAGTTAATACTATTCATAACGGCTAGTTCATAATAATATTATAATAATATACCATTGTTTAGTGAAACTCGGTATTTCTTACTACACACGCTATCGAGGAAGCTCACGATTGCGTGTAACACAGGCCAAGTCAGGGTTGTGTATATGGAAAGACTCATTTGTTGTTGTGTATAACAGAATCCAACCATATTTCATTTATACATTGAATATATATATTTATATATATATACACACTCAATGTTTCTCAGAATAACTACTATCAAATGAACTTGAAATTGTGTGTAACACAATCCAAGAATAGTGTTGTGTATACTAAAAGATAATATGGTGTTGTGTATAGATAAATATAATCTTGTTGTAGCGTAAAACAGAATATATGAAAGAAAATAAAAAGAACATATCTCATAAAATCTCAGGGTGTTACATTCTACCCCCCTTAAAATGAATTTCGCCCCCGAAATTCGTCGGGGTTATAAATGGTTTATTACATGATATTTTCTTTCATAGAAACCCACATAGTCAAAAGGAATACCAAAACTTTTCTTTAAAAACTAAAGTATGAAACATAACGGTTACCAAAATTAACAAATCACTGGGTTTTCACATAGGATAACACAGGTGAAAATATGGATATGGAAGAGAAATCTAACCATCAAGTTATGATGGAGAGTGGTAGAGGACATGGCTATGACAAATCCAACAGTCACAAAACCATAAATTTGTGATGATCTAAGGGACCATCTAATTAATCGGATATGAGGAAACTAGGACAGCATTTTTGGTTTTCAAGATCATTTCTCTAAAGTTGATGAATTAAAAGAAATACTTACATTATTTTGGTACAATATCACTGTTGTTCATGCCTTGAACAATTTATACATCATCTCTTAAAGAAATGAAGTTGAATTTTTTATCCATGAAGAGTTAGAAGATCATGTGATAGAATGATGGGTCATTCCATCTATTTCAATCAAAAGGTTAGAAAAAGTTATCAAATATACATAAGTCCATTTATGGTGAGGTTAATCGTATATGATTCCAAAAAATGAACTTATACTTCATCTATAATAACACTTAATAAAATAAAACTAGTTTCTACTAACCAGGGACTTCCTGTAGGCCACTGGTTGGTGCTAAAGGCATGTCGCACTTAGGTTGTGGGTTCGATTCCCGCAGCCTTGTCCGACGCGATGGGTTTTCCCCCATTCTATGGGTTGTCCTTTTTCTAAAACTACACTATTATAACATTCCGACAATAATATAAAAAAAAGTTCTATCCTTAAACAATACTGACTTATGTCCAACATAATCGATTCCAATCTTTAGGCTTATCCAAAATACTCTTGTCCAAGCTCATAGTATAAAGAAAACAATTAATATAAATGTCATCTTCCGAGCATGTGAATACCATCATTTATTCCCCATATATCATACGATATATCTTGTTGGTCAAATTAAAAACATTTGAATACGTTAATCATGTATTCTCTTGAAAAATGAATACTCATTGACTCTTGGTGAAAACATGAATGCTGTTAAAATTTAACACTTTCCACATACCAAAATCCCAAAATTTCTATATACTCAAACCATGATATAACTTTGTCCTTATATCAGTCATGAGATCATTTCATTTTTTTATCCCTTCATTATGCACATATCGTCTTCTTTCCAAAAATATTTCAATCACTTTTCATGGTTACCGATGTCATATTCTTATGGAAAACCACAATGGACCAATACATAGATATTTCAATATAACATAAAAGTACCTCAACAACATTATTCTTGAATACCAATAAATAAATACTTTAATCCATCCTCTTAAATGATTACCATGGAATAATTCCTTCCTTGATTTAGAAGTAACCTCTTAGGTCAGGGCATTGAGTTGGGTAATGCCCATGTTCTCCATAGATAAGACATTAGACTCCATAATAGTCTGTCACTCTATGACCCTTTTCTGCACATAGATAACATCTTCCCCTCCATTTGAGGTATTTCTCAAGGTTCTTCTTCCCTTCTTTGGAAATATCAATCTTCTTTTCTCTATGCTCCTCACCATGTGAACATGCATAAATTTTCATCTTCCTCTTATTTGATGACTTAGGAATACAAATGAAGTTCACCTTGTTAATCATATATTGAGATGACTGATTCGGCATAATCACAATATCATTCTCTCCAGGCATTACATAATTTTGTTGATCATAGTCACCAATTTTTCCATTAGAATCAATGTTAACTGAATTCCTTCTCGTTCCCTCCATTGACTAAGACCATAAACCATAGTGTAAGAAATAGTTAAAATAACGAGGAACCACATAATCATAAAAAGTCACTTATGGGATGTCTAACTTATCAAAAATTCTTTAATCCATGACACCTTAAGTTCACCATAGGTTATTCATGATCATCAACATAATTCTAGGACTTTATCCTATACGTATTCTTAACCTTAGGGACATCCCTAGACATACCTTAGAAATATCTCTAGGGATCTCACTAAAGTTTTCGCATCCTAGTTTCCAAAGGTTAACTAAAATTAACCTTTGATACCAACTGTAGAGACCCAAATCTTGACATACGTGGAAATTACATTACTTTTGCAGAATACTTAATACATAACAAAAACAAACACCAAAGGACCATAATAGTTTAGTGTATTTTGAAACACGGAATATAATCTTCTAATCTTGGTGAAAGATCTTCAACATCCCCCATAAATATCTTCCCTTTTTTTTCTTACCTAAAACCTTTCTTTATATCCTAGAGAATGGAAAACATATAAAGGGTGATGTCAAATTCTCGGTAAGGGTAATCATGGAGAAAATAAAACAAACCATATACATTTGAACTTCAAAACATGAACATAATATTTAAAGCTTCAAAATCATGAGCAATGACATAAAACATGGTAGTACGTTAGGCATAGATCATAAAGAAACATTAATCATGATAAAATATAATGGGAATAAAACTTGTAATTGTGGAAAAACATTAAGCACATGATATGATTTCCATAGTAGCCAAGGCATTGCTGCTAAGACCATCTTAGTGGATAAAGTCCCTTTTCTAAATCGAGTTCACTCCTCGTTCCAGTCCTGTATCACTGAACCGGATTAACTTACCATTCCATCCATGTTTATCTCATGAGATATAAATCTTTACCAAATGCATTGGAGGTAGATATAGGTCCCACCCATCTCATAATGAAATCATTATTACTTGTGCCACAAAATAAACTTGAAACATTCATCATAACCCAAAGAATAAAATGGGTTTCATAAACATCATCCCATCATCACATAATCCATATAAAACAAATGTATATCATTTAATCATAAGAAAAGTGAAACCATGTAAATCATAGGGACATTATACATGAAACATACACATATGAGATAATTTCATCTTAGATGGAAAATGGTTTTGATAAAACACTTAAAATGAATTCTTGAGGAAAATATCCTTTCTTTTTCAAAATTATTTTATTTTCAAAAAATTCCATGAAATTTTAAAAGAAAATGGTTTTTTTGAAAATAACCATGAAATATTTTAGAGTAATCTTCATGAAAATAAGGCGATATGAAACCGTAAAAATCCATTCATGCCGTATAAGTTAAAAAAACATTCTTCTAGTACTTTTGCCAGAAAAGTCAAAAAGAACCTCGTATGGTAAAAAAAGAAATATTCCTTACATACCATGTAGTAAAAGCAAAAAATGGGTAAAAAGGACATTAAACATACATGTAGCCATTTTTAGAAAACAGGGGCATGGATGATAAATATAACCTCAGTAAATACTTACAAATAAACAATCTCGGATAAAAATGAGATTGGAAAGGTTATCCCTTACCTTAGGTCTGATATGCTTCATACGTATCCCAACATCCTGTATAATGATTTAAATAATGTCATTGAATTATTAAAGAATCATATTCATTATTATGATATCATATATGGTTCAGTTATGACTTTATATTACCCGTTCTTTGGTTAATTCATGTTAAAGCAACATTTTGGGTAAAATCGTTTTATTTATCGTACATGTTTGGACTTATTGTTCTTGATATTATTATTACTTATATCATGATTTAATTACTTATATAATGTGAATCATGATTTATATATCATATATATTCAGTATATATATATATAATAGATAGATAAATGAAATGAAACACACCGTTCATGGAGACGGTAGGCCGTATGTACGCATGAATGTTGTTTTCCTTTCCTTATTGACTTGAATAGAAGTAAGTAGATGACACATATATATATACATAAATCTAGTAGAATTATAATTTCATATAATTCATTATTATTCATTATATATACTTAATAATCATTCTTGAGTGGTTAACATGGAGAATGAATCTCATCGCGTCGTGGAGACTGTAATCTGTACGTACGCACGAGCGATGATATCATTACCATATTTATTAAAGAGAATTGCAGTGAATGATATAATATCTTAGAATCAATATGATGTTATAATAATCATATGTAGTTATTCTTTACACCATTATATCCATCCAAGTAAGGTGGTGGTGGAAAAACATATTACACCACGGTGTGGAGACGGTATTCTGTACGTACGCACGCGCGGTGATTTCATTTTCCGTAGGATGGATAGATGGTGAAATGAGGTTGTTTCATATTTATAATAACATATCAGTATATTAGGGATACTTATGTTATTACTTCATGATTAAACCACTGTATAAGAGGAAGTATAATAAGAAAGAAACTTGAATGAATCGGTAGAAGGTATTACCTCTTTCTCGAAGTGCCTCCTTTGAACATCCTCTTAGGTCACTAGAGTTGGCCTTTTGAGAATACCAATACCTCGATAAGGTTTCTAGGTAAGTGGTAAAGTGAAATGGTCAGATTTTGGCCAAGATTCAAGGCTCAAAATGGTGTGAGGAGGAGAGGGAGGAGGTTCTTTTTATAAGGGAGGAGAGGGGCACCTTTGGAATTATAAGAAATATTAAATTATAATAAATTCAAACCCCACTTAAAAACCTCATAAATGACTCAAATCTGAATATTAGATGATATATGGTTTTAATATCACCAAAAAATAAAATTTAGACATGTTTTGAATTTATTTTAAACATTATCAAATTGATTTATCCTTATATAATCTATTTAATTTTATTTGTGGTAATAATATTCTAAATTTTATATCATTATAAATAATTACTTATATGTTGTGAATTGTCCATAATTGTATTATTTATTAAATTTTAGACCATATAAATATTAATTTATAATTTTTAAATATTTTTTTTATTTTTAAAAAATTTTATAATATGTAATTTTTATAAAATAACAATAGTGTCAATTTTGACACTATGCATTTATATGAATGTAAATAAAATCCTCACAAAAGATATGTTCTAAATAAAAGATTTAATAGATTAATAACATGTCATATTTATCTATAAAATTAGTGGAGAACATTAAATAGTTCATATAATATTTATTTTAATATTTTTAAAACCTTTTATTTGGTATATCTCTTAATAAAATAATTACTTCAATATTATTGTATAATTATTTAATATACTTATTTGTTGAATAAAAATTTAAAATAAAATCTTATGATGAATATAAATATAATAAATTTAATAATAAAATTCTTACTTGAATTTATAATCTTAAAATAATAACATTTAAATTGTTATATTTATTAAATTATGAAGGTGACATCTTTGACATCATTTAAAATAAAATAACATAAATGTCATAATCAGTTTTATAAGGCTCCAAATGGTCCACAAATCTACCCTTGGATTATTAGGGTATATATAAACTCGACCAATAATTTCTGGTCAAGTTTTTGGTCCTTTTGATAGGTATTGTTATTTTAATAAAAACTATATTATTGATTTTTCACTAAATAAACAATTTCTTCATCACTTTTGTGTCACCATTAATGACCATTATTTAATCCCTAAAAATTCTAAATAAATTCTCATAATGTAGATAATGTTTTTATATTTCTAGAGACTATTCATTTTCTAAGTTTAATGAAGTTTATCACTAAAGTATAATTATTATACTTATAATATTTAAGAGAGTGACATGTTGTCACTTTCTTTGGTTTTAATAATAATTAAATTATTTTCATGTTCAAAAGTCCATAAAATGAATCTAATCCGACCCTTATGTGATATGGGTCTACTTTTAGTCATCCAATATAATTTTGGCATGTGTTAGGATAATTTTATAATCTTAGGTTTACCCTGAATTACCCAATTTATCTTTAATAGAAGTATATAAAAATTACCGTAGTTACTATTCATAGTGCCCAAAAATAAAAAGTAGTCTATTAACATAATTTGGACCTACTAATTCTAAATATGTAATCCTTTTTTAAAAATTCAAAGCACAGAAGTTTCAGTAATTAATTTAAAATTAATCCTGCTATTAAGAAAACGTGTTTTAAAAGTCAAAACATTGCAAAAGATTAAAATGATTTTACCTATGAATTCAATGTAAAATAAATGATAATGACATACATTATATTAAATGGTAAAAATATATTCTATTTATAATTTAAAACCATTAAATATTATAATCTAACCATATAAATTATTACGATGAAAAAAGTTGTTTTTAATTAAAATATAGCGTGTTTTTACTATTCATTAAAATATGAAAGTTATCAGAATAATATGAAAATTTTATCCAAAGTAAATTTTAATATCATGATTCCAAATAAGAATTTTATTTTGTCAAATTTAACTTATTAACATGTCAAAACTAGATTTAAAGTGGGTGAGCCATCAAAAGGTAGAAAAACTGCATTTTTTGAAAAAAACTTATTTTACCCGAAAAAATTATTTTGTTCTTATACCATGTTCTATAAAATTTGTAAGATGAATAATAATGTTATAAAATTCAAAATTTAGTTAATACTATTCAAAACATCTAGTTAATAATAATATTATAATAATATATCATTGTTTAGTGAAACCTGGTGTTGCGTACTACACACGCTATCGAGGAAGGTCATGATTGCGTGTAACACAATCCAAGTCAGGTTTGCATGTAGTGAAAGACTTATTTGTTGTTGCGTATAACAGAATCCAAACATATTTCATTTATACATTGAATGTATATATATTTATATATATATATATATACACACTCAATGTTGCGTAGAATAACTACTATCAAACGAACTTGAAATTGTGTGTAACCCAATCCAAGAATAGTGTTGCATATACTGCAAGCTAATATGGTGTTTCATATAGTGAAAGATAATCTTGGTGTATCATAAAATAGAAGATATGAAAGAAATTAAAAAGAATATATCTCATAAAATCTCGGGGTGTTACAGCCGCCACCTCCGGTCGTCGGCGCCGCCGCCCGGTGACCCACCTTCTGCGGACCACTAGATTCACTCCGGTGGTCGGATTTTGGATCTGTCTGCGCCGGGGGTCCTCCCAAGATGTCGCCTTCAAATTCGGATCCTCCATATTTGTTTCTACCACTTTGGACCATCTCTCATGAAGAATGCAAAAAATCAGATCTGTGGATGGGGTCGGGCCTTGTTCGGGTTGGCCCGCGCCCTCCACGTTAGTAGTTTATAACAGATCTATAAAGGGCTACAATTGCTAAGCCAGATCTAACCCGGATCCAAACCCGGATAAATTTCCTCCCTTACCCACAAGAATGATCGAACCGCATA
Organism: Viscum album; assembly: GCA_963277665.1. Taxonomy (NCBI): domain Eukaryota; kingdom Viridiplantae; phylum Streptophyta; class Magnoliopsida; order Santalales; family Viscaceae; genus Viscum; species Viscum album. The sequence goes on along the minus strand of OY728156.1, from coordinate 1,961,107,264 downwards.
TCATCTTGTTCGTTGGCTGGTCCGCGTTCATCGTTTCGAAATAATATCGAGGAACATCAATCACAAGGAAGGTAAATCCCCCTACCTCGTTCATTGTTCGTTGATGACATCGCAGGAAGAAGGTGGAGTTGACGTCAATCGTCGCATCCACCTCGCACTTCATATCTGAGCTCGTGCATCGAAGATTCTTCGGGATCCGATCTTTGTAGAAGGATTGTTCTTCACTGGGGGAACCATCGTTGGAGAACCGTTCTTCATCAACCAATCCTTTCCAACAATTCTCACCTTTTCTCCAACGAATGATGTTTTCCCCCCAACATAACTCCCAAAAACATAATTACCACATTAAGTTGAGTTAAGAATTAAACATAATTAAAGATCATTAAATGGGTTGTTACACCTCTAGTATAACCACACTCTTAATGATCCTCATTAAATGAGGAGTTTCAATTGTCGGGTGGTCCCCACACCAAAGGAGTTTCAAAATTCAAAATTCAAATAAAAATACAATAAAAAGTTTATTTTATTTTTATCTCACAAAACCTCAGAAAACCAACTTTCAGCCCGACTTGACTGCGATTGAGGTGAAGGTCTCCTTAAGCGAATATCGGCGTTATGAGTTCAACAGTGCCTTCGGATTTCAATTCCGAGCACCGGTTAAAAATATATAAAATCCCACACATATGTTTACTGAACGTACCTGAAAAAAACTTCAAAAATTTATTTTGGGCACACTGGGCCTCAGAATCAGGCGCCGTCAAAAACTGCGGACTCGTAAAATTCCCATGTATTTAAAAAAAATCCACGGAAATTCTTGGTCTTTACAAAATGAAAAAAAAAATTATTTTAGTCTGGTAAACCCCAACTGGTAGAAGTTTATAATTTTTTCAAGTACACAGGGTTCCCTCTAACTTGATAAGAATGAATTTTTTTATGGAAACTTTGGATAAGTAATGAAGAACGATCTCAAAAACAAGAGTAAAAAGGAGATAAATATAAAATGAAGAAGAACAAGAACATTGGAAATAAATATTTACATGGTTCAAGAATAATCTCTACACCACAGTGAGGAATAATAACTCCATAGAAAACATTAGAAGAAATTACAAGGTACAATCTCATAATAATACCCTAGATTGAAATAAATTCATAAATCAGATATTGAAATAGTACCACTAACCACACACTAAGTCAACTAGTCTATAGTAAATGGTGGTAGGAAGTCCGTAGAGCTATAGTAATATTCTCACCAAAGTCTAAGATGATACAGTTCCATGTCAACTAAGTTGGAATCATTATAGTGCCTTGTCTTTGTCTCTTGTCATCTTTACTTGTTTGATTCATCATTGTTATAGTGCCTAGTCACTATTGAGACCTGGTGTGCAGTATGAGCCACCAATAGTGGTTCATACTCCATCCAATTATTGGGATACACCAGTCCAACATTTTCCCAATTATATCCTTATCTGGTATGTTGACCTTATTATATGATACTGATATAGGAAACTTACTTAATATGATCTCCTCCTATTCTTAACTCACCATTTAATTCTTTCTATTCATAGATTCAATTTCAAGCTAATGATTCATGAAATACCAATTGTTTCCCCATAATGCATTCATATTGTTCTCTTATATTATTACATTTATCCTCGATTCACTAATGAAGACCAATAGAGGAACATTAGTGCCTCGACTTATTTATCCCCATTGGATTCATCAACTTGTCTACTAGATTAGGTATTCCATGAATCTTATATAATATCAACAAAACTTCTTCTATTAAACATATTAAAAATGTAACATCAATTGAGTTTTCTTTTTATGGGAATAGGAAATTGAGTTCTTTATAAGATGTATAGAGCTATGAACATCATAGTGTAATGCATTCTCCTCTCTCTTTCTTCCCAACTTCTCTAAGAAGTTCTCCAACAAAACAAGATCATTCTCATCTTATGTTACAATAATTTATTCTACCTATATGGTGGATAAAGTCACCACATTCAGCAACTAAGATATCTATCTCACTTCAGTTCCTTCAAACGTAAATACATAACATGTGGTACTCCTCCTTCTATTTACATAACCTCAAATTTTAGCATACATATACCTCTATAATGAATTTTCTTTCCCAAATCATAGATATACTTCCTTGCTTCCCTTCAGGTATCTTAGTATCCACTTCATCGCTTCTCAATGTTGTCTTACAAGGTTATCCATGTACCTGATCACAACTCGCACAATATCAACAATATCAAGTAGAGTACAGAACATGAAATACATTAATTTTCTATAAAATAATGTGCTTGGAACCTTTTCCATGTACACAACCTATTATACCATCTTTGGTTCTTGAACCTTTGACAATTTTAAATAACTTTCCAAGGGAATAGAAACATTATTTTCTTCCAACATACTAAATCTGCTCAAAAACATTCAATGTAGTCAGCCTATGATAACATCAAGGTTCCAGCTATGCACTCTCTTTTGATCTTTATCCCCAAAATCTTATCATCCTCTCCCATATCTTTCATCTCAAAATCCTCATACATCTTCCATTTTATGTCATCAGTCCCCAATATACATGATGATACAATGACATTTCTTCCCCATACATAATAAATATAATATATCCATCACCAAAGGACTTATAATAGATACATTGATCCAAGAAAATTCATTTGGATGCATTTTTTCTCATTAAAACATAAAACTTCTTATTTCACTTCCTAGGTTCCTGATTTAACTAATATAAACTCTTCTAGAGTTTTCACTCTAGGTATTCCTTTTATGACTCAACCTATCCCTCTCTCTTTTCTATATATATTTTCTCCTCCAGATCTTCATGAAGGAAATCCATATATAAATCAAGATACACAATATGTAAATCCTCAAATGCAATATCAGTACAAAGGATCATTCATTTAAAAGCACTAGAAAAAGGTTTTCTTAGTGCTAAAAACACTGACAGACTAAGTTCCCTTAAAAAAATGTGACCTTTATCACTACAAACAAAAACACTAATAAAGGCCACCTTTATCGACACTTTTTTGTGTTCATATAGGGTTCCTTTAAAAGTTAATTTTTTATCTCTGATAAAAGTGGTCTTTATTAGCTCTTTTGTTTAGCACTAATAAAATTAAAAAATATTTTTTAATTTTTTTTCTTCAACCCAACCCCCTTTTTATTATCACTATGACCCCACCTTTATCAGCACCATGTTTCACTGATCTCCTATCCCATAGCATTAATTGAGTACACCTTATTTATATGTGCTTTCTAATCCCTTTATCATTGTTTTTACACCATTTATCATGGATTATGTCTAGAATCAGACCACTGGCCTCTACCTTCAATGCCTAACACCTTTACCACTACACTATCAAGATTTATTTAGTATTTTATAATATATCTATTTGTTTATATATATATACATAATTAATTTTTATTTAAATATTTAATTATATAATTATATAAATTTATATAATTATTTTTAAATATATTTTAAAAATATGTATATATATTTTATATTTACATATAAATTTTATATATATTGACAAATAATTATATATTTAGATATAAATTTTTTTATAGGGAATTTATAATTATTTATTATAAATATGTTTATATGCTATATTTGTAAAAATACAATTATATATGGTGTATTTACATAACATTGACACACACACACATACACACACATATTTTTACACACATGTACACATTTACATTTCGAACATACACGCAAAAATATTTACATATTTTTATTTATTTACATATATTATAATGTATGCATAAATATATTTTTTATTGACACAGATATATTTATATATAAACATGAATTGTATATATATATATATATTAATGCAATTTTATAAGGTAAATAAAATAAATAAATTTTTATTTTAAATAAAATTAATTATAAATATTTATTTCCATCATTTTTTACATTTAAAAGTGCATTTTTATAAAAATATGTACAAAAAATATTTTTGTACAATGGATTTATTATATGTAAATGTATAGAAATATGTATATATTTAATTATAAATAATAATATGATATGAAAAATAGTAAAAGTTAAACACTATAATATTCATAAGACCAAAATACCTAAAAATAACTTTAGCATCCACTTAAAAAATACAAAAAGAACCCCTCAAACAAGGATAACATTCGATCAAATGTTCAAAAAGGAAGACATTATAACAAAAAAAAATGAATTTTGGAGGACCTATGGGCATTTTTACATCAAAAAGATCTTAATAGGGTCCTCACAGTTCACCATATCATAGATTGTTTCACAATATTCGATTTGATATGTTGTATCACCAAAAGAGACACCCATATCAAAAGTTATGGTTGTTTGATGTTCAAGACATATTTTCAACTTATCATAGATCGTTCATTAATATATTGATTTTTTATGTCGTCAAATTGTTATTAAGTTACTATTAATCAATAATAATTAGTGAATTATTAATTAATATTAATATTTAATTATTTTATAAGTCATTTTTCACTAAATGTAATATATATTAAGTGTAAATGCATATTTAGACTAATATAAATCATATTTAATAAAATATATTATTTTTAAATGAATAAAAATATATTTATATATTAATATATAAATATTTTTAATGATATATAAGTTTTTTATGAAATCTACATTTTATTACCCCTAAATGGATCTCATTAGGTCACCCTTTATTAGTGATAAAAAATAATAATAAACGTTTCCTTTATCAGCATTAAAAAAGCATTGATAGAGGTTCACTTTTAGCTAGCACTTATTTAGGTACCCCCTTTACCAGTTCCCTTTTTATCACTAATAAAGGGTGGGTATTTATATCACCCAAGGTAGTGAATACTAAGAACCATCTGAATGGTGTTAAGCTTCACTACAAGTGATAAAATTTCAATAAATTATACACCTTCCTTTTATTGAAAACATTTTACCACTAGCCTTTTCTTATACATCCTCTTCCTTAATGTTCTTACATAAGTGGATATACTGCATTATTATATACTAATTTCCTTCCTTTTGGAAAATTTGTTAACTCCAAATTATTTTTATCATGTAATGAATTAATCTTCTTCTTCATAGACAAATACCACTTGTTGGACTCCTTCAACTGGATTACCTCTTCCAAAAATTACAGTTCTTCACTGTTAGTCAATAAAAAATAATTCAAACATGATGAATACCTCTGTACAAGACCCCTAACACTTATTGAATATCTGGTTCTTATCATCCCATAAGTGATAATAAAATTCCTCACCAACATATCAAATAAAGAAAGAAGATTTGGACTTATCATTAAGCTTGTCCCTTGTATTAGAATCTTTATGTACATGTATCAAAGAACTGAAAAATCATAAATGAAAGAGTCTTACCTACTTTATTGACCACATCTAATCTGGTAGAAATTCTCCCACTGGTATAAAATGGACTTTAATTAATAATATATGATTTTGTGATCATGGCATCTGCCTAGAAAGTCTTGGGTATCCCTGAGTACAACCTCACACTCTTAGAAAATTAATTTAGAATCATGTTTATCCTTTTAGAAACACCATTATATTTTGTTGTACCTATAAGAGTCTTCTCCAACTGAATTCCATCCTTATAATATAATGACCTAAACTCAATATGATCATACTATCTACTATTTTCAAACCTCAATCATTTCAACTTTGATCCCGACTCATTCTCCATTATGGTTTTCTACTTTTAAAATATTTTAAACACATAAATTTTTCTTTTTAGAATGTAAACTCATACCATTCATGTTTATTAACTAATACATTTTATATAAATGTTTAACCCTCTAAGGTAATTCACTAGTGTTGGGTCCCATACATTAGTGTGAACCAACTCCGGCTTACCAGCCTTTATTGTTCTACTTTATTTTACAAGGGATATCTTATTTTTATTTACAAGGAAGTAATATTCACCAAATATAACTTTAAATCATTTCAAATGTACTAGAATTCCCTTTTTAGCACCTACATCCCCTTCCCACTAATGTGGCTGAGCATGTAGTTTCATAGTATGGAGTCTCCAATGGAATTTTTTGTTTCTAGAATGTACATTAATTCTCAACCATATTGTTAAATTTTCCAGTATTTATTGTCTAAATTATTACTATAACTTCTTTAGTCATGTTTTCTTATCAAAGAGCACTCAGTAAAATGATTTTTAAACCTGAGAAAAATGTATTAAAGTGGGACACGGGTTTTCTCTAGAGAATAAAGTGTTATATATGTGTTAAAATCTTGGTTAATGGGTTCAAAATTTAAAAATAGTGGATGTAATTGATTGTTTTAAAATTCAATTTTTAAGATATAGTATACTAACCATAGATTAGCCTCATATTTACATTATGAATCCTTCTTCAGTTTCACTTCCTATAATTCTTTAATTAAAGGAAATATCTTTTATTGTACTATCCTAGAAATTTTGGTTTGGAAAATAAAAATACAATAATATTTTTATTCTTTATCCTTGCATGGCCAACTAATTGGGTATTACTAATCAGTCTTGGTTGATCCAGCTTTTATCTATTGTAAGCAGTGAAGGAGTTCTCAAGTTATCAGTGTTTGAAACTAGTAAAAATTAAAATAAATATTTAAATGTAAAGATAATTAAGAATATCCTAACCTATATGCATCCAAACACATCCAGATAATTAAAAAGATAATTTTTTTTATTAAAAATAGAGTTTAACATAAGGGTGGGATGTTTCTCCTCCCCTCAACCACTATTCACCTAGTGTTCCACCACTGGAGTTATTAAAAAAGAAAATATTGAAAACCACAAGAAATAGCAGTACAATCCAATGATGAAACAACCTTTGTGAATGACAAATCGTCTCATGAATCTGTAATTTCCCCCAAGATAGAGTAAAACATCTCCTATTATTTTGAAAATCGAACAATAAAATAGACATAAACAAATACTCACACGTGGTGAGTTCTATGTGGCATGCCTTGAGGCCCTTGTCACTTGATCTAGGTGTTGTTCCTATGAGAATAGTCAAACTCATTCAATTACATAAAACACCCCCTCAAAATTCCATTCTATACAATGATCATGATCTCAACTGCAAATGACCAGCACATGAATGGTGATTGCTAAGGATGTTTATCTTACTTTATTTTTCTATAAAAAATGAATGATAGGAAATTTAACTTATAAAATGAGAATCCAAATAGGATACCTATTTATTCCAAATATATAGAGTTTTCACGTATGTTGAACCATTAAGCATGTAAAATTTAACCCTCCTTATATTCCTTATAGCACTCCAAATTTAGACAGTAAAAATCTCTCCATTAAAACTTGATTGTCAATGAGATTCATTATAATGGTTGGGAACTATAATACAAGTGATCTTGTTCATTGTCCTCATTTAAGAATTTTTCCAAGAATCAGTGAAACTATAACTAGTGTAAGGGGAAGAAAATTTGGTCTCACTATCTTCAAACCTTGAGAGGGGAAAGATAAATATAGAAATTTATTTATTTAATTTTCATTTAAATAAATCTAAAATCATTACTCATAGCTTGTGATTATTTTTTTCATTGGGAAACTTGACTTCTTATCAATTATCTTGGGATTCTATATCCCTAGGAGAGTGGTGGTGTAGGATCTTATTCCATTTAGCTGATGTTTTCTCGAGCTCAGTTTCTCAAAAATCTGGTTCTGGTCATCTCCTCTGGCAGTGCACTCAGATTCTCTGATGGATAGGAGCATGATATATACAACATGTGTATCTCATATATATAGTTTATCATTTACACAACATTTAGTTTTTTAGAAGCTTCCCTATTGATTTCAAAATTTATAGTTCATCTTGATCTCATTGGATTTGGATAGAAGATTATATCTTCTTTACATGGGACTGATTCTGATTTGGGGGATCTTTAGTATTGTAATGATCCAGTTTGATGGAGTGTGGTGGGATCTAGAGATCAGTTATTCTCTATTTAAGTGGGTTTGGCACCGAAAGTTTCCTACAAACCGATGGTTGTAAATCATCACATGTTTACCCATGCTTGGCACAGTCGCTTCTTGACATTACCAAATTTTTTAGTAGTATGCTTGTGGTATCTTGGTTTTTCAATGTGGAAGATCCATGCCTTTTCCATTTTTTTGGTGGTCAGATTGACCACAAGAAGGGAATTCACCTTCAATCCATTACTTTTCCAACATTTCAGTGATATTATAATAAACATTTTTTCATAGTTTAGGGTTTTTTCTAATTAAATTAAAAAATGATAAAGAAAAGTTAAATCAAAAATTCAAAAATTAAATAAATAACTTAAAATAAATTAAATAAATAAATAAATACTTATAATTATCATCATTAAATGTTCACACTCTAATATAGTTTTTCATTTCTCTAAAAAATCACTCAATTTTAATTGCAGTTTATGGATTTAATTCAAAAATCAATAAATTGATTATACCTCAAGATAAATTAAATGTGTTTAAGATTTTTTATTCCAGAATCAAATAATTATAAGCTTAAAATGTAAAAAAATAAAATTCAATTTATGTATGGCTTCCCTATTTAATTCTAATGATGAATATATAAATAAAAATCAACATTATACACCATTTAACAATTAAATCCAAAACTCAAAAAACCCAAAAAGATCACAAATTTACCCAATATTTCTTTAATTAATGGGAGTAATTTCAAATAATAAAAAATAAAATATTCAAAATGTTGATCTATTATCACTACCCCCACACTTGAAATATTTCACACCAAAACAATTTTATCATTGAATTCAATTTATCCAATAATTTATTTATTTTTACAATTCAAAATATATTTTCAATGAATGTTAAATTTATAGAAGAGGAAAACAATGAAATGAAAAAATATGATTGAAATAAATTTTAAACTATCAAGAAGAAAGTGTGGAAATTTTTTTATTTTCTTTCAAAAAAAAATTATATCTTATTGCATACATGTTTTTAACTTCAAACACATGAAATTATCCTATTTATATAAAATCGAACATTCAAAATCCTTTCAAAAATAATTTTTTTGACCTACCTCTCATTTAGTATATTTACAATATTCACCCAAGATAAAATATTTATGTAGAAATATGATCATACTTGGGAAGTGAGTATTTACCATAGGCTTGGTAAAATTATCATCTCTACACACTATGAATCATGAAAAAATACAATAAATCATGAAGTCTTTGAAAATGTTTTTCAGTGGATTTGAGGTTTGTGGGAAAGTTTTCAAAAATTAATTGGAGGAGAGGAATGTTTTACACTTTAAATGCAGTGCATGATTTATCATGTAAAGCATATAATAATCCCTCACTCAATCCCAATTACACATAATGTGATACACACTTCCCAATTTAATCTTTTGTTCTCCAGGCATGAGTCATGAAATGAATCCAAATAATGTGTCATCATAATATCCTATCTTTTTTTATTTTTTGTATATTAGTTTCTCTATATTTATTTCTCTTTTTTTGGGAAATGAGTTTCCATTATCAGAATAATGAATAGCGACCATGCCCTTTTCTTTGATTGTGGTCATGAATCAATTAGATGGTCACAATGAATTGTTCAAACTCATCCCCCTTTTATTTATTTATTTATTATAAAAAAATTAGGATAATTGGATAATTAAGAATACCAATTATAGTGAATGAAAGTGAACCATGCTTGTTTCCCTCTCTATGATACCCTAAGATTTTGAATCGCACCTATTACATACCTCGTACCATGAAATTATTCCTAGATTAAAAACAGATAGAATCCCCTTTCCCCAACACATATACTTGAATTAATCGTGAAATTATATTTTAGATTTAGGTTAGTTAAGGAATAATCCATCTAAAAATGTGTATTAAACCTATAAGTCAATTCATGGATATCTAATGGCTTAATGATGTTCGATGTTCAATGTAGGACTCAAGGAAAAATGAGGTTCTTGTTAATTGAATGCCTCAATCATATTAAAAGTATCTAGTTAATTCCAAATATTTAAAAGAGAATAAACATAAGATCTAGATTATAAAAATTCCAAATATTCTTTCAAGAAGTGAGGGTATCAGAAAGATGATGTCAAATTGGCTCAAAAACCTCTCTGTATAGGTATAAAAATTTTCAATAGTCACTAGTGGTTCTGGAATTTAATTTCCAAAAAAAATCATGAAATTTTTTGAAAATCATATCCCCATAAAAAATTAAATTTTAGAAATTATTCGATATTTTCATATTTTATAGTATGATCATGCTCTTCACAAATCACTTTTAGTTCAAAAAATGTAGTTAGTTTTCTAATTCAGCACAATGTAAGTATGAAAAGTCATAAACTATAAAAAACATTATACATTCTCATAATAGAAAAGTATTTTTTTATTGATATATTTACACTACAAAAATATGAAAACAACATCCAAAAAAACTATGTACAAATTCCTAAAACAAATTTGGTTTTTATTTTTTGGTAATTTTTTAATGTAAAACATGAAAAATGTTATTTACATAATAAATTAATCTTTATCCCTAATAATTGATCAAAACATACTGCCAATTGAATTTCAGCATTCATTTTTCAAAAAAAATAGTTCAAAATAAAGTAAACAGCTATACCAATATGAGGGAAAGAGACAAACTAATAGTTCTCTATTTAAAAGTAGTTGGGAGGAGTTTGGAATTCAAAAAAATTTATTTTCCTAAATCTTCATGCTACTTCTTCAATTTTTTTAAAATCACATTGAATTGATACATTAAAAAATATCTTTCAATCTCATCTACACCAAAATGAAATGTACTACTTACTTTGAATGGTGCAATACAATTGAAACAAAGCTTACCAGAGAAGAGCTTCATCCATTAATAAAATAATAACACTTTATTTCTATCTTGAAATTCACTTTTCTGGATCAATTTATCATCAGAAGATTTAGTTTTCTCTTTATTCAATAGTGATTTCTTATAGTCTTACCTTCTCGGCTCCTCAAGCTCCATCATTTTTATCTTCCTCTACTCTTCATCCTTTCCAAAGTATAGGTTCACTCTTTTAACATCCCAAAAATATTTGTGATATAGCTCAACAAGAAAGTGGAATTTTTAGCGTAAACAATTCTATAGGGAGATAATTCTAATTGGGTTTTTTAGTTAGTTTTGTATACACGTAGTTCATCTTCTAGTTTCATATTCTGGTCTTTGTGATTGGTCTAAATTTTTTTGTCTAAAAAATTTCGTTTCCCTTGGGGTGGTAGGTAGTGTAAGTTTTGTGGTTAACTCTATATTTCTTCATGAGGGACTACATGCCCTTGTTGCGGAAGTAGGTTCCTTGCTCATTGATTATGTAAAGACCCGAAAATTTCAAGGAAAATTTTTTTTATTAATTTCTTTGGAATTTTACAAGTCTGTGGCTTCGAACGTCACCTGATTCTGAGGCCCGGTGTGCCCGGAATAAATTTCCAAAGTTTAGCTCGGGTACGTTCAGTGAACAGACGAGTGATTTTTTCGAACTTTTGATCCGGTTCTCAGAATTGAAATCTGAGGGCACCGATGAAACCGCAGCGCCGGTAATTTCTTAGGAGGACCTTTTCTGAAGGTGCTTTTTCTCCGAAGGAGTTGTTAATAAAAAGAGGATTTAAATGTGAATTAAATAAAATTGTGTTACAATTTTATTTCATATTCTATTTTGTTATAACCTATGTGTGGAAGTTGGGTGGGTCCCACTTGTTGTTAACTACCCTTGAGAGAATAAAGGTGCGGTGGGACCTACACGAGCCCAACCCCTCACATTCCCTAACTCCTCTAAACCCCCCACTTAAGATGTGTAACTCATCTTAACTTTTAAACTTTCCATTAATTGGGTGAATTCCCCTCTCCTCACATTTAATCATTCCAACACACTAATTCCATTAATGGAATTAAGTTTTTGAATTTTAAACTCATGGAATCACTTAATAAAATAAGAAGAGATTATTTTATTTTTGAGGCAGATTGGTTGTGTTTAGGATTGGAGGAGAGAGCTTTAAGTCTCTTGAAGAACTTCATCTTCTCCGGTGAAGAACGTCTTCATCCTCAACGAAGAACGACAACACTTTGTCAAGGATCATCGACTCGACGACCCGGTATCTTTAGTCCTCTTCTTCCTCCATGAAAAAGGAGGAGGCACCGACGCGAAAACTCGCCAACGACGTGTTGTTCCTTCTCCTCTCCACAGCTGGTGTGAGACGTCGTTCCCTTCTTCGACGCACGCCAACGCCGTCATCAAAACCACCCCTGCGACGCTAGCTTCCGTGAACTTTTTTTGAGGTAGGGGTTGTTTCATCATTCTAGTTTTATTTTGATGTTCATCGTTATTTTCTTCTGGCCGCCTGTTATCAATATAACAGGAGGAGGTCGGACCCCAAAACTTAGCCAACCCTACTCCCCTTTTTATGTTGATCACAGTCATGGTTTGGAACGGAGGCGGAGTGGTGCAATGACACAGCGCGGAAACGAGGGAACCGCGGCCTGAGCGGGCCACGGTGAAGGAGCGTAGCGGCATCGTGCTGCGCCGGTGAAGCCAAAGGAAGCCGCGGCCAAGGTCCAGCCGCGGCGGAGGGGCGCGGTGCCGTCGCGTCGCGCCGGAGCTCCATGGAGGGTCGCAGCCAGGGAAGGCCACGGCGGAGGGGTGCGGCGCCGTCGCGGTGCGCCGGTCGGACAGGGGTCATGACCTAAGGCCGCGGCGGTGCAGAGGAGGGCGGCCGGACTCTGCCGGCCGCCGGCGCTCCAGGAGGCGGGAACAATAGGTCCCGCGGCGGCACTCCGGCCGGCCATTTTCCGGACGTCTGGGGGTCGTAACCCCCGGCAGGTGGCAAGGAAGGGCCCCCCAAGAGGGACCACCATTTCTCAATCAAGGGGGGGTAGCGCCCCCCGCATTCCACTCAGCCTAAGGTCGAGTCGCCGGCCACACGGGTCGGGGCACCCGCACCGGGCCGGGCTAGCCATGCCGGGCCCCCAGCGCCGGGTCGGGCCGCGCCGGCTGGGCCGGTCTGTGCCAGCCGGCCCGAGCCGCACCCAAATGGTCCAGACCCGGACCCAGGTTGGGTCGACCTGGTTCGGGCCAACCCAGGGGGTATCGGGCCGGGTCAGACCGGGCCCGAACCCCCTATTTACGGACAGATCTGTTCAAACACTCATAACTTGGGCTACGGACCTCTGATCGACGCACCGTCAGTTGCGTTGGAATCCTTAGATCAAGACTGTCATTTTAGTATATTATACTCAAGGTTTCGAAGAACTTTTGATATGTCTGGCTTGGTTCTAACACAAAACCAACTGGGCCCTCGGAGCGGAAACACTAATAACTTGAGCTCCGGACGTCCGAATGACGTGCCGTCGACTTTGTTGGATTCCTCTTAGTGAGACGGTTCTTTTGGATTACTCCGCTCGAGGTTTGGACGCAGATGTAGTACGGTCGGGTTGGTTTTAGCTTAAAAACCAACCGGGCCCCTGGGACGAAAAAGCCAATAACTCACAGATCAGGCGTCCGATTGACGAGCCTTCTGTTGCGTTGAGTTCCTATTGATGAGACGGAACTTTGTGATACATAAACTCTGTACTTCATGACAGTTGATGTATCGACCCTTGGCTCGTGGAGCGGACCCTCCCGAAATCAAGTGTGCTGTGTGCGAGAACCCTAGAGCTGGCTGCGACTAAGATGACGACTTCCGTACAAGGATCCTCAGTGGGTTCGACGAGGACGACTATCGTACTAGGATCCTCAGTGGGTTCGACGTGGAGGACTACCGTACTGGGATCCTCCGTGGGTTTGACGAGGACGACTACCATACTGGGATCATCCATGGGTTCGACGACGATGACTACCATACTAGGATCCTCCATGGGTTCGACGACGACGTCTACCATGTAGGGATCCTCCATGGTTTCAACAACGATGACTTCTATGCTGGGATCCTCTATGGGTTTGACAACGGCGTCTACCGTACTAGGATCCTCTGTGGGTTCGACGACGATGAATACTCTACTTGGATCCTCCATGGGTTCAACGACGATGAATACTATACTTGGATCCTACGTGGGTTCGACATAGGAGATGATTCAGAGGCTATATCTAATCATCTTCACCCCTCTTCGTAAATAGTATACCTGTGTGAGCTGAGTCTTGATTTTCAATAATTATCCTTGATATGACCGACTTGATATCCTGTGTGGATTGGGTTGTGCTTTTCTGTGTGGACTGGGTTGTGCTTTTTTGTGTGGACTGGGTTGTACTTGGGTTTGAGAGTTGGTGTCGAACTGGGTTTCTTGACTTAGGTATATATATGGGCATATACCTAAGTAGGGTTGGTTGATAATTCGTTTTTATATCTTTCCTTTGTGGTTTATCCTTCATGGATTCTGGGAGACCTTCAGGGGTCTCGGGGTCCCTACTGAGTATCGGATACTCACCCCTGCATGGGCTATGCCTGCACTATGTTGTGTTGGATGCAGACAGTGTACAGCGCTGATCGAGGTGGAGGCTCGTGGAGCTAGACGGTACCTGGAGGTGGATCACTGGATGGGACGTACACGAAGCGGATGGCTGGACCCAAGGAGCTGAGGAGACTATCTGTACCCACCCTTCAGGTGGGATTTCCAGAGGATGTATCGGTGTTGCTGCTTTACTTTTCAGCTGCTGTACTTTCCTTTCAGTTGTACTTTACTTTCTATTGGGTTTGTATTCTGGCCCATTTACTTTCCAGTACTTACTTTTGTACTCAGTTTACTTATTGTTTACTTCATCTTGCATACTCTGTGATGTTTGTTTATTTATATAAAGGAAATGCCTTCCCTTTTTCTGTATTTATGCCTTTGGTGCTAGTCGCCAGCCCCTGGCCTATGGGAGGCGGGCTTGGGGTAGTCACGGCACGGGCCCCGATGACGGGTCATGACAAAGTGGTATCAGAGGATTCGGTTCTACCGCAGAAATCAGGACTTTGATAATTTATTCTTTGTGAATAAATAGTGTTTAGAGTATTGAGTGTGGTTATCAGTCCAGGGAGACCAGTGTTGGTGCGGCGGCCTACGTATCCATACACCAGGACCCTGACTTCTGATTTCCGACTCAGTGCATGAAAATACTAATTGTGTGTGTGTTTCAAGAGTTTCCTTTATGGTCTCATTGAGTCAGCTCACCAGGTATATTGTTTGACTGTGGAGAACATGTTCCTTAACAGGATGTCGCTGCGAAGATAGCCGGCTAGGGTTCCCGAGAGAGAGTACAAGATGACGGCCCACCGAGTGACGAGGCTCCAGTGCAGGGCCCTTTTTACTATATTGGCACCCTCGGGTGGTGTACCAGCAGCAGCACCACCTGTTGGGTAGCGGATGCCACTAGCCATACTAGCAGATGGTGCACACCGACAGAGCGCGTTGCTCGAGTCCCAGCAGCAGAGGCCTCCGAGGTTACGAGGCGAGACTGATTCCCAAGCAGCAGTGGACTGGATGGAGGCGATTGCTAGAGTTTTCCACCTAGTTGAGACACCAGTAGAGTGGATGGTGGACTTAGCTACTAGTTTTTTCCAGTGAGTGACCATGAGGTTGGTCCGTATAGTAATAAGGCCTCGGTACGAGGACTGATGCCTGAGATAGTACCTTCGGGTAGTGTGCCAGCTATATCACTACCTGTTGGTCAGCAGTTACAATCGGTGATACCAGTAGATGACACATGTAGGCTTAGTACCTTACACATGTTTCAGCATCAGATACCCTCAAGTTCTGAGGTGATCCCGACTCTCAGGCGGCTGAGGACAGGCTTGAGGTGGTGGCTGAGAGTTTTTCTAGAGCTTATACAGCTACGGAAGAATGACGTGTCAGTAGCTTAGTATTCTTCTAGGCATAACAATCATTCCGAATACTCAATGAATACAATGTGAATAGTGCTTTAGGACTCGAACTTCTGATCGTGGTGTGTTTAAGAACAACCAAGCCATCACTTTTTCCTCTATGCATTCCTACTCACACTAGGGTGCTAGAGAGAACCTTTGTGGTTGAATGTTCTTTGGCTGATCGGATACATCTAGAGGATGTTAGCAGTGGAAGAGCATGGAACTGGATCCAGTTTCAGAGACTTGGGCGTATAAATGTTTCAAGAAGAGGAAGTGTTAAGGATAGATGAATCTTCAGAGCAGTAGACGTGGAATCAGATCTAGAGTGTATCATGAGGTGGTGTACATTTCAACATGTTACAACCACCCACTTTTTTAGTCCCCGCCAGGCTCAGGGAGCTGGAGGTCAGGGGAAGAGAATAACTGCATGCAAAAAAGTTTAACCCAAGGGCTCTAAGAATAATTTGAGGTACGGCATGTGTCTACTACTAGCTTCCGTATCAAAAGACATAGGTACCAATCATTCCTACCTTCCAAGAATCTTTTCCCAGAGCTAGAGTTTCCGGTTAAGCCGTTGACTTGACCCTCATGTATGGAGATACCTTTGGGGGTAGACTCGATAATCACACTTACACCGACGGTGTGATTTGACCCTTGAGGCGAGAGTTTCAGTTGGAACCTCTTGGTGGCAGCGTTGAGGCCTTACGACGTTAGTTTGAGTATGGACTGGGCAACCACAGTTCATACACAGATTGAAAGTATTAGGCAAAACGGTTGTGGTTTATCTACAATGTTGGGAAGGGGTTTTCTTTGATCGGTGAAAAGGAAAACCCAGGAAGCACAGGATAAAATCATGCATAAGAGGGTGCATTCGATCACTCAGGAGATGGCCAAACTTACCTTTATGCTAGAATTATCCAGAGTTGCGGCACCACTTCCAGCAGAGCTTTCAGGAGTTGAGGTAGAGGTTGACCAGTGCGCCCATCCTGAGGGCATTGGTTACATAGTTCACTGCAACGCATCAGGGACCAGACTCGGGTGTGTCCTAATGTAGGAGTGGGCAGTGATCACCTATGGTCCACAGCATATGAGACTGCACATAGAAGACAGGAGACCTAAGCAGATAGGAGGCGGAGACTACTGGAGTTCGAGGATGGCGACCACGACTTTTTATGGGTCTCACCTCGACAAGGTCTAAGGAGGTTTGGCCAAGGCAGAAAGTAATCTCTGAGGTTCTTCGGACCTTTCAAGGTCCTCAACAGGGTAGACGAGGTGGCTTACCATCTGTCCCTTTCACCTCAGTTGCACCGGGTGCACAATGTCTTCCACGTATTTCAGTCGAGGAGATGCGTGCATGACCCGACGTATATCATCGACCACGGGGATCTGGACATCGATGATGGAGTGACTATCACATGGTTCCAGTATAGGTTGAGGATCGACAGGGGTGGGTACTATAGAGAAAGTTGATTCCTATTGTGCGCTTTCGTTGGCAGTGCGGGAACTTTTAGGAGAGCACATGGGAGCGGGAGGCTCAGTTGCGTACTCGGTACCTCCTTTAGTTTCCCTAGTTTGTGTTATATCTCTACAGGGACATAAATCCCTGAGGTGGGAGTAATGTAAAGTCCCGGAAATTTCAAGGAAATTTTTTTTCTTAATTTATTTGGAATTTTACGAGTTTATGGCTTCAGACAACACCTGATTCTGAGGCCCGGTGTGCCCGGAATAAATTTCCGAAGTTTAGCTCGGGTACGTTCAGTGAACGGATGAGCAAGTTTTTCTAACTTTTGATCTGGTGCTCAAAATTGAAATCTGAGGGCACCGATGAAACCATAGCACCGGTAATTGCTTAGGAGGACCTTTTCTAAAGGTGAGTTTGCTTAGGAGCAGTTGTTAAAGAAAGATGATTTAAATGTGAAGTAAATAAAATTGTGTTACAATTTTATTTCATATTCTAAGTTGTTATAACCTATGTGTGGAAGTTGGGTGGGACCCACTTGTTGTCAACTACCCTTGAGAGAATAAAGGTGGGTTGGGGACCACACGAACCCAACCCCTCACATTCCCTAACTCCTCTAAACCCCCCACTTAAGATGTGTAACTCATCTTAACTTTTAAACCTCCCATTAATTGGGTGACTTCTCCTCTCCTCACATTTAATCATCCCAACACGCTAATTCAATTAATGGAATTATGTTTTTGAATTTTGAACTCATGGAATGACTTAATAAAATAAGAAGAGCTTATTTTATTTTTGGGGTAGATTGGTTGGGTTGAGGATTGGAGGAGAGAGTTCTAAGTCTCTTGAAGAACTTCATCTTCTCCGGCGAAGAACGTCCTCATCCTCAACGAAGAACAACAACACTTCGTCAAGGATAATCGACTTGGCGACCCGGTATCTTCGGTCCTATTCTTCCTCCATGACAATGGAGGAGGCACCGACATGGAAACTCGCCAATGACGTGTTGTTCTTTCTCCTATCTGCAGCTGGTGTGAGACGTTGTTCCCTTCTTGGACGCACGCCAACGCCGTCATCAAAACCACCCTCGCGACGCTAGCTTCCGTGAACTTCTTTTGAGGTGGGGGTTGTTTCATCATTCTAGTTTTATTTTCATGCTCATTATTATTTTCTTTTGGCCGCCTGTTATCAATATAACATGAGGAGGTCGGACCGCACAAACTCAGCCGACCCTCCTCCCCTTTTTATGTTGATCACCGTCGTGGTTTGGAACGGAGGAGGGGTGGTGCAACGACACCGCGAGGAAACGAGGGAATCGCGGCCGAAGCAGGCCACGGCGAAGGAGTGTGGAACCGTCACACTGCGTCAGTGAAGCCGAAGGAAGCTACGACCAAGGGCCAGCCGTGGTGGAGGGGTGCGGCGCCGTCGCGCCGCGTCAGAGCACCATGGAGGGTCGCGGCTGGGGCGGGCCGCAGCAGAGGGGCGCGACGTCGTCGCGCCGCGCCAGTCAGACAGGGGCCGTGACCTAAGGTTACGGTGGTGCAGAGGAGGGTGGCCGGACTCCGCCGACCACTGGCATTCCAGGAGGCGGGGCCAGCAGGTCCTGTGGCGGCACTCCGACCGGCCATTATGGTCGGCCGTTTTCTGGAAGTCCGGGGGTCGTAACCCCCGGCAGGTGGCAAGAACGGGCCCCCCAAGAGGGGCTGTTGTTTCTCAATCAAGGTGGGGCAGTTCCCCACACATTCCACTTGGCCTAAGGCCGAGCCGCCGGCTACGCGGGCTGGGCCACCCGCGCCAGGTCGGGCCAGCCGTGCCGGGTCGGGCCACCAGCGCCTGGCCGGGCCGCGCCGGCTGGGTCGGGCCGCGTCATCCGGGACAGTCCATGCCCAAATGGTCCGGACCTAAACCCAGGTTGGGTCGACCTGGTTCGGCCCGACCCAGGGGGTATCAGGCCGGGTCGGAACGGGCCTGAACCCCCTATTTACGGACAGATCCGTTAAAACACTCATAACTTGGGCTACGGGCCACCGATCGATGCACTATTAGTTTTGTTTGGATCCTTTGATTAAGATGGTCATTTCTGTATATTATACTCAAGGTTTTGGAGAACTTTGGGTACGGCCGGCTTGGTTTGAACACGAAACCAACCAGGCCCTCGGAGAGGAAACGCTTATAACTTGAGCTCTGAACGTCCGAATGATGTGTTATCGACTTTGTTGGATTCCTCTTAGTGAGACGGTTCTTTTGGATTACTCTGTTCGATGTTTCGACGCAGCTGGAGTACGTTCGGGTTGTTTTTAGCTTAAAAACCAACCAGGCCTCTGGGACGAAAAGGCCAATAACTCACAGACCGGGCGTCCGATTGATGTGTCATCTGTTTCGTTGAGTTCCTATTGACGAGATGGAACTTTTTGGTACATCAACTATGGACTTTGTGACAGTTGATGTATCAACCCTTGGCTCTTGGAACGGACCCTCCTGGAATCGAGCGTGTTTTGTGCGAGAACCCTAGTGCTGGCTGCGACGAAGATGACCACTTTCGTACATGGATCCTCAGTGGGTTCGATGAGGATGACTACCATACTAAGATCCTCAGTGGGTTCGATGTGGAGGACTACCGTACTGGGATCCTCTGTGGGTTTGATGAGGATGACTACCGTACTGGGATCCTTCATGGGTTTGATGACGACGACTACCGAACTGGGATCCTCCATGGGTTTGACGATGACGTCTACCGTGCTGGGATCCTCTGTGGGTTCGACATGACTTCTATTGTGTTGGGATCCTCCGTGGGTTCGACGACGACATCTACTGTACTAGGATCCTCCGTGGGTTCGATGACGACGACTAATCTACTTGGATCCTCCATGGGTTCGACGATGACGACTACTATACTTGGATCCTACGTGGGTTCGACGGAGGAGATGATTTAGAAGCTACATCTAATCATCTCCACCTCTCTTTGTAAATAGTATACCTGTGTTAGCTGAGTCTTGATTTTCAATCATTATCCTTGATATGATTGACTTGCGTTCCTATATGGATTAGGTTGTGCTTTCCTGTGTAGACTGGGTTGTGCTTTCCTGTGTGGACTGGGTTGTACTTGGGCTCGAGAGTTAGAGCCGAACTGGGTTTCTTGACTTAGTTATATGTATGGGAATATACGTAAGTAGGGTTGGTTGATACTTCGTGTTTATACCTTTCCTTTTTGGTTTATCCTTCGTGGATTCAGGGAGAAATTTGGGGGTCTCGGGGTCCCTACTGAGAATCGTATACTCACCCCTACACGGGCTATGCCCGCACTACGTTGTGTTGGATGCAGACAATGGACAGCGCTGATCGAGGTGGAGGCTCGTGGAGCTGGACGGTACCTGGAGGTGGATCACTGGATGGGATGTACACGAAGTGGACGGCTGGACCCGAGGAGCTGAGGAGACTATCTGTACCCACCCTTTAGGTGGGATTTCCAGAGGATGGCTCGGTGTTGCGGATTTACTTTTCAACTGTGGTACTATCCTTTCAGTTGTACTTTACTTTCTGTTGGGTTTGTATTCTGGCCCATTTACTTTCAAGTACTTACATTTGTACTCAGTTTACTTAGTGTTTACTTTTTCTTGCATACTCTATGGTGTTTGTTTACGTATATAAAGGCAATGCCTTTCCTTTTTTCGGGATTTAAGCCTTTGGTGCTAGTCGCCGGCCCCTGGCCTATAGGAGGCGGGCTTGGGGTAGTCATGGAACGGGCCCCGAGGATAGGTCGTGATAGATTATAACTCAAGGCATTCCAATCCTATAAAAAATTATTGTTTTATAAACTCAATCACATTTATTAAATCATAAAATAGAGTATATTTTTTATTAATACACTTAGAAACATGGTATACTAATAAAAAATTTATGAAAATCCAAATGAAATAGGAAAGCGGCCCATAAAGTCAATCCCCATACATCAAATGTCTCACAAAAAACATTGTTTTTCATAAAATATCATTTATTTTAGAAATTACACCTGTAAAAAAGGAATTTGGGACATTATTTTGAAAAATTCATGTGAATTTTTAAAAAGTTTATCCCCAAAATAATCCATCTTTAAAAAAATTTATAACAGTTCTATTGAGGTCTAAAATGGCCTCTACATGCAAGTGTATGGAAAAAAAGAAAGGACAAGGTTCATTTGTTTTTTAGGGATTCACCTTCTAATGACTTGTTTATTGTAAATTTTTTATAAATAAGGATCCTACAAGACATAATATTTTGTTTTAAATGTCAATTTATATTTTTTATGTTTAGAATAGAAGGAAAGTAACTTTGATGTGACCCAAAAATTCACTATGTTAGCACACCATGGAACTTAGGAGAGGTTGTACAGTTACTCACCATGGAAAAATAATCCATATTTTTCATAGGTATTGGTTATAACTAGAAAATGTGAGGTTTTTGGATAATGTGGTCAAACACTATATTTCAATATCCCTTTCTTCCCTTAATCTTATTTTCAAATTCTCATAGAAGAAAAATACATCTCACTAGTCTAGTATTTTCATCAGCTTTCCTGATTAATTATCTCAATGCTACATGATAAGAATATATAGTTTCTTTACTCCTTAATTGATAAAATGAAATTTTTCTAAATATATAACAATAGACAAAAAATTACTTCTCTTTTTTTGTGTAAATAAATTGGGAATTTTCTAAGGTATGTGAAGTACATGCTATCACTTGTGGAAGACTATATGTTTTTTCAAAAAGAACAACCCCAACATGTCTATTAGAAGCATCACATGGAATTTTAAAATCAGTAAATTTAATTTTGTGGGAAGATAATGGGGTAAGTAATATATAATTCTTTTAATCATTTAAAAAAAGTCTTGCTTGCATCATCAAAAAAAATTAGTTTCCTTCTTGAGTGAGTTAGTCTAGGGAAAATAAATCTTATTAAAGACCCTAATGATCCTTCTATAAAATCCGGAATGGCCTTGAAATGATATGATGTGTCTCATAGTGGTGGGGTAAGTTAGTGTGTAAATAATATCAACTTTTTATTTATCTACTTCAATTACATATTTATAAATTAAATTGCCTAAAAAATTCTCTTTTTCCACCATAAAGTAGAATTATTTAAAATTTAGAAATAATTTTTTCTCAATATATATTTTTGAAACCTTTTCCAAATATTCTAGACAACTTTGAAAATAAATTCCATATATAGTAAGGTCCTCAATGAGTACCTCTAAGAACGTCTTAATTTTTTCCAAGAAGATACTCACAATGCAACACTAAAAGGTACATGAGGAATTGGGAAGACCCAAAGGCATCCTTCAGTAGGAAGCATACTGAAGAAAAATGTGAAGGTGTTGTTGTCTTGGTCCTACAAGTCAATTGTAATTTTAAAAATTAAATAAAATCCATCAAATATGAAATAATGACCCTTACCATCTAGGATCTCCATCATTAGGTCAATAAAGGGTATAGGGAAATGGTCTTTTCTGGTCACATGGTTCAATATCCTATAATCTATATAGACTCTCTAGGTATTTTGAATTATTTTTGGAACTAATTCATTGTTCTCATTTTTTAAAATTTTGTAAATAGTTTTATTTGGGACTATTGGGATAGGACACACCCTTTTGGAGTCTGAGATGGGTAGATTATTCTATCTCCTAAGGGTATATATTCCTCTTTTAAACTACTTCCAGAATAGTCGGGTTGAGCCTCCTTTGGGGTTTTCTCACTTATTTAGATTCAACTTATAAAAAAAACATATGCATAGAGGTCGTAGGGTTAATTCCTTGGATGTCCCATAATGACCATCCTATGTAGCTAGAATTTTGTTTTATAATTTTTAGAGGTTTTTTTTCTTGAATGGGTTTTAAAAATTTAATATTAGGACTAGTAGTATCTCCTTTCTCATTATAAAGGAAAATTTTATGTTTTATGGTAGAAAATTAAGTTCTAGTTCAGGGGGTTTTCTAAGGTTGTTTTTAATTAAAATTTTATCTTGTTGAAAACCTAAACATGTAAGATATAAATATTAGTGACATATTTGAGAAACACATCAAAATATCTTTCATTAATCTATTATAATTTTTCAACACTCGAAACAGTATCCATATTGATTTCATTTTAAAAAATATAATTATCATGCAGCTTTGGAATTTATAAATATTATCTTAGTCTAATTATATAAATGAAAAATTCAATTTATTTCCTA
The DNA here is from genome assembly GCA_963277665.1 of Viscum album. Taxonomy (NCBI): domain Eukaryota; kingdom Viridiplantae; phylum Streptophyta; class Magnoliopsida; order Santalales; family Viscaceae; genus Viscum; species Viscum album. Next base: position 1,961,083,706 of record OY728156.1, on the reverse strand, counting down.
GAATAAAATGGTAATTCATAATTTTTTAATGTAAAAACATATTTCTCTTCATGTGGATGTTTTATTGAGTCATGGATGTTAAAATCCACTTTTCCCTTACAAAAATTCATGGAAATGGTACCTTTACTGACATTTATTATGGTTATACAATTCATTAGGAATGATCTACCTATAATGATGGGAGAGTGGTCTTTACATTTTCCTTCATCCATGTTGAGAATATAGAAGTCACCAGTAAATGTATATCCTTTTACACATACCAAGACATCTTCAAGAACACCTAATACATATGTAGTGGTTTGATTAGTGAGTTGTGTAACCACTCAGGTGGGTTTTATTTCTCCAGTATACAAAGGAGAAAGAATTGAATAAGGTGTTACATTAATTCAGGATCCAAAATCACACAACACATTGGAAAATTTAATATCTAGATTTGTAAAACTGATAGAAAATATACCTATATATTTAAATTTTTGTGGAATTTAAGGGGTAATAAGGGAAGGAACATTCTTACCTAATCTTACCTCATAATTTCCCCACAATCACATTCTCTTGGTGAACATGTCTTAAATGAATTTTTTGTACATTGGAATTTAGAATATGACTTCGAAGAAAGGGATATTTATATATAATTTTTTAAATACCTCATGGATATCTTATTGTAGTGATTCTTCATAGTTTTTCTTGGGTGATTTCATCCTTAGAGGAAGGTAGGTCAGTGCTGATGTGTATCTTCTATATTTACTTTAAACTTGCCTTTATTTAATGATTCCTTCATATATTTCTCATCAGGTTCTTTTTCATGGGAAGATTCATTAGGTACATATTTTTGTTCACTTTCAAATTGGGTCTTTAGGGGTTGTCCTTCATTTATTTCTGGATCCTTACCACTTCTTAATGTGATAGAGTAAAAATTTCCTTTGGGGTTAAGAGTTGGTTGAACAAAAGGCTTACTTGAGCCTTAATTTACTATATTTTTGAGGTTAGTCATGAGATAGATGAACTACAATTTTTATTCCTTAAACTATAATCCATGTGTGGTGAGAGTACTATGTTCACCATTTTGAGGTTCTGCTACCTATCTCGGCATTTTATTCATAGAAGGTTTTGAGTTTTTCCATGCTGGTATATTGTGGATGGTTGGAAACTTTATATTTGGAATGGAGGGGGTTGGAAAGCTTTTTGGGATGCTTTCTAGAATGTTGGATATTATTGTTGTTGGACCAAACTCCAGATTTATTAGTGGGGAACTCTCTAAATTATTGTTTTCATCTTGGATGATTTTGTAAGTGTATTCGTTATAAGGAATTATAGATTTCAATCACTTGAACTTTATGGACTCCATCAGTGAAATGATCCTGAGAAAATTAGAGAAGATTGACCTGAGGGGGTGTAGTGGGTGATCACTCTTACACTTTTTTCATAGATATATATCCCTCAATAGATTTTATTTCTTGAATTTTTTTTCTAGTAAAGGTTATTTGGAACTTTTTACCTCATGTACACCTATAGTTTTAGTTATCGTAAAAAAATTTACAAATTTTGAGAGATTCTATTAATCATTTATCTTAATTATGTAAGTGAATTATTAATTAGTTCTAATCTGCAACATGGATCTAATAGGTTCTAGTAACATTCCATCAATCCTTGGTAAATTAAAACCAAGAAATGAAGCTCTTCATAGGGATATTGTGGGAAGGATGTAGATAGTTTCTTGAAACATTCCATAAAATCATAGAATGTTTCTCTAGTCTCTTGTTTGATTCCATATATCTCCTTTAATTGTTGATAAATCCATGAAGCATGGAATAATTTATAGAGTAAATTTCTCTATAGTTCTTCCCATGAGGTAACTTCTCCTAGCTGTAGATTATGGATCCACTCTTTGGTTTCCCCATCAAGAGATAATGGGAAAGCCTTCAAACTTATTTTAATCGCGATAAATTCTATTGTTATTAATCCATTACATAATACTTTAAATTATCTTAAATTCATGTTGGGGTCTTCACCTAATTATCTATGAAATTTTAAAAGAATACAAATCATGTCAGTTTTGATTTAATAGTCATTTTGTTCAGTCAATTTTAATTATTGATATTGATGTTGAAAGTTGGTTGATAAATTTCCCATAAATTCACATTCACTTTAGAAATATTATATTCAATTTTTCACTACCTAAAGTAAATATTATAGAAGAATAAGAAGAGGAATGATATTTAGAAAATGGAATAGTGATAAACTCTCTTTACATTTATTCAGTTATTTTTAGAGTTCTATGTTTAGCGAACATGGTTCTCTTTACCTTAAGATCATAAATATTTGTGTTGGAATAAATGGATCTAGTCATTTAAATCAATTTTTTAAAATAAATTTAAAAATACTAACCTTATCCAAGAATAGTTCTAGGTTTGACGTGTTCTAGTATGAGGGTGCTCAACTAAATCATTTTTGAACCCGAGAGAAATGTAGTAAAGTGGGACTCAGGTTCTCTCCAGAGAAGATAGTGTTGGGGGAGTATTAAAATATTAATTTGTTCTAAATTTGAAAAAAGTGGATACAATTAACTGTTTTAAATTTAAAATTTTAAAACATAGTTTTCTAACATCATATTACTCCCCTCAATTCCCGATGAACCATTATTCAATTTCACTTCCCCTTCATTCCCTAATAAAATGAAATATACTTGATTATCCTTTCCTATATATTTTGTGTTTGAATAGAAAAATATAATAATCATTATATTCTCTCTCCTAGCTTGACCTAGTGATTGGATACCACCAATCACTTTTGGTTCATCTAACTATTAATTATCATAAGTAGTAAAGGAGTTCCCAATATTCTTTTGTATGAAACCTGTAAAAAAGAAATATTTAAATGTGAAGAAAAATAAGGATCTCTTAAAATATACACATATAAACACAGAAAAATAATTAAAATAAGAATAATTCATTTTTTGAAAATAATAATTAATCAAATGGTTATGTGATTTCTCTTCATCTCGGCCACTATTCATGTATTGTGCCATCATTAGAGTTATTAAAAAAATAAAATAATAAAACCACTTGAAACTAAAATAATAAAAAATTCATGAAACATCCTCTAATAATGAGTGAGAATACCATGAATATGTGAAGTTCCATGAACCCAAATATTACATTTCATCTTATTAGGAAAATATAAATGGAAAATAATAATAAATGAATCCTCATGGACAGTGAATTCCCATAAGTTTGTCTTGAGGTACTCATTATTACCTCTGAGTGAAGTCCCTATGAGATAGTTTAACTTTTGTAATGACATGAAAAACACACATAGAATTATATAATGATCAATGAGAATGATCTCAAATACATATGTCTTTCACATGGATGGGGATCACCATGGATCTTCATCTTCCTTGATCTGGAAAAACCAAAGGAATGGGAGGTACGTTGACTTTGAAAATGAGAGGATAAATAGGGAAATGAATTTCCCATTTTCTAATTTGTTAGGGTACCATGTTATTCTCTAACATTGATTCTTATATTGAAAATTCACATATGTGGGAATTTGGTTTTCCGATATGATTTCAATAATTCTATATTATCAGATAAATCAATAGTTAGGTGTGTGGATTTTTCTATATAGTGATTCTGATTATGTTGACTTTTCAAGTCTGTAGAACAATTGGGAATGTAAAATTCAACAAAAATTCATCATCTTCCATCACTCCAAATTTTGATAGTAAATATTTATTACATCAAGATAGCTTTTCATTATTCTTCATTCGAATGGCTGGGTACTAGCATACAGGTGACCATATTGATTATCCTCTATCGATCGTTTTTTCAAGCATCTGAAAACCTCCAACCGACATATGGGGGAGAAACAATGGTCTCACTATATTCATACTTTCATATTGGAATGAAAAATATTACAAATAATTTTTTTACATTTTTTATTTGGATGAATCTAAACTCACCACTCACAGCTCGTGATTTTGTTTCTTCATATGGAAATATGTCTTTTTATTGGAAAACTCAAGCTTCTACATCCCTAGAAAATAGAGGCCCATTAAATATTCAATAGGAAGAGCATAAATATATATTTAAGGGTGCCTAATGTGTTTGTGATTAGGAAATATTCATCAGTGGTATTAGTATTTATAGTGTGGTCTGATCTTCTGGACTTTAGATTGAATCTTGGAACTTCATCATGTGGCTCGGGTTCTGATTTGAGGGATCTTTGATATTCTCTAGATCCAATTCAAGGTAGTGTGGTGAACTTAGGAGTTCATGTATTCACCAATAAAGTAGGTGTGTAACTAAAAGTTTCTTGGTATCCCTTAGGTGGTGATCATCAGGTTTTTCACCTTAGTTAGTATCTTTAGGTGTCATGGAATTCATCGTTTCCTTCTAGATCCATGCATGTCTCTTGTTTAAGATTGGTCTACGGTCTTCTTCTTCCAAGATACCAACTTGGGTTTAATTATCATTATCATAGAAATTTTTTGCATCAATGACATGTTTGGTTTCATCCTCCTCGTGATCATCAATTTTAGATCTCTATTAGTGAAATAGGGTGGCATGGTTGATCAAGATGATAGACTGTGAAAATATTTTTCGTTGATTTTTTTTTTGTGTTTGTGGAAGCTCCATGACTTTTAAAAATTCTGGTCATTTTTACATGGTTTATTCCATATAAAAGGCATGGTATCTTGGTATTTTTTTGAGGTAAAATCATAATTTTTTTGAAAAAATTGGTTGTAGTTGGTGAAATTTCAAGGGCATTCAATCTATTTTTGTCGTTCAGTAAATGGATGTATTTTCCAAACATCAATCCCATAGTCACACTTTTCAGGCATATTCAACTCTTGACTTTTCCAAAATTTTCAATTTCTGTCATCCGTTCACTTTCACTAGCTTGATTTTATGGCGCGTCAGGTCTATGCCTTTATCATTTTTTTTTGGTTGGATCAATAGTAATAAGAGATGTCATAGTCAATCCATGCCTTTTCTAACATTTTATTTATCTTCAAATCATAAAATTTTTTCTTAGTGTGGGATTTTTTTCAAATTAAATTAATAAATTATAAAACAATTTAAAATCATAATTTAACACTTTAAAAAAACAATTTCAAATTCATTAAATCAATCAATTAAATAATCATATTATCATCATTAAATGTTCACACTCTAATCTAATTTTTAATTTCACAAAAAAATAACTCAAATTAAATTTCAATTTCAATTTAAATATTGGGATTTAATTCAAAAATTAATAAATCAATTAAAGATCAAAATAAATTAAATCTAGATAACAAGTTCAGTTCCAAAATCAAAAAATTATACATTAACGGTGTGAAAATCAATTTCAATTTATGCATGGCTTCTCAATTTAATTAAAATGAAAAATATATCAATAAAACTCATCATTTTAAGACATTTAAAAATTAAATTCAAAACATAAAAATTATAAAATATTATAAATTTACAAGGGATTTATTTAATTAATTGGGGAATTTAAAATAATAACAGACAAAAAAATCAAACTTTTGAACTCTTATCACTTAGAAATTTTCCATGAACTATAAGTGACTTTAATACTAAAAACTTTATAATTAAGCTACTTGAAAGAAATAAGATTTATTCTTAGTCAAGGGTTATACCTTACATTCTTAAAAACTAGCAACATCTAGCTGTTGTTTTTAATATATGCATCTCCCTTCCACTCAATATATACTGTTTCATCACCAACAATATATACCTTTCAAAAAATTTCATAATCCTAAGGAAACCATTATTTGGGTTTCAATAAAAATATTCCCCTCAGTCTAAAATCCAAAAACTTATAGTAATATCCATACTCATTAGTAAAACTTCATTAGTTGCTTTAGTTTTTGGGTTTCTTGTATTGGTTTTTGGAACTATCCATTTTCTTTTCACTCCTTCTTGATGTGTCCTTTCTTCTTATAAATCAAATAGGTAGGACTAGGACCCTTTTCCTTGTATTAGGTCTTTACTCCTGATTTTTGATAATCATTAGGGATTATCTCATTGCATGTATCTGAATATTCAGTCAATGTTTATAGAAATCCCATATAATCTACCTGATTCTCTTCTATGAATATCCTCATTGAGGATCAGGTGTCACACTTCTTTCATAATCAACTTTGTATTCCCCAAATAACTACTCACAGTGGTTATAGTGGCTTCCCAATTATCAATTGTTGAAGGAAGTAAAACCAAATCACATACCTCATCATCCAACATAATTTCCATTAATGAAAACTAACTTCTGATGGTGTTGAATTCATTAATGTGATCAGTAACAATCTTCCCTTCAATCATCTTCAGATCAACGTCACACTTTTTTGATGCAGAAGTTTTCTCATGCATATTTATATGATCTTTCAACAACCTGGTAGTAATATTCTCCTATTTGTTGTCAAATCCCATATTTATAGCCAACTCAAGGCACAAAACTCCCATAACCAATAGATCTAGTATATAGCACTTCATATTCTCCATCCCCAATGGTTTATCACCTATAAGTTCTAGGTGAAATATTTTTTGATAAAGAGGTTCTTTGATCTGCATCCTCCAGTAACTATTGTATGTTCTATCAAAGTGATCAATATTTACATTACCTTCTTCTATATACATTGTTCAATTTGATAAATATGACCTTGATCTTTCAAACTTAAACTTTAATATCATTTATTTCTAAAATTCTAGAGCAAAAATGATGACTGATCTCGGAAATGAGTGTATAAAGGTGAAAAATATAAAATGAAGGAGAATAACAAGAACATGGGACACAAAAATTTACATGGTTAGGGAATAAATCCCTATACACATGGCGAGGTAGAGACACTTCACTAATATCTAGAGAAATTTCTACAATGTAAAATCTTAGAATAGAACACTATTTTGAAATGATTTCATAAAGTAGACAGTTCAACAGTGCCACTAAATGCACAATAATTCTATTGTGTTGAAGTAACTGATGGTAGGAAGTTTATATAGCTATAATACCACCATCACCATATTCTAAGATAGTATAGTTACATGTTGAAAAAAATTTCACTACTACAATTCCCTGTCAAAATCATTGGTCACCTATATTATAGTGAGTTTGTATTATTATTTTTTCTAGTAATATTTTTAACCTAGTGTGAATTATGGGCCACCAATAGTTAGCCCAACTTCATAAAAGGTTTATGATACACAAAAATAACAAATTTTTTATTTTATATGGAATTAAATTAAATCATTTCAGTAGGACTAAACAGTTCTTATATAACATCAATCCATTTTGGAAAGAATATCTTGGAATTGTGGTGCAACCACATTGTAACATATCAATTATTTCCTCCAGACTCACAAATTTCATTAAATCTTCTATCAATACATCAATATCCTCCAAATTGGGTTAAGAAATTTATATGTATATATAATATCCTCTAATCATCAACCTTGATAGAACATCATTTAAACAATTATATTTTCCCCATATTATAAATAACTATAAATTCATATCCCAAAAACATAGCCAACTAGCACTGATGATCAATTGTAACTGACCTTTGATTGAGAAAATTCATAAGTCTCCAATAATCTATGTATACCTAAAATTTCCTTCCCATAAAATATTGTTTCCAGTGATGTATTTTAAGCACTAAATACATAATATCCTTTTCATATACTTATTTTTCTATGTTATTTGTAGATAACTCAATACTAAATTAGGAAATTTTTCTCCCTTCATGTATAACACAGTTCCAACTATTAAACTGGAGTCATAACACTCCACTGCAAATACCATGAAAAAAATATGACATGCATAAAATTGGGGTAGTAGTCATGATTTTATCAGTTGTGTTAAATACTTCTTGAGCTTCATGTGTCAATTTAAAATCCTACTTCCCAGTCAATACCATAATGGGACTTTCAATACTTCCATAATCATTGATAAATTTTAAATGTATCCAGTTATCTATAAACCCCATTAACTTCCTTCACATTCTTTATCTATTGCCACTATTTTCCAACCAATGGTTTTTTTTGGGATTTATCGCAACTCATTCACTAAGAATTATATGCCCAAAATATTCTATGGATATACTTTTGAAATAATACTTCTTCTTAATTGAAAATAGTACATTGCCTATCATCATTTATAAAAATTATTACTCCTTCTATATGTGTTCATTCTATCCCTTAATATACACCGATATATCATCGAAGAATATTAAAACAATCATCCTTAATAAATCCCAAAATACCACATTCATAGTATCCTGGAAATTTATAGGTGTATTAGTCAAACTAAAATAATAAAAAGGTATTCTTAATATCCTTAATGAATTTTGAACATAGTATTCCCAATACTGTCCTATTTACTCCATTCCTTCTTGAAAATAGATTTCAAATCAACCTTTATGATGTATTTTTCTCCATGTAAAACATTCATAAACTCTTCTATTACTATAATTAGGTTTTTTACAGCATCACTAAACTACTTAATTCCTAGTAATCTATTCAAATTATCCACCCTCTATATTTCTTCTTCACTCAAATTATTGGTTTAGAGTATGGGTTGGTGGTGATGAAACCCTATTCCAAAATCTCTTGAAGAATTTTTTCAGTCTCAATATTTATGAAATAATCATGTTTATAAGGTGAAATGTTAACTAGATCCCCCCCCCATATTTCAAATTTATTATGTGATCAGTCTCTCTATTAATTGGTAATTCCTGAGGTTCCTAAAAACATTCATTATAATCACCTTTTCTACCATCTTCCATTGATGCCCATGCATCCATAATTTTCATTTTACAAAATATTATTATCAATTACCTAGTGTTTTATGTGGGTTTTATGAAGTGCCCCAGGTTTAATGACCACCGGGCAGGGGGTTTCATTGGACTACTTCTACAAATTATTCTTCTTCTAGATTCAACTACTTAACCCTGTTGATTTTCTTAATCCTCACAATAATATCCCATAAACTCACCTCATTTTTAGTAATAATAAGATAAATCACAACACAATTTATTTACAAGGTTATACATAAAATACCACTTCTGTATTATTCTATTCTTCTTGAAAAATAGATCCATAATCATAAGTATATTGGATAAATAGGCTTTCACAGGTACTTCTTCTTCAATATCTTCAATAGCATCTCTCACTAATTTTGTTTGTCTCAAAACTTCTACTATATTTTGAGTGTCCTAGTTATTCTAAATTTTCTATAACACTCAGGTGCACAAAAGAACAATTGATTTGGTTTTCAACTCCTTCTATTCCCTTAATATTGTGATGTTTCGAGCTCTCAAAAATCTCTCACACGATATAGTGTTGTTCTTAATATTTCCAATAACAACTTATTTGATACCATAAAAAAATATGTTGATAATAATATCACGAATATTATTCCCATTTATTCTTAAATATTATTTGGATTTTAATATTCTATAAATCTTGGTAGAATCACCTTATTCTTCTTGAGTCATCAAATTTCAATGTATAACAATTATTTTTTAATCTAAACCTATAAAGGAATTCCCTAAAGACTCAAAAATTTATTCTAATGTGATATTTGAATAATTGTGACTCCATTATCTCCTCAACTTGTGCTGCATATAAATAAATTTAAAAACAATCCAAATTTTCATGAGTCTATTCAATACAATAAGATAACCTACAACATAGATCATCTCACTATTTTTCACAGGTGGACCTGATTTCCAAAATGATCACCAAAACAACCATATAAAAATAACAATGGCATGGTGATATATTTATTTTTATATGTCTATGACAATAATATGTATTTAACATTAATATATTCTTGTGATTATGGCTTCCTACCCTATTCAAAAACCATTATATATCCTAATAAGCATCATGATATTTATTTTTCATTTGAAAAAACGATACCTAGAATCATTATATTTCATTTCAAAAAAATATTCAAATTTTAGAACTCAGTTCATCTAATTGTAGATCAATCATATCAATGGATCAAGAATATATCTTAACCTATAGAGAACACATGAACACCTCAGTGATCGACCATATGAGAAACTCTTGGTAAACCACAGGTGATCAACCATGTGAACATTTCTAGATAGTCTACACCTATTAATCCAATATACCCCAGAAGCTTAACTTATGTTTATGTAGCTTATTAATTTTCCTTATTACCTTAACATAGTTCATTGAACTTCCTTTATGTAATTAGTTAAAATCTCAATATCTCCTTATGCATTGTATGTAACCTTTACATGGTGCCTATAATTAGTGCATGTTACCTATAAAAAACCTTCACCACTCCCCCATTACCTTTACACAGTCCATATAAATCATAGCTGGCCTTTATGAAGTTTTAGTAATCCTATGGTACATTTACCTAACTCATAGATTTACTTATTACCATCACATAGGTAATTTACTTATAAATCCACCTTTATATATCCAATATACTTCACACATTACTATTATGTAACAATTTCAAGTCACAAGTTACATTTATAGAACTTCATTTTTTTCTTTCTAACCTTTATGAAAATAGAGAATTACCTCTATGAATCTACATTCACTCTTGTTTTACCTTCATGATACCTTTATGTATGTAATGTAGATCTCGCATTCTAGGTGGAATTTATTTTAAGAACAATGGGGTATGGGATTAGTATATAAAGTCTTCAATTTTGGTCCATATTTTATTTTTGGGATTTAATTCTGGTAGGACTGACCCGAACTGGGTTTGGTTATAGATTTGGAAGTAAGGATTTTCATTTCTTAGTGTGATGGGTGTGGGGAGGTTTTTTCATGGTGGTGTCATGGTGGAATCTTAGAGAGTTATTGATGTTAAAATATATAATCAAGAGCTTTTTCCTCGAGTATAATATGATACACAGTGGTGAATATATTCTATAAATGTATCGGTAATGCATCAGGGGAAATTGAGGAAAAGAATTTAAATTTGGACATTGATTTATTCATATTGTTATTTCCTCAAACATCTTGCATGCATACTTATTTTCCCATGCATCTAGTGTGGCATAGATCATGGAGGTCACCCAACATCTTATTCTTGGTCATGTAATCAATCTAAATCTGGTTAACACATCAAAATTGGGTCCAACACATATCTTTTCAAAGTTCACCACTGTCTCTTAATATCAACCAAGGTGTGAGTTCGTCTTGATCAGTATATCACACCCATTTAATCTCGTATGGTCCGAAAAGATACTCCTCAAATGGATTCGATGAAAAATTAAACTCTAGTCATAATTATTTGTCCTAAATCCTTAATATGTGTTCAAGATTTATCAGCAATATTTATTCTTATATGACCTTTCATTAGTCATGCTGACCTAACTTGGTCATCTTTGAATTCTTGGTTGGTCTTCCTTTAGTCTCATCCTTCCTCGATTCATAGGACCATTTTGTTTGAGATTTTCAATTTCATAGTTTTTAAATATTACTTTAAGATTGGTCCTCTTTTTCCTTAATCCATGTGACACTACTTCAATTGAATTGTTTTATTCATCCTCAGTACTTGGAACTTCTCCTTCTCAAATTTTGTTTATCATAACTAGGGAAGTATAATCTTTGACTAGTTAAGCTCAGTGGCATTGAGCTAGTTCATTTTTGCCTCATATTGTTTTTTTTCATCATTCAAAAAGGGTGAGACTTAGTTGACCTTATTACATAGAAGTTTTTATTAGGTGAAGTAGGTTAGAGGTGATTTCCATGGTAGGTTTAAAATTCATTTTTTGGTAGGATAATGAAATAGGTGTAGTTGATTACAGTGGGGAGTTCTTATTATAGCTTGTATGGATTCCTATAGTGCATCCAGGGTGATGGGATAATCGATCATTGGGAGGTGCTTATAGGTTCTAGTCAATCTATTGGTTTAAGAATTCTTTTAATAGAATTTTTTGGAGAGGGTATGTGGTTGGTGGAGCTGTTGTGTGGCTAGAAGGTTATGGTGTAGTAGATTGATCGACCATGGGAGGGGGAAAGGTCATGGTGTATCATGAAGTGGAAGACTCCTTCTCGTGGAAAGTAATCATCTCTGGTAAACCTATTCTGGAATGTCCAATATTCTAGAGATCATTTAATGACAAGTTAAAAAAATTAACTATTGGATTGAGATCAAATAAAATATTTGGAATGTCATTTTTTTTTTAAAACACGATTGTTCCCTTATTTGCGTACTACTGTATTTCACATAAAAGGTAATAAAAAAATTTAAAAATTTTAAAACAAGAAAAAAATAATTAATTGTCTATCCAAATAGTAAATTGTTTATATTTATAGTTAACTATTAATGTTTTAAAACATTAGATATTTAATAATTTTTAATTATAAATTAAAAAATATTCTATAACTAAATTCATAAAAATTGGAAAAAATTATCTTCAAATAATTAAAAAATTGTAAACCATTTTAAAAAATTTATAAATTTGTTTCAAGTGTATAAAATATTCTTTGTAACTATTATTAAATATTAATTTTTTTAAACCTTATAAAAATAATTATTTTTATTTTTATATCATAAATAATAATTTCAAACTCAATTAAAAAAAAGGATAATTTATTTTTAAAATGAAAATTTAAAAAAAATTCTAAAATAGTTACAAATGTTATTTATATAAATAATATTCTCAAATTTTTATAAATAATTAATAATTATTTAAGACTTAAAAAAATTATATATATATATAAATATATTTAAAAAAATTCAATTTAAAAAAAATAAAATAGAATAATCAACTTCAAAAAATTTATCATAATTTTATAATGAAAATTTGCATTGAAATTTTATACTAAAAATTATTTGGATTCTAGATCCATTTAGTGTAATAATATATTATCCTTTTAGTCAAAAAAATGCATAAAAATATTATTTACACACTCACTCGTCATGAATTATCATTGATTCCATTAAAAATATCATTTTAAATAATACAAAATAAACTATCACTAAATGATGCATTTATAAAAAAATAAAAATAAAAATATTTATGAGCATTTCTATGGTAATCAATTAATAACACTATTTAAGATATGATTAAATAAATTTAATCATTTATTAAAATTATTAAATATGGGGATTTGATAATTTTAATCATTTAATGGGGTTAATAATAATGGTGACAATTGAAGAACATTTTTTGATTACTTAAGGTTAATAATTATGTAAAATTAATATAAATTTTTATTTTATATATCTATTTAACTAAAAATTAATTATTTCATTAATTTTCATGATTGTATATCACATTTTTTGTAAGAAATTACTATTATTTAATAATATTTATTTAATCCTTTCATAAATATATTCATTTTGGTTTTATTTTCAGTTAATTACATAATGGATTTATAAATGAATTCTAAATTACAATCCAATTAAATTAGTTATTATTAATCAATAAATAATAATAAAAATCATTCATTTTTTATTTAAAAATTAAGTTTAAAATTGTAAAATTGTAAATCTATATATATTCAAATATTGGTGGATCTCCATTACATGTGTCAAATTCCCCTTTTACCTTTTCCCTCCAATTTTTTCTTCCCCATACATTCATGTTTGTTCATCTCATGTAAAACTAAAATTTCATTCGACCCACACAAATATCAAGAGCTCCTTGCTTCCTCCCCCTTCCCTCCTCTCTACCTCCCTACATCTTCTTTATCTCCACCGCTGACTCACCTATCTTGCCTATATGCCATATCCCCACTTCTATCTCCTTGCGTCTATCCTTTAATAACATTTCTCACTTATGGACCTCTGATACCTCCCTTCATGATTATTATTTCAAGATTATATTTTACAGAAGATAAGTTGACTACTTATATCCCTAATTTAGTAGTCAGTGCACCTTCCTGGAATTCCAACGTAACTCAGATTCTGGTGATCCTTCATGAATCAACATCGTCATAGATCATGAATTGGGTTGGTGATATCCTTATTTTGCACAACAAATGGACACTCATATGTTTCCTTAACCTGAATTGTATTATCCTTTTCTTTAAGGATTTATCATGTCATGTTCCATGGTAAAGTAAATACTCTAGAATGGAACCCTAATTTCATTTACTCACAAAAATATATAAAACAAGATCTCTAAACCCTAATTTGATCTCTTCACCATCATTAATGGGATTCATTAATATCTCCCTATCACTCGTGGTGTTTTATAGGTTTGTTCCAATTTTTATCGAATCAACCAGTATCTCATTTTTTTCTCATAATACCACTACCAACATTTTCTAAATTTTTACTACATTGTTTTTAGTAAATTATATGTACTTGCATATTCAAGTATATGTATATTAATTAACAAAATTCTCATTCCAATTAACTATATTTTTTATACCATTCTCTTATAGTTATAATGAAAAAAAATTCTGCATTACTTTTTCTCACCAAGAATATTTTCATTCAGCAAATAGGACTTCTTTAGAGTGTCAATAGATTTAAAAAATACTTATGTTTTAATGATATCTCGTTAGAACATTTTTATTCAAGATATCATAGGGTTGAACTTATTCAAAAAAGTGAATCATCTCTTCCCACATAACAATATCATTTAATTTTGTGTTGTCCTATATGTTCATTAAATTCATTTTCTTGAAATGTATAATTTGTTTATTTTTTATGTGTTGGATCTCTAAATGTCCACTATATTAAATTTATCCTCTTTATAGGTTCAATGTATTTTTTATAATATTAAATCTCTAAATTATTATTTTTATAATTTTTTTATTTACCTATTTACTCTTTATTTTTTACCATATGTATTATCAACAAGCCATTTTTTAATATCATAGGCATTAAGAGTTTATTTTATTAATTATCTAAATCAGATTATTCAAATATAAACTGAATATTTTATTCAATATTTTTTATTAACACTTTGTAAGTTCTTGGTTTTGATAAAAATTAAAAATTTACCAAAATGAACTAATCAATACAACTTATACATTATTAATAACTCTGGTACATTCTTATTTTTTTACTCCATTTTTTACATTTAAGAAATTTATTTATTTATTTTATGTGTGAGGATTAATTACTAGAATTTTTTTTAAACAATTGGTATCCAAATTGAAATTCAAGGGGGCTCATTATAACATTTTAGCCTATTCTTAAATATTGATGACTGATTGACAATTCCTTATGAATTTAATAGTATTTACTTTTTAAACCTTCCAATCAATGATTCTTCATTATATCATGTTTAAAAAAAATTACACAATTTTTTAACTACATGTGTGTAATCCACTTATCAAGGATTAAAACAACGAGAAAATGAAGAATCATAGAAATATACACATGGATTTTGTTTTAATCCACAACCATTCTTATGATATTATTTTTTGTAGATCTATTTGTCTTAAATAGTTGGTATTTTTTATTAACTCGTCAATTTTGATTAATGTTGTATTGTAACGATTCAATGAATTTTAATGAAATATTATTATGTTTCCTATAAAATACTATAAATTTTTAATATTATATATTTTTATGTTTAATATTAAATATCATCATGAATAATATTAAATATTTTTTGTTTAATAATGTTATGTTTAATCCTATTAAGTTTAATATAGTTATTTTTATTATCTCTAACAATACCACCATTTTCTATGTTTTTTCATCAAATATCATTTCGTATAATAAAAAATTAGTTAATATATTTAAAATCATGTATATATTTTTTTAAATAAACACACATTAAATATTTTTGTGTTTAATATGATGTCATTAATTTCATTCCTGATATTCTTCTATTAGTCCAGTTACATTTCCCTATGATAATCTGTTTTTCATTTCTTCTATTTTTATTTGTACATTGTTAAATTTTAATTTATAGTCAATTTTTCATTAATAATCTTCATTATTTATCAATTCACTATTTTCAAATATTTTATAGTTGATATTCATCAATATCAATATGTGAATCCATTATAAAAATTCATATAGTTGTGTTATTGTATTCGCTATACACATTCTAGGAAAAGTGTACAAATTTTTTTGTAATTTCATTCACTATGTATAAGGCCCCAGCCTTAAACCTTACTTAAACTTGAGTTATTACAAGATTACACACTGAGGATCTTTTCAGGTTTAGAGTTTTAGAGAATTAGATCATGAAACTTGCATTACATCCCACATTTAAACAAGGTGGTTACATAAAAGACAATATTCATTCTTCCGGTCAATGGAAACCTATTTAAAATAAAACACGGATTCTTTCTTGACACATCCTTGACACTATCGTCACATCATGTACCTTTCCCTTGACCTGTGAAAAGCATTTCAAAAACTTGGGATGAGCATAAAAAGCTCAGTAAGGGTTATAAAAATATGGAAAGGAAACATGAGTTCATATATACATAAGAATGAAATCATACTTTACCCATAAAACATAGGCATATCAAATCATGAATAAATCATAGAAGACATAAGACATAAAGGTAACTTGAGGCATTCATAACATTCTTACGTAGGGAGTAACCCTCTTGGTTACGTTTGGAATACCCATCACAGTATATTCCCTAAATCTCTTCGGAAAAACCTTAACGTTTCACTCCTTCGCGTTACCCAATGCATTGGAGAGCTATAACGGGCTCACCCGCCCTTAGTCTATCACGGAACCACCCGTCTTCATAATAATTCCCAAGAACCTCAACATAAACGTATCACATAAAACATGCATAAAGGAAACATAACATTTCCACCATTCAATCACAAGATATCAATACCACACATTGATATAAAAATATTATGAAAACCATTTTCAATACCAAAATAAAAGAAAAGTAAAACATGGTATTTATTTTTCTTTTAAAAAGAAGGTTTGGCTTGTAGAGGAAGCCGAAACTCAAATAACGGTCATGACGGCGGAGAAGTCGTTGTCGCCGCATACGTACGACAAAAACATTCCCTTTTGTCATTTAATAAACTCTTCGTATAAAAAAGATTCCTTTTGAATAAACGTAAAAGTCAAAGGGGTTTATACACCGTATAAAAGAAAGTTGTGAATAAAATAAAATATGCCTCAATGAAAGGAGATTGAGACGAAGTCCCATACCACCTTGAAGCTTTTAACATTTTAAACCATTAATATCCATATAAATAAATCCTTAAAACCATTTTGAAAACATGGATATTAATAAGAACAAATAATTAAAACATTTAAAACGATATTTTGGTTAAAGGGGTTTTACCAAAATTAGAGACACTTGAATACAATAATCGAGGAATAACATTTAGTCAGAACTTTATAATATCATGAGAATAAAAGTATTTATGATATAATACTCCAAAGGACAGTATATACACCATATAAGAGTGAATTGGTGCATAACAACAATGAACCCTCAATAGAAATGTCAAATGTGATGAAATCCCTTATAAAGAAGGTATCCTTAAATTAAGGACAAATAAATCTCAAAAATATGTGTTAAAAATATATATACACCCAATATAAGTGGATATTAAGTGTAAAATAATAAAAGGTCATTCGGACATATTCAATGGATGACATATTCAATGACTACAAGTTGAACCCAAAGAAATCGAAATTGGGTTAAAAAGTTCCATTGACAGCCTAACGGCATCACATCAAAATGAGTTGTTGAGAGATAAAAAGTGTATCTCATCACTTGTACATAAAATTTATATCAATAATGATGTATGAGAACATATCCCAACATAAAAATATGTAAATTAAAAGACCCAATAAAAGAAGTCTTTTAAAAAAGAGGAGGGTGAAAGGTTCCCTTACCGACTTGGGTATCTTTCAAAACATACACCCCATGAAAGAAGGACAATAGATCATTGATGTAAATACTCATGAACGAAATTATATTACACAAAGAGTATAATAATGGGCAGTACATACACCACTCAATGGAATTTGTGGCAAATGTAGCATAAATCTCACGGGAATAAAAGTGAGATGAAAAATCCCTTACGAACTCTCGGCAGCCTAACGGCGCCACATAAAACATCCGAATATGGATTTATGAGATCAAATAGGGTATCTCATCACATTAAAATAAAATGTACAGAAAGAGGAATATAAAATAACATCCCCCAACATTACAAAGAGGAGCTTAAAAGAAGTGACATAAAGGAGAGTACTTAAAAAGAAAGAGAGGTTAGATCTCTTACGAAAGTTCGGCAGCCTAACGGCGCCACTCAAAACTTCCAAAATGGATTGATGAGAGGGAATAGGGTCTCTCATCACATGAACATAAAATTTACAGTAGGATTAATATAAAAGAACATCCCAATCATAAGAAATATGAGCTTAAAAGAAATGACATAAAAGAGTGTACTTAAAAGAAAGAGAGTTGTAGGATCCCTTACCTCGGGTCCGACTTGACTCGATCGTTCTTTAATATCCTGAATAATAAACTTGAGTTAATTTATAATTCCTTAAGAACCATTTTTCAAGTTCATTATTACTTTTACACCACTTATTACCATTTCATAAACATTATGTAATCATTTAAGTTAATAATATTTGTTTTGCCGATATTTGGTTCTTAAGTCGAAAGTGGACTTCTTACAATTACATGTTGTTCGTGTGTCCAAATGTTTATTATATCCAGAATTGTATTCATTATGTAGATATCATATATGTCATATATATCCAGTACATTCATGCATTTATAACATTACATAATCATTTAGAGGTAAGAAATGAAGTGCACCGTTCATGGAGACGGTAAGCCGTACGTACGCATGAACGCTACTTTCATTTCTATCTCATACTTTAATGGAAAGAAATAATAATGTTATATAGGTATATAATAATTACAGTATAACATCATATATAATATCACAGTTCCATCCTTTATACGTCCCACATATGGTATTTAACGAATCAAATCACTTTGAGGGGGCGGTAGTCCGCACTTCCTAAAATGAAGATATCGCGTATACCCATAATGGAAGCCATAAAGGTAAGGCACAAATGAAAAATACAGAATCATAAGTAAAACGTAAACATATTATATATCATATATAAAAATAGTGACATCATAATTGCCACCTTTGAAGGTGTTAAATGAGTATTGAACAATCATCGTTTCGGGAGGCAGAATTTCGCCATCCACGGAAACCGTATGTTCTTTAACCATTTGATGTAGTTGTGTGATAGTGTAGAATGAATAAATCATATAACAACATCCTAGTATATTGAAGATACTGGTGTTGTTACAAGATAAGTAAATAAAAAGAGTTTAGGGGGTTGGAGAAGGAAAATAAAACAAATGAACATGAGAGAATGAATTACCTTTAAAAGTGTAACTCCTTTTGATTTGAGCATAAGGCTTCCTTTGAAAGTATTCTGCCCAAAGGAAATCCTCTAGAATTAGGAGAGGTATGTGGAGAGAGTAATTGGGCAGGTTTTGGCCGAGCCAAAGGCTTGAGGAGTGTGTGTAAGGTGGTAGAGGTGGGGGCCTTTTATAAGAGGAGAGGAGGGGTACTTTTGGAAAGTAAGAAATATTACTTTATTTGAAAATGTGTTTCGGTTTCAAAAGGTCCCACATTGATATAATTCGTGGATAAGGTGATAAGGCATCTAAATCCACTCATCCAATTGGTTTTGGCCATGTGTAGGTTGTATATTTTTCATTATCTTTCCATTTTAATTAAATCGTCAAATAATGATGTCATCGCTGCATCATTATTATGTCATAAATAATTTAATTTCTTTAATGTCTAAAAATTATAAAAAAACTACTATGATATAGGAAATCTTTTTAGCTTTCCAATTACTATTTATAATCAAAATTTGGACTTGTATAACCCCACTTAAAAATTGTTTTCGTAAAACATATTATGTTTGTGTCATTTTCACTTTAACATTAAATAAAAAGCAATTTATGTCATTTCCCAACAAAAGTGGATCCATGGGGTCCCCAAGTTGACCCATGGATTTTCATGGTCGTCCATGACACAACCAATGAGGTTGGGACATGTTTCAAGTTCATTTCATTTTATTAAAGCATTATTTTTACCTTAAACTACACTAATTACCACTAAACGCAATTAAAAACTTAATAAGTTACTATTCACCAAAAAAATATTTTTATCCCATTGAACAAAATTTTACATACTAATGACAACCATGTATGTCGTATTTTTGAAATTCAAAACACATAAGTGGTAAAATTTCATTTAAACAAAAAAATCAGCTTTTCTAAGTACCACTTAGTGGTTTCACTATTCATCAAAAATTGAAGTTTTTCAGAAAAATCCCAAAAATTCACCCTAAGCTATATTTGATATTCCGAATTCAAAAATGAAGTCCGTTTTCCAAAATTCAAAACATATTAGTCACATTAATTAGTTTAATAATTAATTCCCGCTGTCAGAGCAAAGAGCGTGTTTTTATAAAACAATAAGTATCAAAAGATTGACACCAGTTTAAGTCTAATTTCAAAGTGAAATTGATTCCAATGACCACCATTGGATTAAATGGTAAAAATATATTCTAATTTCACTTTAAAACCAATTCAAAAGATAATCTAATCATATAAATAAATTAGATTAAAAAGTGGTTTGGAATTAAAATACAACATTTTCCACTATTCATTAAAAAATGAACTTTATCGGAAAGATACCAAAAATTTACACAAAGTAAATTTTGATGTCCCGATTCTTAATAAGAGTTTTATTTGGTCCAAAATAATGTTTAAGAGTGAACAAAACTATATTTAATGACGGTTCTCCATTAAAAGGCGATAAGTGAACCTTTGGTGAAAACTAGGGAATATACGCCTAAAATTGAATTCTTTCCATATTTTAAGCCTTTATCTTTTATTGTATAAATGTAAAAACATTAAAAAAACATCTATAATCATATTTTAGTTATTTATATCCATTCCCGCCATTATAACGGCTACATGTTAACTACCATTTAAAATAATATTATTTTATTATTAGAGTGCAACGTAAGATTCCCAAGAAACTCGTTGTTGCGTGTTGGGTACGCCATCGAGCATAGCATACCCTTTAAAGTCATATTAATATTTTATTCACAAATAGGGATAAATATGAAAATGTCATAAACTTTATTTACCTGGGGTGTTACATCCTTCCCCCCTTTTGGGAATTGCGTCCTCACAATTTTAAAATTGCGCTTGGAAACATCCTTGAACGTCCCACATCGGAACAAGAGTCGGTAAAACAATCACTTTAAAATAAAGAAAGATAAGCACGGAGGTCACCCGAGTTAACCCATACTAGGATTCCAAGTATGAAAATATGGACATGGAGGAGAAAACATAGGGTCATGTTCTGATGGAGAGTGACAGAAAACATGTTTAGGAGAAAGTTAACCACGAGAAAATCACAAACTTGTGATGGGTTAAACGGTATTCGATTCCCCAGTAGGAAAACTTAATAGACAACATTTTTGTTTTAAGTTACTTTTTAATGAGGAATTTATTCATAAGGAAACATAATGACTTATCATGTTGACTTTCAACTTTTACTAGATTCCTTAATCAAACTCATATTTTTCCAAAAGACGAGTATTTAGGGAGACTTGTTCGCATTAAGATTACTATAATCAACTTCTAGAGAATCACCTAATCCACAAAAGAGAACTATATACTTCCCATATCTTTAGACCTTAACCATAACCAAAACCAAAAAGGTTAGTACAAGGTCAGATAATCCAGAAAAGGATAACTCTTTATAAAAAGAAAATCTATTCTTAATCTCCAAAATTTGTCAAACAAAACCCAAAGTTCAACAAGGATCATCCGATAAACAATTTGTCCATAAAATTCATCAAAGTAAACCAATATAAGATTGAAACCCAAATATTTGAAGGATTTGGTCACATTGTCTTCCAAGTTAAATCGTAACATTTATCTCCAAACAACATCAGTTGCTCCTAAAGTCTCGTATTGAAAGGTAATTAACCTAATCACATATCCTCCATGATAGGTTAATCATTTTCATAAATAACCCAAAATCAACTTACTCTTAATTCATAAAATCATATAACCAAAAAGAATCAGTCAAACTAACCAGGGACTTCACGTAGTCCAATGGTAGGCGATAAATACCAGTCGCACTTTGGTTGTGGGTTCGATTCCCGCAGTTTTGTCCGACGCGACGGGTTGTCACACGGTCTGTGTGTTGTCCTTTTTCCAAAACTATATAATTCTTAAAACATTCACCAAAATGAGAAAAAATCTTCAAGAATAATCATAACATATTTTAACCTCAAGTTTATCTCATGCCTTTCATTTTCCATCATATCATATAATAACCCATAATTACCTCAAAAGTAAGGATCATATAAACCCTAATGGTTACCTTAATAATTATTACCTGAATTTCCACATCGAGTTAGCCATCTCGTACATGATGCATTAGAGAACTCACCAAGGTTGAAGTGGTTGATCATGAATCCTTGATAGTTGGTTTAGAACAACTATGAGATTCCTCATTGAATCCTCCATTTTATCTAGTATCTTAATCATAGAACCACCACAGTTTCCTTCAAACCTGTTGTCTCTTTGGTGCCTGCTAGATCCAGCCATTTACTAAAACCAAAAAGGTTAGTGTGAGTATATCAACAAAACCATCATGTACTAATGAGTAAGATAAACACTAAGATATACTTACTCATTCACTTTATCTAAAACTAGGACTCTTTCTGAAATCATAACCATTATGGTAATTGTCAATTATGCTTAAGAATACCCTAACCTCTAAAGTTATCTAAACCGACCTTTGATACCAACTATAAGGCCCCAGCCTTAAACCTTACTTAAACTTGAGTTATTACAAGATTACACATTGAGGATCTTTTCAGGTTTAGAGTTTTAGAGAATTAGATCATGAAACTTGCATTACATTCCACATTTAAACAAGGTGGTTACATAAAAGACAATATTCATTCTTCCCGTCAATTGAAACCTATTTAAAATAAAACACGGATTCTTTCTTGACACATCCTTGACACTATCATCACATCATGTACCTTTCCCTTGACCTGTGAAAAGCATTTCAAAAACTTGGGATGAGCATAAAAAGCTCAGTAAGGGTTATAAAAATATGGAAAGGAAACATGAGTTCATATATATATAAGAATGAAATCATACTTTACCCATAAAACATAGGCATATCAAATCATGAATAAATCATAGAAGACATAAGACATAAAGGTAACTTGAGGCATTCATAACATTCTTACGTAGGGAGTAACCCTCTTGGTTACGTTTGGAATACCCATCACAGTATATTCCCTAAATCTCTTCGGAGAAACCTTAACGTTTCACTCCTTCGTGTTACCCAATGCATTGGAGAGCTATAACGGGCTCACCCGCCCTTAGTCTATCACGGAACCACCCGTCTTCATAATAATGCCCAAGAACCTCAACATAAACGTATCACATAAAACACGCATAAAGGAAACATAACATTTCCACCATTCAATCACAAGATATCAATACCACACATTGATATAAAAATATTATGAAAACCATTTTCAATACCAAAATAAAAGAAAAGTAAAACATGGTATTTATTTTTCTTTTAAAAAGAAGGTTTGGCTTGTAGAGGAAGCCGAAACTCAAATAACGGTCATGACGGCGGAGAAGTAATTGTCGCCGCATACGTACGACAAAAACATTCCCTTTTGTCATTTAATAAACGCTTCGTATAAAAAAGATTCCTTTTGAATAAACGTAAAAGTCAAAGGGGTTTATACACCGTATAAAAGAAAGTTGTGAATAAAATAAAATATGCCTCAATGAAAGGAGATTGAGACGAAGTCCCATACCACCTTGAATCTTTTAACATTTTAAACCATTAATATCCATATAAATAAATCCTTAAAACCATTTTGAAAACATGGTTATTAATAAGAACAAATAATTAAAACATTTAAAACGATATTTTGGTTAAAGGGGTTTTACCAAAATTAGAGACAGTTGAATACAATAATCGAGGAATAACATTTAGTCAGAACTTTATAATATCATGAGAATAAAAGGATTCATGATATAATACTCCAAAGGACAGTATATACACCATATAAGAGTGAATTGGTGCATAACAACAATGAACCCTCAATAGAAATGTCAAATGTGATGAAATCCCTTATAAAGAAGGTATCCTTAAATTAAGGACAAATAAATCTCAAAAATATGTGTGACAAATATATATACACCCAATATAAGTGTATATTAATTGTAAAACAATAAAAGGTCATTCACACATATTCAATGGATGACATATTCAATGACTACAAGTTGAACCCAAAGAAATCGAAATTGGGTTAAAAAGTTCCATTGACAGCCTAACGGCATCACATCAAAATGAGTTGATGAGAGATAAAAAGTGTATCTCATCACTTGGACATAAAATTTATATCAATAAGGATGTATGAGAACATATCCCAACATAAAAATATGTAAATTAAAAGACCCAATAAAAGAAGTCTTTTAAAAAAGAGGAGGGTGAAAGGTTCCCTTACCGACTTGGGTATCTTTCAAAACATACACCCCAGGAAAGAAGGACAATAGATCATTGATGTAAATACTCATGAACGAAAGTATATTACACAAAGAGTATAATAATGGGCAGTACATACACCACTCAATGGAATTTGTGGCAAATGTAGCATAAATCTCACGGGAATAAAAGTGAGATGAAAAATCCCTTACGAACTCTCGGCAGCCTAACGGCGCCACATAAAACTTCCGAATATGGATTGATGAGATCAAATAGGGTATTTCATCACATTAAAATAAAATTTACAGAAAGAGGAATATAAAATAACATCCCATAACATTACAAAGAGGAGCTTAAAATAAGTGACATAAAGGAGAGTACTTAAAAAGAAAGAGAGGTTAGATCTCTTACGAAAGTTCGGCAGCCTAACGGCGCCACTCAAAACTTCCAAAATGGATTGATGAGAGGGAATAGGGTCTCTCATCACATGAACATAAAAATTAAAGTAGGAGTAATATAAAAGAACATCCCAATCATAATAAATATGAGCTTAAAAGAAATGACATAAAAGAGTGTACTTAAAAGAAAGAGAGTTGTAGGATCCCTTACCTCGGGTCCGACTTGACTCGATCGTTCTTTAATATCCTGAATAATAAACTTGAGTTAATTTATAATTCCTTAAGAACCCTTTTTCAAGTTCATTATTACTTTTATACCACTTATTACCATTTCATAAACATTATGTAATCATTTAAGTTAATAATATTTGTTTTGCCGATATTTGGTTCTTAAGTCAAAAGTGGACTTCTTACAATTACATGTTGTTCGTGTGGCCAAATGTTTATTATATCCAGAATTTTATTAATTATGTAGATATCATATATGTTATATATATCCAGTACATTCATGCATTTATAACATTACATAATCATTTAGAGGTAAGAAATGAAGTGCACCGTTCATGGAGACGGTAAGCCGTACGTACGCATGAACGCTACTTTCATTTCTATCTCATACTTTAATGGAAAGAAATAATAATTTTATATAGGTATATAATAATTCCAGTATAACATCATATATAATATCATAGTTCCATCCTTTATACGTCCCACATATGGTATTTAACGAATCAAATCATTTTGAGGGGGCGGTAGTCCGCACTTCCTAAAATGAAGATATCGCGTATACCCATAATGGAAGCCATAAAGGTAAGGCACAAATGAAAAATACAGAAGCATAAGTAAAACATAAACATATTATATATCATATATAAAAATAGTGACATCATAATGGCCACCTTTGAAGGTGTTAAATGAGTATTGAACAATCATCGTTTCGGGAGGCAGAATTTCGCCATCCACGGAAACCGTATGTTCTTTAACCATTTGATGTAGTTGTGTGATAGTGTAGCATGAATAAATCATATAAAAACATCCTATTATATTTAAGATACTGGTTTTGTTACAAGAGAAGTAAATAAAAAGAGTTTTGGGGGTTGGAGAAGCAAAATAAAACAAATGAACATGAGAGAATGAATTACCTTTAAAAGTGTAACTCCTTTTGATTTGAGCATAAGGCTTCCTTTGAAAGGATTCTGCCCAAAGGAAATCCTCTAGGATGAGTAGAGGGATGTGGAGAGAGTAATTGGGCAGGGGTTGGCCGAGCCAAAGGCTTGAGGAGTGTGTGTAAGGTGGTAGAGGTGGGGGCCTTTTATAAGAGGAGAGGAGGGGTACTTTTGGAAAGTAAGAAATATTACTTTATTTGAAAATGTGTTTCGGTTTCAAAATGTCCCACATTGATATAATTCGTGTATAAGGTGATAAGGCATCGAAATCCACTCATCCAATTGGTTTTGTCCATGTGTAGGTTGTAGATTTTTCATTATCTTTCCATTTTAATTAAATCGTCAAATAATGATGTCATCGTTGCATCATTATTATGTCATAAATAATTTAATTTCTTTAATGTCTAAAAATTATAAAAAACTACTATGATATAGGAAATCTTTTTATCTTTCCAATGACTATTTATAATCAAAATTTGGACTTGTATAACCCCACTTAAAAATTGTTTTCGTAAAACATATTATGTTTGGGTCATTTTCACTTTAACATTAAATAAAAAGCCATTTATGTCATTTCCCAACAAAAGTGGATCCATGGGGTCCCCAAGTTGACCCATGGCTTGTCATGGTCGTCCATGACACAAACAATGAAGTTGGGACATGTGTCAAGTTCATTTCATTTTATTAAAGCATTATTTTTACCTTAAACTACACTAATTACCACTAAACGCGATTAAAAACTTAATAAGTTACTATTCACCAAAAAATTATTTTTATCCCATTGAACCACATTTTACATACTAATGACAACCATGTATGTCGGATTTTTGAAATTCAAAACACATAAGTGGTAAAATTTCATTTAAACAAAAAAATCAGCTTTTATAAGTACCACTTAGTGGTTTCACTATTCATCAAAAATTGAAGTTTTTCAGAAAAATCCCAAAAATTCACCCTAAGCTATATTTGATATTCCGAATTCAAAAATGAATTCCGTTTTAAAAAATTCAAAACATATTAGCCACATTAATTAATTTAATAATTAATTCCCGCTGTCAGAGCAAAGAGCGTGTTTTTATAAAACAATAAGTATCAAAAGATTGACACCAGTTTAAGTCTAATTTCAAAGTGAAATTGATTCCAATGACCACCATTGGATTAAATGGTAAAAATATATTCTAATTTCACTTTAAAACCAATTCAAAAGATAATCTAATAATATAAATAAATTAGATTAAAAAGTGGTTTTGAATTAAAATACAACATTTTCCACTATTCATTAAAAAATGAACTTTATCGGAAAGATACCAAAAATTTACACAAAGTAAATTTTGATGTCCCGATTCTTAATAAGAGTTTTATTTGGTCCAAAATAATGTTTAAGAGTGAACAAAACTATATTTAATGACGGTTCTCCATTAAAAGACGATAAGTGAACCTTTGGTGAAAACTAGGGCATATACGCCTAAAATTGAATTCTTTCCGTATTTTAAGCCTTTATCTTTTATTGTATAAATGTAAAAACATTAAAAAAACATATATAATCATATTTTAGTTATTTATATCCATTCCCGCCATTATAACGGCTACATGTTAACTACCATTTAAAATAATATTATTTTATTATTAGAGTGCAACGTAAGATTCCCAAAAACTCATTGTTGCGTGTTGGGTACGCCATCGAGCATAGCATCCCCTTTAAAGTCTTATTAATATTTTATTCAAAAATATGGATAAATATGAAAATGTCATAAACTTTATTTACCTGGGGTGTTACACTATGTGGTTTTGATTTGGTATTGATTGTATGCTAATAATTTTATGGTCATTTAGCATGGTCATCTCTGTGAAACAAACATAAATATATACTATATTCACTTTGGTGTTCACCGTCTCTATGAAAAATATTTTTCCTATATTCTTATTTCATTATAGGTTTTATGTTCTCATTGTGGAATATCATAATTTTGTTTTACTCCTCGTCAAATCATTGTTGTTAAAATTATATTTTAATTTTCTATTTTCTATTTTAATCACGTAATAATACTATTTTATTAATACAAATTTACTTTATTACAATGATATAAATTTATGTGATGTCATTTTCTATTTTTCTTATATTTACCCAGAATCATGATGCTTTAATTATATAGTATTCTACAAAGTTTTAGATCCATAAATTAAATGGATATTATGGGAATAAAAAAGTTAAGTTATTTACCTTCTATTTCATTTTATTTTTTCTTATAAAATGAAAACATATTCTTTCGTGTTTTTATAAAATTATCTCATTTACATTTCCATTTTCTAAAATAATCCCTTCTATTTTCATAAATCAATACATTTCTTATCCATCTATTTTATTTTTATTCAATTTAGTTAATAAAATAGGTACATTTCAATCATTCTTTTTATTACCATATTTCAATTTACTTATGATATTCATAACTTATTCTTCTTGGCTATCCCCTTCTATATTCCTTTCAATTTTTAATTAAACTTCTCTCAGAAAACATGATACAAAATAAATATATTTTTTATTATATACTACTAAATATTCAATATTTTTCCTAAAGGGTTCCTTATTATCTAACCTATATATAAAAATAGATATCAAGGTATATCACACACACATAGGTGTTTATGTTGTTATTGTCACTATTCTCCACTAAGCATAACATTGATTTCATTGACACTCAATTTTTTGGTTTCTTATAATGTTTTACAATTTAACAAATTAAAATTATTTTATTATAACATTACATTTTTCTGTATTTTTAAATGATTTCAATTTCTTTTCTTTTATTTTTTTCCTCTTGAATTTTGATAATGAAAGAAAATATACTAACTATGTATACTTTCTCCTAAGCCTCAACTATTACTATAATCATTAACAATATCCAAGTTTTAATATTATAAAATCTTATAGTATTTACTTAATCGAAATTTTAATATTATATATTCTATTTAACTTTAAATTATTTTTCTGAAAAATAAATTATTGAAATATCATTTTTGAAAAAAAAAATTATCTTGAATCCAAAAGCTAAACCATTTAAGAATTAATTTTCAAAAAAAATCTAGAATCCATTATACATTTTATTTTATCATAAGTGGTTAGTTCTACAAGATAAGTTTTCTAAATTTGTTTAAACTACTCTATTATTTGTATATTACATAATTTTTTTCA
Organism: Viscum album; assembly: GCA_963277665.1. Classification (NCBI taxonomy): domain Eukaryota; kingdom Viridiplantae; phylum Streptophyta; class Magnoliopsida; order Santalales; family Viscaceae; genus Viscum; species Viscum album. The sequence goes on along the minus strand of OY728156.1, from coordinate 1,961,054,448 downwards.
ATGTTGTTTACAAAAATTCTCATTTGTTGAATATAATTTAAATAAATAACTGGTGTTTATTGTATTTCCTTTTAAGAAAATAAATGATTTCTAAATTATTTAAAGGTGGTTATCATAATGGATAAATGTTATAATCATTTTTTGTATATTAAAATTTTAATTTGATACTACAATACAAAATATTAAGATATATGTATTTTAATCAATATCATACATGAACAAATATTTCATATTATAATTATGTATTTTAATTAATAAATATTGTGTAATGTGTTGAATTGATATGTATTTACTGAGATATATGATATTTTATGGCCTATTTTTTTTTACTTAATTGTTTTTTGGTCATTCATGATTCTTGAGGATGCTTTTACTTTTTTGGGTGGTTTTCTAGATATTTTGTTTGTGGGTTGGGAACCTAAAAAATAATATGCTATTTATAAAACCATATGCTAGTTTGTATTTTTTTTTATCTATTTTAATAAGGAAAAATCGTTTCATTTCCTACTATTATTTAAAAGGATAAAATATTCATTTTTGAGACTAATTATCTGAAAAAGTAATTAGGGGATACAAAAAAGTTTTATATTCTAGATTTCGTAGTATAAATTTTTCTATACATGGGTAGAAAATTTTCTCGAAATTATAGAAAAAGTGAAAGTGAAGCTACTGAAGTATGATTTTATATTTCATTATTTTATCTCTATTTTCTCAACTCACTGAATCATTATTCATATAAGAGGAATTTTTTCATGTCATTGATTGGACAAAACATCCCATGATATGTGTAATCGAGTGATTTCAGGATTTAGTGTTCCAATTGAAATTTTATAGTGTCTAACTAAGGTTGTGGCTATCTCTGAGGATAGAAATAGAAATTTTGTTGGTTAGTTATATATTTTCACAAGATTCAATAACTTTTTATCCCTGTCTTTTATTTTTATTTATAGTTTCTTTTTAGACATGAAATAATTTTAATATTTATTTTTATTGTTATTCTCTAAAATTATAAACAATGTTGTTCTTCAAAATTTATTAGTACTTATGGAACCCCAATAGGTTAATATCAAAGGTAAATTTTTGGTTCACCAATAGAATATGATCCTCAACCATAAAATTTCTATTTTCTTATATATTAAATTTTTCAAAAAATGAAGGGAATATAATAATAAAGATAGAAATGTGACCGAGGAAGCGGAGTAACATGAGATATTTGGAGAGTATTTGTAAAAAAATAAATAAAATATATTAAAAATCGATAATAATAATAAAATATTTTTAAAATACAAAAAAAATAATTTAATCCAAAAAATTAAATATCCATGTTATTTAACTTTATAATACTCTACATACTGATTTTAAAATTAAAAAACAATAACTTAAAATATTCAAGGTTTTTTAAAATATAAAAACATTAAAAAAATTAAATTTCTAATCTATAAATTTATTATAAATATTCAAGGTATTTCAATTTTATTAATAAATTATTTATTTTCAATATTCAAATTAGTTATTTTACATTATTTATTCACGTTATTTTAAAACAAATAACTTTGAAGGAAAAAATCAAAATGCTTGTATATTTAAAATATTAATTAAATAATTTGAATATTTTTTTATGTTATTCTTAAAATAATTAAAATAAATTGAGTAGTTCAATTACATAAAAAAGTTTATAATTTTTGAATAATTATAATATTTTCAATTAATTTGAATTTCTTAAAATATTAACATGGATTTTCAAAAAAAACATCCATTATCTATACAATTTTATGTTCCTCCAATGCCACATGTCTCTTCCATGACAATTCTCCCTACACATTTCAATCCTCAATCCATGTCTCCCCTCATTCATCCTACTCCTTGTTTCGACCCCATGATCCCTCTCCAAATTATGCCTTCTCTATACCTCCCCTAATTCTTCCACCTCTTCGTCATGACCACTTTATCCCCCCCCTCCACAACATGCATAATTCGCATTCAAGAATTGTGATCCCCCCCATAAATTCTACCTCCTCACTCCCCATTATTAATGATCCCTAAACTATGGAACACTACATCCTAAAATCCATTTTCCTATACAGATACAACTTCTCCTTCAATATAATCTCATCGTACTCCATTAGGATCCCAAAAAAATCCACCATTTCATCATCGCAAACCCATAGTATATCAAATCTCATCTCCAATCAGAATCTATAAACCTTTCAAATATCTTAATGTTTCATCAGAATACTACATTTAAATCCCATCTCTCCCCTCTACCTATGCCTCCACCTAACACATCCTCATCTTCCTCTACCTTTAGTTTCATCTCTGCATCTCATTCAAACTAAATCTCACTTTACTAATTTATTCATATGGAAGAAGATTAGTTATGTATGTTTACATTTTCCTAACACATGTTCCTTTTATCCAAATATGTTTCTCTAAACTGGTTTCAATTATATTCTGATATGATATTTTTCTTGTTATGAGATATTTTCTTATTCTATTCTCATCTAGGGTGTTTTATATAATTTTAATATAATATTTTTTTAGTATTAAATTAAGTACATCTTCATATAGAAATTTTATATATTTTCCCATTTCATCTAAATAAAATCTTGCAGATAATTATACTATAGTATTAACTGCATATAAAAAATTAAATCATATTGAGAATTTAATTCTTGAATTATTCCATCAAAAATTTTCAAATACATATCATAAATGATAGTTATCTAAAAATGATAATTATTACTATCCAAATTTGTTTTCTTATTCTCCTTCAACCCAAATAATATGGTTCATATTTGGGATTATTATCTTAAATAATTGAAAATGTTTTCTTATTTATAATGGATGTTTCTGGATTATTTGTATCCATTAAGTTTGGTTCATCAAATTACCATTTCTTATCTAAATAAAAGAATCATATAAATCATAAAAAAATGTTCATCTTCATGAAATGATCTCTCAAAAACCACCTCAATATATTATTGATCCATATCACTGTCATAACCAAATGATTCTTCTAACATAATGTCTATGATAGTTTGATCAAAATATGCATCATATTTTTGAAATTCATTTATTTTCATATAACTATAATAACTCATGAATCCAACATTTATACTTCATATTCTTCAGTATTAAAACTATCATAACACATGAATCCAAAATTTATATTTCATATTATTCTTGATTTCCATTTATTAGAAAAATAAAACAAAATTCATTTTTTTCTTTTCACTATAATTTAGTTTTGAAAGACCATATTGGTATATATATAATTATTTGTTACATAAGTATTCATTTATTTTCACATGAATCAAAACACCTAAAAAGGATAAAAGTAAATTTTACAAGATAAATTTTACTTTAGTTTTTTCAAAAAGAAGAATATTATTTACGTATGTATAAAAATTTCTAATTCATGTATAATTTTACAAATTTATAACCTCTAAACTAATTTATATTCATATATATTTTTATTTTTTTTCTTTGATGATATGTATTCATATTATATTTACATTATTATTTTAACATAATAGATATTTCATAATTAATGTTAGAATATGAATATAATGAGTTAGTATTAAACATATCATCAATAGGTGAGTGAGGATGTAACACCCATGATTTATGGTTTTCATTATTTTATTGTGTATTTTTTTATTATAAGAGGGTTTGGATTGGTTTTAGGAAGTTCTAGAGTGTTTTTTGGATGTTTTGTTGGGGAGATCAGTTATAGAATGAATTATTATCTATCTAGGCTTCAAAACACCCATGGTTTACACCATAGTGAAGGTCATTTTAGTTATATTGAAATGGTGATTTGGTTGTTTTTTAGAGGTTCATATTTTTTTCAAGTTCATATTTTTATCCATTTTGTTCATGTTATTTTCATACAAGTGCATATTTTTTCCATATAGGTGCCTAGTTTTTTTGTTCATAATGGTAACTATATTTTATATTTTTCAGAGTAGTTGAACAATATTTTTTTAAAATTTATTCCAATTCAATATATTGATTCATATTTTCTCAATTTTTTCATATTTTTTACCCCATTTTTTGTTATCTTTAATCTAATTTGTTCGTACTGGTTGATACATTTTTAGAACGGGTTCATATTTTTCATATTTTTCTACATTGATTTATATTTATTAGAAAAATAATATATTTCACTTAAAAATGAATTATTATTATTTTTTCATTATTATATAAAAAATTTGACAATAATTTTTATACATGTTCATATTCGTTGAGAATGAAACAACTAAACACTTGATATAGTTATAACTATAAACTGTGTACTCCATGATTATTTCACTTGACAAATGATAACTATGTTGAGTAAAAAATCACCATCAAACACTACTTTAGTGATGAAGCTAGTCCATAAAAAATGATCAATCTATATGTTATTTCAAATATCAATGTTCCATTTTTTATCACTAATAACAAGAAAATTATTATTTATTTAATTAGGTCATTTTCAAATAATGGTTTACAGATTATACAATTATAACTACAAGCCTGTATGGGAGGAAACTGATGTTCAATTCTAACATTCCATTAGTAGAAACATTCAAATCGAGGTGATTTATTCTATACAAACTATATGTATACATCATATGTACCGAATTATCATCTACTTGATTTTTCAAATTCTTTAGATTTAGTACTACTGTATAAAAATATTATATTTCTAAACTATGTAATAAATTTTCTATATGTTTGTATATTAATGATCATAAATTTCTGGAGAACACCACTATCATTTTCCCAACTTATTAATCTGACATCAATGTCACTTTTGACTACATATTTTTAATGCCTCAACCCCAGAATCTCGGATCTGATGCATTATTTTAATACATTGGCTGGATTACAAGGAATCAAGTCCCGAAATACCGATCAGTTTAGCAGTCTTGAAAAATAGATTACATACATGAACGTTACATAACACATTAAAACATAAAACACAACATAAATAATCCATTGAGAAAACCATTATTCTCTTATCTTAAGCTTGTATATCAAACATAATACACTTCTTGGAATCCTAGGAAAACAAAACATAAGAAATGGGTGAGCTCAAATGCTCAGTAAGGGTAAATAATTTAGCGGAAGCTATAAAAATTTAAGGCAAGATGTGTAATAAAAATAATATCCTTTTAAATATAAATTGAACATAATATGAAGAAAATAAATCAAACATTACCATATAAACATGTACATGGATATTCTACTAGTCAAATAATCACATGTAATAATTAACTTCATAATAAGGGAATGCCTAACATCGGACATCATTAACACATAGTCAAGTCCTCTTGCCAAGACTACAAATAAAATTTTATCAAGGCCTTGTGCCAAGACACTAATTTGTCTCATGATACCTATAGATGCATAGAGGAGCTATAGAAGGCTCCACCCATCACTTACTAAGTCCAATGCATTCCTCGTATGAGAAGGTTGAAACATAACATAAGAATTCGTATTAAAACTAGAATATGAAATGTAAATACATTAACCATAAACCATTAATGGTATAAAAACACATCCATAGTAAAAAAATATCACAAAACCTTTAATATAGTATGGAAGATTGTATCTTAATAAATCAACTTCAAACAAGTGTAATATCCAGTAAAGAATGTTGACATAGTTGAAAATAATCAGTATAACTCTTTGAGAGAAATATCCCCTTTCATGAAATCATTTAAAAGTCCAAAAAATTTATAAAGGAATAAATTTAAAATACATTTTTGAATCAATGTGTCATATACCACTTTGAAACATTTTAAAGAGGTTAACATTTTAAAACATTCATGTCCATATAAATAAATCCTTAAAACCATTTTGAAAACATAGACATTAATGATAATGATTTAGAAGAATAAATATTTAAACCATTTAAAATGAGGTTTTAGTTAGAGAGACCCTTAAAAATAATACTTTTGAAAACTATTTTTTAAAACATGTACATGGATAATAATTATGTCCCAGTAAAAACATACACATAAACAATCTCAAATAATAATGAGATTGAGGAATTAACCCTTACCTTGTACTTTCCTTTCGTCGAGGGTACATTTAACCTCATGTATAATTACCATATTATGTTATTAAATTATACCAGAACCATGTTCATATTTATGATATAATACTTTATTCATTCATGGATTTATATTACCCATTTAATAATAATTTCCATGTTAAATAAACATTTTGGATAATAATCGCTTTCTTTATCGTACGTGTTTTAACTCGTTATTCTTGATCGTATCATTTAGATCATGATTTAAATACTTCCAGGAAATAAAACATGATTTATATATCATATATATTTATAATATAAATTTGTATAATAGATATATATATTAAATGGAAAACACCGTTTATGGAGATGGTAGGTTGTACGTATGCATAAACGTTGTTTCAGTTTTCATATCATATTGAACAGAAGTAAGTGAATAATATATGTGTAAGTATATATATATATATCTAGTAGAATTATTATGTCATATATTATATACTAATTAATAATATATATTTTTATAATCATCGTTTAATGGTGAACGTGGAAATGAATCTCATCGCGACGTGGAGACGGTAAGCCGAACATACACACGACTGATGATATCATTTCATTAATGATTGAAAGGTGTGGAATTTGATGGTATATTAATTTTTCAGATAAATTAGAATTTTATTTTAATTATTTATATAAATTTTACTCATCATTATATCCATCCAGATAACATAGTTTTGAATATCAAATTACACCACAGCGTGAAGATGGTAAGCCGTACGTACGCACGCATGGTGACATTATCATTCATAAGATGGATATAATAATGAATATGGTTGTACCATATTTAAAATAACATAGAAGTATATATAAGCTACTGGATTTATTATTTTGGTATGAAAATAACAATGAAAAAAATGGAAGAAAAAATAACTTTGAAAGACATGATAAAATAGTTACCTCTTATTTGGGTGTTTCCTTTTGATTTGAACAAATTGTCTCCTTAGGATGGATTTTTGATCAAGGTAATGACTCTAGGATGATGTGAGGGAAGTTGGGAGGATATTTGATCAGGGTTTGGCTGATCCAAATGGATTTGGAGGTGTGATTTTGAGAGAAGGGGAAGTACCCTTTTATAAGAGAGGTGAGGGTCACTTTAGGAAAAGTTTGAAATATTATTTTATTATAAAGTAATTTTCGGTTTATAATGGTCAAAAATTGATTTATTTAGAAGATAAGGTGTGTATGGGCCAAAATAATCACAATCAATAGGTTTTATACATGTTTAGGTCACCATATTAACCTTGTCCTTTAGATTTAACTCTTACTTAAACATTTAAACATTTACCATGTCCTCTTATATTATTATAAAAAATGGTTAATAAACATAATATAAATATCCAAGAGAAATCCAAGTGGTTTATCATTTACATATCTAATCTTATTTATGTTATTTTTCTGAACCTTAGATTTTTAGAAGTATTTTATCTTTTAATAAAATAATATTTGTTTTTAAAACTCATTTATGTCAATTTTGACACTATTTATTATTTGGTTTTTGTGAAAGTCATAGCAACATTGTTACTTCGAAAAAAAATCACTTCATCAACCTTAACATTTCATATTAACCTATAAAATTCTTGTAATGTATCAAAAATCTCAATTTACATTTATTTTGATATTTATAACAACAATTATTTTAATCATTCATTACTAAAGTAATTACTACATCATCATTGTGTCATAAATAAATTTAATTATATAATATCTAAAAATTATAAAAAAATACCATCAGGTAGGAAATATTTTTATCTTTATAATGAATATTTATATTCAATTTTATATTATGTAAAACTCAATAATAAAAATGTTTTATTTATTAAAAATTGAATTTTACACTTTTAACTCTTCCTTAAATAAAATAATAATAAATGTCCTAATCTAATCCAAGTGGATAAAAGAGGTTAATATTCTATTCCTAAGGTTTATTTTGGTAAAAAAAATACTTATCCAATAGAAATAGGACATGTGTTATGGTAATTATAATATCATTTTTTCCTTTAATTACCCTATTTAATTTTAACTATGGTAAATAAAATTCAAAAGTTACTATTCACCAAAAGTTATTTTTATCTTATTGAACCACATTTTACTTAATGATATCAATCTTGTGTCTCAGATGTTTTACATTCAATTCACAGAAGCGGTAAAATAATGTTTTATACAAATTTTCAAATGTGCCTAGAATGTGGGTAAAAGACGGTAAAAAGTTCAATAAATTTTTATATATCTAAAATTATTATAAAATGACTCGAATGAATTAAATTGAACCTATATAATAATTATGTATCTATTTTTAATTAAAATAAATTAAAGTAAAATAAATAATTATTTAAATTAAAAATTTGTTTTTAAACAATAACATGGTGTTTTTCACTATTCATTAAAAAGTTTAAGTTTTCAGAAAAATATCAAAAAATCACCCTAAGATAATTTTGATATTACGAATCAAAAAATGATGTCTATTTTACCAATTTCAAAACATATAAGTTTCATTAATTAATTTAAAATTAATTCTCATTGTCAAAACCAGAAAGTGGGTTTTGGAGAAGAAAAAACTATCAAAAGATTGATATGTGTTTATGTCCAATTTAAAAGTGAAATTACTAATAATAACCAACATTGGATTAAATGATAAAAATATAATCTAATTATAATTCAAAACCATTTAAATTTATAGTTTAACACTATAAATTATTTCAATTAAAAAATCTATTTTCAATTAAAATTTAGTATCTTTCACTATTGATCAAAATATGAAAGTTATGAGAAAAACACGAAATATTTATCCAAAATAAATTTTTATGTCCCGATTCTAAATAAGAATTTAATTTCATCAAGTTAAATATATAAAAGTGTCAAATATTGGATTTAAAAAGGGTTTTCCATTAAAAGGCGGAAAAACTGCATTTTTTGAAAAATACTTCTTTTATCTGAAAAATTGAATTTGACCTTATATTATGTATAAGAAAAAAAATATGAATGCTAAAATTATATGGGATATATAAAAAACTAAAAATGTGGTTATTAATATTCATAACCACTTTTTAAACAGTTAGTTTGATAGGTCATGGTGCGCTTGAACTCGGTGTTGCCTACATCGCACGTTATTGTATTATTCAAAAAGAAACGTATCGTGGAAGCTTGGGGTGTTAAATTCTTACCTCCTTCAATAAATTTCATACCTTCAATTTGAAATTGTTATTAGAAAATAAAAGGTTAAAAAATAGAAAATACCTTGTGGAAAACCCACATTGTAAATAGGGTTAATAAAATTTAGTCTTAAGAAGAGGGAAAATGAAATGAAAAATTCACCACCAAATTAGGATTTTGAATAGCAGAAAATTGGTGGAAATTATAGTTGGAGGGAAAACATAAATTTTTATAGGGGTTGATTGAGGTCATCAATCACAAATAAGTGAATAGAAAATTAGGGGCCTCAAAGCCATAAATCTATGATGATTTAAAATATCATTAGTTCAACAAAACATAGGGTATTAAGAAAACACATTTTTGGTTTTAAGATCCTTTAAATAAAGGTTAAGAGTTAATTTCTTCATAGAAAAATTAAAAATAATACTTTAAAAATAAATTTCCATCTGTTAACTAACTTCTACCACAAACTCATCTTTCACTCCAAAAGTTAAAAGAACTCAAAAATATTTTATTTATCCTAATCGTATAGGATTACAGATAAATGAATTTATAATTCATCTTCCAGTCCATTTTAAAAAAACTACATTATACAAACCAGTACATCATGTTGCCAGTGGTAAGTGATGCACCCTTGTCACCCTTCGGTTACGGGTTCAAGTCTCGTGGCTTTTCCTGACGTGACAAGTTGACGCCCGACCTCTGGGTTGTCCTTTTTATAAAAATCCAAAAATAATCTTAATAAATATTTTAACCTTAAAAAATAAAATCTAATGTCCAAATTAATCCATTCCAAACATTATAATTATCAAAAATACTTCCTTCCAAACTCTCCCTAAAAGGTCCCTAAATTCTAAAATCAATTGTAACATCAGATTCCCCAAACAACGTAAAGTTTCTATTTTGTCACATACTAAAAATATAAATAAATTAATCATATTAAAACCTTAATGAAATCAAAAAGTAATGAAGTACAATCCTTATATATATATCACATTCTTCCTATAACCAGAATATAATTCATGGATCAAAAAACACAAATACATTAATTAGTCCACATCAATTGTAGTATTAGCATAAGCTTGGTATTTCTACCTTGGCATTTTCTAAGGTAATTTTCCTTGGTGATTAGGAAATTAATTTGAATAATTCCTCATTTCTCAACAATTTTAACATTCATCATTGACAGCCTCTTCCTTTCCCTTGTATTCATGATCCGGGTGACCTTTTTCTCCACATTTTTAGCAAACTTCCATTCCTTTTAGGAAAGTATCGAGGTGTTTCTTCCCACAATTATCACATAAGGGAAAAACAGTCTTTCCCTTTTTCCCTTTATTTGTCTCTTGATCCACCATTCTCTTGTTCTCTTTCTTTACTTTAATGTCGTAATACATAGATAATTCATTTTCTATCTTGATAGCACACGAAACTATATCTTTATATGATGAGAAGGATTGTGAGACTAATGATTGAGGGAGAAATGGTTTTAACCTAAAAAATAATCGATAAATATTACTTCTTGGGTTATATATATAATCTATTGCATGCCATGATAACCCTGTAAAGTTAGCCTCAAACTTTGTGACATTCTCATCCTCATTTTTCCTCATAAATTGTCTTTCTATATCCACTCGATGGTCACGAGGAAAGTATTTTTCTAATAAAATCTCTTTAAACTCCCTCGATTCTATATTTGATACTTCTTCATCCTCCTTTGTGTTTTGAATCAATAACCACCACTGATCTACATCTCTTGTGAGGTGATAAACTGCCATGATAACTTTTTCCCTTTCAATACTCCTCAAAGCATGAAATGTTTTCTTTAAGGAACTTATTCATTGGTAAACTACAAATAGATTTGTAGTCTCATTGAATATTGGTGGTTGTTGCCTCATGAAGTGGTATAACATTGATCCTCCATGTTGTGGATCAAGGTGCTCTATACAGGTAAGGTTATTATTCATAACTTGAGTGAGTTTCCCCAGTATGGTCATAATATGATCTGCACCAGTTGCATCACCTGCTCCACTAAAATTATCATGAGTATGAGGGAAATCCCTACATGAATTATGTGAATTGATATGGTTTCCATTCCTTCCACTAGGCTCCATTTCTAAATAATTGAATACACTAGATTAGTTTATTAATCGCAATACATAATTCCAAACTAGTAAAATACTTAACATTAATTGAACAATTTATGCACATAATACCTATTAATAAAAAATATGTTTTCATTGAGGAATTATTTACTCATAAATCCTTCATAATGTTTTTTAAATAAAATGTGAATTATCCTAAGCATATACCCTAGGAGTGTTATAACCAAGAGTCCGGAAAGGCCTATTGTCATGTACCAGGATACCCCGGGTCAAGCCTGAAACTCCTTGTCAAAGTTATCACTCCTAGGTACATTTGTGCCAGAGTCACCTCTACCTACTCATATCTAGACAGGGATGTATTGATTGGATAATACACAAAATCTCTATATTACCAAATTTCTAGGAAGTTCTTCTATACTAATCCTCAAAGTCTATCTTAGGGAAATGTTCTCTAGTCAAAGTTTATCTAAATCTAGTTTCCAAGGTTTGTAATAAACTTACAACGATACCAGATATAACTCACTGACCCTAGAAGCTCGAAGCCAATGCATTATTTTAATACAATGGCATGATTACAAGGAATCAATCCCTGAAAGACCGATCAGTTTAACAGTATTGGAAAATAGATTACATACATGAACATTACATTACACATTAAAACATAAAACACAACATAAATAATCCGTTTAGAGCTCCATTATTACCTCATCTTAACCCTACATATCAAATATAATACACTTCTTGGAATCCTGGGAAAAAACATAAGAAAGGGGTGAGCTCAGATGCTCAGTAAAGGAAAATAATTTAGCAAAAGCTATAAACTTTTTAAGAAATATGTGTAATAAATGAAACAGCCTTTTAAACATAAACATAAACATAATATGGAGAAAATAAATCGAACATTACCATATAAACATGTACATGGATATTCTAATAGTTAAATAATCACATGTAATAATTAATTTCATAATGAGGGAATGTGTAACTTATGACATCATTACCACATAGTCAAGGCCTCTTGCCAAAACTACAAATAAAATTTTTTCAATTAATTGTTCTAAGACACTAATTTGTCTCATGAGACCTACCCATGCATCGAGGATATATAGAGATCTCCATCAATAACTTACTAAGTCCAATGCATTCCTCTTATGAAAAGGTTGAAACATAACTTAAACATTCTTATTAAAACAAGCATACGAAATGTTAATACTTTAACCATAAACCATGAATGGTATAAAAATAAAACATCCATAGTCAAAAATTTCACAAAACCTTCAATGAAATATGGAATATTGTGTCACAATAAATCAACTTTAAACAAATTTAATATTCAATAAAGGTTGTTGACATAATTTAAAATGATCAGTAAAACTCTTTGAGAAAAATATCCATTTTTCATGAAATAGTTTAAAAGTACCACAATTTAGAAAGGAAGAAATCTAAAAGACATTTTTTAATCAAAGTGTCCAATATCACTTTGAAACTTTTGAAAGAAATTAACATTTTAAAACATTCATGTTTGTATAAATAAATCCTTAAAACCATTTGGAAAACATTGACATTAATGAGAATGATTTAGAAGAATAAATATTTAAACCATTTAAAATGATGTTTTAGTTAAATATTTCCTTAAAAAAGAATCCTTTTGAAAAATATTTTATGAAACACGTACATGGATAAAAATTATGTCCTAGTAAAAATATACACACAAACAATCTCGAGTAATAATTAGATTGAGAAATTAACCCTTACCTTGTTCTTTCCTTTGGTCGAGGGTACGTTTAACCTCCAATATAATGACCACAGTATGTTATTAACTTACACCAGAACCATATTCATATTTATTATATCATACTTTATTCATTTATTGATTTTTACTACCCATTTAATAATAATTTCCATGTTAAATTATCATTTCGGATAATAATCGCTTTCTTTATTGTACGTGTTTTAACTTGTTATTCTGGATTGTATCATTTAGATCATGATTTTAATACTTCCATAATATAAAAAAATATTTATATATCACATATATTTAAAATATAAATATGTATAATAGATAGATATATTAAATGGAAAACACGGTTTATGGAGACGGTAGGTCGTACGTACGCATAAAAGTTGTTTTCGTTTTCATATCATGTTGAACAGAAGTAAGTGAATAAGATATATGTAAATACACACACGCACAAATATATATATATATATATATCAAATAGAATTATTATTTAATATATTACATACTTATTAATAATATATATTTTTATAATCATTATTGAATGGTGAATGTGGAAATAAATCTCATCGTGTCGTCGAGACGATAAGTCGTACGTACACACGAGCGGCGATATCATTTCCTTAATGATTAAAAGGTGTGGAATTGGATGGTATATTAATTTTATAGAGAAATTATCATGTAATTTTCATTATTTATATACATATTACTAATCATTACATCCATCCAAATAACAATGTTTTGAATAACAAATTACACCACGGTGTGGAGACGGTAAGTCGTACGTACGCACGCATGTTGACATTATCATTCATAGAAAGGATAGAATAATGAATATGGTTGTATCATATTTATAATAACATCATATTATTTATAAAGTACTTGAGTTATTATTTTGGTATGGAAATAACAAAGAAAGACAAAATGGAAGAAGAAAAGAGCTTTGAAAGAGGTGATAAAATAATTACCTCTTCTTTGGGTGTTTCCTTTTGATTTGAACAAAAAGTCTCATTAAGTTGAATTTATGTTCAAAGTAAGGACTATAGGTTTAATTGAGAGAATTTTTGAGGAGATTTGGGTAGGGTTAGGCTGATACAAATGGCTTTGGAGGTGTGATTTTGAGAGAAGGGGGAGTACCCTTTTAAAAGAGAGGTGAGGGTACTTTAGGAAAAGTTTGAAATATTATTTTATTATAAAATAATTTTCGGTTTATAATGGATCCAAATTGATTTATTTAAAATATAAGGTGGGTATGGTCGAAATAATCTCAACCAATCGGTTTTAGACAAGTTTAGGTCACCAGATTAACTCTATCCTTTATCTTTAACTCTTTGTTAAATAGTTTATCTTTAACCATGTCCTCTTATATTATTATAATAAATGGTTAATAAACTTACTATAAAAAGAAAAAAGTACTCTAAGTGTTTAATTATTGACATATCTAATTTCATCTAAGTCATTTTTCCTAACCTTATATTTTTAGAAGTATCTTGTCATTTAATAAAATAGTATTTGTTTTAAAGACTCATTTATGTCAATTTTGACACAATTTAGTATTTTTTTTAAAAAAGTCATAAAAACATTATTACTTTGAAAAACATTCATTTCATCAACCCTAACATGTCATATTAACCTATAAAATTCGTGTAATGCAACAAAAGTGTCAATTTACATTTATTTTGATATTTATAACATCAATTAAATTAATCTTTCATTAATAAAGTAATTACTATATCCTCATTGTGTCAAAAATAAATTTAATTATTAATGTCTAAAAATTATAAATAAAATACCATGATGTAGTAAATCTTTTATCTTTATAATGAATATTTATAGTCAAATTTATATTAATTATAACCCTATATTAAAAATAGTTTATTTACTAAACTTTGAATTTTACACTTTTAACTGTTCTTTAAATAAAATAATAATAAATGTCTTAATATAATCCAAGTGGATAAAAGAGGTTAATATTTTATTTATAAGGTTTATTTTGGTCAAAAAACACTTATCCAATAGAATTAGGACAAGTGTTAGGGTAATTATAACATCATTTGTACTTTTAATTACCCTATTTACTTTTAACCGTGGTAAATAAAATTCAAAAGTTACAATTCACCATAAATTATTTCCAACTTTTTAAATAACATTTTACTTACTGATGTCAACTATTTCTCTTATATTTTTTAAATTAAATTCATATAAGCGGTAAAATTACATTTTATACAAATTTGCAAATGTTCCTAGAAGGTGGGTAAAAGATGGTAAAAAGTTCAATAAAATTTTATATATACAAACTTATTATAAAATGACTCCAATGAATTAAATTGAACTTATATAAGTAATATGTATCTATTTTGACTTAAAATAAATTTAAATAAAAAATTTATTTAAAAAAAAGTCAGTTTTAAACAATAACGCAGTGTTTTCACTATTCATTAAAAATTGAAAGTTTTCAAAAAAATACCAAAAATTCACCCAAATATAATTTTGATATTCCAAATCCAAAATTTATTTCTATTTTACCAAATTCAAAACATATAAGTTTCATTAATTAATTTAAAATTAATTCCCATTGTCAAAACCAGAAAGCAGGTTTTTGAGAAGTAAAAACTATCAAAAGATTGATATGTGTTTATGTCTAATTTAAAAGTGAAATTACTTCCAATGTCCAACATTAAATTATTAAAATATAATCTAATTATACTTCAAAACCATTTAAATGTATAATTTAACACTATAAATTATTTTAATTAAAAAATATGTTTCCAATTAAAATTCAGTATCTTTCACTATTGATCAAAATATGAAAGTTATCAGAAAAATGCCAAAAATTTATCCAAACTAAATTTTTATGTCATGATTCTAAAGAATATTTTATTTTAATAAAATTAAACATATAAAAGTTTCAAATATTGTATTTAAAAATGGTTCTCCATTAAAAGGCAGAAAAACTGCATTTTTGAAAAATAATTCTTTTATCTGAAAAATTGAGTTCGTCCTTATATTATGACTAAGAAACACAAAATATGAATGTTAAAATTATATGATATATATATAAAATTAAAAATGTGGTTATTACTATTCATAACTTCTTTTTAAATGGCTAGTTTGATAGGTTGTGGTGCGCTTGAACTCGTTGTTGCGTACATCGCGCGATATTGTATTATTCAAAGAGAAACATACTGTGGAAACATGGGGTGTTACAATATTTGACCCCGCTAATATTTTATATTAAAAATTAGATGGAAATTAATATTAGAATACATTTTTAGGAAATTTTTATCTTCATGTAGTTTTCAATTCATATAAAAAATTAATATTTGATAATAATTTTTCTTTCCAATTTTAAAAGATTTTACTTTTCTATAACATCTTCAAAATTGTTTATCTAAAGTGATAACTCCTACATTATAGTTAAGTCTTGACATATGGTTCCATTTCATGACTATATAAATTAGTTCTATATAATTATTTTAATAATTCTTATTGATATATTGGTTTTTGTCCCCTTTATTTTAAATAAAATATTATTTATACCTATTTTAACATTGATATAACAAAGGTGATCGATTATTTGTTGATTTTTTATAAAATGATGATATCTTTTCTTAGTTTCCGTTGTGATTTTTAGTAATATTCTATAATTTTCATCATTTAATTCCAATTGAACCAAAATCCCAATTTATTAAATATTAAAAAAAAACTATAAAACTCTTGAGGAAAGGTTATTACTACTATGCTTTTTTATCTTAGCTTCCATTCACCAAAATGGTTTTTTGAACATTATTTAATTATATTTTTTATTTTATGGAGTTTTAAATTTCTTATTTTTGAAATACATCTTTATTAATGGAATATCTATGGTAAAATTTTCTATTTTATTCCACATTTATTATTTAAATTTATTCACTATAATTTTCACTATAAAAAAGATTGAAATCTCCTATTACATATCTTGAACATTGATTTAGCTTTTTTGTAAGTGGTATGCATATACTTAAAAACTTGTTAAAAAATATGTGTATTAAAATTCTAAAATATGAATAATTTATATATTGAACATCATAAAGTTACTAAAATTTAAATTTTAAATATACAAGTTCAAAATCTCTAATATAAAATTCTCATTTCTTGTTAACTGATAATACGGAGTATGAAATGGGATTAATATTATATATGACTTGGATAAATAATATGTATAGTAAGTTTACTTTTTTTTAAAAATATTCTCATCAAAAATATTCTCATATGTAGAATAATTATACCCTTTAATAATATATAAGATCCATATTTCTCATTTTTGTCATATTTATCATATATGTTTAGTATTTGAAACTTTAAGGGTGTATTGATGATATGGGTATTGGATTGTGATATATTTTTCCTCTTAAATATTGGAAAAAATATTGATCCACCTCATCCATAATTGTAATATTGGAAGGTTTAATATTTTTAGGTGGTGATTCCTTGAAATTAAGAAATTCATGGATACTTTAATCGCTGTTAAAAAAAGATTTCAATTTTCAATTAAAGTTGGTTATGTCTCCCCAAATTTTCATATGATTACCTAAAGAAGTATTATCATTTATAATAGTAGCATTGATCACTTCCATATCATTTATATGTATTTTTTATCATGAATGCATCAAAATTATTATTCCACTACATGGGTGTTTGTTTTAACCCATATAATCTCTTCTAGAGTTTACACACTAAGTCCTCCCTTCCTAGATCAATATATCCCTCTAACTACTATATATAGATTTTCCTCCTCCAGATATTCCACAAAACATTCTAGGTACCCTGGTAACCTAATAACCAAGCGGGGACTGACATGGCCTAGAGGGCGTTCCCGATCCCCATTGGTTGGCAACTAGCACCTGAATTCATACAAAATGAAATGGGAAAAAATTAGACACAAATATTGGGGAAGAAAGATAAAAAAGAAAGTATGAATACAATAAAAACTCTACTAAGATATGTATACCATAATTCAAACAGTTATGAACAACCCTAATTACTATAGTAAATTACCATAAAACTGAAAGAAACAACATAAGTCCCAGTGGACACAACTCAATAAGTCTACAGATCAACAGCTAGAACCATCA
Organism: Viscum album; assembly: GCA_963277665.1. Lineage (NCBI taxonomy): Eukaryota > Viridiplantae > Streptophyta > Magnoliopsida > Santalales > Viscaceae > Viscum > Viscum album. The sequence continues at coordinate 1,961,036,259 of OY728156.1, read as the reverse complement.
CCAAGTGGCACCTTACCCCTACTCGAACATATAAGAAGATAATCTTGAATCACCTAAAGGCACATGTATGGTGTCAGATAAAACCCTATTAGGGTCTCACCAAGTATTCCATGACACATGCCACTATTTAATTAATAACTAATGCTTTAAATTTAAAATAAAAAGGTATTAAAGTTCATAGAAAATTTAAAACCGGGAATTATTTACATTCCAAATGATGTAAATTCTTTAAAAAATGTATTAATAAACATTTTATATAAAAAAAGTTTATATAAGTTTACAAGTCATGTAAAATAGTTTACAAACATTGGTGCACATTTATATCTCAAATATAAACAAGCAAGAAACATGGTCATCTGCCAAAAGGTATGATAGTTCCAGGATATGGGATCCTCACAAAGTCAAAGGTGAGCATGTCAATATGTGTACACATGTCCCTATGACAATGTAAAAGGTGACCCATCACCATCCTAATGGGTATATCACCTGCATCCCTATGTTTTTTTCATCTATAAAGTGTAAAAAGAGTATTATCCCAACAACTCACTAAAAACTTAGGCTTTCATGTGTTTTAGTAAAATTAATGATGGGTAATTTATTTTAAAACTATTTAAAATACAATTCATCCCATTCCCAAATTTAAAAAGTTCCAATTTTCCATTTTAAAACCAAAATAGGTTTTTAATCAAAACATGCCTTTTTCAATGATAAAACCACTGAGTTTATATAAAAAACCATTTTACGAAATTTTCTCAAATACATCTTTGAAATAAATTTTAAGAAATAAATTTCATAATTTAAATTCAACAATTTAAATTCCTCAATTTTCCATTAATTTTTCAAACACACCCCAATTAAATGGAATTGGGGGTCCCAATTTCATGAAAAAATAAAATTTACGAAACCATTGAAATCCATTTTATTTATCTCAAACAGTTGAATTTAAATCAAAAAAATTAATTTAAAACTATAAATTTATATTTAATAATATTTGGCCATCATAAAAAAACCACATACCTTTTTCATAGAAATAAAAAAGCCTGCAATGGAACCCACCAACAATAATGATGGTGTAAAAGATCTAAGAACTCACCCTAGAACCGTGATTTAACAACATGGGGTTTAGAAACATCAATACCAATATGATCTATTAAACTCCCAGAAGGGAAAGAGAGAGACATAGAGACATGGAGACCACTTACCCAGAAAGTCACACTATAATCGCTACAACGATCAATTGTTGAATGAATCAACCTGGAAGGGTTTGAGGGATCCAATATCACCTATGAATGGTACTTGGGTTGAGAGAAATAAAATATGAAGGAGAGGAAAATAAAATTAACTCAGGATTCCTATTTAAAAACAACCATCGGGACTTTACAAGTTGTTTAACCAAATTACTTGTTGTGTAATTAACAAGTCCTATAATCATTGAAAAACCCATTTCCTTTTGTTAAAAATGGATTTATTATCATTTAAGATTTACGTGATGTGTAATTATAATACATGGAATGAAAAATTCCCAAAAGTCTACAGAAACGGTAGGTTTTATTCTGATAATTCCCACAAATACCTAACTTCTCCATTACAGTTATCCTCCTAATTCCTTCTCAACCCTACTCAGACAATGAAATAATAAATTCATGATAAGGTTTAAAATTTACCTAACATAATGGTAATGGGATGTTACAACATCACCACCATAAGAATTTTCTATACCTAGAAATATTATCATGAATCTTCCATTCCAAGAAGATGAGTCCATTGTTCTCTCATTTTTTCTCCATTATCCATTGTCTCATGAGAATCAGAACTATAATGCCACATCAATCGAACCAAAGGAATCTTCCTCCCACAAAGTACCTCAGTTTCAGAATCAACTATATTGACTTGTAATTTAGTCATAGATAAATCAGGTTCAATATCAAGATCACTCTAGCTCAGAACATGGGATGGATTAGATAGATACTTCTATAGATGAGATACATGGAACACATTATATATCAACGTCAGCTATAGTGGAAGTGATAAATTGTAAGGAACTTCCCTTAACTTCTCAACAACCTCAAAAGGTCCCACAAAATATAGATCAATTTTTCCTTTCCTACTGAGTCATCGATGACCTAACCAAGTGAAACATTCAAGAACACTTGGTCACCAATTTGGAATTATCAATGTCTATGATGAAAATCATATTAATATTTATACCATCTATTTTCCATCAAAATTATATAATAAATTAACTAAATTTTTATTATCATCTTTCGGACCTAGCTTAGTCCAACCAAAGAAATTTCCCAAATCTCCGACGAACACAACAAATATCTGCAAGGCCAATCATACAAGGTCTCAAAAGATCCATTCAGATCATGTAATAGTATCTATTGTTATAATAAAACTCAGCCAAGCCTCATCCCAAACCCTACCAAAGTTGAGAACACAATCATGAAGCATAACCTCAGGAATCTCTATAGCTCTTTTTGTATGGCCATCTGACAACGGATGGTATGTCGTGATCAAAAAAACCTAAGATCCCAATGCCTCCAAAAGTGAGAAGTGATTCAGGAATCCCTATTAGAGACTATAATATAAAGAACTCTATGAAAATGAACAATCTCTTTCGCATTGAGATTTCCCAATGACTCAACTTTGGTCAAATTGTGAATAGGTATAAAGTGTTCCGACTTAGTCATCCTACTAATCACAACCCATATCACATTATTATTTCTCTTGGTATGTGGAAACACAACTACAAAGTCCATAGAGATTCCATCCCACTTCTATGTAGGTACGGGAAGTGGTTGAAGAAAACCCAAAGGTATCTGGTGCTCATCCTTGACCTGCTAGAACGTATAACAACGAGAAACAAATTCAGCAATTCCCCATCTCATACCTTGACACCATAATTGTTGTTTCATTTCAAATAACGTATTTGGGTTTTTTGGGTACATAGATCAATGGTAGTTATGGAAATATCCCATCACATAATTCGTTACCACTAATGGCCAAACAAAAAAATTATGATATCATAGAATGCCTTCGGTGGAGAACGACCAGTCAGCCATGGTCTCCCCATCATAAATGGAGTCTCTAATGGTACAAAAATCATTATCAAGTTTTTTTTCATAAGAATAAACTTGATAAGAGTGGAGGACAACTGAACACTAATCAAGGAAACCTCAGCCCCTGATTCCTAGACTATAATATGAAATTGTGCAAAGATATCAATCAAGTTCCACTCCTTTAAAGATTCTTTCACAGCCTAGGTCAAAAGTTTCCTACTCAAAGAATCTTCAATGATATCCCCTTTCCCCAGGGTATAGGTGATGCAGAAATAGAAAGTCTATAAGAATTCCACCTAACACTCCTAGCAGATATTCAAACCATTTTGGGATAAGATATAAATCTAGATCTTGTGGTCTTAAAACATGATAAACATTTCCCCGTAAAGGTAATACCACCGAATATTAAGTGTCTGCATCACAGCTGCAAGTTTATGGTTATCAGTTTGATAATTATTTACATTTATCCTAAGATGATGAGATCTATAAACAATGGAATGATTTCATTACATAAGAATGCATCCCAAACCTAAAATTATTGCATCACAAAGACCGCATAGCCCTACTCAGCCTCAATAAGAGTCAACACTAGCGTATTAGTAAAAAGAAATTTCATCTCAAAAAAATAATTCTGACATTTCTTATCTTAGGAAAACTTTACTCTCTTCTGAGTTAGTGCATTAATCAAAGAATCCAATTTTGAGATGTCCATAACAAACCGGTGATAATACCCATCCAAACACAAGAACCACCAAATCTCGAAAAAAAAATTGTGGTTGTTCCTAAGTCATAACAACCTTTCAATTATCAGGATCAACTAATATACCCAATCCCGACACCACGTGTCCCAAGAATTTCACTTCTTGAATCCATAAATCACACATTGAAATCTTGGAATAAAGTCAATGATTTCACAAAAATTCCAAAATTGCTCTCATATGATGCACATTATCCTATTTGGACTTAGAGTGAACTAGGATATCATCTACAAAGACTACCAAAAAGGTATCAAAATACTCATGGAAAATATTGTTCATTAAATCTATTAAACTACATGATAATTGGTTAAACCAAATGAAATTAAAAGGTACTCATAATTATCATACCTTATTTGGAAGGAGGTTGTCTGAATGTCAAATTCTTTCATCCTCAAATTATGGTAACCATATCGAAGGTCGATCTTCAAGAACCACTTTTCCCATTTCAACTAGTAAAAGATCATCATTCTATGGTAATGGATATTTTTTCTTTATCATAACTCAATTGAGTTTTTGATAATCAACATATAGGTGAAGTGAACTATCATCTTTCTTATCAAATAGAATTGGTGCTACCCAAAGTGAAACACCCAGGTGTATGAATCATTTCTCTAGAAGATCATCCATGTGAGTCTTAAAATCTTTCATTTTAGATTTTTCTGTAAGGTAATAAGTAATTAACCGTAGTTAAGTACCTGACACTAGATAAATATAAAAATATACGCCCTTACTGGTGGGAACATAGAGAATTCAGAAGGAAACACATCGGGGGACTCGATGAAAATTGGAGGGAAATCACCACTCAAATATTCTCACTACAAATCAAAAGATAACATTGTTATCACATTCCCAAACTCTATATAAGAAGGTCCATTTCTTCTGGTCCTTAGGTCCCATTCTCCATAAAATAATTATCAAACCCCATCAAGTATAGTAAAGGAGACCCGTCAGAGATAACAATCAATCCAGGCATTATTGCCAATGAGCCAATCTATTCTAAATATGATGTCAAGAGGTTTCATGTCAAGAACCAGAAAACCCCAAGTAATCTCGATGATTAATAATGTGAAATCACAAGAGGGATGATAGAGGCCCTACTTTCTCTTCATTCCAAGGGGTGTAGTAATGTCCATTGCATAAGATAGATGCTCCATAAAAAGATTTATAATATTAACAGCACGAATTGAAGTAAATTAATGAGATGCAATAGTATCAAATAAAGTAGTCACAAATGAAAAAGATATAGTGATGGTACCTTTGAGAGTTCTTGGACTTGTATCTTATTCCTCTGGAGACTCTTACACTACTAGAAAAATCTTCATTCTATATTCCTATTGGTGGAACCCATTTACATGCGAATCATCTGATTTCTCAACTGTTTTAGTCGATGATGATGATCTCATTCCACTATGGAGAGTGGAATAGATATGAAATAACTTATGTAAGTGACCCAAGAACTTTCAGGAGCTACATATCTTCGGTGCCTTAGTGTAAACCATATTTCAGTACCTAGGATTTCCACACTAGTAGCAAGTCAAAGGGCCTATTATAGAAACTATATGAGTTTTTGAAAATACCTTCTATCAAGAACCACCATGGGACTCGTCACACTTCTTTTTTTTTCAGTTGTAGTAATTTCCACTACCACTTTGGGAAAAAATAACTCCCAATAACCATGAATTTCCAGGTAGGTCTATCTCGTAGATCAATGCTCTATCCAACATATCAACATAATAATTAAAATTTATCAAGAAAACCTGATAATGAATATCTACTCGAAGCCCCAACTCTATCCATCAAGTCTTCATATTCTAATTTTATACTACCTCAGGAAAAAACTGCACTAACTCTGCAAAATTGTTTTCATAGCCTATCACAGCCCGATTAGCCAGCTTGAGTTTTAAAAAACTATGTGTCCTTGGAAAACACCATTGAATCTGGATAGAAATAGTCAATGAAAAGAACCTTGAATTCCTTCTAATATAATCCATAATGATTCTTTTTTGTTACCATCTTATCCCACCATCTCCTACCATGTCCCTCCAATTTGAAGGTGGAAAACATCACATTAATTTCATCAGGCGTCTCCAAAAACCCAAACAAATTCTTGATCCTACTCAACCATTATTTAGCCTCTTGAGGATTATTTGAGCCATTGAACGATGTTAGATTATGGTGATGGGACTCTTGAGAACTATTCTTGAGAACTTCCCTATATGGTTTCATAGCTGGAGCCCGAATAGGAACTGGAGATGGTGTGTGCCCCATAGTTTGGACAGTGCACACAATCACCTCCACAAGATTCAGGTCCATAAGAGGATATGATCACTGTGGTATAGTAGAAACTTCCTCCTGGATCTGATTCACACTTCTTCTCATAGGCATGATGCTACACAATATCAACAGACAATATAGAAGTCATCATATTAACACTCAAATAGAGAAATGAGGGAAAGTAATCCCAACATACAAGAACACATGATTTGGATTTTAATTTATCCAAATCAAAAAAAAAAGGAAAAGACAAGAACTAATCCATGTGAAGACTTTCCTAAACCACCCCTGGTGACTTTTTGTTCATTATGATGAGAGATGGAAAGGAACTCAATTGTAAGTACCTATAACGTCTTGAAAAGATTAAAAAATTTCATAATGAAATCAAAAGAAGCTCAACCTTGTGCTTTGATACAACTTTTCCACGAACCATCTCGAGTACCCTAGTAAACTAATAATTGAGCCAGAACTGACCAATCTTAAAGGGAATTTTTGATCCCCAGGGGTTGGATATTATCACCTAGAATCATACAAAATGAAATTTGGAATTAATTAGCCACAAAAATTACTGAAGAAAGTTAAACAAGACAGTATACATAGAAGAAAAACTCCCCTAGGAGAAGTGTACTAGAATTCAAATAGGTATGAACAACCCTAAGTACTAAAGAAAACTATAATAAAAATAAAATAAATGGGCCAAGTCCCAATAGATGCAACTATCCAAGTCCACATATCAACAGCTAGAACCACATCCAAGTGGTGACTTACCCTTGCTCGAACCTAGAAGAAGTTAATCTACAAAAACCCATAGGCACAAGTAGGGTGTGACCTAAAATCTGAGTAGGGTATCGCTAAGGGTTCCATGATAGATTACCCCTTTTAATTAACTAATTGAATATTTAAATTTTAAATAAACATATATAGAAGTTCATATCATAAATAAAACAATTCATGATTTACATTTCAAATGATGAAATACTTTAAACCATTGGATTAATAAAAAATTTATATAAAAACTATTTATATAGATTCACAAGGCATGTAAAATATTTTACAACCATTAGAACAAATTTATATCTCAAATATAAAAAAGTTAGAAACATGGTCATCTGCCAAAAGATATGATTGTTTCAGAATATGGGATCCTCACACACTAAAAGGTGATCATGACAATATGTGTACACATGTTTCTCTGACACTGGTCAAACGTGACTCATCACCATATCATCAGGGATTTGACCTCCTGCACAATGTTTTTTTATTTTTTAATCATCGAAAAAGTGTTATCTCAATAACTCGCTAACTGCCTAGACTTTTTTCTGCACTAGTATAATAAATGATGGGTAAGTTATTTTAAAATTGTTTAAAATAAAATTCATCTCATTCTCCCATTTCAAGAGTGTTAATTTTCTATATAAACCTCAAAATGAGTTTTTAATCAAAAAAAGACTTTTCCGAGATAAACCCACTATGTTTCTATCAAAACTATTTTAATCCATTTTCTCAAAAAAAACCATTGAAATAAATTTCAACAAATCAATTTCATTATTTAAATTCCACAATTTAAATTCCACATTTTTTCATCAATTTCTCAAACACACACCAATTCAACATAATTTGGGGGGTTCCAATTTCATACCAAAATAAGATTTCCCAAACCCTTTAAAGAAATTTAATTTATCTCAATAAATATAATTTAAATCAAAAAACTAAATTTAAATCAAGTAATTCAGAGTTCAAAAAATTTGGAAATCAAAACAGAACCACCAACCTTTTTTACAGAAACACAATGCCTGCGAAAGAACCTGCCAACAAGAATGAAGGTGTAAAAGATATAAGAAATAAGCCTAAAAACAAGATTAAATGAAATGGGGTTTAGATCCATAAATCCCAATATAAATTGTTAAACTTCAATAATGGAAATAGGAAGAGATGGAGATACAGGGAGAATGCTTACCCAGAAAGTCACACCGCGATCGCAGTAATGATCAATTGTTTAACAAATCGACCCAAAAGGGTTTGAGGGCTCCATAATTTCCTAGTAATGGAACTAGGGTTGAGAGCAGGAAAATATGTAGGAGAGGATAATATAATTCATCAAGGATTACTATTTAAAAACAACCCTCAAGAGTTTACATGATGTGTAACCCAAATACACATCATTTAATTGACAAGTCCAATAATCATAAAAAAAAACTCATCGCCTTTTGTTAAAAAATTATTTATTATCATTTTATAATTACATGACTTGTAACCATATTACATGATGTGTAAATCCTCAGTAGGCTATAGAACCAGCTGATTTCGTGCCCATAATTCCAACAAATACCTGACTTCACCATTACAGGTATCCTCACAATTTTTTCCCAGACCCACCAGCAATGAAAACAGAAATACACAAAAAGTTTTAAAACGTATCTAATATAAAGGTAATGGAATTTAAAAAGATATCCATAAAGGAAATTAGTCTTTACATCAAGTTTCTCAAGATGTAAATCCTTGAATGCAAAAATCACTACTATAGTCCATGATTTTAAAATCACTGGCAATGGTTTTTGTCAGCGTAAAAAGTACTAAAAGGATAAGAACCCTTGAAATCATATAGCATTTATTTGTTCTAAAAATATATCTAATAAATAACACCATTATCGGTTCAATTTTCAGTGTTGATAAAATTTAAAAAATATTTTTAAAATAAAATTATTACAAACAACCCCCCTTTTATCAGTGATCTACCCCCCCCCCCATCATTTTTATGTTACCCTATTATGTACCTATCCCATAGCCTTACTAAATACCACCCCCTTTATCATCACTTTACAATCCCATTATGAGTTATTTTCAAGCCCTTTAGCCTTGGTCACGTATGTAATCAAACCTATGACCTTTTCCTTCAATTCCTAACACCTATACTACTACACCGTCAATTTTTTAATAATATTTTATGATCTATATATTTATATAAAAATATTTAATTATCTTTTATTTATATATTTATCCATATAATTATATAAAATTATAAAATTATTTTTAAATACATTTTAAAAATATATATTTATATTTTATATGTACATAAAAATTTTATACATATTTACAAATAATTTTAAATTTAGATATAATTTTGTTTACAATGTATTCATAATTATTTATTATAAATGAGTTTATAAACTATATTTAATGATAACAGTTTATTAATAAAAATAAATTTATATATATGATGTATTTACATAATGTTGACACACACACACATATTTGTACACACACATACAAGTTTATATTTGGCATATACACACAAAAATATTTACATATATATATTTATTTATGTATATAATAATTTACTAATATATATATATATATATATATATTATTGTCACACTTATATTTCTTTATAAAAATTACTAATATATATATACATATATATATATATTCATTTGTGTAAGGAAAACAATATGGATAATTTTTATTTTGAATAAAATAAATATTATTTATTTAATTCCATATGGTTTATATATTTAAAAATACATTTTTATATAAATATGTTTAAATATTTATTTGTAAAATTGATTTATTATATGTAAATGTATGAAAATATGTATATATCTGATTATAGATAACACTAAATTATAATAAAACAGAAAATTTATTCTCTATAATATCCATATTACTGTAAAAATTGAGAATCAATTTAGTCTTCACTAAAAAAAGAAAAAAAAATACACCCTAAAATGAGTTTGAAATTCCATAAAATGTTCAAAAATAATGTATCCTAACAAAAAACCCAATTTTAAAGCACTTAGAATACTTTTTACCTCAAAAGATTACTAAATTTTCTCCTTCAAGGTTACTTTAACATATAATTTTTCACAAGATTCAATTTAATATGTGATAAAGCCCAAACGGAAACCTATATCAAAAGTTATGGTTGTTTCAAGTTCAAGTCATGTTTTCAAATTTTCTAAGATCATTCATAAATTTATTGAATTTTTATGTCTTCAAATTATTATTAATTGAGTATTAATCAATAATAATTATAAACTAAATCGTTAATATTAATTCATTCATTATTTTATAATCAATGTTTCATGAAATATGTTATATATTAAGTGTAAATACATATTTTGTCTTATATAAATCATATTTAATAAAATATATTATATTTATATATTTATATATTAATATATTTAATGATATATATTTTTTATGAAATATAACTTTTATCATCTCTAAAATGATGCTAATAAAGGCCACTATTTATAAGCGCTAAAAAAGTAACATTTTTTGGCACTAAAAAATGCACTGATAGGGGTGCACTTTTATCAGCACTTTTAGTTAGTGCTAATAAATTTACCTCATTTATCACTTAGGTTAATTAATTATAATAATGGGTAGGATTAAATATCATGTAATTTATAGTATTGAATACTATGAACCACCCAAATGTTGGCGATCTTTACTACAGTTGATAAAATTTCTATGAAGTCCACACATTCCTTCTATTAAAAATATTTCACCCCCAATCATGCCTTATACCTCCTCGTACCATCATTTTATTCCTTCATTTAGTATAACCATGAATTCTACAATGATTTCCTTATTTTTTGAAAATGTTTCAGCTCTTAAGTACTATTATCATGCAATGAATAAACCTCATCCTTTATAGCATGCTCCAACTTGTTTGGCTCCTTCAATGCAATTTTATCTTTGAAACATTGGGTTCTCCACCATTATTCAATGAAAAATAATGTAAGGATAATGAATTACTCTATCCATGTCTCCTCACCCTTTTGGATCTCCTCAAATCTCTATGAGGTCTATACTCTACTAGTTTTGGTGTCACATATTCAGGTACACCTTCAAGATCTAATTTATCATGGCACTCCAATTCTTTATTACCACAATCATCTGCATTTACATGATGGTCCATGTATATTAAACCTTCATTAAATAATATACTCTATATTTTTATGATTATCTTGTTTTTATTATCCCAAAATATATAACCATACTCCTCAACAACATAGCCAATAAATAAATGATATTTGGACTTAACATCAAGCTTATTCGTTGCATTGACATCTATATTTACATATACTGAACAACAAAATAATCATAAATGAGATATTCTAACCTCCTTTCCTGTCTATATAACCTTAGGTATAAATTATTAAATTGGTATAGATGGAATCTTGTAGATTCAATATGCTCCCATGTTCATTGTCTCTTCCCAAAAAGTCTTGGTTATTACTTTAAAATGGGGATACTTTTTAACTGTATTTGTTTGAATTTTAAACCAAACACATAAGATATTATGGAGGCCTTCACATTCCAATAAAATAACCAACATGGGTAGTAGATAAATGGTGAAAAATGGGGGTAAGACATCTCATGAATATATATGGATGGATGTGGTTTTGGATCTTGGGGAAACAACGAGTAATGAAAATTGGGTTGTGAAATGACTTATTCGAGGTAATGAAATGACGCAACGTGTTCAATTTTGATCATCAGATGGTGAAATATTATCATGATATGATTATCATAGTGATTAAGGAGGCATATCAGGGTGTGTTTTATCACATAGTTTTTTATATTCTCTAATTTTAATTCAAGTTTGAGTATTAATTGTATTTTGTACTCTCTAATTCATAGTGGGTATTTCAGAATTTCCCCATGGTTTTTTAATCCTCTATATTTTAGGGTATCTACATGTTAAAACCTTCATCTCGATTTTTTTCATGTTATTTGGTTTTGTGATTCATTTTTTTGGAGATTCTCACAATATTTTGTTGTAATTGAATAATTATCCCAAGCCTGATACATTTCCTCCCCAATGGGATGTGCGATACTGAGTGTGATGGGTGCGAGGAGGTGATGTCATGGTGCTGGAATGGTGAGGATTTGGATACTTGGTGATGTGGAAATATATGATCAAGATCTACAGCATTGAGTGTACTAGGATGCATAAAAGTGAATATGGGTTGTACATGGATCAGTATTACACCAAGGGAAATTTAGGACAATAACTTCAAGTTGCACATGGTTCTAATCATCTAAGAATTTCCTCGAACATCATGTTTTCATATTCATTTGATCTTAAAGAATGTGCATCAGAGATCCTGGAGGACCACATAATCTTCTTCTTGGTCCTACAATCAAACTAAATCTTGTCAAACACATCAAAATTTAGTCCATATCATGTCTTTTAAAAGTTCATCATCATCTCATCCAATCAACCAAAGTACAGGCGCAAATTGTTCAACATCTCACACCAAATATATCTATTCTAATTAGAAAAGATACTCATATGATGGATTTGATGAAAACTTTAACTCAAGTAATGGTTTTCCATCATCAATCTTGCATTAGTGTTCAAGATTTTTCATTGATCATCATTTTTGTTTGAGCTATTTTTGGATGTACTGATCTAACTTGGTCATCTTCAAAAGCTCTATCAGTATCCCTTTGGCCTTAGTGTTCCTCGATTCATAGCCATCCTTGGTTAGAGATTATAAATTTCTTATTTGGTTATTTTCATCCCTAATATGTTTTACTCATATTTAGTTATAATTTTTTATTAATCCTCGGTACTAGGATCTTATCCTACTCCGATATCATCTAATACTGGTTGGGATGTATCATCTTTGAATAGATGATTTCGGGCGGTGTCAAGTTGGTGCATCATTATCCCATCTTGGTTTTTTACTCATTTAAAAAGGCTCTAATGGAGCTGAAGTTCTTCCACTATAGTTTTTTTAGGCATGGTTGGTTGAAGGTAGTTACCATGGTAGGTTGAAAATTATTCTTGTGGTCAATTTCAGTGGGGAGTTTTTATGGATGCCTATATGAAGGTTTATGGTGGCTTGGCAGTGATGGGACCATAGCTTTGTACCTTTTCCGAATTTTCACCCATCACTCCTGTAGAATGATAAGTGGATATATAGATAGATATGTACATCTCACTAAAGAGAAATAATGAAAAAAATGATTGAATAAAATTCATCATAAATCAGTTACCTTTTTAAGAAGTTTATTTCAATAAATGGATTTGAAGTTATATAATTTAAAATTCAAAAGGGAATTTTATTAAAATCCAAAATTAACCTAGGTTTTTTCAAACTCAATAAATTCTAGTTTATCAATTAAAAACACATTTAAAATCCAGATTTACTATTCAAAATTCAAGGTTTTAAATAAACTTAAATTTATTCATCAAAACACATATGTCTATATTAAAAACATGTATTTTATAGAATGATTATACAAATTATTTCCAAGATGTTGAATATTTTATTAAAAAATTCAAATTATTATGACTTATAATCATTTCTTTATAAATACATTATGATTAAAAAATATGAATTTTACCTAGGTTTTAGAATTCCTTGAGGGGATTTTAACATTGAATTTAAAAGAAATTTTTCCATAAAATATCACTTTATCATGTCCTTTTTTATGCTAATTTAAACCAATTTGATCATTAATTTACCCCTACACTCATGATTTTTCATTTATTAATAAGTGTTAACAATTTTAAAACATATGTTTCATTATAATGAGAAATAAAAGCATCAAATTGATTCACGATTGATTCCAACATATCAAAAATGATACTAAGATCATTATACTAAATTTCTACACCAATACAAATTCATCTATTTGGTTTTTACTCTTTGATGGGTTATATTTCATTTTAATAAAAATAGAAAGGTGAAATTTTACATTGGATCATACTAATCAATCCAAGCATCATATTGATTCTAGATTTATTCCTATATATCCAAAAATCACCCGAGGATCCTTGTCTTGAGTTTCTACACTAATCTGAACTAATATACTTAGTTTTAACCCCTTGAGGGGTGATAATTTAATTTAATAGAAAATACAAATGTAAAATTGTACTTTGTATCATACAGAGAAAACCGAGATTCAAATTGATAATTGATAAATTCCTATATATCAAAAATTATCTTAGGATCATTTTGCTAAGTTTCCAGGTCAATATAAGGTTATTTTCTTACTTTTTACCCCTTGACAAGTGATATTATATTTTAATAAAAAAATAAATAAGAAATGGTAATTTTGATCATATTGAGAAATATGAGAATCAGATTGATACGCAATATATTCCTATAAATCAACAAAATCTCAAGGATAATTATCTAAAGTTTCCATGGAAATACAAACTCATTTTCTAATTTTTGACTCATTTTAGGTGATTTTTTACTTTAATAACAATGTGAAGGTGGAACAATACATTTGATCATGCCATAAAATTCATGTATCAAATTGACATGTGATTGATTCGAATGATTCATAAATTTCTAATATTTTTCCCTATGTTTTCATGGAAATATGAGATTTTCTATATAGTTATGACCAATAAACAAGTGATTTTTCATTAATTAATAAGTGCTAACAATATAAAATCATATTTTCCATCACACAAAACAATTGAGTCATCGAATTAATGCAAGGTTGATTATGAAAGATCAAAAATGATTTGAGGATATTTTTCTTATGTTTTCACATCAATATGAACTCTTCTTCTTTGTGTTTACACCATTATGGATGATAATTCATTTTAATAAAAATTAATAGGTTAAATGTTAATTTGAATAATATCATGAAATATGGGAATTAGATTGATTCATGGATAATTTTTATATATAATAAATGATTTTTCGATTGTCATTCTATATGTTAATGGTAATACGAAATTTTTTTCTCAGTATTCACCCCTTTTAAGAGACATGAAACTTTAATAAAATTATTAAGGTCAAAAATAACTTTTGATCATATCAAGAAAATCAGTCATTGGATTGATGTGTTTTTTATTCCTACAAATTAGAAAATACTTTAAGATCATTTTCCTGATTTTTTGAGTAAATCCAAACTCATTTGTTCAGTTTTGACCCCTACACTAGTGATTTTTCATTTATTAATAAGTGTTAACACTTTGTAATCAAATATTTCATTGTACAGAGAAAATTGGGCATCACATTGATGCAATTTTGATTCATAAATATCAAAAATGATCTGAGTATCATTTTCATGTGTTTCTACATCAATATAAACATGCATTCTATATTTTGATTGCATGATGTTTTATATGTCATTTTAATAAAAATAATTTTGAAGTTGGTGTTATAGAACCACTATTTTTATTTAATATTACATGTATATGTAAATATTTAAATATTAATAAAACAACTTATTATATATTTTTCATTTTTCTGCATGACTTTAATGTAATAATTTCCTAGAGTATCTATCTTGTTGATAAGGTTATATAAGTTCCCCACTATAATGAGAACCATGAAATTTCATGAAAATATTCTTAAATATTGTTCTATAATCGAATAACATTATATAATGGACAATATAATATGCTGGTTTTTAGGTGTGAGTACTCGTAAGAGGATGATACTTCATCTCATCAAGTTTGAACTTAGAAAACTCTGATATGGGAGATTACGAGAACATACCCACCATTAGGAATTTAGCATTCTTATGTTCCATCATATATTCCTATTTAGGAGTGTGTATAATGGCCCTTAGATTTTAATATTATTATTAATGCATTTCATTACTCACACACTTAGATTTTTCTAATCAAAATTGAGATTCCATATATTCAAGGGAAGTAGGGTACATAGGTTGCATCATGAATAACATGTTACAAATAAATAATTTGTGGAAGGATTTTTACTTTCCATATTCATGGAAGTTGATATCTCACCCCTCTGATTGAAATGAAATTATCTCATTAAATTCCATGGACATGGTGTAATAATGAGTTTATTTAAGATAGTAAAAGAAATATGTATCAAGCATATAGGATGATGAAACATATGTGAAACCTTCTCAATAATATATCAAGACAAATATATTTTATTACACAATAATCAAATGGGAGTGGTTCTCAACATTTCCACATTAACTTATTTCTCTTGGGTTCCTTGACCTGTTGCTAGATAGTAATATCAGACATTAGAAAAGATTGTCTAATGCCAATGAGTAAGAATCTTAGATAGTCACACACTAAGTGTTTACACTGATCTTGATTACATTATATTTAAATTTAGTTTCAGAAATAAATATTATTCTCAAGTCTGAGGAATAATATTATTTAGGATTAAATGATTGTATAAATTAAATAAATATTTATTCAAAAGAAAATTTTTCAATAATTCAAATACATAATGTATTTATTTATTTTATTTATTAAATATTTAATAAATATTTATTTTCTCTAAATTGATAATAGAATATTTATTTATGAATAAATATTTATTTGGGTATTAGATAAACACTGAGGAAGAAAGGAAAACCAAGATTATGTCCAGATATGAATATTAATTTGCAAGCTGATAAAATAATATTTATTATTGCTTCAGTTTGAGCACGCCATTAAAATTATAATAATTTTAATATTTTTTGGAATGAGGTCAGATAAGGTTTATTATATTATTTAAGGGTCTTTGTGAAATTAAATAACATTTTTAACCTAAACTCTAAATCTATAAATAGATGGTCATGTCTATTGTGTAAGGTTAATGAGGAATTGAGAATTGTTTCCCATGATGGACTCCTCTCTAGATTCCTCTTTCTCCAATCGTCTTAAGAACAAAATAAAACTCTTTCAAGCTTGAAGGATTTTTAAGTGATCAATAAGAACAACACTAGATTTTTGATCTCTTGTGTTGGCACCCAATATTCTATCGGTGTTGTTCGGAGATTGAAGGCTATGTGGGGATCATCATTAGAGGGGCTTTACTTTTGGTCCTCCCTACACAAATTTGGTAATCTGAAAAGGGGCTTTAGGTGATCAACAACATCATAAAATAAATATCCAAATATGAGGCATTATTTATTAAAATATAATTTAAATTAATTCTAAATTTAACATAAAAAAGATCATCTCTAGGTTTTGGGATTTCCATGTCAATATTTGATAGAAAATTTTCATTGGTATTGACGTTTACGCATTTCATAATTGGCATGTGATACATCAAATCTAAAAAATAATGTTTGATTATTCACCCAAAAGGTTATTCCATAATGATTTTAAAATTCATGTACAAAGGTGAAATTATAATTTTAATCATACTGATCAATATAATCATCAGATTAATGCTCACTTAATTTCTATTGATCACAAATGACTCGAGGATCATTTTCCAATGCTTTCTAGTCAATCCGAGGTCTTTTTCCTTGTTTTTACCCATTGATTGGTGATATTCAATTTTAGTATAAAAAATGTGAGATGGTAATTTGGATCATAGTGATCAATCTGAGCATCGTATTCATGCACAGTAAATTCCAATAAATAAAAAATACCTAAGAATCAGTCTCCTAGGTATAAATTACAATACAAACTCATTTTCGGGTTTTTCACCCCTTTATGGAGATTCGTTACATTAATAAAAATTTGAAGTTGAAACAACACTTTTCATCATGTTGATCAACTCATCATGATCTATAAGAAATAAAAACATAATTAAAAATGAAATATTAAATCACCTCTTTATGATTTTTATAAATATTCAAATATAATGTACTTTTCCCACTCATTTAAAGATAAAACTACTTTTATTTTGAATGTGTAGATTATTGTGAATCCTAGTAGTTCTTGAAAAATATTTAAAAAAAATATTAATAAATTATTTAAATTAAAGTGCAATTACCTTTGGGAATAACACTTTGAGGATGATAATTTATTGATGGAATATGTTATCTTTCATAAATTTATAAATGTAATATCAATAATCATTTTCATTATTTTCTTTTGGACACTATAAAAACATTATAGAAATAAATATTTTTTATATGTGTTTTGATAGTGAATTATTATCTTATGTACCATAATTTTTATCCATATTTAAAAATACATAATCATATTTTTCTCAGTCACCGTCCACATGCCATGTTTTTTTTTTGATATTTAAATATCACCTTATCATAACAAAATTATCATTAAAACATAATATTAAAGGTATAATTTAATTTTTATCTATAAAATTTTGAATTTTTTACATTAAAAATTCATAATCGACATCATGTGTGGTCGATTTATTGTATTTTCATGCATTGAATCCAAAAATAATCCTTCAGAGTATTCCAATTTACTGTAATGAGAATCTAGTGATCCCTAAAAAGGAATAGATAATGAAAAAGAAATAAAAAATATATATTATTAGATTATAGGTTTTTACCCATATATTATAGGCATCAAGAACAGACTGTCAATTATTATTTTCATTTCTAATACTGTGACTAGTTCAAATATTTTTTTCAAATTCTTATTTATCCAATAATTTTTTTTCCATAGAAATAATAGTAGGATTAATGAGTCCAAATTTTAATTTGTAGGTTTTTCCATATATATAGTAGTGATATATACACCTTAAGAAAATATGACTAGTTATTAATATTAATTAACATAATTGATAAATAATTGGAAAAATAACTTATAAAAAATTATCACATATAAAAATTTGCAATTTAAATCGAAGAAATTCATGCTAGATAATTTCATTGATACTCTTAAGACAAATAATGTATGTAATGACCTCTTAAAATATTTTTTCATGAAATTAAATTTAGGTAATATTTTTATATTTGAATTTTGTATCCATAGTAACTAATAATTTTAATAAATGTAGTAGTTGAATTGGTTGGAAAAAGGTTCTCTCTAAAGGTCCTTTTGGTTTCTTAGTTGATAAACTACATTTTTTTTGGTTCAACCTTCTCTTTACCACTAACTTTCTTTGTCAAAAATAGAATAACTCATTTCATACCTTTTTTAGAAAAAAATTTCCACTTTGGTGATCTTTATCAAACTCATCAGAAGAAGATCAAAAGAATTTAGGGGATCATCAATGTAAGGTACACACATTTTAAGTATTTCTTCATTTTTTTATGTAGGATTCATATTTCTTGCATGGAGATCCTCAGAATATGGATTTAATCACTTTCTATACTTCTAATAATTGTTATTTAACTTTAACAAAACCCTTCAATGGTATCATAGGGAAACCATGATATAGATTTATGAAATCATGCATAGATATGAAGAAGAAAAATAAAAATAGGGATCCTTTTCATATTCTGGAATTTCTATTTTTAAAAGAATTTACCCTTATGTAGTTGGTCTACGTAATCATTACCAAATACTTACCCTTACACAACTAAAATTTGTAATGTTAACTAAGTATTTTCCCTTATACAAAGTTTTTTGCGTAAGGGTCATCTCACCTTACCCTTATGTAGATCGGCCTATGTAAGGGTCGCCTAAATCTACCCTTACGTGTAAAGGTGTTACGTAAGGGTAGGTGGTATATTTACCTTTAAACATAAATGTAATCAAGTTTGAACAATTACACAACTGAGTTGTGTAAGGGTATCCAGGGCATTACCCATGCATGAGTAGTCACACAAAGGTAACCCATGGATTACCTATATGTGAAGGGGCTCATGTAAGGGTAAACATGATTTTACAAAGGTTTCGTAAAGATAATATTATAGCTTTCATAAAGTTAATTATAAGCTAACTTTATATAGAAAATGATTTTATTGGCTCTGTAAGGTTAAACAGTTTCTTCATAAACATATCTAATATTTCTTTTCACTGTATAAACGTAACCAATTTGTTACCTTTACGTCGTGGTTCTAAAGTCCTATGTAAAGGTAAAAGAGTTTATTGTCATGTCAAAATACCTATGTACTGATGGAAAATAGGAATGTTTATAAAAATTATTTTTATATCCTTAAATTATCTTAATTAATTATAAAATTTTTATAAAACAATATAAAAGGTATTTTTGTAATATTTAATTTATAATGGGTTTTTAAATAAATTAATTAATTATAAATGGTTTATAATTAATTAATTAAATGTTTATGATAGATTAATTTTTTTAAAATATTAAATGTTAATATTTGACATACCTTTTAACAAAATTATATGGCATGAATTATGATCTAGAAATAAAATTATTCATTTATAATTTATAAGTAATAATTTATAAAGGGTTATAAATTATAAAATAAGGCCAAAATATTAATGTTTATAATTAAATTATAAATTTCTCATAGTTAATTATTTTTAATTTTTTGATCTATGTAAGGGTCACTTAAATATACCCTTATGTGTAAAGGTGTTACGTAAGGGTATGCGGTATATTTACCTTTATGCATAAAGGTAACCAAGATCAAACCCTAAAATAGCCGAGTTGTGTAAGGAAATATAGGGAATTACCCATATGTATTTTGTCACCTAAAGGAAACTCATGGCTTACCTAAACATGAAGGGGTTCACAAAAATAATTAAATATGATTTTTCAAAGGTTTCATAAAGGTAATATTACAGCTTTCATAATGGTGATTATGAGATACCATTACATAGAAAATGATTTAATTGGAAACATAAGGGAAAATGGTTTCTACATAAAGGTATCCAAGGTTTCTCTACAATTTTTAAAGGTAACTGGTGTATTACCTTTACATCGTGGTTCTAGAATTCCTCTATAAAGGTAAAAGAGTTTACCTTGACATAGGAACCCCACTATGCATAAGGGCATGAGAAACATTTTTAAAAAATATTTTTAAATTATTAAATGGTTTCAATGGTTTATAAAAAAATTATAAATTGTTATAAAAGGTAGTTGAGGAATATTAAATATATAAAGGGTTTATAAATTAATTAATTAATTATAATTGGTTTATAATTAATTAATTAAATGTTTATGAAACTTTTATATTTCCCAAATATTAAATGTTAATATTTGAAATACCAACCAAATTATATGGTATGAATTAGGATCTAAAAATAAAAGTATTTATTTATAAATAACAATTAATAATTTATAAAGGTTTATATATTATGAAATATAGACAATATATTTAAATTTTATATTTAAATTTTGAATTTTTCATAATTAATTATTTTGAATTGTTCAAAATAAAAGGGGGCCATATTTTGATATTATTTAAACTACATAAAGAATGTTTTGACGATTGATATGATAAAGGTTTAAATAATGATTAAGTATATTATATTCAGATTATATAAAAATATTATATTATAGAATTTGAATTCTAAAAAGTTTATAAATAATATAATATCATATATTTAAAATGGGAGTGTTATATAATGATAAATATAAAATAGTTAATATTTAAATGAATATAAAATTTTTATATTTAAAATTCTTTATTGGACACAATGTTAGATATGAAATTATAAAATATTTATAGTTATATTTTATTTATGAATTGTTCGTAAATTTTTATCTTATGTTTAAGTATTTTAATTGTTCATTTATTTAAATTTTATTCACTTATATATTTATGTTTAGTAAATTTTTTGAGAAATTTGAAAATTGTGTATGCTTTAGTATAAAATGTTGATCTCCTTTTATGATGGATCCTTGCATTACATGATAGGATTTACTCTATAATGAATTTATATTTTCATCTACCTGAACCTCAGTTTGTAATTAAATTTATTAGATTGAATTTAATTTTTGAATATAGATTTTTCATATCAGGTGTTAGAGTAATGATGAATTTGACTCTCTCTTGAGTAATTTATTCCTTTGTAGAGGTACTTGGGTCAGACTACCTACTTACCTGGAAGCCTATGCCTTGTTTGGGAAACTGAATAGTGTTGTCTATCTATCACTCCGAGATTACTCATGTGGAGATTTTAAATATCATAAAATTATAAGCCTTTATATTAATTTTCCATATACCTTATGAATATGATTCATCTAGATATTTAAGAATATGTGTTTCCTTTATTTTTGGGTCAGTAACACTAACATATGGGTTGTGTGAAGGGTTAAACATCAATATGGTTTGAACATATTGATTTAGTATAGGTAATTTGATTACAAACTAAATATCTAAAAGAATGCATATATAAAAGGGAATAACATAAGATAATATGGTGAGATTAAAATCCTCTTAAAATACTAAGTTTGAGATCCCTTCTAAAGTGGCACTTGTCAAGACCTCGATCATCCAACAAGGTATTTTCAAACTTATCACATGTACAGTTGTATTATGTTATGTAAGTATAGAAAGTTGTAAGTGTATTTGGATTTCTTGATGGTTCTTTTGAGCATAGAATGAGTATACCTTGATTATCCTTTGTTGTCTTATTCTAGGCATTTTCTTTGGGTTACACTAGCTAAGAAGCTCTAATGATTAGAATACTGGATGAATAGAGTTTATCATATCTATATGATGGATTGGGAAAAGAGTTGTTTTTTCAACTATCCAAGAGTCACAACCGCTTTGATTGGGATGATGACTTACCTAAATAATCACAGCTTATTTACATAAAGAAAACTTTTTAAGTCATGGTGAAATATGAATCTTTCCTTGCTAGTGGATATGGTGAATATTTAAAAGGGGTCATAATGTTAGTGTGAGCCTATTAAATATAAGTCCTTATTTAATGTTTATGATACTTGATACTTATTTGATAATACAATCTATTCTAGATAAATAATATCATCATCATAAAACTAAAATTGTTTATCAATACTTAATAATTAGAAACCTAATGTAAGATAATCCTAAGATTCGTAACTTTAGAAAAGTTATTAATCAATATTGCTAACTTAAGGAATTTTCATAAATACAATTCTATGTGTTAGAATAGTTCTTTCCATGGTAACTAGGTTTTGAAGTTATTCAACAAGTAATTCTAGGTTCTTAGGGAAGCATAGGGTGATTTATTTAAGGTTTTAAAGGCATCATATGCTAAATGACTAAAGTAATCTTAGTCTTCAGTCAATATGATTGTGTACATAAAGTAATATTTAGTATGATTGAATATTTTAAATTACATAGAGAGATTAAAGTTTTCCCTAATAGATTGTATTTTCTAGGCAATTTATCCTATTTTCATCTAAATAAATGTTTCTAGAGTAATATTGAATCCAAAAAAAAATTAACCAATATTCTCATGGTTAGGAATATATATGAACTTAGTATATGATCTATAGGTTATAAAGTATTGTATAGATAGTATAATTAGGTAAAACTTAAAACCAAAAGAATGAAAATTTGTTGAAAATTTCACCAATGGTTCTTTAAAAAGCTAGTTAAGTTCATTGAAACCTATGATTGTCAAGAAGGAAGAGTAATAATTTAATATGAATAAATTATCTAAGAAATTCTTCATGGAGTTTTCGAAACTCCTTGTATTCTTAATGTCAAATATGGATGTTATAAAATTAATTCCTTTATTTTCAAAGGTATTTGATACCGATTGTATATTTTATAATGTTTTGTAAATATAATAGATCTCAAAATCAAAGGAATAATTGATTGAGATTATATTTTATATTTATAAGATGAATTAGTTACTACATCATTGATTTTAATTTAGATGATTTTATCAAGAACAGATGATTATATGTAAAAGATGTGTATCTACAACTCATTACTCTTATGTGATAAGAGAACATATTTGATAACAAAGATTTATTATTATTAAATATGAAATTTTGGAATGTTTTTGTAATGTTTATGATTAATTAATTTCAAAACCATATTTTTTATAAGAAGATATGGATAAAAGTTTTTTATTGAGGATAAAATTTTTATCCAAGTATTTATTAAAATATAAGAGAATATGTTCCCACCACCATTTGGTTATATATTTTAATAAAGTATAATTTTCAAATGAAGATGTTTTAAACACCAATAATTCTATATATGATATGAAAACAATTGTTTATTTGTTAAATATTCCTATTAAATGGAAATTAATGTTATTTATTAACACAAAAGGCCTATGTGTATGTTATCATGATATTATGAAGATAATCTATTTTTTAAGGGGGTAGTGGGAGTATTTTTTTTACTTAAACAAATTCAAAGTTAATAAAAAAATTATTACACTAATCAAAAGTTAAAGTATTTAATACACTAAGAGATATAAGAAGTATTAGTAAACAATAATGTAAGAAATTTCATTATTTCAAGGAAAAGTTTGATGTAATGGGGTTCCAAAGATGATGATGATGAACTTATAAAGATTTTTAGGTATAAAATAGAATTTTAAATCATAACATTTGATATTGTGAAGTTAAGAAGTTCGAATATAGTCAAGAAGTTTAATTGTTAGGGATATGATTCCTAAATCTCAACACTATTCCAACTTGCTTTCTTTATAGATGTTTCTAAATAAAGATTTTATTGGTAGTGTTTAATCATATTTTCACATAGAGATGTTACATGGATTATATAAAATATAAACATGTAAAAAAACCTAGAAAGTGTAGCACACATGTGGATGATATGGAATTTTTACATATATGATATCTTAAACTGGTTCTTATGTTAGGTTTGTTTAGTACTCTTAAAGATTTTAATAATATTAAAATATATAATATTTAAGGAAAACTCGATTTTATCATTCTTTTATGTGATGTAAATAAATATATATATATATATATATGTTTCATGAAGTGAAATGATAATTGACCTCTCAAATTATAACTTTGATTTTATCCCTAATTGATGTTCAATTGTGAAGTACAATAGGTTATGAAAAAATGTTATGGTTAACATTAGTACGATTCTTGTATAGAGATAAAACATATTCTCATGAGGCAAAAAAGAAAGAATGTGATTCTTTATGTGCACTAGATGACCCACTAAGTAATCAACATAAGTTGTCATATAGATACCTTTGGTATACTAGGGGTGCATGGATTATATTTGAGTCCCCACTACATGTGGTAGGAAATATACCTAGCATGAAAACCACCATACATTGATACCCCATTTATTTAAGTATACATATTGAATTAGATAATACGAGGATGGTAGGGTATATTGTTGATCAATTCATCGGTGGGAGATTAACCTAGATGGCATTTTTCCTCTCATATGATGAGAATTCCATCAGGGACCTAGAATGAGATAGACTATGGGAGTGTGTGGAAACACTTAGATATTGTATATATATCTTTATAAGGGATATGTGATGTGATTATCCACAAGGATAAATTACTTGTGGTGTATTCATCAAACAAATATGTATATATGCTTAGAATCGAGAACATATGAGTGGGATATATGGGGTTGACATGCTTCATATACAATGGTCACTGTATTTCTTAAAAAAAGGTAAAATATTTGAATTTACATTTTCATATCATACAGACTGGTAGACATAGGTATAGAGATATATGTGTTTGATAGATATCATGCCAAATTCCTTTATAACTTAAGTATCATTTATGTTTTTCTAGAAGATTATATTTACTGAGATATATGGATCTATGGATTTTTATTTATTATCAATTCCATAAAGGCCCATAGGGTGACACATTATGGTTGACTGAATGAGGATTGAGTTTGACAAATATATATACTCTAAACATGTTTTAGAGTTAATCCAAAAGTGTTTTGGATGGGTGTTCACAAGTTATTTCATATGATGTGATACAAGGTGATTTTAATGTTACATTTCTAAAAGTGCTTTGGATGATATACAAAATAATTTTTGGATATGGTTTTAGGATTTATTGTATACAATGCAATATAAGGTGAAAAGGAACAATGTCTATTAAGATTTAGTGAAAGTGGGAGATTGAAGGAGATATTCCCTAAAGCTATAGCTTGTATGTGATGCATTTCTCTATCATGTGCTTGGGATATTGAGATACATGCATGAAATAATATTTCATACATGCTACTAACTTTAAATAAATAAATAGTTTAATAATCAATGTGTTAATATTTGAATAGTTAAACTCATTTAAATCATCATTTATTAATGTGTTACATTAGATGTAATTCTAGAGTGGAATTTTCATTCATGAAATGAATGCATTATCCATTGAATTTAAACATGGGTTATAAGCACATGAGTAAATGTAGTTGTAGTAAATGAGTTTATTTGAAAGGATATATATTATGATCATTTGATGTCAATGGTTCATGGTTGAATTCTCATTCACGTCCAGTACAGTAAGACCTAATACTCCCTTTACTATTTCTCCTTTGCATATAGAGGTACTAGCATAATGTGGAGAAAAGGTTAATCCCTTCTAAAATTTATATGATTTAGATCAACTGATGGATACACTACTAGGGTGGGATATATTTTCTCTACACTTAGGTGATCTTTATCAAACTCATGAGAAGAATATAAAAAGTTTTCTTTATTTTTTGTGTAAGGTACACTCATTTACAGTATTATTCATTTAATTTTTTACATGGTTTTTATATTTATTTCATGAAGATCATCAACTAAAGGTTTTTATTACTTTCATTGCTTCTAATAAATTTTATTAGACTCCAAAAAAACCATCACCAATAGCATGTTCAACCATGGTAACATCAAGATCATCAAGGGGTGCATGTAACTTGATGTTCAAAACGTGAGCTACTAGAATCCCCACTCTCATGTGATATTTTGGGAGTTGTTTATTATGAATCATATCACCTTTGATATTTTATAGTTTACCCATTGTGATATGAAAATAGATGGGTTCTACTATATATAACTCACAACCACATTCACAATGAAATTTTACTATAATAAATTTATCGGAAGTTGTTTGATTCACATTTAGAAAAAGTTGTTATAAAAAAATTGATTACCATGGGTGAGGCAGACCATTGCGGTGAATGGATAACCCTAAATCTTGTGGTATCTGAGTCTTCATATAGTGGTTTTTTTCTCTATTGTTGGTTAAATTTTACCCTTTTGTATATACTATTCCACCAAACCATAATTGATAATAATTTATTTTATATAATCTATTTGTGCCTTTATGTCTTTCATTTTTTTATTTATATCCCCATGTGACTTTTCCTCCTCAAAATTTTCTCTAGGTGGCACTCTAAAACCACAACCATTAACATCTCCATATTGTTCTGGTCACTCCAAAACTATTATGATAAGTCTTGGTTCTAGTACAACCAAACATGATTATTTTGTATATACTATATAAACACTATATAAACATAAGTAGAAATTTTTATATAATATTATTATAAATCATAAAATATTACTTTTATGTCATACATTAACATTATTCTCATACTTATTGTGTGTTTTAATCAACTATTTTCCCTTATTTATTTACATGAGTCTCTTTTCAGAGAACCTGACATGGGATATATGTGGATTTATATTTCAATTCATTAATTTATATATAAAAAATGGAACATAATTATGTTCTTGTTTCATATCTCATAAAAAATTAATAAATATTTAAAATAAATACCATTTTTTTCAAGTCAAGTGTGCCTTATACTTTATTTATGGCATGGGTAAATTGGTTTATATGGACACTGTTTTTTTTAGAACTCATTTATTGTTTCATAAATTTATAATTTTGAATAAAATGAATAATAAAAATATTTTCAAATAAAATTTTATGAATTAAAATTCACCTGAAAATATTCATCCTCATTATGGACAATGAAAGAATTAAGTGTTTATTATTTTATCATGTGTGCATACATAGCTGGTGGGTGGGGATCTACTCTCCCCTCGGCATCCCAGAGATACCTCTATGTCTTTATTGTATTAAAGGCTCTATGAACCTTTTCATTATTCATTAATATATATTTCTTATAGAAAACATCTAAAATAAATGTACCCTACAAGGGATATTGAAAATTAACTCAATGATTCATTATATAATTTTTCATCAAATGGAGTGATTTTACCATAATGTTACACTAAATTCTTCCAAAATGATTGGCTTCAATGCTTGAGAAACTTCATACCAGGTATTTATATCAATCTGCAGATGCGTTTTTGTCACCCCAATGTAACTAATGAAAATTGAGTTGTTAGGTTCAATAGGATGGTTTTGTTGATTCTAAGAACCACATATTTTATCCCTTTTATTCTTATCCTAATATAATTTGTGAACATGTTGGTTCTATTCCACTCAAGTTTTTTTCATACACGTGTTATTGATGTTTAATTTGGTGTTCTAGAACCAAATTTTTTTAATTTTGATTATACGTATATTAAAAGAATTGAATATTGATAAAAAAATATTACTAAATATTTATTATTGGTCTACATGAATTCAATGTAATAATGTCCAAGAGTATATATCACATTGACAATCTATAGTAGTTCCCCACTATGATGTGAACCTTCAAATTCCATGATGATATTCTTAAATATAGTTCCACATTCGGATAATATTCTATAATGGGACACATAGAATGTTGAATTTCAAGTATGAGTACTCATAAGAAGATGATACTTTATCTCATGAAGTTCATACTTGGTAATATCTAAGATAGTAGATTATGAAAATAGACCCACCTATAAGAATTGCACATGTTTTCATGTTATTGGAATTTTCTATTTGTGAGTTTGTGTGATGATACTTATACTTTAAGATTATTATTAACACATGCCATGACTTATTTACTTTGATTTATTGACCCAAACTATGACTCCATATGGTCATAGGAAGTATGGTATATTGGGTTTGTTTTGAATGACATGTTATTAATGAATAAGTCAAAGAAAAATTTCTTCAATCTATATCTATAGATGTTGATATCTTATCCCTTTTATTGAAATATAACTATCACATTAAATTCCATAGCCATGGGGTAATGAAGAGTTTATTTCTAATGGTCAAAGAAAGATGTATCAAGCATATAGGTTTGTTACACAAGTAACATGTTTGATGAGATGTCATGACAAATGGATTATATTACATTATGAGTGATTGTGTGTGGTTTTCAAATTTGTGACATTAATTTCTTTCTTTTGGGTGCCTTGACCTGTTGCTATATAGTAATCTCATACATTAGGAATTCAAACATAATTTTAAAAGGAAATAAGCATAGAGGTTTATACACTATGTTTTTCCATTGATCTCAGTTAAATTCTATTTGAATTTAATTATTGTAATAAATATTATTCTCATTATTGATGAATAATTTTTTCCAAGTTTTATTGATCGTATAAATTAAACAAATATTTTTTTAAGGAAATTATTTCCTTACTCAGATATATAATATTTATATATTTAATTAATAATATTTATTCTGGTATTTAATAAATGCTATGGAGGAAAAGGGAACCAAGAATCTTTCATCTGATAAATATTAATTTGCAAGATAGTAAAATAATATTTATCTTTTTTCCTAATAGTGCAAGACATGATAAAATAATATTATTTTTATTATTTTGTGGCATGTGGTCATATAAGGTTTAATATATTATTTAATGGATATTTTGAAATTAAATAATATTTTAACCCTAATATTATCTCTAAAAATATAAAATTATATCTATTGGGTGGAGTTTTTTAAAAAATAAAATACTTAACATAAATATCATAAGAAGAAAAATTACACAACTCTAGGGGAAAGAAGAAACCCAACACATAGACCCCTGAATTATCCTAAAAGATTCCATGAAATATTCCCCATGATTTCCCTCTCTCCCAACAAAGTAGAAAATAGAAGAAGATAACAATGGTTCCAAAGAACTTATGTTATAAATAATAGACCTGAAATTTTTGAAACCACCTTCACCATCCTCCAATGCCTTGATAATAACTTGATAGTCAGAATTGACCATAATATTCCTATATCCATGATAAGAGGAGAACTACACACCATACCAAATAGCCATATCTTCGACCACAGAGTGATCCCAACATGCACAAAACCATGGAATTTTTGAGCCATGGTTAAAGATCATGCATGATCATGTATAATAGCCTTGATGATACTTATACTGTATCTAGGTGGCTCTATGTTAGTGTTAATTTTAAGGATTAATTGGTGGGGAGGTATCCACCTAGACAGGATGGATAAACTAGAGAATGAAAACAATCCCCCCATTCATTGTTCCACTGAGAAATCCATTTCCGAATCTCGTTGAGCTATACCCTATCATATTTGAAAATTCACTCAAACACAAAGGTGTTATAACTGCACTAGATAATCCACACATAGATTAAATAATCCAGGATAGTCTGTAATAGAAGTGTTCAGAACTACTCCAACACAACAAGATTCGAATCCATGTGACTTATCCATTGATCATGATCCTACTAATCACTTGATAAACATAACCCAATAACCCAAGATCAATAAAATATCGCATGAAACATAGTTTCCATAGTGGACCCACAAAGAGGGAACAATATTTTCTTAGAAAGGTTCTAATCAGTAAGGCTAGTATAGGTGAAGAGCATATATATACACATTTTCCAACAAAAAAAATTTCCTTTGTTATGGATTTTAAATTCCATAGATTCTTCCACAATGTAAACCCTTTATAATTTCCCTATTCAAGGCTCTTCATGAAACCTGAGAAAACTAAATAGCATCCCAGACTCTTTAATTTTCAGTACATCATGACTGGTCATATTCCATGTTCCACTAGAATTGAAAAAATATCCATTTATTAATGCTCATTAAACTAAATATCTTGATTCTAAAAATATGATCCACTAAGGTCATCAACCATAAGATCCCTCAATGAAGAATTCTCTATACTGGGCGATGGTTTAGAAGTGGGTTTCATACCTTCAAAATTAGGTATCCCTGGACTATTATAGATTTTAATAATAGAACCAATGTAAATTCTCTAATAAATCTCACAGTTCAAAATATATTTGGATCCCCAAATGTTACTCTAGAAAAATCTCGACTGAGGACCCAGACTGGTGGATAAAAAAACATTTTGGTGGAAATGCTTGATTTTTACAACATTCATACACAAATTTCCCCATTTCTGTAATAAATACCAACCTTTCTTGTCCATGAGGGTGTTGGTAAACACTTTCAAGTCCCTAAAGACCATCCAAAAGAAGACACTGGTGAAAAAATATTATCCCATGGGATCCAGTGTAATTTATTTTTTCCATTATCATGACCTCACCAAAAATTAGAAAAGTATGAATATAGTTGGAAAATAAATAAATCTGGGATCATGAAGAGACACATCACATAATATAGAAATACATGAGAAACTACTTAAATAAGAACCTTCTTTATGGACATAGATAGTTTCTTTCTAGACTATCCATGAATTTTACTATGAAATTTATCCAATATAAAGGAGATTACTTATATTTTATAGAACTCAAATATCATTAGGATACCCAAATAATTTTTATATTTCTCCACAATTTTGATACCCCACTAACTAGTGATTGTATATCTGATCCCATATTCCACACCCATACTAAAATACATCTTTGATTTGGAAAACATACCACATTTACCTAAGGATTTGGTAAAACAATCAACAATTTTTTGAACCTTATGGAATTACCAAGGAGTTTCTCTTGAAAATAGAAGAAAATCATCAACAAAAATTAGTCAGTAATGGGGATAATACACGGAAAAATCATATCCTCGTTAATGAGTCCATTCAATGTTTTCATTGATAAGAGATGATAGAAAACATCAATAAGAAAGGGAAATAAGTAAATTGGAAGAGGGTCACCCTACCATAATTCTCTAAATGGTTTTAAGTTCTTTGTGATATCCATTTTGGGCCAAATCCCTATTTCAGCATCAAAAAATTTAGGAATGACCACTCCCCCCATCATAATATTTTTTCACATCCAATTTCTTTTACAAAGTCCCCCTCTTATAAGAGGAATTATTTTTCATATAATGGAAGATTTCATGAGGAACAATAGCATTGTATATAATAAGTCTCTTGGGTAAAAATTTACTCTAATTCTTAGAGGTAATAGAGGGAAGTAACTTACCCAAATGGTGCAAGATAAATTATTAGAAAATATTGTTAGAACCATTGCACAAGTTGATAGACCTAAAAGATGAAATTTTCACTATTTCGTAGATTTTTGGGATAAAAAATGAGAGTTTCATTGAAATTTTCCATTATTATGGAACTATCCAATAAACCATGCATCAGTTTAATAATGTTATGATCAAAAATATTCCAAAACCTATGAAAAAATAAGGCTTGGAATCCATCTAGACTGTTCACCTTTATTCAATGAATTCTCTCAACAGATAAAATAATTTCCTCCCTAGAAATGTCAGAATCAAGTTCAAAATTAATTTCCTTGGTAACTTTTGGATCAACATATCCAAGTACATCCCCTATGGGGTTCCACTCTAAGAACTAATAGATATCTATAAAAGAACCAAATCAACTCCTGAATCTCAACCCCATCATAAGATAAGATTTCATCCCGTACCTAAAATATGGAAATTAATTTCTTTATTAATCTGGATGATGCATTTTGATGAAACTAGATAATATTATATCCACCCTATTTGATGAAAGTTTCCCATGATCTAATAAATCAATATATCTTTTTGTCTCTAAAGTCCTTTTTTAGTAGATTTTCTAGAGTTACTTCCTCCTATAAAAAAATATCAGAAGTGGGTTCCTTATAAAATTTCTTGTTTTCTTTCTCAATATTGATAATTCTCTGATCGAAGTTCTTTTATTATTGTTGACTCTAATGTTACAACTGAGAAGCCACCAATTTAGTCTTATCCCAAACATGGTCTTGAATAGATGACCAAAAAGATTTGACCATCTCCTTATAGTTATTTTAATGAAGCTGCATGCAATCAAATATGAAGCCCTATAGATGTCTTTCACACTATGACACCACCCATGACTGGGAAAAAATAGGATAATGATCCGAAAAAATATTTCTGGAATTGGGAGACCTCATACCTCTAAAATATCAAAATCGGGTCTCTTGACGCCACAAACCTATTGAGATATTTATATAATCTTGAGGCAAGGTCACATCCATATAACCAAGTAAATAAACTCCATGATAATCCTAGATCCGACAGACTTGGGTAAAGCATGCATTCCCAAAACTAATTCATGGAAGAAACATTCTGCCTGGCACCACCTAGCTTCTCATAGTGGTAAAGGATATCATTGGAATCCACACCAAAGATAATGGGTCCTTGAAAAATATTACTAATATATTTAATCATCTCATAAAATCTATACTTTTCACTTGCACCTGGCCATCCAAAAAAACCCACGAAGTTTCATTGAAGTTCCTGAGGTTGACGAATCAAAAATGAAATATTGTTTTATTAAAATCTAACCATTGAAGATTTTAATTCCTCTATCTACATGTTTCAAAGGTCACCTATATAGAATGATCATCCAACCAAGAAACACTTCTGAAACCCAACATTCAATGAAATCCCTCTCATTTCCTTTAATTCCAATGTGGTCTCAGAAAAAAACCATATCAGGGATATACTTGGAGCTCCATTGACTGATCATAAAAACTAATTGTGGGTTTCCACGCCTATTATAGTTCTATCAGTATAGTTTCATGGAACCAAGTGGGGAAGGTCCAAACCATCCTATACCATTGTGATGTAATTTGGTGCATCTCCCTCTGAAATATTTAAGTATTTTTAAGAACCTAATGAAAATTAATTCCTCAACCCACCATGAATTATTTTATTTCTAAAAAAATTGATGTTATTAATATTAGAGATATTATTATTCCCCTTCTTCCAAGTCACTTAAAATTTGTGTTCAACTAGGATTGCGCTCATTGGATATTCTTGTAGAACTGGAACAACATTTCTTGTGGAATGAAATCTCAATGGTGCTTCCTCACCCATAAAAGTTGAATCCAGACCTCCCACCATGGATGGAACAATACACTGGGATTTGGAAACCTTAATTTCATATAGTACATCTACTAAATTGTTAAAAAACTGTTCGGTTGGTATAGGTTTTATTTTCCGGTGTACCAAATAATTATGTAAATTCTTTATGGGGTATTAATGGTCTTATAAAAAAAATTATATCCCTAGAATCTTATGTATGCTTCTACCA
Source organism: Viscum album (assembly GCA_963277665.1). Classification (NCBI taxonomy): domain Eukaryota; kingdom Viridiplantae; phylum Streptophyta; class Magnoliopsida; order Santalales; family Viscaceae; genus Viscum; species Viscum album. The sequence goes on along the minus strand of OY728156.1, from coordinate 1,961,002,321 downwards.
TGATCCCTCATCCACCATCCCAGGGAGAATATTGCTATCAGCCAAGGGAAATAAAAGGACCACGTTTGTATGGAAAGGGTAAGCGAAAATCCCTAGTTCGTGGGGGGAGGATAGTTCCCCCACCAATATTATCATACCCTTTATTCTAAAAAGATATGATCTATATGTTTGGTTTGATTTTCCATAAACATCTATTTTTTAGACTATGAATTGGGTAGACCTCACAAATATTTTTCCTGAATCCATGTACCATATTGTAATTTAGGTCATCCCATTGGATCTGGTTTTTTCATTCTGCAATCATTTATTGCATGAAAAATGAGGCCAAAGAACAAAAAAATGAGGGGAGATTTTAAAATTCAAAAGACACCCATATCTTGGAGTCTAGGAGTTTCAAGAAGGAACGATGCATAATAGGATTGTGTGATGTCCACTATATCCCTTATTTTCACCATATAACCCCACTGAATTTGATATGAAACATCCCATTATATTATTTCCCCAATGGTATTACCAATCCCCAAAATAACATGATCACTCATACCCATAAATGGGATACCTTTCACCCAGATCTAGAAAGGGTAATGAGTTAATTCTATCTCAATGATGTTAAACCCATTAACTATGTCCTTGATCACAATAAGATTATTATCAAAAGACCAGTGATGTATATTCCAAAGGTGTATCTTATCATATTTCCTGAAAATTTTTAAAAATAATCAACCCATGTTCAATTTCACTCATAGAAACTCTCTCATCTAACCACCAGATTGACTGTTGTGTATTCCTCGAAATGTTCATGTTATAATTTCTAATTGATGTGAATATCCTTACCAAGAGGATGGGGAGGAATTTTATGATCTATGTGTCCTCTACAGTGCTAACTTTGAACTTGTATTTCTCAAAGAAATCATATCGAAATATTATTTATAGTCTCTATTTTCATTCATTATCATTGATACAATTAAATATATCAGTTTAAATAGTTCAAAATAAAATATCCTTAAGAGTTTGATTTATAAAAAATACAAATAAAACTATTTATGAGCATTATATGGTAATTATTTAATAATTCTAATTATGATATGATTAAAAAAATTTAATCATTTATTACGATTACTAACAATGCTAATTAAATAATTTTAATCATTTAATGGTATAAAAATAATGGTAACAATTTAATAACATTATTTTTATTACTTAAGGTTCATAATTTTATATAATTAGTTTAACTATTAATTTAATATATCTATTTAAAAAAATATTAATTATATGATTAATGTCCATGATTTTATATAATGTTATATACAAAAAATTACTATTATTTAACAATATTTAGGTAATCCATTTATAAATATATTTATGTTTCTTTTATTATGATTTAATTATATATTGGATTTATAAATGAATTCAAAATTCAAATCCAAATAATTTAGTTATTATTAATCAATTATTAATAATAAAATTCATTCATTTTATATTTACTAATTAATATTAAAATTTTAAAATTATAAATAATTTTTTAAAGTAGTTAAATAAGTATTTTGATATATAATATGATTGAGTTATTAAAAGTTTCTTAAAAATTAAAAAATTATTGAAAAAATATTATAAATTTTAACATATTAAATTTATATGTTAAATTGTAGAAAATAATTTTTTTATTTTTAATTAAGAATTTATTATTAATGAAAAAAATATTAAATGAATGGAATCTTTAGTAATTGTGAAATGAATTTACCAGATACTTTCCAATTATAAGAGATAATATCTTTTTAATTTAATGTGTATATAGATTTTAGGTTTATGAATCAATTTTAAATAAATATTTTTATTTAATACGGGAAATATTAACAAAAATAAATAATTAGAAATAATATTTGTAAAATAGATACAATAAAATCTATATTTTTTATATAATAAATTTAACACAATAAATTAACTAAATATTTTAAACAAGAAATAAATGTGATTGGGGATGTCTATTTATTACCAATTTGTATACGTTTTTATGCATGAATATACACTTGCATGCATGTTTCATTGGACTAGGTAGATGTCTAGGGACTAGGGATACCTTGGTAATAAGAAATAAGATATAATTTTACCTCCTATTCTCTAGATACATACACTTTACCACTTAAGTGAGTTAAGCTCACTAGAAAATTATGTCACCGAGGGATGAGGAAATCATTTGAACTCTCATGAATAATTAGGTAGGTCATGGGGTATGATATGAGACCCAAGTAGCCTATGAAGAGTTTTTTAGGGATAATTGTATGGAGGAAAGAGTCTTAAGCCTATTGATTATGGGTGAGGCAACCATTCGTATCATGTCTGGTGAGTAACACCCTCCTGAGGGTGGTTTGAGGCTTGATTAGAACTGTGAGTAGGATGCATCCTTCGGGACTATATAAGGTGTAATGGAGAGGGGTTTCCTCTGAGTGACAGGCTAAGAGATCCCCCTTAGAATATGTGAGATGATACATATGTGTAGGGTGTGATCTTGTTTGGTAATTAGAATCAGGATTCCAAGGGTCTTAGAGTGTACGATTTGGGACATTCCATTGGTAGATGGACTATGAGTTATAAGAGAACATGACAAGGAATACCAGCCTTTGAGGTCTGGGTCTGGATGAGTGAACAAGTTGTGGTGCCACTGATATGTGAGGATAATGATTTGGTATCAATGATCAGAGACCATGGAAGGTCTAGAGGACCCAACAGACACCCTAATGGGTGAGGTGGGATGTGTTTAGCAAGGGTATATATCTCAATTGACTAGTTTCCTAGGATCATCTAAAGAGTTTTGTTATCGGTTTAGGACTAGTGTGATTGATATGACCTCCCTAGAGACTACAGGTATGGCTCGATGTTCTTGTGATTAGTCTATTTTATATATATTTATTGATGGGTTTTATATTCTAATTCATTGAATATTAATTGATTAATGTTTATTTTCATAGAATATATTGATTTATTTTGTATTATTATGTAAGAAAGACATTTGGATAAATGTGAATGAAAATTTGGTAATTGAGAAACAAAAATTCACTTCACATCGAGCCACAAAGCTGTGCCTTGTGATAATGAAAAATGAATAAGAATCTAGAGTCGATGATTGAAGCCAAAGAAAACAAGAGAGGATCCAAAGGCACAAAACTAAAGAAAAAGGAAGAAAAAAATATTCCATTGATGGAAGTGGAATATACACATCATTTACCTTATACACAATTTCTAAATGTACAAGGCATAAACCATTTACAGTTAGTGAGAAGAAGAAAATAGGCTCTAAGTGAAGACTGTTTATGTCATGTCGTGGCGTATATGTGTCACGCCGTGACACAAGTCAAATTTTCCTAGAAATATTTTCATTTTTTATATCATTTTTTTAATGTTTTAAGACAGAAATATTAAACATATTATAAACTTTACATGATTAAAAAGTGTCATACACAATATAAAATGTTTATTTTTATGTATCTTTTGACCGAGACCCTTTCTTTCGACCCCAGAACGGACATTAAACACCATTTCTAACCCAAGGAGAATCATGGATTATATATATACCAATGTATATGGGTATTGTTCAAGAGTTTTCCAATTCCATTCCAAGATTTATTATTGAACACTGGGAGGCTTGTATTGGGTTCTGGACCCCCTTCCTTCATAAATTGTGTTTTTATTTCTATTTTTCTTATCATTCTTGAATATAATATTGAATTATTTATTTTATAATCAAAATATCTCTATTTTATTTATTTTAATTGTAATTAACTCTTTTATATTCTCTTACATATGGTATATTATTTATTCATCATTTGATTTTGAATCATTTAATCATTATGCTAAGCATTCCATTTTTTATGCTTTCATTCAATTCTGCCTTGTACGGATAATCCACATAGGGTTGGGGTAAATATTATTGGTGTTTATGAACCTAATTAATCCATGAATTGAAACTTGTAAACCCTATGTATATTAATTGGTTTAAAAATAATCTTTCATCACATTCTCTTCCACAACATTCACCATGGGAGGTACAATTGAATGAACTTGACCAAATCGGAGTTGGGTAGGCTATGAACATTATCCTGTGATGCTTTTTTCATATAGAATAATCATAATGAATATAGTTTATTATCTATACCTATAAAAAGTTATAGTTTTATTTTGGGTAGATCTAATTTTTTTGAACAAAATCAATTGGTGACCCCTGCACTTCTTTGCAGCATGTTCCATCGGTCAATCCCAAGTTAGGTTTAGGATTGTCTTTTTCCTATACCCTAAAATTGAACATGATCCATTCTTGATATTATTACTAAATATTATTTATTTAATTTTTTCATTTAGTTATTTCAATAAAATAAAATAAAATTTGATTTGACCCATATTTTGGTAAAGAATATTCTACCACGTTCTTCGTTCTCCATGGGTTCGACCCCATACTTCCACTTTACTACGCCATTCTAGTTAGTGTTGTTTGGGATAAAATAAATTTATAATTTGATCATTCCTAGAGAATTTAATGATGTCTTCTGGGCTAATAAAATTTTGACACCATTTCTTAGGAGTAGTGGAGCATTGCGAGACACTCAAGACCAATTTATAAAGTCAAATATTTTTTTATCCTATTTATGTTTACTGATTTTAGTATTGGTATTTATTTTTTATATTATTTTATTATTATTATTATTATTATATTACACTTGTGTTTGTTTTTTGTTTTTTTAGGATAGAATACATGCCTGATCTATATTATTACACACTACCATTGGAGTACAATAAATTTCAAGAGTATCTGACCACATGAGAAGTAATGATTTTAGGAGGGTGGTCACATCAAGAAACCATTTGGGATGATTCATATTCTTTTGAATATGATAAATTCCAAAATCATCAGATGAGTGAAACATACTATCAACCCTATGAAAGAGACCCCAATTTTTAAGACTACAAAGGTGAATCTTGGGCAAAGTAGTACAACCACAAAGACACAAACTTCCAGTAAACTCCAGAGCATCACTCATAAGAAAGATTGATCAATCTGTTGACATAGTAAACTTATGTGATGGAAAAAAAGACGGAATACCATGAATCCCAACTCAGGGAGAAGGGAGAATTGTCTACCCAACTTTCTCAAATCATTTTTAATTTTAATTTTTTTTGTTATAATCTTACAAATAGTTTATAATGCATATACAAGTTGGTTTGAAGATGATGAATATCAATAAGTGGAGGAATTCCAAGATGTTGACATAAAGAAACATCAAGATCATAATATTCAAGAATATCATACCTTGAAATAAATTTAGGAGAATAATTTAGTTGAAATACTATCCACATTTCCCACAAAGTACATTTCCGTATTGGATAAGAGAATGGAAGAGAATGAGGGACAACTCAGAAAACATGGAGAATTAACTACTCAACTTGCTCGAGTTATTTAAAATTTAAATTACATTATGAATAATCTACTATTAAATTATAATATAGGGATTGAGTATTTTGAAGAAGATGATAAATATTAATAGATTGAGGAAGTTTGAACTATTGAAGAAATAAACTAAAAAAATAAGGATGATAATATCAAGGAAGAATTCTTAAATTATGATGAGATATCTCAAAGTGAATAACCTCTATCTTATAAATAATAATAACCAAAATAGGTTGATACGATACAAGTCATAGAATTGATGAAAGAATAAAAAGTGAAGGAAGTGTATGTTGATCAATTATGCATTAACATCACTAGAATTCTGAAGACTGAAAAAGAATGGGACTCCATCCTACACTTTCAACAAAAAGATGATAACACAGAGGCTCTAATTCAAGATGTAATTCCAAAATCTCAGACAGATTAAAATAAGGAATAGGATATGGTGGTGTATCATAACTATAAAATCTAGTCAGCTTTTTATTTCCATGTATTTTCAATAAGTTTATTCTCGAATTATTTCCCATCAAAAGCACTATTAATGGTGAACCAATATAGGAGGATGAAAATAACTACCTCATATGAAAAAACAAAGACAAAAGTGGTTACATCTAAGATGGTTATCTCTATATCATGTTCCAATTATCTAATTATGGTAAAATTTCTATCTATAGACCTAAAATTTGCACTACTAGGAAGCAACCCGAATTTGAGAATTTCTTTCTCTAACTCAGATTTGTTTTATTTTATTAGTTTAATAACTCTCTTCATGGTTAACCTATTTATCTATTTAAATCCAAAGATTTTAAATTTTAAAAATAGAATTTAATTTCACTATCTATTATTATTTTTCAAGCCATGGAAGTAGGAAGCAAAAAATGTTCTATAAATAGGAACAAATGACATTGTGAGTTCAATACACATCATAAAAAATAATAATTCATGTCATGAACCTGGACCAAAAGAACCCGAGAAGCTCATTAAAAATAATCAATGGAAGGGGGTTAATTGTTAATTATTTATATTTATACACCACTAGTTTTTTCCTCCATAAGATTTTGAAAAAAAATAAAAAAAAATAATTGAATTGTTGCGTGAACTGAAATAAATTAGAGTCACCCACAAAAATTATTAAATTGGTTTTTATTGTAAAAACTAATCTGGAAGGTATCGTAATTTAAGAGATATATATAGACATA